>OY730479.1:43921934-45205039 GCA_963422695.1 Xylophagus ater | reverse complement strand
TTGTTTATTTTTTTCACGTTTTGTTGAAAAATGAAAATTTAAAAAAAAAGGGACAAAAATATATTTTTTTTTTTTTTTTGAAAATATTTATAAATGTGTTTGTTTGGAGCATTTTTAGGAAATGGAAAAACTTGTGGATTCTTTATTATTGAAAATTCATGGAATAAGAAGAGATAACAAAATGAACACAATGAAAATGAAATTAGAAAATGTGAAAATTCATAATTTTTAATTTTTTTTTTTCTTAGGATTTCATCGTCTTATATTATTATGATTAAAGAATTAATGAGTTTTAATAATTAATGATAAATTAATTAATTTTTAATTTATACTGAAAAAAATATGACTTCTTAATGCTTTCAGTTTCTATGAACCTTTTAAGGAAAATTTTTGCGCATACTCTGATTTTCCTACATGCGCTTTTCATAAATTATTAAAAAGCAAAGACGGAGAAAAATAAAGGGGATTTTATACTATTTCATTCAAATTTTTTAAAGTAATTAATATATTTTTAAAGTACTTTTTTATTATGCAACTCAGAATTTCTATAACTCAATCTTTCGCTAAATCGTAAACAATTTCAGTTTCGAAAATAAAATATTTCTTTACATTGTCTATTTATTAAAAGAAACAAATAGGAATATTATTTATTCCCGCCTTGTAGGACTATAATTCTAAACAGCACAGTTAGTTCTAAATCTTCGAGAATAATTAGTCAAAGAACGTGATAGGGTATAATTTCTTATGCAATTTTTATCATAATAGGTACAAGAATTATCTATAAGTTCATTCTTTAAAAAAAAAGATACCAACAGCTATAAAGCAATCTAATTACCATCCCTTCTTCCAGTACACTTGATGCAACAATTAGATTACATTCATTTCGTTTAAATCGATTAAGAACCTAAATTAAAGGAGAATTCAATCAGTTTATATTTAATATAAGATTTATATTTGGAATTTACGTCATTATTCCATTTTTGATCTAAAATAGCGTCTATCGATTCTGGTAGTTGATTATTAACCCCAACCATAAATTCCGGAACGATGGGTATGGTTATATCACAGGACGTAACAAAACGTTTTAATATATGATAAAAACATTTGGCGGTATGGCGTCTTTTTAGAAATATTAAACATTTAATATCATTGAAACCTTTTCCCTGAAAGGTTTGTTTTATATATAAGAATAACGTTTGTAATTTAGGTGTCGAATTTCTGAAAATTTCATCTGCAATTTCTTCGCCGACTTCATCAAATTGTTGCATAATTATATGGCGAATACGTTGTACATACTCGACATAAATTTCGATTTATTATTGTATCCGATGCTCGTTTGTTTCTTTCTAATTCTACGAGGACGTCAAGAATTGAAATTGATGCCCCATATAAACCGAAATCATCCAATTGATATACGAAATCCAGCATTAAATCTTTTGTTTTTCTAATAAAATTTCCTCTTCGCAAACCGGCCATATTTTTTGTTGGTTTGACAGTTGTTTTATCAACTTCCCAAAGATTAACAACTCGAACACAATCAGTAATAATGTTTTTTATTTTATCAACAATATTTAAGGAATAATTTGGAGCTGTATAAAATTAGATTATTTATATTTTCGGTTTTTTTTCCTAATTTTAATGTACTTACTTTAAAACAGTTTGCAAATCTTTTATGGAAGAAACAGTCGAAATTGTTGAATAAAATGATTTTTCCAACAAATCCAAATCATTTTGGTTGATTCTTGAATTGACTCATAAGTTGATGCATTGGATGTTCTTTTCGAGCATGATCAAATATGATGTAATTGCTAGATAACAACCATGACGTATGACATCTAAAACTATTACCTAATAATGAAAAAAGGTAAAATAAATATTTCTTTCAAGTATATTCAAACTTGATATTTTACTTGTGCTTTATCAAATTCGTCGGCCCATTTTTCCTTTTTCCCAATTATTTTTGTTCATATCACCGGTATAAAGAGCAACTTTAAAATTTGTCAAATCTGGTTCTTAATTCGATTTGATTTAATTTTTATATCGGCAGTAAAGAATTTATCAAAGTGGCTCAATTTTTCTATCTAAACGACCAGGCCGTAAAAGAGGATGGATCTAATGGACGATTTGTAATGATAAAAAGCCACTTTTAGTGACAATTACCAACTTTTAATAATAATTTTAATTCAATTTTTTTGGTACATTTTCAAAAATTCGCGCCAAAAACTAAAACTTTTTCTGAATTCCCCAAAAGAGAAATATAATTCTCTGAACGCACTCTTTTTTTTCTCAATTTTGACATATACCTATGCTATACTTATATAACACAATTGAATATTTCATTAAGCTACTTTTATTTGCATGCATCTTTTGAAGTCAAGTAGCCTACTGGTGCGAAGTGGTGGGAGAATGGTGGGAGTCAAAAATGAAATTTTTAAGAAATTCGTAGTGGCACCTACCACAGTTTTTCCCCCACCCATATTACGAGCGGACTTTCAATAAAATTTTTGAGGATTAGCGAAATATTGTTAATATTTTTGACCTAAGAAAAAAAATTTTGAGGAATGCAAATTGAAATTTCAACGTTCATTTGAAAAAGTTTTGTTTTTGTAAATCTAAGGTTAGAATGAAAAATTTTAATTAAAATCATTTACTATCTAAAAAACTGGCATAAATGCGAATATGACATTTTGGCGTTTTTTCAAGTTTGACATGTCAAATCAAAAACAATATGAAATTTGCGAAAAGTTTTTCTAATTAAATTTTTTTTTTTTTTACTTTTACAGAGTTTTACAGATGAAGAACCGTTTTTTAATGTGCAATGTTTGTCCCCACAACTGTAGTGGAGAATCGGAATTTTTCCTTTTGTATTTCATCATTTAATTTGTTTTTTTATTGGTTAAATTTTGATTGAAATAATTTGAATAAAAAATAATATTGGATAAGAAAAACAAAAACAATCAATAAAAATATAATAATTTCAAATTATTAAGAAGTTTAATCGCAATTCCAATTATATTTTACGTATATTTTTTTTAAAAATAAAATAAAATTCAAGAATTAAAAAAATGAAAACAACATTTGTCAAGTTTGACATGTCAAATCAAACAGTGAAATTTGCTGAAAGCTGACAATATTTCCGGCGGGAACATTTGAATTTCTTTTTTTTTTTATGATCTTTGCGGATTATATCTGGGATTTCCAACATACCTAATTCTTTGTTTTTTTTTTGTGGCTTCAAACAATGGCAAAGAATAGTTTTAATTTCTTAAAATTGCATGAAAATTCAGTTTTAATTGTTTGGTTAAGTATTATTTTAGAAAATTGCCGAAAAAGAAAGGATAATAAAAAAAGTTTAACCATAGATTAATATTAGTTGGGCTAAATGAATGTATTCAATGAAATACGTTGGAGAAAGTTTTAATTGGTTGACAAGAATGAATTTATTTACCAAATTTAAATTTGTTTATTCCCCATCTAATTTTGTTGATTCTAATAATTGATTGATAATGATTGATTCGATTGAGAATATGTAATTCAATTATTTTATTAGAACATGAAATACATGTCCCCTAAAAATAATATTAGACTGAAACATGTATTAGTTTACATTTAAATATACTAAAGTCTTAATCTATGGAAATTAATAACCCAGTATATCATTATTCTGAATAATAGTAAAATAATACGTTTATAAACTTTGTTCTTGTTAAGGCCTCATTAAAACAATTTCAAAATTCAATTAGAACACGAACAAAATTACATCATGTCAAAACTGAAATTGGCTTTTAAAAAGGCGAACAATTAATGTTTTGAAAAATTTCTTTATTTTTTTTTTATAATTTAATATAAAAGTTATAATTTTAAAACTAATATCTATATTTAGTGGAATAATCTTTCGGTGAGACAACCAAACCTCGACCTTTTCGGGCTCCTCTATAAACTGTTTCAACAATATCAACCATTTCTTGTTTATCTTCTAATGGCCAATTAATTTTATTATTATTTCCGGTGCCCAAATCAATCATAATATGTTTATTACGAAAGAAAAACATCACCGTACATGGATCATATAATTCGTACATTTTATTAAAATCTGGAACTTCTGAGATATCGACTAAATAAACAATTGCAAAATTTTTTACTTTTTCAGCTATACTATATAGAACTTCATCCATTTTCATACATGCAGGATCCCAATCGTGTCCAAAACGAATTACCTAATTTATTTTAAGAATAATTTAATTAGAAAAATAATGAAATTAAAAAAAATAATTCTTACCACAACTCGATCTTCTTCGGAGAGGATTGCTTGGTCAACTTGCCAGCCATTGTGTAAATGTGGAAGCATATAAGACATGATGAATTATTTTAATTTTAGTTTTTTACCTAATAATTATATTAAATTCGGTTTTAATAAAAAGAAATAATAGTTGGACAAAAATTTTATTTGTAAACGTTTTCGATGACAATCGTTTGACGTTTACCAATGAACTAATCGCGATGTGGATTGTGTTAGAAAGAAACCGAAAAAATATTTTCTATATGCTTCAACATTCCACGCTCGTAACTGTCAAAAATCAGCCGGTAGATGTCAAACGGTTTTTTTTTTGTGAATTCTTAACAGAGTGAACACGTTGTCCGGTTGACATATATACACCACACCTGAATTTGGGAGACACCAAGGTTTTAAAAATAAATCTACCTCTCGAATAGGATCAAAGTACTGATTAGAAATTTCAGATTAAAATTAAAAAGCCGCTAAGATGGTAAGTAATTGTTTTAACTGGTGAAAATCTAATTTCTGATGAAATTTACTCCACGTCTTCATATTTACTTTAATCTATATTCCATATCATCAATATAATTCTGCGGCTTTAAATTCTGTCAATAATTTTCAGACAACAGTTGAAAGGAAAGGAACTTTTAAAGTAGAGTATCTACAGAAAATTGAAGAAGAAGTTCAGAAGAAATGGGAAGCTGAAAAGGTATACGAGATTGATGCTCCCCAAGATCCTAAAAAAAATCCTGAAGAAAAGTTTTTAGTCACTTTTCCCTATCCTTATATGAATGGACGTCTTCATTTGGGTCACACTTTTTCATTATCAAAAGCTGAGGTACAAAGAAAAAAACGCTTCTAAATTTAGAATAAACTAAATATGGTTCTGTTTTTAGTTTGCTGTTCGATATAATCGTTTAAAAGGAAAGAAATGTTTATTTCCTTTTGGTTTTCATTGCACTGGTATGCCAATAAAAGCATGTGCCGACAAACTGAAACGTGAAATAGAAACTTTTGGATATCCTCCAATTTTTCCTGCTGTTGAAGACGAATCGCCAATAGTTGAAGAGAAAGATGTCGTTCCAAAAGACAAAAGCAAAGGAAAGAAGAGTAAAGCGGTAGCGAAAACTGGAAGTGCAAAATATCAATGGCAAATAATGCAAAGTTTAGGTTTAAAAGATGATGAAATCAAATTATTTGCGAATGCCGACCATTGGTTGGAATATTTTCCGCCATTAGCTATTTCTGATTTGAAGCGAATTGGGATGCATGTAAGACTTTAAATTTTTTCATTAAAATGTCAACATACGTTATTTATTTTCAGATTGATTGGCGTAGAACATTTATAACAACCGATGCTAATCCATTTTATGATTCTTTTATACGTTGGCAATTTAACCATTTGAAAAACAGAGGAAAAGTTATGTATGGAAAAAGATATACAATATTTTCACCAAAAGATGGGCAACCTTGTATGGATCATGATCGTTCCACTGGAGAGGGTGTTGGGGCTCAAGAATATACGTTGATTAAAATGAAGCTGCTCACTACTCCAAACGAATTAAAGTAAAATATTAATAGTTTTTATTATTTTTATTTTATTCAATTAATTTTAGATCAGTAAAGGCACCGATTTATTTAGTGGCAGCCACTTTACGTCCTGAAACTATGTACGGACAAACAAATTGTTGGCTTCATCCAGATATTAAATATATTGCATTCGAATCAGTAAAATCTAAGGAAGTCTGGATTTGTACACAACGTTCAGCAAGAAATATGTCCTATCAGGGATTCACCGCAGAAGGAAAAGTAAATGTTATTGCTGAATTAGCCGGCATAAAATTAATGGGTCTTCCACTATCTGCACCTTTAACTTCTCATAAAACAATTTATACTCTTCCTATGTTATCAATTCGTGAAGACAAGGGCACAGGTATTGTGACATCAGTTCCATCTGATTCACCAGATGATTATGCAGCTCTGGTTGATTTGCAGAAAAAGGAAGCTTTCCGTGAAAAATATGGCATTAAAGATGAAATGGTATTGCCTTTTAAGCCTATTCCGATTATTGAAGTTCCAGGGCTGGGAAATTTAAGTGCCATAATTGCTTATGAGAAATTTAAAATCCAAAGTCAGAATGATCGTGATAAATTAAATGAAGCTAAAGAATTGGTATACTTGAAAGGATTTTACGACGGTGTTCTTATTGTTGGTGAATATGCAGGGAAAAAAGTACAAGATGTAAAAAAAGATTTGCAAAAAGTTCTTATAAGCAAAAATGAAGCAGATATTTATTATGAACCAGAAAAAACTATTATTTCTCGATCGGGTGATGTTTGCGTTGTTGCCCTTTGTAATCAATGGTATTTAAATTATGGTGAACCAAAGTGGCAAGCTGAAACATTGAAAATTCTCCAATCAATGGAACTTTATCATGAAGAGGTTCGTAAAAATTTTGAAGCATGTTTAAACTGGTTACATGAATATGCTTGTTCAAGAACATACGGCTTGGGAACAAAACTCCCCTGGGATGAACAATGGTTAATAGAATCACTTTCTGATTCAACTATTTACATGGCCTACTATACGATAGTACATCTTCTGCAAGGTGGTTCGTTCAAAGGTGAAAAGCCTAGTCCTTTGGGCATTACAGCTAAAGATATGACACCTGAAGTTTGGGATTATATATTCTTTAAAGAATCACCAGCTCCGAAATCTTCTGCAATTAAAAAAGAACATTTAGATTTAATGAAAAGAGAATTCGAATATTGGTATCCCGTTGACCTTCGTGTTTCAGGTAAAGATTTAATACAAAATCATCTTACGTTCTTTTTATATAATCATTGTGCTATTTGGCCGAATGATTCTACTAAATGGCCAAAATCTATTCGAGCTAATGGTCATCTGCTTTTAAATTCAGCAAAAATGTCCAAATCAGATGGAAACTTTTTAACTTTACACGAAGCTGTTAATAAATTTAGTGCTGATGGAATGAGATTATGCCTTGCGGATGCTGGCGATAGTGTCGAAGACGCTAATTTTGTTGAAAGCACCGCTGATGCTGGAATTTTAAGATTATATACATTTATTGAATGGGTTAAAGAAATGATGGCGTCCAAAATGCTATTGCGAAAAGGTGCAGCAAACACTTTTAATGATAAAGTTTTCATTAGCGAAATGAATTTAAAAACTAAACAAACTGATGAATATTACAAGAAAATGTTATTCAAAGAAGCGCTTAGATCTGGATTCTTTGAATTTCAATATATTCGTGATAAATATCGCGAACTGTCTGGTGCAGCTGGTATGCATGTAGATTTAGTTTTGGAATTTATTCGACGACAAGCTCTACTATTAGCGCCAATCTGTCCGCACGTTTCTGAACATGTTTGGGAATTGTTAGGAAATACTAAGAGTATTTTAAATGTATTGTGGCCAGCAGTTGGTCCAATCAATGAAATCGAAATTCAATGTTCTGAATATTTGATGGAAGCTGCTCACTCATTTCGCTTAAATTTAAAAAATCTTCTTCAAGTAAAAGGTAAAGGCGGTAAAGAAAAAGCAGCCGATCCAAATATGAAACCAACGAGCGCTGTGATTTGGGTAGCAAAAACTTATCCACCATGGCAATCTTGTGTTCTAGATACAATGCGCGAATTATATGAAAAGAATAATGGTTTACCAGATAATAAAACGATTTCGGTTACTTTGGGTGGAAAAGAGATTCTTAAAAAATTCATGAAACGCGTCATGCCATTTGCACAAATGATTCGTGAAAAGGTTGAAGCTCAAGGGGGTAAAGGTAAAAATGCGATGGCAGTCAGTTTAGATTTCGATGAACGAGAAGTACTTATTAATAATCTTGAATATCTCAAGAATACTTTAGATGTAAATATGCTTTTATTAATTGTCAAGAAAATCTTAGTTATCTTTAATTTTTCAGATTGAAGTTATTCATGTTAAACATACAGATGATCCATCTGTACCGGATAAAACCAGAGAAGAAGTTCGACCTGGTGCACCGTATATAATTTTTACAATATTACCACATGTTCCAGTTATTCTTCAAAATCCTACTCAAAGATCGGGTTTATTTACAATAAACACCGTAATTTCTGAAGGAGATAATGTAAAACTGTTTTACGAAAAAGTAGCAAAAATAGTTGGTGTTAAAGGTATATAAATAAATGTCCATTTAAAAAGGTTACAGTATTAATCGGTTTCAGATATATCAGCCTTAAAAATATGGCGTTATGAAGATCCATTACTTGGTCCAAGACAAATACCAAATTTTGAAAACTATAAACTTGGTAAATTACAAATAACAGAAGGTAATTTGAACATAAATGTCGAAAAGAAAGAGATCTACTTAAATGTAAATGGAAATTCATCGGTCAATATTGGTCAACATTTTGTGTATGTCGTCGAATAATTATATTATATTAAAAACGATCTCGGATTTTCTTTCTTAATAAATGAAATAATTTTTTTTTTATTCAAAATATATCTATTTTTATAGAAAATATGTGGAAACTTGTTTACTCTCTATAAACCAGTCTTATCGGTAATCCAATCTCTTACATAAGCTACACGAGAATAAACACCTGGATAATTTGGTTTTGCACAACCATAACCCCATGAAACGATACCAACTAAAACTTCTTTTGACACAAGTGGCCCACCAGAATCACCTAATGATCCAAAAAAAATTATAATTATTTATTGAAGAGAACACCCCCCCCCCCCCTCCCTTACCTTGGCATGCATCTTTACCACCTTCATCGAAACCAGCGCAAATCATTCTATCCGTAATACCACCATAATCTTTATACTTTTCTGAACATAATTCCTGATTAACAATCGGTACTTCTGCTTCTCTTAACCACATACGACTTTCGTTTTTATTTTGTGTATTTCCCCATCCACTTACTGTACACAAAGTCCCGTCAAAAGTATTTTCTTTTAATTCTGGTAGTTTTATTGGTTGTTTCGTTTCACAAAACTCAATTGTTCGATTTAATTCAAGCAGTGAATAATCCCAATCGATTGAATTATAATTAAATTTCTCATGTTGTACTATTTTTTCGACATTTATAACTTCCCCATCCGTAGAGTACGTGGATGTACCAAGACGTATTTTTAAACGTTTTGCATCTTGACCGCTGGAATTCAATGAATTTTAGAAATTAATAACAAAATATTTTATTAAACATTCTAATACCTGGTACAATGAGCTGCTGTTAATATCCATTTACTACCAATTATCGAACCACCACAAATATGACCGGATGTTGTTTGTAATGAAACTTGATGTGGTGCTTCGGTTATATTAATTTTATAACCACCAACAATTCGTCCATCTAGCCTTGGTTTAGCTTTTAGTTCATTGGCAACTGTAATAAATTTGTAATATTGAATTATTTTTTAAAAGATTTAATGTTTTTACAAAAAAAAAAACAAACAAACCTGTACAATAAAATATTGTGAATAAAATCAAACTTCCCGCGTATAAAAACATCTCTTGGCTGTTATTTTAATATTAAACATTGGAGTTACTTAACATATTTATATATTATTGAATCGAATAAGTTCTTATCTAATCCTCACAGTATGTTAACTTTATACTATCAAAATGTATTCCCATTTTAATCCAGATTTAACGGCTTTCTATTGTTTAATTTCCTATCATAAGGTGTCGATTATTTATTTACCTTAAAAACTAGTTCGGTTTGTTTTTTTTTTTTATTCCAAGAAAAATAATCTTCGTTTAAAAATGGTAATTTTAAACACTTCAAATTAATACCAAAGACTTATGTTTACATGAAAAAAATAGGTGAAGTACATTATCAGGAAATAATTGGAATTTATTAATTAAATCAAATACAAATAAAATACCCCATAATCTATTGAATTTTAAATTGATTTTATTGATAGAATGACTTTCTTATATTTTCATAATTATCGAAATTTTAAAATAAAATGGAATTATAATTAACACACACACACACAATTACATAAATAAAACTAGGATTTCTATTCTGTTGTTTGACTTGAAACTGGAAAATCTTTAAATACCATTGGATCCAAATCTTTACTATATAATGCATGACTCTTTATATGTCGATTTAACAGAAACGGTCTTATGAACTTCTTGTCGCATATATGACATGGATATGGTTTATCACCAGTATGAGCCTCAACATGATATTTATAACTATATTTATCTGTGAAAACTTTTTGACAATGTTCACATTTGAATTCTCGCGCAGCAGTTTCATGTACTTGCTTATGAACTTTTAAGCCTTGCTCATATACATAAGTTTTCGGACACAAATCACATTTATAGACTGTCCTTTCATCCGAATGCATTTTAATATGTTTAGCGCAATAATATTTATTAATAAATTTCTTCGTACAAACTGTACATGAATATGGTTTATAGTCATCGTGTATTTTAATATGTAAATTTAAATTTGATTTGTAATTGAATTTTTTCGGACAAAATTCACATTGATAACGTTTTTGATTCGAATGCGTTTGTTTATGATACTTTAAGCCATATTTATTAACGAATATTTTTGAACAAATCTCACATATAAAATTACGATTACCAGTATGAACATCACGATGATTGGCTAAACCACTTCGTGTGATAAATGTCTTTGGACAATGCTCACATTTAAATGGTTTCTCATTTTGTAACGTGTGTACTTTAATATGTGCTGTTAAATAAACTAAAAATGCAAATCTCTTATTACAATATGCGCAAGAAAAAGGTTTTTCACCGCGATGATTGAACATATGCCTTTCTAAACTGCGTTTTTTCGTGAATCGAGCTTTACATATTTCACATTGAAACGGTCTTAAGACATTATCATTTGTATTCCTTTGAACTGTTCGTATGAGTATCGATTGTTTGTTTGTCATATATTTAGTATGCCATAATCTATGCTTATAAAAATCTTTAATATCATAAAAATCAACACCACAATTATCACACGGTAATGGAAAATTATCGTTAAATGGATTTAATATTGGTTTTGTATCCTCGGCTGTTTCTGTTGGCGCTGTTATAGAACTTGTACTAATTCTGATACGGTTATTAAGCATATCTATTATTTTTTTTTGTTCAAAAAATCTTTCATCTTTAAAATGGTTCTCATACATTTCGTCTTCACCAAAGGTCATCATGGATTAAGGAATAAAAATATTTGAATAAAAGAACTTCGTGTTCCAAAATTTCAATCCGATTTGGTTGTAAAATCTAAAAGAAAAAAAATTATAATGAAGACTTTAGTAATTACTAAAACTAGTATATTGATTATTTGGGAAATGGAAAAACTCTACAACAAATTCGAGCTGTGAAATGTCAATAAAAATCGATTTACAATTGAATCCAAATTTATTGGGGTTTTAACTACAGACTCCTAGGATTTTCTTTGAACGTAAATAATTATCGATAATTAAGAAAAGTATTTATTTTTTGACATTTGAATTCCAAACTACTTACCACTTAATTGGATTGAGATGAATTAAACAATATGCGTTTTCTGCAAATTTTTTTCAGCCTACATTTTTTTCTTTTTCTTTTATATTTTAAAAATTAAATCTTAAAAAATATCCTGATTTTTTTTGTTTATGAAAATTTAATAAAGTTTTTAATAAACGCAAAATCTTTTTCCGAGATAAACAAGCCAAAAACCGAAACAAATCTATACAAACGTCAAAAAAATATAACCAGTTGGCAGTTCAATCTATATGTGACATTATCAACTCATGTTGGTTTGTGTCACTGATATTTTTCCTTTTAGGACCTATTCTGAAATGACATTGTTGAGTCCTTAAATCTTTAAATTGTTCCACCTCAAATCGGTAACAGTTCAAATCGCAATTACAATAAATGAATTTAAAAAAATTGGTTTATGGTTTAAGTATTCAAGTTTAAAATTTGACAGAATTTGGAAGAAAAGTTATAAACAGTTTAAAGAAATGGACCTGTACCTGATTTTACAAATAGTTCTTCACATTGGTACACGCGGATTGATTAGTAGGTGGTGAGAGGATGGATAATCAAGGAGAGTGTCAAGGAGGTGTTAGAGGTCGTGTTCAAGAGATCAAGGAAGTGCAGTCCTTTATAAAAACAAATATTTTCAAGAAAAATTCAAAAACAAATTTTATTACAAATTTTCTTTTTTTTTTTATATAAAAATAAAACTAAAATAATAACTTTTTGTTTGTGTTGTAAATAAATAATCAAAATTATAATTTTAAACTAAAAGCCTCCCGGAAGGAATTGTGTTGCACTATGGCGTACGGGATTGAGACGTAAAGGATTAAATCTTATTGCAGGAACTGGATTTAGACGTGCATTGAATGATGGATCAAGTTGTGCTCGTGGATTATTAAGTGTTGGATTGACTTCCGGCTGAGTATCACCAAAATACAAAGGTGATGCTCTTAAACCTTTTGGTAATCTTGCACTTGTAATATCTGAAACTCTTTGCTGTCCACTAATATAACCTAATGAACCAGATCCAAGATAAATTCCACCATTTGGCAATCGAATATATCCTAGCGAACCAGAACCTAAAGCTACTCGTCCATGATTACGTGTAACCGGTTCTATTAATATTGATCGTCCTGGTATGTTTGTTTGAATTGGCAATAAATTTCCAGTTGGACGACTATATTTCGATATGAAACCATTCAAACTTCGAAGTAAGAATGGCGGTTGTGCTAATAAACTTTGTTCAATTTGATCTTCAATATTATTTTCCATAACAGAATATTGTTTTAATAAACGTCCATCAGCAAAATATGTTTCAACTTCCGGTAAGAAATTATCTACAATTTGATTTGTTGGTAAACCAAATTGAACATTAACACCATATTGTTGTTGTTGTCCTCCTTGACTTGGATTAGATAATTCCGTTGTAGGAGTATTTATAATACGGAATTGTTTAATTTCTGGTTGCGAATAAACATATCCAGCATTTTGTGTTAAACTACATGCAATTCCTTTAATATGAAGTAGAGTGAAAAGTAGAAAAACAAGGCGGCTGGTTACCTAAACAAAATAAATTAGAAAAAAAAAAACGTTTTAGTGAATGTTCAAAATAATTATGTAATAATTTTATCAAAATAATTTAATCGATCGATTTCTTTTTTAATTGTAAAAAAAAAATCACCCTCAAATGATTAAGTTTACAATTAATACAAGCAGAATAGAGAGGTGATTTTCCCCAAAATAATCAAAAAAATAAATAATCTACCTGAAAGTACATAAATTCACCTGATCTTTGCCTTATTTACACTTAATTGGCTTCAAGCGAATTATTTGGTATTACAGATTGTTTTTTTTTTTATTATTTAAGATTAAAATAAAATTGAAATAAATGTCTCATTCAAAAATTCCACATCAAAATTAATATATCTTTAGGCCATAATAGAAAAAATAAATTTAAACTAGAGGAAAAAAGGCGAAAAACGATTGAAAACATGGACATTAATCTTTGAATATTGGCGCGTATATGCATATGAGGTGACCACTTTCTCCTTTAACACGGTACTCGAATTAAAATAATTAAAAACGCACATAAGTAATATATAATATATATGATAGGACCTACACCTTTAATATTTCTAAACCTGATTGAATGAAATGTGTAAAGTCATAGTCAGTTTTATATTTCCTATTCCACTTTGCCAAGTTATGCGAATATACTATATAACTTGTTAATAAATCCAGTTTCTAGATAAATGAATCACACAATATCGTAATTACAAATGTCGGAGGATTACGTGAACATATTTTAGAAGGAAATAAAACAACTATATATATTTCTTACATAAATTAAAATGCTAAAAAAAATAACTAAAGTATCACCACATATCATCATCCCAGAGGCGTTATTTTATGAACGTTTTTAAACTATAGCATGATCAAATTAAATCAGAAATTACCAATCAATAGCAATTATGGATTTTTTTCTTTTTACAAGTTCATGCAAATTATAAATTGAAGAAAAAAGTTATTACAAATTTAGATTTTATGACAAACAAAAAAATTAATTACATATTTACTTTGAAAGTTAAAAACATTGTTATGAATGTTTCACAACAATTTTTATTGAAAAAACAAAAGAAACTTTCATTAAATCTACGAAAAAAAATAAATTACATATCCCAATGTTAAATATTTTGAAAGTAAGAACCTTTAGAAGCCTAAAGTCAATGTGCTCCTAAAGTGCCATTTTCTTGTTAACCTGGTTAAAAATCGAAAACCATTTACCAACCTGTTATTTTAATAATTAGGAAAAAAGTGTAGACAAAAAAAAAATGGAAATTTATTTGACTTTGACTCTAAATCAGTCATTTCCTGATTACCATTTCAGCTCTTCCTTTTATTAGTAAGTCTGGCTCAAATTTACTTAGGATGGATCAATGACGAGAAATAAAAATAGTACAGATAGATACGCTTACGCAGCCTGTGGTGTGATATTGTATCAAATGACCTGCGTTACTTGAATACAATACCATTGCTATAATACAATATAATAGTATAAGAAAGTATATACTAGTGTTATTTTTTGCAATGAAGAATTATCTGCATTTTGATCGATTGATCATTCATTTAATTGACGGTAATCGATTGCATCAATTAATATGCTTCTATTCCTATAACTGCTTTAAAAAGGATATTTTGTTGGAAACAAGGAATTTAATACATTTTGAAATAAAGTTTTCTTCTGCAATTTATTAATGCCTCCTGCAGATAATATTCTTTAGCCAATATTATATAAATGGGATCGGCTCTATTGGAAAATTTATTTTAAATGGGTGTCAAAAAAAAATTATAGATAGATGGATTTGAATTTCATATTTATAGTTTATAAAAGGTGAACAATATTTGAATTTAAATAGAATATTAAATCTTTAATATTTCCATAGTGGAACAAATTTTTGCATTTCATGCCGCCAAACTAAAGTTGATCCGAATAAAAATATTCATGAATAAACCCTAAAATGAAGTACTTTTTATATCACGTATTAACCGTTTCTTGGCATTTTGTCTAATTAAACATGACGATCGTGAAATTAAATGCATTTAACGCTTTGGAAATATTGTAATTAAAATCAATAGCATTTAAAAAGGAAAAGATATTTAACATAAAATGCAAAATTATCTAAAATATATGTCTATATATCGTAATATCATTTGATTTTTATTTCTTCATCAAGATCATCATTTAAGAAAAATGCTTGTTCTTTTATAGCAATTTCAATCTGTTCAAATGGATATAATGATCAAATTTTATAGCGAAAAAATTTTTTTTCTTAGACATCTAATGTTAGACGATAGTATATTTTTTCGAAGTGATCGTGTTACCATTTGCCCTATCACGTTTCACATGTTATTGCTGTTTAATAATCATAATTTGCATAAGAAATAAAAAATAGCATAGAAGACCTCCAGCTAAACATTTTATTGTAAAGCAATGAAATCTGGGCATGAGAGTTGTTGGGTTGTTTCTTTGCCCGATCTTAAAAGACATCCTATTTGATGACAGAACAAGTACACTATATTTTGCAAACTGTAAGATGAATTGTTGAATATTACCATTTATGACGATATTGTTAATAATTTTTCTGCAATTCTTTCATATATGGGTGGTCTAATTGAGAAGTTTTCATGTTTTTAATGTCATGTAAAATCATTAAAATGTACATTCAAACAATTTTCATAATAAACTCTTTAGAAAATAAATTGAATTAAACAAGGGGTATTTTATGTGCAATATCATAAAATATATAATATAGCTATTTGAAATAAAAATTATTAAATCCGATATAATCAAGAGAAAAATAATATTATGTGTGGTAATCATGTTAATCCAATTTATTATATCAATAATAACATTAAATATACAAGTTATGATACAATTCCATTGCCTTGAAATTGCATCTTAAAGCGAATCGTGTAATTTGGTTTACTAGAAGATGTTTCAAGAAGTCTGTTTATATGAAGTTGTTTTTATTATAGTTTATTTCCTATGATGAAATGGCGCCAATTGGATTGATGTAACTTAGTGAATCACTAAACTTGACCTCTAAAAACATCTGATTTGAAAATATTAAATTGCTGCTCTATGGAGGTGCATGTAACCACATTAAATCGTCTTCCATTAATGTTTGAGATTGCTATCGCTAATAGTATTTTTCTAATATAGAAGTTAGTATAATAGTAAAACGGTTACAGTTCAGCCTCGAGCAAACAGATTTCTTGCAAGCTCATATGTGCTATTACAAGATTACTGTAACAATAACTAGATAAAAATAATAATATATAATTTTCTTATTCAAAAATTCGAATAATGTTCATTACAATATAATATAACACGCATACTGAACTTCCAAAGATATATCTATTTATAAAATTTTTTGCAATTAAATACAAAATAATATATGTAAAACCATGACACATAAAGGCTTAATGAAATTGAAATCAAAGGATTAAATTCAATGTTCATTAAAAAATAGCGACATAACGAATATTAAACTGTCATTTCAATATAAATGAATAAACAAATTGTACCCTTATTCAGGCTTCAGGTTAAATACAATTTTTCCAAGCTATTAGTTTTAATTCATTTAAGTAATATCTTTATATTTTAGTTCAAAATCAATTAATTTGACAAAAAAAAAGGAAATAATAGAAATGTGATATGCGACCATAGAATGACTTTCGCTATACCTAAATTTAGATATAATTTAAACATTGAAAAATAAAAAAATGGAATGAACAAAAAATAATCAATTTCAAAATGTTTGCATTGTAATTGAAAAGTGAATGGTTTCATTAAATTTAGGTTAACTTTTATAATAGCATTCGTAAATGTTGATTACTTGATTACTTCATTAATTTGTTGTTAAATTTTAGTTTTTTTCTTATTTTTGAATATCAAAGATCCTACAGGAATAAGGCAGGATTCATCAAAAAATCGTTGAACTTCAATGTCGAAGATGAAACCATAAAATGTATGTGAAGAAAGAACTTATCCTATGGAAGAAAAATTACATTGTTTCAATAAAACAATATTATAAATTCAGAATACATTAAATTTTAACAAAATACAAGATGTTCCCCAAGAACACATATTCAATTGGATGAATATATTACTAATTTAGGCAAAATTTCCGAGGAATTTTGTTTCCAATTTTTCTGTATCAGGCGGATATGGAGTTACTCAGTATGATTTTTTAAATTCTTTAAAGAGTTTATGTTGAAACAATTTTTATACTTTATAGAACGATATCATTGGATTCCTTTAAAAAAAAAGTTAATTCTATTTCAGCATTTATATGATTGGATACTAAATTAAATATCAAATTAATTTTCATTTCTATTACAACATGAATTGATATACCATAATTAGTTGTGAACGTTTACCGTCGATAAATATTACATAATTAACTAGAATGTCATTTAAGTTAGGGCATATTAAATTCGAAGCAAAATTAATCACCTTCTCTTTAAATATTGAATTAGCAAAAACAATTTTTCTTTTGTCATTAAATCGTTCAATAGATCCTTATATACCAATGCATACTAGGACATATTTCTACATCAATCTTTACAACTCTCAAATGCCAAATTTGACTTGATGTCTAAACTACTTAACTATTGTGAGTAACCAATTTACTATTGGGAAATAAAAGATCAATCATTTTTTAGAATACAATAGTTGTGTCTGTAGCATAGAGAAAGTAAAAAAAACAAACAAACACACAATATTCTCAACGTGATGCTGATGAAGATAGATTATTATCACATCTAAAAGGTGTTTTCCAACCTATTCAAAGTGGCTTAATATATATTTTTTTTTTTTTCAAAAATCTACCTTTGATAGAATAGGTCTTACAGAAATAATAATAGTTATAAAATATAGTATTGAAATCATTGAAGCTGAAAATTTGTGGGCTGTCTTAAGTTTTATGTCTTAATTAGTAAAATGGATTATGTTCGATGATAGTCTATACAACACATTACGTTTATTTAGGAGTCAAGATTGTATATTAAAAATTAATTTAATTTATGTTTTAAATTGCCACCAGTCTTATAAACGCAATTATTATAATATTAATTTAGTTTAAATAGAATTAAATCAAGTGATTGAAATATTAAGAAACTTAAATGATTAATCCGCAGGGTTTTTTTTTTTGTAAAGTATTAACATTAGTCTCCGCTTGATTTTGGATTTACTTTTTAAATTTATTAAGTTTTTAACATTGAAATTATTTTAATAATTCTTGTTTTTCTTGTTACTTATTAATTACATCATTTATTTCCAATTTATAATTTATCAGTTGGTGTAAAAAAATAGGAAACAAGTTTTTTCTCATTACTTTAAATAATAAGTCATTAAAGTTAATATAATACTTAATTAAAAAGTTAAAATAAAAATGTTGCTAAAAGATATTAATCTAGTGAACGTCTTTAATGTAAATTATCTAAAAAAAAAATTTCACTTTTCCGCTTACTTCATTTAACTATCGTAAATTTTATCCCAACGAAAAAGAAACGATATTAGAAAAGTGTATTTAAGGTGGATCAAATAATTAAAATTTTTTTTTTTAAATTATTTTAATGAAATTTATATTATCAATTGTATTTTTTCCATTTTGCGAATATTATTGAAATTACTAGTGATTGCATGTGGCGCATGAGATTTAAATCAAATAAACTATAATCCGTGTAATTTATCGGTTCCCTAACTTGTAGTAAATTGACCCACACGGGGTTCATGAGAGATTATTTTTATTGTTATATAATTGAAGGTAAGTGGGATATGGTTAATCTTAAAGATTAATGAAGTCTATCGTTCGAAAAGGTTAGAAGAATAATTGGTATATATGATCTGGGGAAAAAATGCTGTGGGATTATTATAAGGACATTAAGTGATATATTTATGATCATCTATATATATAGATTCTACAATATATAGTAAAAATTATTATTATGTTTTTAGTATAAATAATTTAGTTGTTTAAAATATATATGTTTCAAAGGTAATTTTTAGCTCATTACTAATTTATTGTTAAAATCTAATCAGACGTGATGTCTGGAATAAAATATTGGTTCCATCGTTTTGGGTATATCTTTATTCTTCCTTGGGGGTACTAATCATTTGTAATAATGTCTTAGATTAGCGTTGCTAATCAAATGGCCATTCAAGAGGTACTCAGCACGTACTAATTAAAAGTTAATTAATAAAAATCTACCGAAATAATTACTTCTAAATCTAGAAGGAATACACCCAAAAATGTCAGAAATTTTAATTTTACTAGACCAAATGATGTGCCATTCTTCACATGAGATCATAAATATTTTGCATGATTTGGAAAAAAATATTACCCTAATTGGATATTCTTTGGGTCAATATTCGATGGACCAATGTAAATAGTCAAAATAATTAAAAATAACTTAGTTGGGAAAGTTTAGTTCAATATTTTTTATATAAAATCTCTGATAAAAGAATTTATTTTAAACCATTCTAAACTATATGTCTAAGAAATTTTGACCAGATATTGCCAATTGTCCATTAAGTTTTTAAATTATAATATATTCACACAATGTACAAAACTATTACTGTTAATAACTATTTTTAATCGAAATATTGAGATAAATATTATGACATTATTATTTAAATAGGTCAAATTGTTAATCAATTATATTATTCAATAAAAAATACAATAAGTTTATTAATTTTTTATGCAATTCATTTAAATAAAATCACATTGCATCATAATTAAAATGAAAATTATCTTGATTCACATATTTTATGTATTATTTAATTTTTTAAAATGATTGTCATTAAAAAAAAAAAAACGATATATATCCGTATAATTACGATTTAATTAACTTTCACTTGTAAGTAATGTTAAAAGCTTTTTTAATAGATACTAAATTATAATAAAAGGGAATAAAATTAGAGAATAATTATTTGCTTTATCTAATATCATTAATTTATACATATGATCATAAAATATGTAAATTATTATGACACTAATTATCCACATTCGACACTTTATTAAATAAATAAAAAAAACAATCAACAACATATAACACGGAAGTAATTTTTCTTTTTTCGTATATATACAATTATGTATGCTAAAGAAAAAAACCAAGATCAAACTATGTTAACGCCAATTCATTATAGGACACTGTTGTGACTAACTTTAGAATATATCAGAATATATTAATTTTATGTTCCTCATATGAGTGCCCTATCAAGATATATTAAATCAATTTAACATGACTTCAAATATTATATATGGACTTCAAAGTCGACCACTTCTTTTCAAAATGATTCATTATGGTAGATCACTTTTGAATGACAACGATAAATATGTTATTCTTTTCGTTTATTTTTTTTTCTTTTACGATAGTAGCTGGTCACGAAAAATCCATATATTAATCATATATTGTATTCCAGACAAATAGATTATATCCAAAGAATATTAACGAACAAAAATAATAGAATTATGCATCACTAATAATTTATATTCCATAAAATGTGTTGCACTAAAACCAATTTTTTTTTTGTTATATTAAAAATGAACATACCGAAAACATTGTTTGGCACTAAAAATAATAACTTTCTTAACCACCGTATTCCAAAATGCGCTAAATTTAATAATAATAATAATAATAATAATAATAAAACCGACAAAATCGAACGAGTTACAAGTTTCAACTGAGCCTGGTTTTGATCTTGTATGGAGCATTTATAAAAGCAGCCTTTACCCGCCGCCACACAAAAATTATTATGATCATTTCGAATATTGGCCCGGCTTTTAGTTTAGATCGTTTTATTATTAAAAGTGTACATAGGTAAGTTTTGGAATTGCATGCTGACTCAGGCACAGTGTTTTAATAGTGTAAGTACTATTGCTATGTTAGTTATATATATTTTTTTTATTTTTGATGGATGTTTCATGGTGGAACAAACACAACCTGGGAAAGGAAAATTTTATATGATTTTTAATTTAAATCAGGGTGAAAGCATTTTTTTATACTTTATATTCATATATGTGATAATTTTTTTTCTTTTACCTGAAAAATAGAAAAACAAAAAAATACCCCCAAAGGAAAATGTCATTTTGATAAAGTGAAGGAGTCAAATTTGACACTGTAAGCAATTATTTCTTCATAGTTTTCGTTTAGAGAAAAAAAAAACCATCATAAAATGTGACCAAATCTTAAATTAAAAATTTTTTTAATACTTCAGAAATGTAGAAATTTCTAATTATTTTTTTTTTTTTTCTTTAATTTTTTTTGTAACCAACTATTTTAATTTCTTGTACATGCATTAAATAAAAATATTGTGAAGTTTGTTTTAAGATAAATGCGATATAAAAAATATTGCAACTTACAGTAAGTAATCATCGAATTAGGCACACTTTTCTTTATTTCTATTGATTTATTTACATTTTTCTTTTTAAGTACCTAGTTTGAATCGATCTCTAGCATCTTATCTAGTTTTTGATTTCTAGATTAACTTAAAAAAAAGTTCGTATACCATATTAATAGATTTGCATGAGTACCGAGGCATATCAATTATTTGCAAACATATTATTTAATTGGGATTTTATTAACTAACCGAAAGATTTTATGAAGATTTTATCTTTCTTTTTCTTGTACTATGATTTTTACTGACTTGGTAAAACATTTGAATTTTTTGTGTTCCTGACTACATTTCGACTACGTACTCAGGTCAAAATTTCGACTAGATATCGACCGAATCTTTTAACTCCCCATATATACATAGTAATAGATGAGCATCAATTGATAGTCAGAGTAATTGCTTTGAATAAAAGCTGAGTGAACTTTAAATGGAATAGAATGAAATAGGGATGGGGATAGTACTATACTATCACCGCAGATTTATTTCTCATACCTGGTTCCACAATATTATCCAACTTATCTTGTTTTTGCAAATAAAATACCATGGAAGCAATTATAATGAGCTTTCTGAGAGTGTACTCTACTTCCTCGCAACTGCTATGAAATTTTCGGTTATTTATGTTGGTGTTAATATGAAAGCAAAAAAAAATCTTAAACTAGATATTATATTTCACTTTCTTTTGGTTTGATATTGTTGATAAATGTTGGTAAATGTAAAAACATTTCAAATCAAGAAATCAACAAAGTCGTCCTAATTTAATGATCGTGGCGTATACATTTTAAGTCTGGTGTGCGTTGTGCTATAACTATTAACCGAAAAAAAATATACAAAGAAGGTCGTGTTTAGATTTGAATTTATTTACTTAATTAAAATCAATTCTTAAATTTTCTGCATATTTTTTTATTAACATTGTAGTAGTCGTATTTTTTAAAAAAACTAACAATTAAGTTAAATATAAACATATATTATGTTTTCATGAAGTAATTCTTTTTTCTTTTGTACGATGTTGTAAATATATTACATCAGAAATATTGTAAGTTGGTTGACACTTAAAAAAATTAATAAAGTAAGATAAAAAAATTTCCATTTTTGCCAGTAGGCTTTTTTAGGTTTTTTGGTTAATCTTAAAAATATTGACATAAATTTAATTGCTCCACAAAGATTTCAATGCCAAACATGGGAAAATGTTTCAATTTTTACTAAAAATATATGAAAATTTATTATGTTGATTCATTTATGCGATCACTTTTCTTTTTTTTTGGGAAAATATATGTTTTTTTTTATGCAACATAATTTACGGTACATTAAAATTTTAAAGAGCCAATAAAATAACAAAATGTTTTAGAAAAATTACCATTAGTAAGATTTGATTTCCGTATTTTTATATTTAACAATAAATTTATTATGTGTTATTTTTAAACATTTCAAATGTATAACATATTTCGAATTTGTATATTTAATCGATAAGCTACATTACATTCGGTAATTATGTTAAAAGTAGCAGAAAAATTGAAAATGAAAATTTTTATATTTTTAAATCCATGTATTTGACTATTTAAATATAGTATGTAATTGCGGAAGAGAACAAAGTTCATCAATAACATCTGAAGTGCAGTATTTTAAAGATGAAGTCTCGCATATCGAATGTTGTTAAACCTTGAAATCTTCTACAGTGAAACCACCGAAACTTATCGGTTTCTTAAGTTTAACGCTCATCTGAATACAATTCTCGTATAAACTATAATCTAAGCACTATTCGTTTTATCGTCGTTAGATTAGATTAGATTAGATTAGGTTTTAGGATGTTCTTGTATTGCGACCTTTAAGATCTATCTACCCCCTTTTCTTTGGTGCAATAGTTAGGTTAACTTCCCATTATACAGCACCTCCTTCACCTCCTCGTCGTTATATCCTATTATGGCACATCAAAGAAACTAGTCTTTCAAGGAATCAATTTAAATCTTATGCTGTAGTATATCATAAGTGTTCATTAAAATTTAACAAGATCATATACATATATAATTCTTGTTATTCTGGTATAATTTTAAAGTTTCTAGGATAAAAGAATTATGACGATTTAGTTACTATTGGTTGCATCATATATTTTTCCAATTACTGGTTTTCCTCTTATTGGGAAATATTTACAAAGTAATAAATTGTCCCTTGAATATTTAATCTCGATGTCTTTGATCATTAGTCAACTTAACAGGGGATTCCCAATACTTAATACATATTATGCTGATTAATTGTGATACTTTAACGCTGCATGGCCCTGATTAAATTTGTACCATCGAAGAATAACAAATTGGTAAAGGAAAACAAGAAATTTAAAAACTTTCTTATTTCCGCCACTAAAAAACAGATATCGAATATTCTTATGATATTTAAAGTATAAGAATAATTCTCATGATAAAATTCTTTATAATACATCAGGAACCCATTTTCCTACTGCCCTAACTCTTTGCAAACTTGTAACTTTGTCTGTGATTTACTTGCTATATGTTTCACTGTACAAGTTCAATATAGAATAAGTTAATAATAACGTTAGAAAGGTGCAATGCACCTTGGATATTGTATTTTGTAAAGTTTTTTTTTTTGTTTAGATTTCAAAGTCAAATAAATGGAAAATATTTTGTCAAAAAATCAACATTTTTCATTGCATTCTATTGAAGTGCTAAATATATTTTTAAAATGACTTCATTCGATTAGCACTCCATTAATTCTTCCTTCGTTTATTATTGATTGATATCTATAGAAGGGTACATGACCTGATAACTACGAACGTGCCAAATTGTGATGATATAAAGTCTAACTTTCCTCTTATACATAAAAACACCTAGGGAAAAATGCTAATAATATTCAATTACCTTTGAATTTCATTTTAAATAGTTTCAATCGAATGATTTTATACTCTGAAAGTAAATTGATCCATTTTTTCTCTTCAATTTGTTAAATTGGTTCCTACTTCGATTTGTTTTTTTTTTTTTCAAATCTAAAAGTTGAGTAATATTTTTTTGGCAATTTAAATTGATTTTTTCTTTAAAAGAAAAAAAAAAAATATCATGGTATTTTCCTTTCTTCTATACTTTTCTTAAGCTTTACGAAACCTCTAAAATAATTATTGTATTTTATTATTATATTTTTTTTTCTGCGTTTTTTTGAACAAATTTATGCAATTGATAAAAAAAAAAGTATATTGGCCATGATTGCATATAAATGATAATTTTTATTGAGGGCAATATTTATCACATTATACAAAATAAAAAGGAACCAGACTTAAAATAAATAAACTCGAATCGAGTTTAAAGAATATTATTCAGAAAAATCTGTTTACCTTGAAAGCGGCGTGCTAATTTTGGCACTATCCACTAAAAAGCACAGCGTGTAATTTGAACTGATCAATGAAGATCGAAGAAAAAAAATTATACCCACCACTATTTTTTTTTTACAAGAACTGCATATCATTATTTTTTTTTCTTGTTAATTGAGTAATTAAGAAGTTGTTTTATTAGAAAGTAACCAAATTTTATTAATTTGTTAATAAGTTTTTTTGAACATTTCAAATAAAAATATATTATTTTTATTATTTTTATTGACAGTATTAATTCAATGCATTTTTTAATCAATAGTTTTTTTATTTAATTAAGATTTTTTTACCTAAATATTTCTTTTTTATAAAAAAATTGTTTTTTTTAAAATATTTTAAATTAACAAAAAAAAAAATTCTTTTTTATTATATAATATTTATATAAATTTATCTAAACATTTTTCTGTTGTCCTTCATATTATTGTTACTATTAAATTAATTTAAATATACTAAAGTGCCAATCACGAATGTAAAATGCTATAAACTTATACGCTATGTTATGCACTTTGCAGTTTCGAAGGTAATAAGACAGTACATCATACCAATGTGTACGTTTTTTGTTTGGTTCGAAGGTTTTTTATATGCAAGAACGCTTTACATTTATGTATACAGTTCCTGGATAACATATTACTACTCATTGGCGTATTCTTTATAATAACAATCAACAATAGAGTCTATATAAGATTCACTTTATAGTCTGAGTTTTTATAAATACATAATTTAATATTAATATTAAATTTTGAATGTTTGTACTATATATTACAACAAACCCATTTGATATACAATATATCCTTCTAACCCCAAGAAAACTTCATTGAAAATAAGCCATTTGTTACTTATCACCGGTTTCTCACAAAAAATTAACGTATAATTCGTTATCTTAATCAAAGATAATATAAAGCATTACTTTATCTATGCATCAACACACCACAGGCAATAGACCTTAATGGACCACAAATTTACAACTATGTCTTCAGATAGTTAAATAAAACGTACGGATTTCATTTTTAATCCTTCATTGAATAAACTTTCTTTTCAAGTTTGGTAACACAATAGCTAGTCGAGGATACAAGTAATCAGATTCTGCTAGTATTCAGCTTGCAGGGATTTTAGTATGTATATAAAGAAATTGATTTCTTCCAACCAAAAAGCATACAATACCATAAGTATGTTAGAGTATCTAAATTGTATTTTCATGCACCTCAGATTTATTATCTGGAAACAAGATATCTTGTTATTAGTACAAGTATTTGTAAAAAAAAACTCTGTGTGATATAAAACTGCATGTCTTTCTTACCAATCCTAATGACTATATTTCTTTCCAGTTCTGCAATGGTGCCAAAAGTTAAAACACAACTAAGTACACGCATATGGTAAAAAAGTAGATAAATATTGAGACCATTGACTGTAAAACTTATTGACAGTTTCATAGTAGGCATTTTATTATATTAAAATTTAACAATAATTATTTATCTTCAGATTCAAAGAATATTATTTTTTGAAAGGAAAAAAAAAATCACCTATACGAGTATATTTGCCCTCAACAAGCCCATTTCATTTCCTCACTTCTAGATCCATCACGAAAAGAAGCTGCTAAAAAGTCGTTTATTTTCAAATGTTGAAAGGTTAATGAGCATATTTTAAAAAGCAAATGTAAAAAATCGGAGTTAGATTGATATAATAAGAATATAAATTCGAAAAAAAAAATGTTTCTTTAACTTTGAGGTGGGTCTTCTCAATGTTATTCCAATACCAAGTTAAACCCAAACTATATACTTATAGTACATTGTACATTATACTGTTTTGTAAAGATTAATTAAGTGGCGCGATGTAGCCGCTTTAAAAAAAAAGATCTTCAAGTCTACTTCCATAAAAAAGGCGAGGAAATTGAAAATACAAGTGAAAATTTCAGTAAAAAAAAAGCCTAGACTATTTTAGAAATTACATAATTTTTTTTTTTTAACATCGGGAAAGTGTAATGCGGTCTTTCATTTAATTTCTTTCAGTTTTTTTTTTTTTTTTTCAAAAATATAATAGATTAAATTCACTTATGTTAGTTTATTATTAGACCAGATTTTTGAGGTCTTATTGCGTGAAATCATTTTGAGGAAAATTATTGCAATTGTTGTGCTTACTATTTTCGTATTACAAGGCCGGCTAATAAAGATCAAATTAGTTTTTGTAAGTACATGATTCACATATTATGTTTCAGTATGAACTTACCGAACATTAAAAACTTAGCCTTAAAAAAAAAATCGTAAAAAGTTAGTGCCTCTACGAGTTTAGTAAGAAACTTTATGAAAAAAAATGTCAATTGTTGAAAGTTGAGAAAGGTAACAATATTAACTGATTATATGGCTTTTTTAACACGTATTGTTGTATAAATTAAATTGAAGGTATTCAAAAAATTTTGATGACTTAATATTGATCTAATTTAAATCGTATTAAAATTATTAATATTATAAAATATTTTTTTTTTTTTAAAGTTAATTTAGTTGCATCATATATGATAAATTACATAATTTTGAATATTCATGTAATAAATGAATAACATACATATTTTTTTGATTACCTTATTTAGATTTTTTCAAAACATAGCAATTACCCAAGTTATGGATAAACTTTTGATCCATGAAAATTAGATAAACATATTTCCTCTGATGGTGTACCACGCTAGAATGAATTCTTTTTTTCTTATTACAAAGTAAACTAAAGCATTATTTCAAATTTGAATTTTTAATTTAATGTTAAATGTAACGATTATTAATTAGAATGTATATTTTTAAATATATGTACAGGGTGAAATTAGATTAGCTAATTAACTTTTAATATGCGTATCAAAAAAGTGTTAAATTGCTTTAGATGATGATCCCTTTGGAAAAACTTGTTGACACAAAGGGTAATATTTTGCTGAAACAAGTAGGATTTACTATATTTTATGGAACAAAAAAGGAAGTTTCTCCTAAAAGGAATGCGTCAAGCATAAGTGCTGCTCCTCGCAGGTTCTAGTCATTTTGTTCTTTATTATGCACAGCAACAGCAATCGTGAACCGGAGAATAAGATGAGTGCACTACTAGAAATTATTTCAATGTGCGTTGTCCGTATTCGAAGCGACAGTCTCACTATGTTCATCTTGCAATTTGTATATAAATTATATGAGCTTATTTTTAGTTTAGTTAACCGTCCCATTTTTTTGCATGTCCACTGCTAGCAATGACACTGTCTCCTGAACTGAATGAAGTTGTATTGCGTTGCATTTTCGGAATTTTTGCAGAAACTTTAAATCCACTAATTACGTTTAATACTACCATTTTGGGGTAATATTTACTTTTCCTTGAATTTATTTATTAGACATGAAAAAATAATTTGTATATTGTTTTTGTAATATTTTTTATTCACTCCAAAACTTTTTCATGGAAATAGTTTTAAACTATATATGTATGCATTTGTTCTTATTATTATTGTGGAAGAAGGACAAAAATATATAACCCCCGCAGTGAATGGGTTAATTTAAAAGCAAGTTCAGTTCCTTGTATTTTTCACCCTGTAGTTAATAACTCGAAACAAATATGTTGTTGTTCAATCACTGTAAATTAATGTTGAACATATATGAAAATATATTCTTCTAATTAAAGTTCAAGATTGTTTTTTTTTTTTGCAAAATTTCCGTTTCAATATTTAAGAAATTAAACAGAAAAACGTAATTAAATATTTTTTGTTAAATCATATCTAAATACGAGTAGAGTATGTTAAAAAAAATATAATTTCAATCGAAAGTACAATAATCATGATTCGCAAGAACAAAATAATAAAAATATTAATAAAATTTGATTGCAAATTTTCAAATTAGTTAATAATAATTATAGAGTCTTTAAAATTTATTTGTAAATACTTTATCTTATTTGCTTTATGAAATTTAGTCTATGCAAAAAATCTCTTTAAGATAACTTAGTTTTTTTTTATCTTGATTATGTTTTATTAAAACTAAATATAAGATAAAGTGAACATAAAATTCATTTCATTTATTATTATTTATTTTTTTATTGCAATAAACGTGTTTTGTTTGAGACAAGAAAACAATATATTTAAAATATGTCGAATTCGAATGGTATTTATATTTCTTATAATATAAGAATTATGAAAGCATAAAATCATAGATATATGAATAATAGCACATTGTATAAACTTTTTGGCACGCCGGTATTTTGTATAATATTATAAATAATATAGAAAACGTTTAATTTCGAAACATCTAAGCGCAAGGTGCATTATAATCTTTATTTAAACAGAATGTCTCAAAATGTTTTAAATAGAATAGTTAGGAATTGAATTAAGCTAATAGATCAATAATGGACTTTTACTGAAATAAATAACTATTCACCGGGTGGCCAATTTTAAAAACAGTTTAATGAACTTCAATAAGATATAAAGAAAAACTATTGATTAACTTCTGGTTATTAATTTGAAACACTTTCAATTTTGAATGTTAAATAGTTTTTTTTTATGTTTCAATTTAATTATTTTAACACCGTTGAATAGGACATCATTGGTTTGAAGTATATCTTTTACATCAAAATGTTTCCCAGTGATTAATGATCAATCGGAAATCATTTAAAATATGATAGACGATATTCAGGCATCGAAATAATAATAATTATTATACTATACATCGTAATTCATTTGAAAAGAAATGATTGATAAAATATGTTGTGTATAAATTTGAGCTTAATGAATTTTGATCATTTTATATAAATACGAATTTGAAACTATCTATTTTAAAATTTCAAGGGAATCTTATAATGGTATTATCCAATCAGAATAGAAAAACAAAAATGTTGTATTTCCTAGGTTTTTTTTTGGAATAGAAGAAATAAATAAATGCCACTGAATAAATAAAATAAATTAAAACTTTCATAAAAACGGTTAAAGGTCTTAATTTGAATTTTATATAGGATAAACACCTACAGGGCTTTCAATTATCAATCGTACATTTTAATATCAGATGTTTGTTATTTATTTCGGTGTTTAAAGAGATTGTTCAAGTTAAATATAATGCTATACGATTCTTTCATATAAGAAACACCTATTGAATTGGTACCATCGTAAGAAGAATCAACAATTTACAATGTTAAAGTATGTATTCTTATTTAAATTTGTAATAATTTAAAGAGGTTTACAAAGAGCTATACAACGAGTGCAGGTAAATTATATTTGACAATAAAAAATCAGTAACACCACTCCAAGTTATCGACTTAAGAGTCGCTTGAAAGAAAAGGTTGCTAACTTAATGCAATAAATGGATATTTCTTTGCAAATGTTGCATAGTTCTGCCAGAAGTATTATGGAAACTATCGCATTTAAACTGAAAGGATCATGTATACTAACTGAATCTAGTACATTTATATAGTATATATGTACTTAAGTAGTTTTAGGGACCTAAATAGACGCATAGTTTCATTTATTTATGTCTCAGAATTATTAGAAAGAGATGTTTGGGCAAAATTGAAATTCAGTAAAATTAAAATAGAAGCAGTGCCTTTTCTCACAGCTTTTGAAAATCTATATTATTAGTCAATGCTTTTATTTGCATTTTCTTGAGTACATGTGCCTTTCGTGCAATTATATAAAAGTATTAGTTATCCTTTACAGAACTCCCTGTACAACTTGTATAACTACAATATAATCTAAAATTTAAATATTTTTACATGAACGAATAAATAAGTTTGTATTTCTTATTTTTTTTTTTATTATACCACTAATTTTATTTCAACCTAAAAATGTCAATTCAAAATTTAAGAAACATTTTAATAATACCTATAATTAACTAAAATCTATTAATTTTTCTATTATTTTAATGGAGATCATAAGATATTGATCTCTAAACAAAACCTCCTTAATAAATACAAGAAAACACAAATATACTACATCATAATAAAATATCGTACTTAATTTTACTTTCATTATTATGGAAATAAGTCCCAAAAAGCATTTATCATTATTATTATTATTATTTCGTATAACTACAAGGTATCCAAGGTATGATCACACTTTGGACATTATTAAATTTATTCAATTGAATCTAAGATGTTACCTTTTATGTAACAATTTTCTTAACGACAAAAGATCACAAACTTTAGATTACAAATTGTTTTATTGACTTTCTTATTTTAGTTATTTTATTTTATACAATTTGCCGACGATGGAGATGATGTACGTAATTATTTTAGTATGCCTTTTGGCTATTAAATGTCTACTAAAAAAAAAAGAAACAATCCCACGCGATTAAAACAAGTTTTGTTATAATTTTGTTTTTTAATCATTTATTTACTTTTATATTTTGTTTTTAAAATGTAATATTCTAGTTTGTTGTACAAGCAAAAGCTATTAAATCAATCCAAGCTTCTTTTTTTTCTTTTATATATAAACTGAAAGTAAGATCATGGACATACAATCACCTTTTTTGTATGAAATTTAAAATCAATGTTATCTATTTTTGTTTGTTTATTGAAAAACGAAATTTAATTATATATACAAAATACTTTTTACAGTAGCAATGTTTATTAATTATTAATATTAAATTTTAACATGTTAATTGAATTTTCCCAAGTACGAGTATTTTTCATTTTTAAATTGACGACAATATTACATAAAATCATTTTGGACATGATTAATTTAGTTATGTTAAAATAAAATTTAATAAACAGGAAAGGTCCAAAGTGATTACATTAATTTTGACTTAACATAGGAAACAATTCAGATATGATGAATTTGTTTTGAATTTCCTTTTTGTTAGAGAGAATTTATTGATCATTTTTAACTAGAGTTTTGAACCGAAATGTATTTCGTGTCGATTTACGGTTCCGGTTTTCATTTCAGTTTTCTTGGCTTCTTTTTGCTCCTGTTATAGTTCAGATTAAAACTAGATTAATACCTTGTTATCCTTACTTACCTTATCCTATAATTTTCAAATATTTTAATTTAAAATATTATTTTTAATATAAGATGAATTTAGAGCAGAGTTGTTATATTTCTAAAATATTAACCCATAAAAAAATGTTTGTGAATCGTAAAAAACCGGTTAAAATCTTTGTAAGATATATTTCCGGTTCCGATTACAGGTTATTTTGTTTTTCTTTATTTCGCTTCAGTTTTCAAGATCTGTTTTTAACATCAAATCGTATAATCACCTATCAGGCAAATTAAAGATAAAAGTGTCAGTTTTTACTTCTTTCACTATTTTCTTCCGGTGCCTGAAGCTGTTACAACTATGGTATAGTTAATACACATCAATATAATTACGTAGGAAAATCGTAGAGAACATATAGTTAATTTTAATATAAAAAAATTATATCATTTTAAATAGATATGGACATAAGCTGAAGGTCCACTACTATTCAGTTTCCTAGTGGGTCATTTCTTTTATTATAATATCAAATATTTCCAATTACTTTTGATACATTCAGTAAAAAAGAATCTGTACGTGCAAGATTTCTGCAAAAAAGTTGCATTTGGCATGGAAATTTTACGAAAAAACAAGAAATTGAATCTTATCCGAAAAAAAAACTTTTCAAATTGAGGTCACTAAAAAAAAATATGGTATTCGATGGATTCGGTTTGATGCAATTTATTATTTTATCCGCAATACTACTATTATTATTACAGTAGTAAATTAAGAAGTGAACAAGACAAATATATAAGTACCAGAATGGATTTCAAGAGTTTTTTTGTGATCACCTCCTATTGTGAATGCCCATAAACAGTAAACGTGGATTGCGTGCATCGATGATTGTTCTTATACTATTTTTCGTAAATAAAACTAGGCATAACCTAGCCCAAACTATGAAATCATATGCCCACTGGTTATATATAGTTTTTTTTTTCTTCATATTTAAGTAATAATAAATTTATGGAATTTATATTTTAAGAAAATATAGTATAATTGTGATTTTTCGTTTTAGATTTAGTTCAAGAATACAAACAAAACCACTAAATTTTTGAAGCGATAAAAAGGTGAGGTTATCTGAAGAAGCATTGTTCAATAAATTTTCAAGAATTTAAAATTCTCTCATGGATTTTTATTTTTAAAAAAAAGGTGTGTTAAACTTTTATATCAATCTTTATATGAAGGCTATAACAAATTTCATTTGATTAAAAATTAATTGAAATATAAATAAATAAAATAAAATTTGGCTTTTTCTTTAAATATTTATTATTGTGTAAACATATAATCTATTTTATTCTAAACTTTAAAATTTCCTTAAAAATATTTCAGCAATTTTTTTATACAAAAATAGAGTTTTTTAAAAGACTATATATTGTTTTTGAATATTTTTCAAAAGCAAACTATTAAAAATTATATACTAAAATATGAATTAATTAAATTTTTACATAAAATTGAATACACAAATATTTCAATGCCTAAAAACAGTAACACAAAAATACATTTATTAATAAGGTTAAATTTTTTAATTAAAATATGAAATTGAAAATTCAGGAAAATTCCATATAGATTTTCCTTTGTTTAACAGAAAAATTAATTTAATTGAATACGTTCTGGAAATATTGGGTTGTACTAAATCAGTATTGTATAAAATCTACTTTGTCTATAATTAATTATTATCTAATTTTTATTTAACCATTTTATATAATTATGAAATGTGTGAAGCTACCGTATATCTCTCGTCCTCATCGCTAACATACATTTGTGTAAGATCAGACGCAACTGATCCTGTTTCACTGTAAATATGTATGGAAATTTTATCTGATTAAACCTTTTAATTCCTTAAAATAATAAAGAAAAACAAAAGCAAATATATTGTTATAAACTATAGTAGTATAGGTGTTTTTGCTTAGTTTAGGTTTTGAACTAATAATTAATACAAATAATTGGCATAAAGAATTGAAAGGTTATAGAATAATTGTTTAATTTCGAATAACAGTTGTAATGTTTGAATAACGTTTAGAAAAGGCAAATCGAACAGATTAATAAATACTGTGTTGAATGGTCAAGTCGGTTAAGACCTCGTTTCTAGAAACTTGTGAGGCTCTGGTTTCAAATCCAGAGCTCGGTTCTTCATGCATTTAGGCTTTTCTTTTGTCATTTAAGTATTCAAAAAAAAAAATATACGGACAAAAACACAAAATTCAATCTATCACGAATTTACATTCCATTTATGAAACTTTATAACACACTTTATGAAGATCGGTTCGCATGTTCTCGACTTATAAGGTTCATTAAATAATGATCAGAACTTCAAATCATGTATTTCTGTTGAAAACTGGGTGGTAAAATTTTTCCTTTTTTACAATTATGCACTTATTACTTATATTTCAGTAAAATAATAAGAAATTAAAAACATATCAAAACAATTTAAGCACGATTCAAAAACATTTTCATGATCACAATCCATAATTATTAATAATAAATGAATTATATGAAATGAAGATATTTTTGCTGAATAATAATAAATTTCGTAAAACTAAATTAGACAAATAAGTACTTATGTATAGTATATAGTATACTATTTAAAATTGTTTATAATCTGACCTGTTGCTTTGCAATATCAACACGATCATTTTTTTTTCTTTGTAAAAGATTATTGTTAATGAACTTTGCTATGATTTGTTGGGATCAATATTATGCAATACTATTATGATTGATTGTATATAAAAGTATTTTTTTTTTCCTTCATTTTAGCTCCTTTTATAATAGAAAAATAAACCGTCAGTCAAATTTGATTGACTGATCGTTGACATGGCTAACAATGTGTGTAAATTTCAAATACATACAACTAAATGAAAAATTTTAAAAATTTTTATTTTCAAAATATTAAACGAAATATTTATTAAAATTATATTCGTTTAATTTTCAAATTAAGATCAAACGAACCGTGTAATCAATTTAAAAGGCGTATTACAAAAATTGCAATAATATTATTTGGAATGCTTTAATATCGAGTTTTTTTTATGAATTAAATAATAATATTTCTATTGAAAAGTTCAATTAATTAGATCTAAATAAATCAATCTTTAATATAGTTTATGAAAGTGTAAAAAAAAAATTATTATGAAAACATTTTCGCATGAAGAAATTACAATGCTTTCACTTTACCACCAAAAAAAAAACAGAAAAATATAATTAAATTTACATATTAATTACAAACTTACACTTACCTAATATTGTCATAGATCGACGCTATCATCGCACTATACTCTTCTTCTAAACGATCATTTCTATCAGCTTGAATGATCTTTTCATCTTGATCAGCATTGATCTGTATTACTGACTCATCATTATTTACAATATTACTAGACTGTTGAATTTTTGATGATTGACTATTATTATTGGTATATTGTGACGTTGATGATGGCATCATAAAAGAATCGCTAGAAGCCGATTCAGATCTACAATAAAGAGTAAGTTTAAACTTTTTTAACATCGTTAAAAACTTAACAAAAGTAACTTCCTAATTGGGCTAACGAGTTCAACTTTATAATATTCAGAAAATATACAAGTTTAGTTCAAAAGAATCAACAAAATTTGCATTCAGTTGGCGGTTTTCATATCTAGTTTAAAACTATTTTTTTTATGGTATACTATATAAAAAAACAAGAGGTGAAAGGCGACTTTACAGGGTATACTATATATTTGATTTTGTAATATTTAAATTAATTTATTTCTACCATAAAATGAATTATAGAAGTCAATCTTTTCTCGAAGAATAGGTCAAATAAAGATAGTACACGTATTTATTTGTATCGATATTTTTTAAGAACTTATTTTTCAAAACATTTTTTATGATTAATTCTAATTTAATATTACCCTTAAGGTGTATCTAATTTTATAAATTACAAATATTTCATAAAATTCCATATATAGATACATTTTTGGACATCTCATGGACTTATGAAAATCAGTTTATTCTGTTTTTATAATATTTTTTTTTTGGTTAAATCGTGATCATAATTTAACTAGTATTATTATTTCCAATTACTTATAATATTTTCATAATCAAAAACAACGATTTTATATTTAAAATAATTGTTTTGCAATTTATTTATATTTAATACTCGTGAATAAAAAGAATATTTATATTTTTTAATAATATTAATTATGATCATTTATTATAGAAAAATTGTTTTAACTGAAAACAATTCATTCAAAATGATGTCCATTTTAATATAACTATATATTTTTTTTGATAAATGGTGAAAGGTAATAAATTTATTTAATACTATAGATTAATATTAACAAAAAAGCTTGGTGATATTTTCTGGGACATTCCTAAAATTATAACATATAATCAAAACCAATTTTCGCATGACAGTTTTACTAAATAAAATAGAAATATGTTTGTTCATTCAAGGAGCTGTTTATAATTGTGAAATAGTATGTCTAACCTGTATAAAATTTATACTTATTTATTTACAGTATGTTCAGTAATAGAATATGCTTGGATATCTCATTTACATAGTTTTCATTTTTTTATATTGTATTGACCACAAAGATCAACTACAAAAGGATTTGTTGGAAACAAATATTCAATAACATTAGTACTAAAGTTATCTCGAAGAAAAATATATAATCGAAAGACAAGAGCACAGAAGTAAGATATAAACGATCAATGGATGTTTACAAAAAAAATTCATTTTTTTATTTAGTGCCACTTCTATTGGGTAGAAATAGTAAAACATTTTTACTTCTGTTTTTATGAAAAATTGTACGAAAAACTTATCGAAAAAATTTTTTATTTTAAAATTTTATATTATTATTTGCCCAATTTCAAAATTTGCTTTTAAGAAATCTAAAAATTAAATTAGAAAAGCTGGATCCTTTCACAAAGACGTTATTTGGCAGCATTGAAGAGAAACAAATCAAGCCTTATCGTGCAAATTTAGCAATATTGTATCCCCGCAATGGGTGAAAAAAGAAAACTGAGATTGTGCAGCAGATTATATAAAGAAAATACTTCAAATAAAAGTGTATACGATAAAAACATTTAATATTGTAAGTTTGACAAAAACAGTTGTAATGATTTGAATAATATTGTTGTTAGTAGAGGAAAAGGCAAATGAACAGACTGGGTATATACAGTGTAGAATGGTCTAGTTGGTTAAGACCTCGACCTCGCCTCATGAGACTGATGAGACCCTGGTTCGAATCCAGGTCTCGGTTCTTCACTTTTTCTCTACTTTTCTTTGCCTTACAATATCTAACATATTTCTATTCTAAACATAAAAGTCATAGTAAGTAAAAGATTGACCATCATTTTATTTTCAGTGAAAGGGATTTCGTTTGTAAGTATGTAATTTTAATAACTAACTAACTAGCATAGTAAAAGATAGAAAGATTATAACATTAAATTATATTTGTTAATAATTTTTCGACTAAACCTTGATTTTATTTCACAGCCGAAATACGCTCTTAATTAACACACTGTATTTATGATCATATTTCAATTACAACACGATACACTTGTATTATATTATAATAGGAATCAATAATAATATAAATAAACAACTATTCAAATGGAATTTAATTTAGTATATTTTAATTTTTCAGCACGAAAACTATTTGTGTGTTCTACTCTAGAAAAACAAAACCATCTAAAATACTGATTTTAAAAATTAATCGATTAATCAATAGTCGTTATTATTTCAGGATATTTTTCAGATCAACAGATTTAGGAACAGGTCACAAACATTGTTTGATTCATTACATGAGATACGACATGCAATTTTTTTCTGTTTTTTTTTTTTGTTAAAATTCACAAAAGATAAACTTCTATTTTTATATAATTTGATCGTCATTAAGTTTAAAATGGTTATTCTCTCTGGTCTAATGCCTTCTAAATACGGGTAATATATAAATATATAAAATGACGACTACTGGCGCTCCCAAAAGACTAAGTACACATATCTATAGTATATTTGTTTTATATTTTTTATATTCTATATTATCCAGTTAACATATCAGTATATTTACCTATCGGTTGGTGTACATTTACTTCTCATTACAAGCCGCAACCAATTTGGAACTGACGGTGTTGACGTTGGATCGGGTGTAAATCTGCAATTAGATAACAGAAAAAAAAAAGATTGCGTGTCAGGTAATTTGACTTTTTAATTTGAATTCACGATTTTATTTAAGTTTAAATTTTTCACTATGAATATTCAACATATATTCATATACAAGTACTATATTTATTTCTAGATAAATTGTACTATACTGAAAGGAGGAGATGTGATAAATTAAATTGTAACCGTACGATGGTGGTTTATCTGTTAGGTGGACTGCATAGGGCGTTTACGACAATATAATGTACAACAAAAATAAATATAGTGAAGATCAAATGAATTAATGGACATAGTGAAAGGTATAAATAATTGTTTTTGATCAAATTGTATAATAAAAATTCACATAATAAATTTATAATTAGGTATTTTATGAAATAAAGTTTTACCTTATAATGGAGTTTGTATGTTTTGTTCCTGGTACAGCAAAAATTTCATTATTTGTATCATCAATATTAGTGGATGATTCTAATTTAATATTAATTTCATTCCCTGGATTCATATGAACTTTAAATATAGCTAAAGATAACAGAAAAAAGGGAATTATTAAATATTTATAATATAACTTTGAAAAAAATTACATACATTTATCGACTGGACCCAATTTTAATGCTGTATTATAAAGCATATCAGCTGACCAAAAATCTGGTATACGTACAAATAATGTGCCAGCATCAACAGGTAAATGAAAACCAAGCTTATGAAGTAAAAGGATGAATGGTTGATATAACATTATTGATTCTTGATCAGAATTCCATGGTACCAATGGTATTGATTTCTTTTTAACTATATACAACATATAAAAAAATTCTCTTATATAAAATTTATTATTTACTAAATAAAATAATAAATTTACGTATACAATGATGTGCTATCGGTTCCATTACATTATCTGGATGTGAAATATCAGAATTCATATTCAATTTTACAAAACAACATTCTAAAAGAATTTTTTGTAACCAAACAAGAAGTTTATATTTATTTTCTTTTAAAAGATGATCTTTAAGGATCTAAGAAAAAATTATCAAATTATATTTTCATTTTTATAAAATAAATAATTATTATAATTACTTTGACATCATCTGATGATTTATATTCAATTTCAATTCCTGATTCTGTACTTTCTGATATTGATGTTGCTCTAGCACGTTGATATTCAGCATCTTCAAAATTCATTAAATCATCATATTCGACCAATGTGATAATATCCTTTAATATAAAATTTGATTTTAATATAACTGAATTTGATAAATTCTATAAGGATATTCAGAAATTATTTTAGTTTTAACAAATGCAATTATTCCCTTCATAATCAAATTTATTAAATATATTACTTACTTGTTGTAAAAGTTGTTGTATGATCGATAATCTGGATTTATATTTATTTCCATTATTCGAAAACAATTTAATAAGATTTCCAACAATATCCTTTAATTTTTTACTTTGTACATAATACCAATATAATGTGTTCATTTCTTCTTGTGTCCAAATACTAATAGAATAATTCAAGTCAAATTAAATTACTAGGGTAGACTAAAAATACAAAATATTTACCAATTTCCATTTTCCATATTATGCTCTTTAGTTAATTCTGTTAAAGATGGACTTGGAATTGTTAATGAATTTTTTTGTGGTGTATTCACAACTTTATGAATAACATATTCAATAAGATCACCCCAATCCTTTATAAAGAAATAAATTATAATAAATTAAAAGAAAAAAAGAAAAGTATTTAACAGTAATACGTACTTCACACAATTCATATTCGGCTTCCCATATTTGTGAGAAAGTTTTCAATATAATTGGTTGAAATAATGTTCCAATTTGTCCTAAATCACCTCCAACATGATGCATCATAGTAAAAATACACTCATTAATAAATTCACCATTTTCCCGAAAATCTTTAAGAAGTAATCCATAATGATGCATTACTTCGACTGTGGCAAATCTTAAGAAAATAATTTATTAGGAAAATATTTTTAACATTATTTTAATTTCAATTTACTGTGATAAATGATCCACCATTTTAATATTATTATTATTTCCACTATCTAATAGTAACAATAGTATGTGATTTGTAACGATTATATCTTGTAAATATTGTTTGCTATGCAATGCTGGATCAAAGCGTCGTATTAGAAGTACAAAAAGGCATCGCAAATCTTCGGTTGAACTGATTTGACTTTGTAATCTTTGTAAATGTTGTTTGTCTTCCTACAAAAAAAAGTGTTTATATGAATACAAAAAATTTAACAATTTATTATTTATTTACCTGACTTAAATGTGCGATTTTCTTGTAGGTTTCAAGAGATTGTAGAAATTCTCGAACTGCAGTTACCACCTTTAAAAATATCATATAATTAGTACAAATACTAAAGCCATACTTTTATGTTTGTAAATACCAAATGCATTCGTCTTAAATATGGTTTTAAATCACCACCTTGCTGTCGTGAGGTTAATTCTAATTGTTCGCAAAGGTTGACACCTTCGAATACCAAATAACTTATAACATTAAATGATAAAACTGAACTAATATGTTCTAAATCCAATTCTAATTGAGCAGCAAATTTTAAAAAATATGTCACTAACCAAAAGAAATGGGATGTATCTATTTGAACACTCTAAATAATAAAAAAAATATATGATGTTATCTTATTATAGGTTACAATTAGATGAATTTCTTACTGAATCTGATAAAAGTTGTACATGCAACTCTTGCACAAGGTAATCGTAACCTTTTAGTAAGAAATCAACGGTGAATTCTTTAAGAATATTGGAAATATCATCATCAGTTGGTGAATGTTGAACGAGGCCTTTCATATTGATTCTTAAAAAGTTTTTCAAAATTATTCTATTATAACGCAAATTCTTTAATTCAAAATATTACTTACAAATTACTTTTACTTCTTTTAACTAATTTTTTTCGTCTCCATTCTTTTTTATCCTGACTAGTTATTAGATTTCGTGTCTTATTATTACAATTTAAACGTTGTTTTTGATTACATGGTGGTTTTTGATGAACAAATTTTGAATTAGGTCCATCATCTTCATTACTTGATGTTGAAATAGATTCCTGATGTTCGACTTGCGTACCATATCCACAATCTGATACTTCAGACTGTGATGAAGGACATTCACGTTTTTGTGCACAAAATGTACCAGTTTTAAGTTTACCAAAACCGGAATGTGGTGTTTTTGCTGCTTGTATTCGAGGTGGAGAAGGAAAATTATCCTAAAATGTATATATTTTGTAAGAAAATAATTTTATTTTTATATTATATAGAGTTTTACTTCATTATTATCAGTTATTATAGATGTTGATAGTCCACCATCTGTTGAACTACTATTGGAATTGTCTAATATATGTTTGGTTGGTGACTCTTTTACTGTATGTTCTGTTGGATAGGATGTTACTTGTTTAGATCCTCGTAATATTAAATTTTTATATTCATGACCCTTTCGACTAACTTCATGTAATGTTGCTTCAGTTTCTTTATTTAAAGTCGATTGACGTCGTTCAGTCTCTTTTTCTTGTTTTCCACCACCTAATCATTATTACATAACAAATGTTTGATTTGTTTTTATTAATAATATATTTCCGACAAAATTAATGAAATTGAACATATTGTAAGATACCGTAAATAGTCTACTATCCATATTTGATAAAGGTTCTTAAAGAATAAATTTTCTCTTGTATAAATAAAAAATATTCTATGATATACCTCTGACTTTTTTTTATATACTTATTTCAATATATCCGCGCGCCGATTTCATTATAATTGGTCTCCTAAATCATCAAACTTACCATTATCCGATGAATCAGATGTTGGATCAGATGTTAACATTGGACTTGAATCTCCACTACCCTGTTTGGGTGGTGATGTATTACTTTCATTATCCTCGGAACTTTCTGATAGTGATGCTTCAAACCATACATTTAGTAATTTTTGTAATGTACTAACATGTTGATCTTTGTACATAATCGCAATTAATTGTACCATTGTAACACCCCAATATGATCGTTGCGAACATGACATCAAATATAATAATAATTTATCAATACTTTGGGTAAATAAATTCCATAAAATTGTATTTTGCATTGATGTTGTATTCACATTATGATGGACTTGTGTTACAATATTATTTTCAGGTATATGCAAAATATTTCTCAATAATAATAGGCAATTATTAATTGTATCACATTGACTAATTGATAATTTTTTATCATTATCTAATATAGATTTCATATAATCAATAATAGCTTTTGTACATTTCAATTCTGTAAATGCTTCTTTACTTGTAATTAATAATTTATTTAATTCAAATATTGTACGACGTCCTAATTCGGTACGATACATAACATCTACCGAAAATAGACATTCAACAGGAACTGTTAAATTAACTAAGATTCGTATTGTTGCATCGATTATATTCGTTTGTTTTGCATTCAATAATAATGGTATCAAATCTTTTCGAACATTTTGACTAAAACCAATTGCACGACGAAATGTTCGTAATGTTTGATCTTCACATGTTAATTTATGGTTGATTTCTTCTAACATTTCTAAATAGAAATGAAAATATTTAATAAAAATAGACTAGTAATAGATATAAATTGTTTTCTTTAATCCTTCGAGTGCCGCCGACGTACATGCGTTATGTACATATTATTTTCGTTATAGCGAATTTTAAAAAATTTCTTTATTCAGTTTCTTAAAATTATTTGCAAAACTTTATTTTAAACTACCATTAAAATATATATATATACAATCAAACGGTAGTCTTTGGATGTACAACCTGAGAGTTATTCGTCGAATCATTTGTTCAACGTTTGTTATTAATTATCGTTATCCTAATCGAAGGAATATTAAAGAATGCTAGATATGGAATGATTTCATTTAAACGATCTATCAAAGTGTGATTAGCAATATTGCTTTACTCAGACATTATATTAAAATACCAAATTTAACAAGCATAGCTTTAAACTGGATAGATTTGTGTTCAGCTATTGTTGCATAGTGGAAAATTTTGATGATTTCCACAAGATTCATCACTTAAATCGCTAGAACTTCTTTTAAATACTACAAGTACTCGACGTATTTAATTAATAAAAATATCTATTAGTTAAAAAGATTAATGTTTGTTCGTTTTTAAAATCTGTAAAAAAAAAGTCATTTATAAAATGATTGCAATCGTACCTAGAATCATGTTAAATTAAGTTATCAGTAATATTGTAGATGTATTCTATTTAAATCTATCCATAATCCCAACAATAATCGTTCGACACTCAGAGGGTTAATTATTAATTTTTTGTTTCTGAAAATATTGTTTCGATAAACCTTACCAAGTGCATTTGAATTAACAATATAGGTGTCATCATTGATAACACCTAACGAAGAAAATGTACTGTGAATCTGTGGGTTAGCCAGAAGCCACTCCATCATTAATAATTATTTAATAGTACAATGCTTTTTTAAACAATTAATTTTATTATTTATTATTAATATTTTTAAAATATATTTATGCAGTTTCTTTAATATTAAGAATTTGTTGTATTAATTATGTTGTTACACTTTCACACATATATTTCCGAATGTTCGTTTTAATTCGATTTTATTAAATGTAGCCATTAGTAGGTTGTTTTAAATATTTAAGGTTTTTATTTTTTTATTTTAAATATCCTGACCTGAAAAAAGAAAATTTCTTATTTAAATTTACTAAAGAAAATGTTTTTTGTTTTCTTTTCAAAATATAAATTTACATATAGAAAAATTGTGAAATTATTGGGTAGTTGTGAAAACTAAATTTTAGTTGTGAGAACTGAATTTTCCGTTGTCACAACAAAAATTTAGTTGTCACAACTAAGCGAATAACTTGAGAAATTTTCTATGTGATATAAGAATTTTCTTAATTTACATAAATAAATGAATAAAGAATTAAATACTTACTTGTTAAATGCAATTTTTACATTTACAAATTTAGTTTTCAACATAAGACTAAACTAATCAGATCTTTTTACAGGATTTAGATTTAATAAAAAAAAAATACCTACCGTAAACTTAGTAAAGGACTTTTTCAAATTCTAATATTACCTATTAACATTTTAAGTTTGATAGAGTTTAAAAATTGCATTTGATTTCGATATCCCTGACGAAATTCAAATTAATTATCGATAAAAATATTTTATGAACATGAAATTGATTTTCATCGATTTTTGTCTGTAAAAATTTCAAATAATATTAATGAATTTTAATTTTTTCAAAGAACCATTTAACTATTGAATAAATTTATTGTAAAAATTACTTTTTATTGAAACGAGAATACAAGTATTTGGGAAAAGAAAGTGTTTTGATACAAAATCGACGAATTTTTTGTATAAAAGTATACGAAATAGAATAATAATTTAAGTTTTAAAATTAAATTAGAATAAACATTCTAATTTAAATAACTTCTATATCTACAATTACAATTAATATCTGAGTTACGTCCTCTCGACAGAATAGAAATACGAAACAAATTTCTAAATAAATAAATTCTATTCTTTTCTAAATATATTAAAGTAAAAGGATTACTTAAAATAAAATAAAATAATTTAATTCAGTTTATAAAAAATTATATTTTCCGCGATTAATACTTTGATCATTAACATATCGTAACTAAAAATCGTCCTATAACTGATGGTAGTGCCTTGCCTGCCATAGGACATAACAATTAACCCGAAATAACAAGTGACTGTTTAATTATTATCTAAATTGGATAATAAGATAATAAGATAATAAGAAAATAAGTTTTAATCACAGAAACATTTTTTTAAATCCTTCACTTATTAAATTAATTTTAGATGTATCCTGGTCAACACACCTTTGAATGTTGGAAATCCTTAAACATATTTTATTTCTCCCATAAAATTGTTGGGTTCACTTTATCTTATTTTAAGCAAATAATATTTATGAATCGATGTTATTTAAAAAAAAGAAATTCTATCTTAGCTCGTTCGAAGACTGCAATAAACTAAATTTCTTTATCAAATATTTAAACTTTATTAAGTAAATGATCAAATAAATTTCTAGTGTGGGTGGAAAAAGAATTAGAATAATATTTAAATAGAAAATGCGCAAAAGAAAACTTTTTTCAAACTACATATTCCATTGCAACAAATTAACATTGAAACATTTTCTAAGTACATATGGTAACTTAAACCTATCGCAATATTGTGTTCCATAGTATGTCTCGTGTTGGAGCCCCGTGACTGATGAGAAGAAATGGTATTGATTAGTAATAAAAAAAATCACATCCAATGTAATATGAAAAAGCTAACGTATTTTATTACACTTTTTACTAAAGTTTAGGGCATGTGACTGAAAAGTATGTATATACTTATTATAATACTCTTCAGTCCTAAATTTCATTTCAGAAATCATTTAATGACGTTGAAATGTCGTAATCGAAAAATAATCACGATTCTTAATCATATGCTTGTGCAAAAATTTACAATATTTAAACACGTGAAAAAATATAACAAGATTGAAAGTATAGAAATAATATTATTCGTCAATATAGTATTCCATGAAGAAATTATAGGTAATCAGTATTTGGAAAAATCAATATTAGCTAAAATTAGAAATGGAATTTTCTACAAACGATCTTTAGATTTTTCTTAAGACGTAATGCAAAAGGAAAAGACATTAATAGACTTATTGTTGAAAATTATAATTTCAAATAAAAGTACTAAGGTTTCGTTTCTTGATAAACCACAATTGCATGAAATACACTGGGATATTGAAGGACTTGATTGAAATTTCATAGACCTATTTTTAGGAAACAAGACGTATGACGTATGTTTAATTTATCAGAGATATTTAAAAAAAAAAAAATGAAGTTGAACCATCGATGGATGGATGGATCCATTAATCCACGTGAATCACAACTTCAAAATTGACTTGAGATCGAGTTGAAACTCAACGCGGATTTTTTTTAGCTTTATCAGATTGATAGATTGACTTGAAATCGACTTAAAATCAGTTTCAAATTAACAGACCCAATTTAAAATTTTCAAGTCGATTTGAACTCGATCTGGATTTACATGCAAATCTCTGCTAGTTTTTCTAAGCGTAATAATGGACCTAAATCCTTTTTCTATTATATAATTAAAAGTATATAGTATATGAGAATCAGCAATGACTTGATTTTTGCAAAAATATTGGATATAGGATTCCTTACCACTAATGTACGGATATAAAAATCTAAGATCGGATCTGCGGGCATTTAGGGCTTTTTATATTGTTTTTCGAACTGTACATTTTTCTGCGGTTTAATACGTGCTTTCGTTAAAAAAAACATTTTTATAACCATAATACGTTTTTTCAAAAAGTTTTTTGTCTCAATTTTTACCTTTGAAAACTTTTTGAGCAATTTCCCGTCCTAGAATTTATTTTCAACACTTTTTTACACTCTTTTGAAGCAGTTTTGGAAAATAACGCGAAAAATCTGCAGAAAATAATCCTAATATAAATGTCCTTTTTCCGTTTTTAATGTACGAAAATCCTATCTGTATATATTTTCATATGTATAAAACTTCCAGACTCATCAAACACTATTAATAATGTATTGTTACTTAATAATTGAGTTTAAATCTGAATTTAATACAAACCAAATAATAAATTATTTATTTACGTTTCAATTTAAAATTCATATAAGTTATATTCTTTTTTACTATTTTGTGATATTATATTTTAAAACTTAATAAAAAACTGGATAAGACTTTTAATTAATTTTAGAACGGCTATATTGTGGCCAATGATTCAAAATTAAAACCTGACCCAATATAATTAACGTTTTTTTTTATTCCAAAATTATAGAAAAAATCGAATGAAATGAAAATATGTCTTTTTTATGTTTTAGTGTTTCATGTTTTTGATTATGTAGAAAAAAACATATATATTATAGAAAATAGTTTTAATTTAAAAAATATTTATCTTACTTTTTTTAATAACAATCAAAGATCATATTACAATTGTTTGTTAGAAATCTCCTTGTATAAATTGTTAATCCGTTAAAAATAATAAATCCATTCAAAATTTGTTAAAAAACTGTTTTTTATCAATTTAAATTTTTTTTTTTAATAAATTCTTTTTCTTAAATATCACTAAAACATTTTCATATATTTTGTATTTAAATATTTTTTAAACAATTTCACAAAATAACATTTCACTAAAATAATTGAATTTCATAAAGGATTTTATCCGTTGAACTGAACAGAGCGATTTTTTCGCAATGAATGAATGAAAATTGTGAAAATTTTTAGAAGTAGGAAAATTTTCTTAAATAAAAAATATAGATTTATCTTTTTTACACATAATGTGTAAGAAACGATTGAAGATATTATAAAAATATTCTAATAAAACGATATGAAACGATTTAATACGAATTTAAAGTGAAAATAAATTTTCACGTGGAAATTCAACGTGATTTGTCTCTTAATAACCTTGTGCTTTTTTATTAATTCTTTTTTTTCCAAAATATTACGATTACAAGCACGATATGCAATATTGTAATTGATATCACGAAAACTAAAAGCTTGGATAGAAAAGAAATGTACGTTCCAAAACGTGAAAGCGCATATTTAAAGTAATATGAAGGCATTAACATACAAAATCCACAGTTATTTTAAAAAGGAAACTTCCTATTTTTATGCCATATCCTAGGTGCTACCGTATTACCGTTATCCAATTTTGACCAAATTTACAATGTAAGTTGGTTATGACTTAATTCAATTTGGGATTGTATTTTAGCGAAATTGACCAAGGGAGAACGAAGCTATTAAGCAAAAACTAGAGTGACCAGAAGTTTAAAAGTTTTTTCTATGTATTTTAAATACTAATATTCCGGTTTGAATGATATTTGAAGAATTGTTTTATGCTACTAGGGCCTAGTCTACCAGCAAATTAGACCAAATTTGAAAAAAAAGACAAAAAGTTTTTCTTATTATTCGATTTGGTTGTTGTTCTATCCCATTTCCGCCATAGAGCATCAAAAAAATCGACTTTAGACCGATTTTCAGTTACTATATATTTAATAGATACTTTTATTTGTCATTAAATTTAAATTTAATGAAAAATTTTACTAATTATTGAATTTTTTATACGGAAAAGTATTTTTAATTAAAATTTTTCTATTTTCTTTTATAATAATAATTGATTATAAATATAAAATGAAAAGTAACATAACATAGTGGAACTACAATATAAGAAATCTTCTAAAGCTTTTATTATACTTTTACTTTAAGTCCATATAAAATTATAAAATTTAAACCATTCTCACACCAATAGACAGGAATTTCCGAAATGCTTCTTCTAATAATAACGTATATTTAATTGAAACGAAGTTTCATAAAATTTTAGGTGGCTTCATATTATCTGTTTTGTCATATGTCTTCGCAGAATATTTCTAGGATGAAATAAAACTTAAACTAATGCAAATTGTGTGACATTTGCAAACAATTACATAATTTTTTGGTTTCTCTGCCATTTTTCAATTAGAAGATCAGTTTGATAAAAATTGATTTGTAATGTTTTCCTATAAACTTTGCCAAATATAATTAAAATACAATTTTGTTGTTATTTTTTTCTTTTTATTCAATACGATTTTATTTTAAGTAACAATATAAATTAAAAACAATTGATTTGTAAAATAATTGATATATGTTTTCATTTTCTTTTATTTCTTGTCATAACTATTGTAATTAGTTTCAATGATGTCATTGATTATTTAAACATTTCTACTAATTTGTATGATATTAAAATATCGTTTTCATTAATATATATTTCATTTTTTTTTTCTAGTCAATAAAAGTCTGCAAAAAAAGTCTTTGAGTCCAAGAATATATAAATATTTTATATTAACTTGTTTTTAGGAGATTTTATTTACAAAAGAATATATTAAGTTTTTGTCTAAGTTCAAAATAAAATTTATAAGTTCTTTTTTTCTCTTCGAATTAGTGTTATTTTCTTGTTTAGTCATATTTAAATTGGCAAAATAATAAAGATTTAATAATTTCTTTCAGATTAATTTCTTTCAGATTTTACAAAATATCAATGTTTTAATAATTTTAGAAACAAAAACAAAATTATTATGGAAAACTATTTAAAAACGAAAAGGTAAAAAAAAAAACAAAAAAAAAAGGAAAAGGACAAATTTAATTTGGCATACATCGACTCTTAATAGCTAACAATTAATTTTCTTTTCTTTAAAACTGGACGAAAAAAATGTCTTCATTTTAATTATATGTATTTGATTTCGATGCCTGAATATTTACTCGCATTTATTCTTTACGGTAATCATAATTTGGTTTGTTTGATGGATCAGGTACAAAGCACTCACAAACACTGCATTTGCTCTGTAAAAAGAGGTGGTATTAACTTATATGTTTGCAAGAAAAAAAAAAAAATAGAAGAAAAAGGAACACTAAACGAAAGAATACTCACTGTCCTTCTTTAAAATACTCCTTTAAAGTCGTACTAAATTTTTTCGAATACTTTACAAACTCTTTTTTACGCTGCTCAACAGCTTGCTTACCGGATGAGCCCGGAATAAAACCAACCACTTCGTTTACAGCATCTAAAAGTTTTTTAATGGCACTGGCTATTTCTCTGGAAATTTAATATAACATAATTTTTTGGAAAATTACAAATTTTAATATGTTTTTTTTTACTTAATTGTTTCAAGGAATGTTTTTCTGTCTGTGATTTCATCTGGAATTCGACTAAGAATTCGTTTTAATGATGCTGATTTTTTATTTAACTCTTGAAATGAATCTTCGGTTCGATTTAGACGATATTCGATTACTAAAATTTTTTGTAAAAAAATCATGATAAATATGAAAATTAGAAATGTTTAGAATGACCTACAATCAACATCAGTTACAGATCCTTGAAGTCGTAATATTGCTTCATTTAGGTTCACATTTAATTCACCCTTTCGAATAATACCCATAACAAGGTCATATGAAAGGCCTGGATGGGTTTGTTCAGCCTTAGAGAGGGCGGCTCGAAGTGTTTGCGATGCTGCGACATCACGTCTCTCAAGCTGTAAGCAAAAGTTATTTTTTTCTTTTTTATTCATTTCTATAAAGTATAATAGTGTTGCAAAAAATAGAAACTAAATGATGTTGTATGTTTCTCCTTGAAAGTTCACAAAAAAAAAATTTGCATTTGGAAAGTTGTTCTCTATACCCTTTGAAATGCAACAAATCTTGACCTCGTCTTCGAGGATATTTACAAAATATTGGCTAATGTCGCATGTTTAAGTTTTTTTGTGTTGTAAAATGTAAAACGAATTTATATTTTTTGGAAAATATTGGTAAATATTTACCTGAGATAAAATTGGGCGTAAAAGAACTGGCAGTACCAGCGAAGATATTATTGGAGTTTCATCACCCATTGTCATTGTTATCAGTTGCACTCAATTTTCGTAATTAAAGGATAAAAACTGTTTCACAAATCACTTCTACATTTATTAGATATTTTAATAAATTAATTTAATAATATAAATAAAAATATTCTCCGCAAATTTCTTTAAAACTCCGTAATAAATTTTACGAGTCGTAAAGTTGTCACTACAGCATTACCAGACCATATAAATATTTTTCATTTTTAAGATTTATAAAATCTAGTACAAAATTATTAAAATTACATTTTTTAGTTGTCTTTACTTACTTATTTTAAAAAAAACAATTAACATAAATAATTGATTAAATAAATTTAAATAAAATAAAATTATATTTTAAAATTAATTTTTATAAGAATATTATGACTTATGCCGGTTCTATTAGAAAAAAAAAAATTCATTCATTCTTATCAACCATAACACATTTTCAGTTGAAATAACATATATAAAATATTTTTATAATAAATTTAAGTAGCAAAAATTTCGCTGTTTCTTCGTCAACGACATTTTTACAAATAAAATATCAGGACATCAAATGTCTAGCTAAAAATTTAATGTCTTCAAAATATCGCCGATAAGCTGAAAATAAGTCTTGAATAAAGTCCAATGGAGTTGCCGGGTAAGAACAATATTTGAATATTAGAATCGCACTACTGTTTATCTTCATTTTAAAAATTAAAAAACTGTCAACGAGGTGTTTTTGTTTACTGTGTTTTTAGAAGTTTCTCTTTTATTTTATATAATATATCAACAGTATTTTTACTACTTTATTGGTTCGAAACCAATAATAAAATAATACTTAAAAACGAAAATAATGTAAGCTAAAAAATGAGTTTCTTTAAATAATTTAATGGAAAAATCTCCAACATAACCTTAAATATTTGAATTATTTTCAGGCGTAATTTCTATAAACCGGGAATAGACGACGTTGATTCTGACAGTTCAATTGATTTAGTAGAGGATCGTGGTGACGGAATTTTCCTAATGGACGATGTAGTTCCAATTTCCGGGGAAGAATTGGAAGAAGAAAGTTCTGACGATGATTTTGTTCCCGATGACGATGATTTGGATGACAGTGATATAGAAGTTGCCGGACAAAATGAAGAACAAGCTGGGCCTAGTACAAGTTCCAATAATCATGACAATTTGAATGAAGACGACGAAGAGGATGAAACCGTACGAGCAATAATTGCGGCGATAAAGAAGCCCCGAAGTCAACCACCGGAAATTAAGCTTGACGATTTTATTACGGATATTTGTTTTCATGTTGACGAGGATATAATAGCGATTGCAACTATAACTGGAGATGTTCATTTGTATAAATACAGCAATGACGAGAATACGCTTGTAAATACGATGGAAGTTCACACGAAAGCTTGTCGAGATATTGAATTTAGTGAAGATGGAAAAGTTATATTGTCAGCATCCAAAGATAAGTCAATTATGCTTACGGATGTCGAAACAGGCAAATTGAAACAATTTTATGATAACGCACATGAAGCGCCGATCTACAAGTTAAATGTAATCGATGAAAATATGTTCGCCACTGGTAAGAAACATATTTATTAAAATCATAACTGAAATTTAAATTATTTGATAGGTGATGATTCGGGAACAGTTAAGCTATGGGATTCCAGGCAACAGAATGCTATTTTTTCATTAAAAGAGGTCGAAGATTACATTTCAGCAATGTTAACAAACGATGCTAAAAAATTGTTACTCGTGACCAGCGGTGATGGTTACTTGACTACAATTAATATCGGTTCCAGGAAAATGTATGTTCAATCGGAACCGTACGAGGAGGAATTGACCTGCATGGGTTTATATAGAAACGATTCTAAATTGATTGTTGGAACTTCAAAAGGCCGATTGTATTCATTTAAGTGGGGTGAATTCGGTTATCACAGTGATATGTTTCCTGGAATGAAAACACCTATTAACGTAATGATTCCAATAACAAATCGAGTTGGTTGTGTTGCTGGAGAAGAAGGAATTTTACGGGCTGGACATATTGCACCATTTCGAAACTTGGGAATTGTTGGTCAACATACATTACCAGTCGAAGCGATGGACATTAATCACAGCGGAGAGTATATCGCGTCCAGTTCACATAATAACGACGTTCGTTTTTGGAATATTAAATACTTTGAGGATTTTGCTGATATCAAATATAATGATAAACATAATGCGTACAGGGAAGCACAAAATAATTTACCATCATCAAAATTTTCAAATGTTTCAGACTTCTTCGCTGATTTAGCAGAGTAGTTTTTTTTTTTTTAATATGGGAAACAAAATTTCCAAACTTTTCATATTTTGTATATATTTTTTAATTAAATAATACAGATATAAGTTTCTAGTTAAATTTGTTTTAAAAATAAAAGACGAAATTCTAAATTTCTTTTCGTTTAATTCTAGTCTAATTTGGTATTTTCAACAAATGGTAATTGTAGCGGAATGTTCAAATTAATTCTAGTACAATTTTAGTTCTGACCGAAAGTGGAATAGAAATGATATTTTGAATAATTTCCCTTTTACATTTTTTTTACAGTTAAATTTGATATTATTGACATAAAAAAGTCTGATAAAAGTTTTTAAAAATTGTATTTTTATCTTCACCAAATCCCACGCCATATTAAATCCCACACATATAATTTTTCCCGCTTTCAAATTCAAATCTTATAAGAAAAATTTCCAAAAAAAATTTTTGACATGCCTGTGCGAAGGACAAAATAATGTGTAAGCACGTTTTTGTGCATTGCGGCAATTTAAAAGGTTTTATTTTGGGTTATCGTGCTACATTTAAAAAAAAACACCTTTAAATAAGCTACGGAATAAAGTACTTTTAAAATGTTAAAATAACGCAATAAATATAATTAATACTAACTTGTTTATTTTAGTTGTAACTAACTTTGTTTTTGTTTTGTTCGAATATATAAAATCAATACATTTTTTTTTTGTAACTTTTAAGGACGATTTTGTACATATTTTATTGTATGCAATCAAAATAACAAGAATATCAGAAGAGACAACGAATAAGGAGTACTGAAACTAAGTTAGGAATTCTTTTCCGTTTTGCCGGCTTCATTAGATAATGCTACATCGTACAAATGTATGTATTTTTATTATATTAGGAAGTTTACTTCTATATTGTGTATGGCCACCACGTTTTGCGAAACACTATAAATATATCCATCATGATAACATTTATGAGGCTTTGGTATCAGAAACAACACGAAATATATCAATCCAACGTTTGGATGAATGTGATTATATTGATATACTGGACGATAATCAATATATGTACACAGAAACATATCACGAGAAAATCTTCGATAATCAAGAAATTCGTATGGGTGGCGAATATCAACCGGAAGAATGCCGTCCACGATACAGTAGTGCGATTATAATACCCTATAGACAAAGAGAAGAACAACTAAGTCGCTTTTTAATTTATATGCACAATTTTTTACGAAAGCAACGGATACATTATCGAATATTTTTAATTGAACAATACGATCGAAAACCATTTAATCGAGCAAAATTATTTAATATTGGTTCAGTTATAGCAGCTGAATTTCAATTTCCGTGCTTAATATTACATGATGTAGATTTGATGCCAATGAATCTCGGACAATTATACGCTTGTACGGAACGACCACGTCATATGTGTGCCAGTTTAGATGAGTTTCGTTTTAATTTACCATATTTAGGTTTATTTGGTGGGGCTGTCGCGATTCGTACACAACAATTTCGATTTGTGAATGGCATGTCAAATATGTTCCATGGTTGGGGCGGAGAAGATGATGACTTCTATGAACGTCTTAAAGCAAAAAATATCAATATATGCCGTTTTGATCCGAATTATAGTGAATATACTATGCTCAGACATATAAAGGAAACACCAAATCCTGACCGTTTGGTATTTTTACGTAACGGACCTTTACGATATCATAGTGATGGACTTAACTCATTAGTTTATATTCAAAAAGGCTTAAAGCTTCATAATCTATTTACACATATTCTAGTCGAAACATAGTTAAATGGATTTAATTGGTTGGGATAATTTTTAGTATAACCCGTTTTTATTAGTTATAGTCCCATTCCTTTTATTTCTTACTTATTTTTATAGTTAATAGAAACAAAAAATCGAAATATTTTTTTTTCGAAACGGTGGTGTTTTTTATATTATTAGTTTTATTATTATTAAGAATATTGAATTGACAAAGACTAAAGCAATAAATATACTTTTGAGCTAAGAGAGGTTAATTTCGATTTAAAAGAACGCTAGAATTTCTGTTTTTAAAAGAAAATGTATCATTGCAATCTTTTATATTCGAGAGCGATTATATCATATTTAATTTTAAAATACAAAATACTCAAATAGGAACTTACACATATTAAAAAAAAATCAATTAAATAAAAGTCTTAAAGATATTAATTAGTTTTTAAAACAAAAAAGACAAGGCCTTAATTAGAAGTAATTATTATAATTAGTTTAATTAGATATAAAAATTTGAAACTTATTGTAGAAAAAAATTAACAAATTCGCAATAATACTCGTTTTATTAGAAAAAGAAAAAAAAAAGAAAAAGACAGCAAACAGAAAAATTAATTAGTTTTAAAAATTGACTGCGATAAAAAGAAATAAAATAATCTCACGAATTATAACAAAAAACACAGAAACATAAATTATAAATTGACAAAATATAATTAATGTAAAAATCAGAACAATAAAAATAAAATGGAATTGATATACTTTTATTTGTTTTTTAGTTGTTTAATAAATTCGAAATATACCTGTACAAACATTTGTATGCCATATGGTTGGTACTACGCGTTATCCGATTTTGTTGAAATTTAGAATGTAAGTGGGTTATTCCTTAACTGGATTTGGTATTGTATTTCAGCAAAATCGATCCAGGAGAGCAAAGTTATTAGGTAAAAACCGGGGTGACTGGAAAGTTTAGTCGTTTTTTAAAAATGTTTTTTCGGATTTAATTGGAAAATTTGTGAAGCAATTTTGTTTAAATTAATTACATTACTTGAATACATAAATAGACGATACCATGTTTAATTTTAGCAAAATCGGTCTGAGGATAGTGGAGAAAGAAATAATCCTAGAACAAAATAAGTCTGTTCATAAAATTTTTTTGATATACTTGAAAAACTTATACACCGATTATAAATAAAATTTGCAGATTAGACTTATGCTATCATTGCTTGGGTTACCGACAAATTAGAGGAAATTTTGAAAAGAGGAAACAAAGTTATGAAAACCATGAAATATTATTAGTTTTGACAGTTTTTGTGACTCATTTCTGCCATAGGGTATCAAAAACGATTTTCAGTTACTAAATGTTTTCTATTAAACACAAAATTCCAAATTTGAGGACTATCTCGCATTTATTTCTCAATTTCACTCAACCTAAACTAAATAAAAATCGTTTCTGAACTCAAACACCTAACTGCAGTCCCATAAGAACCTTAATTTTGAATTTATTTTAGTCGAATACGAAAGTTATTTTCCTCTAAAAGGATTTATAAAATGATTGTATTATTTTTTGTCTTTTTTTTTTTTTAAATTAAACCGACTTACCTGAGTTTTTCAAAAGAAAAACCTATAACTAACGTACATTTTTGATTATTTTTTTTTTCTATAAACAATTCTATATAGGCAAACATTGTGATTCAACAATTTATATAAAATTGAGAAAATCCTCAAGTTCAATCCTTTTGGGCCCATTCTATACATTCTTTCTATTTCAATTGGTAAAATTCTTTAAAGAATAAGTAAAATATTCGCGCCTTCATGTCAAGGAAATGTTCAATTGAATGTTAGTTACAGAACTGAGAATCCTTTTTTCACAGAAGTTTTGTTCTGAATAATTTATGAGATTTTGTTCTTTGCAATCGGGAATGTAAAGAGTTTCGTGCGTTTTTTTCTTCCTTTCTTATGAATAATATTACATAGAAAAAGTAAAGGACTAAATAAAGTTGGCCAGAGTCTCGTAGAAAGACAAATAAAAAATTGAAAATTCGTAAAAGAAAGGTTCAGTTGAGATTTGTTGGAATTTGTGTTTTTTTTTTCTTACAGATTGTTGTTTAAACCTTCCACACAAAAACAAAGAAAAAGTTTCCTCGTAAAATACAAGGTAAGTAGTACCTGGAATTTTAATTAATTCCATTCATTCGATTTCGAAAAAAACAACCGAGTTTTGTTACCCAGAATTTTTCTTTTATATGTATAAAAAAATTAAAATTGTTAGCACGTCGCCAAACAGGTTCATAAGTTGTTTTAGACAAGATTTATAACTAATTAATATTTTCAACATATTTTTTTTAAAGATATTTAACTTCACTTTAAAAAAAAAATTAGATTTTCGAAGTATTAAATACTTTTAATCGTTGGATTTCATGTAAAGTTGGAACACTTTTTTAATAAAGGATAAAAATTCAAATTTGAATATAATTTTTGGGTTTTTATCAGTTCGAAGCTTTTGCTCTTTTATTGCGAAGTTAGAATAGGTTTAAATATTAAAATTTCTTAAAAATATGTAATTGTTGTGGCAGAGTAAAAAAAATTCTTTTGTAGTAAAATAAACTGAGAAAAATGAGCAATCGTGAAAGTCAAGTTTTACACTCAAGAAGTTTGGACTCCAATCAAAAGGCTTTACCGACTTAACCAACAGGGACACACCGTATTTCCATCCAGTTTTGTTAAGTAAATATCCTAGTAAATGTACATGTATAAAAGAAATATGCCACTATTTACTAAAATAATTTCATATATTACATACAAAAAATGGTAAATTATAAATTTTTCAGTGTTATTATTTTTTTTACTTTCGTAAATTTATATCGTCTATCACATAAAATGCTTTGATATATTGAGGAGGATCGTTCAACATCCAAATATGTAAGAGGGCAAATTTGGAAGCACTAATTATTGCAGGATCTTTGCGGAAATTCATTGGTGAATCACCGTTTAAAATTTTATTAATTTAGTGTAACCGAAGGTTACATTTGGTCATCAGAATGACGTCCGCAAGACAGGCGTCAAGCATCCGTTCAAATCTAACTGAAAGTTAATCGAAAAGAATTGCAATCATTTTACTCTGTTTGCAGTCGTAAGTTCAAATGTTACTTCTACTATATGTTCGAGCTGCAACATGAAGAAGCGAATTATATTCATTATATTCAAATTTCAATCCAATCGGGTAAACAACATTTTTTGTTTTGTTTTGTTTTCTTTATTTCCCTTATATTCAATTTGTTTAATTGCCACAGAGCTTAAACAGCACTGCGAACTAAAATGATCAAAACAAGGTAGTATTGTTTTGGCAATGACTGTAATTTGGTGTAAATTTTCCAAACATGTATTTTTACTAAAAGATAAATTTCTTTTCTTTATTTTAAATCAATCAAATCTGATTGTTTGAGTACAACCAACTAAAACTCCTATTCTTCTTCTTCTGTAGGTCCTAAATTTAAAAATTTTGGAAATTTGTTCTATATAAACGCGATCCACCACAAACATGCAAGTTTCTTTATATTAACAATTTAGCGTGAAAATAATAGTGTTGTAATAGAAATTCATTAATAAACTTTTCGATTGGATAAACAGAAAGTTTACATAAATGAGATAAACTGGTTGATAAATATACCTTCATACACTTGTGTACTCTCTTTGACATTATATACAGTAACCACTAACGTGTAACCACAAAATGTTCAAAGGTATATCGAATTAAATATGTCCTTTGAACTTTGTGTGATATTCAATAGATCTACATTGATTGGATAAACTAATCAAAGTTAATAGTTTAATGAACTAATTATAATATGCATGGAAAGTTGTTTGATTAGTTTGGGATACAGAACTTACACCTCGGTATTACAAGAAATAAAAACAGAAAATAATTTTAAACTCTTATGAAAAAATAAATACGTATTTTATTTGATATATTTATTAAGTTTTTATGTTAAAAGAAAAAAGCCATATTATCTAGTTTTTCTTTATAAACGTTATAGCAAATTGGTTCATTTTGATTATGCAGTGAGATGAATCTGTTTAGCACATAACATGAGATTTTTACTCTAACTAGATGGAATATGAAATCACAATCTATTGGAGTTCTCTGTTGACATTGGTTTTGATGATCTCATGAATATATTTATATAAAACAAACTTGCACTCAATAATCTTGATAATATCTCCTTGATAGCACATCATCATCATCATCAATGACAGTATCAGCAAATATGTATTACTTTAGTAATGTAAAAAAAAAAAACAGCATGAATATATTGGCTAAGATTGAAATTGGCTTTTTTCTTTCATGTTAAGATAGTATCTATAACTACTATATTCTCTAGTTTCAATCTTTATCGTTAAATCTCGATTATGTATGCAAACAAAATTCCCGATATTTTTACAATTCAATACTTTGTGGCTTTCGTTCATTCATAAATAATATGAAATCCAATTTGTTTGGTAAGTTCCTAACAACTCATGTTATTTATATTCAGTGAATAAAGAAAAATGAAAAACTTTTTAAATAAAAATATCAAATGATATAGTTGGAATTTTCCTAGTTGCATTTCGTTTCATGATGTTTCGATATAGAAATCAAATCTATAAGTTATCTAGTTATCTTTATATACATATTGTGTTACATTATTCATATAACATTTTATCCACTTTAAAGTCTGTTCTAAATTAAAAATTTTCAATTTAATGCATTTATTATACTAAGAATAGAACAGGATCACTAAGTGACTAGACACTATTTTATGGGTTAACATCTTTTTAACACAAAAAGATACTTAAATTGTAGATATGGTATCCGAATTTTAAGAGAGCCAAAATTTAAACAATTGCTTTAGAAAGATTTTAAGAAATACTGTAACCCAATTTAATTATTCTATCCTTCGAACTGGATGTTCGGTTAAATCAAAAATTTAGGAAAGCTTTACTATGCTTAATTTCTTTATACTTAAAGTTATATGGTAAATATATAGAGAGGTGGTCAACTTAGTTATATATATTTGAATAATATATAATGTGTCTGGAAAAGAAAAAACCTCATGTGGAGCGATGTAGAATGTTGTCTGTATATTAAATGTAAATACTTTGGTTGTTGGAGTAGTCAACTCTCGACATCAAATCAAAACAGAAATTCATCTCGGTTTTCCGCTATGATTTGTTATCAAAACATTTTTAATGAGATTTGGGAATATAGACGAGACAAGGCAGAAAGAAAAACAATAGAAAGAAAACAAAGACTGGTCATATAGTTGTTGGAAGTTTCTTCAAATGGATAAGTTAATTCCCAAAGTATTTCTTTGAATATAATACGCTAATTACTCTCTAGAAATTCTTTTAAAACAATTCAATTCTTGTATAATAATTATTTTATTAGAAAAAGACTTGTCGTGTTCACGTAGTAGTTCCATCTACTTTTGTACAAAAATAATTCTTTTTCTAAGCTTAAGCTTGATCACCATTAAGGGAAACCTTTCCAACATTACTCAAGTCATATTTCAATAATATTTTCGCTATTATATTTTTATTCATTCTAAAACCAAACGAAAAATAAAAAATAAATTATTCGTCGTTAACATATTTTCTTTTTTACGATACTATTTCATTTATAATTTTATATTTTGAAAGAAATTTTGCAATTTTATTTGGTATTTAATGGTCCGTGACTTACGCATTTGCTTAAAAAGATCATTTACTTTTTATATTTTGGTAAAGTCTCACAGAATATCAACAAATTGTTGAAATAAATCAAAGAAATTAGACCATCTTATGTACAATTGATATATTTTATGGTATTGCTTTCTTCTCATAGAAATAGAGCTTTGTGATGGCAAAAAATTCCAACTTCCAGATTTTGATGGATCTTCACATTTTGACGGCCTTAAGTTCAAAAATTTATTTTTAGAAAATATCTGTTTAGTTTATACGCTATCTCTCGGACGTGTTATTCGACGCAACTGAAATTCAGGGGTCTGGTCGGCTATTAGAAATACATATATCACTATTATTTTTGATATCGATCTGAGAAAGAAGTCTGCTGATCCGGATTTACCAAATTTTATAGTTAGAAAACTCCCAATCGCTTCTAATGAAATTTAACAATTTTGTTGAAGCATATTTAATTGAGTGAGGATCGAGAAAAGGACAATGTAAAGAAGTGTCCAAAAAGTGCATAATACTGGCAAAAAATATGCAATTGAACTGAAAGTAATTCAAATTTATATATTATACTATAAAATTTAATTGAAAAAGGATAATAAAGAATACGGAATATTATTTGATCAATATAAGTTTTTAATATTTTTTTTTTCTAATTTAATGGATCAGTTAACAATACAAAGGACGAAATAGAATATCTCAGGAAATGTAGAGTAATTTATATGGAAGAAAGAATTCTTCCAGTGTATGCATTTGCAGTGTATTTTATATAGTAAAAACCTTTTATTTTAACGGACAACTAATTCAATAAATGCATACGAAAAATATTTAAGAAGTTTTTCATATTTTCTGAGACATGTTAAAGGATTACCACAAAATATTTATGTAGTATTATATTATTTTGATATGGCGCCTTTTAGTTTGTCCAAGCGAAATGTGGAACATAATATTATATAGAATGAAATTATTCTGACCAGGACACAATATAAAAGTTACTATAATTTTCTATTTTTGTGTATAATAACAATTCTATTTGGTGGTTATTTAACAATTTCGAATGTATATATGGAAGACCATATCATTATAATGTTGGTCAGTTTTTTGTTGGATAATAAAATTTTCCGTTTATTTACATTTATGATCTCTTAAATTTTTATTATAATGACCGAAAAAGTGATATTTTTGTACAACTATTGACAATTTTTGATTAATAATTTTAATAGTACATATTATGAATTTTTATGGTTTATAATATAAAAAGGTCAATTGTTTCGATAAAGTACTTAAATTTTTTAATATTTCAAAATAAAATATATTCAGTTTTGTTTATTTTAATATTTTATTGGAAATTAAAAATAAAAATTTGGTTCACAAAGCTATGAGTTACTAAAATTCGATAGTATATTATTTGATCCAAAGAGGAACTCTTCTAAGTCGCTTTTTATAATTTAATTTATTTAATTTTTATAGTAAAAGCTCAAAGCTTTATTTAACATCCAATTTTCTCTTGTATACATTTGTTTTCACCACACTATACTATTTTATATAATTTGAAAAATTTCCCAGGCAAAGAGAGAGAAAATTCTTCCCCAATATTATTTATGAAAGCTTTATAAAAAAATTTTTATTTGATTTTCATTCATTTTTTTTGATATTTCATCATATAGCATATATATTGTGGAATGGCAAACTCGTGGAATTCATTATATAGTATGCTATAAGAAAATGCGAACGAACTAATCTAGCTCTTATAGACATGTTGAATGTTATCCGAATTAAATCACTATAGTATTTTACACTGTAGTATACAAGTATGTCTATAGAACGGTATAAACAACCCCACAAGAATGGCTTGAAGCAATATAGAGAATTCATATCCTATAAAAAGAAGCACCGATATACTAAATATATATAGTATATGGTATTTGTACGAACCTGTATATAGACTTTTCTGAAGGCCATAAATATTCATTAAAGTTTAGGTTCATTTGGTTCTGATATGGTGTTCGGTTTGATTATGATAAGATGATGGTAGAGCAGAGATGATCTTAAGAATGTAAAGGTATATAGGTAATATAGCTTTCAATGCTTGATTCGTCATAAAATGAAAATTCCGGAAGTATATGGATACATTCAAGGCAATGTATCACCCATAAACATTTAACATCTATATACATTTTCTATTATATCTTCTTGGATTTTTCTTCAGTATAAGATATGAATATATCCAATTTCCTTGTTTTCCATACATTTATAATTGAATAAGGAAATTCTTTTCATTTTTGGTTTAATAACTTCCTTAATAAGAATTTGTTATAGAACCTTTTACCACATACAATATATAATGAAAAATCGATGTCAGATCAAAGGTTTCCAAACAAAATGAGCTTTAAGTATAAACTTTATTGATGTTTTTCCGGAACTTCGACTATAAACTTTGTTTGTATTGTATATATTAACAAGTGCCTTAAGAACTTATACGATTTTGCATACGCTTACTATTTTAGAGTTTAGAAGTTTTATAAAGATGTTAACTTTTGTATATAGTTTTCCTGAAACTTTGTCCAACAGAATAATTTTATCACAGTAAGCAAATCCACATAGTGTACTACAAACTTTCATGAATGGTAAAATTTTAAAACTTTTACGATTATTTGTTTCTGTCAAACTTAAGTTATATCAGTAAATGCATATTGCACATAAGCTTGTACTTATATTATTCTATTTTGGACTAAAATATGTAATTCAATTTATTTTAGGAAATTCAAAGGAATTAGAACAACAAATTACTGACTATACTGATAACACATTCGACATATGGAAATGTATGAATCGATTTTTGATTTATGAATTTATTGATAGATTGAATCTTTTTCGATACAGGATGGCTTGTGTTTAGATCATATTTTAAAACACACATTTTGGATAAAATTTTTCGTTGACGTACAATTTCTATACCAAATTGTAGTATATCACAGGGTATATAAGTCTTGTCCCTATATTTGTAAATAATCATCAAGGAACGGTCTCAAGACATTTTTGCTAGTCCATTCGTCCGTCTGTCTACAATAATTCTGAAACGTGTCTTTTGGTTTTAGTGAAATTTACAATATAAGCTGGTTATTCTTTAATTCGATTTGATTTTGTAATTGAAACAAACTCAACCAAAGGACGACGAAATTATAAAGGAAAAGCAAGGATAACCACAAAGTTTGACATTTTTTTTGAGTTTATCAGATCTTCAAAAACTGATATACCGGTTTGAATTAAATTTGTAAAATAGATTTATGTTATTATTGCCCAGTTTATCTCCAAACTGGAAGGAAAGGAAACAAAGTTATGTTAACTACGAGTTAACTACCATAAAATATATAAAAAAATTGGCTATTATTATTATTATTAGATTTTAAGTTTCGTTTTAATATGAATTCTTTAGAATTGTTTTCAGCTATTTTGAAAATTTTTTCTACAAGTATTTCTTTGAAAATGTACAAGATTATTAAATATCTTTAAAATATAATTGAATTTTGTAATTTCAATTAACTTTTAATCGTAATTCGTTATTAATTAAGTAATTAGTAAAATAATTTACTCGTAATTTCTAAAATCAAAATTTTTCAAATCGGTAAAATAGAAACCTAATAAGGAATTATTTTATATAAACTAATTAGGATTATTTATACAAATATGTACATTATAAATAGGTAAATAGGAATATAGTATAATTTTCTTTCTGCTGAATAAAGCAAGAAAACTAATTTTAAGTTTTTACTTTTAATCATTTTACTATGAAATTTTCATCTTTTCTGATGTTTAAAAGTTTCTTTGAGGATAATTAAATAAATTTTTATAATTTGTAAATTTACTAAGTTTTTAATAAAAAAGCACTTCAAAAATTCTGTTAAATTTTCATGAGTCCAAAAGGAAGATTCTTATAATGAATATTTTTTTTCAACCCTTTCGAAAGCTTTTACAACACAAAAAACGAAAATAAATATAAACTTTTTCAGAACTAAATTTAAAATGAAAATTCTTTTAAAAGAAAAATAATTTTTCGAATTAGTTTCATTAAAAATAAAATTCAATTCTGTCGAATTAAAGTAATTTATTTTTATTTCTATTATTTATGTTTTGTTAAATGAAATTTGAAAATTTTCATTTTATTTTAAAGACTATATTTATAGAGTGTAATAGGTGAAGGAGTGTAATAATAGGTGGCCAACGAAGGGAATATGTTTTTTAAACGAAATAAGAAAACTTTGCCCTTTTTTAATATTTCAAGAAAATTCAAATTTTCATTCAAAATATTTATTTTTCACATTTAATGAAGTCTTTTATCTTTTAAAGCATTTGTTTTTATTTATAATAACTACCTCAAGATCTCGTTTTCATCTTGTTAATTCGTCAACAAAATTAACAAAATAACCGAAAATATATTTGCATTAAAAAGAAAGGCATTATGTTTTTCTTTTCGTGAAAAAACTTTCTTCAACCGCAATTAAATACATGAAAAGAAGCTAGAATATCAAAAAAAATATATACCTACTATATTAAGCTACTATATATGAGGTTTCTTCTTTTTTTCTATAAAGGAAGTATTTTAAAAGACTATACGATGAAGAAGACTACTATATGGACTATGATGATGGGGTTAAATGAGAACAACACACCATGACAAAAGGAAATATTCTCAAATAAATATATATAATACAAAACTAAAGGAAAAAAGAAATCCCGTAAAGGAAACGAAAAATCCTTTATGAAATCGTGTACAAAACCATTTTTTCCACGAATTTTTGTGTTCTTTTTACTTAAACTAACATAAAGGAAAAAAAAAATACACACCGGAAAGGACGATTTCGTTTTCAGTTTTCTTTTTCTTCTATATATTTTTTCTTTTCTTTTGGATGAGAAGAAGAAAAGGTTAGACTTTGTGAAATAGGAAAACCCAACGGAACGAATTCCCATTTTATTTACGCCTCGTCGCTTTTGGGATTCATATTATTTGAAGGAATTCATCCAAAATTTTAAAGTTTCTTGGGTTTTTTTCAAGATTATATTGAAGAAAAGGTTCTTTCATTTATGTACTTAAAAGTATGTAGTTAGTTTGTTTATCAAAAGAATTAAGACTATTACTAAAATAGATTTTATTCAGAGGTTAAAGGAAGGCCACTTTTTCTGGTGTTTTCAGGGAAAACAAGTATAAGTCGATTTTAAAAATTTCAGAGATGATAATTTATTTAGTTGAATTTTATTTTAAGAAAATTGACGAACAATTTGATTTAGTTTTACTTTTTAGGCAAATAAATACTTATTATTTATTAGTAAAGCAATTAAAATTATTAAAACAAATTTTATTAAGAAATTTTAATAAGAAAAAAATAACTCAATAATTAGCCTAATTAGACTAAATTACTTTATATGTATAAGGTATTATAAATATACAATATTATATTATATCTCAAGAAACAGAAAAAAAAATTTCATTATGTGAAGATGTCATCTTCTTCCAGCTAATTTCCGTCCCAGAATTTTACTATATTCTTTAGAACGCATCTGTTTCTTTTTAGTATATTATACTATATATCTAATATCTTATGAAGGTAAATCTTCAAAAAATACTGAAAAAATCGTGATCCGATTTGATAGGGAACACATGTTTGATACCGCTGTAAAGCTCCATGATTACAAGTTACCAGGATACTGAGGTAATTGAATTATCACTATCTCAAATATACCTATTTATTTCTTCTATATGGCGGCTGTGTATTTCAAATTCGAATAAATCATTTAGTGTTGAAATCTGTGCCCTCTTTTTATGAAAATAATTGCTTTCTAATGTTTCTGACATCATTTGGTGAACCGAATAAATTATAAATTATAAATTATTATGAAAAAGATGAAAACGAAGAAGGATCTCTTTCCCTAAAGTGCTTACTTAAAAATTTAATAAATAAACCATAAAAAGATCTACTAAATCGGGTAATTGAAGTATGATTACTCAAAAACAGTAAAATTAACACTAAAAGGAAACCATTATAAAATTTAGATAGAATTTTCTTTCGTAAATTTTCATAATACGTAATTAAATATGAGGTTTCATTTTCATGGATTTTGTGGGAAAAATGAAATATGGAATTTCTTAAATGTAGGAAAAATTCTAGTTAATATAATTGAATTTTTAGCTTAACGCGGTGAACTGTAATTATTGGGAAACTACTCTGATAATCATAATGAAAGTAGTGTTAGCATCTTTAGTTACAATCCTATTTCATTACACGTGAAATTTATAATTCAAGCATGTGTAACAGCGTTATTAAAAAAACCTCCCTAAAGTTCCCCTATTTTTAATCTTTTACCGAAAATCCTTTAAAATTAACTCAATAAAATTTTAAATTGCGCATAAAAGATGATTATAAGTAAAAGGCCTTTAAATTGATTAATCTGGATTATTTCCAGGCATTTAAGCCATCATCCAATTCACTATGAACGTATTAGAAACTTGTCCTTCTAATGGATTCGATTGAACTCTTTAAAAGTAAGATATAAATAAGGTTTTTATGTTTTTCTAAAAGAAAAACAAAAAAAAAATCGGCATATAATACTTTTACGGCTTGTTAAGTCATTAAGTTTTCATTCTTAAAGAAATTTTTATTCATCCCTTTATATCAGGGTTGTAAGGGATACGTTTTATGTTTTAATAGATTACGTGAATTATTGAGATATTCACTTTAAACTTCCAAGTTTAAGTTTGAGAAAGTTTTAATAACATTTGTTGGATAATGAATTATAACAAAATATGTATAACAAAAAAAGTACCTTATTTTTTTGTAGCATGAAGTGCATACATAAATTTTGGGTACTTCTTCTAAAATGCTTTTATAAGTATCTAAAACGAAATGGTATAAAATTTCGTTGACATTAAATTAACATACTCATCAAGTAATAAAATTTTCTTTTCAAGTATTTTTGAAGTATATAAATAAATTATTTAAATATTATACCTTCATCATCATTGTTAGTATTCACGTACAGTAAACTCTTGGTAATTCGACCACCTTATACATAGATTGTCAAAAGTTCAGTATTTATTACAATTCTAGACTGTGCACAAGACATCCAACTTATATGAAGAACCTAGAATTTATTATATATTGTATCGGAATTTTATATTTTATTAGTTCTTTTTCCTATATTACATATTTAATTAAAACCAATCTGAAATTTTGTGTTAATTGTTTTTTTCTTTGCTAGTCAAAGTCCATTGGCTCTGCAAATAGACAAATAGCTACAATGATTTCTTCAATTCAATATGAGGCAGGTCTAAGATGAACATGTACCAAACTTTTATCCCGAATTTAAGCATTTATAATTGTAACTAAAAGAAAGAATAATTCATAATATATTTGTGTGAAATCGTTAAAACCAAGACTTAAACTTTAAACTCCATAGTAAGTACTACTAACAAGCTCTAACCACCCAGCTGCGGTTTTTTTTTATTTATAATACCTCATTATATTAATTGAATAATATTTAAACCATATTAATGATGATTATTTGCACAATAATAGAAACTCCTACAGGAGTCTTACAATAAGTTCAAAAGGAAAATTCTCAATCTATTTAAAAGCTAAGTTACACTGTATCATGTACGTATACTTGATTTTGTGGATTTAAAATAAGCTTTCTTTTGACATAATTTTTAAGATATTGCCAATTTTAAGTTTTCGAACGTATTCAAATTCATGAGAAACTGTAACTTCTAGTACACATAAGTACATTGAGTATAGTTCTAAAAATAAAATAAAATAAAAGAAATAAAATTCAGAAATCAAATAAATTTTTGTAATACAATAAATCTTCTTCTAAAAACTTAGAAGTCAAAATTTTGTTATCCTCCCAGTTCTAGAACCACAAATTGAATAATATTCTTGATGCAATAAAACATAAAAGAGAATAATATAGGAAATAAATCAAAGGGACAACAATCCTTTATGTTTTGGCCTTGTCCTAGTAATGAGACAAATCACTTCAAATGATTGATTTATGGCGACATTTTCTTTCTTCATTTTCTAGATTTCCCCATTTTCAACAATAATATTATGTGATAATGTTTTTAAACTAGATTTTCAGCGTGGAAAATTCATGAATTACCGTCGAATTTCCATTTTACAAGATAATACTTTTTGATTAATTTAATAAAATAAAAAGAAAAAGTTGCATATACAAAAATATATTCGCATGGAAATTTTTTTCTTTTTTTTCAGTTAAAGTGAAAAGGCAGAACAAGTGAATTTGTTCAACTCGATTGAGCTTTAAGAGACGTTTTAGCTTTTTCGTTTGATATCGATTGTTTGATTTTTATTTTTCATTTTGGATTGGAATTTTTCTTATATCGTAAAAATTGGTATCGTTTTAGATTTTATATATTATATATCTAGAATTTTTTTTTGGGAGTTATTCTATAGAAAAAAAATGGAACTAGTAAAAATAAGATGGTTAACTTCAATAAGTCAAACAATAGTCCCTCGTGTACAATACGATGAAATCAATTTTGTCGATAAAATTTCCCAATGGTCATGTGTAACATGAACTTTCATGATTGCCAGTATTATCCCAATGATGATGATGATGGTTTTCAAATTTGATATAATATGAACATATATATATACACATACGAAAAAACAATATTAAATTATACTTTGTTGATGAAAATAAATTAAGAATAAAATTTAATTTAATATTGCCATTTAGGAAATAAATTTGATTTTACTGTCCCTACTTTTTTTTTAGTTTTTAGGTCAATATTTATTAAAAATATTTGAAAAAATTGAAATGATTTTATTGGTCATATAATATCGATATTCTATCAGGATAATGAAAGTGAATACAATTATTAAACACGTCAACACCATAGAGAATAAATTAACTGGAGATTTCGTTTTCCTTTTTTCCATACTAAAATATGTAGGAGATATGGTCGCTATTTTATCTTTTCGCTCATTTATTCCAAACTAAAGTATAAGTAATTATAAAGTACCCAAAGCTAATGAATAAACAATTACACCAATCAGAACAAAGTAGCAAAAAAAAAACACGAAATTCACATTGCAATAAGTGCAAAAGAGCACGGATAATTTTCAAAGGCACTGATACATTTTACGTGAAGAAGGAGAATGAAATCTTTTTAAAAACTTCCCATTTAGTACTCGGCATGAAGTCATTCACTCTTATGAAATTTCTATCACTCTTACTATTTCTCTGGTATATGCACCTTGATATATCAATTTCAGGATGTATTTGTTTGTTTACTGTTTGAAATTGTAAAATTAAATCATATTTCTCTATCACCAATACGTAGCTCTATATACGACAGCAGTTGATAGAAAATTGTTTGAAAATTTACAGTCGAAATCATATACTTTATAAGCCCAAGTTGAACAAGTTTTGGAGATAACGACTCGCCGTTCCACAAATGATATATAATAATATAATTTGATTTTGTTTCAATTAGCATTTAAAATTTACGTTTTTGTTGTTATTCATATATTAAACGCCATAGTTTTTATATTCTCCTCTGTCCACCCACGTGAGATAGACAATTAATATGTCTCCTAATACATTTCTATGGTCAACACTTAAAAGAATGAAAACCTATTATAACAGCAAAATGATAAATGATGAAAGTTTATACTCTAAAGAAAATGTATACAGTGTTCCAAGGAGAATTGACTAATTTGAAATTTTCATCAAAAGGAAGATTTTATGCGAGACGAACGAAGGTGGCCATTTCTTTTTTTATTGTCCTCGAAAAACTAAAAAAAGTTTAAATTATATTTTAAAATACAAAAAAGGCCAAACCTTGTGTTTTGATTGAAACACCCTATATAATGATTTTCTTATTAAAAAACTTAAAACTTAATTAGGTTTATTGTTTCGTCTTTAAAAGAGTTTTCTAATTATATTTTATCGATTGAATTTTTATCAGGAAATTTGCTTTCGATAAAAATAAAAAAGAAATTTTAAAAAAATAATAATATATTACATTTATTAAAGTTTTGCGTGTCGCGAGTTTTGATAAAGGTAAGTTAAAGAAAAAATACGTTTAATTGAAATATATCACGTTGCGTGTTCAATGTTCATGCATGATTGTCGGAAGTAAAAAATATTTAGAAGATTTCTTTAAGAAATAAATAATTTTAATTATTTTTCTTTTTTTTCATAGTTTCAAATTAAAATTTATGATTGAAACAAATTTTTGGTAAATACAATTTAAAGATTTAAAGATATATGCAGGACCGTATTTAGGACCTGTACACCCCTAGCCTGAACTTGTGGTGCGGGCCCTGCCGCAAGAAAACGAATGCTACACTTTCTACTATCTGGCGAATATTCTGGTCAAAAATTATAATAGAATATGTTTTACATGAAAAATATCGATAAATACTTGAAAATACTTGCTAATGGTTATAATTAATTGACAATTTAGAAATTTGTTAGTTGCGGTCATTTTGTGGTGAATGTTATTTTAGTATTTTCAAAATTAAAATTTTTAAACAGTTTTTTTTTCTGTGCTGCAGGCCCCTTTGTGGTATGGGTCCCTGGGCTGTAGCCTAGAGTTGCCTAATGGTAAATACGGCCCTGGATATATTGAATACTAGCGAAATGCTCCAAATGTTTCTCCAATTTTCCAATAAGAAGCTCTAGAAATAAAAAAAGTTAATTGACTGTTTACCCCAACTGAAAATATTCAACTAATTAATCATTAATGAAAATTTTTTGTTTTAAAAATACTTTCTTTATTAAAATTTATTTTCCAAATTGATAACCATAAAATAAAATTAATTGATTAATAAGACTTCTAGGATAGAATTTCAGTTCGGAATAAATATAATTAAAATTAAAATTTAATACAGTATAATCCTGATTCTTCTAATATGAATTGATTTTTCGTATTTTTTATTAATGGTGTTTATCGAATATGTTACTAAAAGTATCAAAACAGTATGGATGGATATTCACGCTACGTTGTGTATGATCTTGTATCGTAGTAAAATTGTATCTTTTGTATCTTGCGCCGTACAAACTGTTCACACTTTAGAAATTTTACTACGAATCAAGTCCATATACAATGAAGCGTGAATACCAATTGTGTTTTCTTCTTTTTAACATGGTGTTGTGCGTCTGGAATGCCTTTCAAGCTGATAAAACTGTTAAAAAAAGTGTTACGTCTTGTGAACAGAAGTATAGAAAAACAATTAATGGATTTTGGAACACGATAATGCTTGTGCTTAAAAGCGTATTTGATTTAATTTGATTTGATTCCAAAAATCGATAATATACTGTAAAAATACTTGAAATAAATGTAAATTCTACAAAGTATCAAGTATCATTGAAACTACATCGATGATAAAGTTCTTATATAGTAATCACTTGAGCAAAAAAAAAAGGCATCTATTCCACTTAATATATATTTTATTCAATTTATAGCACTGCAATTGTGGTTCTTTATTATTATAAGCGTTTGAGTTTTATATTTCCGTATTGCGATTAACCGATTTAACGAGATGGCACTTTTTTTCAATTATTTATATAAAATTCATAATAATATAAAAATTAATAGGAGCTGTTTGGAAAGAAATATATAGCCCTTTGAATACTAAAAAACAATTTCAAGAACATCAAGTATTTTATTCATAAAATGTAGAAAACTGTACAAAAAAGTTCTTTTTAGTAAATAATTGATTAGAAATTTCCATATTTAATTAAATTCATAGAAGAAATTCCAGACAAATTATTATAGATCCATTTTAAAAGGATGAATAAAAGTCTTGCATTTTTTCATTTAGTTATATTCGTCAAAGTTCTATTGAAATCGGTTCCATTTTAGTAAAGGCTAATTCATAAAAGGATTCATTAAAAATTTGAAAAACGTATTAGTATAAAGTATTTATTATAATGGATGTCATTCACCATCAGGAAACCAGCAATAAAGGACCACCTACTGAAGTGTAGTAAAAAAACTGATATTACTTGTATGTTTGAATTTTTCAATATTTTTGTAATATTTTTCTGAATGAATTCTATTTATAGTACTAAAGGGATTAAATTTGTGTAACATTTCTAAAGGAAATTTAAAATACGTTTGAATTCGAAGTAGTATACTCAATCGATACATACCTGTTTTTGGCAGCATACCCTAATTAGATTTATCAATTTAAAAAGCTATTCCTTTTTATATCGAAAATCCTTTCAACGAAATATTGTCTTTATTTCGAAAAGAAAATTACTTTAAGCTAACTTGTATTGAGATCAATAAATTGAATTTACCATGCATGAATGCGAGTATATTATATATGAGATTGCATTTCGCATTGAAGTTTTGATTCACAACTTTAAATGGTTGTGTATATATTTAAATATAAACATATTGTTCTGAATAATAGAACAAAATAAATATGGATTAAAATAAATTAATAAATATAAGGTTTTGGGATATTTTCATGTTTTTGTCAAATACCCAAAGGGTTGATTATGCCATTTTAAATGAAAATATACAGAAAATGTAAAATTTTCAATGTACATGAATTGACTTAGGTATACGTGACATACAATTTGATATTAATAATTTAATATGAAGTCTATAGTTAGAAAATATATTCCTAATGAATTTAAATACTGCCGGGAGCTGACCGAACTAAAATTATTTCATCACATTTAAAAGAGAGTTGGTCAACGGAGTTTGAATTTCCAAATTAAAAGTTTCTAACCAGTTCCTGGTTTCATAAAGAGGAATCTCTTTATATAAATTAAAATTTTAGTTTAAAAATTTCTATAATATGGATTCGGGAATACTGGAAAGAAAGATTTAAATTGAAGTAATTTAAAAATTATACTTTTTGTTAGAATTGAATATTTTATATTGTGATCTGAATAAAAATTATATTTTACTACCAAACAAATAAGAGTATTCATGTATACAATATATACCAGAATATGACAATTTCATGTTTCTGCATTTTAACACATAAAATTCATTAGTTTATTCCTTTTAATTTTTATATAAAATATATATTTAACTACGTGGTGAAAAGAAATGACCACGATTGGTAAATTACGCTACAAGATACGTTATATACGTTATATACTTATGTTACGAGATAAAGATACACAAAAGAGAAGATATTAGACACTTGTTACGAGATCCATGTTGTAGCATTCAAAATTATATAATTTATGTAAGTATAATCTATTTGCTGAAAATTTAAATTTTTTTCTAGTACTTGGTAATATGTATATTTAACGCATATGTTTAAGTTGCGCAATTAATGCTAAAGGTAGAATAGTCTTTAGGTGTTGAAAAATGTAGATATAAAGTTGATCAATCTGGGCAAGTTGCATTACTTATTATATATTTATTAATACAACTAGTAGTTATGGTGATTTTTCCTGCTCAAATTCTCCTAAATTAGAGCTCATTTTGTTTCAATTTGATATTAAATTGCTTTGTAAAAACCGACAATAAAAAATCAAATTAAAAACTGTTCCTTTTTATTTTATAGTTTCAGAAAAAACACCAATATATGGGCACTCACGCTTCGCTGGATGTGATCATGTATCGTAGTAAAATTACTAAAGTGTGAAAAATTGGTACTGCGCAAAATACAAAAGATAGAATTTTATTACGATACAAGACCATATACAACGAAGCTTGAATACCCATATTATTTCATAATTCTAGACATTTATTCTCCATCATTTTGATCGATGATTTTAACACTGTGCGAGCATCAAAGAAAATCTTAAAATCATAAGGTCGGTCAGTGATAATTTGCCTTTCTTGTAATGAAAACTTTTTGGAATAAAAATCCTATTGAAAAATGTTATATTTATATTACAGTAAAACTGTTCGACCTTTATGCTTTCCTTTAGTTGTTCTGGATACCAAAAACGATGGGCATCCTTTTATATTTAAAGGGGCTATGAAAAGAGTTGAATATTTTATAAGCCAAAGAATTTAAAAATTGTGGAGTAATGGATGTAACCGGTGAATAAAATCGCAAACGATTATAATTTCAATATATTTTCATTATATTTTCAAAGCTGAACAATTAAAAATTATATAAATTGTTTAATTTAGCGATTAATGAAAAAAAAATCGAATTTTGTGGTTTTTTAATTAAAAAGCTATTTTTTAGAGAGAATAATGTTGTACATTTTTATTTTAATTTTGTTTTTCTTAAAGATGATGTACGCCAAAATTTTGATTAACTGATGTGATCTTAGTTTTTGTGGTTAAATTCAAAGAAACACACTTCTTTAAAAACCACATTTTCATTCAATCCTTCTAAATTGTACCTACTTTGAAAGTAAACCTGAATGGGAATTGCCTAAAGAATTTGGGTATTTGATGTTAAATGTACTAAAGTCGAAGTCAAAATAAACTTTATTCTAAAACTAATGGCAATTTGTTGTCTAATAGAAAATCTTTAAAAACTTTTCCTAATATTGAAATCTGGATGAAATGCTGAATAATCAGCTGTATTATTTTATATGATATCCGATATTGCATGCAACTTCATTTTAAAAGTTTGCTTTATTTAACAATACCGTAAAAGTCTTCAGAGTATATGAACTTAATTTGGTAATTTTTGGTAATTTGAACCACAAATGTTATACCAATCGGCATATTTTTATCTTACTTATTGCAGTAACTTTTATACTTCACCCTACCTGGTTCAACTAGTTATAATAAGGTCCTCTTAGTAAAATCATTTTGTACAAAAGTTTGTTGAAAATAAGTTTTCTAATTAAGTCGAAAGTCCAAATAGAAATGTTTTTTTGTACAATTTTTTTTTCATAAAAAGAAATTGTTGACATGGGGTCCTTTTTAATAAACCCCTTTTTATTTGGTTGATCTTAATTAACTATAGATAAAGTAAAGGTTCCCGCAGAGTTTTATTCTTTTGTAATTTAGTTCCTTTTTTTTTTAATTTGAGAGAGATTTATTAACTGAGTTTAATAAGTTTCACTTTTTGTTTACAAAACATAATAAAAAACTGTGGAATTATTTACTTAAACAATATAGTTCGTAACAAAGTTTCGGGATTAAAGGACTTTTTTTCTTTTGATATTCAAATTTGTATTTTGTATTTATGTAGAAACTACTACAGTCCTTGAATGTCTAAGACAGTAACTATATGAGATGAGATTAATTAATTTTAATTTAATGCATAATAACTACCAACGAAATAAAAATGTCAGTAGAAGTAATTATAATAGCAACATGCAATTTCTTTTACTTTACTATCTTCTACAATTTATTTTAAAAATTCTATTTAGTTTAGATAACTATAGTAGGTATAGTAGATATTTTCTGAAATGTGAAAACTTATTTGGGTAAAAAGTTTTCTAAAGTTCAAGCAAAACATAATCTAAAAACAATTTATGAGACCTTTAAATATGACTATTTAATAAACTTGTAGAATACGAATAAGACTTTGGACTGAAAAGAATAAAAACCCATACTAATTAAGAAAAGAAATATACCATAAATAATAAAATCTAAGAAAAATTTATATTTTCACACCACAAAGAATAATGTTGGTCATTATTTATATGGATAAAAGTTTCCTAGTATGGTTTTTTTATGTCCCTAAAACCTCCTTACATATAAAATATATAATGTCAATCTTTTAACAGAAAACTCACAAGTCAACCAGAACAAATGGGTCTTTAATAAGTTTGATGAGCATCATAAATGAGAGTCACCTTATAATGTTTTATGTCTTAATATAACACCTACACTAACAATATATACCTGATAGCTATAATCAATTCGGTTTAAATAATGCAATACAAAAGAAAGTTCAAATAAGATGTACATTTTATTAGGATTCTGGTTGATATAACTTTTATTACCTTTTAGCTTTTAATATGTCGTATTCTTACGTCTGACACCAAATTAGATATAAGTTTTCTTTCAACTAACATTCGTTTTGATTGCAGATAGAAATTTTTAGCAATTATTAAAAGAAGTTTCTTTGGAAAATTAAAGATTCTATTTTAGTTTTCATACAATTGAGAATATTAATGTAGAGAAATTAATTTTGTGTGAAAACTTCTAAAGAAATATTCTCTGCAAAAGTTATTTTGAGGAAAAATTAAGATTTGGCAAAGTAAAAAAATATAGTCTAATCTTTCATTTATATCGCATGAAAATCAATCTTAATTGAAGGTAATTTATAAAAATCTTTTAGAAAACAAATCGACTAAAGAACTTTGTTTAAATCTTCGAATCTATGTACACGTTCTTAGCCGAACCATATTGGCAAAGGAAAACTTTTAATATGTTCGTAACGATTTTTGATAGATTGTTTGAAAAATTTTATTTTACTTTATATACAATATTTTTTGAAGGAAAATTTTTTAATATAACTACCCAACTTTTTTAAACACAGAATTTCAAGTTTAAATTTTTCACAGGCTACTTGATATGTTAAAAATATGGAAGAATTTCATATTAAAATTATTCATAAATGTGTTACATTTTAAATCAAAATTGTCCAAGACGTACTAACTATTTCTTAATATATAAAAATTAATTAAATTTTTAGTCTCGACTTATGTACATATGCGTTGATAACCGCTTGATTATTTTTTTTTTAGTAATTCAAGAATAAGAAAGTGAAAATGAAATTTCCGTATATGAGAAGAACATCTGTTAAAAGAAAATTGTCGTACTTTTTAACAGATTTTACAGAAAACTGTTAAGATAATTGATTTTGTTTTGAAAATATTACGTGATTTAAAAATGAAATATGTTTCGCGTTTCTTTTTAATATATTTTAAAGTTAAAATGAATACAGTGGAATCTTGGTTCTCCAAAATAAATATAAATCAAATGAATGCATTTTTAAATTCTAATTAACCGAATGCCAATATAATAAAACTTATTCAATACCAGTTTTTATTACATTTTGTAAATTCACATACTATACCTATTTAGAGGAAAAACTTCATCATATTCAACTTAATCGAAATGATCCTCCTTGAAATCTGAAAAAATTCATTCTGTCATGTGCAGAAAAATTAATAGTAAGAATTAAAAACGGCGAAAATCGAGACTATACTGTATATAAAAATAAAAATTAAGTAATGCCATATTTTTAGACTTTTTCTTTACATGTAACATAATAATCCGTTCATAACCCTCCTTGTTATTTTCATCGAAGTTAGCACCGAAGCCTGAATTGAACCTTTTTCAAAATGGTTTCATTATTATCACGTATGAGTTTCAATAAATACTTTTCTTAATAAAATAAAGTGAAAATTTTCTACAAAAAAAAAATTCTCATTATTTCACTTTCTTTTTCATTATTTACCTTCTATGTTTTCTATATATAGAAAGTACAAAATTCAACAAAATTTGCATTTCTTTTCCATAATATGATGCTCGTAATTCATGCTATTCCCAGTATACTATATCTAAAAATATGCATAGACAAAATAGGAGTAGAACTGTACGTTAAATAATCCCTTGAAGGCATATGAGTGAATCGCAAAGCTCAAAAGTTTAACCCAAAAAAGTAAACATGTATTCAGTATTCTATATATTTTTTTTATTTCCATAAATTTTCATTGTTGCTTTAAAGATATTATTAACTGTGACATAAATGTACTATAAATTTTGAATATGTTACCATAGAGAGATAGCGCGAAAAATTCTTCCAGTCCTCTTGTCATTATAGAGGACTCAATTTTAAATAGAAATAGTTTTTACTTTATAACCATAGTCGAGTTGTAATAAGAAGTTGTAATAAAGTTATTAACTTTTATAAAGTATATTATGAAAATTTTAATTGTAATTAAAATCCTTAAATGGTCCAAAATGATTTTTCTTTTCAGAAATGTTGAAAACTTTTAATGAGAATTTTTGTTTGAGTTAATTTCTAATAAAATAATTTTCAATTTTCCTTTTTACTTGATGTTTACTTTGATATATAAACATCTTTAGATCAATATTTTACTTTTAATTTAAGTTAAATAATTCAAGGTAAGCACATAATAAAGAAAATGTGTTTACGCATTCACCTTTTGTTGATTAGAAATTACGTGGCCTTATCTGGTGGAAATTATTATGTTAAACAGAATATTATCATTATATATTGAAAGGATCTAAAGATATATTCGCGAAGGATTCTTTATCATGTCTAAAAAAAAAATTATTTATGTAGACATATTTTTTTTAATAAGAATTATATGAGCCGTACACAAATAAGGCTTGAAAGCATAAAAATTTCTTGATTTGTACTGGAAAGATCAATAAAATACCATCGATTTATGGATTATTTGCGAACTTATACATACCAATATTTATTTTCATATCGCATAAATCTCTGTAATACTTTTTTCTGTTTTATTTCGATTTATTCTCATCGAAATATTATGGAAAATATTTTTGAATTAAATTATTTTTATGAAATTTAACAAAATGTATAAGAATAGTTGAAATATTTAAGTTCTCACTGGAAATACCATGAATTGGGTGTTTACTTAAATTTTCACTAAAATATTTTACAATATATTGTACATAAAGAACTTAAAATTATTAACTTTTAGAAAAACGTTGGTTTGAATTATCAACAAACCGTAAAATATAATGTTCAAAGCCACAGGACTAGAACTGTTTTTAGGAAGCACTTAGTTAACTTCTAATTTAAATATATTATTTTATACCAAAGTATATTCTTGTATATTAATAAATATATTCAAAGTAGAGTCAGAACTCTGAACTGTGCAAATTCTGAGTAACTTTATCATAAATTGTTTGCATCACATAACATTACATGTGTATGTTTACATAAAAATTGCATAAATTTATGATATTTACATATTAATAAGTTGATTGATGCAAATGTTACAAATTTTATGAGAAATATGTAGAACTCATTGATTTTCCGATTTTCTTTTTAATTTGGAAGACATATTCTCAATCAAGCAAAACAATACGCCGTAAAAAAAAATTTCGTAAAATTTTACCAAATATGAATGAAGAAATTTCTGAATCTTCATTATTAAATTTGCATTTTATGAGCATAACTCTAAAAGCAGACTTTTATGTGAGTTGAATATGTTGGATTTCGTGGTTATCACGAACTTTAAAGGTATCAAAATTCTGAAACATGTGAGGACCAAACCTTTGTAAGGTAATATTCGATTGTTCCAAAATTGATATAAAATTCCTGGTGATGTTACTGATTTCTTAGCAATTATATAATTTACTAATTTTTTAATAGCACAGCATAACGAACTGATTGAAATTCGAACGAGAATCACAAACAGTGTTACATCACGAAAGTATGTAAAATTAAAATTTAAATATCCATATTTAGTCCAATACACTACACAATGTATAGAAGAACTCAAACTTCTAGTAAATAAATTTTCTAAAACGTTAAATATACTGCATATGTTTATTTTCTCGAAAAGAACTAATATTTATTTAATTCTTATAAAATATTCTATTTATACTTTAAAAAACCGACAACAGACATTTGTAGGTTTATGAACTGTTCGTATAAATCCTTTTCTTTGGTTACTTTTTAAATAAATTTATTTAACATTTAAATTATGTAATTAAAAATGTTGACATGAGAAATTTCGTAAAATAAAATAAAATATTGGGAACAAATAAATCATTTACCTAAATATATTATTCAATTGTATTGTAGATGTCTCCATAAATAAATGAATGCTGATATACGCAGGATATGACATTTAATTTAACCAAATACCATACATATGTCACAAAATGAAACATGAAAAAAACCATACAAAAAATTTAAATTGGATTATAGCCTGATATTCTATGGCAGGGATAATGAAAATGCCTCTCTAGACCTAATGGGTTTTACACTATAACTTCGTTCGTTCTGAATCCGTTATACTCAAATTTGATTTTATACGTTTCGAGTGCCTAGAGATTATTGTGAGCTTTTTCTTTTCATTATGTTATAAACTCTCAGTATTCTATACCATAGGACAAGGTAGAAAAAATTTAATAAATTGACTTTAAATACAAATATTGGTTTAAAAATTTTACAAAGAATATTGAAAAATGCTTTTTATGTACACAATTAGTTATTTCATATCTGCAGAATTAATTTAGTTCATTTACCACTTTAAATTAATGTTGATATAATTCTTAAGGATGAATGAAACACGTATCTGTTTTATCCTCTAAGGCTTTAATAATAGGAAATTTTTTACCACAGTACAAAGAGAAATTTTCTGTAATATCTTTCAAAAAAAAACGAAAAAAAACAAACCAAAGTCGACACTTGGATATTTGCCAAAAGCATACTGTTGAAGTAAACCATAACGTCTGGTTCTGCTTTTTAGAAAATTTTTTGTTGTAGATCCTTTTCATCTAAAAGTCTTATTTGAATATTTAAATTATGTGCCTTAGCTTTTAAAAATGAGAAAATTAGTACAAAATTTAAAAGAAAGTTTCGTAGATTTTCATGAAAGAATATTCTATTGAAAATTCAAAAACACCAGATATGATATTGAACAAAGCTTTGTTACGAGTAAGTTATAGGCAAAATAACATTTATAATTTGATCATATAACATGATGAAAATTAGAATTATTGAATGAAATTTCAAATAGAATTATGATTAAATATTTGATGATGAATCAAAGAACAATATTACTATATTCGTTAATTTCCTTAAATGTATTGAAAGCATTGTGTTCTGAAATACTGAATTTAATTTTATCAAATTTGCATATATGTAATATCACTCTTAAAATCTATTCAAACTATTATAGTTTCGCTCTTGTTGTTCAATGCAATTAGATACTGAATACTATCAATTGATAGTGGACCTATTCAAATTGCCTGCTTTTCATCTCTGTTATCAGATCTATATAGATTAAGTTTACATAAAGAACAAGAGATTTTAGACAGAGTTAATTTTGTTATCAGGAAAATTAATTTTAAATGAATTTTCGTTGAAAAAGATTCTGCCAAATTTATCACATCATAAATAATGTGCTTTTTTTCGTGCACGTATAAAAATATTCTGTTTTTTCTTCCATCTGAAAGGATATTGCTGATGAAGACATTAAACTAGGAATTTATCTCAATTGTGTGAATAGCGAAAAAATAACAGAGGAAGACATTTATCCAAAAGGAAATTTTCATCCACATTAACTTTTGTGATAATAAAAATTGCACAAGAATTTTTCATAACAGAAAATTTTTATTTCTAGGAAATTTTTAAGAATAAAATTTTTTAAAAATATAATAAATTTTTTATGATAAGAAGATAGATTATCAAATTAAATTTCCCTTCACCTAAATAACTACACATTTATCATATATTGTAAATCTAATAATTTTCATATCAAAACTTGAAATTATGAATTTTCATAATTTTCATAATGTACTTTGCAAAATTAGCGCATAATTTCACTTAAATAAATACCAAATTAGTTTTATTAATTCCCATTTTGAGTAAAAAATATGCTAATAGTTTTTGTTCGATGGTCACCAAAGTTTTATATAACAGGAAGTCATAAACTTTTTTATATAATAATAATTTTAGTTTAAATTAAACTATAATTAGCAAAACTTTTCTCTCTGAAAGTTTGTAGCAGGTTTTAAAGAGGATAATGTAAGTTTAACAACAACTATTCATAGATTAAAATTTATATTGCACAAGAGTTTAATACGATAATTAGGATCTATAGCATTTCCACATATTTCAATGGTATCTGAATATGTTAGAGCTTTGTTCGTAATTAATTATTGTACTAAACTTATTTACCCCATAATACTTATATTTAAAAAGTTTCATTATGTGTTATAAAACTTTTTAAAGTATTTTTTTTGTTCAACGTTTTTAAACTAAATTGTGAACTGAAACGTATTTTAGAAATTTATGTTTGGGTATGGAACCAGTTTCTGTAGTTTTGAATAATTCAGGATTATTGGAAAATTCATAATTATTGAATAATTTTTTTTTTTTAATCCATTAAATTAATAAATAAAGTGGAAAACCACAAGTGACTTATTTAGAAACTCATTCACTACAAAATTGAAGAAGGATAATATTTAATATTGGGTTTGTGAATGAGTTTTTTTCGATTTTTTTGATAAAATACACATTTATTTAACAGCTATACAATATTTCGTTGAAAGTATGCTCTCTTATCTTTCAGGTAATTTACGGATTCTCTGTCTGAAGAAATCCGGCTCTGTGAAGGCGATCCCATTATCCAGACAAATTTTAATATTATCATAAGAAGTAAAACGCTTTCTAGTAAGAGCTGACTACTTCGACCGGAATAAGTGGTAATCTGAAGGTACTATGTCTGGTGAATACAGCGGGTGGGGTTACACTTTCCAGTCCGGTCGTTTTAAGTACTTTTTAACCGCTTGAGCAGCATGTAGTCTGTGTCACTGCAATGATATATACTACATTTTAGATAAAACTTACACTCACTAAATTTTGTGTACTTAATTTCTGTTTAAAATTTCATATATTTTGCTCACTTCTACTCGAAAAACTTATAAAAACTTTAAGTTTTGTAGAATATTAAAGTTACATATTGATGGAAATTTAATATTATTATAACAGGTAATTTGGATTCATAATGTTTTGAGAGTAAAACTTTTTGTGAACTTCTAAAACTGTAGACTAAATAAAAAAGCCTTTAGGATAAGATAACCCTGTCCATTAGCCTAATTCAAAATCACTACAACATGAATTACTGTTAAAATTGATACGACTACCTATATTATTACTAAAATGTTTGTTTCGAAATTAGTTCATAAGGGTTATTATCCTTTTCAAGATTTAAACGTCAAAGAAAACTTTGAATATTATACACATCTAGAAAGTTTTCTCATGATCAAAAAACACACCATTATAGAAACATATGTTGATGGCATATAAAGTATTATTTTTATCCTGATGCACAACTATATTACTGTAAACAACCTAGGTAAAGTACTGTAGAAGAAAAAAGGATAAAAGTGTACATTCAAGACGTGATTGTGTACAGTACGTGTAGCGTTTTTACACTTGTTGTTATCTATGTACAAAGTGACTGTTTTTCTTTTTGGTTGTAGAAATTGTAAGAAGTATGTCAAATGAATAAATTTGAAGGCAACTAATTTGCATTCAAATCATGAACATTTCTAAAGAAATTTATTACAAGGAAAATTCTTTTATAGGAATTTGAACATTTAAAATTTCTTTTATTTTTATTTCAATAGGACATACAGTGAAACCTCTAAAAGTTCCGACACGATTGAGATCAGGAAATGTTTGTAACCTAGTTCAGAAAGTTTGAGAGGAAGCAATATAAGAAAGCAATCTTTAAGTTTTTTATGGCAATATATGGAGTTCAATATATACTCAATATCTAACTGTTTTCTTTTTCTTTTTTAGAAGAGTATATTTTCATTTCTCAACAACTTTGATTAACAATAAAAAAAGATTATATTTTCTTTATTAATAATAATTTTTCATGTTTTTCTGAAACTAAATTATTATCAATGTAAATATTTGTAATAATTTAACGAAAAATTTGAATAAATTTACATTCGAAATAAAGAAATATCATCATTTCATTTCGAATTTCAAACATTTATGATTTTGTTGAATTTTCCTTACCCGGAAAATATGAATATAATAAAAATATAAAATATATATTGCTCTATATTCCAAGTGATACAGAATTGTTTCTCTATAAATCTTCTTATTTTCATATATGAAATCTCTTCCATTACAAAATACAACTGGTGCATAGGCTTGTATGTGGTTTGGCTTTTGTAAAAATAATAAGGAAACAAACCTTTCTTGGCATATACCCAAGAAAAATGATATATGTCCTTTTGTCGTATAATATTCCGGCCTAGATATTTCTTTTACCTAATGTTAAATAGCCCAAAACGAATATTTTTTTCTCATCACCATAACCAACATTGTCATTTTCATTTACTAGAAGAAACAAATGCAATTTGAAATATGTTCTTTAAAGTACGACGATACTGGAAGTTATGAATTTTGTTTTATTGAAAATTTTTTTACAATATTGAAAATATTCGGTCTTACTTTTTATTATTTTTAAAATCTCATTAAAATTACATTTTTGAATATTTTTTTATTTGTAAAAATGGAATTATTTTGAATATTGAATATTGATTTTAAACCTTTGAAGATGTTTACAATTTTCTATCATAGAAGATGATATTCAAAACTGATCATTTACCTATATTGAAATATTCGTAGTCCAGGTTTTAAGAAAATACATACATGTTTTGGTATTTGGTTCAGCAACCTTTAGTTTCTAGAATCATTTAAAAACTTAAAAGTTTTTTTTTTGTAAAATAAGCTTTTGAATTTGAAATTTTAACAATATCAAATATCCTGCTAGAAGCCAAAGAATTCGGTATTACATCTTATATAAGAAAGAACAAACTTTATAAAACTCCATTCAATAGATAACATTCTTATTTTTAATAAAACTTTTTTCAGTTGTTTGGTTTCAGTTTGAAAACATAATTTTCAGAAAAGATCATAAGCTTTATATTGAAAAGAAAATGCATTCTTTTTACATCAGTGGTGGGTGTTCTTTGATATTGATTACAAGTTAGAAAAACAAAAACAAAAATATTTATTTTCTTAATTTATTATAGAATCACTTTTTCAACGTATTTTTATATAAACTTATATAATTTCATGAATGTGGGTGGACTGGAAAGACAGTTTATCGTTAATATAGTATTCAATGTAATTTATGTAATAAATTTCACTAAAATATTCTAATAGAAAAAAATATATTATTGTTAAGTATATGATATGTATCCTTTTAGTTAAATGTTAAAAATTGTGTACCATATTGAATACAGGAGAAACCGTAGAAATAAAAATGGGAAAATGAAGTATAGTTGTAAAATTCTCTTTTTGAATCGGGATTTCTAAAAGAAATGAAAAATACCATAAATATTATTTTCTTCTACGAATTCGATTCATAAATTCTATTAATTTTATGTGAAAATTTATTTTTGTCCAGTTTCAGACTATAATATTTCTATAAAGAAATCGAACATAAAAATCTAAGTATAATTTATTTTCAGTTTTAAAAACACCCCGTATACATGGGAAAGCTTGAAGTCAAGTTGAAATCTATCGGAAAAATGTATCTGGGATTTGTTCAAAATTCTTATGATATTTACGGATGATTGTTACTGATAAAACGGTTTGGAGCTTATATAACTGAAGATCATGCTTGTGGAATTTTGAACGCGAAATATTTACAAATCCATGTGCTTATTTAAGTTTAACATTTAGTCAATTTATATAAATAAAATGATTCGAATTAAATGATAAGTTTTTGATATAATCTAATATTTTTCACTCCGATTTAAAGTATAGTACATCAAACTATTGAATGCTACCAATTGAAAACTAGTCGAGACAAGTTTTTAAAGGGTTTTACACATTTGTAACCAAAAAAGTAACTATCACTGGATTTTCAATACTCAATGGTAACGATTAAAATTTTACAAATGGCTATCTTGAAAAAATATTTGTTAAAAATTGTAACTATTCGTAACTATCGTAAGTATTTTAAACACATCCGTGAACGAGTTATAAACAGGGAAAGTATATCCAACTTTAAAAATTTGAAATCTGGCATCTCGGAATTACTAAAACAAATTGAAAATGGCAGAAATTGATTCACATATAAAACTAATAGAGTTTAACAAATAACATAAGTCAATTATTATAATTATTTATTTCAAATCAATTTCAAGTCGATTTCAAGTTACTCTTTCAACCCTTCATGCATACATAGTAATAGAGTTACATTCATTATTTTCCGCTATTCCAGACCGCAAATATTACCCAATATCAAATTTCAATATCGATAAATTTTAATATGCTTTGTGGTAATATAATTTGACCATACACTTACTTTGTAATTTGATATAAAATTGATAATTTAATTTAATACAAATATATTACAACACACAGTTTCTGAAGAACTCATCGTTTAAACAAAATTTTTGTAATAATAAATTTTAAATAATTAAAAACATGGACTATTTTAAGTAATTAATTTTTACATGTAATTAAATATAAATAAAATATAATCAAAAACCATATTAAATTTATTTTCAATTGTTTACCGCCTTTTTCATTTCATTTCAGTTAAAAATGTCCTAAAAATGAATAAACATGAGAAAAGAAATCGCACTATTGTATTTTATAATGTTGTGAGTTCGTATAAAAATTTCGGCTATAAAATACTCACATTCCTTATACAAAAGAAAAGCACATTACATACATTGAAATTTTCTCGACCATAACTTTTCCATAGAAATGGAATCACGGATGGATTCTTTCGTATAGAAATTTCCTCTAATTAACAGAGCAGAACTGGCCTTTTGTTAATTTATTTGTCTAAAAAGAAAAATATTGTTTTACACCTTTTTCTTTCGCCACTTTGTCTGAGAACTCTAAAAATTTCCACCATATTTTAAAGCAATTGAAAAAGTTTAATTTCCAAAAGGTTTATGGTAGAAGAAGAAACAAAAAAAAAACAATTCTAATGAATTTATTATTTTCAACTTTAAATGGAAATTTTTCCAATTATCATCATTATAATTTTTATTTTTTCCTTTTTGAAATTGTTTACACAATTCAACATAAATGGAAAATTGTGATGTGTCCTTTGATGATTTGATATTTTATAATGTTTAATTAAGTAAAACCATAAACTAGAATTTCATTTAGTGAGATATCCTTTCATTTTGATAAATACTTTTTCAAAAAGTTATGAACCTTTAATATTTATAGGACCCAGAATTTAATTTGTGTCACAAATCAAAATGACATACGAGATATAACCTTTTAGCTTCCATCGGGACATTCCATTATAATGGTTTTACCCCGACAATATAGAAGAAGGTTTTACCATGGTAATATGAAAATTCGTGAAAACACGATCATAATTTTTTATATACATATATATATCCACGTATTTTTTCTTTTCTAATATATAATTTTTATACTTATTTGGAAGGAAATTTATGGGTGAAATGAAAAAGAAATATTTTAATATCATGTAAATTTTCAGGATTAAAAATTGGCAACGAACAAGAAGAACATCAGAGTATTATTATGATAAAACAGCCGAACAGGTTGGGAAGCTTTTTTCTGTTGAAGGAGACATTTTTTTAATGTATTTATTTTTAAATTATCGTTTACAATGATTTTTGGAGAAAAAGAAAAGAAAATAAGTATTGTTGACATTTTCGAGCCTGTTTGGAATAATTATGATGCTCTGGTTTTTGTTAAAAAACATACAAAATTTAAAAAAAAATTCCAAATTATGTCAATACAAGAAGATACTACAGATTTATTACCAAAAATTCATGAATATATGATTTAAAAAAATGAAGAAGAAGTTTTTCTGGATTTTTGATTGGAAAATTACTTTATAAAAGCAATGTTCAACATTTAAGCTTCAAACAGAAAATAACTCATTTCGTAGATATTACACATTATTATGTGTTAATATTGAAAATGTTTCAGACAAGAATCGAAAGCTACCAAAAATTAAAGTATTACCTACCAAAAGTAAATCCTTCTAAAACAGATTTCTTAATTAACTGTTTCATTGGTTTTTACTAGAATCCTTCATGACAACCGAAAATCGACATTTCTACTGGCACAGGATTTCTTCTAAATAATAATTACAAAATGATTTCTCGTAAAATAGATTATGCATAAACTTTTAATAAACATTTATTTTAATATAACCCTTAAAAGGACCTACTTCTTCTCAATTAAATAATAAAAACAAGGTAAGGAAAGTTATTAAAACTTCAATTAAAAAGCAGGAAATTGAACATACGGTATTTTGATATTCTGAAAATTTATTCTTATTTAAATTCATTTTCACTTAATTACCTGTCACATTTCCGTTCTTGTCCTAGAAAGTTTGAACTAAAGTTTTATATGCTATGAAATTAAACTAATAAAGCAATTACATTGAAAGTAACTAAATATTGAATCTGTTTAAAATATGAAAATATACGTATTGTAATTAAACTTTGTTATAAATTCAACAGTAACAAATTTCTTGTAGCAAATGTGTGTAGTCCAGTTTTCGAGATTTTCAGAAAATCCACCAAAAATGGTTATGGGTTTGTGAATATATATATTTGAAAAATTATTGATCACCCAGAAAGCTTATATCTAACTGAATTTGATATTGATAACAATTAATTTCGCAATCGAAATGAAAGAAAATGCTTTAAGATTTAACATTTATAAATTTTTTAACATTTAACAAGGAATGAATTTTTATTTTCTTAAAACGAAATAATAAAGTCATTATTTGTTTTTGGAATACATAATAATTGAAGAATACTTATTTATGTATGTAACAAGATGAGAATTATATTTGTCCTTGCTTAATATTAATTCCGTTGAAAACATTTTTCCAGCGAAAATTTCCTTGTGCGGGAGTGAAGAAAAAACAACAATAATATAAACGTAATAAAATCAAATAAAATATTGTTACAATTTCGTGAAAGAAATTCGAAATCAACTGAAAAAATATTTGGTATGTAAAGCCATCCCAACTTTCTTATAACTATATGAGATTAGAAAACTTGATGTATACCAAAATATAGTATTAAGAATTCAATTCTTCGTTTTATGAATAAAATAGTAAACAAGAAAATATTAAATTTACCATAATGTAAGTTAGAAATCAGCCAATTTGAGTTAACCATTTCCACCAAAAATTAATCATATTACTGTTGCCAAGGAATATGTAATAAGAGTTATAGGAGTATAGGTGTTTTGGTATAGTTTAGGTTTTGAATAAATAATTATTACAAATAATTCGCATAGAAAATTGAAAAGTTATATAATAATTGTTGTATTTCGAATAACAGTTGTAATGTTTGAATAGCGTTTAGAAAAAACAAAACGAACAAATTAATAAATAAAGTGTTGAATGGTCAAGTTGGTTAAGACCTCATTTTCTAGAAGCTGATGAGGCTCTGGTTCAAATCCAGAGCTCGGTTCTTCAAAATTTACTTTTTTTTGCCCACAGTGTAAACCAAAATTCTTCAAGATTACTGACGCGTTCCTGAATCCTGATACGCTGCCACAAAACGTGACTACAGAATAACTAAAAGAAATCATTACTATATGAGTTTTGTAATACAAAAAATTGCTATTGATTGGTTTAAAATTACGAACTGTTGTATTGTTTAAGTAGGTAATATTCAATTTATTGAGTAGTCGAAGTTGTTTAGATCTTATTACTAATACATTAATTCCCCATTCTCAGCTATTCACAATCATTTATTTTTCTTGAATTTTCTTATATACGTATATATTTCTGATTACTAATTTATGATCACATATAATTTTTAGTATAAGAAAGTTAAAAAATGAGCAAACAAAAAATATTGTATTACAAATTATCACATTTTGGAATTTTCAATTTTATATGTAAATTGTAGAAAAGGGATCTTTTTGTTGTATAAAAAAGGGTTACTTCCTGTCCCCGGTTTCATTTTGAATACAAGTCTCATGTCTTCTAAAGTCCAGAAAAAAAAAACAATTTCAATCAGTAGAATTTTTCACTATATTTTTTAGGAAATGAATGAAATTCTAATAGAATAGAACACAGTTCATTCTAGGAGTGACATCCCGAAAAAAAATTTTAATTTAATATTAAATTTAAAATAAATTGTATTGTCAAAGGTAACATAAAGTCTATGGGAGGATATGAAATTTTCCGCTTGTATTTTATACCTATTTTCATTTTAATATATATTATTTCGGATTTTTTTTTTAGGGCTAGAATATTTGTTTGTAACACGTTTCCTTTTTTTTGTAAATATCCTTAAACTCTCTTCGAATCCACAAGCGCACAATTTTTGGAAAAAGCTAAAAACGAATAAGAAAAAAAAAAAACGTGAAAATATTCCTTCGAAAATGTTGTTGCTATTCGCATAGAACAGCGCTAATGGAATTTTAAATTCAAATTTTTTTTTCTTTTTTTTCTGAATATGGTAAAGAAAAGCTTTCATCAATTTTGATTTACGTACTCGCTTTTTATATATATAAATTTTTTTCTCTCTCGTCTTTGAATTGAATCGTCCCGAAGGGCACGTATTTTACATATTCCAAGATATTTACATGTTTTTTGGGGATAAAGTTATTTTATTTATAATATAACTTTATTTATTTATTGTCGTTCACTTAGCATATTGCTAAGAAGCTTCCTTAACGTTTCGACGTTTAATATGAAAAAAAAGAACGAAATTTAAAACGCTTTAGGGATGTTTCATTAGTCTTTTTTCTAGAAAATGCAAAATGGTACTCTTTTAAGACATCCTTTTGAAAATCATTTTATGTTCAATTATTGGATAATTTAAAAAATTTAATTGTTAGTTAAGTCATAAATCCTTTCATTTTATGTGAATAAGATTAGCTAACATAAAAGAGAAAAAGTTAAGACGTTAATGTTCAAATAATTTATTTCCCATTTGTTATTATTTGCAATGAAATTTAAATTGATGAAATTAAATACATACTTAGTATACAAGATTTTCAATTCCATACAAAATTTAGTTAAAAACTTTACTCATTGATTTATCGGACTTTTTAAAAAAAATTTCGTTGAATTGTCTGCGATTGTCATTGACCATAAAAACTTTTATAATTATAGACAAACTGGCACTTTGGGAATATGGTAAATTAATTTTAATCGCCAATAACAACAATTAGCAAATCTACTGGGTATTTAGGTGTAAATTTGTCTTGAGATTTTATTGGAGAGAAATTCAAGAATTTGTTTATAAAAAAAGGTACCACACTCTATACCAAAACGTTACTAAATCCAGAAGTGCATTTAGTTAGAAAGGACCTTATATTCCTACAATATATTACAAAAGATCGGATGAAGGGAAACAGTAGAAAATTTACATGATGATTTAGAGAGCGGCGTATACCTATGCTACTGCATAGACATATTCGACTGCCAACCTGACAGTTAAAATAATATCTGGTTTAGCTATGTAGGAGTTTTAGAAGTTTAATACAAAAATAATTATCATTGAATGGCCTGTAAAAGAATAAATAAAAGTTGTACTGTTTAAATGGTATTAAATTTTTAAAAAAGGGAAATGAATAGCTCAATATTATGTTAGATATGATCGCAGTTGTTTGTTTCTGGTAATTGACGCAGGATCAGATTAGATTCGTGTTCTTGACTCTTCACAATTATTTATTTTTTAATAAATAGTACAATTTTTTTTACTTACATCTTAAGGATTAATTGATTAACGATTAAGCGGTTAAATATCCATGTTTATCGGGTTTTTCATAACAAACAATTTTCAGTTTAGCACAACAAATGAGAATTGGATAAAAAAAAAATTCTCATACAATATTTAATCTAATTTCCAATTTATTCGATAAAATATTGATTTTTATTTTATTAGAATAAGAAAAAAGGGTATATATTGAAGTAATGTAAAAACTGTGATTTAAATCAGTACAACCATTTTTTTCTTTTTTGGTTTTGTTTATCATTTATCATAAATTTTATGTCAACACTTTTTTTCCAGTGAATGGATTCCAAATATTAACGTAATTAAAATAAGCTTTCATATTTTATCTGAGTCGTTTTTATCACATGAAGTTTGGTAAGAAATGACATTATCTTTTCGCTTTCTTTAGACCATCTTTCACATAAAAATAAAATTACATATAAATATATATGCTTAAAAGCTAAACTGGAAAACATGAAAGGATATTATTTTCTGTAGCAATACTGTAAATATTTATAAAAATGTTATAAAGTTTGGAAATAGCTCTAAACATTGATACAAGTACGTGTTATAAAACGTTTTTACGCATAAAAAAAAATTGTAATCAAATCAGAAACTGCTCGGCTTGAAAGAAAAATGCTTAAAAACCCCAAATTCTATTATAAGAGGAAGAAGGAAATACATTTGTTTCTTTTTTTGGGAAAATATGAAAATTATTCTAAGAAAATAATAAAAGATTGTATATAAATATAAAAGCCAAAGAAAATATTTTTGTTAAATTTTCTTTATAATATACTATACAATATTTTGTGAAAAAAAATTTTTTCTTTGGTTTTCTTGAAAAGATGTACTATTTTATAAAATATTTAGAAATTTCTTTTTTTTCCGGAATTGTAATTTTCAGAAAAAGGACATTTTTCTAGATAACAAAAGAAGGATATTCATATTTCATCGCGTATATTGCTAATATATGTGTTCGTATTATTAGACTTCTTTAGTAATTTCAAGATGATGTACAGGATATATGAATAATTTTTCCATTTTCTTTTCTAGGAAAAACAAAAAAAAATTATATTATATAATAGTAAATTAAATTTGTTTATTTGATGTAACAAGTTAGAATTCTTTTTAACAAAATAACATAAATCAGTTCAAAGATCGACTGAGGAAGAAAAGGGATAATGTTAAACCCGCCTGAATGGCCTAATGTAATTTTAAATCCTTGGAAATATATATAATCAAAAAAATGTTAATCATAAAATAAATTTTTGTTAATAAGGCTTTTCATAATCGAAGTTTAAACAAACTTCACTGTCTACAATTTATTAAATATGACAATATAAAAATGCTTGAATCTTTGAAGGCTTCTGATTTTCAGAATTTGAAACTAGTGCTCGAAAAATATATTGTTCTTAAATATTTATTGAAAATGAAATCATAAGAAATATTTATATAATCTAAATGTTTCACCTCACAAATCGATTATAATTTTTGACTATAGTCTATCTCAAAACTATAAAATCAACAGACCCATAAAATTTTCATCCCTGCAATAAGCAGTAAAAATAAAATCGATTTAAAACTTAAAAAGTTAAAGTTGCCGGTTTTAATTGCAAATATTAAAGTTTCTGTTTTTGATCATCTTAATTTTCATTTTTATTTCGGGTAACGTAAAACCCCATTTTTCGTTTTATTTTATTTACTCATAAAAAATAATATCCGATTATATTCGGTCCATTCTCCAATTACATGGCTTTTTATGAAAAATAAAATTTGGGTTAATTTACATACTCTTGCCTTGTGTTTTTTCATACGAAAAAGTGATCACTTTTTTTTAAGGTACTCCTTTATAGCAGAAATTTTCACTTTTAACTATAAAGATTTAACTCTTCAGTTCTATAAGAAGCATTTTCCAAATTGTCTGCTATTTCAATATACAAAAAAGAGAAAATAACAAGTTATCTGGTTCGTACTTTAATCGTATTTTCATACTAAAAGAAAAACTCTTTTCTTTCTAATGTTTTTAGTATTCATAAATATACTAGAAAATGAGGGTAATTTTCATTTTACGACTTATGTGTTCTTTTTTCAGTTTTCAAATTTTACATAAAAAGAAAAATTTGTTCGTTAAAAAATATCATAAAATGAATGAGAATTTTGAAACCTTCATCTCTTGTTTTAGGTCTATAAACATGCTAACACATTGAAATAGATCCACAAGGAATGAAATTTCAGGAATGAAGCTTTTTCTATTTTCAGCATTTCATAGACTTTTAGTATTTTTGAATAAAGTTTAAAAATATGTTATATAAATTGACTCCTTATCGTTGAATAGAGACATGCCGACAGGTATTTCCTTTTCCTGTCGACAAAATTAAGAAAGAAATGCAAGAAAATTCGTTTGGATATCGTTTTTCTTTTTGATAATGAGATCAATTTTTATTCATGACCTTTTGGAATTATTAATGAAAAAGTTTTAATTTTTCTTCTAGTTATAAATTGGTTCAGTAATTCAGTAATTCAGAAACTCAGCAAATTTAGATCTAAATGTATCGAGCTTCTATCTAAAATTTGTTAACGGTTTCCAAGTTTTATCTTATAGATGCTCGAACCTAATTGAAGTGAAATACTTCTATGGGGGCGTTTAGCAAAATTATGTCACGATTTTGTGTAACGAAACGTTACATTACATAATATCTTGTTATATGGACGTCCTAGATGATTACAATGTTCGGCAATATTGTGGAGATTATAATGGGTAATATTTCCGTCACAGACCAAATAGTTCTATCTGCCACCATATTGTCGCTGTGGTCGATAAAAATTTTTGAAATTTTTTGTGAACTTTTTATACAGAGGTCGTACACGATTGAAATGTTCGGCAAAGTTGTAGAGGTTTTTATGGCGAGTAATTCCGTTGAAGACACAATAGTTCTATCTCCGACCACTTCGGCGCTGTATTCAATAACAATTTAACGAAGTGTTACATTGCAAAATATCTTATTATATGGACGTCTTAGAAGAGTACAATGTTCGGCAATATTGCGGAGGTTATAATGAGTAATATTTCCGTCACAGACCAAATAGTTCTATCTGCCACCATATTGGCGCTGTAGTCGATATCAATTTTTGAAATTTTTTCAGAACTTTTTATATAGAGGTCGTACACGATTGAAATGTTCGACAAAGTTGTTTATGTTTTTATGAGGATTATTTCCGTCGAAGACACAATAGTTCTTTCTCCCACTACTTCGGCGCTGTATTCAATAACAATTTGGCGAAACGTTATATTACAAAATATCTTATTATATGGAAGTCCTAGACGATTACAATCTTCGGCAATATTGTGGAAGTTATAATGAGAAATATTTCCGTGGAAGACCAACAAGTTCTATCTGCCACCGAATTGGCGCTGTGGTCGATACAAATTTTTTAACTTTTTATATGGAAAAAATCATGGAACGCTAACTTTGTAACGCAGCGTCTCATATCACATCAGTGAAGGCTAACTAACAATCGCGTCGTTTCCGTGCATAAGGCTAGCGCATTCGAATATTGCATAGCGGAAAGCGATCAGTGCATCATGCATACATTAACGGGCATTGCTTCTTACTACAGCTACAATGACCCCGGGTAAGAAACGTTTGCGAATCGACAATTCTGATCAATCACAACACGCTGACAATGCTTTCACGCGAACGCCTATGACTGGCGCATAACGGATGCGGGCATGTAGGGCTAGGCAACTTGCTAAACAAACGGAACAAATGCAACTCGCTGCGAAACCAGAAAGAAAAGCTTCTATTTCACTTCTGCAGTGTGGTCAAAAGCACACTTCCTTTTTTTTCCAAATTTTCTTTTTCACCATGCTACTACGTGTTATTGGAGCTTTTCTCGAGGGAAAATATAATATATGATTTACAAAATCTTTTTCTTGTATTTATATTAGTTTAATAAGTCGAATTTATTTACATACAAAATTTAAATTTAAAGTTATGATCAAAATCTTACAGATTCCGGAACAGGTAGACCAAAAGGCCTGAAAGGTCTCGTAAATTGTGATTTTTCTGAAGAAATCATAAAACCTTTATTTTATATGTTGAAATTCGTATTACTCTTGAGAAAACTTTAAATATTTCCGACACTCAACATGGTAAAAATGATAACTTCAATTTTTCCAACTAGTTCTAAATTCATAGGAGAGTGAAATGTAAAATATATATAGAAAAAGGGTAAGATAACATAATCACTAGACTAATTACTAGTTGTTAATTTAAATAATAAATACTTATAATAATTTATTTTAAATTACATTGAATTCATGATTTGTGAAGAAAAGATTTCCTCTGCCGCAACCACATAGCGCGAGTAAAATACCATAGTTTTTTATGCCAAAATTTCAATGAAGTTAACATTGGCCATAAATGATTTGCAAGATTTACGAAATAATGAGATGTGATTTAAACTCTTACTAAATAATTTCCAAGATAACACAAGCCAACACCAACACAATTTTGGTCTTCTTTAAATAATTTCACAATTCCTTATTTTTAATTGAACATATTTAAATGAAATCAATAAACTCCTACGTAATTAAATCTTTTTGAATCTCCATTACAACTATTTTCTAAATTAATTAATTAGTATGTCTTATACTTCAAATTAAGATTATATTCTAGTATGAACACATATAATTGACTCATTAGACATGATTACAATTATATGATTTGATTACGAATCAATAGGAATTTTCTAAATACAAAATATACGAGTATACAGTAAATATTTGCTTCAAATTTTTATGGCCTTTTCTTACCATTAAGACGAAAACAAGAAATTGAATAAAAGGATAACGATCTAAATTGAAGCAAATCAATAAAATATATAAAATAAAAATATCATGTTTATTATATTTGTTATGAGATAGAATCTTGAACCATTTAGAAATACCTTCCATCAGAATACCTTTCTTGTGTAATGATTATGCTGAAAGTACTAAAGTCTTAATTTTTATGTTCAATATAATAGGCACCTGTTTTAAAGAAGAAGAAAAATATTTAGTGAAATTATATCGCGTTTTATAGTATTGAAATCATATCGAAATTCTATATGCTTACAAAAACAACTGGTATTTTAATAAGGAATTTTTGAAATAAAATTCTTATTGCACGAAAGCGCCAAAGAATATAATAATCTTATTTAAAAGAAGGTGGTTGATTTGATCTTGTGAAAAATTTAATCCGAAGACATAAAATAAAAAAGCCAATTTAATACAAAACAAAAAAAAAGTATATAAATAAAATACAACGAATGAAATAATATATTAACAAGTTTATGTCGTTTCTAAAAAGCGAATCGAAATAAAATCGAATTTATTATTTTAAAATTCATTTATTTTAAGGATTATGTTTTTACTTTACCACAACCGAAAGGTTAAGAATTTCGCATAATAAACTTTGAAATTAATATCAATTTGTCTATTTTATTGTGGGTAGAAATAATTTTAATTAGAACCATATTCTTTTTTTTTTAAAAAAAGCTAGAGCTGATGAAAATTCAAATATGGTTCATTTGAATTTGGAGCATACTTCAAGAAAAATGTTCGAAATTTTAATGATTCAGACCACACTGAAAAGAAAAATACAATATGTTGAAAGACTTAATTATTTATTTCCAATTACTGTGCATTCAACTGATTCTTTTTGTACAGTGATATCCCGACACAATATAGATTCTCCTCTTTTTTCACATTAAATCTCTTTTCATCCATTCCTTTTTAAGTTCACCTACAACAACAATACTGAACATCACGCCGCTCATTTGGCTTGGACTTCTAGGTATACTAATCTAGGGTTAAACTGTTTAGAATTAATGAAATTTTCTTTTTAAAATGACAAATTATATTGTACATAAAAATTGTTGAACATTTTTTAAGACATATTCTTTATTTCAGTTCCAAAAATGTATTGCCATTAGTTTTACTAAATTTCACAACATCAAAAAATACTAAAGGAGAAAAAAGCTTGTCTAGGCAAACAAAATTAATTATGAATTAGACCAAATATCAAGCCTGATCCTTTTTCAGTACTAGTAACGATAGATCTAAACGACAAAGAGCAAAACTAAATATAATTTCTAATTGGCCTCGATTAAAAACGTAAGAAATTGTTTTATATTATTGTATTTTCTGTAATTTCTGTTATTTATAACAACAATTAAGAAAATTGGAGGTGCCAAAACCCGTTTCCAAATTTAACTATATATTTTGCGTTTCACGCCTTCAACACCGAATCATATTTTTGATAAATGGTATCACGTTTTTGCTCTCTGTGTATGTTTTCTTCTATTGAATAATAATCAAATAAAACAACACATATGTGAGTATTATATGCAATGAACACTGCATCTAAAACTTCATTTGATTTCTAACAGAAGACTCATTAGTAGCTTTTGTGATGAGTATCTATTTCTATTCTTTATGTACAATTTCTGAATAATCTTTTAATTCTCATTGAAAAAGACAAAATGCATTTCATTGACTATACTATGAAATGATAAAAATATACAGGATCAAGTTTATTCATATTCATATTTTATTCACTTTTTTTTTCATCCTTATTGTTCTATGAAATCAGAAACACAAGTGTTTTACTCTTACAAACGTTTAACTCTTTTCTTCCAACATAAAAAGGGATCTAATTGAATTTGATAAGTTGGCTAACTGCGAAGGCAATTAAGAAAAAAAGATTCAGAAGTGATAGTAGAACACACCAGTTGTGGGTTTCAATTTAATAGCCTAAAATATTTCAAAACAAATGACATTTTCAAAATCATTTATCAACAGTAAAATTTCAAGATTATATAAAATATAAATGAAAAACAGAGAGATATGTAGTTTTCGGGTTAGAATATTGACCCTTTTTTGGAAAATGGTTTTATGTTATTTATTCAGCGTATTTTCAGTATAAATAAGGTAATTTTCCTAGATTTTATAAACTAGATTTTGGTAAAATGGAAAATATATTTTATATAGATAGATATGTAGATTTCTTATGTGTGATCTATGTTATATAATATTCTATTGGGTCAGCTAATTACATTGGGATTATAAAATTAGTTTTTGAGGGAATTTTGTGGTATTCTAGAATAGATATTAACTGATAGTGTGGCTACAATTGGGTCGCGTATTGTGGTCAAAACATGTATTTTCTATTAAAATAAATTAATATTTGAAATACTATTATTACGGTTGTGATAATTGAAGTGCTTCAGTAAGTTAATCAAATTTGAATTCAATTTTCAATAATATTAATGTATGAATGTTTGAAATTGAATTATTACTTATAATGAAAGTATAATTAGGTAGTGGATGTTACTACAAAGAAGGGAAATATGAAACTTATATGAAGTCTCTAAAAAACGAAGTTCATATTGTAGAATATGGGATCAAATTAATATCAATGCAAATTTTTAAGTATACCACCTAATTTAAGAGCACTGAAAAATAATGTGTCTAGAAACGGTATCAAGATTAAATGTAATCTTTATAAATACATGTAACAATCGCAAATTGGAATATCATCTTATCAAATTTCCGAACATCTGTTACCCGATCTCTCCTCTCAAATATACAAGACTATTGATATTGATAAAATACATGTAACACGACAAGAGTAACAACCAAAATAATAAGAAAACATCTATGTAACAAACATGTGCTACCGAAGATTTGAATACTGAACGCTTATTCTCCTTATTCAAATTTATTCACATTTTACTTTCTAGGGTGTACTTCAGAGATTCCAATTTAGGCTTCAATAACAGTCAAAACTTTTTTTTTTTTTTCATTGGCCCTATAGGCCGAATTTAGTTCACTTTCACTTTAAATCAGATGGTTCAGGTATTTTTAGAAATATTCTATATGGAAATATTTAAAGAATTTTTTTTTTTGTTAGGTATGTTAGTGGAACGTATTTTCTTCTACATTTTGTAACAGAAAATTTAACTTTCATTTTCTCTTCTTTTCTTTTTTTTTTAGTAGAAAATGTTAAACTAATATTTGGTAATAGCGGCAATTTGTATTCTAATTTAAGTACCAGTTTGGGTAAAGTCATTCAGTTGGGAACAAAGTTCTTAGAACTGTATGCTAAAGAGTAGAACTTCTCTAAAGCTCCACAAAACAAAAACAAAATTAGTTCAATATTCATATTGTATAATATTCCCAAAACTGAATGAAAATTAAACAAAAAAGCACGTTCTTTTAAATTTTAGGGAAATTTTTTTAGTGTTACGAAGAAATTTTGATCCTTTTGAGAATTCTCCAAGGATTGTTACAGATTATATGTATTCATGTTTGTTATGTTATTCCATATGTGCGAATATTGAAAAAAAAATCTAAGAAATCATGAAAATCAATTGAACAAGCATTATATCACAATTTCAGAGGCGTATACTATATAATACGGAACAAATGCGTTTTATATACAATTGATAATTCAAAATAATGTTCTTAGTAAGTACATACTTATGTGTATAGACTAGACACTATCTATTGATGAATGAGATTATGTTTTTTGCACTTTTAACAAAAACACCACCCATCGATTTGCTCTATTTGTTTTGATATTTTAATAATACTACAAAGTACGTATACGTATGTTATACATATTTCCGGATTCAAATATTGGAACATTGACGAATCGATTTCCTGCTGCGGATTATTAGGTGTCATAATTTATGAAATTTGATATAGAAAAAAAATGTACAAATATAGTGTGATATAGCTTATTCGAAATGATAATAAATCAATCACTATGTTAAATGATTTTGAAAATCTCGGTTTATATTAATTATTTTATAAATGATTTCAAATGATTAATATGAATAGTTTGAAATAAAATCAATGGAATGAAATTTGTTGACATTTGTGGACATATGTAATCTAACTTAAGATCAAATAACTTTTTATAAGTTTCTTCACTTTCTTGAATCAACAAGACAGCTTACAGTACTTTAATTTGCTGAAACAATTTGTTTGATATTTTCTTGTATTTATTATTTTTATTTTGAGACAACTTTTCTTCGCGTGTAAAATTTTTAATATTGTATTTTTTTAAAAATTAGCTCACCCACTAGAATCGTTAATAAACAAACCACATGATATTCATACAAAGAAGACCACTGAGCTAATTAATTAGCTTGTTTTTAAAAACTTGTAAAAAAAAATTATGTCTAATATTAAAAATAAATATTATAAAAATAGATTGTCATCGTTTTTGAGTATGCATTTTATTTCTCATTTATTTTAGTAGACGGCTGACACTATTAAAAAGAAAAACAAAGGCCAAAAAAAACCGACGAAAAAAATAAAATTAATATACCACCCTCTATTATTCGTGTATAACGAAACTGACATGAAAAATTGTAAATTAAATGTCATCTTGGCCTCGATTGTATATATCATTGAACCGTTATATGACAAGAAATTTGACATTTTTAACAAACAGTACAAGTCTACCATACTGTTGGAATTCCAATTCATAATTTTTCAGGAAAAAAAAGAAAGAAAATTAAATTTTGGAAATTCGCCAAATAAAATTGCTTCTCACAGTTTCATATCATATTCAATATACCTACCTATTTATAGGTAGAAGTATATATACTATATTTGATCTGTTATTAAAATACAATATATACTTAGGTAAGTATAAATGTTTTGGATTCTACTTTGATTCTGTATGTAGAACTTTTCTAGATAGACGCAAATTTCAACCGTGAATTTTGATTTTTCAATATAATATTATTTTTCTATGTTGAAAATATGTATCTCTTTATGTACGAGTATAATATTGTACAAACAAACCGGAAAACTCTAACCCAAATATCCTATATAAAAGTTGTATATATGTGAAAATGTATCTAAAGAAAAATTTTCGAAACTAGATTCTACAAAAATCATATCGGAAAATGGAAAAATCCCTTATTATTCTGAGCTCATGATATCGGAACAAATCTAGAACTTATCCAGTATACTCGTACCACCCATTTTCATATAGTGTCTTATCATACTGTATTTATATTGAAGAAGATTACCCAGAAACAAATCAAGGCAAAAGTTTTTTTTTTTTATTTGTTACAAATTGCCTTACTTACACGTTCCGAAAACTATCCCACCCGAAAAAAGAAAGATAAAAAAAATACATAAAAATAAACATGAACAAGAGAAAATCGTGGCACATCAACAAAAAAGAAAAAAGAAAAGAAAATGTCACACACGTTCAATTAGAGTTATTTTACTCATGTTCCATTTTATTTTGCTAGTTTGTCCAATCTAAAACCACCTACATCATATCATTATCTATGTATATCTTATGTATGCATCTTTAACTTAAAGTTTTACCCTTAAGGAACAACTCATTCTAACCTAAAAACAGAAGAAAAAAAAACCTAAAACAATTCCTCTCATTTTCCTATATGCCCATTACAATGAGACTTTATGTCCGCAATTAAATTGGATTTAACTGTGGAATGTCCTACTGAGCTCGTTTAATATTGACGAGGGTCGTCTGTAACTTAATGATAAAAAAGGACGATACCATGATGGTATAGTTCTTAAACCAAAAAATTCCATCTTATTTAGGATGTATGTACGTAAAATTCCAATGATGTTGGTGTCAAATTGAGTGATAAAATAAGTAGTAGATTGTGATTGCTTTTGGACTGCTTCGTTAGATTATATACGTGTATCTTTATTAGCATTTAACATATGCCATTTTTTCCATATAAGATAGCTAAGCATACATTTCCATATATATAGAGCCGAATTGAATAAGATTAGAGAACCTTTTCTTTCTTATAGGTGTTTAATCAAAAATTCAACAAAAATCTGTTATTCTTGTTAATACCGATATAATATAGTCGTACTTCAAATATAAGATGCCGAAAGGAAAAAAAAACAACAAAAGGCGTATAATTAAGATAGTTAATTAAGTAGATGACATTCACGAAAATTAATTTACTCGAAAAAAAAATTTATTTGATTGTATGTTTTTATTTTATGGATCAATTTCCTAAACAAGAATATATACATGATCGTGAAATAATGAATCTAATCAATTTCAATAGGCTCGATTAATAAATGATATTATTCTTTTATATAAATCTTCATGTTTCAATAGAATAATTAAATCGAATTAAAGTAAGGTGAAGACATACAAAATTCAATTTAATAGGGTTTTAAAATTAAATTTTCATTGAGACAAAACATAATCCTTGAAGCGTTTAATTAAGGAAAGTTGTATTTAGGATGATTATAATCCAATTAACTGAAGTACATACAAAAAGTTAATCCTTCTACAGAAGTTTCTATATATATTTTCGGTTTATGTATTGTATTATATTGTACATTAAATTTTGGAAGTGAATTCTAGTGTCACAATTGATTTAAGTCACACAATGGAAACAAAAATTGTATTCAATTATAGTACGATATGGAAAATACAATATTGATGTCGCAGCCAGGATTTTCTATTCGTTTGCACTTTTTTAAAATATCAACAGTTCCGTGGTAAATTGTTCGATTTGCATTTCTAGATTTATTACAAAAAGGTTAATTTAGGCCCTATGGTAGGTACTACCAGAGGGTATATTAGCTTTGTCACTACATTTGAAACGTATAGAAATAATCGTTGGTGAAAGTTGAAACCTTTATATATATAGTATATGTGTAGAGAATTAAAAGTTATATTGGTTTATGTATGTCACTCTGTCAGCTTTTGTACAAGATAACTAAAAAACTAAAAAATTTACAATTGTGAATTGGTTATTCCTTAACCTGATTTGGTATTGTATTCGAAGTTATAAACCAAGAATCTGTAACCCTAAAGTTTTGTCGCTTTTTCAATGGTTTTTCGGATTTAATTGGAAAGTTTGTGCAGACATTTAATTTAATTTACTTACATACGTTAACTACATAAATAGGCGATGTGCTAAATTTCAATAAAGTAGGTCCAAGCATAGTGGAGAAAGAAATAGTCGTAGGAGAAAAAAAGGCTGTTCATAAAGTTTTTTTTATGTATTTTAAAAAGTAATATACCGATTTCCATAAAATTAGCAGAATAGATTTATACTATTAGGAACTAGGCTATCTGTGATTAAATCAAATTTGAAAAAGAAAACCAGACTTATGGAGAAAAAACCTTGAAAAATTATTAGTTTTGGGTGTTTTTCCGTCCCATTTCTGCCATGGGGCATCAAAAAATCCGCTATAAGCCGATTTTCAGTTAGTATCCATTTTTTTGAATACATTTCAATTATAATGCAAATATACAACAATAAGCTCAATTTATCAAATTGCAATTTAGTCGAAAATATGATAAAATAATAACGTATTCTCAATGTCATGCGGAATATACGGATATTATGGTATATTGTAATTTAATCAACTAAAAATATGGTTAGTATTCTGTGCACTTACAATTAGTATAATTTCTTTTTTTTTGATATACAGTCTATTGGGAAAGTATGTGTAATGAAGGGAATCCGTATATGCTTGGGTTTATCTTATCAATCATTTATCAATTAACGTGTAGGTTGTTAAGGTCACGTATATTAAATGCACACATACCTGACAGTTTTCCCTAAAACTCTATATTTCAAAATTGTGTCACGTACAAAAATCACCAGAAACATAAATGAATATTTCAATATACACAATTCATATATTATCTTATGAAACAGGCTGTAAACTCAACTTGTTGACCAAAAATTAAAGTAATAAAAGGTTATAATAAAATTAAGTTGCAAAAGCCTAGATTTCTTTTGAGCACACATAAGCTTAAGTAATGATGGTTTTTTCATGTATCAAAATACCTATTCATTCATTAAATAAAACCAATTACATTTAACTACTGTTTCATTATTTCCCTTTCCTCTATTTAATAATATATGTTAAATGGTATATAAATGTTTGAATTTAGCTATATTATGCTCCAGGAGGCTCATATAGAGATATAAATTTAAACCCATCTGGGTTCTATAGACGCAAATACCAATATAAAGTACATACTTTGTATTATGGATTTTTGTTTCAAACGAGTACTCACTATTTTAAATTCTGTCGAATAAAAATCCACAGGCCTATAGCTAGCTATCGATTCCGTAAAATAACTAATTTTAAAATGAAACGCCTTTAATGAAGGCATTCTAATAAATTAATATTTTATCTCTCATATGTTAATATTAAAAATTTCCATTTTGTTTGTATTTTTTAAAGTTTTTGTTTAGAAACTAATATGTAAAAGGCTATAATTAGTGATAATAATCAAAGTTGCCTTTGCCATTCCTAATAGCAATTATATGGAAATTTTGCGCTATGATTATATCATACTTTGGGTTCGACTTTTGAAAATGATATTTTATGTCGCAAATGAAAAAGGTACTGAAAGCCGTTATACTATAATGTCATATAATTATTGTTTTGTAGGTGGGTTAAGCGATCACATAAAATTGTAGGTAAAGGCATAAACATTTTTCAAATTTTTTAATTATTATGAAAACAAACTTTAATTAAAAAACTGAGAAACGAAAAAAAAATTTGTAAAAAACAAATTAATCGAAAATAGTAAATAAAGCTTTCAGGTTAATAAAAAAATAATTATTATCATTTTTCAAATAAGTAAATTATTGAAACGGAAAAATCTGAAAATAATTGACTTTTCAGTTTTTTTCACGCTTTTCTGGATAAAACAATTTTCATAAAAAGAAAATCGGAAATTCTCCTTAAAAGCTTTCCATATCACATAATATACAGAATAGCTCTTTTTAAGCTTTTCACCATATCATAAAAAAAACCCACAAAAAAAGAAATCTCCTACACAAGAAAAAACGAATTTTAAACTTTCTCTCATTATATTTGGGTTTTGGCTACCTTTCACAACTATAAAATTTCTCCTGTACTTTTCTTTCTTTCTAAAGAATCATCAGAATATAGAACTGAGCATGTTCTATGGAGAAAAGCACAATACAAAATCGTTGTCACAATATCTAGTGTAAATTCACTAGGTATTAATATTCTCGGAAGAAATCAAGAAGAACCGCCAGAATCAAAACATAGTGTCGAACGGATGGTACCGTGAATTTTTGTTCTTGTAATTCTTTAAACGTATTATCTCTATCGAATAATCCCATCGAAATTCATTGAAATAAACCATCGTAGATTTTTGTATAGAATCAAACGGTGCTGGCCTGCTGTTCGTGTTGGTGGTACTACTTTCTCGTTGGATAAATTATTCTTTCTGGTTATTTTTATTTTCCGTTGATTCTGTCGTTTGGATGCTCCGTTGTGTGATTATCTATCATGGGGTCGTTGACGGTGTTGTTTAGAGTGGTCAGTTTTTATATGTGGTAGCATTTATTAGTGCGGTTTATAAACACTTTAGTTTTAAGTGTGATCCAAAACAAAATTAAAGCAATTTAACACTGTTTTTTTTTTTTGTCGTGTTGTTTTGTTCGGTCGTTAATTCTATATCATTCCTGGCGAGAGATAATTCGCGTGATTACAAAATTATATACACGGTGGGTGATATTACAATTAAATATCCGCAAAAAAAATAATATGATTTGAAATTGGTGCATAAATAGTCATGTCGTGGAATTATTTCCAAGAGTATAACTCGATTTTTATTCAGTGTAAAAGTGTTATCACTCAAGTGATTAGATTAAGTAACAAAAAGAATCATTTTCCTCAAAAAAAAAAATCGATTGGAAAATTAATTTACTTTTGATTAAGAATGTTTTAGACATTTTTTTGGATGTATTTTGTTTGATAAATAAAAATCAATTAATAAACTCTTAAAAACGTGGTTTTTAATTTGTTTTTCTTTTCATCTAAAAGAAAAATTTGCCATTTCTACGAAATTTTCGACAAAATAAGAAAATTATTTGAATTTTTCCACTTAAACTTTTCAATTTTTTATTAAATTTGTGGTTTTTATTCGATGTATGATTTTTAGGAACAAAAAAACATTCAAATCCGGTCCCGGAAATTAAATAAACAAAACAAATATGCTTCAGGCTTAATTGCCTACCCGACGAAAAAAAAAAAAAATATATCCAAAATATTTTTCCGTTTTATTAAATAAGTCTAGTGGGTGGTGGTTTGTTTAATTTAGTGGCTCGATATTAAAGAATTTCCCTATTTTTTTCTTCCTGGCTATAAGAACTAAAATTACCCGTGGTTATTATCAGAATTGAATTTTTATTTTCACTTTATTAAATAAATAAAGGGTGATAAGAAAAAGAAAACCAAGAAAATTAACACAAAAGAAAATTTTGTGTTTCCACTAATTTGTTTAATAAATTTTTTATATAATACCTTTTCGTAATTAATTATTTAATTAATTAATTTTTTGTGTAGATACTTGATAAGAAAAAGATTTAGTGATAAAAAGTGATTTACTTTCTGTTTAATGATAATTTAATTGAAAAATAATAAAATAAAGAAGATCTGTAATAAAATATTTTTAGAAAAAATGTGCTATGGAATTTTATGACCCATAAAATATGATATCTTAATTAATTTCAAAAATATGAAAATCAGGATGAAAATTGAGATTTAACAGGATATTTAATAGAGTGATATAAAAATAAGATCCTTAAAAGAAGAAAAATTTTAAGAAAGTGTAAGAAATAAAATTAATTTCATAAAAAAAAAGTTATGTTATTAAAAAAAATATACATAAATTATACATTTTAGTGTTTAATTTTGGATTACCAGTGCTGAAATGAAAATTCTATGCATACTATATATGATAGAACATTATTGCAGTATAACTTATGTGTTTTTTGAAGAAAACTAAAGAATTGTGGCTGTTTTGCTATTAACATTTTCAGGTTATTATAAATTTCCTTTTTTTTTGTGAAGTTAATTAACTCATTTTCCTCTTTAGCAAGTAATTAAATTAAAGTCTGGGAAGTTTTCTGTATAATATTTTTACAAGACTAGACTAGAATGATTTCATTTCTAAAGTTGACTTTATGAATAATTTTTATACTTTTTTGTTTTATATATTTTCATATATACTTTCGTGAACTATTTTCCTTATGTTTAATATATTCAGTACGCTATAATTTTCCAGCATTTCTTCATAGCTTCAATATCTAGCATGTGGGAATATATTTCATAGTATAATAAGAACAATTTCATTATTACATATATCGTTCAAGTCAACTGTTTTGCAGCTTTATAAAATGGTGTTTGTTTTCTTCCCGTATTTAAATTTTCTTTTTTTTTCTCGGAAATTTCCTTGCATTTACTTGTTAAGAATATTAAGTAGTCCCTTAATGTTTCCCTTATTTTTTCTTATATACCTTAGTTAAAACGAAGAGGAGATCCTGTATAGACTGTAGAGAGTTAAAATAATACTATTGAGTTATAATAAAGAATAAAGAAAAATGGTTTTATACAGATCTATAAGAATTTTTTCGTTATGTTTTTGTGTGAATTCAGAAATGAAAATTCCAGGAAATAAAGTTAAATGAAAATTTTTTCTCTTGTCGAAGAAAAACAGAAAAAGAAAAAAAATTTTCTTTTTTTTGTCGTTGAAAAGTTATTTATATAATTCGAAATGTTAGACTTGATGAAACCAGAAAAGAAAACAATATTGAATTTGAAAAGAATTAAAGTAGGCAGTTTTATATTAAAATGGTAGCAATCAAAAGCTAAAATTAAGATGTCGTCTCATTAATTAATGACTGTTTTTATAAGCAAATGAATATTTTAACATTCATTTGTTTTAAAAATTTAGTAAGAATTTACTAAACGAGAACCGTTTTTATGATTGAGTATATTCATTTGGAGGGCGAGCTAATTAATAACACAATGAAAAATTGCTAAAGTTTCAAGTTGAATTCTTTTCCTATAGTACACCCTTTTCAAATCTTATATAATATTCTCACATCACATCACCGGAACCCCATACCAGAATTGAATATTTTTAGGGAAATCTTTAATGTTCAAAATATGAATTCATATAGATTTTGAGAAATTTGATAACATTAAGAAATGTATCTATCTTATAGTAATAATATTAAGGAGGAGAAAATTTTCTAGTTCGGGTTTCTTACGAATTGATACACCACAACTATTTAGATACTTCCAATCGTTTTTAATACGATTTTGGAGCAAAGTGAATTTATTAATTTTCAATTTGCTTTTATGATTAGTCAAGTAGAATTCTATCCCTAGGTCCACATCGAATTAAATAGGATATATACGAAAGTTAGAAAAGCTTGGAGAAAGATTTTACATGGCTTATCATTAGTTCCTTATAACAGTCATGAACATGACGTGCTTAAGTAGGTGGAATCGAAAATTTCATATTTTATTAAAACTTCATTAATTTTGCCAGGAATTTTTAATTAGAAGATTGCGAAATTAGTTTTTAAAATCTAAACTTTTAATATTTTGATTATATTTAATATTTGAATATTTTGAATTGTTTTTATAAAATGTAATCGTTTTTGATTAATTTTTGTTTAATGTAATCCTACCGTTAATATTTTCATAACGAATTTGAAAGAAAAGTTCTTTTGTATATCTTATTACACGCGGAAAACTTACAAAGCTTTTGGCTAGTTTTGACAACTGAACGCTTTTGTTGTGATAACTGAATTTTAGTTGTAAGTACTAAAAACTGAGTTGACGAAACTTCAAAATTGACTGGCAGAAGGGAAAAGTATTGTTTTTAACATTATATTTACAAGGATTTTTTTGATAGGCTGGCCGCAATTAGCTCTCCGCCTGTAAGTTGGTACATTTGCCTTACGTTGCGTTATATATTTTTTACGTAAATTGTCAATACTGCAACTTAACTTTGTTTAAATATTGTCTCATGGTCAAAAAACAGAGTATCGTCGCCTAACATTTTTAAAAAAAAATAACATATTTCTGCATTTAGAAATCGTTGCTAATTTAATTAAAGTTAAATTTTTGGCAACTTTTAAAGAAATCTGACAGACTATAACAAATTTATTATCGTATTGAATAGAAAGTATTTTCTTTTTTCTTTTTAAAATCCTTTAAAACTTTGGCAAGGTTTTTCTTTTTTTTTGTTTTAGTAGAAAACTTCCTCAAATACAAATAAATTTTGTTCAGTTTTTTTTTTACCAGGAAACACAACCAAAAAGAAATGTTTTGAATTTAATGATCCAAAAGTATAAAAGTTATATATTTTGAATATACTTGTATGTTAATTTTAAAAATACACGACTTCAGATGAAACTTTCCTAAGGAATATTTATATTGTACATAATTTCAATGGTTTTCTTATCGAAATCAGTGTAACCATCTGTAAGAAACATAAAAATTAATGTTTTTATTTTTGGGAAAGAATATTTTCTCATTCAAATTTCATAATTTTTTTAGAAACTTGAAAAAAAAAAATATACTCGAATATTTCAATAATTTAATTTTGAACTTTTAAACTTAAATTTTTTTGAATAAAAATTTATGTTAAAAAGTTTTCGATTGCCTTTTAAAGTTGTTTCATTTTGTTAAAATTAAAATTTTACCAAAAAATATGGAGGATAGGACAACAGAAAATATACAATCAAAGTTGTGAAATTTTGTAATAAGTTGTTATTATATGAATTGAAAACAAAAGAGATAACAAAACTCAAAATACATAGGACATTATTGTATACGTGTGAGTTCAAAAGTTTGAACTTTCTATTATTAAAAAGCCCTTAGAAAAAACAATTGTAGAAGTTTTATCGTGTTTAAGTACAAAAAAGTCGACTTTAAATAGTTTTAGAATAAAAATTTAGAACAATAGAAGCTTTTGAGGTCAGAAGAAAATAGAATAACCAAGTGTCTTTGTTGGATTAATTGGTATTGTCGATATCCAGAAGTTATATGATCCTTAATGGTGTAATTCACACAAAAACTGAACTAATCCGAATTAAATATCATTATGGATAATTAAATAGGTGCAGATGTGTTGTTAGTGTTTTTTCTTAAAAGAAAGGATAAAATAAATCGATAATAATTCAATTACTAAATTGGGATTACAGTCCCGCTCAGGAGGAGGTTAGATATGAAGTTTCGATTTTAATGATACGTAGTCCAAATAAACGATATCCCACTGTATTATAAACGCGAAATTTTATTTTTTCCCTTTCAAATTAAATATTATTGATTTGCCCTTTCTTTGGGTGGAGTATAGGGACTCGATTGTATTACATGTACACCTTTGAAGTTCATCTGCAGGCTTTGGTTTCCATTCAATTACAGAACAATCTTTTTTTTTTGCCTTTTCTGTATATAGGTATATATAATAAATTGTTCAGAAAGAAAACTTCTTAATTTTACCACGATTAAAAACAGACCTTTTTTTAACATAAAATTTAATCATTCATTTCACGTATAGTATATATTTGAAAAAATTCTGAGCTGTACTTGAATATTATAATATTGAATTCGTAAACATATCACATATGGGAATTCTTAAAAAATTTCAAGATCATTATTTAAATTGACATAAATTAATACTTAAATAACAAAGTTAAATTTAAAACATGAAATTTTAAGTTTTTCTATCAAGAAAAATTAAAAGAAAAACTTTTGATATATCATTTTCAATAAAATGAATATCACTTTTCAAAGATGAAAATATTTTCTATACTTTAAAGAAAAGGGTTTGAAAAAAAGAAAAGTAGATTTAAGAAATCATAAATTCAAAGAAGGAAATATTTCCGTTCGTATTTCACTGGAAAAATATATATAGCAGTATTTCAAGAAAGTTTAGTACTTATATACGAAGAAAAACATAATTCAGAGAACTTTAAAATTCCGCCGGCTAAAATGTTTATATCACAATCGTATTTCACTTGAGCTCGTTTCTTTTGGAAATCGAAAAATTTACTATACTTATAAAGTTTTCTAAGAAAATTAAATTTTCTTTTACAAGAATTCCAACTTGCCGAACAAATAAGTCATGGTCAATTTAAGTTCGTGAACATTTTTAACACGTGAATTCTCTCTTAATGCGGGAATTTAGTATATAAGATGATGGCTTCTATACCTTTATTATACCTTTATTTGATGAATATTATATTAGGTAGAACGAAAGGTGTGTTTGTATAAATACTTTATCATTCATTCATGTTTACGGAAGAAGAAAAGTAATTTGGCGACATGCCAATCAATCTCCATTATTTTATTTGTCTCAGAAAAACGTTTGTATGCAAATCAGTTTGTTGTCAATCTAAATTTTACTTTTATTAAAATCGATTATAATATTGTAATGTAAATAAGTGACTTATTTAAATTTTCTAAGTTCAATGAAATGTTAACATAATTATTGTTAATAATACAATATTAAATTGTGTAGGTATGAAAAATGAAAAGACAAAATGATTTGATTTACATGATTAAATTCAAAAATTCATTTTGAACTTAAAGTAAAAGTGTATAAAAACAAGATACATGTAAGAAATTTGGTCCATTCTTAGAACTTACATTGAACAACAATTAACAATCGTGAAAGAAAAGTAATGAATCGTGAGATATGGAAAAACGCTGGAACACGATTAATCAATATAGTTTTTAAACAATTCGTTATAGAGCTAGAGCTCTATGTAGGTCAAGAAAGTCTCTTAAAGTCAAATAGGAAGTAAAATAAAATAATTCTCATTATTGATCTTCAGTATTTTTCCTTTTCAACGTTTAAATCCAAATTTTATTCAACGCCAATTAATAAAGGTGCAAGAGCATTTTCTTTGTCTATGGGAGACAATCGCTACAAGATCCCAGCTAGACTAAACTAGAACATCTTCCTGTCGTAATTTCTAACTGAACTTTGATCTTGTAGTTGTAAAAACAATTGCATATGCTGTTTGCCCTTTCTGAAATTGTTTTAGTTATAATTTATGTTTTTTCTTATATTCTTTTTCAAGTTTGACTAAGTCTGAACTTAAATTTTGTATGTTAATTTTCTACAAATTTAATTCAAAAAATTTCGAATTTTGCTAATAAAAAAGTTGGATTGGATTACTGCTAGCTGAACTAACTAAGTGGGAGTACTTGAATCAGGTCAAGATTCTTGATGAAATCTTCAAAGAAAAATCTAGAGTGAAAATTAAAGTCTGATTTCTGTAATCGAAATTGAAATTATATTGTAAAAGCTTCATTATATGTAGCAGTACAAAGGATACGATTTAGAAATCTATCAGCTGAGTTTAGGTAGGGTGTAGCAGCATGATACTTTTTAATGATTGGTTGAAATCATATATGTATTTGTTTCTCAGACATACTCTTCCATTTCATGCCTTCGAAGTTGAATCTTCAACAAGAAAAATTCTTTTGTGGATAATTTGAAATGCATGCATTTCATGTAAAGTTAGCCTTAGTCCTTTGTAAATTTGTAAATTTGTAAATTTAGAATCTAAAAAGGTTTTTCTTAGAGAGCAAATTTGTGCATTCTATTGAAACATTTTAAAAACAGATTAACTTATTCACTTCTTTTCAACATACTCGTTAATGTACATAAATGTTAAGATTAAATAGTTTTAATGATACTTTTATAATTATTGTGCGAAACTTTTGTGCACTTTAATACTTTTACACTTTTAAGTTTACTAGTATTTATTATACTCCCATCTTATTATAAAGCCAAACATAAAATATTCTATATTCTATAATAATATATTCTGGTTTTCTCTAGGAATTAAAAATTACGTGTTAATTTTATAAAGTCTATTAAAAACTTTTTTAATATATCAACTTTATTACAAATTTATCATCAATTTGCATATTAAAAACATCTAAAAAAAATAAACATATTTCTTCAAAAAAGAAAGAAAACAACATATATAAATTCAAATCAAAAAATGTTATGAATTTAACTCATATATAAATTCCAAATTTTAAATATGTGTCGAAATTTATTAATGAATGACAACATTTAATTAGGCATCACTCAATTAGTTTTTCTTTTGAAGATTTCTTTTTGATGAATGTTTCCTGATGAAAATTTAAACTCCTCATTAAAAATTCGTGTTATATTCTTTTATACATATTTTAAAACAAAATTTATATTTCTGAATATATTTAATAGCCAACAAATTTCATAATATTCAATGATCTTTAGATATGATTCTATCTTCTACATATATACCTATTTATATGAGATGAATGGCAATAAATCTTACCATCAAATTGACGGCAACATTAACAACAACATAATTTTCATGTATACAAGTTTTCATTTTAGATTTTTCCATCATTTCTTTAGATTTCACGTAGTTAATGTTAATGAGGAAAATCTGAAAAAGTTTTAATTTTACTTAGAGGAGAGGATATATATTTTTGAAAACACACTCTTGAGAATCCATTAGAATGCGCTTAATGGCGACGCCCCATAATTAAGCAGCAACAAGCAAATAAAATTTTATATAATGATGAATGCGTGATAAACGCTATAAAAGTAAAAAAAAAATGCTTTTCTTTCTTTACTTTAATCATAAAAATTTAATATTTTATTATTCAAAAAGAATTTAGTATTCCCGGCTTTTCCTGTGTATCCTTAATCATTTTAAACATCATCATATCACGTTGGAAATCTTTAATAATACGCAATTTCCATATATATAAAAAATTATTTTTTATGCGTTTTTCAAGCATTTTTCAGTGTTTTCTTTTTATATATATAAATTTTCCATTCAAACATTTTCCATTTCGTGCAAATTAATGGACCAGATGCTGGCCTATTATAATATTGTGCTCTATGAGAGCTCGTTTAAAATGATTCTGAACAAAAATAGTTTATTTGTGCCATTATTTTGTTTAAACTCAATTCCGGCATATCATTTCTAATGTACTGAACCAGATTTGTGGGTGAATTAAAATACTTTTTTTTTATTTTGTAGGAAAACGATTAAGTATTCTGGGAAGAACAAATACATAACATTAATTTAACATATGAAAATGTATATATGTAATTATAGATAGGTTAGTATTTTTGAATAATATTATATTTGTGGATATTTCCGTTTTTAATAAAGCTATATATTTTGAATACAATCGATTGAAAAGTGATCCTCTATTTTACAAATTTCTGGCATTTTAAATATTCAAAACGTTTGGGTATATTTATTGTAACAGACATTCATGTTTTTTCGATATCTACGTACATAAATTACATATATAGCTATTTCTCAATTCCGTACCACACAATTATGATTGATTATTAATTGGAAATATATAAATCAACCATATTTTTTTACTGCAGAAAATCTTCACTTGCCTTCATATACATATATCCTCCAGTTTAAAATTCCTTTCCAAGTTTCAATAGGTTAACCAGGATATCAGCTTCTTTTTTGGATTGCCATTCAACAATTTGTATAACTACGATCGAATTCATGTTTAATATCAAAATACCAATCTCATTATCTAAATAGTTGATAAAATATGTTTAACTTTACAATGTAGTAGAAAACTACTTGAATAATTTCATTTCTTTAGTAAAAAATGTTCGCAGTCAATTACAGAAGAGAATTTAGAAGGATTTATAATACAGAATCGACCGGAATTAATAATTTTTTCAATGTAATATTTTCAGTAGAAAGTATCAAAAAAAAGAAAAAATTGTATGTACTTTTCTATAATAATTATTTGTGGATACTTTAGAATTTATATTTATTAGTTTTGAATTAATATGCCCTCATTTCGGGGGCCCACATTGCAATTATTGAGATAAAACTAAATACACCGTAATTATTTCAAGAATTATTTCTTGTTTTAGTATATAACTAACCAAATTTATGATTCGCGGAGTTTTGGTGGACAATTAATTCTTTGTATATATACTATTACATTCAAAAAATATCGGGACATTGTTTTCTTCGCTTATGTTGGATAGGTATCAAGAAATTTTCACAACTGTTTGAACTAAATCTAAGATTTTGAAAGTGTTTATGCATTACTTGCTGTGAAGAAATTTGTAAAAAAATAAACGAATATAATTATAACAAAAAAATTTCATGGCTTTTGGCAGCCTATGCTAATAATTCATGTAAAAAATCCGGACTTGTACGTGATTTTTTGATTAAAAAATTAAAAACTCAAGAAATATAATTCTATTCATCTGATAAGCCATTTTTGGACATTTTTCTTTAACAAAACAAAATTATTGCATTGCCTGGACGCCGTTTTCAACCTGCAGAACGGGGATTACTTTCAAAGCGGCAAAATAAATTAAAAAAACCTGGAATTATGTAATTCTAAATAATAAAATAATTTCATAAGCTCAAAATTGTATATAAGCAAATTATAGTTCTTCGATATTTTTAAGATAAAGATACTTTTTTTTAAAAAAAATTCCACTTATCTATTCGAAAAAGATTCTACATGATAATGAATAAGATGTAATAATTTTATGAAAAAGTGTATTGACCTTTCACAATAATATTTAAGAAATACTTTCAAACTTTTTATTTTCATAGTCATATTTAACTTTGTTATTTAAAAGATATATTTGAATCCCTGAGGCCGTATATCCATCATATTTTCTCTTCTCTTCCATAAACACCTCCAGAAAAAAAAGAAAGTCTTCACTTAACTGTGATTTTATTTGTTCAACTTGTTTCTTGTTGTCTAATATCCAAAAAAGTTGAACGTTTTGTTTTAATTGTAAACACCATATCATTAACTGCTTTATAATTATGTCATCCACTAGATGTACATAAAAGCGTGTTGAAGAGATTTTTCGGTATTCCCAGGTAGAAGATAATGTGATTCATAAAATTCATATTTTAAAATTTTTGAACAAAATTTACGAAACATGTTTCATTTATGAGTTTTTCTTTTTTAAAACGACATCATTTTAATTATTTTTATCATCTATCAAAACACGTGTAATTTAGTTAAAAGCATAAATTGTTCGGTTGTAAATCTCTTTTATAATATATAGGGTGAGATAAAAGTATGTTTTGTACTTAATTTTAATTCAATTCAAGAGCATAGCACTGAATCTCAAAGCACTCATTTGCGCATTTAAGATCTTATTGCAGTAACGACTTCAATTTAAACTTCTTCAACCAATTCGTAGTACTTTAGAAAACGTGTACATAGTTAGTAACTTAAAACCAACCTTTAGCTGATTTTTTGCCGTCTTATGACAGAAATGGGATAAAGAAAAGCCAAAATTAACAATGTATCAAAGTTTTTTCTGCATAATTTTGTTTCCACTTTTCCAAATTTACTTTAATCTGGAGGTAGCCTACCTAATAGCATTAATTCATTTTGAAATTTTTTTTCAAATCTATATACATATTTTAATTTTTAAAGTACAACGAAGAAACTTTATGAACAGGCTTTTTACTCCTACAAGTATTTCTTATCTTGCACGGACGGACGGACGGACGGATATAATTTTTGATTCTCTGCACATCTAAAGCCTTGAAACACTTCTCCGATGATTATTTCTTTACGTTATAAAGGTAGTAACAAAACTAATATACTATCTGGTAGTACCTGCCATAGGGCATGAAAATGGAATTAAAATTAAATTGTTTAGAAGAACTATAATGAATTTAAAGCTGGATTTATTCATTTGAAATGAAGGTGAAATTATATACAAATATGTACAAATGGCCAATTTTATGATAAATTTAGTCTACAATCAAAATAAAATTCTGTAATCCGATTAAATTCTTGACTTTTTATGTCTAGTGAATTCAATTTTCCCTAAATATTGCACTATGGTTGAAGTAAATAGTATTTATACTATAAACATTGGTCTTTGCACATTCTGGAAAGTATTGTTAATTTCCTCGTATGCATATGTCTAGTTACTCAGACCCATCCTGTTATTATATTTTTGCCAGTTTTTACAGTACGATACCACGCAAATGGAACCAAATTTTTGCCTAATTTTTACTTAACAAAATCAACAAAATTCGGTTTATCATAAATTCCAACATAAAAATACTTAAATATATTTAAATTGCTTTCTAAATTAGGTTTCTTCAAATTTCTAAAGAAACAAGATAAAACAATCAATTCTAAGTAAAACAATATCAAATAACTTGAATAAAATAAGATAAAAACAAAAAAGTAAATTATTTATTTCTGGGTGACTATTTAACAAGATATACCGAAAATTTTCAATCGTATGTCATGTACAAAATCCCTTGACCATAAATCACAATGAAATCTTCCACCTTTTTCTCAAGAATATCTACAAAATTTTTGGATACATAAATCGATGATATCTCATACCGTGTCCATCAAACGATTTCTTTTATTTCAACAATTTCTAAATATACAAATACTATGTTCGAAAATAAACCATTTTCTATTTTTGATTTCTTTTAAAGAACGAAAACAAGAAAAAAAATGGCTCGGGAATTCAAAAATCAATATTTTATTTATGTATGCTTATATACGACTACATAGATATATAATCTAAAATCATGTTATTTGTATCGTAGGTATATATTATATTTTTTTGGTTTTCATCAAAACCATTACATCTCGATTGATGTCTTATCCAAAGAAAATATTCACCATTAAGCTACTTCTATACTTTCTCGGAAATCAAAAAATTTTATTTTTTCTGGTTAGATATTTTCATCGTTTTCTTGGTCAAAAAAATATCATGAAAGATTTTACTATAAATAAATAAATCGATCAGTTGCCAATGTTTTGGGCCCTATCAATTTATCGAATATGTGTTATGTACACAAGTAGATGCTTTTAAAAAGAATCGAAAAAAGGACATACTCATATGTTGTTGAGATGGTGTCGACATACAAAATTGGTCCAACATTCTTTTTTTTATTATTATAGCAAGTAGATAGAATTTTCCATCAATGTTTATATTATATGTTCTTCGTCATCGAAAAATTGTTAAAGCTTTCACATGGGTGTGATTTTTCATGCTCACACTTATGGGAATTTGATAGCAATGGCGATGTCACAATTCCATCATCAGCACTTTGTCATGAATTTTCAGAAATTATTGTTTCTTCGTTATAATACATACATATGAATATATGCTATGACGATTTCCTTTTTTCTATATCGATAATAAATTTATATAGGTATTTTAACAATGAAACCAGATGAACTGGATAATAGGATGTGATATGTTTATATAAACATTAAATAGTCTTTCTATCGTTACAACCAATTTTTATGGTTGCATTAAATATAAAAATATAATGTGGTTTTGTTAGTGCGGCAATATCATTTCTTGTTCATATAAAAGTCATCATCATAAATGGTTGTTATCTTTAGTTTTTTGTAGTCATTTTCAAGCAACATAATTCCTGACAAAAAAAAGCTATGTAATTCAGATTGACAAATTCAGTTCAATCGGTTTCTTATTAAAATATCAGAGTATACAAATAATCTTATTGAAGGTATTTTCGTATAATCTTTCAGAAAAGCAACACCAAAAATAATCACTCTATGGTAACATATTTTATCTAATCATATTATAATTATTGTAAGAAATATCAGTATTTTCTCAAATTGTTCCCATGAAATGTATTTGTTCTAAACAATCATGTATATATGTATTTGTATTGTGGTACCTATATTGTATTGTATTGTATTGGAGTGGCCAGCACAGCTGCCAGCCTTAACACGTAGGCCTTCCTGGACATTTGTACCTGCTGATAAAAGTTTGGTTGAGTTGCAATTTATTGTAAACAATAGTATGTAGTACCAGAGGCTATATTAGTTTCGCCACTACATTTGAAATGCATAGAAATAATCATCAGAGAAGAATCAAAAGTTATACCGATTTATTCATGTCCGTCCTTCCGTCCGTGTACAGGATAATTGCAAAACGAGTTATACGATTTTGATGAAATTTACAATGTGCGTAGGCAAAATCGATTGCGGGGAGCGAAATTATTGAGCACAAATCGGAATGACAAGAAAGTTTTGTGTGTGTTTTTCTTATGGCTTTTCTGATTTAATTGGAAAAGTTGTACAGCAATTTTCTTTAAAATAGCTGCAAGGATTGACTACAGAAATAGATTATATAATACTATGTTGAATTTCAGTAAAGTCGGTTCAAAGATAGTGGAGAAATTAAAAATGTTCATAGAGTTTTTTCTTCTATTATAAAATCGGCTATAGCCCATATACTGAAAATCGGCCTACAGGCCGGGATGTAAAAGTCAGAAGATATTTTTTCTTTTTATAAAATACTATATTTCTAAGTGTGAATTTATGATGATAAAAAATATATAATATAAATTCATAGCGATATAAATTATGATGAAAATATTGACCCTTTATAATATTATAAACATTTTGTGTTTGTCCCTGCAGAGTAGATATCTTTACAGAAATATATCCATATATTATTTTGATTGACATATCATACGACATTTCCTTTCCATTTTATATCTTTACTTTGAGATGAATGTTTATATACATATAAATGTGACAACCTGATAAGAGAGAAGCCGCCACAACTATTAGATATACAAAAAATAAAAAGAAACATTCAAATATAAAGGAAATATTGTGCTGTTTTGGTGTTTGACATCCGACTGTCAGGAATTCTCATTCTACCTGTCAGTATTATTTTTGCTTTTTGAAATAGAAGAAATTGAAAAACAATACAAAATAATATAACATTATCTTGTACATTGAATATGAAATTGGAAAAAAAAAATTTCTCGCGTTTATCAGTTCAATAGAGCCATTTATGTCATTCCCATCAATGGCTAAAACGTGATACTTTTGATACCATCTTCTATTCATATAAGTTTTTTGTTTAAAAAAAAACTTCAAGCTGAGTTTAATATGTAAAATAAGCTAAACTCAAATAAATCTCTAGTTATTTGTTTTTGTATATAAAATATATTTACATATGGATATTCGACTTCGAAAAAAAAAACGTGTACTATGAAATGACAGAGCCGTAAAAACTTATTACCTTGACATGTTATCCATATATGTCTCAAGGAAATGTTTCTTTTATAAAATATGCGCTTGTGCTACCTTAAGGGTATACGTTTTTCGAATACGAAATTTGGTTCCCACAACATAAGGCATCTAAAGACTTTAAATATATGTTGATGAACAATATTGAACAAGAATTTTTATTTAAATTTTCTATTTTCAATATTCGATATTGTTATATCGAATTTTAACCTTTTCAATCCTACAAAACTCTTATTAAGTTGTACGTGATTCGATAATGTGCTATATTTAAAAGGAATTTTCTGTACTACTGGTATAAATACTATTACTCGGATTGGGATGATAACATTCGTAATATATTGGATGGATGCACTGGAAATACATACGAAGGACTATTTACTATATGGAATTTAGATTATTTGAAAAGTTTCAAATTATGTAAATCGCTTTATCTATATAATGATGAAAAACTGTCAACATTACGTAAATCATTCTTATCGATTTCAATTGCGTTGAGATAAAGAAAATGATGATCATATTTGATACAATTTTAGAAGAAAATTCTCTAGATTAGGAGGATTATGGTTTGATATAGTACATAGGAAAAGATTCTGTGAAATCTTTTTGAATACAGTTTAAGATCATATGTATTAGATACTTTATACTGTATCAATATATATATATATAAATGGAGTTTTCATTGTTTATTAATAGAAATAAAAGGTAAATTATGATATTTGAGTTACTTATAAAAAGATTTTTGTTTTTATTACATTTAAATTCTTACTTCGATATATTATCTATCATAGGTAGCTTATAAGATAATTTTATTTTAAATAGCTACTAGAAAGAATCTCCACGATACTATGTTAATTTGAATATTTATTCCCTATGGTAGGTAGGTAGGTACCAGAGGTTACATTAGTTTTGTTACAAGATTTGTAACACATAGAGACAATCATCGGATTTCAAAGCTATGGATAGAATTGAGAGTTATATTCATCAATTTATGCATTTCCGCCCGTCCGTTCTTCCGTGTAGAAGATAACTCAAAAACGCGTTATCCGATTTTGATGGAATTTACTATGTGATTGATTGATTATTCCTCAACTCGGGGGAGCAAAGTTATTAAACAAAAACCAGGGTGATCATGTTGTTTTAATAATAACAGCTCAAATCGAGCCTAAATGCGAATTAATTTCCATAATAAGGTCATTCGTTATTAGGAATTATATAAACGAGGTAAAAGTCAAAACCTTGTGCATTGGCATTTACCGCACGCTGCATTCGAGAGACTGGTTCATTCTTCCCGTAGACCGTCCAGTGGAAACTGATTTTAAACAAGACCACGGATCTCAGCGAGCAAATGTTGGAATTAAGGTGCATTGTCTTAAATTATTAGGAGCATTAATAGCTCAATTAAAAATTTGATGAACGAAAATTACATCTCCCATTTCTCAGCACTTTTCCAGAGAATGCAAACTTAACAGCTTCAGCCTATCATTGTAAGGTGGCAATAGTCAAGGCTCATTCTATGGTAGGTTACGCAAAGCAAAACGTAAAAACCTACATTGGCTATCTTCTTAAGGATTGAAATTTTTTTCTATATCACAAACTTAGTATCTAACTATCAGAAAGAACAATATCAAACTTATAAAGAACTATATAGATTATAGAACTTTAAAGAATTTTTAATCTTCTTCATGTATATTTTAAAAATTCATTTTCCAATAAAAAATTTAATTGTAATTCCTGAAATTTTTACCATATATGTATATAAAAAAAAAAAATTCAAATAAATTCATTCAATAATAAAAATGTTTAATATTTATATCGGTTCAACGAGAGTTTACACCACATGTCTAATATCAAATCATATTAGACATGTCACACATATCATTCGTATGCTGGACTTGGAATACACAGGATGGATAAAATATGTACAAAGATTTATGATATAATTCATATGTCATGTTCCAATTCATATACGACATTATGTTCATAAATGATTTTGAAAGGAATGTTGTGGTAATAAACAATTGAAATGGTAAAATGGAATCAAAAATCATAAATATGTTCTGGTATCTTTGAAAATGTTCAAAATGAATTTCAATATTAAAATTTTTTATTTACAAAGATAAAATTAATAAAAAACTTAATTTAATTTCATAAAATATAAAATATCAATAGATTTTTTCATAATATTTTGCTTCAAAAATTGTTTAGTAATTAAATACCATATAAAATCGATAACTATTTAAAATATCTGATATGGAAAACTCCCCGACTTTCTTAGACGAAATATTTCAAGTTTTTAAATAACTAGCTACTTGTACTGCTTGTGGGTGGAAAATTTGTGAAGTGGGCTAGGAAGAGAATGAGAAAAACAATGGTCTTAGTAACTAAAAAGAACATTTATTGACTTGAGTATTTCCAATAGTGAAACTGCAATGTTATTTTAATGCTTGTAGATATAGATAGATGGATACCCGTCCGGTATTAACCGAATCAGGAACATTTTTTTATTTTTGCAGCTTCCCGGATACCCATATCAAGTGGAGGGATATTTCATTTTTAAGTTTCATGAAAATCCGACCACTACTTTTAACTTTTCTCTCTTACCGAATGGACATGTATTCCATCTTTAAAATTCGTCTATCTATATATACCATATACCAAGTTTCATCAAATCCGCCCAGCATTGACCGAATTATGTATGCTTTTTCCCCTTTTTATCCAGGATATGTGATATATCAAACTTTTATTGAAGTAGGTTCTCAATTTAGTTTCCCACAACAATGTAAAGAAATATATTATATATATCGAGTATATTGTGATTGGAAAAAAAGTGACCACACAGATGTGCAAGCATATAAAATCATAAACAGACACCATTGCACTAATAGTCAGGAGGCCATTGAACGAATACAATATTATCTTATAATTTATTTAAAATGTGGGAAAGTAAAAATTACTTCTAAAAATTAGCTTAAACTAGTAAATTTCAAATGTTTATGTTTTCAAAAATGTCATATTTACAAGCTACCGATTTAAAATCATAAAATATTATAAGTTTTCTTGAAATACCTTAAAGGTAATATGACATAAATTCATTTTAAATAGTTGCAAACAGTGTGAAACAAATTTTCATGTTACATGCAAACATAAACTTATCGGGCATAATCACGACATATTTTTTTTCTTCTTCATATAACTTAACAAATTTACTATCATTAAAATCAAAACAAGCAAGTAAAAAATATAAATATTACATGAACAAGATCACATACAGAACTGGGCAAGCTTTATAAGATGACAATTTAATTACAAAATGCAAATTACTTGAGACATGATCACCACTAGAGTCTATTAATTTATATACTTTGCTGATGGCAAATCGTTTCGAATCTTACCTTTAGCATTTTTTTTCTTTTTGCATCTTTCTTTAGAGTCTATACTTTTATAAAATGAAGCTAGATTAATATTTAGTCACTCGATATTTAAAAAAAAAAAAAAAAAAACTAGAAAATCTCATCAATGTGGTCCAATTTATATATCGTAGAAGATAATTGCTTCCGTTATTGGCAATCATCGTTCGATACCGCGTGTTATATAATAATATAATCAAGTTAAATTCAAAAGATAATAAAAGTTGATATTCAATATTGAAAAATCCAATTTGATATTTTCATAAATATTAACTGTTTTCATCTTGATTCGATTAAATTATCCCTTAAGGCAATTTTTAACAGTTTTTCTTCGTTTTTTTTTTTTTAAATTTAAAAGTTCTTTTTTTTCTAATTTTATTTCGATTAAATCGATTTTTGATCTGTTTTTTACTTTATTTTTTTTTTTTACAAATAATCTAATTTAAAATGACATTAAATATTCAGATCTATTTATTTTTCATAGAAAATTGGTAAATGTAATAAAAACATGTTCTACATTGATTAAAAATAAACATTTATCTTTTTCAACAACAGAAAAAAAAAAAGCTAACAACAGAATTTAATTTTACGAAAAAAAAATTGTTTGAAATAAACTTTAATCGATATTTTAGTAATGGATTTTCTTTTTTGTGTATCATAAAGTTTATTTTGTTTTTAAATTATTTCGGGAAAATTCAATAATTGGAACCAACAAAAAATATGTTTGTTTAGTTTAAGATTTCATCAATATTCATCATATTTCAACTTCAGAAATTCATGACAATCGAATGAAAATTTTTAGGTTATTTTTTTCTTGAAAAACATCTACGAGTACAAAAGGTGTGTATATCAAGTAAAGTACATATCTGGAAAAATCCGAATAAAACCTTTGTCACTCTTATCAAACCTTAACAACCCAAACGAAGAAAAAACCTAAAGACAAAGTATTACAAATAAATATGAATTAAGGAAAATTGTGTTTTCTTGACTACGAGAATCCTTTGAGCAGATTTTCTGTGATTGAACTTCTTTATAGTGACAAATAACAAATACTTAATCAGCCAAATGGTGTCGTGGTTCAATGATTCCTTAACAAAAAAAAATTTTCTTTTTCTCCCGGATTTCATCACTTATCACACATCCAACTTGTTTCTTGGGAAATTTATGTATTCTTAACTTATGGCTGTTGTACCAGCATAGAAAATTTTCAAACGTAATATCGTAAATAAACTTTTTTCTTTCGATTTAGACTTTTTCTTCTATACAAATATCTTACATTTACAAGTAAATATACAATTGACAAGTACAAGTATGAAATATACTCAAAAAAATATACCTATAAAATTTTTAAGGTAGAAAATGTTTGAAAAATGTCAGTTCTAACATATTATACTATATTTTATGTTTAAAGAAAATTTTGAAGGAAGCTTTTCAAATCAGTTTCCATTTTTTTTCTTTTTTGTTGCTATCCATCTTTAAATCTTAAATTTGAATTTAACACTGGGTAGAAAATTGGTGAGGAGAGCAGGTGATATCATATTTTTATGTATATTCTATTTTTGTTAATATAATTCTACAAATCATCACTGGAACTTTTTTAGATTTACAAATAAAATCCAGCAAAAAAATAGGCAAAATATATCTGATTCTCTATTGAATTGATCCGAACCTTTTATAAAAATATATTTTTATATTTTCTTTTTATATTATTTGAGAATTCGATTTTTCGAATAATATATAAGAAAATCTGATTTAAAGAATAAAGAAAAAGTATGAAATTTCGTAGGCGAAAAAAGAAAACAGAAGTTATTATATTATTAATGAATTCAAGCATTAATAAAAACAGAAGTAACGTGATGTAAATCTAATATTTTATCACTTTTGAATAGCTAAATATATAAGAAAACATATTTTGTTTCAACTAAATTTACTTGTCGTATCATTTCATCTAGATTCGGTGAGTTTCAATAAAATTTATTTGTTATCAAATTAAATTAGAATTTCAATTTATTTTGTATATTTTATTAAAATTACAATATAATTATTTAACAAAAGGCATTAATTACTGGTGAAACAAATAAAATCACAAAAAGTGTTATCCTTTTCAATAAAACAACAAAGTTCTTTTTGGTTTTTATTGGAGTGGTAAAATCCTTTCACCGATTTGTGAACGAAACCAAAAATTTTAATTAAAATCGTGGTTCCATTCTTTGGCATTGGTACCACCCACAAATAATTAAAGTCAGTTCTATATTTTAGTATATATATACTTTGTGCTATACATCATGGTATTTCAAAGTGTAACTATACGTGATAATTATATATTGGAGTAGTTGGGAAAAGTTTGCCGGAAAAAGAAACTTATCATAGAAAATGACCAGACAAAAAAAAAGAAAATTTTGTTTTAAAAAAAAGAAAATATAATAATAATTTTCTGGTTGTTAGAATGAATTAATTTTGCAAGAAAATTTTTACTTAAAATTCCTCTTGGTTCATTTTAAATGGTTTTACAGGACTATTTTCATAATCTCCATAGTTAAAACGTGTGCAGAAAAAAAATACATTGGAGATATAAAGTTGTGTATATATAATATATAATATAGTAGAGGAAAGCTTCGCTCAGCCTTTATCCTAATACTAAGTACCTCATAATATTATAAATCTTTAGAAATTACCTAGTTTAGTATAAATTTTCATGAAAATATGAAATCTTAAATATTAAAAGAAGAATATTTTGAATTAACAAGTGTAAATTTGGTTTTCATTTTTTCTTTTTTAAATTAAAATAAGGAAAAGAGAGGAAAAAAGAAAATCGTTTTTTTTTTCGTTTCGGACATTAAATATAATTTTCCGGAGCCAAGTTGAAATTCTATGAAACAGAAAAGATTAATGTAAGTTTAGAGTTTGACAAATGACCTTTTCGTGAGATTTTCAAATGAAAATAACGCCTTTTTGTATAGTGCCAATTTTCCTATTTAACATATAATCATGAAATTCATTTTTTTCTCTTCTGGTATCATGTCTTAAATAATGGAATTTAAACACACAGACAAGAAAAAAGACATTTCCATGGTGTATTATTGAAATTGATTGGAATTTAGTCAATTTATTATAGCGACATTTTATCAAAATATCCTAAATCAATGTCTAAATTGTGTAGGTAGATATACTATTTAAAGGATTTTCTATTTTATGTTATTTATGCTCTTATGTATGATGTGCCCGTTTTTAGCAATAGTTTGACAATTCACAATTGAACAGAAAATCTTCAAGGATATAAAAGTTTATACTGAGTAAAGCACTTAAAGTATGTAGTTTACAAGAAAACAGGATTTCTGAATTACGAATGAAAAGATTTCAGGAGCAACAATTTATTTTAACTCTAAAATCTTCTTAAGTATTTAGTTGAAGAAGTTTTTTGGAGCTAAACAATTTTCGTTACAATTTAAATTAAAAAAAGGCGCTCAAGAAAATTTTAATATCTATCTTTTCTTAGTCGCCTTTGTATGTTGAAAATTTGCTGAAGAATTATTGCTTTGGTTTTCACTGAAAAACCCGATTTTCATAATGTTTTTGAACCCATGTTGATCTCCTTTAAAAACAAGATAGGATACGAATAAATACGGCATCTCATCATAGGACTAAACAGTCACGTAAAATATCGCGAGGGTCAAAGCTAATTAAATTAATGAAAAAAACAAAATGTTTTGTTAATACGAAATATAAATAATTACAAACAATATTTTATTCATATTAAAAAATTATATTCTATTAAATTAAAATTAAATAAATTTCATTTTACAGATAATAAAAATGAGATGACAAATCCAGTTTCGTATATTTTTTATTCCGAAAAAATGGAATAAAAATAGAAAATCAATTCTTTTTCAATAAAATATATATATATATATAAAACCATGGCAAATATAGATGTGAAATAATTAACATCGATAATTAATTAATTATCGTTTGCTTCATTTGCAACATAATCGATATAATAAATTTAAATTGATTAGTTGTTCACGTAATTAAATATAAGCAGATTTTGACACGCAAAAACGGTTACATCAGAAGAATACTAAACACGCCAGAATAATTAATAAATACAAGGTGTATGAGTATTAAAAATGTATTGCACATGCGGCAATAACAAAAATAATAACTATAATCGAGAAAATAATCGTTGGGCTCGTTCAGTTCAAAATGTGAATAATTATCCAAATCAACATCAACATAATTCACAACATCTTCAACAACAACCACATCCTTATTCTTATCAACAACAAAATCAACAATTATCCCAATATCATAGTTATCCGTCGATTCATCGAACGTATAATATTAATTGTCCATCATTAATAACACCTTCATGTGAATGGTCACAATCACAAAATGTACTCCCGTGACAATACAATTATTGTACATGTCAAACTTATCGAAATACCATTAATACTAGTAGCGGCCGTTTTAATCGTCCAACACTTTGGTGGACATCTTGTCCACGATTGTCTTCTACAAACACAACAACAAATCCAACAATTAGTCTAGGATTAGCACAAAAAAATCTTGATACTAGCAAGATTCTTGGTGCTACTAAGAAAGAACATCAACCAACAGTAGTTAAAGAAACGAAACAACATCAACAAACATCAATTGGTCAACAAACAGATCTACATCAACATAATATTCAAACACAAACTGATGAAATGTTACCTGGTACAAATGATGGTTATGCATCATCATCTCAGGTATCGAATTCACCTGTTCCAGAACCACCTCCACCACCTATCCAACAACAGTCGCAATCAATGAATATCAATACATTACCGTCAACGGTTGGCGGTGGTGGTGGGACTAATGTAAGAGGCGGATTTCATCCAAGATCAATTTCTTTTACGGATGCAAATTATCAAAGATGTTATTGCAATTGTCAGAATCTGGGTACAGGATTAATTAGTGGATTAGGAGATGAAAGTAATTGTGGTACATTAACTAGACATGATACAAATAGTCATTATCATTCTAGTATACATCAAAATGGAAGTTATGGAACTGGATTTTCAGGTAAAAGTTTTAAAGTTTTTAGTAATTATTTTTTTTTTTTTCAAAATAAAGTTTTTTGACATATTTAAAAAGCTTAGAGATAACTATTTCAAGTATACTCGCGGTACTCAAGTATACAGGAAGATTCATAATTATTGTAGTGTAATAATATATATGGTCAAACATCTGGCAAAAGCTTGTAATGCTAAATGAAAGTGGAAACAGGAAATTTGAAAAGCCTTTTATTATATAATTGGATTCGAATATTTTAGATTTTGTTTTTAAATATATTTATTTAGAATCACCCTGTATAGAACTAGAATTTATAAAAAAGTTTTTGTATAAAATAATCCTTTAGATGGATGTGAATTGGGTGGTTGAGTGATCTGATTTTATAATTTTTTGTTTTTCTATAGTCGTCCTCCAAACAAACTAACTATATATTATAGTTACCTGAGTTTTCAACTTCCATTAATATGCAGATTTACTATTTCGTCTGTTTTTTATCCTATTTGAATGGAAATTCTTCTGAAAATTTTATCGTCTTTATACTGGAGATACTATAGTTAGCAAGTATTATATTTTTGTTTCGTCACATTCATATCTCTTCGCAAGCATAGTTTCATTTTGTTAGCTTTTGATGGATTCAAAAACTCAGTCAAACAAAGTAGTATTTTTTAACTTCACTTGGAAATTCTCTGTATAAGCTAACTAGAAAAAACATTGATGAAGGATCAATTTTTATCTTTTGTACAGAGCTTTTGTAGACTAACAACACTTTTCATCATTTTATGTTTTCATTAACACTGTACTCTCGACACTATATATCCTGTTGTAAAAAACATTAAAATACATACATATAGCAGTATTTATGTACATATATAATTGAATCATGACTTTGTTTCTCGTAGAAATGGATTCATCAAGTAGGATACAATATTCAATAATTCAAAAGCTATTTATTTAACCATCATAACGTCAACTCTTTTTAAATTAAATATGGATAGTAAATATAAATTGTAGATTGTTATTATTATGAAATATGATAGAATGAAATTACTAAATTCCTTTTCGAAAGAAACACAAATTGGTCTGAATATTTACTGCCTTAAATTTTCACATTTTTTATGGAAAGTTTTACCTCACAGAAAACAAAAGAAAAATATCGTTTTTTCCTATATGTTCTTTTTTAAGAAATATGAGTAGGCCCTTGATGGTTTTTGCATACTCAAAACTGGTTAAGTGAAGAAAATTAATTCTGAAGCAATGAATGATGAAAATTTTCAATTAATGAGGGAATATATTGTTCATTTAATTTGGAGGTAATATAAATATTCCTAAAAGAAAGATTTTTTCGATGTCAGCGGAAGATTTAACTCCTTAAGTCCATATATTCCGTTATACTTTATGCATCGAAATCCAGAGCAATATCAAAAACATTTTTGACCATCAAATTTGTATAGCTTGACCACCATTATTACTCAAGTAAAAACGTAGCGCAAACAGTTAGTCCAGTCAAATGGCTCCAGCTTGCAAAAGGTATAGGAAACTTTATATTTGGTACGATTGTTCAACTAGGTAAATTATTTAAAATTCCAAGTTTTCGACCTTGGGGGGGTGCCGCTCGCACTTCTATACTGGCTTAAAGGGATGGAAAATCGCCTTTTCGCGATTATCTCATTACCTGTACGAGATACGTTTATTGAGGTTTATACAAAAAATATAGAGCGTACGATTTTCCACATTTTCTACTTGAAACTTTTTTTTGTAAAGATTATAGTTTTGAAGCTACAGCGCGTAGAAAGTGAGCACTTTCAGCAATTTCTTGGAAAATTTTATTTCTGAACGAAATTTCCCACAGTTTATTAATTTTTTACCCTTATATTTTACCCCTTCGCACACCACCATAGAGGTAGAGTAATAGGGCGCATTGATTGATTTCGGGTGGTTCACCCCCGCAATCGGGTATTATTTCCGGAATATTATTACACCAAATTCTTGTGCAAGTGGCGCATATAATTGAAAATTTTAAGCCTGCCTTTCTACAACAACATGTCCAACATCCTTTTTTACACTTACATGAAATACCTTTTAATAGAACTTCGGGTGCAGGATCGTTCATCATAAGTATTGGAGTAAGGCCAAATTTACTACTTGTCATCCCCAATCAGCAGCATTCTTCTATTCGTTGTATGATAATTGAACTTGATGGTAGATCCGTAAAGAATGATATCGTGCAGCATCGCTTTCAGGAGGGAAAGAGATCTATGTAAATTTATTTATTGTTAAGGATTTAATAAAATTTAATAAATTTTCAGAGCCCAATTTAGGGTGAGTTTTCGAAAGTATTTCAAATCAAAACATTTTCTATTTTTGGTGCATGTAATAACTCGAACGAACGCAAATAATCAAGATTCATTTTCAAATTCTATTTTGAAAAAATTTGGTTTTTTTTTATTTCTTTGTGAAAAATTATTTGAAAAAAAAAAAATGTTTAAAAAAAATGTCTCGAAAACAATATTGAACACACCTCACCCTTACACTAGTCGCAAGTTAACTATCGTTTGGGGTAGATGTGTCGATTTTTAATGGAGTTTTTTTTAATTGAGTTTTTTTATGAGTGATTTTTGAGTAATTTTTCTTTATTCGAAATAATTTTTTTGATTTAGCTTTTATGAGTTTTTTTTTTTTTAAACAAAGAATTCTGGAGTGGAATTGTTAATGCATTGCGATTGCTAGGCTATCGATCGTGTATAAAGAATTAAAAATGGTTAAAAATATTGAACAACAATATTAAAATTTGGAATGTCTAGAATAATTTCACTATTCATCCAGAATTAGAAAAGTCGACGACCATGCTATTCTCTCTAAGTGCTCACTTTCTACGCGCTGTAGCTTCAAAACCATAATTTTTAGAAAAAAAAGTTTTAAGTAAAAAATGAGGAGAATCGTACGCTCTATATTTTTTGTATGGACCTCAATCAAGGTATCGCGTACAGGTAACGAGATAATTGCGAAAAAGCCATTTTCCACCCTTTAAACCAATATGGGGGTGTGAGCGGCACTCCCCCAAGGTCGAAAACTTGGAATTTTAAATCACTTACCTAGTTGAACAATCGTACCAAATATAAAGTTTCCTATACCTTTTGCAAGGTAAAAGTACCCATTGACTGGGCTAAGTGTGTTTCGCTCAAGAATGTCACCTCTTATTCGAATGGAATATTTTAACGACACCCAAAATATTTTTTTGTTATTACGAACAAAATAATATACGATTTCCAAGAATAACCCCGGGTTCTTAACCCCGACTTTTCAAACTCTCTGACTTGATCAGTTTTGACAGTTTACCAACAAATGTTAAAGAACATACGTAAATCATACAACAACTATATATCAAATACGCGTTAAAACCATTTCATTGAATATAACATATACATATAGGTCTGTATGTTCGTGACATAAGAAAACCCCATTCACTTATCTTACAGTTATTAAATTTGAGACGAAAATAACACCAATGACAGACCTTAAACAAATTACATGATATATGAGCACGTACGTAAAATATGTACTATATGGATATATATTTCTTAACATACGCAATTCGTCTTCTATATGAATATGTAGTGTTGTGTCGAGACGTAGGTATATTATCATTAAATTCTTTCGCTTTTTCTTATATGAAATATCTTTCATTTTAATATAATTTTCGCTATATGGTACTATAAGATACTTTGTATTCACTATTTCATATCTCATCTTGTACGCTTTATTAGTTTTAATAGTTCAATATTAATATTGTCATTTATACAGAGTGACTCGTAAGTGATTTTCAAATCGTATGTCTATCTAACAGTAACTTTACATACAGAACATTCTGTAAGCAAAGTTACATAAATGCCTAAATTGCTATTCTGAATTTGTATCTATTTGGCTTTTGTAAAATAAATTCACCGTCTGAGAAAGAAATAAAAATGTTTCCAGAATTATTGATTTACTTTCATTTTTATCTGCTTCAAACATATTTTAAATAATTATCACTTCAATTATTCTTTTATTAATACAGAATTTGGAATTTCACTTTCTAAAAAGTTCAAACCTAATCCTAAAGATACAAACGAATTGACAAGAACTTATAGAACAGTTACATAGATATATAATTTCTGAATAGCAAGTTAGGCATTGATCGGATCTTTATAGTTACAGAGCGAATTTACAATTTGTGAATAGCAGCCTTAGGATTTACTTACTTTTTTCAGTTTGCTCATGAGAAATGAAAACGTTGGCTTAAACCGCATACTAAAAGCCTTGAAAAAGTTATAAAGAATTTTTTGATTTACACGAAAGAACTAGTTATAAGTGGCTTGTTTTTCAATCTGCCAAAAAGATTATTGTACTTTAAAAGACATTAAATTGAGAACCATTGTTATACAACATTTGCATTTTAGAAAATTGTCATTCCTTCTAAATTTTGATTCACCTTGTATATTTATGATTTTTATATGCACATATAATATCTGTTTAATGCCATTTTATTTTTATATAAAACATAAAACTCTCTTCTTCATACATATTTTTATCTTGGAAAATCGACATTTTTACAATATCCTACAAAACAACATCTCTTCTAGTAGTACTATTATAAAGGAAGCCTTTAAAATTTACATTTTATAAGTTACGAGTCTTATACACATTAATCTACTTAGAAAATAGGTATACAGATATATATGTAGATAGAATTTTTATATATGAGTACGCAAAAATACGATAACATTATCTTTTTATTCCCATGAACAAAATAACACTCTTAAATTTCGTAGTTTTATATAAAAGGTTGTTATTCAATAGAATTGATATGAAAGTGTATTAATAATATGGTGAAATGTCTTATGGGAAAACTTTTTTAATATTAATTATTTACCAAATTGTACAACAAAAGCACAATAGTAGATAATTTTTTAAAACAATAACAACAATTTAAATTGAATTTACGCAATAAATGTACTTTAAAAGAAAAAAACATATTATTTTAATAACACTCGAACTAAATCCCACTAGTTTAAAGGAATTTAGAAGGATGTAAACGGATTTAAAATAAACTCGTTTAAGTAAAATGATTTCAAATTTTTTTTTAAATAAAAGTGTTAATTTGGTTATTTTACACGTTTTCAGTTTTCATTCATTCGGCTTAAGCAGTACCACCGTTTCAGTACACTCAAAGAAAACTCTTGGGAATCCGATCTATATTTCTAGACTTCTAGAGAATTAAATTTTGTATAGAAGTTCTTCCTAAATTTGACCAAAATTTAGATCTAAATAGCAAATTTCACGGTTTTGGCTACTAAAATATATGAAACTCTTAAATAAATTATTGTAACTGTATCTAATTTCTAGTTTTATAGGTGCTAGAATGAAATTCTAGTCGTTTTCCAAAGCTTTTTCTTTCAATGTATATTTTGCTTGAATACTCAATAATTAAAAGAAAATAACTTTTTTTTGGGGGTTGTGTAACATGTCCGTAAACAAGTTTTAATTAAAATCTAATTTGTTAAACCCTCAGAAAAGTAAAAACGAAAAACAATTTTCTTTCGAAAAATGAAAAAAAAAAACCATATACCTTTTCGGTCATTATTTAGTATTTAGGGTTCAACCACATACAATTTGTTCAAAATGACCATTGTTAAATTTTATCATTCTATTTCTCTATATACATAGTCTATATCTAGATTATTACATTTTTTCAGGTTACGATGCTCGAAATCGTTTAACCGATGAAGAAGATTCTGCTTGTCCAGCACTTCTTGAACGTGAATTCCATTCACTTCATAGAAATGTACCAGCACTTCGACGTGCTGGCGTTGACACCAATGCTATTAGACAGGTATATACAATCGGGCTAGAATGGTATATGTATGTATGTTATAATTTTGGGTTTACAAAATATATTCATATATATATATTATATACTAATATAGTCTTCTATATTTTAATCTATATTAAAAATAAGTATTTAAACACACAGGGTGACCATAAATCATTTATTTCTTGTCTTTTATACTATATACCACATAATACACATGATATTATCATCATCGTATATACAAATAGCATTTCTATCCGGATGGTGGATGGGGTTGGATTGTTTGTGGTGTTGCTTTTCTTGCACACGTTTTAACATCAGGTTTCCAGTTATCATATGGATTACTAATGCTATATGCAATGCGACACTTGGGTCATGAGGTCTCAACGGAAACAGGTAAAAACAATTTGATTATATATATATGTATATATGTATATAGCAAATTTCATAATGTTTATAATATTCTTGGTTTATACTATGAAGGTATTTTATACCTTTATCCAGGTCAATAACGATAATTTCTATCACCTTGATTTTCCATTTAACTGAATTCTCTGTGATTTTTCTTGTATCTACCATGTTTTGTTGTGTACATTATAGATATTAAAAAAAGAAAAGAAAATCTATATAGATATAGGATATTTTCTCGGAAAAATTGAAAATCTGTAAAACAAAAAGTGTTTGTTTCCTTCCTAAAAGGTTTGACGATAAAAAATCGTTTTATATATGATGGTAAAAAGAAAAACACAGAAGAAAATCCAAGAATGATAAATTATCATTGCTGTAATTTGTTATTTTTGTGTTTTATGTTATGTTTGTATGATATATTATTATTATTATATATTTCCTTATAATTTATTATTATAACTTCTTTATTAAGGATGGCTTGGGGCAGCAAGTTGGTCAATGTCAATGATATCGGCACCAATCATAATCGCATTTTGTCGACGAAAATCAACACGTTTAACAGCGGTACTTGGCGGACTTGTACTTGCCTTGGGAATATTATTTGCATCATTTGCTACACATTTGAACCAAGTTGCCTTTAGTTATGGTAAATTCATAATTATAAATAATATGTATATTGTTAGATTTATATTAGATTATCTCATATTCCTTAATTCATTCGCTAAAATATGTTTATAAAGCTCGGCTAGTAGTATTATAATTAGTCATTAATGTAATCGAAAAAGTCTTTTCAAATAATTCAACAAATTTGGTTTTAATTTGAATAATAAATAAAGAAAACGTTCTGAAACAATTAAATTCAACATTCATAATCGATTAGAGTATTATACTTTCATCTATTAAAACTTTTCAAAATATTAATTAAGTCAATTTAAATATTCTTTCCATGAAAAGCGATCATCAGTAAATTTTCTCACGGTTATATCATAATCGTTTTAGCATAGAAAATTATGCTAAAATATAATAATAGAAAGAAAAAAAAATGGCTTATCATAAAGATCTTTTAATAAGACTAGAAAAAAAAATTGAATATCATTTTCACATAATTTTCATTTTTGGTTATTTTCGGAAACATTTTCATAATTTCAATAAAGTATGTAATTATTTGACGCTCATAGAATTAATTTTTAGATCATAACGTATTTAAATCTGAATATATCTTAAAACGTGTTTTGTCATTTAATTAATTTTCATCTCGTTATTTTCTTTTTTACATTAAATAACTTCCTGTGCCTTCGAGGTTCATCTAAAGTAGACAAACAAATTTCTAAGTTATACACAAACAATTTATTTTATTATTATTATTATTAGTGATTTTTTTTTTCTTCACAACGTCTAATATAAAAATTTTCTTTTCTTTTCTTTTCATTTTTTTTTATATCATTTTTCCTACAATTTTCCTTCAATACTTATCATCATTGTTGTGGTATATATCGGCCTATTCAATGGAATGGATAACAAGGAATTATTTTGGGTATCGGTGCTTCAATGGTACGAGAATCATCGACGGTAATGTTAGGTCATTACTTCAAAAGACGTCGACAATTCGTTGAAATGATAACAATGACAGGAGAGGGTGTTGGAATCGCCCTATTTTCAGTAATTCTTAAAGAAGGAGTCGGGTAAGCCTATATATATATATAAATAGTGATATACTAATATAGAAAATGTATCTATTGCTTTTCAAGTGTCTGTCTGGTGTATTTACTTTATTAAAATCCCTTCTATTGGATACGAAAATTTCATTTTCTTTTCGGTTTTCCTATTTCTTTTTTTTTTATTGTAATTAAATGCTTAAAAAAAATTCATAAGAAATTGGTTTAGAGAAGTTCAGGAAATATTTACTTTCTCCATTTTTTATATGAGTTTTTTTATTTTCTTAATTCGTAATCAGTGACTATCCAGGCAGCACACCAATTATAAGATACCTATTTTTATTTCTATTTTTTAATATTATCTTATTTTCTATTTTCCATTCTTTTTTTTTTCTAACTACAAATTAAATTATGATGGCAGAAAAATGGGATGGCGTTTAGGGCTGCAAGCAATTACTGGATTTGTTTCGTTTAGTTTTTTTATGGGATTATTATATAGACCAGCCTCGCTGTATCATCCCCAAAGGAGAGCAATACAACACTTGAAAAACCAACGGAAAAAGGTAATTTACTTTTATTCTATAGATATGTGTTTATATGAATGATCAGAATCGAAATGTTATATCAAGAAATGGGAAAAGATTAAGCTTCTTATATCCCAAAGCATAAGTAAGGAATACATAAGTTATTGTCTTTATATATATATATATATGTTATTCTCAGGAAGAATAAATTTATTTCTGAATTAGATATGGTGTGATGATGTTTTTATATATATTTGTACAGATTGTTTCCAAAGGAAAAAAAATTCGCTACTACAAAGTATAAACGTTTTTTTTTTCACTAAATGTTAACTGACGCTTGTATGATACCAAAGAGCTTTGTTTGGCTTACTGAATCTGATCAAACATTATCCTCAGCTAAAATATCTAATTTCGATACGCCTTGTAGATAAAATAAACTATAGTACACAAACGGAAGAAATTAAGGGAAACTGATCTAAGTGAAATCTCTTTCCCAAAAATTAATAACATGAATTTGTCGGAAATTAGACCGGAAAATCATTTCGAAAGTTCGTGAGGTTTCGATTAAAAATTTCGATGCTTTTTCTAAAGACTTGATTTTCATTTCGATTAGAAATATGATTATTTATTGAAACATAATAATCTGTGAACAATATAAAAGCCATGTTATTAAATACAAGATATCTAGTTTTTTAAAAATACTTTGAAAATTTACTATAATAAATAAAACGAATAAAACTTAAAAAAAGATCAAATATCCTTTAAATGCCTTTTTATATATTAAATATCAATAAAAGATTCGTTTGAAATAGAATCTCTTCATAACTTTTTTTGGATTTTGAGGATATTTCATCAGAAATTTTTTTCTAATATAACAGTTTATAAGTGCAGTTGTCAATAGGGCAGCCTTATAGATTAGAGACACAAACGAAATATAGGCAACTTAAAGAATTCAAGAGAAGAAATTGTATTATACGAAACTAAATACCTCTTCTAGCTTGAAATGAAATTTTAATGGAACAGAAAAAAAAAAACGTCTTATCCCTTGGGCTTGTTTTATTTCTTTATAATATTTTTCGTCCTATACATAGATGTTATCTCAAAGAAGGAAACTGTAAATTGGTACTATAGTTGTTCGTAATGGTTGAACATTATGAATGAACAACCGAGTGAGAAATATTTCGTCCGGAAGGACATAATAAAAGTGTCGACCTAAACGATTTCCCTTCCGCCTGGTCTCCAATGACTTTTCATTCTAAGTACATATATTTGAAGTAAGTATACAATACTAGTAACTTTTCGACATTATCCTGGGGTCGGTCATATGACATGACATAGAAAATGTGAAAAGCAATTTTTTGGGGGAAAAAATAAAATTTATCCTAAAATTCGTTTTGTATGATATTCTGTCAAATTTTCTATTTTATTATGTTGTAAGGTAATCTAGTGAAAATATAATATAAATAATAAGAAAACTTTTAAAAATCATTTGAAAAGTAGCAAATAAAATTCATCGGTTTAAATTTCTTGAAAATTTTTAAGCTTTAAAGAACAAAAACGGCGAGTCAGAGGATAATTCTGTCAGAAAATATAATGCCTTCATTAATGGTCAGATATTGTCCCCTATTTGTTAAATTTTCAATAATAGTCTTCACAATTAAGTTAAACTTTTCTTGTCTGACAAATATTTAAAATAAAAATTAGACATTTATTTATAAGAACCCGAAAAAAAAATACTTTTATATTTTACCTTGTCATGATAGAAAAAAATCTCTTACGCACAAACCCTAACCTTTGTATTGGAAATTCGAGTTATTGAACAACGTATTTAAAGTGAATTTTCTTGTCATATTAGTATATAGTCGACGAAGTGATTGAAAGGATCTTATATACCTTTCGATGAAAAAATCTTTGTCCATTTTGCTTCATCATGATGGATTTTGTGTTTCAATCTTGTTATATGAAGACCACTTTATGCATGACAGACTAAAATTTTTACCAACTTTTACCTCGATTGTTACTGAAATTTTCAAAATAGAACATTTTGCACTAAAAGCAAAATCTAATACAAATATAAACCCTTTTTACTAAAAAAGAAAAAAAAAAGCTCTTAAATATATTCCAACCAACAAAAAAAAAAAACTTCCCATTTTATTTTCAGGTAAAGGAAAAGAAAACTCATATTAGAACACCAAAACCACCATTTATAGATTTTACACCTTTCAAATCATCAACTGTACGAATGCTCATTATAACATCATCCGTGTCAGCATTTGGAATTTATTCTCCAATATTTTTTATGGTAATTTATTGACTCTACAAATCAAAAATATTTTGTTCTATATAATACTCTCCTTCTTATCCTTATCATATAATAAAATCCTGTTAGTGCTTGTAATATGAATGCTAAAGATTTACTCCCGAAAAAAGGGACTTCCTATTGAATATTTTATCTATATATATATATATATATATATTTAAATCCATATTGTAGATCCAATAAGCTCTACTCACACCTCCAATACCTTCATAATAACTTTCGATAATTCACCAAAATATTTATATATACATATATATAATCTTTTCATATATCTTCGATGTAGTCACTTCATGGATTCCAAGAGGGTTACGATGTTCAAGATTTGGTGCTTCTACAAACATTTTTAGGACTTTCAATAGCACTCGGTATTGTCTCGAGTGGGTCAATCATAAATAAAACATGTCGACTGGGATATAAGGATATTTGTATATCGACTCAATACGTTTGTCAGGTAAGTGAACATGTCCTTTATATAAATTTAATATTTATTTTATTCATTCATCCATTCGTCCAGTATTGTGGTTCATTTTAACGGTGAACATATTCTACTATCTGTATCCATATTGATAATGCGTATACATTTTAGGTCTTTTTTAGATTTTCATAGAATTATTGAGAAATTCAGATTGGATTGGAACGAATTCGATTATTTGCATTTCTATTTGATATTATTGGTGACAAAAACGAATCATTGATATCGAGAAAAATATGCTTCAAAGACTTGTTCGTTTCAATATAATAGGGTTGACCGAAATTTCGGTTTTGGAATTTTTATCGCCTGATTGAATTCAACAAAAATGGGGATCCTTTCATTTTTCGACTATTATTCATACATTTTTAAACATAACACCAGTTTCGTATTTGTTCTATGGATTTTGTTGAATATTTAAAATCTAAAACCAAAGTTTTTGAGTGAGTTAGATGCAAGAGAAAATAAAAATCATCAATTTTTTAATGGATTTGAATAATAAATGAAACAAATCGGACAAGACGAATAAATGTGTTTTTCTTAAGTTTTTCTCTTTATATATGATTTTCACAGTATAACATGTACATGTAGTAAAACTTAAATATTTAAAATAAAGTCGAATATCTGCAGTAAAAGTAAATAATTCTATCTTAATGTTATTTGAAATGCAGTAAAATTTAACAAAACTAGAAGATTTTCTAAACTAATTATGAAATGTTTTCAAACATAAATTTTCTTACTAAGTGAAACAATTTAACAAAATAAGAAGCTTGTAAAAACGCTATAAATTACTTAAATTATCAGATCTTTCATTTTGTAGAAATTCAGAAATCCGTACTAAAACAGTATAAGTTGCGAAACTAAGAAAAACATTTGCTTTAAGAACGGACTGACTGAATTCCCATGAAACATACTAAAAATAATAACTATTTTTACTAAGAAAAAAATAAGAAAAGTTTCGAAATGAAATCCTTCTCATCTCTCAGTTGGCCTAAAAACTTTATCGATAAGTAAGTTTTAGTTTTGTGTGCTGAAATTTTATATATAACACAACCTTTGTTTTCATATTGAATTTTCAATGTACAAAAATTTAAGAGGATGAGTTTTGAGGTGCTTAAGTTGAAGTTTTTAAATATATATAAGTACTCACATTTACTATTATATCTCCTCTTCTATACAGAATCCAAAAATTTCGTTTTTGTTTTATAATCAGGAAGCTTATGACCAGATTAGATTTTGAAGTGTAAGACGAAGAAAAGTTTTCGTTTATTTATTTATATATGTACAGAAAAAAAAAGAAAAAGTTTACGCTCGATATTTGAAGACATCTTACACCATTTGTATGTATACGATAAGTTTCTAAGCTGATACAATTTTTATTCTGATTTAAAAGGTGTTATATCACCTTTTTAAAGCTTTTCAATTTATTATAAAGAAAAAACATTTTTTTTTGTAATTAAAATCGATATCAAAACAAATTAATACAACCTTTCATTGGTACAAATTAATTATGAACACGTACTACCACCGAAAAAAGAAATTTAGATAAACTTTTTCGAAGTCAATTATCACGCAAATCAAAAAGTAAAATAATTATCTATAAAATTATATTCTAAGAAAAATCCTCTTCTATTTTTTCGTTTGATATAGAAAAATACAGAAACCCCAAAAAATATATAGTAACTGAAAATCGGCCTATAGCCGAGTTTTTGATGTCCTATGATTTTTCTGATGTGACTGGAATTTAACATATTATCGTCTACTTGCTTAGTCAACGTATGTAAATAATTTAAAAAACGAAATTGCTTCACAAGTTTTCCGATTAAATATGAAAAACCATTAAAAAAACAACAAAACTATCTTGTCACCCTTGGTTTTGCTTAATAACTTCGCTCTCCACAGTCGATTTTCTGAAATGCAATATCAAATTAAGTTAAGGAATAACCAACTCATATTGCAAGTTACATCAAAATGTGTTATCTTGTACACGGACAGACAGACGGACATGCATAAATCGATAAAACTTTTGATTCTCTACACATCTACAATAAAACCTCGAAAGCCTTCTCCAAAGATTATTTATATGAGTTACAAATGTAGTAACAAAACTCATATACCCTCTAGTATTACCTACCATAGGGTATTAAAAACACTTTGCCTCCATAATTAAGCTAAACTTTATCAAAACATAAATTTTCTTTTCTTTTCGAGAAAAAAAGAAAATCGCTGTTAATTTATGTACATACTTTTTATTTTGTTCGACTAATTTTGTTTTTCCACTTTCCTCTCAAACTAAAACAAGCTGAATAAATGATATGACTTCAATTAGCCGACATTTCTAATAAATAATTCATTCATAAAAATTAATTTTGATTTTTATCTAATTAAATATTATAGAAAAACAATCTAAAAACAACAAAAAAAAAAAACGAAAATTTAATAAGAACCTCTTTAAAACTAATCTATAGATAAAAATTTCTAAGTATAGAAAAAGACTAAAAAAAATTAATAAAATAACAAGTTCTAGATCCTAAGATAGGACTCATTACGAATTTTTAAATTTCTGATAAAATTAAATTATGTTCAAGAAAAAAGGGGTTTTTTTCACTAGCATGATTTAAACCCAAACTTCTGCAAATTTTTTAATTAAATTTGACTTAATTTAATTAAAAAAAAAAATCGCTAATGAACTCAAAAAATCTTTTATAGAGATAAGAAGAAAAAGAAAAACAATAAAAATATTATGGAAGTTCAGTAAAAGGGGTGTCAAATAGGTTTCCTTAAATAATAAAGTCAAAAATGAAGGGTTTCCTTTTGTTTTTCATTACAATATGTCCCGCCGATTTATATCTAAACTTTAATCAAACCAAAAAACGAAACTTTTCCAAAGAATTTTACTTTTCCAGAAACAATTAACTTTATTATCGTTGCTAGAACATCAAAAATTTTATACAAATTCCAATCAAGAAATATTTCTAGCACATCATTTATATACTTTCAGATTTCTGTTGTTATCACCACGATATCAACTTTAATTTTATCCGCAGTATTCGGATATCGAAATCTCTGTATACTGTCTTGGACATATGGAGTTGGTTTGGGTGGTTTTCGTTATACCCTCAAAATGTTAGCATTAGAACGTGTCCGAACGAAATATTTTACAAAAGCCTGGGGTATGTATATCTCTAATTTATGTAATAAATATTTTACCTAAATTTATATATCAGAAAGTTTATATATATGAAAGTGATGTTAATTAATTTTCTACATAATTCTATTTAAAGGTTTCATAAAGGGTGCCGAATCAATTCCCGTCATAATTGGGGTTCCCTTAACATCATTTCTGAACGATTCATCAACAAAATATGGTCGTACCGGATATTATGTGTGTTCAGCAGCGACAGCAATTTCTGCAATACTAATGTTTTTTATCGGTTATCCATCTGGTGGAAGGCAAAATTTATCAAAATATTCTGGAAATGGATCGATAACATCACATTGTACGGCAATGACTAGCGATTGCCCGGATTTACTTAATCGTAGTTATTCAAATATTGGACGTTGTGGGGTTGGTGGTGGTGGTGGTGCTGTTGGGGGTGGTATATCACAATGGTATAATCCATATGGAAACCTAACGAATGGTGGTTGCGGTGCTGTAAATCATCAACACCATCAGCATCAATATCATCTTCATCGAAATCATCGTCAACTACATCAGCATCAACAATCATATTCAAATCATTATCGTCATAATATATTAAATGGATCTGTAATGAGTAATACTGGTGCAGCAAGTGGTGTTACTGCCGGAATACCAACAACATCTGGTTGTTATGCAGTACAATGTGGATATAATGGTCCAAATGTTGGAATGAATTTTGGAAATGCTCAAACAACTGGGAGTGTTGGACGTTATCAAGGTAGACGATTACAAAAAAGTTTATCATTTGCATTCCCCCCACGAGATGCCTATAGCAGTAGTACTCATGATTGTCCTCGAGGATATATGGCCAGTAGAACATGTTATTCGAGGTAAGTTTATGAAATTATTTTCTGGTATTATGTTATTATGACATATTATATAAAAAAACCGAACATAGATTATAATGAACAAAAAATATTTGGTAATAAAAACGGAAGAAAAGCGGAAACATAAATCGAAATAATTATGCTGACTTTGGTATCTGAGATACTAAATCTACAAATAATTTATTGAATTCATTAGGATTGTATTATATTCATTAATAAGACTGATGAAAAAGATTTGAATTATTTTGTCAGCGAAAAAGAAAACTGCTGGTTTATCTATAAACAAAGATTAGTCAAATATATACAAAAAGACATCAACAAAATGCGAAATTCCACAAAAGAATAAGAAAATAGTAATGTGTTAGTGAAGTTAATTAAGACGCTGATCTAAAAATGATTAATATTACAAAAATAACTAAAAGAAAAACACCATCTAACAAAATATTTTCTTTTCGAAAATGAATACAATTGCTCATTTTATGATATTATTTTTATTTTGTCATTTATAAGATGTGATACACCAACTCAACAACAACAGCAACAACAACAAGCAACACCGATTTCCACTTATCGCACAGTTCAACCATCTAGAAGTCGTAGTGTCCCCGAAGGTCTAGCATATACATCACAATATTGTACCTGTCCATGGAATCAGCCAACCTACGATGATACAACCTACTATCATCATCAGCATCATAATCATGGGACAGCGACCAGACCAATTCAAGTAGTCGAACAAATAACCACTTCAGTTTGACTAATATTAAATAAATTGATACTTAATTTAATTCTAATTCTTGTAATTATTATAATAAAATGTTTTTAAACAAAAACAATTTTTTGACAATGAAAATTAATTAGAACAGTTTTAATTAAAAACAAATTTAAATAGAAAAAAAAGAAAACTAATAATTTCAACTAAAAATACCAGAAAATGTGTTCAGAAAATCACCAAATCGAACTGAAATCAAAAAAAAATTCGTTTTTTTCTTTAATTTTTTTTTTTTTTGAAAAATCGAAAACTAAAAATTTCAATTAAAAATTATTAAAATTAAATTTCCGAAAAATTTAGAATAAATTTTATATTTTTATTTTGTAGAGAAAAAAAAATTTGAATATTCCTGTTTTCTTGCCATTTTTAATTCGAAATTTAATTTCGAAATTGTATTAAATAAACAAAAATTAACAATTAAAAAATTTTGTAAATATATATTTGGTATTTAGAAGAAGAAAAAAAAAATTTTCCTAATTCTTGCGTGTAAATTATTTTCTATTTATTATAAAATTAAAAATATATAAGAATTTAATTTAAGAAAAAATTAATTATAAAATTAAACATTTAAGAAAAACTATTATAAAAATTAAAATTCAAAAAAGAAAAACAGTAATTAAACTTATAGAGCAATAAGAAAATTAAAAGAAAATTAATATAAATATATAGAATTTTGTTATACATGATTAAAATAATTATTAATTAATTAATTATTAATTAATTATTATTACAGAAATTTTTTAAATTTTAGTTTTTAAATAATTTATAGAAACAAAAATGTTAGTTTTTTTTTTGCTATTTTGATTGAAAAAATAGCTACGAAATTATTCAAAATTTTCATTAGCAACTTTTACGCCAAAAAAATTGATGGGAATCAAACAAGGAAGGAAATAAAATCCTTTTCATTGCATCCAATCAAGTTTTAATATCACAGCAAAACGTTCCGGAAATTTTGCTAATAAAATTTATTGATTGCTCAAATAAAAATGACTGATTTATGTAACACAACAGCCAAATTAAAGAAAAACATTTTATATTATAATATTTAGTTTTTAAGTTAAATTATTTATATTTTGTTAATTTTAAAAATTGTTTTTCCTCGCAATTATTTTTCATAACAGGAATTGATTAAATTACATTAAATTGAAAAAAAAAAAAATAATATTGTTTTCTTTAAAATAAACATTTCCAAAATTTCATAACGAAAAGAAAGAATTTATGGGAAAATTTAAGATTTCCTTTTTCTATATAAAAGTCAAGAACCTTTAAATTTTTACATTTTCCAGTCTCAATATTAGAAACTTTACATATATTTACATCCTGATTTTTACTTGATTTCATACTTAACTCAACTTTCAATTTTGAAATAGATACATATATAATATAGGGTGGAACAAAAGTAAGTTTAAATATAAGAAATCAAAAAGATAAAGTATAAATTAATATAGTTCACAATTTTATATACGAATTATTATCAAAATCCTTCTTGACAGCATTATTTTCTACTTAATATTTCATAGTATTTCACTTCAGTATCTCGAATTCAAACAGACTTGTTCATACTATATATTTCTACATTTGAAATATAATATCATGGGAGTGAAAACAGCAATCAAACAAGTTGTTAAATTTATTTTAACATAAACTTGTCTAATTAATTATTTATTTTCAATTGTTTTCGTACCTTCTTGTACAAAATGTTTACTATGCTAACATTAAAAGTCGTTTTGATTACTTTTAAAATGTTCGTTATATGATTTTCGAAGGGAAGGAAAAATTAGAATAAATATAAAATAAAGTGAAAATATAGTCACTAAATAATGGTGAACAAAAGTGTACTTTCGGTTCTATTTTATATGTTCTTCAAAGTGTTATCTAGGGAAAATATAACGATTGATTTGAACATGAAAAATTCCCGAAAAATCAAATACTTGTTTTTGCTTGTAATAAAAAAGAAAAAACACCATCAACAATAATAACAAATTATATCAAATATTATACTTACTTCAGTATTTTGTCTATTTATATTTTATATACAAAATATATTGTATGGTGTTTTTCCTCTTCGAGAAGAGTAAATACCAGGACACACCTGATATCTATTTTATCTTCAATTTATTGGAGTGTCAATAAATAACTTATTCACTTCATAGAAAATCAAAATAGAAGATTCCTTTACAAGCATTCATTATTTCATTTTGTTGATCATTGGAAAAACTTATCTTTCTTGAAAGGAAATTATTAATAGATTGAAAAATCTTGATAATGTTATTTTGTCAAAATTTTTGTTATAGAAAAATTTTAAACAATAATTTGGATATTAATTCGAACAGAATAAGAATTTCATGATCATCCTAAAAATATGCAATCGTACTAAGCAATACAGTCTGGACATAAAATAAATGAACACAATTTCAATTTGTTTTTCTTTCGTGATGTTTTTTTAGTTTTATAATTATTTTTTGGAGGCTTTTAATTGATTTTCATAAAACAAAAAGTCCTTTGTTTCGCTTTTTTACAATTTTATTTAATTTAATTGTAACTTAAACTTTGGTAATGTAAATATATTCGATTGAAAATTGTTTTTGTACAAGTTAGCAAAAAAAAAACTTGATAAAACTTTATACCACATTCAAATTTTGTGCTATAACTATTTCTTTCTGCACTATTCTTGGATAGATTTGGCTGAAATTCATCATTATATGTATTTATAATTCAGTTAAGAAATGTAAATTTCATTAAAATCAGAAAACGCATTTTTGAGTAATCGCATTGAGATACTTTTTTATTATCGTATTACAAGTTTTTCTTTTTTTTCATAAAATTTTCTGTAAAATTCAGTTAAAATGCCTTTTGTACTATAAAAAGGAAAGATAGGTACCACAAGAAAATATATAAATATATACATATTACAAATAGGAGTATATATCTTTCGTCGATATAAGATAAAATGTGGAAAATACCGTCATGATTGTAGGTAGATGGATATAGACTGGTTTTTGGTGAAAAGGATTCAGTAACGAAATGATTCTACTAAACACAAAAATTGTATGTCGACTGCTTTCTATCTCGTTAACCAGGAGATTTTATGAAGGGGAAGAAAAATTGTTAGAAATAATCAGAGGCAGTAAGTCTTGCTATGTTATAAACGATCGTATATCCTGTACAATATCGACGATATTGTTAAATTTATGTACATACATACCGTATGAACGGAACATATATTACAGATAAATATATTTCACGAGATACTATATAGTATCTATAGATACGTAAATAAATTTTCTTCATTCAAGTCTCCTCAGACATCCTATAAAAGTCACACATTGAATTCAATCTCATTCTACCGAACCATGGATTTTATTTGATATCAAAGTATTCCATTTAATTTATTGCTATTCTAGACCAGAAAAAAAAACCCCCCCGATAGAAATGAAAGAAATGCTGAAAACAAACAAACAGACACATATTGAAAAATCTTATATAGCTTAAGTCTAGAGATAGATAGAATGTGTATTTAGTTGTTCGTCTAGCTAGAATGACTTTCTTTTATAGAACAAAAAGAAAAATATTTGGAAAATCTTAACAGAAAATAGTTGAAATGTTGTAGAAGAATAGAAGAAAGTGGTAAAGAACCATCTGGTGAATGACGATGATAAGATGATAAACAAAAAAATCTATATGTGCGTGGAATAGGTATATTTAACTTATAGGAAAAAGAAAATCTTTAGTAGAAACTATGAATACAAATGCTAACTGAAAGATGAAAAAAAAGCATCCCAACAATCGTTTTTCTATACAATTTGTTTTATTTTTCCTTTCAGTAAAAGTTAAATTGTTTTGTAATTTAATGAACAATAAGTTCACTTCACTATTCTGTAGAAAGGAATGCCTCTATAGCATGATATAATTACAATTTGCCAGGATAATGAAGTTGTCTAATTTCTAAAAAAAACAAAAAAACTTGTATTTTTCTCGTCTATTAATATAAAAAGTTCTATCTTGGGTTACTGCATCTTTTTTTTTATAAAAGTCCTTATTATTTTCTCAAGAGAAAAACTATTCTAGGGGTTACGACAATGATGATAACGAGAATAACGATCCTCAATCTTGTACTTTATTTTTTAGCACTCAACAATTTTCAAGATTATTTTTACATGTTTTTTTGTATAGATATTGCTTTTAAGAAAATAGTGGGATGAATAATAATTGTGAAGTTATGTAAACCTGTCTATAATAGACTTTTGTCTATGATTTTGAAAAAAAAACATTTCAATAGAAATCAGTTAACAACTAGTAACAATGAAATATTAGATAACGTCCAAATATATTTTTAATAGTGTAAAAATTTACACTCTTCGGATGAGAAGAAAATACTTAGAAACAAACTTTTATAATATGCATATTATGAAAAATAATATACTAACTAGAATGTAGCCATTTTTAAAAATATCTTAATTAACAGCGCAAGTGTTAAAAAATGTTTGCTGCTGTAGAAATTTATATGTGTATCGCAGCTCTACATTAATCACTAATTAATGTTGATATTTCATTGAAATAACTAGCCCGGCGCTCTCACAAACGATCAGGAGCGAATCATACTAGGCGATGGCGCAATTAAATCTACCTCAATCTATTAGTTCCTCCGTCATCACCAAAGCTAGCTGTTCTATCTTGTTTTAGATGCAGACCATATCTCCGATCCTGGCTATATGTATGAGATGGGTTTTCATTCATGAAATATAACCAATTATTGCTTATGTAGAATTTTGTCCTTCTACATTACGAAACTCTAGAAGACAGCAGATAAATAGCGTCACCTTTTTCCTTAATTATTAATAACTTTACAGCTAAATTACTTACAAAGATTTCCGAATTTTAATTATTAATTATAGTATATTAATTTATTTTTAACAATTTTCCATTGTGTTGGGCCCCAACATTATCTGGTTTATTGATCAATAATTTGTAATCAACAGTTTGATGTGTTTGAAATTTTCCCGACCATAATTTTAAAGTAAAAAAAAAAAAGATATACTAGACAAACTACTGAATTTAAAAATTCAAGATAAAGGCACTTTTTCCCCGAAAATAAAGTAATTTAATTCAATTTTTTTTTACCAAAACAAAAAAAGCTTTATCCAATTGACTTTTTTTGTTGTCACCAACATTTTTATTATTCGGTAGACAAGATTTTGAACCAAACGCAAAGAAAAATAAAGAACTTAAAACTTTTACAAGAAAATTCAAGCCAAACGTTAAACAATAAACACAAGTAGTTTTCCAAGGCGAAGACGACGGATGCCAAAAAGAAAAACCTCTAACAACTTTTTGCAGAAGAAATTTCTTAACCAGAATGAACGAGCACTAAAAATGCGAATACACTGAGAGGGTAGTAGATTTCGAAATGTATCACAATAAAAATCTACTATAATAATAGAAATTCCTTCAAAGATATAAACATCAAGTGGGAAAATACATATGAGGTCCTGGAACTAGAATGAAAAACAATCATCAACCGAAAGAGTCTGTATGAAGTCAAATCTACTTTTGTCTATACCGAATGATTTATCTTTTTCTGGAATTGGGAAAAAAAAACTGCATGCGAGAACAACAACCTTTAGAGAGAATTATTATAGTCTATCTGTTGGCATACATAAATGACTTTCAAGATTAAAATGAACAACAATTCTTACAAATATATATTTTATATTGTAATTCTGATCATTTTATCTTTATCTAGTTTATGTCAAGATTAAAGATGAGAATTTCGAAATAATGATGACATCTTATGTTTGATAATAATTTGTGATCCTCATTAAAAGACTTGCATTATTTCATATAAATATTTTAGTATATCTCTACGCGACTGCATAAATAATGTAAAATATGAATAATTTGTAATAAATTATTATATTTTATCATAATATAGTAAGAAAAAAGTAACTTAAGTGAGAAAAGTAAGTCCATTTTCTTTCACGAATATTTAAGAAAAAAATGTCAAGAATCTTGAAGATGCACTAATAAAGTAGCTAATGAGATTGTTTGATGTTCGTAATAAAAAAAAGATATTGTTGTTCGTAATAAAGTTCTTATTCAAGCACCTGTTTTATGGAATAATGTAATACAATTTCTTTTTTTTTGCTTCTATAAGAATGTAAAATATCTCTTAACCACTTTCTTTTCAAAGAATTTTTTCATACTACTTATATTAAGTATACGAAGAATACTTTTATAAAAGATAATACATAACATACTTAGCACTAGTTTTTAGCCATGGTTTCGTTAGCAATATTTCAGGAATATGAAAGTTAATTTCGCTTGTGTGTTTCAATTTTACATAATACTTGCTGCTGATGCAATGACGTGATAATGAGCCTATTCTAGCGACCTAACTATTATAACAGAAGAACCCGATCAAAATCGATTCAGAAATTTTGAGAGTACCCATAACTAATGAATTATTTTAACATAAAAGATTAATAAAAATCGAAAAAACAAGCTTTTATTTGTTAATGAAATATATAACTGCCATTTTTTTTATATAAAAAATTTGAACAATCTCGCAATATTTAACTAAACTATAACGTAACACGTATTTACCCTTACTATATACGATCGATGTAGAACTAGTGAAACTATATCTCTTTGAAAATATTTCATTAATAATATCGCTAATATTTTAAGCCGCAAAATTGTAATTGTTTAATTTTGTATTCGACGAATTAATTAAAATTGCGAAAAGGTGTGTCAATTAATGAAGGGAATCCCTATTAAAAAGATTCCATGTTAACATTTACTGTATATATTAGTAGAGGCTCATTAAGTTCCATTGGCAAGTATTCTTTTCTGGATATTTCCACTCCCAAAATATAAATATAGTATATCATACTCGTACTTTGAAAAATCCATACATGGGAAAACGTTTTGCTTTGAAGTTGAAGTGGAATAAAATCCGTTTTTCCTAGATGAATTCAACATATTTGATGTATAAAATTTCTACGGCATATGTAAGGATTTGATCAATTCATTATACACATTTCCTTTTAACAATTAAAAACCTTGATTGTTGTTGGAAACTAGGATGTGGAAATGAAAATCGTATTTTTTTAAATGAAACTGTTTACTAAATGGTAGAACAAATATCGTAAAGTTAGCCACTTCAAAAATGCTATACTTTTACTCTAAAAATGCAAATAGCCAGAATAGGCAAGAACTGGTAGTTGTATTTCATCCACCTTTAGAAATAATTTCTATGTATTTAACTCTAAAAGCTCGGTTTACGTTTTTTGTAAAAATAAAATAAGCATGAATTATACAAAAAGATACACATAAACGACGAACAGAAATAAATTGAAATTAAAAAGCCTTCAGTACCTTGCATAAGGCTCTTTGGTGTGCATTCATTTTATTTACTCATTCAAATACAACCGAAATTTAAAATTTAGAGTGATTATTTTATTTTGATTATTTTTAAAACTATAAAATCTAATAAGAATAATCAACGCATGTTCTACTCCTATGTTAATACATTTTTTAAAGATTAGCGATAAAAGTTATTTAATTTAACTTTACTTTAATCTAAAACCAACTCAATTAATCGCAAACGTTGCAAAAAGTCATCCAAAATAAATTCCATACAAATATAAATGATTTAGAAATATGATTAGGGATCAGAAGATCACATCATTTTACATAATTTGTTTCTTCTTGTTAATTTAACGAATAATGAAAAAAGGTCAAAAAGTTGATATCCAAAATAAGATCCGGAATATGAATAGTTGTCATAGAAACTATGTGAACTAGAAAGATTTTATAAATTTTCCTTGTAGAATTTGAGAATATTTTCTGGTATAGGCTAAAAACTTCCTTAATCTCTTAACGTTAATTAATCATTCCCATTGCAACAAGGAAAGAGCCAAAAAAAAAGGATTAATTATTTTAACAGTGATAGCAGAGAGAATATGTTTTATGGAAATTAAGTTCATTCACAGATAATATGAAACGATTTGGAAAATGTAAATTGGAATAAAAATATCTGATTTTTAGTCTCAAGTGAATTTGTGGTTGAAGCTTTCCTGTGATGGCTTTAGAAGACGAAAAAAGAAAATACATATTATGAAAAATATGTGGTTACATTAAAAATTAACATTTTTATGTATCTTTATGTAAAATCATATCATTAAGTAAGTAAGTTGTTACAGTAGTTCTGGTTTGCTTAAGTTTTTAGAATAAAATTTAGTATTTATCATTCGTAATACAGTAAAGTTTCATGAAAATTCAAATGAGATCAACTCATTTCAAATTGCTACATCGGTTTAATAATAGACATCAGTAAAAGAGTAGAGGTTAAAAATTCGAAATTTTGTTCGATGAAGAATACACCAAAATACATGTTTAGATCTGCACCACAAGCAGAAATCATAAATTTTAGTGAATTCAGATATTGGGTAGTATGTGTATAGTAGTAGGAACTGTGTTTCAATGAGTTTTGTCTAATTAACCAGGAATTTCAATGATCCACATTTGATATACACTGTTGTCGATACTTTAATATAAGTCCGGAAAATGTTAGATGTAGTAAATCCCTGCTTTATAATCACAATCTTCCATTGTCCCTTGTCATTGTCCGAAGTACTTCCATGATACTTTCCTGATGAATAGGGAAAACTATACGTATACGTAATATAGTTGTTCAAATTATCAAGTCATCTACTTTACTTTCATTATCCTGATTTTAGAATGACATGTAATTACTTTGGTTCCTCTGGCATTTTACAAGTTACATACACATATCTGTCGTACATATTATCTGCTCGGACGTACATATAGTACTCGAGTCTAGTATAAATCTTTTGAAATGATAAAACAGATTTCATTAAATCCATGAAAATCTCTTGTGAGACCTTTTTTTTCATTTTTATTATAAATATTGAGCCTCCTAAGTAATACTTATGTTTTCAACAGAGAGCTTAAACTGACTATATTTGAAGATTTTTTTTGGATAATTTTTTTTTCTCTCTCTTTTTATTCATATCTATGATATGAATATACTTTTTCCCAGTTTGGGTATGTCAATGTCAACTTCAATATAGAAAATAGGGAATAAGAAGATGAATCGATGAACAAAAAATCTAAAATTTAGTTCAATATCGTCTGTAAAATATCAAACTTAGGAACTGGAATAAAAGGAATATAGAATGATGACCTTAGTTTCTATACAAAATCTTCAAAATCCGTAATATTGAATATTAAGGGATGGCTTTTATCTGGCTTTTTACTTTTTCCTTTTTTTTTGGGAGGGAAATGATAATGATACTGATTGATTCTATCTATATTAAGACATGACATTGAATTCCATGCGTATTATTAAAGTATATCCCGCTGATATATCATAGTCCTTACATTGAAATGAGTATTGATCTAATTTAATAAGATGATTTAATCAACTACGTCAATCAGTTTCAGATTTTTTAAATATGAATTTTCAGTTTGGAATATTCAATATTTTCTATTTGAATAAAATTAATGATTGAACAATTTAAAAAAATAATATTTATATTTTTTGAAGTTCCGGAAAAATAACAACCTATGAAATTTCCACCAAATACTTATTTTTACTATAAAACAAATGATGTCTCAAGGAGTTATCCAAATTAAGATTTTGGAAAGAAAACTGTAAATAAATTTGAACTGAAACTAAATTTCAATAAAAAGAAAAGGATTAGATTTATTTAAATCTTAAAACAAGATACAAATTGAAAGAATGAAGAAATCTTCATGAAAACTTTTCGTACTTTTTAACATTACTCCTTACGAAGAAAACCAACGAACCATAACATCATTTTTTTTCGTCCTTATATATTCGGAATTAAAAAAAGAAAAAACTTTCGATGGACTAATTTGATTCACTTCGAAAGCTATCATTTTATTACTACCAATTTTTTCTTTCTTTTCTTTCCAGTTTTGATGAACGAATTTAATATTATAAACGGACTACAACGAAGGGAAATGAATTAAATTTCCCTTGGGTGAAATTATACTGAAAAACAAGGACATATTTTCTCTTTTCAATTTCAATCTAGAAGAATAACTTCAATTTTATATATTATACTATATAGTATATGTTTTCTGGTTCTTCTTGAATGAACATAAAGCTTTTAGGTTTCATAATCCAAAATCGTTTGTCTTCTTCAAATTTATTTAAATATCAAGTCTCATATAAAATACCGCACATTATTAAGTGAAGTGAATGACTTTGTTCTTGTAATTACAATAAGAAAGGATCAACAGGAGGAATAACATAGATAGCGTATTATCTTTATAGTATAGAATACAAAAGTAATATGAAGCGGGATTATATGTAGCTTGAATTCAAAATTGAGGTGGTAACACAAAAAAATTTAATATCATAGAAGAAATTGGTATTCGTGTATGAAATTACTGTAACCGAGTTGAATATTATATTACACGTTCATTTTGATTAACTTATCATGGTTTAATGACAACATAATTTTTGGGTACTATAGTATACTTATTCTAGTAATAAAATGAAGAATATAGTAGAACACATATTAAACTGTTGTAAAACATGGAATCATAAATAAATATCAAACATTTCGAATGTAAAAATGTAAAATAAAATGCAATAAAATAAATTCCTTTTAATTTTGTGGCTTTAATAAAATACTTTTAATTAAAACATATTTTAAATATATTAAATATTGAAATTATTTGCATGTATAGTTTTCATTTTAACATTAGTTTTTAAAAAACGACATTTTTTTACATTAGTTTATTTATTTTAATACAAAGATTACTTCAAAAATACATATTTGAGACTGACTGGGTTCATACAGTTAATATATGAATCGAATTCAACATTTACATACGATCAGTTTAAACGCCTTAGAATAAACACAACTTAACTATTACCAAAAAAACTTCCAGGAAAATATTTTATAAGAAGGACTCACCAATAAATATGTTATATTTGTTTCTACAAGTATATGAACTAACAGATACTCTTTTATTTCTAAGTTACCTTGTATGTATATTATCCTAACTACAGAAGGAACATCTTAATTTTTTTGTTAAATTTGTGTCCTTCTTTTTAAAATTGTACACATTGAAATAAAGAATTTAATATCCGTTTCAATATGAATTCCATCTAAACGGAAACCTACAGAACCTAAAAGAAAAGCTATTACTCAGCTGTAAAATAGATGAATTAAACTGTCAAATGCAAAAGTAAAAGGTAAAAATGACATTTTATGTTAACATAATTTCCTTAACATAATTTATACAAAGAAAGAGAAAAATATAAGTAAATAAATATAAAATAATAAATAGAAATACACAATTTGTGAACAACAGGAATAAAATTTCTTTTGGTTTTTGTGCAAAATCAACTACTATATACTCATGTGTATGAAGATCCTGACTATATACATCTAGAAATACCATAAAGAAACTATTATGTATATATTTTGTCACATAAATTTGGAAACAAGTACTCCGTATTATAGGATAGGTCACGCATAACCTGTTCCTTCTTTTAGTATATAAAAAATATACCATAAATTTACATAATCCTTAAAGCATGCACATAACAAAATCTCATATAAAATATTGTCTGTTGATCTTCTTGGTTTTTGAGCATTTATCTTCTGTCAGTTTTGTTTTACCATAATTTCGTTTTATATGATATCTTCGTACTTAACGCATTTTTATCTTAAAGCACAATATAAAATTATATGGTAAAGAAAATATGAGATAACTTAAGGGGCTAGGACCATCTTGAGATGTAAAAAACTATGTCAAAATTCAAAAAACGGAATGTAACAGCAACTAGTGCGCAAAATCAATAATTTTTTGGATACAACTTTATCCTGGATGCTCTAGGACGAAATCCACTTCGAGATATACCTGATTTTGAGCATACCAAAATGATGAAGACAAAAAATTTTTAAATTGTGTTTTTAGCTAGGCTTGGCGATTGTTTTTTTTTTTAATTAAAAATGAGCAAAAAATCTATATACTAGACATTTCCTCAAAAAACGCACTCATGAAGCACTCATGCGTCAAACATAGTAAATTTTTGGAATTTTGACTTGTAAGATGGCTCAAACTATGCTTAACTTCAATCTTTAAGAAAATGTATAAAAATATTATTTTGTATATGCTTCAGATAACGCCTAATTGGAGGCACTAAAATATAGGGCAGCTCAGGTGAGATAAATACCACTATTAGCATATTAATATATAATATATATATATATATATATATAAACCAAACAGTAAGGCAATTTTCCATCATAATCTAGCCCGTAGTAAAAGAAGGAAAAGGAAATCTGGTTAAAGTGGTGAAATTACTAAAGATGGCCCCTTAAACTGAATATACGAAATGACTAATAGTCGTCCATATACTCATACAATCTATTTAATATGAAGAATAAAATCCATTATCAATTTGTCAGTAAGTAATGATATTTATATTTTTCTCCGATTTTTTTTTTAGTGATAATACATATTTTTGGTTTTCTTTTATTATGTTTGGTTATGCTATATTTATTTAGGCTTAGATTTTATTTTATCTAGTATATAAATGAGTTATATTAAAATATGTCTTATATGATTAGATTTGATATGATTTGGGAAAAAATAAGATTTTTCTATAAATAAATGTAAAGAAAACTATTGTAAAGACAGTTTCAAGGACACAAATGGATTTTGTTATTATATCTTATTCTTTTTCTTAGATTTTATCCTTGAAAATGATAGTTTTCTTAGCTAAACTAAAAATGAATAATATTACAATACAACCACAATTTTTCCAAGCATTTTTTCCGGAAAGAAAAATATAGAACCTCTTCCCAGTTTTGAATGAGTTTGTTAGTTAAATATTTCTCGTCCTTTTGAAGTTCTCTTCGAATGCACTTATTAACATATTCAAGTAATTGTGTTTATATTAAACAAAATATATAAAATATAGCAAATATTTTCTTAATATACAACGATACACAATGATTTACAACCGAAAAGGAATATCCTTAGTATATTATATTCAAAAGATTATGTAGTTTTTAATATCGTCGATTGTTGAAGCTAACAACAATCAAGGATACCACTGTATATGTAAATTTTATATTCTATATTCGCAATAATATAAAAAAATTGTTTTCTTTTCAAATAGATATAAAGCTTCAAAGTTATCTTAACTAGTATTACAAAAGGAATTTTCAGACTCAACGCGGCAAGAGTATTGAACGAATAAATTCATTTTCTGATACATTGGTATAAAAAGAAAATAACAAAGATATCCAGAAGAAAGAATATTATATGCAAATCTATAATATGAGAAATATAGTAGATTTTCTTTTTTTCTTCCCCAAATATAAGATACAATTTAGTTTTTCCTCTTCTTCCTTTACATATGAATGCAATTTATTTAGAATATAATAGACTATTTGAAGACCACAAAATAATATTCAAAAAAGGTTCCATCGAAAAGAAAAGGGACACAAACTTTTTAACATGTCCCATGAGAGTTTTTGGTGGAAACTTTTATAAATTGTTATAGCCATTATATGAACACAAGTAAGGAAAAATGCATTTAAGATTTTATGATAATATACATTTCATGTTGTCCTTTTTGAACTTTTCAAAGTTGACTTTTTACTTGATCAAATCAACAAAAAATGAAAATGTATGAATTTTCCTTTTATCATTGGATGATGTTTTTCATCTTTTGTGGAATCATTTTTATTCAAATTATGAATCGTTCATATTATTGAGAATATTTGAGTACTATTGTATATGATTTTTATATGTTTATAAGTCAATTTAAATAAAAATAAGATATTTCTGAAATTTTCATGATTCTATGATGATTTAAAATACACAGAAAATTATTTGAATTTCTATCTAAATCTATGTCAGGGTAAAAACTGTATAATTAATAATACGTATAATATATTTCAAATAAATCCATTTCTTAATAAATAAACTATACGTCTTTTTGCATTAATTTATATAAATTATGATTTGAAGAACATTCTGAAATATTTATGATTCTAATAACATTCGGCTCAGTTCGGCGCTAAATCAACGGCCTAGCCTCGCCGAACCTCAGATCATCTATAAGAATTTTTTCGTTATGTTTTTGTGTGAATTCAGAAATGAAAATTCCAGGAAATAAAGTTAAATGAAAATTTTTTCTCTTGTCGAAGAAAAACAGAAAAAGAAAAAAAATTTTCTTTTTTTTTGTCGTTGAAAAGTTATTTATATAATTCGAAATGTTAGACTTGATGAAACCAGAAAAGAAAACAATATTGAATTTGAAAAGAATTAAAGTAGGCAGTTTTATATTAAAATGGTAGCAATCAAAAGCTAAAATTAAGATGTCGTTTCATTAATTAATGACTGTTTTTATAAGCAAATGAATATTTTAACATTCATTTGTTTTAAAAATTTAGTAAGAATTTACTAAACGAGAACCGTTTTTATGATTGAGTATATTCATTTGGAGGGCGAGCTAATTAATAACACAATGAAAAATTGCTAAAGTTTCAAGTTGAATTTTTTTCCTATAGTACACCCTTTTCAAATCTTATATAATATAGGGACCGTGTGGAGATTTAAACAACTTCATTCTCTTAATACTTTATTACGACTGCTCTTGTTAACAAAAAGTCTATCGATACCGATAGAATGGTTACGGTACAATCAGAAGCTAGACCAACACAAAGATATCTGTTATTTCGTTTTTTTTTGTTTTGTACGTAAAATGCCTACAGATCGACCATCCTGACATTTAATCGTCCGCGATTATCATCTGATTGTATCGTGACATATTACACACATAGAATAGTTTCTTATTTTCTATGAAGATACTTAGTATATTCCAGATTAATAACAATAATAATGTTATGCATAGAAATTACATAAATTAATCCATATTGTACTCAACATATGAGATTTTACAACAATTTTTCATTCTAAATTGGATTTGGCGATTACCAATCAAAAAGCATTCGTCATATTAAACAAAATATTGTATCAAAACAATTTTACGTTACATTTTAGCGAAATACTTAAGCTTAACATAAATATGAATATTATAAACTACTTATCAGTTAAAGAAACATTATTCATTACATTCAATGCAAATCCCTTTTTTTTTCTTTTTAAATTTGTTACAGGTATCAATTTTTCTTTTATTTTCCTTTTTCCTTAGTAAAAAACTAAGAGTCAAAACTTAAAATACATAGATAAAAAACAATTTTACAATAGTCGTAATTATTTGGTTCCTGAAACCATGTCCAATAATATATACATTAAACCATTAAACATAAACATATCTATTCAACATTAGATAAATACAACTTCATGTTTGCAGGTGAACAAATACCTTTATATGGCACTCTAGCCAACTGCAATCCGTCAATATTGCACTATATTCTACTTAGAATACTTGGTGATTCATAAAATCATCAAACAATAACAATAAAACATTGTCACAACACAAGTATTCTAAGTAAAACAAAAACACCACACGAACAAAAACAATTCTTGGAAATATTCAAGAATTTCTAGAGCTTTCGAGAAAATATCGCCATCTAATCTGTTCCAGAAAGCTCCGAAATGAATCATTGCTTGTGTATCGAATAAGAGTTTTCTAGACGTTGCCATCTAGCTTTAGATAGCCAAACGACCAGTCTTTTCAAGAAAGTTCGCGAAATAGACCAATCTGATATAAAAAGCGCTGTAGGGTCGAGCCTGAAATCAGTCTTAATCGATCAGTTGAAGTGAAAAGCTTCGTCAGAGATTATACAAGACAGAGATTTAAAACGTGATTATTTTTGTGAAAGTAATTAAAATAGTGAAGCTCTAAAACTGTGATAAATAATTATAATAATTAAATTATTGAAAGACAAATATTTTTAAGACTAATTGTAAGCAGAAATAATTATAAATAAACTTTATACGCTAAATTCACATAAATAAAAAGTGTTATCATTCTAATAACATCGAACCGAAAGAATAACACGCTACATTGGTGTCAGAAGTGGGATTATTTATCGTGAATCAGTGCAGGAAAGACAATTGTGCTAAAAATTTCTGCAAGAAAATTCGAAATTAAACTAGAAACTTCTGTGGGGAAAATTTCGAAGAAATTCGTTATTAAGAAATTTGAGTATAGTAATTTCGACTGTGTGAGAAGTTTCAGGGGCGTACAAGAAATTTTGTATGAGTTGTATGAAAATTTCGATTGTGCGAAATTTGAGGTTATACGTCGTGTGAAAATTTCGATTGTACGAGAAATTTCGTAGAAATTAAGATTATACTGGGAAAATTCGTGGTATTTAGATACTGTGCGAGAAGTTTCGATAGAACAATAGAATTTCGTGAACAATTAAAAATATTTGAACGATGGAAAGTAAATTATTAGATAGTTTAAGTACATCAGAACTATCCACAGTTCTGCGTGTGTGGAAGTCAGTTTCCACGGGAACTAAAACAGAAAAAAAGAAAAGAGTAATCGCTGAATGTGCAACAAGAGAACTAGACATTAGCACATTCGATTTTAGTGAAATTCTGAAAGAGGAAAAACAAGAAGAAATCAACAACGAAGAGGGAAACCAAGAAGAAACTACCAACGAAGACGCGGCTAAAACAACAGCAAGTGTTCAAGACGATTTAAAGATGCTTATGACCATGATGATCGGTCTTCAGACTAAAATGGACTCAAATGCTTCTAGTCTGCAAGAAGAAATGAAAACAAATGCTTCTAGTCTGCAAGAAGAAATGAAAACAAATGCTTCTAGTCTTCAGACTAAAATGGACTCAACTGCTTCTAGTCTTCAGACTAAAATGGACTCAACTGCTTCTAGTCTTCAGACTAAAATGGACTCAACTACTTCTAATCTACAAGGCGAATTAAAATCAACTGCTTCAAGTTTACAAATTAAAATAGATTCGACTTCTGCAAGTCTAGAAAGTAAGATTGCAAGTGTATCTGACATGCAGAATAGGATGGAATCCAGCATGGGAGAATTAAAATCTCAAGTTGAATCCAGTGTTGCGAACTTAGAAGACAAAATTACTACAGAAGTAAGTAAAGTTGAACAGAAATTGGAAGACAAAATAACTACAGAAGTTACAACAATTCGCGCGGAAGTAAGCAACGTAGAACAAAAATTGGACCAGAAATTTGAACAAAAAGTAGCAGAAATGGAAGCAAAAATGGCTGACATCAAAGAAAATAAACCAAATATTGAGTCATCAGGTAAAAGGATAAAGCCACCAATATTTGACGGCAAAACTTCATGGCCTGTATATAAACGACAGTTTGAAGCGGCTGCTGGTGCGAACAACTGGTCCGATAAAGAAAAAGCCACAGCATTAATTCTGGCTCTACGGGGTAACGCAGCCGATTTATTGCGGACAATCTCACCAGAAAATGAGAAGAATTACAATTACATTGTAACACAATTGGACATTCGATATGGGGATAACCACATGAAGGACGTATACCGAATGGAACTCGTCAACAGAATGCAAGAATCTGGAGAGACACTTCAGGAGTTGTCAGCAGATATTGAGCGGTTGGTATACTTGTCATACCCCGATTATCCCCTGGAGCTGCAGAATGACTTGGCTGCAGAAAGATTCACCAATGCCATTCGGGATGCAGACATTCAGTTCAAGGTCCGGATTAGTGGAAAGCGCATGTTGCACGATGTGTTGGCTGTCGCGTTGACATTGGAAGCTGCAAAGAGAGCAACAAGGGCGGCTCCAATGGTACGAGCTGCTATGGTTGATGAAGACTCAACAGAACTAACGATAGACCAACTAACCGAAAAGATAAAGGCGGATGTTCAGCAAGTTATCCAGGAATTGGAATTGAACGATACTAAAAGAAGACTGAAATGCTGGGGCTGCGGTAAAGAAGGACATTTAGAGCGGCAGTGCCCCAACCAGACAAAAGCACCGATTATGGTATCAGTCTCTCTCCTACAACAGAGTAACGACAGATTAACGACGCAAGGAGTAATTGCTGGTCATCGATGCAGGATCATCGTAGATACGGGTGCAAGTAGATCCATCGTGAACAGGAAGCTCATTAGTAGGAAACACATGAGCAGAAGCAGTAACAGTGTTCTTCAAACGGTTACAGGGGAATCTTCTCCGATTCTGGGTGAAGTGATTCTAGCATTGGGGCTAGATGAGTATGTGTTTCGACATACGTTTTTGGTGGCTGATATAATGGACGATTGTATCATGGGCCTGGACTTCATGAAGCAGAATGGAGTGAGTGTAAGCATTGAAGATAGGTTATTGCGATGTGGAAATATTGAGTTCCCGCTAACGTTGGAGGAAGCAGATTCCAGTGACACCAAATCAAATCTACGAGACCAACAAGTTACGGCAGATGCAAATGCTGTTGTAGAAATGAAACGGACGGACGACATTGGACTGACAACTCAAGACACGGAGTTGTCAAAAAGTAAAAATAGAAGGACAAGAAGCAAATCCAGTGTCGTAGATGCTGAAGGGGTTTTTGAGGAAACGAGTAAGGACTGCAGGAATGTGAAAAAGGTAGTAGCTATCCGTACATTAAGGATTGGAGGCGATGACATGTCGAGCATCCGAAACGCGCAGCTAAAGGATGAAGATGTTGGACCAATCCTTAAATGGAAGAAAAGGGGTCAGCGTCCAAAATGGAGCGATATCGTAATACGCAGTGATACGACAAAAAGTTATTGGGCTCAGTGGGACTCGTTACAGATAGAAAATGGCGTTCTGAGGAGAAAATGGGATTCTCCTGATGGAAAAGCCAAACTAATGCAGTTGATCGTGCCTAAGTCCAAAGTACATGAGGTACTTGGTGAAGTACATGCTGGAACTTCAGGAGGACATTTGGGAGTCAACAGAACATTAGCGAAGGTGCGAGAACGATTCTATTGGGTACACTGGCGAGCTGATGTCAAAAGCTGGTGCAGGAATTGTGACACCTGCACAAAGATTGTAGGACATCAAAAGGAAACTGAAACTGCAGTGGGGCAATATGTTGACGCTGAACTGAAGCAAGACACGAGTGGACAGGATAGCACCAGACAGACTGTACCGGAAGATCATCTGGGCAGCATATACGGGTTCCGATGGACAAAGTATTTGAGGACAACAAATTAAAAGATAGTGACTGCACCAACGAGATGAACTCTTTGGACGTGGTATGGCGAAAGCGAAAATCATCGAAAGTAAAAATGAAGGTGATTCATTCAAATCAGTTAGCGAAGAATCGCGGCACGGGTCCAAAAGAGTTCTGTTCGGGACGAACAGATTTAAGAAGGGGGTAGTGCACTATATTCTACTTAGAATACTTGGTGATTCATAAAATCATCAAACAATAACAATAAAACATTGTCACAACACAAGTATTCTAAGTAAAACAAAAACACCACACGAACAAAAACAATTCTTGGAAATATTCAAGAATTTCTAGAGCTTTCGAGAAAATATCGCCATCTAATCTGTTCCAGAAAGCTCCGAAATGAATCATTGCTTGTGTATCGAATAAGAGTTTTCTAGACGTTGCCATCTAGCTTTAGATAGCCAAACGACCAGTCTTTTCAAGAAAGTTCGCGAAATAGACCAATCTGATATAAAAAGCGCTGTAGGGTCGAGCCTGAAATCAGTCTTAATCGATCAGTTGAAGTGAAAAGCTTCGTCAGAGATTATACAAGACAGAGATTTAAAACGTGATTATTTTTGTGAAAGTAATTAAAATAGTGAAGCTCTAAAACTGTGATAAATAATTATAATAATTAAATTATTGAAAGACAAATATTTTTAAGACTAATTGTAAGCAGAAATAATTATAAATAAACTTTATACGCTAAATTCACATAAATAAAAAGTGTTATCATTCTAATAACATCGAACCGAAAGAATAACACGCTACAATATCTTTAATTTGATATCTGTCATTATTAAGCACTTCTACGATTTCATACGGTCCACGATACTTCGCTAACAATTTCTTGTTAATACCAGGGGTAGTACTTATATGCTTCACCATAACATAGTCACCCTTTTGATACTGATACGGGGCCTTGTGCTTTTTATCAAAATATTTTTTATTATAATCTTGCGATTTTTTATTTGGTCAGAGGCCTCATTCCGTATATCAATCAAATTACGTTCAGAATTATTTACATTTTCCGAAAAAAATTCCATTATTTTATCACAAAATTGTCCTTTTTGATTCACCCCAAAAAGCAGCATACTCGGAGTGTATCCCGTACTTCTATTAATAGTATTATTAAGAGCATGTTCGATTTTGGGTAAACAAGCACTCCATCCAATTGCGCTTTGGGAATCACATTCCTTTGATAACATAGGAATTATTGAACGATTCACACGTTCCACCTGACCATTCGATTGGGGGGGCATAGTAGCTACTTTGATATGTTTCACATTATTATCAGCTAAAAACGCGAGAAATTCTTGAGAAGTGAAACATGTTCCGCGGTCAGAAATAATTTTCGATGGTCTACTATAAGTTTCAAAATATGACTCGAGGCACTTAATTGCTTCTTTACTTTTTGTAGTATTCACAGCGTACAATTTAACAAATTTTGTAAATCCATCGATAACTACAAGAATGTGTTGCTTCTTATTTTTAGTAGATGGTAGAGGACCCAGATGGTCAATATGTAATGATTCTAATAAGAAAATATTATCATTTCAAATTGCATAGAGAAATGCTTTCAAACCCAAAACAATTTATATACCTTTATTTCGGAATCATATTTCAATTTATTGCAGCTTCATATTTTACTTCTTAGAAGATTTTAAAACTAAATTAAAAATAAGTATTTTCCAATTTTCTTATAATAGATATTTTCTTCGTTTTGTCATAGACAATCCGAAAATATTTGAAAATTCTCCAAAAAGCTTTTAAAATTCTTTCACTTACTTTGTTTTATATTATTTAAACATTAGTTATGTACACAATTCCATAATACATCACATTGTAAACAATGAAAATCTTTATTATATTTAAATTCAACATAATATATGTTAAACAATTTTATGGAAATTATTTTGCATAACATTTAAAGTCAATGTTGAGAAAGTCAAAAGTGGGTATAGAGATGAAAATTTTTAGAAGATTTAAACAAATTATTTGTTATCTTAAAATTTTAGTCGTGAATTAATTAAAATTTAGGTTTTATAATTATATACGTAAATATGTGTATATAAAAAGAATATGTATACATATAGTAGTAGTAGTAGGATATATACTTCTTCCTAAAACCCTTTCAATTTGTCTATTATTTGTATAATTTTCATATACAATAAATATGGTCGTCAAGTGGGAGTTTTGTGTTGATATTATGAAAATATGTAAAGAAAATTTACCATACATTTAACAATAATAATGGTGTATATAGAAAGGATTACATCTACGCATAAAGATGACTCTCTATAACTAGGTTAACTATATGAGAAAAATAAGTACGGTGTTTCCGATTTGTTGAACTGGAAACTATATGAAAAAGTTAGTTAAAGATTTGATATAGTAAAATTATGTTAAGTGTTGTTTTTATTATACCATAGATTTGATTATTATTTACTTTGCACCATTTCATATGAGTTGATTTTTATAAAATGATATTTAGTTCAATTAAAATGATAATATTTATATGAATCAATAAAAATTAAAGTTACATATATGAAAATCAAATTAACCTATATTTATATTTTTAACTGAATCATAGCATCCAATATATGCAAGTTTTGTTTTATATAACTTGCTATATGTATTCAGAAGGTATATAGTCCTTATGATATAAAATTAAGATATGTAAAATTTTCATTCTAGTTACAGTCAAACAATTCCTGTACTCCATTTGAAAAAACCATATATGTACATATGTGTACCTAATTAAAAAATTTTAATTCTAAAAGATTTCGAAAAGTCGAAAAAGGAAAAATTTGTATTTTAATTTAAATTTCAATGAAAATCGAAAAAATTATAAAAAAGAAATCAAAAGAAGGAAGCTGTTTCTAGTAGGATTTGCATAAAACATCGTTTACGAAATTTTTCCCCAAAATAATCGGAATTAATAATTGAATTTCTCTTAAATTCTCGATAATAACAATTATTTTTCCGGAAAAATCTTATTTAAGCTGATGCTATTTTGTCATTAGTTCAATTTCAAAACATTAATCAAGAAAATGTATTTCCATTAATGATGGGAAATAATAATTAATTTGTTTTATATGCTTCAGGGAATGCAGTTTATATCAAAACCAGACTTAAATTGGCTAAAATTCTCTTTTCTTTTCAATAGATTGGATATTTGATCCTATACAAAAAAAAATAGATTTATATTATCCCTTATAAATTTGCCAAAAATCCCATTCTTTTTTATATTTGAAAATAGTTAACATTAAAAGCTCATATTAACGGGCATAACCTAAAAAAGTGAGTAATTGAGTATAATAAATTTCGATGCCGACGAGGACATACATTTTATATGTTCAACAGTAATGCTATTGAATTATAGTATACCATTCGTACGTACACTGAACCGAATCGAAAAACAACAATAAAACGTTTAGGAGATATTTATAAAAAGAACAAAAAAAAACCCTTAAAAAGGGAATGCACCGCATATAACGACAAAAAAGGAACAACTTCAAGAGTCGTTATCCAATTTAGCATTCTTTCAAGTTGGTTTCGATAAAAAACATAAAAAAAGGTTTAACTCTCATCCTTTCTGTCGTCTAGTAAGAGTATGTATATGTATTTTTATGGTCAGACATTTTCACTTCAAATCGACGGGGGACTACCAATAAAAGGTTAAGACTTTCTTGATGGTTACAAAATTTTTGGGTTTGAAAGCGGCAAAAAAAAAGAAATATATGAAATAAAATCCACAAAAATTTATAGTCAACTGATAAGTACGAAGTAACAAGTACATGGGAACCTCGAGACATTTTCGTTAAGCTTAAAGCGAAATTTTTTACACATAAAAATGATTACAAAAGATAGACTTCCAAAAAACAAAAAAAAACAGTTGCCCAAAATGTAATAAAAGCCAAAATGGAGGAATATTTTGTAGGGCATAGTTAAAGAAAACTATAGCTAGACTGTATAATAGTAATGTTTGTTTTTCTTGGTGTTTAGTTTCGCTAACTTCAATGGTAAAGTTGTACTATTGTTATGATTTCTTCCTTAACTTCGTCCTTTTTTTTCAAAGTCGTTTGGTAACAAGATAAATGGATGGAATCCGTTTATCTTAAATTAATATATTAAAGTTTTCATATTTATAGAATTTAAAAACTGTTTCAATAAATTAAAATTGTAATATCAGTTTGAAAATTTGTCTTTTTACCCATTTGAAAAATTAAATTAATTAAATTACGTATACACAAATACAGGAAAAGTTTAATCGGCAAGTTAAAGGGTAAAACAAAATAGATGCTTTGAGATTCGACATGGCATAAAAGGATTTTTCAATAGACAGTAATGGACATGGAATACGCCTAGTGTTTCCTATTTCAGAAGTAGGAAGCAACATTAAAATTGCATCGCGTATATATTGTATATTCCTCGCTACGTAAAGAATACCCTCTTTATCTTAAAACAGATTCAAAACAATTACTGCCGTAGTAACTTTTTAGCGATAGTTGATGTTGCCGGAAGCTTCCAATGCAGATAAGCTGAAATTACTCCGAATACAATATTCGCCAGAGCTTTAGTTTTTTATGATGCATACTAAAATTAAATTTCTGTTTAATTTCGACGTTAAAATTGGCTATTCATATTCGGTTCCATGATTCTTTTAAAATAATTATTCATGCAAATGATTAAAGTAAATATTATAAAACGAAAAATATTGACCAAAAAATATTATTTAATATATTAAAATATTCTTTTTCGAATATTAAAAAAATATTACATTTATTATAAATTTTTAAACTTGACACAAACATTTTCAAATAAAATGATTTTACATCTTTTTTGTGCAATTATTATAATTTATTAATAAAAATTAGACCAAATGAAATTATATAAAAATATGAAATTTTTTTTCAATTAAAAAATCGCGTTTCCACCAAAAGCAAAATCGTGTGGATTTTGTAAAAGCTAGATTTTTCTTTTTTTTTAAATAAAATAATTTGCTTGGAAAAAATAAATTATAAAAATAGAGATAAAAATCTGAAATGTGCAGAATTTACGAGTTAAAAAGTTCATAAAACACCTCGCGTTTTTATTGTGCAAATTTTCGGATGAGTGGAGTTCAAATTTGTATTCATTTTTTTTGATGCAATTTTAACACAAATTTTTATATCTACTCAAAAAATTTTAGTTAAAAGTTAGATATTCAATTCTTTTCAATATTTTAAGTCTGTTTTGAATTAAAAAATTGTTTTTTTTTTAATCTTAATTACGAGCGTCCTATAAAAACTTTTAGGAGATAATTGTGATGTTGACTTCAATTATTATTAACAATCATAATAAATTAGACTTGAAAAACATTTTTATACATCTACCAGAAAATTAGTTTTTTCGTTAGAGTACTAGGAAAATATAGTACTAATACGGTATACTGAAAGATCAGTATAAGAAATACCGTATACAAACTGTGAACTGAAGAGAAATTAGACGCGATTCGCTGACTTTTTATTCAATACCTCCTTTGAAAATGAAAGAAACAAAAAATTCGACACCAAATAGGAAAAACGAATTTATGTTTTTCATTAGAAGGAATGAAATAACCTCTAAATCAAGTATATTCTATTTTACCAATTTCTTCCTATAAGATAATTGTAGCAAGCGAGAGCTTAAATGTTCTTATGGAATTGCTGCTAAGGAATGAATGGGAGAAGAAATGCATTATATATATTTTTATAGAAAAAAGCCACAAATACATTGTAAATAAAAATTAGGGAGGCAACAAAATGTCGTATAATTATAAAAGAAATGCGAAACTGGAGTGGAATCGTGTAATTCGATTAATAGTAAATCGTATCAAAAATACAATGGAATTCCTATGGTTTTGCGATACGATTTGGTCGAAAACAAGTTACACGATTCCACTCCTGATAAGTGAGTTTTCACATCTTCTTACAAAGTTATTGTACTCTATACTTATACTGTGCCAAAAGTATGCTCTTTATCTATTTATTGAATGCTGAACAGAGTTAACTTAGTTGAAATATATAAAATTCCTTACGAATTTCAAATATTTTCATGAGCAAGAGCAGAAATAAAAAATAACATGAAATCTTTGTGTAAGTATTAATTGAAGGATTTCAAAAAGGTTGCATAAGCTTACCTAAAAATACTTCTTCATTTACATATCTAGATCTTCAAAAGGCGTTAAATTAAATGTAAATATACCGAAATATATACAAATATATTAAAAATAAAAGCTCAATATTTTGTCTCATAGAAATTAAAGTAAAAATTTTTAAATCTTAATTTTTCTAACAAGTTACAATTTACTATAAAACCGAGTCATAGAACTCTTCAAATTAAATTATAATAAAGTTTCGTCCTTATACTACTTCAAATATGAATTCATTAACTCTTCAGCCATTATCGCCATTTTTTGCATTCAAATATTGTAGTTCAAATGAGAAAAGCGAAATTTTATTTTAAAATAAATGCTGGTAGCTGAATATAAGCTCATTTAAGACAGAAGCAAAAAAAAGAAACTTATTTGAAAAACGTCGACTTTCATAAATTCTCTAACCATCCCAATATATGGAACCTATCCCATTTTCCATTATTAAAGTTTTGCACTAAAGTTGTATATGTATACTATAATGGTGGATGAAAATTATGAAAGAACACTTAAAAAATTTTTCAAAAGAATCAATGATACTATAAAAAATCCTTAAAACAGAAAAGAAAAAGTGTTTTCTTTCGTGGCATTAAACTAGATTCTATAGAATTATAGTTTTTTGCCCTGGAAATTCTCAAATCGAAAATTTTCTACCGGATAATAGTGAGTGCATTGATAAGTATAGAAATATAAGCTTGATATATTTGAACTGTATATCTTACACAAATGTATAGCGTTGTGTAAAAAAGAAGGCATACGTGCTCAGAAGGGGAACTTTTCGAATTCAGGCTAGTGATTATAAAAATGTATAATATCTGTCAGAATCTATCATAATTGTTTAAAACGTCCCACATAATAGGACTGATTATATAGTTCCTGAACCAAATATTAAAATGAATCCTAATTTAATTTCTTAAATTGATAGTTTTCATTCTATGTTATAGGCTTAGTATTGGTAAAAGGATGTAGAGAAGAGTACAATTTTGGTTGAACTGTTCGTAGTTTTGGCATACTATCAATATTTATATTAGACTTAACTGGATATGAAATGTAAATATAAATGGATATCGAGTGCTTCCCAATTTTGTCTTCTATCAAACATTTACTATAGTAGAGAAGAGTTAAAAATATTTCAGAATACATAAAAATAAATTTAAGAAAAAAACGAATTTTGGAAATGGACGAAAGGTTTTTCAAGTGTATAGAAATAGTGAAATGAATAATTCATATATTTATTTCTGTATATTTTATAAACACCTTTTGAAAGCATTCTAATGGGAATCCAAACCGTATTCAAATGAAATTACCTATAACTTATAGATAATCCCATTTTAATTCTATAATGCTACCAAAATTTTCATTCAAAATCGAACTAAATATTGAATGACATAAACCGAAAATATGGAAAGATGATGATGACAATGACCATTACAAAAAAAAAAAAGATAATCCATAAATACCCTTTTAGTACTATATGAAAAGCATTTTATTTTATTTTCTCCAACACTTATCCATTTGACCATTTCAGTTTTTATACGTTTTACACATCAACTGGTAAAAAAACCATTATTTCTCTTTTTATTTTCCTAACAACTGATATATTCATAAAACCTTCTCATGACAACCCATCTGAAAAAATGCACATAAAAAATATCCTACAGAAAGCCTCTTTCAACTTAGCCTAAAAGGAAAATATTGAAAACATCGAAAAAGCTCACAAACAGAATATTATTACATACTAAAAACTGAACCTCTCATCAAAAAGGAAACCTGCAAATCATTATATACATACAATGTACTTGAAATCAATTTATCAGGTCAAACTGGACGATCAACCTTTTCGACGTTTATAGTTGGTAGGACGATTCCAATGGTGGGTGTTGTCAAAAACAATTTAACATAAGGAAAAACTTATCTTGGCTATTCGACTAACATGAATTGGAATTTATAATAATAATAATAATAATAATAATAATATAAATAGTAACAAGAAGAGCAACATCAATAGCAAACATCACTTGCCATTGGAATTTTATTTTATACATATTAGTATATTCACATATATTATATAGAAAACCTTTAAGCCGAAGTGAATGATGACGGGTAAAGACTCATTTGTCACTAAACAGCACTTTTGGAACCTTTCCAATGGTATTGCGTAACGATTATTCCCGTTTTATTTTTCTTCTATTTTAGCTTCCATATATATCCTTCTTTAGATGATACTCCTATTCTTACTATATAGTTTGCTATAAACATGAAACCGACAACGACATAAACATATCGTTCTGGACGAGTTCCGTCAACAACAACAAACAAACATATAAAAACGATTATGAAAAAAGAAAAGAAAAAGGATATAGGACGGATAAATGGGGTGGCACGTGTATAGGATGTAGAAGATTCTTCTAAAACCGAAGACCAAACGGAAATTATTGAAATAGAGAAGTATAAATACAAAGAAAATACTGTTTGCGTATGCAGAAAAAGTAAAATGTGTATAGATGAATATGAAGGCGACGACAAATTGAAGTAATGGTTGACTCTTTAAGGGAGTCATATTATCATGTAAATATGATATACATATACCATAATTTTAATTATATCTTAACCCGTTCGACATAGTTTTAACATTGATAATCATATGTAAAAAAAAAAAAACTGGGTCAACTTAATGAAGTATAAAGAAGGAAAACCATAGTGTCATTTACCAATTCCCCATCCATAGGGATTTACATCTCTAAAATCGTTCACTACCAGAACTTTAAAGAAAATATGGTCTAGTATTATTGTTATTCATCTAGTTTATTCTGTATATAGTCACTTCTATAAAGTGTAGACAAAAAATAGAAAAATAAAGCCGTGTCGCGACAATTTTTCATCTTCTATATGGTTTTCTTATTCTCTTGCAATAAATATCAAAGGAATATTTATGTGCAAGCAGGTCACAACACTGCATTGCCATAAGAAGATTAATATCAATTCTTCATCTAACTAAACTAAATGCATTTAAAATTTATATATGAAATAAATATTAAATTAAGTAAGTCTTGACATATCTAAACTTATGATTTATAAATTGAATATTATATGTCACAAATATAATTTATTAAAACCAAAATAAATGTGTTTTTATGGTGGAATCGTTACTTATGACTGCACGCCGGATTACAAGAGTTGACCTGCAAACTTTGATCAATAAAAATAAGATAAAAACAAGCCATTAGTAGGAATCTATTGGAAAATTAGTTAAGAAACCCGATAAATACCATTAAAATTAGTAAATTAGTTTAATATTTTGTTTGAAAAATTTTAAGAGTAATATTTACAACTTCAATAATTAAAAACTCAGACCAATTTTAAACAGTCGACATCTAAGCTCAACTATTACAGTTTGAGAGTACATGTTAGAATTAGACTATTTGCCTTAGCTTTAGTAACTAATTAATATTTAATATTTACCTTATTGAAACCTATCCCTTTTTCAAATAGGTATATCTCTACTTAAATATAGACTAAAATCAATAGAAAAACTGAATAGTAATTAATATAGTCTCTGCTTATTCTGTCATGACGATAGATAAACAATGTTATACATTATTAAAAGGCCACAAAAGTTTAAGTATTCAACAGTTAACAAGATAAAAGCAAACGATATACCTTTTCTATAAAATTCACTATAATTTCAATGAACTAGACGATAATTTAATCCATGAGAATTTTCGGTATAAATTTAAAGATATAATGTAATTTAAATGAAAAAGAAAATAGTATTTATATTATGTTTAAATTTATTTGAAAACGAGAAAATGCTGAAAATACATTTTCATATACAAAACAATGGTGTCTAATTTTGTTATTAATTAAATTAAAATTTATATTATCTTAATTCAGCAGCTGGAAATCACTAAATTCGGTTACCCTGTCATCATTGGATAAATACATATTTCATATTTAATAATGTTTACATAATATGAAATGAATTTTATTCGATAATTGGTTTAGATCGAAATCTTGTACGTAATATTTCATCATTATTATTAATAGTTAAGGGTAAAATCAAATTATAATGGATTATTAATAGGCTGTTAAAATGGTACCATAATTTGGACAACATGTAAAAACGATAATATAAAACGATAAAATATTACAATGTTAAATACTATAAAATTTTTGCTTGTGTTTATTATATTATTATTAGACCCACCGACCTAGGCCGACTACTGCTCCACATTATCCTTATCCTTTTTATAATAATTTATAAACAAAATGTAAATTATTTGAAAATCTATTTTCTTTTTAAATTTGAAATTTAGATGGCTTATTTATCAGATGATTTCCTTTATACCTCAAAACCAAAACATTTTCTTTCTATAATAAAATTTGTAATTTTCGCCGATAGATGGGCAACATTTCGCCGTTTTCATGGAGCAAAATAATTCTATAGAATAGATTGTGGATATAAATAGAAAATATTTGTTTGCCTTTATTTGAAAGTAAAGTTGATTTCAGTAGAATATCTCCATAGAGAAGAGTATTCCAAAATTTCTATATAGGAAATTTGAAAAACAGTATGTTTGAAAGAAGATGTTTAAATAGATGTTGTAGTAATTTCAGCTAGGACTGAAAACTCCTTCAAAAATTCACAATGAAAATAAACCAAGTACATGTAATGATCTGTAGCAGTATTGATAAAACGGGATAGAATAATAAATGTTTCTCTATGATTTTCGTTATTTAAAATTTGTAGGAATTTGGTTTAAGACATATGGAAATAAAAATCATTTGTATGGGTTTAATAAAATATACTAATTAAAATAGCGAAGTAAGTGATGAGTCTCTATATCCTCGCCAATTTCACATTAATTTTTTTTACTTACAAATGAGTTGGCGATTGTATTGTACTGTAAAGCCTCATATAAATTAAAATGTTGTTTCAGGCCTAATAATGAAGTACATATTTCCAATAATTGAATACATAATATTTCATCGATTGTCTATGAAATATATACAAAAAAAATTGGTATATATCCGCAGTAATTAGATTCAAAATATTCTATAAAAGTAATTGAAATTTGACCAACATAAATTCAGTAATGCTTTGATATAATTAATTTTATTTTTTTTGATTGTATTTTACACCAATTAACATAGTACATAAATTATTTAATAGAATTAATCAAGGAATAGGGATTTCAAAAGCTTTTCATAAAATCTCTGGTGCATGTATAAATTAACATATGTACTGGAAACTACCAAAATGAAAAAAAGGTTAACATTTTAAAATTTAATATAAAAAATTTTAATATTTTCGTGGACTAAAAGATGGAATTAAAACAGGAACGTATAAAATAATTATCACATAAATTATAGTTTATTATTTAAATACTAATTAGATACTTAAAATGATTAAAACACGTAATAAATAGTAGTACTTCCTCTGTATACCATAAAAGTCTATATATTGAAATAAACTTGATTAAAGTGCCTACATTTGGATGTTTCAAGTACATACCAGGAAGAAAATATCCAAAAATTTAGTACTCCCTGTGTGGATAATATAATATATCAAATTCTTGAATAAAAAGTTCATGGTTTGAATTTTTTGAATACCTTCAAGCACTATTTAGGGAATCATAAGGAAATATAATAATTATTTTAGTGTTAGAACTGGTTAAATTAAGATACGCAAAAATGTTAATAGCTTTTTTTTTAATCACCTTTGCCCGCAAAATGTTCATGTTCAACGAAATGTTTTAATAAAAACAAAAAATTACATATTCTGTTCTAGAACATATAGAAATACATATTTTCCTTCTACAGTTGCTTATTTCCAGACACATATTGCAACTATAGTATAAATACACATTCATGTATAATGGATTTTAATTCTACCTAGGTGGTATAAACATCTAGAATTGCACCAGGTATGAAGCAATATCATCATAATTATTACGTTATTGTATGCAATATGACATATATATGTAATTTGTAAAATATAATGAAAGGTAATGTAATCGTAACATAACTTTGGCTATAGATATACCAGCAAGGATATAAAGTTAAAGAAATATGGAAAAACTAAAGCTATAAAGAAAAAAAATGCGTGTAATCCTTTTCATTAGCATAATAGAGTGCACTCTACATTCAGGATGGATTAAAATGACTAGTTTCGTTAAAAATATCAAGTCTTTCATAAATTCTCGATCATACAAAACTTCTCCATATATAGAGAAAGAATTTGCTCCCATTTAATAAACAAACAAAATTCTTTAACCATTTCTAACACAAATGTGTACTTACTATTATTTATGTTATACGTACAACCGCTGTGCATACCTGTACATGCAACACAGGTCAGTAATATAAATTCTAGTGCAAGCATTTTATTTATAGACGATTTAATTTGAAGTAAATTTAAAAATTTGAGAAATTTCTTATTAAACTCGAGAATATCGTTAATATTTTTATTAATAAGATTTACAATTTTGTACGATTTTCAATTCTCAAGATCATTATTACGATCGAACAAAGTTTTTGCATAGTTACCCTTCAGAACATATGAAATTACCATGGATTCTATTTTGAATTTTTGATTAATCTATCACGAAATGTATCAAATTTTACTATACGTATTACTTTAATAGGTAGTTATTTGTTCTACTGTAATTTATACAGTGAAACCTCCGAGTGGACCGGCCATTATATGTTATTTTTATTATTTTTGCACAGATATTCTTAGGAATTATTATAAGGCCGTAGTGGTCAAAACGTTGACCATCATAAATAGTATGGTATTAAGACATTAAACGTCTAGGCAAAAGAAGTGATTGCTTTAAAATATAACAACGCCTGAGTTCAATTCTTAGCGCAAATGATTAGACTAAGATTCCAACAAATTTCATATCAGAAATCACATCTTCTTACCTTTGACGATGTTAACGCGGATGTGGTTTTCGTAACCCACATTTTGAATGGTGCTATTGACTTCCAGTTCCTACTAAACATACTGCATCTTAACATTAATATACGGTCCTTGAGGTCTGTGGAATTATTCCAATTTATGTATCATAACACTGAATACGGTAGAAATAAACCGGTTTCCCGAATGTTGCGGTCACTTAATGCTAATGCTAAGGTCTTCAATTCTTGCTTGAGCAAAGGACATTTAAAAAACCCCCTATATAATATTGAATTTTAGCTCTTGCTTCCATTAAGCAGTTTAAAAACAAGTTCTCGTTTACATTTGACATTAATTCTCGAATTTATGTCTAATAATACATTGTAAACGCTTTTATGCTCTCCATGTATTTCTTTTATATGATGTTAAAATGTATGTTAAGTAAAGATATTATTTACTATGTCACATGATATCAAAGCCTGAAACATACTATAAAATTCGTCCAGAATATATCAGGCTACCCCTGGTATAGAGTAAGATTTGTTATGGACTGATTTTAATTTTTTGCATTTTTTTTTTTTTGATTTTATTTAGGGAATTCCAATATGCTTCAATTGTTCAGGTGGTCATTTGAAACAGGTTTCATTAGAATAATGTATCCTATTGTTTTAATTATTATTCTTTGAATTACACTATATAAAATGATATATTTTTTAAACTAATCACTATTAGCTCAATTGATGTTTGAATGAATATTTGATGCGTAATTGACAAATGCAAAAACTCCCAAACGTATTAGACAATTTGTTTTTTTAATTTTATAGAATAAAAAAATTTCTTATTAAAAATAACATGTAATTAAAACAATTAGCATAATATGAACAATTAAAATAATGAATTTTTTTTACAACCATTTACTTTATTTCATTGAACAACGATCGTGAAAAAAAGTATGCAAGCCGGTAAATTGTTTTCCCTAAAATTAAAAACATGTTGAAATTATGTACCAGTATTTTTTTTGTTGCTAAAAATAAAAACGTAATAATATTTATTCTTAGAGAAGCAAAAACGAAGAATAAATAAAATGAAATATTTTCTATAATACATATATGAAAATCGAAAATAACGTAATAACTTGGCTATATTATAAAAGTGATCTTGTCTAGAAAATGATCTTCAGTCAGTTTGTAAATTCTGATTTGAACAGTTCATTCGATAGTTGTGTTCAATATAGTATTATATAAATGAAAAATATATAAACTAATTTTTATTAAATTTATTAGAAAAGAAATTAAATAAAGTATATATAAAAAAAAACGATCGTGAATCGCGTAATTATTTAATTGAGTGGTGATCTCACATTACGACATTCGATTGAATATAACGACATTTTCAAAATGCTGAAAATTATAACAATAGCATTGTTAGTCACCTGTGCTACGATCAATTTGTATGGCGGTATGTTAAAATTTATCTGTTTTGTTTTTTTTTTATAGATCAGTGCTTAATTTTTTACCATTATTATTCTTAATCAAAGTGTTTTTACTATATTTTGTGGGCACAAAATGTCAAGGATACAATTAAAATATAGTCTACAGTTGTGACTTATTATTGTGAAATGATGATAGGTATATTGGTAGAAATGGTAGAAATCGTAAATCCCCCAAGTGTGTATGATTATGGAATTAAATAGCGCAAAATTTCGATCATCAAATCTTCGAAATAGTCAAAAAAATTCATAGAAAATATTTTATTCAAATATAAATTCTTCATTCTATATTTAAGAATTTTTAATTTAAATTTGGATGATTTCTTATGCCAAAATATTTTACATGTCTTTTATATGTTTAATAAAATTAGAAAGTAAAAGAAAAGCGTTCTACTATGCCCATATTCGTTAATCAGCTAAAACACAAGAAGGGGTCATGCAACTTTTTACCATCTTGTAGCTAAAAAAAAAGAAGAAAAGAAAATTGTCTAGTAATGATTCTTTTCTTGCCAAACAGTGTTCTTTTTCTTTTATGTTGAAAACTTGTTTTAACCATAATCGTCTGATGCTTAAGAATTTAATAATCGAAGAAAAAAAAGCATACATTTTTAGACTTGTTTCTTTTGAACATCTTCAAAGAGCAATGTTAGCAATAATTATGACACATATGCTAGAACTTATACTATTGCAAATTATAGCCCATCATCATCATCATCATCAGCCATGGGCTCTATGATGATCATCATCAATGAAATCATAGTAATAATAATAATCATATAAAAGACAACAAGTCTATTGACAAAGATAGTGGTATAGTAACTATATATGTATATATCGTTATAATCTTTCATCACTTTTTTCTGAACATGCATTGTAATGGTCGATGGTAATAATATAGTATTAGTTCATTTAGGATACTATACAATATTATATACTTATAAAAGTCCTTTCTTGTTTTTTTTTCTTCGTTTATGTTAAAAAATTATAGGAAAAATATGCCTTTGGGGGTTCAAATCTTTACAATGTATGTATTTTTTTTTTTTTTTTTTTGCAAGATCCTAACGAAGAAATAAAGTATTAAGAACGAAAGTAAATGTAAAAGCTGCATGAACTAGTTATATCTTAGATATATTGTTTTCTTCTACACTTTGATGAAAATAAAAGCAGGATTTTTCGCAATTTAGATACTATATGTATATATGCAGAAGATATTGTATCAAAATGAGATAGGATGAACCATCACTAAACTACACTCATTTACAGAATAAAAGGGTAGATACGAAAAGTACATTAAATTACTATATGTATAAAACTTTCTATATTTTTTTTTGTTTGTTCTGAACGACTATGTCAAAATATATAAGAAAAATATACATTACTAACTCTTTTCCACTATATATAGTATATATTTGGTATATGGATAAAATCCTCCTGAGTATTTTCATTATTTTTCTTGTTGATGATGAGCTCTGCAATATAATACCGGACCTATATATTTCGTATAATGTAATAATACAGGATTCAGTACGTTATTTCGTCAGCCAGTTTTGATAATGGTTAAGTAATAAATGTACAAATATATAAATATATGAAAAGTAAACAAAAAAAACTCTATAAAGTAAAGATTCTAACAATTATAAACATAAACAAAAATATAATCAACCATTTTTTTTTTTAAAGATTTTACAATTTTCTTCATTCATTTGTTTACTAGAAACCTAATAAAATTCTGTCTATTTCATATTTTTATATATTTAGTTTATTTACCTTCACTTACATTTTATATAATACTTTAATAATATTATCTGTGCTTGAAGGATTCGCTATTTATTTAGTACAGAATAGAACTGCTGAGAACTTTATTTATATATATATATTTTATAATAACTAAAAAAAAAACAAATAACATTCTTCTGTTTTTAGTTGTTTATCAAGAAAATAAAGTCTCGGATATTGTTTAAAACTTTAAAATATTATAATAAGCTTTAAATAGCTTGTATTATACAAGGTGAATCGCTTTAATTGTGTATTTTTCTAGAAACATTCAGAAGTGTTTAAAATTCTAATTCTAATTAGAAATAAAGTTTTGTAATTAAAAAACGTTAGATCATTCGAGAATAAAGAAACTGAAAAGTATAATTTCCAAAGGGGTTTTTAAATGATTCTTGAAGACAAACCCAACAGTGTAATGAAGAGTACATAAACTTATCAGCAATCGTAATGCGTTAACTCACTTTAATATCTACCCAAATTGAATGTTCCATTCTTAAATTTTGAAATATTTTTTTTTGTTTTAATTTTTTCAAAATAGCATGTTTAGACATTTAGGAGTTATACCCTTCAATTGTACTTGTTTGCATATTTTTAGAATACATCTTCAATCCACCACTATCTATACTGTTAGAGTGGAAGCCTCAAAGTTCAGAAATTGCGATTTTTGTTTTGAAGTCCTTGAATTCTTTCCAATGGTTAGACTATAGCACAAATTTCACTTCATATCTATCTTTAGCAGATTTATGTTAAGAATCAGACGTGCTCAGGTTGCTATCCTGAATAATGTTTTTTCTGTACCTAAATGATTATGACTTAAAATCATAAGATACAATTATAATAATAACAAAAATTAGTTTTTGAAAGTATTTCAACAGTGTTTATAAAAATTATAAATTATGGTATTTTGAAGACTACACTTTATACCAGTTTTCTAGATAGGTCAACATTTTTTTCATTCGTTTCTCAAAACCAAAAATGCCAAGTTTTCAAAATGTTTAGAAAATGTTAACCGAGTATATTAAATTTTTGTTTTCTGTTTTTCCCGAGTCACTTGATACTATCAAAAAGCATACAATAATGAGAGTTTCCAATTTGGGCACGTCTGCAAGTGTCACCTTATTAGTAGTATTTGTTAAAATGACTCTGTGTGATATAAAATTTCATGTATTTACAGTCTTCTTTACAAATGCTATTAAGAATGAGGCGCGCTTTGCAGCGCTGCAAACATCTCATGTGATACTACTCACATGTGATACTATTCTATTGTAGTAAACATGCTTTTCATGAAATCACTGCGAATCTAAGAAAACTAATAATCCAAACATAAAATTCAATAATTCCTTTTTGGATATATAAAACACCCTGTATATTAAAATATTCATAAATATTTGATAAATTTAATTAATTAATCAAAGAGTTGTTTTCATAAACAAATTTCCTTAGGTTCAAAACGGGTTTTCTTGTCACCTTTGACATTGCTCAAGAAAAAAACTGAATATTTTTTCACACTACCTAATTATTATTATTAAAATGATTATTTAACTTTTCTTCGAATCCACGGCGATGAATGACAGAAGCTGATTTAAAGATAAATTATGATTCATTTTGAAGATGTTATTCAACAAAATATAATAATCTTTTTTATATTATTTTATCTATTTTTCAAGAATATTTATTTCCCTATAAAATCACCTTGAATATATTTAAGATAACACAATTTTTAAGTAAAATAAAATCGAAAAAAAGAAAATACTAAATAAAATTGTATGAAACGAAGTCGTATTAAAAATATTATTAAAATCGAGCGAAATTTCAATTTTTCGCTTAAAGAAAATATAAAAGAAAAATTCTTGATGCATTGCCAAAGAGATCACAAAAACCAAAACAAAACTTTCTTAAAGATTTTCTTCAAGGCAAATAAATTTCTTATAATATTTATTTTCTAACATAAAAATTACTATGTAAATGACTTTTATTTGGTAATGACATTCATCCGAAAATCTCCTTCGATTATTATTATAATTTTAGTATTTTAGTTCGTCTTTAATGAAAACCGCCCCATTCTTATCCAATTTGAAAATCATTTCTTGAAAAATAACATTTTCTATCACCAAAAGAATTCGTTCTAAGAAAGAATATTGAAAAAAAAAAGAATTTTCTTAAATTTTCCTTTAGATTTCTATTTTTCGATTAGTCTGAAAATGATTGTCGCTTTTAGTCGTCTCGATAAAGAAACGATCAAATATCAAAAGTGGAAATTATGAGGAAATTAACGTGACAATCTTTCTTTTTCATATATTCAGAATAAAAGTCTTCGACATTAAGGAGCTGTTTCTATATTCTTTTATGATGGGACATCCAATATAAGAGGGTGGTAATCATGTAAACATAAAAGGACCACATCATATCATCCCATCGAAACTGTTTTACCATTTTCGTAACGACTTCATTCTACCCGTATTCTTTATTTCTGGTCACATTCTGTGTTAAATCAGACTAACTCTGCTGTCAAAGCAAACAGCCCTTAGGATGAAGTTCTTTTTTTTTTCTTATATTTGGTCTTAATCGAATTAATTTTATCAAAAATTTTGTATAAAATATCTTTATTTTCGCTTTTTTCTTTCTCTTTTTGTATGGAAGATTTTATTATAAAATAAAATGAATTATATAATACGAATAGAGAATTCTTTTTTGCATTCAATGAAATTATTTTAGCGAAAAACCGAAATGTATTAAAAGATCAATCTGTGATCTTTAGAAACATTGACGTATTGTGGGGGATGATGGCCCAGTCCAAATGTAAAAATAATCATGAGAGAAATAAACAATTTTACAAAATAAACATGCTAAATCAATTTTGCAGTAAAATACTTATGGTAATAAAAATAGATTTTTGAACAACAAATCTACGTGGGAATATTTTTTCGGATACGAATAGAAATTGCATATACAGTGGAACCATGATTAGTTGTACCACCGAGAAAAGAAACAGAGAAGTCTTTGTGTATACATTTTTGACATTAATGCAGCGCTGCAAAACATCCCGTCCTAGCATTGGTATAGACTAGTATACCTAAATTTCCAAGTCATATGGGCAGTCTGATATTCAATGTGGTTATTGCAGGTAAAATTGAAGAAGAATACATCAAAAGAGTTTTAATGTGAGAGAAAGAGAAAAATCTATAATGTGTAGGAATAATAGTGCACAACATGAATCAGTTGAATGCACAGTCGTTGGAATTCTTTATTATTATCATAGAGAAGAGAAACAGAGAATCTTTTGCATATCGATTTTTGGCAACATTCCAGCGCTGCAAAGAAATCTATTTGGTCATTAGTGTCTATAAAAAAAAAACTGTAAACACGTGTAATACACTTAATTCTAATGGAAATACGTCTTTCCTGGAGTTTCCGAAATGATGTTTGTATTACTACGTGTAGTCACTTTTTTGAAAGCACGCAAACTTGAGACCGGCTAACTCAAAGTGGTTAAAATTTTTGAATAAGAATTGGTTATAATAAGCTCACGAATTGAATAGATTTTGATCTTAAATGCTAAGCTGAAAGTAGTCCATTTTGGGCATAAATATAACTGCATCGTAAAAACTACACAAGTACACAAGACGGCTGTTATGACAGGAAGAATTGATTCCATTTTGATCAATAATGTAAAACGAGAACGATTTGAGTCTAATCTTAAAATTTGGTGCAAATATAGGTTTCAATAATGGGATGTAGCCATTAGATTTTGGCCGCAAATGCTCAACCGGAAGTGGTTCTTTTTGCCAAAAACATATTTCTAATAATACGTCTAAGAAAGTCGGATGGTTTGTCATAATAGCTCTTTTCTTCGTGTAGTATACTCTGATGAACTTAATCCAAACCATAAAATAAGTAATACAAATCTTTTTTTATCCAAACATAAATGCCATCTCACAAATAAAGTATGTATAAGAAAGTAAAAAAATCGGTTTAAAAATAATTGTGCGGCTGAAAAAAAAAGTTAGAAAATATATTAAGCTTTCTTTCTGTTATTTTTGTTGTTTATTTTGGTATAGAAATCCTTGATATTGGATGTCTGGGAGTTGTGTAGGCCTTCCAAACAAGCAAGAAAGTCAAATATTTTTAAATTGAATCAAAAAATCGGAAGCTATTAAAAGTTTTTTTTTGTTGTTGATTTTTTTGCCTTATTATTTTTCTGTTTAGTCAGTTTATATTTTAACGACGAGCTTTTAAACTGTACTATATGCGATACTTTAATTTTTCATTAAATTTGTACAAAGAGAAAAGAGGAAAATAATGATTGAAAATTTTACTTTAATAAATTTATCAATGGATTGTAAAATCTTCAAAGAAAACATGAAAAGCTTATTTTAAAAATATCTAAAATACGTAATAAACTTTTAATAAAATATTGTTTATAACTTTTATAATATAATCAAACTCTGGAAAAGCAGCTACAAAAGTGCTACTAAAAATGTTAACTATAAGAATTCTTCCGCAAGCAATCCTCTTGTCATATGTTCATAAGTAATATAGATTTCCCTGAATTTACTTTACCTTTCTATGCCACCTACATAAATGTAAATAAGTATATTTTAATCAAACAAAAACTATCCAAATGCTCATTTGCATCAAAATATAAATTTCGTCCTATGTCGTATCGACAGAGCCAATCAAACTATTCTCCATAATAGTGAAATGAAAATTTTTGATATCAAATTGTTAACCAAATTGGCTCCTGACAAATTGATCACAGCTTGAATCATAAATATTTTCACATGATGGGAATTGAAATGATAACAACAAATCAGTAGTCCTATAAATAATAAGAGTCGCTGGAAAATTATAATTGAATATCATCAATCATTCAATTTTGATGTATGTACAAAAATATATGAACACTGTAAGGACTGAATATGTATTTTATTGAATTGATTTCTCTCTAATATATTGAATATGAAGGATATTTTGTGTTATCATCTTGAAAACACTAGAAATTGTATATTACTTAAAATATTTGTGTGATATAATAAAGGATTAAAAGCTACGAAAATATTTACTTTTGGATTAGATTTTTTGGTCAGTGGACGACATAATCTCATTTAGTAGTGATGTTGATGTTTCGACAAGATTATAAACAACAACACACTTAATAGTCAACTATATATATAGAGAAAATGAAATAGTAAGCAAAAATTCAAAACATTTCCATAGAGTTTTGATATCTTTAACGAAAAGAATAATCAGAAAATCCTTATAAGCCTACTATTAAAGATTAAGGACGATATCAGAACCGACAAACTAACCGAATAATAAATTTTCAGCAATAGAAGCAACAGTATGAGAAATTATAATAGTGAAATCATATTTTGGAGATTCTCTTTAGTTTAGGCTACTACTATAAATCAAGTCGAGATTTATTAAATTTGTTTCTTTACGGTCTTAAGTATATTTATTTGTGGAATCAGGATAAATAGAAGAATAGAATAATTTTGTGAAAGCTTTCATGCAGAATGATTTTGTATAGTGTCTTATTGAGTTTTTTTTTTTTTTTTGAACTTAAAGAAATTTATATGCCATATCGAATCAAGTCATTTTCCAGAATACTTAAATTTATAAAGAAAAAATGAAGAACAGTCAATTATTAAAAGAAACACGGTTGAAATATTGTTAAGCGAAGAATTGGATTAGTTTGATTGTTTTTTCATGTATACTCTAAAATACTTCTAAAATATGAAAGAGCATTCTTATGTTATTCAAAGTAAACATAATAGAATATGAAAAATGTTTCATTTACTTAATAATTTTGAATAGAAGAAATATTTCTTGAATCCCTGACAAAAAATTTTAATAACATCTTTTTCATATATTTTTCAGATGCTGCACCCGTTAAAAATAGGGGTTTAATACAATTACAGCCAAGAGATGGATATATTCCAGTTTATATTCGACTTGGTGATACTCCATTATCCGAAATTAATGAACAATTAGCGGCAGCTTTCCATGAGGATAAGCATTCGGTAATCAATGATACAATTTATTAAAATTATTTTATAATACTGTAAATTACTTCCATTTCTAGGGACCAGTAATTATTTCCAAATATGATGGTGATGACAGTGATAGTAGTGATAGCAGTGATAGCAGTGATAGCAGTAACGAAAGTAAATATAATAAAATATCAGCATCAGATTCAAGCTCAGACTCAAGTGATGATGATGATCACCACAAAGAAAAAGGAAAAGATAACTCTGATTCTGACTCGTCATCATCAAGCGAAGAAACAAAGGAATCTAAAAAACATAAGGACGACGACGACGACTCATCATCATCATCATCATCAAGCGAAGAAACAAAGGAATCTAAAAAACATAAGGACGACGACGACTCATCATCATCATCATCATCATCATCATCATCCAGCGAAGAAACAAAGGAATCTAAAAAATCTAAGGACGACGACGACTCATCATCATCATCATCATCCAGCGAAGAAACAAAGGAATCTAAAAAATCTAAGGACGACGACGACTCATCATCATCATCATCGTCAAGCGAAGAAACAAAGGAGTCTAAACGTAAAGATGACAGTGATAGCGACAGCGACAGCAAAGATGATAGTAGTAGTGATAGCAGCGATTCTTCAAGTGAAGAACATAAAAATTCCAAAGTCAAAAAACATAGAAAACGGGATCTTGGAAATGCTGTTGATGGTAACGAAGGCACGAATGTAGTCAAGGTAGATACTGTTGTTGTACATGAAAACCCTTCAACTCCAAAGGATGATTATAAAGGGGAAGAATATGCATCTAGCAGTGAAAGTGAATCAAATGAAAAAGATGGACAAGGCAAAGCTGATAAGAAACCCGATACCGCTGGTGGTAACGATAAAAAATCGAGTGAATCTTTGTCTTCAGAGGAAAAACAAGCTGACAATAAAAAAGAAACAGAAAAAGCTGCAAGATAGAAATATTTTAGTATATAGGCTAAAATCATTACGATTTTAGGAAGTACAATTATTACGACGGACACTTTTTCTTCGAACTTGTGATTAACTTTGTTTGTTTTTTAAATACGAATAAATTTTTTTTTAATTAAGTTAGTTTTATTTTTATCTTTTCATTTCCTTCATCTCCATAAGAAACACTTGAACGCGTTACTCTATGATGTAATTGAAATTTAGGGAATTGGATTTTTTAGGAGGAATACTATTACCGATCTGAAAAAGATATGATTTATATGAACTCTGAGATTTACTTTAGTTTTGTAAACTTCTTAGCGATGATATTTAGAACACTCATTTTTTAGATAATTTTCTTGAAGCAGATTGATTTTGGTAAGGTACAGGAAAAGGACACTAGGAAAAAGGACAAAGAAGCAAACAATCCTGAATAAGAAATGTCCAATTCAACTGAAATTAATTCTCTGTTGTGAAACTTATTTTGAAAATTTAATTGAGCTTTACAGTTGCAATAAGGTGAAGTTAGGTATCATATAACAACACATTTGAAAAGGGACAAAATAAGATACTTATATCCTTAAATTAGTATAGAACAATATAAAAAGAAGAAGTTATCCTTCTAGTGTGTGCAATTCCAGTGTATATTAAGTTAGTACCATCTAGTTGTGAAATATAAAATTTCATCTGAACTCTGACATTTAGAGGTTATGTGAAATAAAAAATAAATTCGAACTGTCATCGTTGCTTGAGTGAAGACGAAACGCGTTTAATTACAAAATAAATAAAAATTTTAATCATAAAAACGTTTAAAATGGCCAGCCAAGATGGTAAATTAAATAGTAATTATAAAATTTAACTGAAAAATTAATTAAAACTATTGATTTTGTTTTTAGAAAACTCAAAAACACTTGAAGTATCTGGGGGCGAAAATGGTGATACAACACAATTAAATAGCGATGGACATGATGGTCCTATAACTGCTAAGATCGAGGATGTAGTCACAATTGATCCTGAATGCCTTGAATTGGATTTAAATCATCATCGAATTGGTAAATTGGAAAATCTTGAACCGCTCGTAAACATTGAAAGGTTTGTATTAAAGCGCTTCAAGACCAAGGGAGTGAGCATTCTCCCTCGAATTCGCTCGCGTTTAGTCCAAACCAGACGATCTGTTCATGTTGGCTATTGATCCAAAGTGCTCGCCATAATGTCGAGATAACAAAATAGTTGCAAAATGCAAGTGCATCCGAATTCGTTGATGTTCCCACTCGTCATGGATCATTAGTGAGCAGAGAACGTGTTCTGCTCTTGCACGCTCGCTTTGTCTGTGTGACACGCATTTACCCAAAGAACAGTAATTCAGGTATTTAACTTTTACAAATTTATAATTTTTTCAGATTATTCTTAAGATGGAATTTCTTAAAGAAAATTGAGAATTTAGAAACACTAACAACTTTACGTGAAATTGAGTTCTATGATAATCAAATTACAAAAATCGAAAATTTGGATCAACTTGTTAATTTGGAGTAAATACTAATTTATTTTTTATTCAAATATTTTATATTATAGATGTTTTTTTTTTTACCAGGATTCTGGATTTGAGTTTTAATCGATTTACAAAAATCGAAAATTTAGATAATCTACAAAAGCTTGAACGTTTATTTCTTTGTGCGAATAAATTTACAAAAATTGAAAATATTGGAATGTTAAAAAATCTAACAATGCTAGAGCTTGGAGATAATAAATTAAGGGTAAATTAATTATTAACTGAAAAAACCTAAAAACAAATCATTTTATTAAATTATTTTTAGAAAATTGAAAATCTTGAATCATTAACAAATTTACGACAATTATATCTTGGTAAAAATAAAATAACACGTATTGAGAATTTGGATACATTAGTAAATTTGGAATGTTTAAGTTTACAATCAAATCGTATTATAAAAATTGAAAATCTCGAAAAATTAACACAATTAAATGAATTATATTTATCGGAGAATGGTATTGAAACGATCGAGAACTTAACTGAAAATAAATTGATTGAAACTTTAGATTTGGCAAAGAATCGTATTCAAAAAATTGAAAACATATCACATTTAAGTGAATTGGATGAATTATGGGTAAAAAAAAAAAAATTCTATTTAAAATAATATATTTTAATCAAATTTTTGTTTTCTTTAGCTTAACGATAATCAAGTTTCGGAATTCTCAAATATTGATGTATTAAATGCTAACAAAAAGTTAGCAACAGTTTACTTGGAAAGGAATCCAGTCGCAAATGATATTTTATATCGGAAAAAGTTGAAGTTATCTGTACCGTGGTTGCAAAAAATCGATGCGACTTTGTGTCGATAGCTTTTTTAAATAATGTTGCATAATTGGAAGGTTTTTTTTTTGTAATTAAATGTGATTAATGTCTGTCCAAAAAAAAAATAGTTCTGGTATTCTGGATCTTTCATCGTAAACGTCGTAAATTCTGTATTTCTCATATAAAAATTTTCAAAATAAAAAGTTTACGACCAATACAAAGGTTTCATGAAAGGATCATGAATACCATATGCCTCCTACTATGTCAAAGAAACACCTTTCAGAATTTTGTAATTTTAAATAATATGTAAAAGTGAAATTCTAACATTTCTTTCTTATTCTAATTTAATAGATTTTAAGAGTCCTTCTGTTTTATAATGTAAAATACGTTTTATGATTGGTGATTTCATGTTTTTTTTTGGAATGAAAATCTTCAACAACAGTCAAAACTCATTGGGATAACTAAATGGTAAATGGGTTGGCGAGAATTAGATCAGTATATCCGTACCTTAGTGTTAAAGGGTCGTATTTCTATTTTTATAAATTCCGAGAAAAACGGCTTTTAAGTTTGAGATAAGGAAAATGTTTTTTTTTTTTTTTGTTTAACTATGATTTAAATTAAGTATACACTTTACGGCCTAGATACATTCCGGAAAAGTTGGCCGTAAACCGAAATGCCGTATAACGAATCAGTTATTTTTTGTAGTAGTTCTGCCTAAAGGAAGATGCTGAAACTAAACAAAATGTCGCTAACAGCATGTATAGCTTTTTTTTTGCCGTAAATCGAAAAAATGCCATAAATAAAAAAGGCTATTATAGCGAAATTCCGTATAAAGACCGGTCGTATAGCGAGGTATGGGTGTATTTAGTGTTATTGGTGGTACAATGATTTCATATCACGCTGGACCTGATCATATACAATATATACGAAAATAAACGACTTTTTATCCTCTGTGAAAATTTCCGAATCGATTTTTTTGTAAACATTGCATCTTAGGAACTACGCATATTGAACCTAAGTCCTTTTGTTAGTATGTAATTTAAGGTCCTGCTATCTGAGAAAACGTATAAACGTGAGATAAAACTTTTTACCGCCAACTTACGGATAAACTTTGCCAGCAAATCTGTTTTAAAACAAAGATATCAGATATTAAGTTCGCCAAGTTTGAGATTTGAACATAATTTTAATTCTTTTTTCTTTAAAAAAACAAAAACTAATCATATAAAATGTATTCAGGGAGTTCATATTTCTTTTTCTTTTTAATACAAAGAAATTGAATAAAATAAAATAATTGCAAAGATATTTATTGTGTATGTTGAAAAATTGTTCAACAAAACAAAAATCTAATTCAAAATATTAAAGATTAGATGTCCATGAAATGAACAAAATAAAATTAAATGCAGGAAAAAAGAAATAATAGTATTTAACAGTATTTAAATCAAATATAATAATTGTATACAAAAAAAAAACTAATATTTTTATTCATGTTTTTATGCACTCTTAAAAACTTTTAGATAAAATATTTTAAAGAAAAAAATTTTCCCTTTTTGCATGAATAAATAAAAAGTATTAACAAAATTTTCTCGTATTTTCTTTTTAATAATATAAAATATTTTTCAAACAAAAAAGAAATTCTCAATTATTCCAAAATTGGAAGAATTTCATTAATCTGTTCATTCGAAATTTCCGACAAATTATGATGATTTTCAATTGAAATTTCTTTTTCTTCGATTTGATATTGTTTTTTAGATTCCGCCGGATTAAAACTCATCTCATGATGAACTTGAACTGCAACAATTTTCATTGAGCGTTCTGGACTATTTATTGGTGATGGAATTGGACTAGATTGAGAGATGGAGAATGTTTTTTTTTAATTTACATATCTTTTTAAAAATGTAAGTTTTTCATGTACCTGAACTGATTTGAAATATAACCGCTATCAAGTCGAATGTCACTGTCTACAAACGATCTAAAAAATCATTTTGATCATTTTATTTGTTTTTTATTTTAATATAATTTTATAACTTACTCTAGTAAAGTTGAATTAAAAGGTAGACTTAAAAAATCCTGTTCACTTTGCTGAAATAAGAAAAAACTAAGAGGTAAAAATGTAAAGAAAAAAACGGAACTATTAACAAAACATATAATTCGGCCTATAGCCGATTTTTTGAGGCCCTATGGTAGAAACGGGACAACAAAACAGTCAAAACTAACAGTATTTCAAGGTTTTTTCTTCATAACTTTGTTTCCTCTTTTCAAAATTTACTCTAATTCGCTGGTAACCTAGACCCTAATAGCATAAATCCAATCTGCAAATTTTATTTAAATCAGTATATTAGTTTTTAAAGTACACCAAAAAAACTTTATAGACAGACTGATTTTTTCCTAGGATTATTTCTTACTCCACTATCCTTGGACTGATTTACATATTTAATCAATATTATTAATTTAAACAAAATTGCTTGACAAATTTTCCAATTAAATCCGAAAAACCATCTAAAAAAACGACAAAACTTTCTGGTCACCCTGGTTTTTGCTTAATAACTTCTCTCCCATTCGGTCGATTTTGCTGAAATACAATACCAAACCCAGATAAGGAATATCCAATTCACATTCTAAATTCCAACAAAATCAGATAATGCGTTTTTGAGTTATCTCGTCCACAGACGGACAGACGGACATGCATAAATCGATATAACTTTTGATTCCCTGCACAGCCATACCCTTGAAATTTTTCTTCGATGATTATTTCTATGCGTTACACACTTAGTGACAAAACTAATATACCCTCTGGTAGTATCTACCATAGGGCATAAAGAGGCTTTATAAAAGTCATCAGTTCGGTATCAGCTCAATGATCATAGCCATATGAAGATGAAAACATTTCTAAATTCATCAATTTAATGACATCGATTAATTTCTAATGAAAACGATGAATCGTTTTTCTATGGAAATTCCAATGTGACGATTTTTTCGATAGTTTAGAAAGAAACACCTATGTGACTCATCATCAGTAGCGTGTTATGGTAGGCTGGGACCTTTAGGCAATTTATATACATATTTGCGACCTTTATTTATATTTTTTCAAAAAATTTACACAAGGATTCTTATGAGGAATTCTGTACTCTTTGTTTAAGTTACCCGAAGGTTGCAGCGTTTGGAATCTTTCCTTAATAATGAAGAAGGAAACTGATATTTTACTAATTAATTGCAAATTTGAGAAAATACATTTTATTTCATCTTAGAAATCAATTGAGTAGTAATATTTTTCTTCTAGATTTGACGTCTTCTAAACTGGGTACTCTAGGCAATTGCGTTTTTCGCTTACGAAGTAATATACAGTTGCTCATCATCGACCAAGATTTAAATACTAAAACATTCTTTTTCTGGATGCTAAAGCATTAAACGAACGCAAACCATGTGTGGATAAAAAAAAAATCCAGACATAAACGAGATACTGTACAAATTATATGTAAATTCTGAATTTATGAAATAGGCATGTAAATTTACAGGCAATTTCACATGGGAGGAACAAATTTTTGTAATTCTTTCAGCGGTTCAATAATCTACAAAAAAAAGAAAACTTTCTAGCCATAAACCATTTGATTAATAAAATCTTCTAATTAATTCGAATTCAATTTAAATTTTAAAAGTACTTGTATTGCGGCTTGTAAATCATTCTCGAAATCTGCAGAATTATCAATTGATTCAATAATTGCAGCTTCAATTTTTTTCATTTCATCCAAATCCATTCCATTTTCAAATAAACCTAAATCTAGGAGAAAGACAAACTTTAATACTTCGCAAGAAATAAAAGAAAATATAAATTTTTTCGTACTTGATAAATGGGCTTTTAAATAATCAAATTCTTCTTCTTCAGTTTCCATTTTTTTCCTCTTCTTTAAATTAAAATAAAATTTGCAGTTTTAACTTTTTTTTTTTTTGATTTCATAACAGTTCTTTTTTTGACATTTAACGGTTTCGAACAAGAACATGATAAATTCGAAAAGGAAACAAGGAAATGGAACAAAAATTGATGAAACCTCAAAAAATTCGGTAATCTTTTTTTTTTTTTTAAAACGCATAATTTTTATTTTCTTTTTTCTTTAATAATAATTTTCTTTAAAAATTTCTTTTAATATTTATATATAATTTTTTTTATTTTATTTATTTATTTATATATAATTAATTATAGCAAAATTTTTGCTTCCAAAATTAAAAAATAAAGAGAAAACATTTTTAAATTTCTGGAAGTACGAAAAAAAAAACAGAATTCTTTTTCTTCTTCAAAATTTTATTATAAATAAGAATCAATTTTAATATATCAAAAAAAAGAAATTAAACAAAATAATACCGAAAAAAATGCAAATTGCTCTTAAATTTAGTACAAAAAAAAAAAAAAATATTTATATATATTTAAAAAGAAAAAAGGCACAGCGATGAAAGAAGAAAAAATCATGGAGTTTCTTAATATTTATAATTTAAGAAGAAAAAATACAGTAAACGAAGGAATTAATAATTAGCTAGTTTAAAAATTATTCGTGATTTGATTAGTTTATGATTTAATGGAAAATTTCACTCGTTTTTATGAAATAAAATCGAAAAATTCGGATAAAAAGAAAAAGCGATGGAGGAATGTTTTTAGTAAAAAAAAAAAAAAACATGCAGTAAAAGAAAATTTCGTATTTATTCCGATGAAAATATGAAGCACACTGTGCCCTTTTTGGCAAACAAACGAGACGGAAATTTAAAAATAGTTTGTATTAACTTAAAAAAGAAAAGAAAAAAAAATTAATGGGGATTTTAATATTAAAAATAAAAAATTTGATTTTATCTTCTTATTGTTTGTTGTTCTTGCTCTATATATATATATATATATATACTTACATGTACATATATATACATTTTTTTTCCTTTCAACTCTCATAAAAACAATTTCCGATTTGATAACTAAATTCATTGTTTCAGTTACTATCCGGCTTAACATTACGCCTTAAAATAGCAGCAGCCAAATCCTGTTTCATGGCGGCCTGTTGCCGTTGATCCGATAATGTTCGGGTACTTCTTAGACCGTTCACAATATCTTTTGTTTTACCAAAATATATCTCATTCAATGTATTCCTAATTTTATTTTCCATATCTTCAACCATTCGTCCAATATTAGCGATATGCGGTGATGATTCACTAACATTACCATCCTGTTCGACTTGTCGTGTTAAACTTCCACCCAAATTCATTGTACCTGAACCGATTTTATTTGTTTGTAACCATAACATTGTCGTTGATGTTAATTTATAATGTGCTGTACGACCGGTACTCTTCTCTTGCACCTCAACAACATGTATTGAATCCCAACAGCCACGAATTTTTTTACTACCATCACCAGCTTTCTTAATAAGTATAACACCAGCAAAACCATGATCTAAATCCCATAAATATGCTGATGATACACCACCCTCATAGTACATTTCACGATATTGATCGAATGCATAATTTGCTTCGATTTCCAATTTTCTTAAACGTTCCGATGGCATCGAACCATCTTCTAATGGCGGATCATAAGTGTTTGACCATGGTGAACGATATGAATCACCATCACGATTATAATCACAAAGTAAATATTCTTTTCCAGTTTCTTTATCGCGAGCTATTTTTAATGGTTGATCGACCGATGATAAAAGATCTTCACATAATCCGGGCGCTAAATCGATTAAATCAATTAGATTCTTTTCGATTTGTTGTGGTGGTAAACGTCTCATCAAATCGAGCGCACAGTCCATTTGAAGTTCCGTCTAAAAGCAGAAAAAAACGACACAGAAAAAAAAAGAAAAACACAAAACACATAAAAATTTAGTATTTTCATTTTTTTTTTTTTATTTACATTCTAAAAATATTCTTTTTCATTCCAACAGAAATCGTTTAATTGAAATTATTTTTAGATTTTCCAAATGGAATTGTTTTTTGTTTTTTTTTATCAATACTTTTAAGAGTAATAAACTTTTGGGTGTGACATCAAAAATGAAAGATTATAAATTTTAAATTGTAACAAAAAAAAAAATCATTTTTTTTCGGGCTCTTACCATTTTCTTTTATCACAGATATTAGTTAGAATTTTTTGAGCAACAAATATACAATATTCATGCGATCAATTTGATTAAATTAAAATACAATTAATTTGCAATTTTAAGATAAGAATTATTTTTCTTTCTTGTCCAAAAAAAAAAAAAAAATTTACGAGAAACTTTCTTTTGCTACTCTTCGTTCGGGTTGTCAAAAGTAAAATTGAATAAGTGTTGGCTGTCAAAAACGTAACAAAATTGAAGTATTCAGTATGTTTCTCAAAATAAAAAAAAATATCTATTTTCATTTTTAATAAAAAATGGCAGCTAAAAATTATAAAAATTTAATATTATCAATGTTTTGAAATAATTTATAATAAATTACTTTAATTTGAAATTTAATTCACAGCAATTTATATATTTGGATTTTATATTTATCTAAATAACTAGCTTTTAAATAATATTTACTTTTCACACCTAGATGTCTCTGCGGCATTTCCTAAACTGAAACAGCGCCGACAAAGAAAATCTGTTACGAAAAAATTAACTAATGGCGCTGCGTTCGATTTATTTTTTATTTGTTTGACATTTTCTCATACTTTATTTTTTTTTTCTTTCGTTTCCATTCGCCTAAAATATATTGTGCTAAATTTTCTAATGATTTTCGTATTTTATTTGTTCATAAATTATTAAAAAAAGGTGATTAAAATTATTCTTATTTCATTTGTGTATAAAGAAAGGTTAAATAAAATATATTTCATCTGAAAATCAATAAGAAAAATTCATTTTAATTTTTTGACATGTCGAACTAACAGACGTCATTTAATTTCCTCTAAAAAAAAAAAAGAAAAACTTTTTTTTTTAAACTTTTTTTTTAATTGATTTCGTTCATTGATATTTTATTGAAGAACGAGAAAAAAACAAAACAAAAAGAAATATTTATTTAAGAAATAACTTAAAATAAATAAATTTTAAAAGTTTGCCATTTTTTCTAGTGCAAGTTTAATGAAAGAGAAATTTTCGATTGGAGTGAAAACAGAAACTAGTGGTTCCCAATTTCCCAATGCCACGAAATCTTCTTGAAGAGGCAAAAGGGGGTGAATGATAAAAAAAAGTGCAAAGGCTCAACAGTGGGACGACATTCTTGATTTTGTTCTTGTTTTATTTAATTATATTTGCTTATTCAATGAATTTCTGAGTTTTGTTGACGATTAATTAAATTGCAAATGCATTTTAGAAAGGTAAGAAAAAAAAAAGAAAAAGGTTTTATTATTTTCAAGTATTTAGCAAATTTTACAAAATTCTTGTGTCATCCCATCATTTTTTTGTCTTCTAATCCCTCCGATTTAAATAACTTACGGAAAAATTAATTAAAGTTTAACATTTTTAAAATTTAATTGCTTTAGATTAAGATTTGCTTCATTCCCTCGGAATTAGTGCATGAAAAAAAAAGAAAATATGAGAAAACTTTGAAAAAAACACATTTTTGTGTGTACCTCGTCGAAAAATTTATAAGTTTGGTGGTAACTGTTTTTATGTTCAACTATAATACAAGATTTATTACTTTTCTCTTTTAATTGGGTGCGCTTGGTTTTCAATAATAAGAAGGAAAGAAAGAAATGTAAAAAATAAGAAAAAACAAAGAAACAAAACTGCATAAAGTTAGTTTAGTAATTTAGTGTGCAAAACTTAAGAAACAAAAAAGTTATGAGCGATCATTTAAAATTTATAATTTGATGAAAATTTTTAATAATTAGCAAGTTCTTAGTGTTTTATTTCTAATATATTGAAATATTTCAGAACAGAAATGGCCTCCGGAGATTTATCTTTAACAAGTAATAGCAGTCAAGACGGTAAAACTGCAGAAATCTTTAATTGTTCTTATATAATTACATGCAATTTTTGTGTGTGTGTGTTTTTTTTTTAGAGAGTCCTGATTATGTTGGTTACACAACTGAACGAACAATGCGACCATCATCGAATAGCAGCGGTAGTACAACAGCTAATCTCAATAGCAATAACAATAATAACAATAATCCAAGTAAAAAATATGATATCGTAAAAACTCAATACGATCAAGCAATGATAGAGTTAAGTAATTTACGTCGTCAACATGGCGATACGGTACGACGTTGTGAAGAAATGGCATCCCAATTGAGTTTCTATCAAGAACAATATATGGCTGCTATGAATCAATTAGAATCATCGGCAAAAGAACGTTCCAAATATACGGATGTAACAAATGAAAATACAATTTTGACACAACAGAATGTCCTTTTAGAACGTAAATTGCGACGTCTAATTGATCAAGTTAAACAAGAAAAGGATAATGATAATAGCCAATCAGGATTTCAATTGTTCGAACATTATTCAGATATATCAAATAGTAAGAAATGTGATGGGAGTTGTAATGAAAGTGAAAAATTACATGAAGAAATTCAATTGTGTAAGAAATTATATTCGGATTTATCAAAAGATCGTAACGCATTAGCAGTTGAACGTGATAAATTGCGATTGCAACTTTCGGCTGCTTTTTCTGATTTAGAAAATGCTAAACGAGAGAAGAATATATTTCGAGATGCTCGCGATCAATTGATATTACAACAAGATAAGGAAATGGAAGAGATGAAATCTTTAATGGCGTCACGTGCCAATGAACTATTAATGACGAAAATTGATCGTAATCGTCTCGAAGAGGAACTAAATCAAATCCTATCCGAAAAGGATAATGTTCTACAAGAAACCCAAAAAGTTAGTGATGATTTTGCAGCGATTAAAAAAGAATTGGATTCAAAGAAACGCGATGAATTGAAAATGCGTACTGATGTGAAAATGTTACAGCAAACAAATCATGATTTATTACAAAAATTAGATCAATTAAATTTGAAATTGGAAAAACGTGAATTATTAAAATCACGTGAAAGTAATTGGAGTAAAGAATTTTCAGAGAGTAAAGATGATTTTAAAGAAATTGAAAAATTACGAAAATCATTGGAAAAGGCACGTGGTGAAGTGGAAAAAGCTGTCCAAGAAACTGAAGTTGCAAAAAATCGACGAGATTGGGCGATATCTGAACGTGAAAAAATTGTACAAGAACGAGATTCTGTAAAAACATTATGTGATGAATTACGAAAAGAACGTGATAAAGCAATATCAGATTGGCTTTCGGCGATACGTGATAGTGAAAAAATTAAAAAACAAAAAGATGAAGCCAACAAAGAAGTTGATAGTTTAAAAGAGCAATTAGAAATACAAACAATAAATCCAAGACGAAGTTTTCGATGGAGTTCATCTCCATATGAATTCGATGAAATTTTAGAAATTGAAATGATCAATTTTCATCAAGATCAAGATGTTGGTATCATTTTAGATGATTCAAATAATCGTCAATTAGTTTGCGGTGTTACAAATATATCACCGGCATTTGGTAAATTGAAAATCAATGATGTTATTATGAAAGTAAATGGATTAGATTGTCAATCAATATCAAAACGTATGGTATTAGAAGCGATTAGAACAAGTGCACCACGTTGTGCATTACTTATATCACGTACGAAACAAACTAAACGTCATCTATATACAGTTCATTTGAATATGCAAGAAAATCGTAATCATGGTATCGGTTTAGAATCGGGAATATTTATTTCAAAAATACAACAAGGCTCATTGGCTAGTTTCGAACCAGAATTAGATGTTGGTGATCGTATTTTAAGTATTAATAATAAATCAATGGAAGGTATTCAATCGGTCAAAGATGCTATCAAAATTCTTGATGATCATCGTAATGATTCCATAACAGTATTTGCTTTAAAAAATGTACAAGATGTTAGTTATGGTGATGTTAAACGTCGCATGACGAATACATCAGCACAAACTGAATCAAATGATTCTGTCCATAAAGTTAGTACATTAAAACAACCATCAAAAATAACCGATTTGCTAAATAGATTTCGGGAAAGAATTCATATAACAAAACCCGTTACGGATGGTGATAATTTAAGTCAAGAAAATGATGCATTAGCAGCACTTGATTCAGTATTAAGTGAAAGTTCTGAGAAAAGTAAAGAGAATTTATTTAAACGTTCAAAACGTAACAAAAAAGATAATAATAGTAATAAAGATGCTAACAAAAGTATGGGTACATGGCCAAGAGCAGCTATTCTAAATACATCACAAGAGAATCCAACTGGTACTATTGTACAACATCGTAAAAAAGAAAGAGTTGCTCTCTCATTATTTACTGGACCAATTAATGTTGATAAAAATGAACCGCCAGCTAATTATTTTAAACCGGTTATTACACAAGCACAACAAAAATTAATTCAATCACATGGCGACAATATTAACAATAATAATAGTAACAATTTTAATACTAGTTTAACATCAAAATTTACACCAAATCGAAATTCAAATCCAATACCAATAAATTTATTTCAAAGTAATCCATCCAATACGTATTTACATCGTCATTCGGTATATGCAACATCATCTCAAGAAACTGAACCAATTCTTTTGGAACATTATCAAAAGCCAGTACAATCATCATTATCGACAACTACAACAACAGCATCAACAATATCAAACAATCGTAGTTCTCATATAAATCCAAATTTAAGAGTTAAAATACCACCAGAAAATGGTACACGTTATACAACAAATCATCGACATCATCACAATCATTATCAAAATAGATATAGTTTAAATTTAACACCATCTGATAATAGTTTAATTTATAAAAGTAGCGGACAACCAGCACAAGCACAACAGCAACAATTACAGCAGCAGCAGCAGCAACAACAGCAACAACAAAATTCATTAGATTTTTTACATAAAAAACCACAAATTATAGATCCATTATTAATAAATCCGAAATCATCATTTACAACAACCAATTTAGATTTTAAATGTGGTGGAGCTAGTAGCAGTGGTGGCGGTGGTCATCCACCAAGTAATTATCTAAATACAAATCAACAGCAACAGAATTCGTTAGATGTGATTTCATTGAAATCACAAAATTCAATTGATTCATTTTTATCACAAAAAAGTCCACCAATTCATGATTATCCAATAAATTATGCGAAACGTGGACAACATAAAAATGTATCGAAATATCCAAGTGATAGTGAAAGTATTGGTATGGAAATGGTATCATCGCCGGGTAGTGGAAGTGTTGGCGGTGGTGTTGGAAGTCAGCATTTACAAAATTTACCACCATCATCATTATTATTTGCACCAAATATACAGTCATCAACATTAACAACAGCACACCATCGGCATACACCAATGTATCCATCATTCGGTGGTCATATACATCCACATCGGATACGACATTCAAGTCCATTAACACTTCCCGTCACTTCAACACATTCAATTGATCATCATCAGAGTCCAAGCGGAGGAGGAGGTGGCGGCGGCGGTGGTATGAATTCATCTGATAAATTAGAAATGGATTTTCCGTCAGGAGCTCATCATGCGTATAATATTTCCGTAGATTATCCGTATAATAAAAGTCGAGCACCACCGACACGAGATCATGATGATGCTCCAACAAGTTTTTATCATGTGTAAGTACTGATATTTCTTGAATTTGTTATGGATTATTTGTTTATTTTTTTTTATTTTTTTTTGAATATAGCTATGAAGGCGGAACTTTTCCACGAAAGAAAGAACATCAAAGATTTCGTATCCCATCAAATCCTAGTGTAACTAGTAAAGGAAGTGGTGTTAAAAATAGTACAGGTTCAATTGAACATCATGGCAGTGAACGTGGATCACCAATGCCACCAGTTCATGTTGAAATCTTAAGTCATGGTGTAAATAAACGTAATTCAAATGCTCAAGATATTTTATGTCCAGGCGATTTACGACGTGTTACAATCGATAAAAGTGATAAACCATTAGGAATAACAATTCAATGTAATAATAACGGTGGTGGAATATTTGTATCAACTGTTGCTGAAAAAAGTATAGCAAGTCGGGCTGGTCTTCAAGTTGGTGATCAACTATTAGAAGTCTGCGGTATTAATATGAGATCAGCTACAAATGATATTGCAGCTAATGTTCTACGTCAATGTGGAAATTCAATAACAATGCTTGTTCAATATAATCCAGAAAGTAAAAAGTTTTATTTTTGGTCATATTTTAAATGTAGTTAATATTTTTTGTATTTCAGAATACGATGGACATAATGTTGAAACTGAAAATGTTAATCATTCTGGTTCACCAACACCACGTAATTCACCGCGTACAACTCGTTCATTAACAGTTCCTTCACCACCCTTACCATCTCAAAGTCCTTTAAGTATTCCGAATACTCTTCCACAACCCACATCAATTATATCATCTCAGAAATTCTCTGATAGTTTAGAAAATCAAACTGATTCCAGCCAAAATGATTCTACAGATAGTATTTATGAAGAGGAACCACGTTTAATTACACTTCATACAGAAAAATGTAAAAATTTAGGAATAAAACTTTTCGGTGGAAATAAAGTTGGTATTTTTGTTCATGATGTTCAACATGACTCGCTGGCATATTTGGCTGGCATTCGAAAAGGTGATCAAATACTCGAATACAATGGGGTTGATTTAAGATGTACGACAGCTGAACAAGCGGCTAATGAAATTTCTAAATTAACTGATAACGTTACACTTTTGGTTCAAAATAATTTGCAAAGTAAGTCGACTTCTTTCGTTTTGTAATAATTTTTTAAACATCTATTTTTCTATTTATATTTTAGAACTTAATCAAATTCAAGATAAAGCTGGTGATTCGTTTTATATACGTGTTGGTTTCGATCGAACCGGTGATTTAGGTGAAGGTGAATTAAGATTTCTAAAAGATGAAGTACTTTATGTGGACAATACAATATTTCGTGGAGTTTTTGGTCAATGGAGAGCATGGAAATTAGATGCATATGGACATAGAAAAGAATGCGGAATTATTCCAAGTCAATCTAAGTAAATATGATTTTGTATTTTTATTAAAAGAAATTTTAAAGAATAAAAAATTATTTTAGAGTTGAAGAAGAACTTCGTTTATTGGGTGATAGTACAGATTGTGAAGGTGGTACAACACGTCGTGGTAGTACATCTGCACGTCGATCATTTTTTCGACGTAAAAAACATCAACGCAGCTCATCACGAGATTCTAAAGAACTTGCTAGTTTCAGTAATACTCAATTAAGTTATTTTTCTGATTCTGGAATGTTAAATGATGAAGGAACGACAATATTAAGTTATCAACGTGTTGAACGTTTAGATTGTAATTGATTTAAATCTTTTCATAGTGTTAATAAATATTAAATAATTTTCTCGTAGATCCAGTTTGTCGTCCAGTATTAGTTTTAGGACCGCTTTCGGAATGTGTAACCGATCGACTTACAATTGATTTTCCATTATTATTTCAACATTGTATTATGACACAAATGAATTGTTCTCAGGAAGCAATGGATGAAGGTTTACAAAAGAATATATTTGTTGATTATCGTCGAAAGGGTAACATTTTTGAATGTACAACTGTTCAATCAATTCGTAATATCTGTGAAAATGTAAATAGAATTTTCATTTTGAATTGATAAAAATATTTATTTTCAATTTATTTATTCTTTCTTTAGAATCGTCATTGCATTCTTGATGTTTGTATATCAGCCGTTGAACGTCTACAACGTTTACAAATATATCCGATTGTATTATTATTACGATTTAAATCAGCTAAACAAATTAAAGAAATTAAAGATTCACGTTATTCGACTGATAAAATATCAGCTAAAGCTGCTAAAGAGATGTACGAAAGAGCTCTTAAATTAGAATCCGATTATAAACAATATATTTCAGGTAAAAAAATATTATATTCTTTTATTTCTTTAAAAAAATAAACGTTTGAAATTTCTGTCGTTTTAGCTGTTATTCCAGCTGGAGTGAATATAACTCATATGAGTACACAAATTAAGGCATCTGTTGTTGAAGAACAATCTCGTGTTTTATGGGTACCAGCTTCAAATTCTTGAGATTCCAGTTTTAAAATTTTAAGAAAATTTATTTTGCATGATTTTCATTTTGACAATAATTTTTAGAAGAATACAAAAACCAAGCACTTTTAATGGCAAATAATTTTAATTATTTAATAAACAAAGATAAAAAAAGCGAATATGTTTTAAGTGAAAAAAATTCCATTTTTAAAATTTGGAAAAATATATAAAATTTGGTGCTCAAAAACTTTCTGAAATGACGAAGAAATTAAACAAACTTTTTTTAAAAAAAAAGAACTTTTTTTTAATATTTAATAAAAACAAGAAAATAATAGAACGTGCCTTTTTAAAATAAATAAGTAAAAACTATTAAAACATTTTACAATTTTTTACAATTTTTGTAAATCGTTTTTCTTTTTTTTTACAGCGAAATTTCTTTTTTTATAAAATTTTCTTAACAAATTTTTTTAAAAACTTAAAAAATAAATAAATAAATATTCGCATTTTAAAATAATTTATTTCCATTCACAAAATTCGAAATTTTTAAATTATTTTTAAATAAAAAGTAAAAATAAAAATTTATATTAAAAATATTATTGAAAATAAAATTTTAATTTTTATATTAAATAAAATTTTTGTTAATTATGTTTTCCTTTTTACAGCTTTTATAATTTGCATATTATTAATTATATTATTTTTATTATTATTATTTTATTTTTTTATTCTTTTAATTATCACTAGCCTTCCTTATACATGTGTTAATTAATATAATTACTTTCTATATAAAAAAAAAAATATAATATTTTGTTACACGAATATTAAAATAAATAAATAAAGATTAATATTTCTTAAAAATCGAATTTAAATTTGTTTGTTTTTCGGAAATTTGCCTTTTAAATTCTTCGTGTGAATTCAAATCTATCCAAAATTAGCCATAATCGGTATTCTGGTAAGTTACTTTACATTCTTATTCTGGACTTGTGACTAATTAGAACTAATTAGAACTTATGATCTTTATTTTATGACAGCTGTAAGTTATGACCGAATCAGAATACGAATTAGTCTTTTTAAAAAAAAAGTTATGATTGTGACATCACTTTATGACAGTCAGAATTTGTTATGATTGCTCTAAGAACAGACGTGTTAGTCGGCAAATCCATCTCGAATGGATTCAAGAACTTGTATAATTGGCTTTCTCTCAGTCGAATCAAAAATAAGTCCAGGCTGCCTATCGATTCGTTTCTTACCTATTCGTACCGGTTTAATGTGTCGTATTCTCTCGTACAAAGAGTTTCGAATACGAAAGAGGTAAGTATATAAAATCATGAAACTCAACTATGGTGTAAATTTTATTGTAAATTTTTCCATTAGTGGTTGTTAACTTATTGAAGTTTTATGGTTTTATGCGAGTATGCAATTACAGACTTAACCCTTGGTCCAAGAAGATTTGAACGTCCTTGGAGTAGTCTAATCTCATTGATACAATTTTGATAAGCCTTTGTTGAGACCTGTCTGCTAAAATAGAATCACCTAAACAGAAAAGGTTTATCATTAAAAAATATAAAATTTTCGGTTTGTGCGATCAAAAATTTTGTAGAAAAAAAACACATTTCACTGCTAACTTTGATCATTTTCCTCATCGTACATTCATCCTGTAAAATTAAAGGATACAGAAATCGTGCGGGTACTATCGCCACTATTCTTGACTACAAAAGGCAATATGTCGCATAGCTTTTTGTAGAAGAATATGAAACTTTCGACACTCAGAAATGCTAAAGAATGAAATATATTTTTTTCATTTGTAATAAAAACTGGTCCTATTATTATTTTCTTAACTTTAAAAAGAAAATCATTTATATAAATAATATCTAAAGTAACAAAACAAACAATAAAAAATATTAAAATTAAAATCGTTGTGTTTTAAAAAGGATTCTAATATATCTTTTTTACAGACACACTTTTCGACTAGGTTTATCTTCATTTCTTTTTCTTTTTGTGTTTTAAGAATTATTTACAAAATAAATTTTATACAAAAATAAAATAAATAATAAAAAATTCCTAATCATAAAAATCAAATTCTTCACGTGGTCGATACCATTCTTCGGTAGCATGTTCATAAATTGCTTTTTGTAGATCATCTTCAGCTAAATCCATTGAATGTTTAGCTCGTAAATGATCATTATTATCATCAAGAGCTGATGTCCTCGGGCTACGCGACGTGGCGCGAAATTCTAATGGTATATCATAACATTTACAAATACAACATGATGGAAAACGAAACCAATCTGAAAATATTCCTCGACATTCATTATTCGGATCATATGCTAATAAACGATGTAACCGATATTGTTGCTCGCATCTACATCCATCACGACAATACATTTGTTTATGTTCATGTGTACATTTCTCCCAATGAACGTATTGTTCGAATGGATAAAGATTTAAAAGTGCTAAAACTTCTCCACGTGTGTTATTTGCCCAAAAGGGTGCAACAACCTCTTCTTTAACTGGACATGCATTTCTATAAGAAGAAAATAAATTAGAAATTAGTTTTTTTTTTACAAAGCATTTGCTAACTCTTTTTAGGCAATATCGGAAACCAAATGAAAATAATGTACTGTAGAATTTTTTAGACCTAAGAGCTATTGCCTGAACTAATACCGTTCAAAAATGAATCTTCAAGAATTCATATAAATATTATGAATATTTCTACAACATCTTCTTTATTATAATTGATTAGAAAAAAGAAAAAATAGCAACTTACACTCCTCTTGCATTAACTATGGGAACTTCTTTTTGAACTGTATCCTGAAATAATTGTTCTTCAGGGCGATTCAATTTCTTTTTGTCATTGAAACTTTCATTAGCTTTATTAATATTATCTGATAAAAGACTTTGTGCCGATTCTTTTGTATCAACAGAATCTTTAACATTAATTGTACCATGTTCTATATCATCATGTTCAATATCAATATTTTCATCGATTCTTTCATCCAATTCGTGTATTAATTCTGCATCAGGAATTTGTGGTTTCATTTCGGCAACCTTTTCAGATTCAATTTCAGATTTAATAATTTGTTGGACAACTCTTAGTGTTGTCGATATTGTTACAGATTCAGTTTTATTACTATTTGATGGATTTAAATTTGGTGCTTGTACTACTTTTATATTTTCCATATTCGGATTTTGTGTACTAGCCTCAAATGAGATACTATTTGATTCGATATTATTATCAGAACTATTATCACTATCAATTTCTTCATTCTTTTCCTTCATATCAATAATATTATTTATTTTAGCTAATGTTGTTGTTTTCGGAGTTGTTGTACTAATTGATGTTTGTGCTATTGTTGTGGTACTCGTTGTTGTTGATGCCGGACGAAAATGTGGTTCTGTTAAAACATCATTTGTTTTAGAATTTTGATAATCCGAATGTAAAAATTTCCTTTTACGTGAACCATCACGTGAATAACGTGCTGCTGTTTCTTCGATATCTTCAACATCGATATCATTATTTTTAATTTCTGTACGTAATATTGAAATATGCCGGACATCACCATACATACGTCTCATTAGACCTTGATTTTCATGTACGAAACGACGAACAGCATGCCATGGATATGATGAACCAGGAAGATGACAATATGCTTGTTGTGTTAGATCACATGGAATTGATGCTAGCATTTGTGCTCTACCTTGACGTGACATTTTTGGATTACATGATGTTGCTGAATCATAACCAAATGATAATGTTGTCGATGGCAATTGAAAGAATATATTACAAAATAAAAATCTTATCTAGAAATAAAAAGAAAAATCATTGTTTAGGATTATCAGAATATAATGAAGATCAATAAATAAAAGATAATAAAATCAATTTTTCAACATAAGCTTTGTACCATCCTTGTATATAAATACATACTAGACAGACTATATGATTTAGGTGATGAATAATTGACGGCATCCCAGTGACAATTTAAAAAAAATGCTGCGCTGTCCTAGTATTTCTAGTTAAAATGCGTATTAAATACATTAACTCAAAAATTCGTAAGTTAAAACAAATTTTGTAGTTCCTTTTTTTTACTACAAATTCGGGTCAAGATCTCGGTCATCATTTTTTTTTGACAATAAAAACAACTTTTACCTTTCCATAAGTAGGTACTCTAAAACGAGTATACTGTAATCAATAACAAAAACTAAAATCAATCGTCCCAAAAAAGCATAAAATTGGATTTGAACTCAAATCATTTTTAACTTCTATACCGTATGATATATGCTAAGCAGGTCAACATCAACAAGGAAATTCTCAAACGAAAGTACTGGTAGCTGAGACATACTCTGCATAAAGAATGTGCACAAGTATATCATAGTGATTCACAATGGAACACACAAGGCTGCAAGAGAAGTGGATGTTCCAAAAATTTAACAATTTTAAATGAATGCAGCAAATCGTTTAACTCCCTTCGTAGGCTGGCCACGAATAGACAATCCCGGAGAAGGTTTTGTACACGATCTATGCTACTCATGCGGAAGTTGATATTATTATTATTATTATCTTATGGTAATTGCTGCTTTTAAAATAACCTCAACCATTACAGTGGCGAATTTTTCAATAAAAGCAAAACAAAAAACGCTGAAATGAACATATGTCGCATCTAATAGTGTACAAATACTTCCCATAGCATGTCTTCAGCAAATGACCAGAATACATTCTTATACTAAAGACACATTACCAGAAATAAGGTACTTTATCTCACGATTCTCGATAAAAATTCGACAATCTATCGCATTTGGTACAAGTGGTGGTATAAGGTGGATAAAGTGGATATATCAAATTGTTTATTTTATTAGATATAGAAGTTCCAATTAAAATTTTGCAAAATAGAAACGAATTCAAATAGTATCCATCGATCAAACTGAAATCATATTAAACTTAATAATACTTAATTATATGAAGAAAAAAAAGTATCGCATTTCTCAGCGCCTTGAGACCCAAGTTAGGTAAGTTGTTTCTAAATCGTAGACCTTATTTATTTGGAACTTATTTTTAGATGAAGTTCAATATCAAAAATATTTGGAATTCTTTTTGTAAACAAATTTTTTTTTATAACGACAGTAAAAGTTAAATTGGATGATTTTCTTTTTCATTAAATTCCATGCTCATGAATAAATAAAACATAAAAATTATTTATGTTCTCAATTTTCATAATTTTTATGATTATATCGAATTTACGATATTAAAATGGTAAACATATGAGTTGACAAAAATTTAAAAGAAAGAAAAAGAAAAGCCAAAGTGAAAATTGTTGAAAGTGAAAGCATCACTTTTTGGATATTTTTTCTTCGATATTATTTTTATTGGGAAAATAATTTCACCTGGCAAAAAGGACAAAAAAAACAATTATTTTCTAATTAATTAATTATTTAATAGAAAGTGTTGTGACTTAGACACCAACTAGTATTATATAGGGCCACCACTTTCGCGTTACTAATTGCAATGTACCATAAGGAACCAGCAAATATGTAGCGGCTGCTGATAATGTTACCACCTTAGTAGAACACTCATTATTTAATTACTTTTATTATTATTAAAAAACTAAATTATTTAAATTCGATACAACTTTCATATTAATTAATGTTAGTTAAGTTTTAATGAAATTCAAGTTAAATCACGTCATTGGGTAAGTTTAATGTTTTTGTTTTTGTTAATCGATACAATTTTCTTTCTAAAAGAGAGTTGAGTAGGTGAAATTGAACATACTTAAATTTTGAAGAAGTTTAACTGAAATTAATTATATTATTTTTAATATCAAAACCACCTACATTGGACAATGTTATTTAAAATATGTTTTTTTTTTTAAATAAATTGTTCAAAAATGATTAAATTGATAATTTTTAAGAAAAGAAAATTCTTAATTTCAATTTAAAGTACGCATTTTTGATTATATTTTGGTTAATTCATTTAAATTTAGTTCAATAAATGGTTGTGAAGGAATAGGTACATCATTGCGGTTATTAAAATCTTCCTTAATTGGTAATATCTCTTTAATTAATTGATGCTAAAGTAGATTCACTACAATGGAAAAGTCCTCCAATGTTACAGGGATAGACAGTATTTATACTGATACTAAAAGAAGTACAAAAAATTAAGTGCGTTAGAAGTAAGACTTCAAGGATGGAAGAATTTGAAATTTATAGACTTTATAAACTTGAAGTATTTGTAAATATATTTATAATTGAAAATATATATTTATTATCAACTAGCTGGTGTCCGCGGCTTTGCTAGTGATATTCATAGAATATGAAAGTAAATTTTATTTCTTCCTATTATTGACAAAATTTTTGACCATTTTCTATTTTCGACTACCCCCGCAGTCCCTCACCGAGTGGGGACATATTCTATATTTTTAGCTGACCTATTCAGAATCTACATTCCAAATTTTATGGAAATCTGTTGTTATTGATCGAAATTATTGACGTTTTTCTATTTTTACTTTTTGGATAATATAACTTTTGATACTAAATCCCTCATACATATTATTCCAGTGTCTGATGTATCTGTCCCAAGAGCGATTACCGAGTGGACGACAATTTTCAATATTTTCAAATTGCTCACCCTTACTAGGATGTGAGATCTTACTCGTTTCATAATAAGTTGCAACTTAACTAAATTTTTTTATAATTTTATAAATCAGTAATCTTTTGCAAATTTATAAATTTAAAACTTTAACATAATTCAATTACAAAACTATATAAAACTAGTTTAAATAGAATATCAAAAAAATGTTATATTTTTGTGTAACAAATATAAATTATTACCAATTACAAGACATTAAAGATTATGTTGAGTTATAAATCAAAGAAGTTAGTACCCAGAGGCATGATATGGTGTTCTACAAACATGATTTACTTCTTTAAAAAATACTTTTTTTTCAGTTCTTTTATTTGAAATCCATGTATTTACCTTTCATTTCATCTTTTTATAAAAAGCGTTCTTAACGTTTTATGTAAATAAAACATTTTCTTCAATAAATCAAATAAAACCGTATGTGAACTTTTATAAAACTATTTTTATGCCCTATAGTAGGTACTACCAGAGGGTATATTAGTTTTGTCACTTCATTTGTAACACATCGAAATAATCATCGTAGAAAGGTTTTAACGGTATGGTTGTGTAGGGAATCAAAAGTTATATCGATTTATGCATGTCCGTCCGTCCGTCCGTATACAATATAACTCAAAAAGGCGTTATCTGGTTTTGATGAATATGAGTTGTTTATTCCTTAACTTGGTTCGGTATTGTAGTTGAGCAAAATCGATCCAGGGAGAGCGAAGTTATTAAGCAAAAACCACCACAAGGGTGACCAGAAAGTTTTATCGTTTTTTTGTTTATGGTTTTTCGGATTTAATTGGAAAATTTGTGAATCAATTTTGTTTAAATTAATTATGTATGTTAAATACATAAATAGACGATACCAGGTTAAATTTCAGTCAAATCGGTCCAAGGATAGTGGAGAAAGAAATAATCCTAGGAGAAATTAACCCTCTTTATAAAGTTTTTTTGGCGTACTTTAAAAACCAATACACCGATTTGAATAAAATTTGCAGATTAGACTTATGCCAAGGGTTACCTGCAAATTGGAAGAAATTTTGAAAAGAAGAAACAAGGTTATGAAGAAAAAACCTTGAAATAATATTAGTTTCGACAGTTTTTCTGTCCCATTTCTACCATAGGGCATCAAAAAATCGGCTATAGGCCGATTTTAAGTAACTATATGTTTTTTTTTTTAAAATAATTATTAGTGTTAAAAAAAGCTCTAATTAATTTTTAAAAAAATTTAAATCTATTTAATATTTTCATTGCGTCTATAAACTAATTTCTCGAAGTTCAAAATTGCAAGTACGTGCATATTATTTAGAATTTCTATTTCTATTTTTTTAACAAATCGTTTAACTTAAAAATTCATTACATTCATTTACAATATAATTTTTTTGAATTACAAAAGAAAAAGAAGAAAACAATCCGACAAACGACCTTAAGCCAGATTTTAAAGTGAAAAGTGTGTACAAGATTTATAACACAGAATTAATATCAATATAGTCTAATATGTGTAGAAGAGCTTTTTTTCATTTCAATTGGACATTAGGCATGTCTATATCAAAAGTACATATGAAAATTCATTAACATTCAATATAAAAATGGGTTAAGTAAAAGTCTTTCTCTACTTTCTTGTTCGATGTTTACATATTTATTATATATCTTTTATTTACTTCTCATCGAAATTCCCTTCCCCAATCTTTTTTTCATCATATGTTACATTATTATCATTTCATTTCTATCTTGATTTTTATGTTATTTGTTGTTTCAATATAAATGGAAACATATTTTCTTGATGCAGTGGCGTATATGTAAATATAATAAATGACATGATTTGAGCTGGAAGTTGTAGTATCAAACTATTACTCTGTACACATGAAAACTTAAATTGGACTTGAAGCATGTATGGTATACGCAAATTAACTTTAAGCTGACTTCACTCAAGTCTATCACAAAGTTTTCTGGATCGATTTAAAAAAAAAGTCTAACAAATCCAATTTCAGAAATTGAAATTTGACAAAATTATTTCTAACTTAAAAATTGATTTGTATTTAATTTTTGTGAACTTATTTTCAGAATTTCATGACTATATCGTATATGTCTTTCGGGGACATTTTTAGCAAATTTAAAAATGTTTTGAAGATATCACACTAGCTAAGCTTCAAGAGCTCATAAATCATGTCCAAAACTATATGAGATAATTTTGTGTAAAACTATCAAATAAGAACTAAGAAAATTTGGCGCTTGAAAATAATTAATTTGCAGTGAGAACTATTAGGCTGTCACTTTGAAATAATTTTTAGGCGATTTTCTAAGTAATAACTTTCTTTTGAAATCGTCGCTTTGTCAAAATAATCAAACTAATAATTACAGTCGCCTTACTGCTCAGCTTTAAATTGAAAATTCAGCTTATTTTTTTATAAGGAGTTTTAATGTTTTAACTAAATACAAGCAAGTATAATTTAGATAAAATAAGATTTACAATTTATTGAGAAATGAGGTATGCTCACAATAAGGTATTATAATTAATACATTGTCCTTCCAATTTGTCTTTTATTTCGTTTAAAGAAAAGCTATATCATCGCCCAATAAACTCCAAATTTTCTATTTTTGATAATTTGTATTCTATATGATAAAAACATTGGACTTAATTGTAGGTGGAACTAACTTAAATAAATGGAATACGCCACTGTTTTCTTCTGCTATTCAGCCAATATGTGCAAATTTTCTTTAATTCGTTTTATTATCATGTTTGTATATTGTGACTGCGCGATGACTTTTCTATATATTATTATATTTGCATATCGTCTACAAAAATATTATATTAGAAATCGCAGTTTTACTTATTTGAATAACAACAACAATAACAACAAACCAAAACACATTTTAAAAAAGGCAGAAAAAGTTAAGCCGCAATCGTAACAAAAATATGTTAAAGAAAAACGAAAGACTTAAGCGACAAACTTGAAAACTTAGAAATTCAAATATTGGGTCGCGAATTGTTAAGACTTTGTGGGTGATGTTACTTTTATTTTATTTTTATAAAATTTTTTATGATTTTTATTATTAAAACCGGCAAAATTATTCTTAAATTTTTTTGGATTTTATGGAATTTTGAATTTTGTATTTACATTTCGCAGGAAATAAAAAATCGCATTTTCTTGGTTTTCTTGCCTTCAAATGAATGAATAAATTTATTGAATTATTATAGTTTTCCTTTGGATAATTTATAACATTTCTGAATTTAAGAATTACAAGAAACTACCTCTGTCAGTTCGACTAGCGTTTCCAAATCACATGCAGAATTTCTGATTTAAAGATGTTTCCCTAGTTTCTGAATTTATTTTGGTTTTCTTCTTAAAAAGGTCGAAATAAAAAACAAGTTTTCTTCGAAAATTTCTTTCATAATTAATTCTAATCAAATCAATTATCCCATTTTCTTTTATATCTTTAAGAATCATCAAAAATTGTACTAAAATTCCCATTTTTTTTTCAAAATATTAAGTTCATAAATGTTTTTAATGACTTCTTTTTTTTACTAAGTCAATTTTATTACTTCTCTTAAGTATAAAAACCTAGTTAAAATCTAAAAAAAATAAATAAAAGACTATCTTTAGAGAAAGTTAATATAGAGTTCTTTAAGACATCACAAGGAGTACCTAAAAACTAATTTCAATAGATTTTCAATAGTGTAATATAAAAAAAAGTAATCATATTAAAAATGTGAAAGCTATTATTTTATAAAATATATAAAAAAAAATTCACACAAATACGCGGGCAAATAGCTAATATAAAATCATTTAAAAAATCAATATCAAATCGAATTGATTGAAGATCAAAAGCATTTAAATTAAATTGATTTAATTCAAATGCAATTTATGTTAATCAAGTTTTACTAGATTTAATTCATTATTTTGATTAAGTTTTTTTTTCTTGAATAAATAGAAATATTGTTTGTATACGCGAATAGGCTTTCTTCTATTTGTTCGTTTTTTTTTATTTACTATTATTTTTTCAATTATCTTAAAAAGAAATCTTCAATATTGACATTTTATTTAACGTTTTAATAGATTTATCATTCGTTTTTGTTGAATTAACTTATGTATTTTGTGATATTGTAGAAATTATATCTTATTACGGGAATGACCGTTTAGATTTTGTAGTTTTCTTAGAGAAGTTTCGGGTAATTTGGAATAACTTTTAAATTTCCTTATATACATTTGTTTTTTTTCTCGAAAATTTTTAATTAGTTTTGTGTATATAGCCTCAAAGTATATATTATTAACCAATATGTCCACACCCTACTATTGTACAAAGTGTTCATTTTGTAGTCATAATAACCAATAAAATCATTAAAAACTGTTAGTAAGTATTTTATTTTACATCTAAAATTTAATTACAAATTTTTGTTGAATATTTACACAAGTTTTTAATACAAGCATCGTTTTTTTTTTGGTTGGAATTAATTTATAAAGAGTTGCTGTCTTTTAGAAAAAGTATAAAATTTTCACCGATCCTCAAATATCGATTTTTTTAAACAATATATTCGTTAAAATCGAATTAAATTGCAGTCTGAGTGCTAGTAATTTCAAAAGACTAGCTGAATTGAATTCGACCAGAAACTGTTTCAGTTCCTAATTCGGATTACACAAAACTAAGCTAAACATTTTATTATTTTGTAATCCATAGAATAATATCTATGAAGACTAATTTGTACTCACGGATTCTTGAATTTTTACAATTTTTACACTATACCATACCATAGGACTTACAGACTCTTTTAGTTCTTCGTTTTTAATGTAAAATTATAGTAAGATAAGTCGAATTTTTCGATTACATAATTTTTAAATACATTTCTGGTAAGATATTATAGTATCTAATGTCGTCTTCTGGACTGTACTAACTGTGCTCACCATAAATAATATATAAATTGAAATTATTCTTATAATTTCATTTGTTTTTAGTATATTAAGTTAATCTCTCTTTAGCAGAATTGATCAAACCAAAACATTGATGATTAGTCTCATCTAACTTTTCAATAGATGTCAACTAAAACGGAATTCATTTAAAGTGGGTACTATAGTTTTCAACACAAGAGTGGTAAATTTCTAAAGATGCGCCTGGGTAGTTAAAGTCATAATGAATTAGGGCTTTATCTAAAAGATCCTAAATACTTCGTGTTGTACCAGATACAGCTATTTGTTATAACATTCGTTTATATCCATCACAATATTATATTAAACTAAGATATTTTCCATTTTATGACTCAGTTCGCTAAACTTGAACGCTAAAACTCAATAACTATATATCATTTTTTTTTGGGGACAGGTATTCACTATAAGATTTTTTACATATTTTGCACATAGTTACAGGGTCTTTTGATAAGAGATCTCTCCCATTTGTTTTATATTTTATTTCTTGAAAGAAAGAAAAAAACTTTTATTCTTTCAGAGCTTTGTAGAAATATCTTTTTTTATTTTTAAAATCACACACAAAATAATGAATTCATAGTTTTGTTAAAAGAACTAACGGAAAAATGGCATATTATAACTTTTTTTTTGAATATAAAAATTGCAAGACCCAAATAAATTGTGTCCAGAAATGCTAATTTTTAGTAAAAGTTATTTTTTTTCACCTAAATTAAATTTTAAAGTAAAAAAAAATATTTAAACTAAACAAAAAAAAAATGGGATTATGTTAAGATTAAAAAAAGAAGGATTTAAACATCAAATTGAGTTAAAAAAAGAAAAAGAAAATAACTAATTCTTACATAAAATAATTTGTAATTGATATCCATTTTGTTCTTCTTAAAACTTTCGAACATTAAAAATAATATATTTTTTCACAAAAATTTTTTACACTAAATAAATATATTACGTTTTTTTTAATACACAAAATATTCAATTCGATCATAGTATTAAAAAACTAATTTGTTAAAAATAATAATTTCTTTTTAATTTTAACTTTTTTTTTCGTAAACTCTTTTCACTATCGATTTTATTAAAACAAAAACAAAAATCATCAAAGAAATCGATTTTTATATTTACTTCTGTTTTAAAACCCGAAAATCCTTTAAGGAGATAATCAATTAATTAATTTTTTTTAAAATTAACAAAATACTTAATAAAAATGAAAACACTCAACACAACACGTAAATATGTAACAAGAAAATTAACGCACATTAGCGACAATATTGTAACTCGTCAACTGATGAACGTTTAACTGTTGTATATAAGAAAAAGTGAGGTTTATACGTTTAGTAGGTCAGTAGTGGCCTCCTCTCTTTAACAAAAATAAAAAGAAAAAAATAATATAAAAATATATCTTACTATCGACGTCAACGACAGAAACGACGAAAAGAAAATATCGTTTGCATTTCTTTTAATTCACGATCACGTTTTAGTGTATATATTTCTTTTCCTACCATTTTTAAACATATATCCACCAACTTTTTCATGCCTACCTTATTCCTAAGATTTCTGATCTCTTCACTGTGCCCGTAAATATCTAATTTATTGCTAAATAGCCATCTTATTGCACATTGCCAGACTTAATACTAAAGGCTCTATACTCTATGTTTTATCACACATAGTATTCTGTATGTAGATCAGTGGCGTGCTGTAACTTTTGCACCTACATAATAACACTCCAGATATATGCTTAAAACAGGCATCACATACCATATTATCATTCTTAAGGCAATGAATAAACGAAACAACGAATGTAGTATAAATCATTAGTGTTGGGAAAGGAGAGAAAGGGAATATATAAGTGTACAAAGAAAGTTACATGCCCAGAGATTATTATGCTTTTTATCATCTGTGATCCTTTCTAAAGAAACTATATTATTTTCTTCAAAAGAAAAAGAGAAACATACTCAACTGCATATATAGTAAGTAATAATTGCGGTATAAAATATCTGCAAAATTGTAGAGTTTATTCGTACAAATATTTGAAAGCTTTCTCTTAAAAATGTACTTTAAACGGTTTTGTATGAGATTAAGTGCACAAACTTTCTCTACTCTTAATGGTATACAAAATTTTAGATAAAAAAAAAAGTATACAATAATGAGAGTTTCCAACTTGGATTCTGATTTGGGCACATCTGCAAGGCCTATCTCATTAATATTAATTGTTAAAAAGACTCTGTGTGATACAAAAATGCATGTACATACTTACAGTCCTTTCTACAAATTCTATTCAAAAGGAGGCGAGTTTTGCAGTGTTGTAATCTTGGCAAAAATTTATGTGCAAAAAATTACATGTTGTCATAGTAAATGTTTTAAATATTAGATAAAATAACTTGTTCAAATCAGACTATGATTTTATTTAAATATAAATTCCTAATTGCAATAATTTTGAAACTATCCGTGTGCGTTTTGAGCCATCTACATTTAAGACCGGACGCTACTGACACAGACATTGCCCTCCTCTATCTTTACCTTACCTTAAATTTTATTTTTTATCATTCACCTTTATTTTATATCCACATGTCCATATGTGTATATATATATATATATATATTTATGGTGTTGTATTTTACACTATTTTCAATGGAGAAAGAAGAAAGGTATTACACGCCACCTGATGATAGTAAATAGTTGATCCGATCAGTGTTGCGATCATCTCCTATATGTTTTTATTGTTTTTTCTTTGTTTTGTACATCTTTGTTGGGAAATCATGCAGCACGTTAGACCCATATATGTATGTAAGATAGGTTTTTGGCCAACTTATTATGGCCTATATGCAATCATTATGATCATTTTGATATAATAATGAGAAATGTGCGAACACTTTGATCGTGAATAGTTGATCTTTTGAAGATTTCTTTTTTTTTCTCATTATATCTAAGAATAATAAGTAAGATTTTAATATAAGTATGTAAATATCATTTAGTATTATTAGCTTTAGTAGCAATGATCTTCGAACATAATTTGATAGAAATTCGATTTCAAATTAGAAGAATATTGATAATTTTTTTGATATGAAAATAATAAACTAAAATCAAGAAAATTCATGAGACTGTTAAGAATGTTAATAGTTATTTTTGTTGATCGTTTATTAAAAATTGGAGAAATTTATTTCGTCTTTATTAATCTGGTGTAGCCGGTTTATTTGTTGCAGTTTTTCATTTTTAAGAAATTGAAAAGAAATTCAATTAAAATTTTCATGAAAATAACAGAAAAGTGATAATTGAAAGGTGAACATTATTCCATTTAATATTATTAAATCGTTTATTTTAATATAATATTAATTTAGTGTTAAATTGTTTAGGAATTTAGTTTAGTTTTTTTTGGTTGTTTTGTTTTTTTGGTAAATTTTCTACTAAAATTGATTGGAAAACATACTTTTTCCATGCTCTACAAATCTTTGAAATCTATATAATTGAAATGAAAAAAACAACGGAGTAATTAGATTTTTGTTACAGATGAAAGACTATTATCAAAAAATATTTATACGTGATTAAATTTTAATGAAAAATGATCTAAATTTTTAAAACATTAAAATTTACTGGATTACAAAATATCACAAAAATTATTATTAATAAAATTTTTAGGAAAAAAAAAAAAAAAAAAATTGTCATATAAAAGATTTTTTGATACCCTATGATGGAAATGGGACCGAAAAACATCCAAAACTAATAATATTTTAAGCTTTTTCCTGCATAACTTTGTTTCTTTTTTTGTAAATTTACTTTAATTCGCAGGTAGCCGCTTAGGCCCTTATTAAACTGTTCTACAATTCTGTATATTGGTTTTTAAAGCACATTAAAAAAATTTTCTGAACAGGCTTACTTTCTTCTACGACTATTTCTCTCTCCATTATCCTTAAACCGATTTTACTGAAATTTAATATGTTAATACCTACTTATGTAATCAACGTATGTAAATAATTTGAACAAAATTGCTTTGTAAATTTTCGCATTAAATCTGATAAACCATAAAAAAACGACAAAACTTTCTGGTCATCATGAGTTTTGCTAATAACTTCGCTTTCCCTTGGTCGATTTTGTTGAAATGCAATACCAACTCCAGTTAAGGAATAATCAACTCACGTTGTAAAATTTATTAAAATCGGATAATGCGTTTTTGAGTTATTTTGTACATGGACGTCCATAAATCGATATAACTTTTGATGCTCTACGTCTACACATACTATAGTCTTGAAATCCTTCTCTGATGATAATTTCTATGGGCTACAAATTTAGTAACAAAACTAATATACCCTTTGGTACTGCCTACCATAGGGCACAACAAGATAAACGTTTCTTCTTTTTTCATATCAATAAAAACTAAAAGAATTTAAATTGAATTCACAAAAAAAAACTTCCAAATTCAATTTTTTCGGTGATATTTTAAATAATAATAATAAAAAATTTCACGATCAATAAATTCTTTTGCTTTACGATCACCAATTGACCCGGCAAAAATATTTTAATATGTTTTTATTAAATTTACTTATTTTGAGAGAATCGAGGAAAACATTTTGGATACATGTTGGATCAGTAAATTTAATTTATTTTTTTTTTTAAAGAAATAAATGATTTAGTTACGATCGACCCAAATATCAAAGATAAACTTCAATTTTTTGGGAAATTGAAAGAAAACAGTACAATTATAATTTTGAAGTGAAAATTTGTATCGTTTAAGATTTTTAATGAAATGATTAAAGAAGGTAAATTTATTTTGGAACGAAGATGGACAGTTTGGACAGTAAATAAAAAAAGGAGATTATCTGTCCTGACATAAACCAGAACTTTTGTATATGATCATTTATTTATTAAGTATTTATACCTAATTCAAAGTTAGTGAGAATAAATAATATCAGAAAGCAACGCCAAATACCTGGGCATGATGAAAACCTGCAAAAAAAACCATGTGAAATACACACAAACAGTATATTAATACAACTTACGTTCTACTTTCACCTTAGCCTAAAGGTGTTTGATAAAATCAACGGTCAAATGAAAAGTTCCACAGCATAAATAATGCGGTTTTCATTCATTTCTTCATCCGAAATATTTAATCAAATAACGATACTTAGAGTTTATATGATTTGTGCGGTAAACGTGTTTTCTGTTTGCTTTTAAGTATTTCAAGAGGTTGGTCATTTATTTTATCACCCTAAAAATATTGAAGAAGTTTACTCCCAATTAAAGATTAGCATCATATTAAAACTGTAAAATTGTCTCTTGTTGGGCTTGGGATGTCATCATCATCATCATATTGATGATCATATACGTTTTTTTTTCTTCTTTTTTTCAGTTACTCACCATATTTTCGAATTTATGGAATATACAAATGGAACTGGTTAGTACTTTGTGTGTCCAGATATATATGAGATCTGACAAAATGTGATTACTTGAAAAGAAAAGATAAAAACAAAAAAAAAATATTAGCCACAATGAAAACTTAAAGAGTTTAAAGACTAGACAAGATCAATATCAATATTATATGAATTCCAGTTGTTATATGTAAGAATCCTAACTTAGCTAGACTTGAAGTCGTCATCTTCTTCAATTATTTAACATCGTTTCAGGCAAATATTGAATACTTGCTTATTTTAGAAAACTTGTTCTTGAGCAATTATTACTTTAATGGATATCGTGTTTAATCTTTTCGATTAATGGCAATAAATTAATAACTTTTGATCTTTTCAAGATAGATCAAAAAATTTAGTAAATTTCTCACAGTCAGTTTACAATGTATAAATTATAGAAAAATTGTAATTAATTGAAGATAAATTAAAATAGAGTTTATAGAAAGGTGTGCTATTTCGGGTACCAAAATGGTAGAAATTGATATACAATAAATTTATCGTTTTTAGTTATTATCGAGTCAAATCTTGGGATATATTTATTCTTACGATTAGTTTGTTGCCGATAATTTCTTTAATATTCTTAGTATTTTTATGCCCTATGGTAAGTACTACCAGAGGGTATATTAGGTTTGTCACTACATTTGTAACACATCGAAATAATCGTCGTAGAAAGGGTATGGTTGTGTCGGGAATCGAAAGGTATATCGATTTATCCATGTCCGTCCGAATACAAGATAACTCAAAAACAAATTATTTGATTTTGATGAAATTTACAATGTGAGTTGCTTATTCCTTAACTTGGTTTGGTATTGCATTTCAGCAAAATTGATCCAGGGAGAGCAAAGTTATAAAGGAAAAACCAGAGTGTCCAGATAGTTTTGTCGTTTTTTTGTTTATGGTTTTAAGGATTTAATTGGAAAATTTGTGAACCAATTTTGTTTAAATTAATTGTATAGATTAACTACACAAATAGACGATACCATGTTAAATTTCAATCAAATCGGTCCAAGAATAGTGGAGAAAGAAATATTCCTAGGAAGAAATAAAGTTTTTTTGATGTACTTTGAAAACTAATACACCGATTTGAATAAAATTTTCAGATTTGACTTATGCTGTCAGGGCCTGGGTTACCTAGAAATTAGAAGAATTTTTGAAAAGAGAAAACAAAGCTATGAAGAAAAAACCTTGAAATAACGTTAGTTTTGACAGTTTTTCTGTCCCATTTCTACCATAGGGCATCAAAAAATTGGCTAGGCCGATTTTCAGTTATTTGTTTCTATACATAAATAGTTTGTTGTGAAACTAAAAATTGGCATCAGGCTTCTTAGTACGCTTAATACAACAGCGGTATTACTTGCAACACATTTCCAAGCAGATAGGGAAACTTATAACCGAAATCTCTTATGGGAATGGAGAATTCGACCTTAAGAAAGTAAACAGTTTGAGAAACGCTGATGATTAATATGTTAAATGTCAAAACTTGACAGCCAGATTTTTGAAACGTCAACAAAAATTCTTTAAAAAATGGAAATTGAAAGTGAAAGAGTTCAAAAATTAATATTTCCAGAAGGAATTCCGGGTAAAAAATTGCTTGATTTATTTAAAATAATATCATATTAAAAAATTCTTATAAATTCAGATGGTTTAAAAGATAATCCGGAACTTTTCACATATCTTCAAAAACTTGGCACTTACAAAGTTGAACAATTGAAAAAAGAAGAATCTCGTTTGGAAGATGAAAATAAATCTGTAATTGAACAAACACAAGATTTGGCTATTTCAAATTATAAAACATTTATTCAAACATCGGAATGTTCACGTTCGATATTTAATGAATTCCAAAAAACTGAAACCAGAGTCGATAATTTAATCGAGAAATTACCGAATTTTACAAAGAAATGTGAGAATTTCTTGAATGCAACTAGTGAAATAAATGCTACGCGACGAATTAATTCAATTACATTGAAAAAGAATGTTCACCTTTTAGAAATACTTGAACTTCCACAATTGATGGAAATTTGCTTGCGAGAAGAACGTTACGAAGAAGCTTTGGAATTGGCGACGTATGTTCAAAAGTTAGGTCAGAAACACGGGGATGTTCCAGTTATAAATGTAATTTTAATGGATTATATTTAATTAAAAAATTAATGGGTTTTTGTTTTGGTAGAATATTCTGGAATCAATCGATTCTTATTGGCATGAAATGCTAATACGTTTACTTGACCAACTGAAAACCGATCTACAATTGCCTCGATGTCTTCAAGTTGTCGGGTATTATATTTGTTATTCACTCATTTTTTCAGATTTATCTTAATTAAGGTATTTTTTTTTTAATTTTAAGGTATTTAAGAAGAATGCAAGCTTTCGAAAATAATGAATTAAAATTGAAATTTCTTCAAACAAGAGATTCTTGGTTAACAAATTTATTGAAAGGAATTCCAAAAGACGACCGTAAGTTTTGGTTTGAACCTTTACTGAATTCGTATAGATGACTCTCAAATCGTTACAATGAAACACATAGAATTTTCTTTTAAAAATATTCAAAAAAGGGTCTAATTTTTTATTTTAATTTTCTTTCTTTTTCCTGATAGCACAACAACATTTAACAAAAACTATTGAATTGACAAGGATTAATTTATTCAATATTATAACACAATATAAAGCAATTTTCTCTGATGAAGATGTTCCTACAACATCAAAAATGAATACAAGTTCAAGCGATGGCGGGCGAATTTTTCATGTCTGGTTACATGGAAAAGTAAATATGTTGTTTGTGATAAAGAAAATAAATAATAATTTTAATTGATTTCAGATTAATAATTTCCTACAAACATTAGAAGAAGATCTTAATCAAGGAATCAGTTCTTTAGATACAGTTCTTGGGCAATGTATGTATTTTGGATTATCTTTTAGTCGTGTTGGAGCTGATTTTAGAGCTTTAATGGCGCCAATATTTGTACGAGTTATATTACAAAATTTTCTTAATCATATTCAAAATTCCAATGAACAATTTAAAATTGATTTAGATAAATATACATTAATCGATAAAACATGTTCACGTATTAATCGACGAAAATCAGAAATCAGTAATTCATCAGATTCATATACGCCACCAGAAAGTTTACTTGATTTTCATCCGTTAGGAATACTTTGTAATGGATATTTAACTGGTTTAAATGAATTACGTTTATGTGCACCGATTTCTTTAGCTGATGATATAACAAAAACATTACAAATTTCATTACAAACAATTGCTAAATATATTTTAGCATTCAATAAAAAAGAACGACAGGCCTATAGTGAAAATGATATAGAAAATTTCATTAAGTTTTCTTCATGTTTTGCATATGATTTCATTCCGTACATTCAACGTTGTGTACATGCAATATTTCCACAAAATACTTTAACAAATCATTTAGGTATTAATTTAGTGACGCTTCAAAATCATGGAATAACATTTTTAAAACAAGAAATTATATTAGAACCGTTAAAACATTTATTACCAAATAAAATCGATGCGATTTTAATGCAAACTCAAGAACATGTTCAACAAGAAATTCCAAACAAATCACAAGAAATTCTACAAGAAAGTTAGAAAGAAAAAAGAAAATATATTTCATTTAAAACCTTTGGTTTTATTTAATTAAGAGTAATAAAAACATTAATAATAAATTTTGTTTTGTTTTGAAAACTATTCAAAAATCAATATCTAATAAAATTTGTTACAAAAATTCCTATTGAAATGCTTGAAAACCACTTGTCTTGAATTCAAGTTTTTCATCGATTTTCCTTTTTCACAGAGTATAGAATACAAAATCTTCATACTTTAACCCTCTCTTAAACAGTTTTTCCTAAGCTTTTGCCCCCGTTTGTATATGAATATATACGAGGGGAGAATAATAATTTATGAATTATAATTAAAGAAGAACATTAGAATCGCCCCCAAAGATAAACCATGAATTGCAATAAAACTTCCCATTTGGCAATTATCCAAATAAATTAGCAGATGGACAGCGGTCAAGCAATGGGCGGATGAAACTACTCCACATGCTATACACTTATGTAGAATTTTAGTAAACGGAACTAACTGTGTAATAGCTGTTTTGATATAAATTGTAATTTTGAGATTATAGTTTTTCTTTCAGTTTAGTCTGAAAATTTTGTTTGGAAATATTCGAATTCAAGATATTGTTTTAGTATTTCGTGTTGCTGAAATCCATATTTTAAATATGTTTGTTGGTTTGCATGTTTATGACCAGAGGAATTTAAGAGGAAGACAAAAGTTAATGTGCTGAAAACAGGACCAGTTCTAGGGGGCATTGATACTCCGATAATACGTGTATTTATAGCATAACAATTTAAGAAGAGCGCGTAAATATTGGGTAGAAGCGAATGAAGTGATGTTTCCTTAATCAAATAACATGGCTTCATAATATAAGGTTTTTTATGGTAGGTACTACCAGAAAGTATATTAGTTTTGTCACATTTGTAACGGATAGAAATATACAGAGGAGAAGGGTACGAATGTGTAGAGATCAAAAGTTATATTAATTTATGCATGCCCGTGTACAAGATAACTCAAAAATGTGTTATCCGATTTTGATGAAATTTACAATGTGAGTTGCTTATTCCTTAACTTGGTTCGGTATTGCATTTCAGCAAAATCGATACAGGGGGAGCAAAGTTATAAAGGAAAAACAAGAGTGACCAGAAAGTTTTGTCGTTTTTTTGTTTATGGTTTTTCGGATTTAATTTAAAAATTTGTAAATCAATTTTGTTTAAATTAATTATATATGTTTACTACTAGACGATACAATGTTAAATTTTAATTAAATCGGTTTAAGAATAGTGGAGAGAGAAATAGTCGTAGGAGAAAATAAGCCTGTTCATAAAGTTGTTTTGATGTATTTAAAAACAAATATACCGATTTAAATAAAATGTTCAGAATAGATTTAATTTGTTATGGCCCAGGCTACCTGCGAATTAGAGCAAATTTGAAAAAGAAGAAATAAAGTTATGCAGAAATAGCCTTGAGATAATTCATTGAACTATAAATTTGTTAACTACGAGTACCATTTCTACCATAGGACATCAAAAAATCAGCTATAGGTCAATTCTCAGTTAGTATATGTTTAAGTTCTTATACCATCCACTTTTCATCTGAAGCTGGTCCTGATGACTGATGATTCTAGAAAGGATTTTCATATTTTCGTATTCGATATGTACGTTCAAGTGTTTATATATATTATATTATATTATTCTCCAAATTATTACAGCCACATCACAATCATTCCAATCACAAATAACAATTTTATATGATTTTGTTTCCCCAAATACGTTCATCAAAGCGAGACTACCACCCACAATTCAGGTTGGATGTTCTCACCCAATCTTTTGTAAAATTCAAATTTTAGTATTTATTTATAGTACATACTTGTATATATTTTCATTTCTATTTTCTATTTCTTTGCAATCAATGACTATACTATAACAATTTTACCCGCAGGATCAATTTGAAAACGGTTTTTACAATAAATGATTTTGTACATATCGACAAAGTGACTAATATACTTACATTTCGAATATACAGATTTTACTATATATTTTTGATGATATAGAGAAAGGATATTTCAGTTTATCGTATTGTGTGAAAATTTGATTTCCAACCAAAAACCAATTTTTCAAATAATGACACCATATAAAATGAATAATGTCGACTTTATTGGGTTCCAATATTGTATATGAATTTTGAATAGACAATTTCTATAAAACATTTACAATGTATTAAATAGAAAATTCATTTTAAGTTACTAGGGGGCTCCGCCCTGCTCGCTTCGCTCGCCAACCCCGGGTCCCGGAGTGGACTTCGAGTAGATTTTAGTTTTCGTGTAATTTAATGGTAAAAAATAAAGCATAATAGAGTAAGAAGCAAAAAAAAACTGCTTTTGTGATTTATTTCACGGGTTCTTCAAATACAATGTTTTTTATGACCTTTTGTTCTAGCTTGCGCTCTATTTTTATACCTCCTCTGCTTCTATATCGTGATAGACCGATATACAATTAACCAGTGTGAATAAAAATGAAAACATGTGATATTAACGAATCTGAATTGCTTCGAGCATTGTTTTCCATGGAGTAATTGGTAAAAGCGCGAGACTTAATAAAACCAACTACGCGTGGTCGAATCCCGTTGATGGCGAATATTTTTTTTTCAGTTATAATTATTTATTCAGTTCTGATTTGATATTAACGAATCTGAATTTCTTTAGCGTTAATTTCCATGGAGTAATTGGTAAAAGCGCGAGACTTAGTGAAACGAACTGTGTGAATTTGAATCCCGTCGGTGCCGAATATTTTTTCAGTTTATAAATATATTATTTAGTTTTTTCTAGTTTTTCCTACTACAAAATTTTATAAAAATGTGCGGAAAAAACTTTTTTATATAATAGTAATAGATAGATATTGAAAATATTTAAAGTTTGTTCTAAAGAAGATAAAGAAACTTTTACTCGAAGTTTCTAGTTTTAATTTAATTTAATAATAACAGCTCCCATCAAGCCTAAACGTGGATTAATTTCCATAACAAAGTCATTCGTTATTAGGAATTATATAAAAGTTTTCTCAGTTCAAACTTACTGAGGCAAAAGTCAGCAGCATTCGGGAGACTGGTTTATTCTTCCATAATTGGTCTTACTAAAGTGTGATATAAAGTGATTTAGTGACATACAGGTCAGAAAACTCCTTGGACCGCCGCTTAATATAGCTCAGAGTCGAATTGGCTTTATGATACAGGTCAGAAAACTCCTTGGACCGCCGCTTAATATAGCTCAGAGTCGAATTGGCTTTATGAACCAAGGAGTTAATGTGAAGTTTGAAGTTAACTTACTGTCACAAGTAACTCCCAAGTCAGTAATACAAGTAACTCTATGTAGAGGAATGTTGTCAATAAAATACAATCTTAATTCATTAAGTTAAGAGAAAATTATTGTATGTTTTATCATCTTTGTGACTGCTGTGCGGAGAGACTGTTGTGGTGGTGCCTGCCAATTTATAGATAATAGACCCCAATTATACTCATTCTATTTTCAGTCCTTTAAAGGATATTGTATATAAAAAATGCCTTTTTGTCGTAAAAATTAAATTAATATGATGTAAAACATATTCCATACCTGATTTTTCTTTTTTATTATAAAATATCTTTTAAAATATATATATATATACGATCCAATTTAAAAACATGAAAATAAACGCGATGAATAGTCGGACATATACACAAACCGACCAATAAACATCGACTTTAATATAGAAGGAAATTGTTACATACATATTTTGTACGTCGCCATTGGTCACAAGAGGCCAGGGTATATCGAGGTGAATCCTAAACACCTTTTCTCTTATATCTATTCAATTTCATATATATATATATATTAATATATATATATTTTTTTCTTTTTTGATTGTATAGTTAGTCTATATTCATATTCAATTCATGTTATGTTATCGTCCTCAATATCCAAGACCATCGTAATATTTTTGTGCTTTTATAGATACTCTCGTATAGAAGGATAACAGAATAAAAAAAATATATATATATACATATATATTTTGATAAACTATACAAAAGCATCATAAAGGACAATAACAACGATATACTATATAATATATCTTCTTTATCTTCTTTTCCATTTTGCAGAAAAAAAAGCAAGCAGATATTCTTCCGGATACAGACACATATACATAAAACCTTTCAAAAGAATGAAAAGAGAAAAAAATATTTATTTTTTTCACCTTCATATATATGAAATTGGGTGGCGAACTATATGAAAGCTTCTATGGGTGGCGATACAGAGAAGAAGCTAAAAAAAAAGAAAACAGGAAAACTTTTTCTATATCAATATTGAAAAATCTGTATGGTTTTTTCTTTTTTTTTATCGTCGTCAGAGTAAAGTTTTCCGGAATAACTTGCAACATATTCCAAAGATATATCCTCGAAATCGATAAATTATATCAGGCCAGGTGAAAAAAAAAAAAAATACTTTTATGAACTGAAAAATAAGGAAATATTACCACCTACTATATTCTCATTCATTCACCTATTCGGATGACGGGACTATACCTATCTTTGGATAGGGAAGAGTGTAGGGTTCGAGAAAAACAATGAACCTGCTATAAATTACCTTGTGAAAAAGATTTCCAACATTTTAAATGGAAATGGAAAACGTAGTTTTAATGGGTGTTTTTTTGAGGGGTGGTAAAATAGAACTAGAAAAAAAAAAAACAAAAAAAAATATCAGTCGCCTATATTATATCTGCAACAAGTTGTTTTTTCAAATAAGACCTTTTATGTATATATACAAAGAGTAAGTACATTCGATTTTTATATAAGCATGTTTACGATTAAAGCATTTTAGACATACATATGTAAAACTACAGAATTACGAATGTTATTAGTGGAAGTGTAATAAAAAAAATGTTTCAAACAAATTCAATATGCATGCCTAAATAGGTTCGGTAATATATGCTTACATATATATGTAAATATACATATAGATTTTCTCATATTTAATGTTCTAATGTGGACATAAATTGTATTCGTTTTATGGAATTTATTGATGAATTTCAGTATTATTATAATATTAATCACATATGACGTAAGAACTTGTGTAAAGGACGTTACTAATTCAATGTACACATTTAGAAATATAGAATAGTCTACACTATCTGTCGCGAAATAGCGCTTTTAGTATTTTGGAGAGAGATATATATGAAAGGGTCAAGATTATTTATCAATTTCCATCATCATAAAATTGCATATCAACTTTAAAAGGATTCGTATAATATTTTTAATGTACAGTGTTGTATTTAGTTCCGAAAAGTACTCGTAACTACGACTAAAAAAAAAAAAATCCTATACAAATTAAGAAGTATGTGAATACAAAAGATTCTTCCTAAATTAGGGATCCGATATAAAATCATATACCGATATTCCTAAGTAACATTTCCAGTATCCTATTCGTACCAATAGTGACAAAACGTAGCAGCGACGAAAAGTGGTAGCTAGGGTTAGAAAGTCTTTTAACATATATCCGGATATTAAGATTATAAATAGCTGATATTTTCTTTTGAAAATCCTTTGAATAACAGAAGGAGTATAAAAGCGTAGAAAGCATATATCCAAATCAAAAATATAAATCAAAAATGTTTATTTCATATGGAAACATTATATTTTGTGTATTTTTCATATGTATAATTCGAAAAGGTTTCGGATAATTTAAAACTGTACCAAAAATTTCATCTCAGGAGGGATGAAATGCGAGTTATATTGGCACAGGGCTTTTGTCTTTATTAGAATTCGTCTATTTCCGTTAAGTGGATAAAGATGTTTCGAGTTGACTTTCCTATAAGAAGGCAATAATATGATGTCTTTTGACTGTTTTTTTTTTGAATAGATCTAGAAATAGACGATCCTTTTAGAACCTGTCTCCTAAATTGTTTATTAATAGAAGATTAAAGGTAACGCTTGAATGTGCATTCATTCATTGGACGTCCAATTTTTCTTTCTATCCTTCCAAGACACTTTCTTTGGTAGTGAATTCAATAGGATATCGTTTAATCATCTAAAATATGAAATCCACCATTTTCTTTATAATTCAAACCTTATCATTTTTCCAATATAATACACCCTTAACAAAAACCGAAAGAAAGAAATGGAACAACCACATAATCATACGCAAAATCATAATCTAAACAATATACAATAATAATATACCACGCCCAATAAAGTTATGAAAATATTATAAGTTCTTTATCCTGGAAAAAATATGTATATTATAATATATAAATCTTTCGCCCCCCAAAAAAACAGTATACAGAACAACCCAAACTGGGTTTATGAAACCATAAATAAGATATTCAATATACACCGACAAAAATTCTATGAAATACATAACTTTTCCATAAAGTTCCACCAAACCATAAAGAGAATATATATGTTATTCTCCACCTTGACGGTCGATTATGATGATATACTCTTCATATATTTGTATAAAAAACTACATCCATAAAATCCAGCAATAATACAACGATATTCGATGGTATTTCGTGATATTCTGTGCTTTTTTTTTCCTTCCATTCTGTTATGCTCCCTTCTTGATATAATACACAACACATAAAAAGGATATCTGCAAGGATATCATATTTTTCTTTTGGCGGTGGTCGGTCGATTCAGTATGGTTAAAATGTAACGGTGTTATACAGAATAAAAAAAATATATGTATATACATATAAAATAAATATATCAAAGGAAGAATATTTCTATAAAGTAAGGCAACAGCTATAAGCGAACAAGTAAAAGGACGAGAAGAAAAAAAAAAGCATATATACCTCGCATAATTCGAGGGATTGCGCAATAACATCAAGAACGAAGAAAATATCATACGCGCGCGGGGGTTATTCTCTTGTAGCGTTATTGTAAACCATCGACCAATAATATTTCGTCGTCCTCCTGGACACAAGCCGTACGTATACCTTTTTTTCTTTTGTTTGATTTCATATAATATTTTCTTTTTTATTTTTATTGTATATAATAATAAACTTATACTACATCGATTTTATATAGTATATACTCTTAGGTCAACAACGTTATTGTCTATCCATACAGGATATTATAAAAGAATCCACGAAAAGAAATGCGGGATTGGATTTTTCGATTTTGTTTTTCGTCTGATATTTCCTCATCGAACATAAGTCATCCTTAAATGACATGAGGGTGAATATATATATATATACCATTTGTACTATACCTACACGAATCTGGATGAATTTAATGTATGGTATGAAAATGGTGGAAAAATGTTTTTTTATTCTTCAGTTTTTTATGTTGGAAAGATATCCCTTTTGGGAAGATTCGACCACGAGTCCATCCAGTCGCCTTAATAAATTTTCTAATATTACAAAATTTAATGGATATATTTTTGTTCAGATATTTCATCCCCTTTTTTCATCCAATTGTCCATCTTAATATGGGGTCCAGTTTAACTGTTTTACAACCCCCATAAAATCGGTTACAATAATTTATCATGGATCAGCTAACAACCTCCTACTGCCACCCCCGAAAAAAGGCGAAACAGGAATGAAAAAATGTTTCAAAAAAATTACAAAGTTTTTCTTTTTTCGTACATGTATATAGGAAAGATATAGGAAGTTCGGTACCATAAGGGTTTTTCGTTTTTGGAATGATTATAAAATGCCAAACTAAGAAAATGATATATCTTTCATTTATAAGGGTGAAATGTTCTTTTTTTTCTTGTGGAGATGAATGACTATCATCAAATTGAAAAAAAAAAAAATATCACCATAATAGAACAGGAAAATTGTTCATTGAAAATATAGAAACGATATCTGGCGATGATGATGATGATGACTGTGTCGGTAAAAGCAAAATGGTCAAGATTTTAGGTTAGACATTGCTATTGAGATGAGAGAAAAAAAAAATTTAATACAACTAATGGATGAGAATGCAACACTTGAATACAATCGAGATGAAACAAAAATGTGGGCGAAGGATGAAGGCATCCAATCCACTTCAACTCTCAACTATGAACATAATTTTTTTTTTTCATTTTATAGAAATCGATAAAAAAAAATTTTTTCTTTACCACCTTAGTGTGGACATAATACAATGGATGGGTGTTTTTAGGTCGACGTGGTGGCCGTTTTGCTTACTGCTGCTGCTGGCGAAGTATTGTTGTCGTCATGATAAAAGCAAAATTGAATTCCCAGTTATACTTTTATTTCTTTTTTTGCGTCATTTTGATTGTATTAAAGTTTCTTCTGTGTTGTCCACCTTTTTGTGGTGATTGTGTGACAAAGTTGCCATTTCGAATATAGTATATAGTAAATTATTTTTTTTTATCAGATTACTAACTTAGCTGTGATATTTCGAAAAATGAAGACCAACAATTTCTTTATAAAATATTTTCGTCTGAGATCTTTGGGTCGACAATGAAATGAATTGAAAAAATTTCAACCCTTTCACTTCCAGTTTTACTTCCAGACACCTTGTTCGTTTTAAGATTTATGTTTGTATGGTCGTAAGAAATCGTTTCAAGAAATATTAAAGAAAATTAATCAATATTTTTTTCTTTCTCTATCATATAAAATATTGCCCGAGAAATCCTTTATATAAAGAAAAGAAAACCGAATAAAGTGGACATTCGAAAAACCTTTTTATATTATTTTTTTTTCCATTATTTAATTTTTTTTTTTCGTTGTTTTGGTTTTTCACAAACATTTTTCATGAAAAGAGAACTTTTACGTGAATTAAATCTTAACCTAAAATCTATAAAAAGGATGCTGGAAGAAAAAATTTATATAAAAGGATTTTTGTCTAAAAAAAAACAGAGAAAGGAAATGGCTTTTTAATACCTTTTAAGGTGAATTTTGTCCAAAGAATGTTTTCATATACCTAATTCAACTAAAATGAAAAATAAATACAAAAAAGATGTGTTTTTATTTAACGAAATTTATTTATTTATTTAAAAGAAATTTAATATTATTAGTACTCAAAAATCTTCTAGTTAGTAAACAGTTACTAAGAAGTACCTAGGATGATTCACTAACGATGCAATATGACTGAAATCAATTATAATATTACGTATAAAGGATCAATTTGTCAATTTTATATTTGACTCAGAATCAAATAGTTTTGATGAAGACGAATAATACAAAAAAAAAATCTTCTAAAAAGGGCATCTTGTTTTACAGACCCCATTAACAAAAGGTGTACATGTTTGAACACATCTAAAAACAAACTTTACAACATCAATGAGTGAAAAAATAAGGAAACAAAAAAAAATGGGAAAAAGTTAAAATGTAGTTTTCAAAATTGAAAGGACATTGTCCATTCCATTTGTCCCTTAAAAAAAAACGAAACTATAAGATAACAAGAAGAAAAAAAAAATAGGGTGAAATATCCAGAAATTGAAATGCCTTTAATAGTGTCCCATGGGTTGTTTAAAACTTTTCGAAAACAAGAATGTTATACAAACTCTAATATACGAACTTTAAATTGAGATTCTTAGGTCTATCATTTTTTTTGTGGATTCAAAAAGAAAAAAAATTGCTCTATCTAAATTTTGGCTATATATACAAAATGATATTACTCGTATACCAAAGCCAAAATTGTATATTGTTCTTGTTTGTGCCTTCAATAATTCAACTATATCTTCAATATATAGAAAGTCAAAACGAAAAATAAAAGGACTCTCCCTCAGCTTTCAATCTAATAAATATTTCACAATTGTATCTCCAATGGTCAACAAGAACTATTCTACATATATATGATATTGTATTCTGGGAAATATATTGTATATACGATATTATGTTTTCGACGCAATGACATGACATGACATGACAATAAGTTTAGAGCTGACTCTCTGATTTCTAACTTTGAAATAACACGAACTTAACTTATGCATTCAATAAAAGGACATTCACCAATGAATATTTTATGAGAATATATTCGTATAAACAAGTCTTATATATCATATCACCCACAATTACCACCCATTTTATGTCATATTATTCTAACTCAAACTTGTATTTATCATTCCTATATATATATTGTATATTATAGAATATTATGTCCTTCAAGTCTCGAAGTATTTTCGAAACTCTGAAATGAATATTTCCCTCGTGATATGAAATTTCTCATACTATTATTTTTATACTATATACATATATACATGTAATATGTACTGTATATTGAATAAGTATCAAATTTTTGTATATACATATATATGAAAAGTCCAGACCTATTGAAATTCTAGATTCGGACTTTCATATATTATTCTCTGTAATCTCAGCATGTCCATTTCTGTACAAAATTCATATATTGAATACGTAATTGAGTCAGAGGAGAAAAAGACATGTTGGGTGATTTTAACAAATGTAAAAGAAAAAAAAAAACGAGACTGAACGAAAGGATTTACCTCATTCATGCGATATAAACATTTTGAAGGCAATAACTGAACATCTAATATATATATATAATCAAAATAAGGATATATAATATCAACGAACAACCAAATTTTAGATTGTACAAAACCCTCTTTTTTACTAAAACTTAAAGCGTGTATAATATATAGTTTGATATGTTACGATTTTGGACTAGATTTGAACATATTTCAAAGAACATATACTATATAGTAAACTAACTGAAATAGTAGTAACTAAATAGCAACAAAATAGCACCAATAATAATAACAAATGTATAAAATATACTAACAATAGTCTCAATATGAATAATTCTCATACATTAGGGAGCCCGAAAAGTTGCAGCATTTGTTAGATTGAAATTATTTAATTATTTTTCATCTGGAATCCATTTGTTTATTAGTTTGTTAGTTCTTGTTTTGTGATTGTACAACGCTGATTAATCAGCGCTCTGCAAGTTCATTATATATTGTATTTATTATTGAAAATATACTATCGAACATTCATATAGTAAAGGTACTACATATATGCAGTTTATACTTAAATTCTATTCCTAGAATTTTATCTCAAAATTTCTTCAAACAATTTTAGCAATATAAATAATGGGCGAATCAAAATATCCTCAGCGCTGATTTATGATTCTTACTCTCACCAGTTAGAATTTTTTTATATACTGCGAATGGATGAAACTAGGCTGGTTATATATAGGTCATCATAACGAGGTAAACTATACTAAAACCTGAAGAAAATAATTTTATCTAGAAAAGCGTTGAAAAACTTGCAAAAATATAGAATTCGACATTTTCAGTTAATTTTTTCCAGTTCGTTTTTCGGAGTACAGAGTGAAAAGGAACCCGTGCTGACTCAGAAATAGAAGTAAATGCTGGAACTTAAGTAAACCCTTAAACTTGACGGTAATATAATCATATTGAGAAATGTGATTGAGAGTAAGAAACATCTGGGGGCACACTGCTTCTCCCCAAGTGAGATACAATCTCTTATCCAACTTCGGATACTAAAATTCCTAGAAGAAATTGGCCTGGAGGAGGTGCTGTAGAATAGGAAGTTAACCTGACTATTACACCAAAGAAAAAGGGGTACAATAGATCTTAAAGGTCGCAGTACAGAAACACCCTAAAACTAAATCTTAATCTTAATCTTAATCTTAATCTACTGTGATTGATCAAATTATGTAAATTATAATTTTTTACTGCCGCTCATAGATCATCTTATGGTTACTTAATTTATAATCATTATAAAACGCATGAACTATTGAGACAACGCAATATAACTTTAGAGATAGTTCGTAGAAGAACGCATTCAATGATTAGTTTGGGTAAAATTCAGACTTAATAATACTGGTATGTGTTTGGTTTTATAAATGAAATTTTGTTAGAAATGTTACGCTTGATAAAAAGGATATACCTTTTTGATCGTGGCAAAATAGTTTTACATTAACATTAGACATAACACTATATATGCATCTAATATAGGTCCTTTTATCAAACCCATATCGAAGTTTTCTATGTCATATCTCTATATCTCTATTATGTATAGATTCAAATAAGATTATTTATGTTAACGGACATTAGAGTCCAATATAAAGTAGTATCAAATGAGGATATTTGATGTGATGAAATTTCAAATTGTTGTACAATATGAAGGGTATATAGTGCATTTTATATTAGAGAGGAAACATTTTATGAGATGGCGAAAAAGAAAAACAAGTATTTTCTTTGAAGGATAACCCCCGAAAGGATAACCCTTTGAATGAATTATTTAAAATCAATTTTTAGCTAGAAATACATTTCATATATGTTTATATATCAAAAAAACAACAAAAACACAAACTAACTAAATAAGTGAAATGAAGGAAAAGAGCAATTTACTAAAGAAAAAGAAAAAAAAAAAAAACAAAATTACGATGAATTTAATATGAAAAAAGGATTCCATATGTGAAATGAAGGAAATATATAAATTGGAAATGAAAAGGTTGACAGGTTACGGAGTGAAAAAGAAAAATTTATATATGAAAATGTATTTTATCAATTTTCTCATCGATGTCCAACAGTCCATACTAATTTTGTAATTTTTTTTCAATTTCAAATTAATAATTTAAGAATTTATTTAAAAATTCATTTTGTTAAAACAATTTTCTTGATGAATTTTACCAAGTTTTCATTATATCTATTTCCCTGACAAAAATCAACTCGATTAGAATTTAAATGGGTGTCAAGTAGTAGAAGAACAAATCGTAACCAGAAGTCCTTTCAAATCAAGAAAATTCTTCTTTCTTCTCAATAAGAATAAGTTTAGGTTCAGTACAAAAATGCGACATCTAAATTTTAAAGATCCTTCAAGCCTAAAGAACCTAGTTTTAAAGCAATCGTGTATCGGCGCTTTCATGCAATTTGAATTGGACTTAAACTGTACAATTAATATTTTATTTTTTTTTTAAATAATGGAATCGTGTATAAATTGGGAAATTATTGAGGAGTTTCTTAACAAAAAAAATTGATCAGAATAGAAATGAATTAAAACAAGAAAATATTGAAAATTAAAGCAAAATTCTTGTCCGTGTTCTGATATTGTATAATACATTAAAAACATTGTGAAAGAAAAATTATCAAGTTTTTTTTGTATAAGAAACTCACGTACAAAAGTTGGAATGAAGAGTACTATGGTCTGTTAAGGATAAGTCACGTATCGAAATTTTTTCTGCAAAGCTCATCACGAATTGTTAAATTCGTTGTCAAGTTGTACAACACTATAATGAAAAAGTTTTGGATATAAATCTATAAATGAATGTCCAGTAAAATTGCAATCGTATATGTTTTTTCTTTTTTTATTTATTTTTAATATAACTACGGCAATAGCAAAAGATTCGTACATATTTAAGAAAGTTACAAAACTTATTCTAAATTGGATAAGTTCACGTTCTAGGAAGAGAATGTATTTTTTTTTTTATAATTAAATCCTTCATTCAAAAATAATATTATCTTTGATTTTTAACGTTTTATTTTTATGAATTTTTTGAAAAAGACAGGTTCGCTAGTTTGGTTGTGCTGTCCACATAGCTATAATTTTCATTCAAAATTTATTTATTCCTGAATTCACCTTCAAGGATAGTGTGGGTGAAGTGATATACCAGTGGCTTGATGAAGACATATTATAGGTAGACAATTGTTATTAAAAGAGTACAACTAAATTCCATGTTAAAGTCCAGTTTCTTCCTTACAGAAAATATATTTATTTTATTCTTTATATCCCAATGAAAATGGTAATCGTTTCCATAATTCATTTGTAATCACAATTCAAGAGTAATCTTAAAAATTGGCAGTTTGTATTTCAAAATCCTTTTATATATCCGTTTTTCTTTCTATTATATATATCGTATACTATACATTATACGGAACTATCTCATTTCTGTTACTTTATCCTGCAAATATAACATATCCATCCGGATCCATAATAGTATTCATCGTGAATGTCACAAAGCTTTGAATGGGTGACAGTGTAGAGAAGAGGTATAGTAATAATGGGCGGAAGATTTCCTTTTCTTATGAGTCCTTTTCTTGGCTTTTTTTCTTTTGTAAACAAATATAAGAATAATATTATATATAAAAAAGAAAAAAATGGTGGCAACAATTGAGTAGGGATATTTTAAGATTTCTTTCCTTTTTTTGTATTTATTTATTTTTTCTTTTTTTTTTCAATAAAGCATATCGAATTTGAAATTGAATATAAATCCCCCAGAGATGATGATGATGGCTGAAAACGATTCACTTCGGATATGATACACATTCGATTTTCATATTATACAATATTCCTATTCTTAAGGAAGTAAGATAGACATAGATTTATATATATAGAAAATACGTCAAGAATATAAAGTAATGAAATTCAAAATGTTTTTGTTTGCTTATTGCTTATGCTGTTATCAAATCTTATCGTTATTCAGAAAACGAATAAGTATGAATCCGTTCTAAAATAACCTGATATGCACGAGAGTATTTTATATAAAATTTTATTCAGTATTGCATAAATATAGGCGGAACGTGATTAAATGTGATACGGTTTTTTTTATGGTAAATTTCACGTTAGGGTTGAAAAAATATACTTTTTATATATATATATATTTTATTGTGAGTGGAATTGCATTTATTTATAAAAATCTCTTCTTCTGAGCTTATATATAGTTTACATTCAAAGTAATATCCAGATTTGATTTAAGTAACAAGACTGGGTGCCTACTATCGAACTCAATCGAGTTTACTTATTAAAGTTACAGAAAATCGGTATTCTGATCGTCCGTATACGAGTGAATTCGTGTCACTACAGTACGGAAAACACTAAAAACTCCGCTAAAAATGACCACTAATGCAAAAATTATTGTAGTAGTAAAACATTAGTCGACTTTCATAATTTTATACTTACCTCTTTCGTATACTACGATAAAACAACATATTTAACCGGTACGAATAGGAGAATTACGAACAGACTCGAATACTAGTAAACTCGACTCTATCACTCTGAATTCATTGACAAAACAGCTGACAAGAAAAACAATTATGCACTTAAAGTGTCCTGCAAGTGAATATGGTTTACAAGGAGAGAAACTTTTGGTTTTGAAAAATTGCTTTGCGAACGCCTAATATTAAAAGATCACATAGCAAAGTAGATTATCATGGGTGAGGATGGCACTGCTATAATGATCTAAAATTCATTGAAGCGGGCTGACGTGGAATTTGAATTAGTCACAGGTATTTATATAATTGGTATATATACTATATAAATACTATTATCCCCAGAAAATTTTAAATCAATAAATCTTATTTACCAACAGTAAAAAAAAAAAGAATTTACCATAAAAATATTCAAATTTACCAAAAGATTGAGCCAATTTAAAAATAATAAAAAAGAACACATCCACTTTTAACTAAACCAACCATGCACATGACTTCAATTTCACAATAAAAGTTGAGTAAACTTCTACCCAAAAAAAAGAAGCAAAAAATACAACATTTCATGATATAATCCTGAATTTATCAGGAACTGAATTCTGGAAAATGTGGTAAGAAGGTTTGTTTTTTCCTTTTTTTTTTTTTAGCATATATTCATTTAAAATATTCCAGAGTTGAACTGAAGCATAAATAAAATCCCATTTCGCATTATTATCCAATTAACAAAATATACGAGCAGTCCCTATTTTACGTGAACTTTTTACCCTTAAAATATGGTAAATTAAAATGAGATGTGTAGACTAACATATGAAAAAAAAAGAGCATAAGGATTTTCTAGATTGTACAGTTTTCGAGATGTATACAAAATGAATATAAAAGCCTCCCTTTTTTTGGGGAGCTCATCTCAAATTATTTGTACATATATAAACATATGCATTAATATAATATTGTGATACTAAAAACTTGTATTATGGAAGGTTTGATACGAATAAAAGTTGGAATAATAATATCAGAGGCGTACATCTAAATACTATCCTTGTTTGTAATTTTTTACCAGGTGAAAAACTATACTAGTTGAGGCAATTATCAATGGTAATCTTTCACCATGTTGAGAGAAAATATGAATGTTCAAAGTAATTATCCAACTGATCTATTGTTGGAAATATCTACTAAAATCATTTCAATAGTATGCGTCCTTAAAGTTACGTCCCTGAATAAATATTCTAAATATTTTCATTCGTCCTGTATATATGGCAATAATATGGAAACCCTTAACTAGAATATAATCGTAAATATATTACAACGATATCGTGTATTATTGGTATACTGTTTTGTATACGGATAACTTTGTCCATATTTTGTCCAGTTAGAAATTATAATCTTTGTGTGGAGCGTCTAGAACAGAAGAGGTTCTATTGCGAGGCAAAGAGATGAATTCTATAATATGAATCAAATATATTTAAAGGATGTGTGACCGATGGACGATAAAATAAAATGCAATAAAATTTATATAAACTTTAAAGATTAAAATATTTTATTTGAATTAGAAATTGTATTTATTTGTGTGGTTTTATAATATTTTGAAATGTATATAAAAGGATACTGTAAGATTTAATAGGCGAAAAAAAAGAATGAATACTTTTTTTCTAGTTTTAAACCTTAAATATATTCAAAGTATCAAGCTACAAATTGGAGTCTGTCTTTGGTATGTGGATCCGAGACGTGGCTAGTCACTAAAGCTACTAAAAACAAGTTACAGTCTTTTGTAAGTGCCAGATAAAGCTCGGACTGATTTGGTCGGATTCGGTTTGTTTCTTTTCCGTTTCGGTTCCATTTTGGTTCCATATGTGGCAGGCGACCCAGAACTTAAAAATAAGATGTCACATATGTATTGGCATTTGACCGTAAGCCCTTTGCGGTTTCTCATGAGAAACTGATGTTTGATACGAAGAACAGGCGGATGCAACTTATGTGATATGTTTATTGTAAGGAATTTTCTTATATATAGGTCTACATCTTCTTTTCGAATTTATTAATTCAAAATAAGAGGAAATAATTATTTAAAAGCATGCATTACAAGTGTTTTAAACCTTGCCACCATTAGTTAATGAGTTTGCCTTTTATAGTTAGTAACGTAAACTTATCTCACTTATTCCATTCATCGAATCTCAGTGGCAAATCATTTTGCAACATTAAAGTTCATATAGATTAGTAACAAGAGAACTTTTAAGCATATATTTTCAAAAAAGTATATCTTTTCTAAATATTTGAATAATAATTGACGGAAAATTGTCTTTTAAAACATCAATGTATGTAAGAAGGTGTATCCATAAGTATTTTATCTAAATTAAAAAAAATAAAAATAACAAAAGAAATTATTGAAAAACGTTGATGGATTTATATATTTCGTTTATAACACCACCACCCGCTGTTAAATTCAATAAATCTCTGCAAAATCTAATATCATTCTGTCTCTTGGTATATCTTCGAAAAGTCTATACCAAAAATATATAAATTTTATATAGTAATAACAATTTTGTATAACCGGCATGATTCGTCCTGGAATGGGATATGAAAAACAAAATGATGATGGTAGTGAATAGAACAGAAAATAACATCTATTCCTTGTACTAGAATAGGAGAAACGCAGAAACAAGTAAACGATATAGTATACATATTGATATGTTTTCAGAAATAATCCAACACAAGGGATGAGATGGTTTTCTCGATCTCATCCATTCGATATAAGCGCAATAAAAATTTCATTAAAATTGACAAACAACATAAATTGCTAAAATCCCTTAAATTGCTTTGGAAACAAATTAAACTCTCTCCATCACCATAATTTTCTATTTTGTTTTTTTTTTTGCTTTGGTGTGTTCAAACCACCCTAATTTCTCACTACAGCATCATACTGTGCCACCAATTCTTGTCTATATTCTTTTGCCAATATTATAACACAAGAAGCGTCTTTTAAAAACCAAACGTAAAAAGCAAAACCGACCGACCGCCCATCGATTTACTATTTGTTTCTTGGGGAGACAAATTTTATAACTTTCCAATATTATTTTATCTTCAGAAAATTTCTTAGCCCTCCTGTAAAAATCCCGTTCTAAATATTTTTTATAAATTCTATTTTACCAACATGACTTTGCACCCAAGTTTTTAGAACCAATTTCTCCAGTATGAACTCATCTTTTAGCTTTCACACTACTCCTATGAGAGGCGAAAGTCACATCTTTTCCTTTTTTTATATTTTATGTAGTTTCTACATAATTTTTCCCTTTTTTTTGTTTTTTTATTAGTCGACATCGCCGTCCATTTTTATGCCGCGCCATTGGTCCATCTTTGGCGTCATGTCTTGCAATAATATGCTCTTCCTTTTTCTTGTATATATATATATGGAAGGTGGAGAAACTGTCTTGCACAAGGACACTAGACATCAAATATATAAAAGAAAAAACAAAGTTTACAGTCGCAAAGTATGAGGTATGAAGTTTTTTAACTTTTGTCAGCGTGATAAGAGTTATAGCGATTCACCTATTCAGTATTCATAAAGGATAGTGACAAAGCATTAAAGATGAGAATAAAATGAAAGAAATTATACTGTAAAAGTCGAATTTTATTTCAAAAGAAAATACCATACCTTTCTATAAAAAAAGAAAAAATAAGCGCACCATGCTGGATAGATTCTGATGGACGAAACCAAAGTTCAGTCCATGGAATTTCTTTCCTCCAAATCATTCTTTTTACGAAATTGCTATTGAAAATTTCCCGCTGAGTTTCAAATTCAGGAATATCACCATTTTATATTTGCAATGGAGTTATGGAAATGTTATTTCTTTTAAAAAGTATTTTGGACCTGAACGATTTTTCGTTTTCCCATCAGTATTGTTTTTCTTTTATTTGTTGTGGATCTTTATTTACCCACTTTTTTTTATACATTTTCATCCAAAAATAGCTATATAGTTCAGTGGGGGTGGTTGGTTGGTTTTGGTAAATCGCAATGGGAGTGAAAAAAGTGAATTTTTCTTGCTCCGAGGGTGGTCGACTTGAATTCGAATATCCATATTTTTTTTGTGCATTCAGAATATAAATTGGTGATTTGTCTTAGGACGTAGATTTAATTTCTTCATATCTTCTTTTGTCTCATACCCTTTAGATGTAAAAAAGAAAATTGTTGTGAAAATGTTTATATAGTTGTTGTATCCTAAAAGGAAGATTTAATTCGTTTTATGTAAAGTCAACTTTTTCGACATAGGAAAGAACTTAATAACCAAGAAAAAAAATTAGTGGGGCCACTTTCTGTTATTTATTTTTCCAACTTGGAATGAGAATGATGTTGATGATGATGTTCCTGTTGTCCTTATTCCTTGTCATCCATTGTCCTTTCGTTGTAGTTTGTCCTTTAAGTCCTTTGTTCTTAATTATTCTGTTTTATTTATTTTTTCTTTTCAAAAGGGTGAATTTTTAATCGCGTTTTTTTTCGTCATCTTGCATAAGAAGTAGGCTGTTCTAATTTCGATTCTAAGGACGAGTTTGGTGTTTGTCAGCTAATTGTGATTATGTTTTTTATATATATCTTTCTTTGTTGGCCACTTTTTTTTTAATACGGTAAGAAATATCTGAGAAATTTCTTTTTTATATTGGAATCTTTTCTTTTTGGTAATTTTCAAGGATGAAGATTCATGAGAAGTAATTTGCTTCCTTTTAGATAAGATAACTTTAGATATTTTCAGTAATTTGGACCAATCACAAAAAAAAAAAAAAAATAATAACGAGGGACAATGAAAACGAAAGGCACAACCATCCAAAGAATTTTCTTTTTTTTTTGGAATAAATTAAAATCTTTTTGTAAATAGTAATTCTCTTTAATTATAATAAAATGTAAGCTTTTGTGCCTACTTTATCTTATTGGCCTAAGAAAAAGTTATCTTGTCTTCTTTAACTTCAATAATTTATTGCATATATTTTTAAAAGGATTAAGTTATTAAACGAATGTACTAAGTATATTCCATTTATTTAAGGCATAGAAATTTTATAAATCATATTCCTGCAAAAATTTCTAAGCAATAAAAGATGTTTGAAACTTAACAAGGAACTCTGGACTAGTACAAGTGGTCTACTGAAGTAAGATGTTTCATGCTTTTCTTTAAGTTATTGGAATTTGCAGATGAATAAATTGCAGTCAAAGCTTCAGTTTTTACTATAAGTTTCCTTCTCAATTGTATTGTGTCAAAATATCTATGAAATGAGTTACTGAACATTACCATATATTATTACTTGGTCCAATCTTAAAAGTTCAGTATTTTGTAATTTATGTAAGATATATAAAATAGGGTGGTTCTCAAACGAGTGCCCAAGCAGAAACTTTGTCAGTGCTTTGGAATTATGCGACAGAATTTAGATCTTAATTAAACCTGTTTTTTCTTTATAGGTAATATGGATCTGGATATAAGTATTAAAGGTATATTTTGTTAGGTAAAATAAAAAATTCTTAATTAAGAACGTACAACATATTTAAATGGAACTTCTTAAAATATACAAGATCCACAAATTTTGTTCTGACGAAAAACATGACTAATACGAGCCAGGAACAAGTTCTAATTCAAACACAAAGCTATTCACACTGTTACTATACTTGTTCTTTGTACCTAATAATAGCTACATCAATAACAATAGCCAAAATAGTAAAGAGTAGTATAGTAAAAATTTGTTCTACTTCGGAAAAGTTCGATTGACTTATAGTTTTTTAACAACTGAAATACTACTACTACTATTAAGAATAACCCTGTATTTACCCTACTGTATTATATCATTTTACAAAATTTTCTGAAATTCTTTAAATTTTCCATAAAAGATTATAATCATATAAATAAATATATGAGCGAGGACTCAATTAATTCGAATCTCATTTTAATTACAAAACTCAAATAAGTCAGTTAACCCGTTCGGTATTCAACCCTCTTTCTTTTTGGTTATATTTTATGAATTTTCCTGAAACCTTATCAACTTCATTACCAACAAAAAAAGAAACGTACTAATTCAACTCTAGATTTTGGTGCGAGCAAATAAAAAGTCAACAGTGACAGTGCAAGAAGTTATTAATGAAGCCTGGGAGCAACTTATATACTTTGTCTACTAATAAAAAAAAAGTCACTCCTTAAAAACCATAATAATATGACGATCTATTCATCCAACACGAAGAGATTCTATGATAACTTGTGAAAAGGGTTTTCCGCCTTAAAATGGAAAAACTTTTTTATTTTTTTATTCCATACACTTTCTTTAAGTAAATACGAATAAGAATTTTCCCTAACCCCCCCCCATTAATACCTTATCTTGTTCGGTGTCTTGGCTCGTCACCAACAAACAAACGAAATGAAATTAAAATGAAAGAAAGGAAATTCATGCAACTATGTTGACGTCGTCATCATTTTCATCAAGTCTTTCAGTTTTATCATACAGCCTCTTTATGTCATCTATATTTAGTATGATATCAAAGTATGTTTAAAAATGTGGGTGGTTTCAGTTTGGATATAGAAAATTACAATTTTCACATTAAGAACATAATTTTATTTAAGATAGAGACCCTCTTCATATAAGAAGACAGACATTAAATATCCAGACACAGTCATATAGATGGGGTTAGAGTAAAATATTATATTGGTATAAAGGGATAGTCTCAACAATGAAAATCTTTCGAAATATTCATATCATAAAGACAATTCTGGCACGCATTTCGGTACAGTTCAAAAACCAACCTAACACCCATTCTTCTGGTATAATTTTTGTCGCCATCTTTTTCAACCATCTTCATTTCATAATTATATAATCTTAAGAGCTCATTCCTGAAGAGTTTATTACTCACACTTTATGTTTTATGAAACGATTTATATGAATGTAAATGGTTTTAAGGGTGGTGTGATGTTATAACTCAAGAAAGTAACATTCATTGTTTTTCTATGGTACGAGTACCATGGAGCAAAAGATTGGTAAAGGGTTTTCTCGAGAAAAAAAAACGTGTAAATGAGGATGTCGTTGCCACCAAAAAACATAATAAGAAAAAAAGAGGTTTTATGATAAAGGTATGAGTTGTAATATGAAAATTTTGAAGATGGTTTTTAATGGGAGCGATATTCAAGAATCAAAATTTTTAATGTTTAAGAATGAAAATTAAATTTGATAATGAATGATATTGTTGCCATTTTTCTGAATAGGTTTTCGTATAAAACAAAAATAATTACGATTAAAAGACTATAGTCGAGATAATTACTTTCAAGAAAATAATAATAATTATAATATTTTCGTACTTCTCGAAAGGAGTGTGGAACGAGTGTGGGAGGCGTGAAAATTATCCAAATTATATAAATGTGAAAATATTATGGAATGAGAGTATTAAATTGTTTTAAATGGTGAAAATTTTCACGATATATAAATGAAAATTCATTTCTCTTGTTTTTTCTTTTTCGTCTTATAGCCTATCCTGCATAACAGTTTTCATCCTTTTTTTTTTCTTTCTTCTAGAAAATATTCTCTTCTTACTTATCTTATTTACTACCGAATGAAATGAAATGAAAATGGATAATTAAATTTTCAGCAACGAGTTATTATATTGTCGTAATATAAATTTTCCACGTGTTTTAATTTTATTCCTTATTATTATTTTTCTTAGAAAATATTTTACGAATGAGTTAAGTGGAAAATTCTATTTTAAAATGGTTCATTCTATAGAAATATGATATAAAAGGATGTCTGAGATGTTTTATATAATTGTGGGACGGGGTGATGATGGGTAAGAAAATTATAAATATGTTCATTTCCAGAATCTTATAAAATATAATTTTAATTAAAAAAAAAAAAACAGAAAAAATCGTGCGAAAAATAATATAATGAGAAAAAATGTGAGGTTAGGTTAACAATAAAGACAATTATTAAGTTTTCTGGTTAAAAGGAAGGATGGAAATGAAAACAAATGAAAATCTTTGGAAATATCACCCAAAAATCTATATAGTAAATGAAAATATAAGGACTGAGTGGAAACCACAAAATTTTATTGGATTTTTTTCGTTAGTTCTGATCATATATGTATATATAGTTTCGGGGAATCCTATTACAATGGAGGATTTTTCATTTTCCAGATATAGTCTTAGAAAAATATAATAGTAATGAAAAATCTAGCAACAAAATTGAAACACATCATCAGAACCCACTTTTTTCACAATTTTTTCATTTGTTTTTCACTATATTTATTTATTTTATGTTTTTTTTTGTTCCATTTTGTTGGCTGTTGTTTTTCTTTTAATTAAATTTTCTTTTAGTTTTTTTTTCTGTTTTCTATTTTTTTAAAGAAAAATTCTTGTGGGTTGAAAGGGAGTAAAAAAAAAATGTTCTAGTTTTTTTTTCTTTTGTTGTATATAGTATTATATTCTTTAGAAAAATTAAAAGTAGAAGAAAAAAAATCCCTTTTTTAATGTTCCACCACCATCTTTTTTTTTTCTGTTGTCGTCCATCTTTTTCTTGAATGTTCCTTTTTTTTTTGTTGTTATATAAAATATAATAAAAAAAGCTTTCTGAAGCGTAAAATACAAGATAAAATCAGTTATGGAATAGAAATGGACAACATACAACACTTCTGAAAATTTTCCGCCTTGTCCATTCCAATTTTTCTGTTTTTAAAAACCAACAACGGTTTTTCTTTTTGTTTCAACTTGCTTCAATTTATATCCTTGTCTTGTCGTCGTTTTTTTTTCTTCTTTTTTTGTAAGTATTACCAACAAAAAAATATAAAAAAATTATTTTCTTTTTCTTGTTTTATTTTAACAAAATAAAGTAAAAAAAAATTTTTTCTTCATTTTTATTTTTAATTTCAATTTAATTTTATTTTTTTTTTGTTCTGGACTAGTTTTTTTTCGTATTTATTTATTATTCTTGTTGTTGTTAATAAAGTTCAGGAAAAAATATATAAAAAGAAAACCGAACTTGGTGAATACGAAACAAGCGACATCTTTTTTTTTGGTTGTTGTTCTTTGAAATGAAATAATATGGAGACAAAAATACAGGGTGGATAGAAGTGAGAGAGAGAGAGAGAGAAAAAAAACGGAATTTTCTATCTGTTGGTATGATCAGGAAGATTGGGTAGACAATGATATCCTTCAGAAGAAAGAATAAAATAATAGAAAGACGAAAAAAAAATATGTATTTTAAAAGAAATCGTGGAAAATCTTTTTTAATTGCATTTTCTGCTTGGAATGAATTAATTAATTTGTTATTGCCTGGCCTTTTATGCGCGCTACCAAATTTTTCTTTTTTCTATATACATAAAATTAGTTTGTTTCGGTTTTTTTGTCATTCCTTGTTTTTTTTTTTTTTTTTAAAGAAAAAAAGAATTTTCCATTTTCATTTATTGTCCTAAATATCACGGAATAATTTTTATTTTTCTTTTAGCTTAATTTGAATACGAAAAACTTATACGAAAATTCGATTATGTTCAAAATAAATGTATATATTTGAAAAGATTCAATGGAAAAGTTTTTCCTTTTTTTCTTTTGCGTTAATGAAAATTGCAAGACAAAAAAAAAACCTTCATAATTTTCTTTAAGATTAGTTCGGTTCGGTTTTTTCCACCCCCCTGTTTGTTTCAGCAGTCTTCTATGGTCTTCGGAGGGTCATAATTAGTATTTGGTACGATTTTGGCGATTATTCAAGAACTCATTTAGTAATTGTTTATTTTTCGTAATGGAAAAAAAATATATATAGAAATACAGACGTATATGGTTAGAAAATAAAATAAAATGATACTATAAATGTAATGAAGTGGTTAAAGGATAACCTAATTACTATAGTGTTATATAATTATTATTTTTATTTTCAAACAAGGGAAGAAAAAAACCAATACACAATGCTCAATAAATTTTTACAACCTCCCCAAAAGCAAAAAAAAAAAAAAAATGATGGCAAAAAAATCCCTCAAAATCCTTTCAATATTTTCCAAGAATGGACGAAAATTCTATCTAAACCATTCAAAATGATATTAAATAAAAAAAAAAGGAAAAGAAAGAAAAACAAGGTTTATATCCACACAAGAATATAAATGGATAGAGAAAATTTTTCGCAGTTAACAAATGTTGGCACATAAATATCCGCAACATTCAACGAAAATTCAATAAAGTAGAGACTCCCCTTATTACTTGCCTGTTTGATTTTTTTTGTGGACCAAACCGAACGACTTATTACAAGGCGATGGTCAGTTGGTTGGCTGGTTAGTTCATTCACATGATTCTAATATGATATTGACACCCATATTCACCGATCCCAACATCTATATCTAATTCATGTTTTAACCCTCATTGTGAACCCAAATTTAAGCCTCCATATAAAATGGGTGTTCTTCATCCTTTTCTATGTCATTCATTCATTCGTTCATATATATCTATAGATATTTCTCTAAACTCCCGAAAGCATGTCCATATATATATATACATTATTTTCTTCATATCTATATCTTTTGCTCCAAAATGCTTGTACCCATCGTCCTAATACAAAATCCACCAACTATCCTTTTAGAGATGAAATAAAAGGACAAAAAAAAAACATAACAATACGTTATACGAATATATGAAATTTTATCTATGTGTATATTAATATTTTGTCATACAATACGCATATACTTTCAAAATGTTATAATATATCCATTTTCTGCTGACCATAGCGGTCATATACAGTTTGATGACATTCTATAGTTATTCGATGTGGTAAAGACAGAGAGATATTCCTTTATGTATCCCTATTATAAGGGAGTTGCTAGGATACCAATAATAATCTCATATACGTGACCATGGGACTATTGGATTCAATATATACGCGTATACATATGACTAGACATTTCGGAAATAAATATAGAACTTCAGATATATTATACACGAATATACTGGTGGAGGATATTGAAGAAATATACTCAAAATAAAAATATTATATACGCATCAAATAATGTAGTTTCCGAATATTCTTTATATACTGAACTATAGAAATGAAAATATTCTTGTATATGTTTGAGAAGAGGTCACCTAACTGATCATTTATATAGTATAGAATTTTCTCTATTTTGTTTAGGCATACAATCATTTTCAAAACTAAGGATTTCATAATACAATTCCAATAGATTTTGTACCATCGAAAAATCGTGTATTGAAATTGTACAAAAGTGCCTACTCCATTCTGTACTGACCATTTTGGGAATATCCTTTAGATCTACTTATATCGTATATGTGGTTTTATCGAACAAACCATATATCGAACATGTACTATATATATTTACGTACGTTCTCATCTCATCGTGAGTATTCAATATAATATATTCTACAAATATCCTAGTGGGTGTCTGGCGAATTTCTAAAATGGAAAACTTCATCATAGATGTATAAATATTATCTACGTACATATTAGAGTGCGTATTATATGAAATTGATTATGTTTAATAGAATAAAACGGGAAACGAAATCGTCTTTTTTTTCTCTTTTATTGGAAAAAATGTTCCTAAATGCGAAGGATCTCTTTTTTAATATATATGTTTATTTAGATAATTTAAGTTAACTTAATGGTTTATTTATGCCAATTTTAACATATAAAAATATGGTACTATATATGCGTTTTAAGTCATATAAATCTATAAAAATATTATTAGAAATTTATTTCAATCATCCGGAAGATCACTCCCATATTTTCATATGGATTTTAACTTCCGGATACAATAATTCATTGATATTCCTAATGAAATATTGTAAGTATAGGAAGTGTTAGTATATAACACGTGTCGTACAGGAAAAGACTGCGTCCTTATACTTGAAATATTATAATATAAAATACAAAAATTAATAACTCCTACTCAATCATCATGGGTCACTTGAATCAATTTGTCAATAAAGAAAAAAAATAAATATTAATTTATCGTCATGCAATTGTACACTTTAAAAAAAATTCCTTTATTCCTCCGGTGTAAAGTGAATTAACCTTTCTACCCTCAATTTCAATATTAAAGAATTAAAACACCGACTGCCATAACCTTTCTCTTAACGCCCCTTTTTTTGATATATAAATGTATAGTAATTACCTTACATGTATCCTGGAACTAAGTTAAAAAAAGATGAGGAACAACATCATCATCATCATCGTCATCATCATATTTAAACTACCCTCGATATGATGAACAAAAATATACTCTCAACAACAAAAATAATAACTTGTAAGGATAATTTCACACTTAGTTCACTTGACAGATGCTACTTGTTTATATTATACGTTTCCTCCAACCAGGAAGACTTTTATTATTTTGCGTATAGGTCCATCAACTCTTTCCACCCTATATAAGTAATTTTTGCATACAATATCAAGTATTATGAAAATCGTTCTTCTAAAAAAGGAGAAAAGAATATTCTAGACAAAATTATTTAACCCGGAGATGATATTTTAAGAATCACTTGTTCAGCTTCTCGCTGTGATGGCAAATTGAATAAGTATGAGATATCTATAAAAACCGGGAAATTTCCGGATCTGTATGATATATCAAAAGAATAGGGTTCTACATACAGGAAGAATTTTGTCACCATATAAAAAAAAAATAATAAGGAAAAGGGAAAAGTAACATCGCCACAGGGTATATGGGAAGCTTAAAACACACAACGATTTTACCGATTATGCGTATTTGAATGAGTGACATGATGATGAGCATATCGTATATAATTTTGTTGTTATTTTATCATATAGGGATCTCGCACCCTGTTAAGAAAAACGAAACATATAGTATATGTAGTATGTTACGATTTGTTTAAGGGTGCAATATGAAAATTCAATTTTGTGCCACATTATTTGACACGGATTATCATTATGCATACATAGGATGTTTGTTGTTGTTTCTTTTGTTCTTCATATAGATTACAAGATTCGGTGTATCCTTATGAGATGGGGATGATTATATAGTGAAACTTCTATTCAAGAAAATTGAATAATTTCAATTTTAAAATATCCTAGGAAGGAAAAAAGTGTTCTTTTTTTGGTAATAAAATGTTTTGAAAATTTTCACAAAAAATGGGGTGTTGATTTAATTTGTTTAATGCAAAATATTTAAAACCCCTTTCACCCTAGGGATGAACAATTTTTCAATTAATTTTCATTTTAAGTTAATCGTGAATAAAATTTGATAGATCGACTTCATACAAGGTGGAGTCCAAAGTAATCAGGACTTTAAAAAAAAAAACAGAACAAATGGTTTTTTCGGCAAAATCAATTGATTTTATTCAAAATAGTCTCCTTCTGCTTCAATACAGCTTTTTGCACGGTCCAAAAGCATGTCGAACGAGTGTTTTAGCTCGTTGGCCTGTATGGCCGCCAGTATGCCGGTGCAAGCCTTTTGAATGGCCTCTACGTCTGCATAACGCTTTCCTTTCATCGGCAAATGCATTTTTCCGAAAAGGTAGAAGTCGCACGGTGCCATATCCGGTGAATACGGGGAGTGGTTGATGGTTAAAATGTGATTTTTGGTGAGATAATCGGTCAGAAGCGTCGATCGATGAGACGGCGCATTATCGTGCAACAAACGCCAACTTCCATCTTCGCGATATTCGGGCCGAACACGTCGAATACGGCGCACCAAACGCTTCAAAACTCCTAGGTAGAATACCGCATTAACGTTTTGACCGGGTGGAACAAATTCTTTGTGGACAATACCCTTGGAATCATAAAAACAAATCAGCATTGTCTTCACTTTTGACTTCTCCAGGCGCGATTTTTGGGTTTCGGCTCGTCCGGCGCCTTCCATTCAGCACTCTGGCGTTTCGTTTCGGGATCATATTGAAAACACCACGTTTCGTCACCAGTCACAATGTTATAAAGGAAGTTTTTGTCCTTTTTGACCTCTTTAATGATGTCCTTCGAATGTTGAATTCTGAGCAATTTTTGGTCGTCGAAGCTCATTTTCGCACCGATGACACAAACATACTGCACTTAAAACGCAATAACTTCACTTTCAATAGATGAAATGTCATGAAATTCTCACAGGAAGTCGATAAAGGATAGCAGATTCTAACGCACCAGTCGGCATATAGATGGCGCCACTAGGGGCGCTAGATTCAACAAGTCCTGATTACTTTGGACTCCACCTTGTATATTTTTATATGTTTAAACGATTTTTCCTATTTCTTTTTTTCTTTTTTTAATTCGATACTAATTCTAATCTTTTATGCACTCGTTTTTCACACCGATTTTGATTATAAATAAATATTATTTTTTAATGAAAATGTAAAACTAAACTCTTAAAATTATATTGTTTCCAGAACGAATTCGTTTATGTCACATAAATTGTTAGTGAGGAAATTAGTTATAGAAGAAACATATTTCTTGCTTTAATATATTGTAATGCACTAGGGCCAAGAGGCTCGCCATTTACTCGTTGCTGCTTGCAATCGTTCTTATATAAAATTATCTGAACAAATATTTTAAAAATTGTCCAATTTTGTGATATTTTCACAGAAAAATTGATATAACTTGCTTCATATAGTATCGAAGCGAAAACCTAAAATTTTCGGGTTTATTCTGAAGCCAGAGGGACTAAAACTTCTCGTAGATTAATAGTTATTTTTCGGCTTAACGACATCAAACTAAGAAATGATATTCTCCTACAAAAATGTTGTGATATAATATTCATTGGTCTTTATAAGAAGTATAATGTCATGCAAACCTGTCGTTAAATAAGACCATCACCGTTAAATAAATGTATCGATTTGTAATACTTGCGCTTCTTTTGTTGAGAAACAAGTAGAAAAGCTTTTGACTTACTTCAAAAACTGGTATAACTGATATGAATTACCGAATTTTTGTCTATAATACGAAAACGCTATTACACCCATACCTCACTTTACGGCCATATGCTTTCCGGAAAAGTTGGCCGTGAAGCGAAAAGCCGTATAGCGATTCAATTATTTTTTGTATCACTACTGCCTAAAGGGAGAACCTGAAACTAAACAATAGGTCGCTAAAACTATGTACAGCATTATTTTTTGGCCGTATAACGAAATATTGGTGGCTGTAAATCGAAAAGTGTCATAATTAAAAAAGATCGTATAGTGAGGTATAGGTGTACTTTACTATAGTTTGATTTATTTAGGCTAATCCCAATTTATTTGTTATACCGAGAACTTCTTTATAGTGTTTTTGTACTAAATGCAAATAAGTTTCCAGCTAGTATTATTGGTCGCTGGCACGTTACTGCCACTAGTGGGGACATGTAAATAAATAAGTAGCTGGCACGTAGTGGTTACTGAAAATGTTGGGTAAATTACAATCAGATTATTTGCAAATACATTTATAGTCATAGGAATGACAAAAATATGAAATTTAAAAGTATTTTCTCTATTTTTTGTATTAAAAATAATTAAAATAATTGCAATAAAATTTATATAGAAAAACAAACCGAAGAAATAGTTCAACAGTTATAAATCCACATTAGGAATATTTTATAAAATAATTGTGTAATATAATTCATATTATTTATTAAAAATTTAATAAAGCATATAAATACTATGTAAATCACATGGCAGTGTTTTTTTTTTCTTTTGGTTTTTTTTCTAGAATCAATATCAATGGAAATGAGAGAAAAAAATGGAAACCTGTCTCGAGGAGAACCTATAAAAATGGTAAATCAACTACAAAAAAAGTAAACTCAAAGGCAAAACAATTTCAAACGTTTATGGGCAAAATTCAAAGTTAGGTATGCTCGATCATACCTGAGTTTTATGGCACGCTTCATTCAATATTTTTAATCGTAAAGGAATTTTCCAAACAGTATACACTTCGAATGCTTTATTATTTTTTTTTTTTTTGCTTTAATTTCTTTGGAAAATCCAACCACATTTATTTATATAAAAACCAAATTGAATTACTTGTACGAATTTAATAAAACATTATTGTATATCGTTTTTATTTCATATAAATAAAAAGAAAAATATGAAAATTCCTTTCAAAAAATATGATTGAAATTATGATACATATTGGTATTGTAAACAATATGAAAATACAGTGGTGGTCACTTAATTAGAACTGGTCGAAACTTGATACATATAACTTCTTAATGTAGGTTAATAACTCGTTCTGTTTATCTGCAATAATTGCATTTAGCTTTACCCATAAATATAATAAAGAAGAGGTGGCAGGAAGAACCAAATAATGGGAAATATAACCACGACTAAGGCAGGTTAAGGATCTCTTTGGGGAATACAACCCCCAGAGATTCAACGACACTAATAAGAAGAATATAAGAGTACTGACAGGAATACTAACAGGACACGGACTCAAAGCACGCCTTAAAAAACTAGGAGTTGAACGAGATAGCAGCTGTAGATTCTGCGAGGAGGACTAAAAAACCCTAATGCATATTCTCTCAGATTGTGGAGCACTACTCCGTAGGAGAAGAAAACATCTGGGGCATACTGCTTCTCCCCAAGTGAGATACAATCTGTTAACGCACTTCGGATACTAAAATTCCTAAGAGAAATAGGCCTGGAGGAGGTGCTGTAGAATAAGGAAGTTTACCAAAGAAAAGGGGGTACCATAGATCTGAAAGGTCCAACTTCAAAATTCCCAAAAATTTTATTGAAATGATATAACAATATTGAATTATAGAAAACTTTAGAAGACTATAAAAGACTATAAAAGAGATAATTTGGCCAGGCCTCATAATTCATGACTGAATTTCGGTGCATTAACAAGAACTATTAGATTGGCTACCACTGTAAGAGTACCTATTCTTATCTACGGTATCATTTTACCATATTGCCATTTATAAAAGTTATCCACAAATCCGAGCTTTTTTTAGTTTTGTACTGCAATGATATTTCCATAATAAATTTATTAAAACAAAAACGAATAAACTGCTATACTTTCAATGAAATACTCTTTTATGATGAAGGAACAAATAAACTATGTTACAAAAAAAATAGTTTATTACATTGAATTGATATTATAATAATGTAAAAAAGTGTCAATCTAAGATAGTGAACAGAAAACAAAGAGCAAATATGTAATATCATATAACATATATGTTAAAAACGGAATTGCATATATAGTATTTATGGAATTTGCGGCTTACAGACTTGGTTACATTACATCGATTATTATGAATACATATACTAATTTGAAAACATAATTTGAAATATAAGTTGCCCATACCATAAGTAGTTTACCATTTATGACACCTGTTATTATATGGATTTTGTCCTTTTACTTTTCTATTAAATATACTATACTATATATCTGTTAGATACAATATAAACCAGATAATTGTCTAATTCGATAAAAGGCGTTTTGCTTTAACTATCGCAAAATTTTGATAATTTTAACAGGTAGTGTGAAATATACTGAGTGGCCACTGAAACACTGAAGTGTTTGAAAAATTCATAACTTGTTCATTTTCAATCTTTTTTATTTTCTTTTTTTTATAGGTTATAGAGCGTCCCTTGGAGATTAAAATGCCTATGTATTATTTCCAGAAACGAGTGAAAATAACTAAGTTTTTCTATTCCAGTGAAATGTGAAAGATCAATTATTCAATTATTCAGAGTATCTTCTAAGCAGAGATAACAACAACTTTTTGGACAACTTGAAAAAACGGATTTATATAAATAAATCTAGAACAGTTCAAGAACTTGAGGACAACATTCGAGCCTAAATCCGATGTTTTGGTCCTGAAAACTTGCGTACGGTAATGGAAAATGCTGTGAAAAGTGCCTGTATGTGTGAGTAGGATAATGGCAGCCATTTGAAGGATGTTGTTTTTCTCTAAAAGGTATTTTTGTTTTATATCATCCAGTCTTTCAGTGGCCACCCTCTATAAAGTAGTGAAAATTGGTATACGACGTTAAAATAAATTTACCGAATTTCGAATGTATCATAATTTTGAAAATAATTGGCTATGAGACACTTATCCGGTTTTTAGTGTATTTATGATTATTACATCAGAATATTGATCATTGATTAACATAAATAATATGACAACAATGTTTTTATTTATATGTACACATTCGAATGAGCCTTGTAAAGCTCAACAATAAAAAAACTATCATATATGATCGATCTGTAATTATGAATATTTTATATTTAAAAATACAAATAATAAATAAATTTATTGAGAAAATCAAAATGATTTCTTTAGCTTTATTATTGTCAAGGGAAATTGTTTTTCAAATTTATATAATGAGAAATGACACGATGTATGATCAATGCATGATCACTAATGAATAATTGGCATATGCATATTAAACTGATGAATTACTAACAATAATAATAATTTTATTTATGATTAAAATGGAAACTTAAAATATGTCATAGTAAAAACGTATTTAATTAATATTTTCCAAGTTTTTCATTTAATTTATTATCGAAATTCATATGAAATATTTTCTTATTGTTTAAATATAAAAATAAATCAATCGAATTGAATTTATACTTTTATATTAAATAATATTTTAATTGTATTATTACAATTGCGTTCGAAATAAATTTGAATTTCCCACCATCACAAAAAAAAGCCAGGGAATATATTCCAGCTTAATACCTGCAATCAAAGATGACAGGAAGACAAAATGAATACAATTTTCGTAGGTAGATATTCTTTTAAATTGAGTGTAACCTGTCGGCATAATTTAATTTCCTCCCGGTTTTTTTGTTTCTTCGGTGACCCTCATAAACTTTTATATTCTGGGAAAAATTATTTTAAAGATTCTTAGTTGGCTTTTCTTTATAATTTTCTATCATCTACCGCACGCTTTTCGAGAAGAAAAAAAAACTTCATGTTTTTTCTTCAGATCCTGGAGTGAGAATGTATGGATGATGATGATGATGATGATGATGATGATACTCTTCATTCTATTATCAGTACCAACAATTTAAAAAAAAAATACATATATATATATACATAACACAGCAAGAAAAATTCGACCCCAATTTATCAAGGGGAGTCTATTTTTTTCTTTTTGGCTTGAATATATGTGGTACCCAATTTCTAAAGTCCCTAATTTTCATTTTACTCCATCATCGTTGGCAAACAAAAAATAAAAAAAAATTCTCTACTGTCATTATGGCGTGTATTAAATGAAATGAACAGAATGAATTATGGAAGCTACACAATTCCACCATTTTCAACCCCCACATTCTTATGCGGCATAAAATTTTATCCTTAATAACTAGGATTGTGTGGACTAAAAAAGAATCTTTTTTATTTCACTTTTTTTTTTGTTGCCTGTTCTCAAAAAGGTATCCTAGGAAAAGAACTTTAAATATTACGTGGGTTTTTTCCTTGATTCTATATAGGCCTTATGAATTAGATGATGATATTCGGGTTGTTCCTCTCGAATTACTTTACAATTGCTAATTAAAAAAAAGAAAATGTAGATATATAAGAAAATTTTCATAGGGCGGAATATTTTCTTCTAGTCATTTTTATTTATTTGAATTTTTTTCTTATAAACAAAAAAAATAAAATAAAAAATGTATTTAAAAGGCTGTTAAATTTTGTATTTTTAATAAAAACGCATATACTTTGTGATTTAATTTGTATAAAATAAAATTTAAATCAAAATAATTAATTCAAATAAATACAAAAATATTCAATAATTTAATTCAATCGAACCTGACCTCCAATAAATTTTGGACGTAATTTCTTAAATGATTTACAATGTTATAAGAAAATATTATATTACTTTAAGTGAAATGGAGAAAACCTGAGTTATTCTTGAATCGTTTGATTAAAACGAATATTTATTTTGCTTTACTTCTGTTTCTTCAAAAAATTATATTTAACAAAAGTCTTTGTTTTATATATTTAATTTTTTTTTTTTGGATTGTCAAAATTTCAAATCAAGATTTTAAATTAATTGTCAACAATTTAAAATTCTCCGATATAAATAAATAAATATTTTGCTTATATCAAATTGCAACAACTGCTGATTTATTTTATATTTGATTTCCCCGTGAACCAAAAACAATTCAATTTGTTTCTTTAATAATAATATTATCAATTTATGAAACTTGAATTGAATTTAAGAGTATAATATTTATAGAACCATTTAAAATAGTTTTTATTTACCGATGAATATTAGATTACCTTGGATTTGTTAATATATTGGCAGCAATGTAATATGATAAAATATCATTTTAACATTAACAAGCGCCAGCATACGGTAAACACTAAAACTCAAATTAATGAAAGGTGGTTTTTGAAAAATACTAAAGTGGAAATTAATTTCAAATTTTAATCTAGTTGGCAATGAAAAGTCTTCTTTATGAAAATTTTAATTTTTTATTTCATTCGTCGACTAAGAATTGAATAAAAAACGGAAAATTTGAGCAAGAAGCCGTAAGTAAATTTTAATAAATTTTTTTAAACAAAAATTAAATTAAATTAAATTAAAATACAAACATTGTATATTGTCAAGTAGGGATCGTAATTTTCTTTAAACTTTTCTGATAAATGATTTTATGTTTGAATTGAATTTGTATTTCTGTGCTTTATGAGTCTTTTTTAAAAACTACAACCTTTATAATATAACTTTTTAATCAAACTTTTAACAGAAATTTTGTATTAAATACTTATACCCTAAAGGTTTCTTGAAATCACTTATTTTAGGACTTGTAGGGAAAGGTTTTAGTAAAAAAATTTAACTCTCGTTGACATGGGTCTCTCCAGACTTCAAATATTGACAAACAACTACTCCAAAGTCACATATGATACCTAAACAAGTTTATTTTTCGAAGTTACATCCTAACTCAGCAAAATCGATGGCCGAAAGTGCTGTCCGAAAAGCAGACAGGATACTGAAACCACGAATTCCAACAAAAGCAAACCGAATTGTGGGAATTTTTTACAAAAAAACTTATTGTAAAAGTTAAATGAAAGTTTTGGCCCCTGTTTTCAAGTATTCAAATTTTTGCCTACTAACAAAATTTTATAGAATCCAAAAATTATACAATGGACACCCGAAAGAAAAATGTTCTTCGAAAAATTATATAATCATGAAGTTCAATCGAATATCAGTGAATGCATTTCGAATGGAAAATTTTCAGGAAGAAAATCAATCGAATTCGATTTTTATCATAAAAATGTGCAAAAAAAATATATTCAACAAAACAACAAAATCTGAACATAAATATTTATTAAATTCAAAGTTACACCTGAACTTCAGTTGGGATAGTTAATGTTATGCACCCCTCGAACTCACAACATTGCTTGAGTACAATGCGCATTGATTTAAGTATGGAAAAAATATGCGCAAACAATTTTACTGACAATTCTTCGACCTTTTGACAGACGAAAATACTTTCGGAATTCATAATAATATTAATATTATATTCTGCAATATTTGATAATATGTAAATTATATCAACCGGAATATATTATTTCTGTTAATTACTGTGAATTTTCATAAATTAGCATACTTATATCGTATGCGAATAGTAACTAATATGAGAGGCACAAATATAATATCAATACTGTAGTATAGCTGATACCATTTCATTATCATATTTATATTTCATTTTTTGAAATGGTATAAAGTGACACAAATGTGGTATACTAATACATGGTATTCTTAAATCATGGTATCTACACCAAATACGTATGTGTCTCTAGTATAAACTGACTTTTTGAAATTTACGTTATCAGGCTTGTCTCTTATAGTTAATAGATGGCGTTATATTGAAAAGTCTGTGTTGTGCGAATAAAATCTAAAACTCTTATGACGCAGTCTCAAGCTTTTTTATTTTTGGTGAAATATTTTTAGAAGAACTTAAATTTCTAGATAATAAAAGTCGACTGCCAATAAGGAGGAAATTGACATGGAATAAGTTTGGATATATGCAGCAGTTTATAGCAGAGTAATTAAAATTAAAATAATAAATTATAAATTTAATTTTAACTACTATTCGAACACGTCCTCGATATTAAATTAATAGCAATTCAATTACAGTGCTCTCTCGATCATAATGATCATAAAAATAAAATCAACTTGAGTTCAGATTATTGAAGATTCAAATAACCGAGGCAGTAACTGTATTTAATACAAATTATTTTCATTGGAATTATTTTAACATTGAAGTACCATCATAAAACTAAGTGCGAAAAATGTCATTTTGATTTGACACTTCCCACTTATAAGAAATTTTCAATTTGGCTTTGAAAAGTGTTCATCTTTTTTCATAACGGAAACAATGCAAAAAAATATGCATACTGTCTTCAAAATGCACAAAAAATTGCAGTTAACGAGTTCATATATGAATATATGAATTTGTGAAGAACACTTCAGCAAAACTCTTAACTAATTTATTTAATAGACATTGGATTCATCATTTCTCTCTCTAAACAATCAACCTCTTACGATTATAATGATTGAATGGAGAAAATTTTGTGGTTATCATTCAAGGGTGGATTCGGTTGTCCAGTTGGTTACCCTGTTTCCACTTAAATTGATTTTCAAGTTTATTTTCTTTTATACAAATAAAAAGAAACTGGATTAAAATTCCTTTAATTTAACAAATAATAAAAAAAAAAAATAGCAGGAAAAGCGAAAATCTTTTAGGGAAGAATATTTGCGGTTCGTTAACTCAATAAGAACTTTCCAAAAAAAAAAAAAAATTATGAAAAGGAAAAAAGTCAGATGAAATTGGTTACTTTGTAAATAGTCTGGAGAGGGTGTTACATTTTTGATGCCACAAATATTTCCCAGCCACTAAAAAAAATGTATTGATTTAGAAAATCAAAATGTGAATCATTCAAAAAATTGATTATTCAAAAAAAAAACAACAAATTATTGAAATTTTTCAATGGTTTCCTATATTTACTCGAAAATCAAATGAATGAATACTATATCAATACAAAAGTATTCGACTGTGACTAAGTATGTAACCTGCTTCTTTAATGTATTAAATTTCATTCATATGAAATCTTTCCATATACCCTAATTTTTCTGATTTTATGGACAACTTTTTAGGCCCCGTTCTGCTCACCTTCCTGTTTTCAAAAACCATACACATTTATATATCCATGGAGCCATAAAAATGTCACGAAATTTTCATTTTATTCAAATAAATACAAATATTGAAACAATAACACTGAATATTTTAAGAATTCTATTTAATATAAAATTATTAATGTTTCCGGCCGCCTATTTTACAAAAATATGAACATTATTCATTAAAATGAAATTTAACAGAAATTAAACAATAAAGAAAATCTACAGGTCATTTCATTTAATAATGTCATTAAAAATTCATATATTTTTTTATATATAGTAATATAAAAATGAATAAAGTCTAGTTTCCATATGATGAAATAAAAAACATGTACTAAAATATAGAAATTTTAGCACATCTATTCGTACGTTCAGAATAAGATTTAGTTTTAGAGGGTTCCTGTACTGCGACCTTTAAGAGTTATTGTACCACCTCTTCTTTAGTGCAGTAGTTAGGTTAACTTTCCATTCTAGACCTATTTCCCTATATCCCAATTGTAGAGATGCAGTATGCCCCCGAGTGTTTCCTCCTGCGGAGTAGTGCTTCACAGTCAGAGGTAATGTGCATTGGGCTCTCTTCGTCCCCCTCGCAGAATCTACAGGTGCTATCTAGTTCAAGTCCATATGTTTATGCGCATACGGAACAGGTACGACTGAACCATTTGAGTCTACGCATAAACGAAGACCGAACCGGTCCGATATATCTTTAAGAAGTTTTGTTTTGGGACGGGCCAAATCAGAATGAACTGGTTTTGTGTTGATATATATATAGGTCTATAGAATAGGTAGATCGTAATGCGGGACCCATGGAAGACATTCTAATTATTTATTAAAATTTCCATTTAAACCTATTGTTACCAACTTTCATTAGCGCCACTGATCGTTCGCAAGTACTTCTACAGAGAAATAAAAAGATCACGAAAATTCACGAAAGTTACTGACCAATTATCTTCATACTATCAGGAATTACTTTCTTTCAGTTTTTAGGTACTTTATGTGTTGATAGTAAGCGACAAAATTAGATAGATTTTCAACGAAAATACTGCTGTCTCTCCAAAGAAGGATATCTGAATCGGAAGTGCCTATGGTGTAGGAGTTTGGTTGTAGGCATATAGAAATAATTAGCATATTTGTAAGATTTATATAATATTCAATTAATAAAACATGGCAAATGAACTAAGAAACGATAGAGTTTCGGTAGCCCAGTTGGTTTAGAAAACTCGTTGCTCTTGTCGTAGCTGAGGAGGCTTATATTCTATTCACGTGTTTATATTTCCTTATAATGGTTCGGCGGTGTTCGTGGTCTCTATTTTTTGGGTTGATGTATAAGCTGGGGTAGAATCGTGTAACTCGATTTGAACCAAATCGTATCGAAAAAGCATAGGAATCGAGATAACATAGGATCGAGATAAAATCGTATCGAAAATGATTTTATCTCGATCGAATTACACGATTCCTGAAATCATACGTATACCAATTTTAGTCCGTTTTTTTATAAAATGATATTTTTGTGGCAATATTTTGACAGTCACTAAAATTTTCACACTCAAACTGGGCCTTAAGAACTCAAAGATTTTTGTTCTTTTTAATTTTAATACATAATTTATAATTTTTACTAATTTATATGAGTAATAACTTATTTTTTTTTTTTAGAATTTAATAAGAAATAATATTACGCGTGTTTTGAAATATTTATTAGATTTCTTTTTGGGTGAAAAGTTTTAATTTAAGCTCGAAATTTTAGACAACATTAACAATTTTTTTTCCGATTTTTTTTTTCTAAATGACTTCACCGATATGATAAATTGTTCTGTCAAAAACCATTAAAAATAATTTTTATAGCGAAAAAATATGTTTTTCTTAAATGAAAAAGACAAAAAAAAAAAGAAAAAAAAGTCTTTCTGTACAAAAATATAATCAAAACACAAACATATGTGTTCTCATAAGCGGTAATAAATCAGTCTCTATGATGAAAAATGTTAAGATTTTTGTTCGTTTCTATCTATTTTAATATAATATTAATTCAATATTTTTTTTCTTTTTCCTCTCGAAGATTTTTTTAATATAAAAAAACTTATAAAATACGATTCCAGTCTGTCGCCTTATTAAAGTATACTTAGTCGCTATATTAATGATTTCTCAAGAATTTAATATAATATCTGTTTGTTTTTTTTCTTACAAAATTTATTTATTTTTCTCAATATTTATTCATATTTATAATAATCGTAAAATATCATTCATTATTAATATTCGATTTAAAATATTCATATTTTATTTCTTTTTTTGGAAAAAGAAAAAGAAATTTTTTTTTTTCCAAATATATTTCGTATAATATGAATAATTATTTTAATCTGATGAGAAAATTATAAATTATTGTTTTTAAGAGCAATATCTAATAATTTTGATTGTCAATTTAGCATGTAAAATGATGAGATTTAATGTCACACCCAACTAAAGCTTTGCCCAAACAAACAATATCGAAGTTTGGAAGCGAATTATTTAAAAATGTTCTCTAATTTGGCTACAATTCAATATTTCATTTTAGAGCAAATCTACATTGACTTTAAGTTGAATTCGTACAACCTAAAATAAATAATTTAGTTTGAATATAATATCTGGTGACAGTGATTATCTACTTGGCGATTATTAAAAGGTTTGAAAATAAGACGGTTACTTCGAATATTGATGAAATATTACTTGAAAGTGACTTTTGCTTCAAAGTTATTACTTTTATACGACCTAACATAAAATATGGAATCGATAGCCGATTACAGGCTTGTCATATTTAGTATTTTTATTGCTGATTTTGTTTTACAGAATCACATATTATAAAAAAGAATTTATCACGTGGAAGATGGGATTTTAGCTTTTAAAAAGCTAATGCTCTGGACAGATCTCCGATTTTAATTACAATAATTACTTTTAATGATACTTCTGGCTGACCCATGACACACCTTCTTTTTTTCACAATGATCATTATTCTTCCCATTCCAAATGGTTCAGAAAATTACTATTTTGTTCATAATTTTCAGAATATAATGTTTATTCATTTCTATTCCATAAAATTAATTTTTTTAAATTGTATTTTAGTAAATTTTAAGTAATTTTTAGAATAATAACCATTTTTCCTCCTTTTCAGTTTATGTGAAAGAAGAAAACATGTCAAAACCAAATGAAATTTTGAAATTATCAAATGTTGATGGCCCTATAAACAATGTGGGGAAACAATTTAGGACCTCTTCACAATTTCATTTGATGATTAAAACAATAATGATGCTTGAAATAGATACTTAAAATTGATCATTATTACGTAAATAAAGGTCATTATTGAGTTTTATTGAACGATTTGGTAATAAGGATCTGGAGATCCGTCTAGAATATAGGGCTAAAAAGTTTTTTACTAAATCCACTTTTCATAGTGTAGTCTCTTTTAAAATCTATTTAATTATACATAAATACTTCTTGTCAGGAATTATCTGGTCAAACATGTTGCTCGGTTGAGGATTTGTCGATCAAGGCAAAGATGAAACGGTGATACCATAAAATATCGTTTTAGTACTACTCATTTTTAGTACAGCCTGCGTTCGATTAGCCTACAATAGTTAATAGTTTCTATTTCAAAACGATATTATTTCACTTTGGACAGTTAGACGAAACCCTTAAAAAAGTAAAAATTAAAATCTCTAGTACCATATTGCACTACACATCACTAGAAATTGCTGGAAATATTTTGATTTAATAAATAAATCAAAATATTTCCAGAAAACTCCAAAATTAAATTGTTCACACGACCGAGACAATACAAATAGCAATGACTCATGTCATAAAAAAAGCACATACAATACACTTCTCAATAATGTGAACAATAGCAATGACTCATGTCATAAAAAAAAGCACATACAAAAGATCTGTTCCAGAAAGCTCCGAAATAAATAATAAATCATTGTCACGAACCAATGCAATGATTCACAATAGAAGAACTTTCTGGAACTATTCTTTGTGTATTGAATAAGAATTTTCGGGAAACATTCTTTGTGTAAACGTTGCCATCTAACTTTTAGAAAGCCAAACGACCAGGCTTTTCGAGAATATTCCGAAACACACCAATTTTATATAAAAGCAGACCTAGAGTCGAGGCTAGAATCAATTCAGATCAGAAGCTCAAACTGTGTACTTGAAATATTCGGAGTAAAACAGAAACTTTGAAAGTAATTAAAATAGTGAAGCTCTAAAACTGTGATAAATAATTGTAATAATTAAATTATTGAAAGACAAATATTTTTAAGACTAATTGTAACGCAGAAATAATTATAAATAAACTTTATACACTAAATTCACATAAATAAAAAGTGTGATCATTCTAATAACATCGAACCGAAAGAATAGCACGTGACAATATGTTCCATTACGCGCTTCAAAATTCAGCAAAATCGATCAGAATAAAGCGAAAATGTTAAAATAAAATTAAAAAATTGACAAGATTTGATTACTCTTACTCAGTTTGGCCAAAGCTTTAGCACGATTACAAATAAAACAATATTGCAGAAAGAAAATTATTTAAATACAATATTGTTGAGGTTTTTCAGTCCAATTTGAAGAATGGATAAACGTCACGATAATTTATATTTGAGATATCATAAATTATCTTTGGCGTTGTAGAAAAGAAAAAAAAACCAAGAAGATACCAAATATTTACAAATAATATGAAGGGAAAAAAATTTATTTTAAATCTAACCTCGTTGAGTGAATCCATTAATAATGTTACATCGACCGAAAATTATATACATATTTAAATATTTAAATTTAACATAATTTATTTTTATTTATCTAATATAGAAGAAGTCAAATCACATTATTATTATCATTATATTATGTTTCTACAATAGGGAAATTTCTGTTTCTTGATGACGATTATTGTGTATAGTGTCTACGAATCTGAAAAATTTCACAGAAGACTTACTATAACAAACTGCACTTTTATACTATTAAGTAAAATCCTGACAATCATGCCTATTATATTTGCATATAGAAAATCACAAAATTATATATTATTTGTTCACACTACCGAAACAATAGCCAAGACTTTTTTGACGCGATGCCAATTTGAAATTTTAGATATTTGAAACGAAACCGCAACAATAAAATGTTTGAATATAAGTGAAATCAAATTGTATCAACTGAAAATGATCGAGTGTGTATGTAGCAGAGAGGAGGGGAACAATGGAGATATGTTAGGAAATTTGTGAAAATTATTCGCATACCCAACTCTAAACGAACTTGCTAGTCTACATTTGTTCTGATAGTTCCAAATTCGCTTCATTAGTATCATCCTCTTTAGTAGGTTACATATCAATACCGAATGTTATACTAATTTAATACTAACATAAGTTACTAGAAGATACTGACTGAGCCGGACTGCCGAAGGACGAGAATGTTGATGGGACTAAAGCGTAAAACCATTAGAACCATTGTGGGTATTGTGACAGGACATTGCTCCTTTAACGAACACATGTGGAAAACAGGGGTGGCCGAGAGTCCGATATGCGGAGCCTGTCTGGAATACAACTCGAAATAATCCATGAATTAGGAAGTTTTTCCAATTCTCTTTCAATCAACGCTCTTAACTAATGCAGCTATAGCTAAGCTAAGCTAAAAAAAATTCTTTCTTTTTGATAATTTTGTGTAATTTAATATAAATGATATTACGGGAGCATATACACCTCACTCTTCCACTATAAATTTATATAGTTTTCCTGAATAGTTCATATATCTAAGTCCCGCAATTTAATAATCTTAATTGACTTTAATTGCTTTCGATAATTTGTTGCTTTACAGACGAGATGGGAATTGAATAGTGTAAATCAACTATAATATAAAATTATGAACATTCTTTAGAAAATATTTTTATATTAAATTAACATTTAATTAAAGATCCCATTAGATCTAAAAAAAAAACAAGAAAACTGTATACTAAACTCAAGAAAATTGCATATACTATTTTTGAATTAATATAAGGTAATAAATACAAGATAATAGAAGAGAAGAAACCAATCCAAAGGGCTTTAAGAATTTTTATTGTATTGTATTAAAACATAACGAAAACTTTAGATTAAAACCGTTTTCATAAATAAACTACAAAAATACTTTCGTTGTTCGTTATTGCTCTGTTATTACCTGTAAATAGTAATTGGTTTTCTTATATAAAATACCCAAGTCAGGCATATATTGGTCACTTTGATATCCAAAGAAACACTCCATGCCTTGAGAATTCAACGATTTATCTACGATCACAAAGTGTTTGTACTGAATAATTGTTACATATGATTGCAACCCATTGAATTGATTTGATCTCGGTTTTCGACCATATAATATTATCGATTTTCTTTTTGGTTTCAAAGTGGATAAAAATATTCTCTAAAGGAATATTGGGTAACACAAATCGGTAGCACTTTGTAGTTTCTTGTCTTGTCTTCATATAGGTCCCGGCCCGATGATCAATGTTTTTCATTTTCTTATTTACTAAATGAGAATTCAATTTCAAATCTGCAAAATTTCAATATTTCCTTTTAGTCAGAACGAAATTTGATTTTTTGTTTTAAAATTTTTAATTTAGTTTCTTGTTTTTTTAACTTTTCAATAATAATTAAAGTGAAAGTTCGATTAATAATATTTCATATTCCCACGAGTAAGATTTAATTATAGAAAGTATTTAATGACAAAAAAAAAAAAGGAAAAATGAAAAATAATATAAAATTAATTAATGTAAAATGAATTAATTAATTAATTAGTTTTTATTTTTTCGGGGAAAAAAATTGACATTTTCTTTTTTTAACCTTGAAAATTGTTAAAATATTAAAAGCAATATTAATTTTTTAATTTTTATTCAAAATCCAGATATTTTTGAAGAAGAATATTATTTATTTTTTTTTAATAACGTTAAAGAAAAAAATTAATAAAAACAAGAAATCAAGCTAATTCGTCATTTTCTTTTTCTTGTCGTCTTTCAACTGACCTCAACTCGAGAGGAGAGTAATAACTTTTGATAATAAATAGATATAAAATACAGTAGGACCTCTTAAATTAAGATTGCCATTAAAGACAACATTTGCCCAAGATTTATCTAGCATTTGGAATTTTTTACTTACAACGTTTTTAAAAAGAAATACTAGGTAAATATTTGGATGGGTTCGAGAAGAAAAATTTTGCCAGAATTTTCCACCTCTTCAAGCATATTTACCATATTTACCATATTTACCATATTTATAAATCAACTAGCTTTAGTTCTTAAAATAATGTGAAATAATTACAAGATGAATAGAACTTTTTATTTACACGTTTTTAAAGTATTTTGCTTAAAGATGGCTAAAAGTATTAAAAGAATGCATTGTCATCGTGTTCTAAGCTATTCTAAAAGTTTAAAATGTCTAGCTATTCGGGAAGTTAGTTAAAAATCGATTGCAAGATTTGTACAAACAAATAAACAAATAAACAAATAAACAAGAAAGCGACTTAATAAAAAACATTTAGTCTTGTTCATGCTGGAACTTAATTTTAGTAGCGACAACATTGGTAGATGAATCTCGAGATGTTAAGTAGATTAAAGAAGTATTCGAAACATCTTTTTCGGTTTTACTGTATTACTTTTTCCAGTTTTTTTTTTCAAATGGGGAAAAGGTATATAATTTTTATATTTATTTATTTTTTTGTGGTAAAAATATCAGTTGAAAGTAAACATTTATGAAATAAAAATTCACTCATAATTATGACAGAGATAGTAAAATTCCATGGAAATCAACTAAAACTAAAATATAGACTATCATCATATAATTATTTTATTGTGCCCGCCAACCACCTAAGAAATAATTTTTTTATATATTTTTAAGACAAGAAACCCGATGGAACTCCTTAATATTATATATATACTCTTCTTGATATAATTATTATATTATATGGAACAAGATTTTTAAGAGAATCATTATAAATATTTTTATTTTGTATCAAAAAACTTAATAAACCAAAAAAAGGAAAACGTTCCCGCAATATGATCCGCTGAACAACGAAAAACTAAACTTTTACGTGTTATGACCAGTTTTTAATTTCCGTCATATAAAAAATAATTTTATTTGACCACATCTGAGATTATAATGTCCAATAAAAAATGTGTTTATTACAAAATTAAAAACGAAAAAATTTTTTTACTACATTTGTTGTTTTTTCCGGGCCTAAAGTATGTAATACGCGAACTGAAAACAGTATAAAAAAATAATTTTGTTGAAAGGAACAAAAGTTTCTGAATAAAATTGCATTATAATTAGTAAGTCTATACCCTTTTAATATGGATAAAAATTATATTATATTTGATGAAAGGATCAAGAAATTCATTTCTTTAGGGTAAAAAGTATTCCTGGAAATATTATACATACACGCAAATCAGAACCTTATCATTTCATTCTAAAAGCTATAAAACCAAAACCCTCAGAAAGACGAAAAAAAAGGAGTCTGTACAGTGTTTATGACCGCGGAATTCATAATTTACCTTCAAGTCAATTATGATTTACGTTCATAATGTAATAGCGTCATTAAAATTTTGTAGTTTAACATATCTAATATGTCTAATTAGTATGTATCTAGATCGTTGACCAATTAAATGTTGTTTTTTTTTGTGCTTTTTATGAAACCACTTACAGTAGTTGTTTTCAGGTATTTATTACCTTTATTTAGGTATAGACTCTGAAAGCGGTACCAACAATTTTATTCATTCATATTCACGCAATTTAAAGAATTATTTTTAATTAACACAATATTGAACAATATTTTTCCCTATTATTTACTTTATTTTCCTTTTTTCGAAATATTTTTCATTTCCCTGTACATTACTAGAGAATTGTTATGTTTAAATCATTTTCTAAATAGCACAATATTGAAATCGATAATAGGTTAAATAATCTATCATAAAAATACATCGTTTAAAAATAGTGTCTCTCCAACTTTCGGGATGACTATCTATAATACTTTATAGTCGTTTAAGCAGCGGTAATAAATAAATTTTTAATTTTTCAAAGTGGTTAAGTCCAGACTATTTAATTTAATACTAAGCTGTCCATTTAAAACTAACTCATTACTTAAATGTCGAAATTTTAGAATAGTGAATAAACCAAAAATACTTATTATTGTACAAAAGTAGATTTTATTGGTGCTTTTCCTAAGTTTCATCAAATTCTAGTTCTAAATACCAATTTCTATAGGCTTTGTCTACTAGTTGGGTCCAAGCTTTTACTTTGAGTATATAGCTTTAAGAATTACCGCGTAGTCATAATGACCGAAAAAACCTTAGCCAATTGTGTTCAAAATATATGTATATTTATATAAAATCAAAATCTTCATTGAAAGCTAATAATTTCGTATTTTATAAAGTGTTAAGATATATTTATGTAAGTTACTTTTTAAATACTATACTGTATACATTTTCTTATGTCATGTAATCCCCAAGAACGACTTCTTTAAAACTAATTTCTTAAGACACCAGAATGCTTCACCGCACAATTTAACTTTTACTCGAAAAAATGAGAAAGAAAAATAAAAGAAAGGTTTTCCTCATCTACTCTGCATCCAAAAAAAGAAAACAAGGATCTAGTTCATGCGGCATTTCATATGAAATCCCTTATCCCAACAAGAAAACGGAGCGGGGACTATTAAAACTATGTAATATAAATGAATTTTTGGTATGTAGATAAATTCAACAGAAAAAGAGCTTATAACAACAATTTCTAGAGTGTAACATTTACCACCTCATTCCGTTTATTATTATTGCCTACTTCCTCAATATCGAAACTTTTCCCTTTCCTGTATAGACGAAAGTTTTCAGTAAATTCTTACCGCACGCAAAGTGATTTTAATCGAAAATTGATTTATAATTGGAAAATGTTTTTGCAGAAAATTGACTTATACAGACTTTTCCTCATATAGCAAAAAAAAAAAAAAACAAACAAAACAAAACATTGTTTCAATATACAAACTCCATCTTCTTCGAATTTTCTAAAACGGAAAACTTTTACAATTTTATAACGAACGCTTGAATAAATTGTAATTGAATTATTTTATTGATGAAAAATTATCATAGCTTAATAGAAAAACAAAATATATAGTAAGGCTATAGGAATACAATAACCATAATTTTCAAGTTTTGAAAACAAAAACCTCCAAAATAATTCTATATAAGAAAATTAAGAAGAGACCAGAACAACTGTTTTGTTAACAAAGTTTCTAAGTAAGTTAAAAAAAAAAACGAAAGATAAATGGATAAGTTTGGTGTAAGTAAAGGATTTAATTTAGTAAATAATTATTGGTAATTCGATATGTCAACATTGGAGAGGATTAATAATGCCTGAAAAATTGCTATTTTCCGAGCTTTTATCTATTTTCCATTTCCTATAAAATAATACAAAACTAGTATTACTCGGTAGGTACTGCATATGAAAAGGATAATTGGTAACTGTATAAGGTTATATCAGAAAAAGGATGAGAAAAATGTTGAAATGAAATTAAGTCAAACGAAATTAAATTCAAATTCTATTCTATATAAGCCTATATATAGAATATTTGTGTTTCTATCCTTTATATTTTGTAGGAATATAATATAAAAATTCCCTAATTTCATTTGGGAACATGTTACTCTAGTTACATTACGAAATATTTTCCATTCACATACAAAATACCATGAATATTCGAAATGTCATTCTAATGCAAAGAGAGATATATCTACAATTCATGTTCCTTCTGATTTCAATTATTGCAATTTGTATTGCAATTTCAATATAGTACTTATATAATGGGATATTTACTTGTTCCGGGTTTAAATACAATCAAATTTAGAATTCGACCGAAAGATTATCATCACAGAGAGAATATTATTTTCCATTGGAAAAACGGAAAAGGCATATCTAAATTTTCACCAAACAAACTCTTCAAATATATATTTGACAAAATTTTTGAATTATATTCTATTTGGATATTTGTTAATGGACAGAATTTTGAAGTTGCCTAATGACGAATGGATTCGAATTTATAAATCAAAAATACCACAACATGTATAGTCTAAAAAGTAGTAGTTTTAGCATGGATATTTATAAAATGACAGAAAAATTTATTAAAATTAAAATTTAGTTAGATTAGTTGATATATGATTGCAATGTTTTAGAATGTGTCACTCTAAATAATCGATGGTAAACCAAATTTCAATGATATATGTGGATGAAACATATTTAATCATTTATTGCATTTTTTAACATTAGAATTGCATAGTTCGATATAGTTCAACTTTCAGATATGAATATAGAATAGTTTTTGGATTGATAAAATGGACATTTCGACCGATCATATATGTACTATCAAATTTTGAATTGATGTCATTAGAAATATTACCAAATAAAGTGTTCGCTTCACCAGACTTATAAATAATTAGGAAGAAATCTTGGTAGAATTAAAATGAACTGTCAAATTAATTCTGAATCAAATTCGGTGATTTGGCACTCAAAATTTAATTTACTATAAGTTCTTTCAAAACTTTACCATAGTGAGCCATCACTGATGAAATCATGTGCTTTCAATATGGGCCATGGTTGCGTAGTAGCTCACCTGATGAATTTTCAACGGCGGTATATGTTAATAAAAGCGTCTATTCTTACCTTACTATTTTTATTAATTTAACAATTTAAATGTTTAAAGTTCAAAAAAATCGAATAAAGCGTTTTTGAGTTATCTTGTTTACGGACGGACGGACGGACGGACATGCATAACTTTTGATTTTCTACACAACCATACCCTTAAAACCTTTCTACGGTGATTATTTCGATGTTTAGTGGCATAATGACCATTATACCTCTGCGAAATACAGTAACTGTAAACTCGAATAATCAACTTTTCAACCCGCGTATTTGCGGCATTATTTGGACTCGACCCAGAAAAGGCAATTGAATCCAGTCAATCCATTTTAGACTCGATCAGCGTGTACATACATTTCAACTTAGTTCAGACTTCGTTTAGGTTCTGCATGCATACTGGGTAAATGATAAATAACATAAAATAAGAATGAATTACATCTACGATTTTTCTAGTTCGAGGACCGAGTCGTTAACAACGTATATAATTCTAAAACCGGTGAAAGTTATCCAATATATTTCTCATAAATACCCTAAAGAAATATATAATTATTTCAACAGAATACGCATATCTTATCAATACTTGGAATGCAATACAATACCTTTAAATTTGAGCTTGGATATATTGAAATTGCAAGGAAATTTCTTCGAAATGAAAAACCTAATAAATCTGTGAGTCACCTGTATTTTCAGACTCGATTATCATTCTTAATATCCAACTTCTTGGTAAAAACACACTGACAGATTTCTGATATTTTCTTGTACAAAGTCTAGAAATCTTTTAAAAAAGGATTGAAATATAAATAAGACGTCGTCAGAAAATAAAGATCCTTTCTTGGAATCACCGTAATAAATTCAAAATCGAACTAATAATTTTATTTGATTTTATTTTATTTCTTTATTTTTACTTTTTATTTATTAGTTAGTTTCCGAAAATTACTAAGTAAGTTAAATATTCATTGAAAACTATAAAATTTTTGGTTTGTCCGAATTTATTTTCGGTTGATTAAACCTAGTTGAGTGGTTTTCGTATTGTAGCGATACGAGTTCAGTTAGACAGGGAGAATACCGATAAAATACCGTAAAAATCGAGTCGATTTTGTTTATTTTTTTATACCAGTGAACTCGATTGAGTTCGAGAACAGACATTAAATTTCAAATTCGTATACTACTATATGTTATATTGGCTTTATAAGTAGCTATGTCATCTTCATTTGGATTTTATCGATAGCCCATAATATCATATGACGTTTTCAGTTGGTTTTTTTGAACCTTTTACAATCCTTTTTATTTTCCATTTCGTTTCCAATATGACACAATCCTTCAATTTTCGTATTCCTACATTTCTAATAGGATTATAAAAAATTCAACAAAATATTTGTTCATATAAAAAAGTATAGAGTAAAATATTTCACTTTTTATACCCGAGGCACATTATAATATGTGACATTATTATCGAATGATGTACTCTAATAATACGGAATTGTAAGGGAGATTATAACAAAGTGATTTCATATGTAGTATCAATTTGACATATATGTGTTTTCTTGTCAAATGGAGGAAAGTTCCTATATGATATATTTGTTGTTGTTGTTGTTGTTGTTGTTGTATAAATCAGATGATATCAGAAATTTACTGATATTGTCAGATGACATGATTTTCCCTTTTAGAATAGTATCTTTTTTTGCTTTTTTTCTTTGGTCTTATTTTATGATTCCATTGCAGAAAGGATCTGTGCAGATTTATTTTAGAATTTATTCCAAAAAAAAAGAAAATAGGAGAAAATACCCGTATAGAGTGTTAAATATTGCATTTCATCTCGTGTGTGAGTACAAATCTAATGCACATCAAGAAAATTCAATAAGGGTGAATAAATACGAATATCACTTTGTATCAAGAGATTTTCTTGGAAATTCTGAGTGGCATGTCTTTTTTATCAGGTGGATAGTATTTTAAAAATGGGGACATTCAAAAAAACAAAAAAAAAATATGAATTTTATCGAAATTATGCAGAAAAAGTAAAATTTTAAAAAATGGGTTATTATTATGATTATACCATTAAAAATATTAATTTAATCAGGTTTATCTTCTTTATTTTTTTGAATCAATAAAATATAATGAAATTTTCATAAAAACGAGGAAGTATAAAAATTTTCGAAAGCTGTTTTTAAAGTCATGTCTGAAGAAGATTACCTAAAAGAAGTCATTTATGGATATTATTATCGATTCAAGTAATAAAAATACATCATATCATTATTATTCTCATCATATTTTTAAGCAACATAATTTTCGCCTTTCACTGTTTCATTAATATGATAATTTCTCTTCAAATGATATGTTTGCAAATGTTCGCGTTTACTTAAATAATATATTGGGACAAATTGAGTACAATTCGCAAATAACAATCTCCATTCAAAATTAGAGCTTGTGGCGCCATCTACTCTCTAAAGAAAGCCAAATACTTTAGTCGCGAAAACTTAAGTCAAACACTTGAATTTCAGTTTATATGTTATTTCACAAACGCACAATATTGTTACGTCGTTAATACCTGGAGTCGCAAAATATCTAATGATGAAAACCGGGGTCTTGAATTAAAAAACTTTAAGAATTGATGCTATAAAGCAAAATTGGCTTGATCCTAAAGTTCCAATTTAGTTAGTAATATTATTACTAAATAGAGATCAAGTTTGTTTGAATGGACAATCCATTAAAGCTAGCTACCTACCTAGGAAGAAAAGGTTTTGGCGAAAAAGTTGTAATATGTATTTAGGATTCGGCCAAGAAATTTTTTAAAGAAATAGTTTAATTATTTTATGATAAGTAAATGTATTTGGTTAGAACCCGCCAAAGAAATACCTTTTGGCATCAATAAATTCAAATGCGCAAATGACAGTGTGAAAAACCTTGCTTTCCCATCTTCGTGGGTTGTAAAAACCATGATTTAGTTAGAATATGATCATATGAAATTTATAAAAAAGTATCGCCGACAGAGAAATAACTAAGAAAGGCATATTCAATTAGGTAAAAATATAACTAGAATCATAAAATAGAAAGTTGGTTAGTTAGTTAATAAGTGATAGAAGTCTGGGTGGTCTAGATTACCGGTTGACTTCCGCTTATTTTTAAGAATTTCGTGTTATTAAAAGTAACTAAAATCCTCTTGAGTTGAAAATTGAGTTATGTAAATGGAGTATTCTAGTGAAAATCTGGAAAACTATTCATAATAAATAATATCTTAGTTATCATAACGTCTAGTTATTTTCACTAGAAACTAGCTACCTCTATTAGACAATGATGTGGAAATAAAAAAATTTCTATCTAAATTTCGTCTAGATGTCCTAGTTACTCAATCTAGCTGGGCTTAATGAATATCTAGAAAACTTGGGTTTAGACAGTACCCGTTTGTTGCAATTACATGGAATTCAAAAGATTTAAGCGTACACTACTTGCTGAGATGAAAACACATCATAATACTAGAAAAATCTGATAAAAACTTGCCTCAAATTTATTAATTTGATACGGGGCTGAATATTTTAAATTACATGTCTCTAAAACATAATTTTAACATTGACAAGATACTCTTATATGTACAATACTCCATCGAGATACGAATTTAATTTGCATATAATAATTTTATTCTTGTTTTAATGGCATCATTATTGAAAAGCTTCCTGATCATCATAATAAAGCTTTCGAAGATGAGATAAAATTAAATGCATTTTTTTAAAATATATAATATCAGTTTTTTTTTTATAATCGCTAACTTAAAAAATGTGACCTAAATAATTATACCAATCAGATTGTATCTGATGCAAAGAAAAAAATGCATTCATATGTACACTAAAGAGCCGGCAAAATACCGGCAATACAATATATTATAGTGTATATTAGTAAATACCTGTGTGATCTGTGATCTGTGATCGAGCCCTACCTATTTCCACCTGGGATGGTTAATGATCGGTCAACTGTTTTTTTTATGTTATTATTATTTTGATTAATTTTATAAATATTCTTTTGATTTTTCTGATATTATTGTTCTCATACATTCGAGCATATAGATGAATGGAAGTACATCATCATAACCTGTATATAATGTATTTTACAAGACCCACGTTATGTTTTTATTTTACCTTTTATTTAATATAAATGTTTTATGCTGTTTTTAAGCCTATTGTTAATATGCAAATCAATAACCGGATATGAATTGTATTCTACTTCTCTTCAAACTCTAATAAATATAGTATATAGTCTAAAACAAACAATAATATTGAATTATTAAAAAAAAATACATATATATTAATAATTATTACTCTTTTGCATGAATACTATGTCAACTTATTATCATATTTTTATTTCGCTAAGAAATTAATTATAAACTTAAAAAAAAAATAAATATCTATAAAATTAAATTTTCATGTAAATTACAATATTTTTACACTGCGTGAATTAATTTTTATGCTAATTTTTTCGCTGTTTTTTTTGTCCATCAAACCTTTTTGAAATGAATTTCCTCAATATTTTAAATATTAAAATTATGTATATTTGCTTTTAAATTAAAAATAAAAATAAAACCCGGTTCAGAATTATTTGCCCTTTAATGTCGTCAAACATTGAACTTCAATTTTTTCGCACATGAATTAAAGAAAATATATATAATGTTGTTTCTTAAGACGTTTTGAATAGAACACGACAAATATAATAGACATTTGTATATCAATTTCTTTTACATTTTATCATACCTATTATTGGAAACCTTCATTTCCTGTGTTCATATCGTCCGCGAAATAACACTATATACCTAATTAGTTTGGCGGTAAATTTAACTTTAAGAAATAATATTATTATAGGGGATTCCAATATCTTTGAACTTTCATATAATATATAATAATGATTTGGTTTTCCTCTTATAATTTGTGGTTGGGTATTTGTTTGACATGAAAATGAAAACTTATATATACTTTTGGAAGACACAATAAAATGTTCGGACTAATGTGAAATTTGTGTTCAGCTACTTTATGGAACATTTAAAATTACATTTTTTTTCTGCAATTTATATTTGTGATTTTTAAACTTGTTTTATTTTTACACTTTATATGATGATAATAATAATAATTAAAAATATTTGTAATAGGATTTACACTAGAAAGCATTTAACATAAAAATAAAAAATTAGTCATAGTTAGTCGCTTTAGTTAATAACTGATTAGGTATATTTTAACTCTATGACACATTTGAATACTTCCTTAGAAATGTTATAAAGTGAGGTGGACATAACTTGTACTATTATATACACAGAAAATCAGATCAAGAAAACTTAAACATATCTGCTAATACCCGTATGAGGTAATGGCATGTTCAAAATGATAGTGAATTTAGTAGCGGATTCTCTTACTATTGTAAATCGTGGTGAATCGTTGTATAATTGTGTAACTGTATAGTTTTCTATAGAAAAATACCGAATACTGAACGATATAACAATACACTACGATTAACAAAGGTAAGAGAATATCGCTATTGCGTTGATATCATAATTACTACCCTTGACCGTTTTCTGAATGTATTTCCTTTTTTTTAAATCGATTTATTTTCACAACTTTATAGGCCAGTGAACCTCAAGCATATATATAATATATTTGGGGACCATCTATTTTATTTTAAAACTTTACACTCAATTTTCGCGGCGAATTCTGTAGTCTTTGCTTAAGGTACCCATATAATTTGCGTCTACAATCTGTCCGTAATTGCCGATGGTTTAATATGTCGCTGTGTATAGCAATTTTGGTTCTACATATTAAAATTCTTTGGTGCAGAACTAGATTTAGGATATCGATCTAGTATTTTAAATTATAATTGCCAAAACTGTAGTGTTTTAAAAGTAGTTCAACCTACTTGGTAGTCAAAGATCTCAAATGTCGAAAATTATTCGTGCCTAAAAACATCGGATTTTTTTTTTTTGGTAATTTTAACATATTTTACACGGTTGAATTAATTGAGTGATTTAGACATGCCTCCCTACAGAGCGATAAAATATTATTTATATTAACAAAGTTTTTATCTTGTTGACATGATTTTTGGTTGGTTTTTTTTTTTATTCTACTAATTATAATTTTTAATTTAATATTTATGTTAGAAGAAACAACAAGAAAAAAAACTCGTCTTTTAGAACTCCTGCAGTTTTCTTAATTACAATTTGAACAATTAATTATTCGTGAAAAACAAAAACCGAAAAAGATGTTTTTTGACACGCTGTTAAATTTATGGTATTGTTATTAACCTAAAATTGGGTGTTGTGAATAATTTTTACTAGATAATAAGAAAAAAATATGATTTCATAATTTTTTATAATATTGTAAATATTTCCATAATTTTTGAGAAAACATAATAAATATGTTTTGAATAAGTTTTTTAAAAAAAACAAATGTTGATTTATAAACATAACAATAAAAACACATTGACAAAAAAATTTAATTTAGGCTAGGTTATAGCAACACAAGTTTTTTTCAAATCGGAATATTGCTTTTGAAAGGATTCCAAAAAAACCTTATAAATAGGCTTATTTCCTACGATTATTTCTTTCTCCATTAACTTTAGACCGATTTTATTGATATTTAACATATTATCGCCTACTTATGTAACCAAAGTATGTAAATAATTTAAACAAAATTGGTTCAAAAATTTTCTAATTAAATCTGAAAAACCATTAAAAAACGACTTTCTGGTCAGCGGTCGATTTAGCCGAAATGCAATGTGAAATCATGTTAAGGAATAGCCTCATAGCCCATTTCGTCAATATTACTCGTTTTTGAGTAATCTTGTACACGAATGGACGGACATGAATAAATCGCGCTTTGAAGCTCTGTAATCGTACCAATGTATGGCGTAGTACCTATCATAGGGCATACAAATTAACCGTTTTATATGAATTCAAAATTTCGCATTAAAAAATAGGTTCTCTGAGTTTACAGAAAATTTTCAATCTGTTTTTCTTTTTTATCAAAAATTCAAATGAAAATTTAAAAATTCATATTTCTTGTAGAAAAAATTTCGATTAGACTATTTTAATATTTTCAATATAAAAAAAACTGATTCAAAAATGTCATTCATTTCTGAATAAGACTTCAATCAGTGAAAATATTCATAATAATATTTTCAAATATATGAATTCTCCGTTATACAAAAAAGGCCGCACCTAATCTTTAATAAAGCAATAAAAGCTAATAACTTAAGATTTAGAAGATTATAAGCTTATATCTGTATAATTTTTGACCTTGTCCACAATTTTTATCTAATAATAATATCGATCTTAAGAAAATCTATACAAGACCACACCAAAATTAAATTGCAAAATTTAAATTGATGCCTCTACAATAATGATGATCAAGTTTTTTCGATGATGATGATGACCGAAGATCATCTCTAATAAATTCAACAATACATATATTTGTTGTATATTACATTTTTTTTAACTTTCCGGATCGATATATTTTTCTCACGGCTTTCATTTTATTGGCTTACACCGAAAAAAAAAAATTATTAATAATGATAGATTTTGTGAATCTAGAAAAATATATATAAATGGAAATGATACAGTCATACACCAATACCGGAGACATTGTTATACTAAATAAAATAATATTAGAAAAAAGAAGACTGGTCAAATAATATCATTTTGAATATAGTTATGATCGTAAATTATACTTTTCATTTGCTGAGATGATCACTATTATGATCTTTATAATGAGAATACATTTTTTTTTTGACTCTTTAAAAAATATATCTTTATGAGGTTAAGCTTTTTAAATAGCATATAATTTACATAACAGTATAAGAAAACTTTTTTATAATTTTCATATTTATTGATGTTGAACAACTTTTGATAATAATAATCTGATCAAAATGTTGTAAATATGTCAAAATATAAAGTGTAATCAATTGTCAATTTATGAATTTTTTTAATATATTTATATACAAGTATGTTCCGTGATGATAATTAAGAAATTATTGTTTGTTCAATAATCAAATATTATTATTCAATTTTTAAAACAGTTTATGATGAACATTTATAATGAGCAAAAAAGAAAAATGCCATTTAATATATTTGTGGTATTTTGGGAATAAAAATTATTTTTGCTAAAATATAATAGAAGAGAATTTTTGCGAAAATTTAATTTGAAAACTATAATAACTTACATTATGCCCAGGTTTAAAACACCGATCTTTAAACAACGATGTTCTCGTAATCCAGACTCATGATGCATGAGCAATGGTTTCTACAATATATGCATTCAGGTTATCCTGAAATTCCACAATGATTAAGAAGTTCACACAGAAAAATCACAAAGTTTTTGCCTAGTTTTGGCAACATAATTTTTTGTTGTAATACTTGAATTTTAGTTGTCAGAAGTGAAAACACAATTGTGAAAACTGAAAACTCGGTTGTGGCAATTAAATTTCAGTTCTGAAGTTTCGGCAACTGAAATTTAATTCTCACAACTGAGTTTTCAGTTCTCACCACTATAAAATTCAGTTGTCAGAACTAGTCAAAAGCTTTGTGGTTTCCTATGTGGATCATCTATTCAATTTTAATTTTGATATTACTATTATTACTAAACGAACTCATAGCATATCACATGGAAATACTATTAAACTTTTCTTTCTACTACTTATTAATTTTATACTTAAATCAAACAATAATTCTACAAAATCTTAAGGTTTCTAATACTATCTACCACTCATCACTAGAGTCTTTATTTCTAGGCCTACTATCGCATTGTAGTATTACACAATTTTGAACATTATGTAAGTCTTCTTCGTTAAACTATCCTAAATATGTGGACAAATTCTGTTCAAATAATTATATAAAATATTTAAGGCACGGGATTTTTGAGAAACGAAATACTTTTTAAAACAAAACGTATAGAGCAAGTAAAATAAAATATATTAAATAATAAAAACCTAATTAGTCCGGTTGTTAATTTAATTTTTACTATAATTCACAATTTTTTTTTTCAGTAATTAAAATTGTACATGAAATATATGATTCCATAAATCAGTAAATTAAATACTTCTCTCGGGAAATTAATATAGATAGAATATTATAGATATTAATACGTAAAAGAATTTCAGAATTTTTAAAATATTTTTATGGATCTATTTTAGAATGGCTGATATCATATATTTTAACTAATTTGAATTCCAAACATTTTTTTATATAGTTCTTTAAATTTATTATAATTCAGGTACCGATTGATAATTTACAATTTATTGCAAAGCCTTCCAAAGTTCGAATTAGCACATATTTTCTGAAAAAAAAATATACTTTGAATTTTAAATTTCATATCAAGATTAAAGAATTGCAAATTAATTCGGTATACCACAAAAAATTGAGTTAAAATAAGAAAACTTCCATCGATTTTCAATCTATTATTTAAATATCTACCATCAACAATTTCTTACTCAATCAAAAACACCCTGTACATATAATAATAATAAAATCAATTCAAAATCTTTTACTGAAAAATGAAGTAGAAAAAAGTATTGGAAATTGAAATGGCTTCGAATGGAAATCACAACCATATAGAATAAATTCTTTATTCTTGACTATGCACTAAAAGAAATTTGGTGTTTAAACCATAGAGCTGGTTTCTGCAAGGTGTTGGCATTTGCCTTACAATTCGGTTACCAAATTATGCTATCAAGCAGTACCTCAATCAAATAAATATTTATGTCAATTATATATTGCAATTCATACACACCGCTGTGCTAATGAAATTTATTATAGTCCAACTAGTTCCCAGTTAACTTAAAACAATCAAATTTTGGATGCATTAAATTGTTTCCAAAAAACTAGTGGAAATAATAACTTCAGCTACCTGCTATCGGATTATGACGAATTAATTATGATATCAACATTCCTACAGTTCTCCTGGAATATAATAGTGACAATCATATCATTTCTATCAGTGTAGAAAAGCAAGACTTTCTTATTGTTTTTGGCGAGTCTTTTTTTTTGTTTTCGTTTCATGTTGAAAGTCACCAACTCTCAGGAATATCAACGCGATGAAGATGAAGTAAAGTTAAGACAAAACCTTTGAAAGGATTTTTCTTTTTTTTGTGTGATTTGAAGGAAAATGGATTTGAAAAGCTTTTCAGTATACACAAACTAAATTCAAAGTTTTTCTTATTTTCTTACTTTTTTTGCCTATTTTGCATCAACATATTCTTATATTATTCTATGATATTTCTTATTCTTTTATTCTGGGATTAAAAAGGAAAATCTTAAGAATTAAATTTTATATTATTTTAAAAATTGAATTGTCAAAAACAAAATTGAAAACTTTGAAAATATTTTCTATAAACTCGAAAATTACATTTAATTTTATTTTATTAATTTAAAATGATTTAAATGAAAGAAACAAGAAGAACAATTGTAATTGTAAATTATTTCGATTTCTTAGGACAATTTCAGGTTACTCAGATGCCTAGCGGACATTTCTTTGATAGCACTAGAACTTGAAATAAGAGTAAATAAACTAAATGTTGATTGTACTATATGTTTCTTATCGTACCCAATAATACAGGCTCTACTCAAATTAGGTATCCAAGAAATAAGAAGCCAGCACATTATTTCTACACAGGACTACTAATGTTGCTACTCTTCATTACTTCTGCACATTATTTCGTAACTAGTTTCCTTGCTAATCTGGACGATTCTTTATCTATTTAATTTATTTTTTGTTTATTTTCAAAATTAAAATACATTTTACAAACATAAGCGTCAACTAATTTTTCTCTGTACGAAATTTTCCATTGCGTTAATTTAGATATCAGTTGAAGAAAATAAAAAAAAAACCTTGATATTTAGACGAAGTTGAGAACAGTAAAAAAAGAATCTCTTACAAATAAGTAAAGTTAAAGGAAAAAAAAATTGTACTAGAATTAGAAGAAGCAAAAATAATAGCAGTACTTAATCAAACGATAACCACCCACCCTCGATGATTTAAAGCACAATAAATGTAAATTAATTACGGGGACGACTTACGGAGATTAATTATTCCGCCTTTTCCGTTTTATATTATATTATAGAAAATTATTTTTAACGTTTTCTAGTTTTTCTTTTTATTATATATATGAAAAGTATCTACACTTAATTCGAGGAGGTGTATCTAAAATTATTGTTTAGAATTATCCCTAATAAAATATATTCATATTAAAATAAAATTCTAATTATTTTATATTTAAATAGATATTCCTCATGTAGATTGTTCCGCCACAGCAAACTTTTAAAAAGAGTCATCTAGTTCTGATTTTTATTGAGATCAATTTCTGTCAGCGACAATTCTGACATCTACATTTAATTATGTATATTTCGCGACTTTATTCTACATAGTAAAATGTGCTTATAAATATTATATATTTTATTACTTAATATCCATGTAGATCCATTCAAATTATTATCATGTATGGTCGACAGGATAAAAATAATTACTTATAGTAATTAATTAAAACTCGATCTTAATGTTCAATTTCAGTGTATATAAAATAAATAATATAATATATAATAACACATAGATATACGAAAATGTACATTTTCTATTGAATGAAATTTTGATATCAATGTGAATATGTGAAATGCTTTATACCTACACCTGAATACCCATTTAACAAGAGGCTTTCCGGCTGTACATCTCATGTTCGAATTGTATACGATTTACAAACGTATATAATAGTATCCGAAGTTCTATATATATTGTATTTACAAACGAATGAATGAAAGTGGCAACCTGAAAACCTCATTGAGGGCCACAGTCACTAGCCGATTAAATGTTCACACATATAAAATAAAATAAATAAATAGTATAGCAGGAATAAATAAAAAAGAATTTCCACAAATTTGAACGTTTCTTCTTTTTTTTTGTATTTATTCTGCATTTTTTCATATAATGTGAATAGGTACTTTTGTGGATTTTAAGGGATGATTAATAGCCTTTAAATGGAATTTCTTTTCGAGTTACTTTTTTTTCAGTTAATTTTTATACCGTCTATTCGTTTATATATAAAATTACTTTTTAAAAAAAATAGAAGGATTTCTACTTATATGGTGAATTCGAACTATACATCATAGAGTATTTAAAAGTCCAATAGGATGGTATTAAAAAAAACGTATACTTAAAGTGTTTTGTGGGTGCTTTTCATTGCACTTGAATTCTATTTTATGGTCAGATCTCTGTCGAGGGATATTCATCAGAACTGAATTAATTCCGAAGGTGGTAAATTATCGATAAAAAAAAAATAGAATATATTAATTATATAAAATAAAAGAAAAAAAATATTAATAAAAGAGTTAAATATTTTCTTCAAAATTTGTAGAAACTCATTAATGTAATGAATAAAAAAATATCATATCAATCACTAACCAGAATAAGATATGCCAGCAATAAATGGAAGACGAGAGGGAAATATATACTTCAGAATGATATTATTAAGAAAATTTCTTTTCATTTTATAAGTAACCATCATTTTCGTCAAGCTTTTTAACAAATTATTTTGAAATTGAAAATTGAAAGGATTCTTTAAAAAGAGAGACATATACTTCAAAGTACCTATATATATTGTATATTGACGGTATATAGACAACGATTCTTGCTATTAAATTCCACTATCGATGATGATGACGACAACTTTGATCGAGAATTTCAAAAAGATAAAAATTGAAAATAAGTATTTCAATATAATGATGGAGTTATATATTGAATGGAAAAGCAATCTTTCATAAGAGATGAAATGAGACTGTCTAGTTTATGGATCTATTCGAAAATTTCCGATGATGTATCAACTTTATTATCTTATAACTCAAAAAAAAAAAAGAAAATATAGTATAACGATATTAATTTACTTACTTTACAATGTCTTCATAGAAACTGGCTTTATCAAATTCTTATATCGAAATCGTAATAGTATAATTTTGAAAAAGGGTTGACTTCGTTTTTCGGTCTTCCTGAGAAGGAAAAAAATGGTAATAATTTTCTTTAATGTAATTAGAATAAATGCTTACTGAAATGCACAAAATAATGAACATATTGAATAATATTGAATACTATTAAATAATAAAAAGGGGTTAAAAAACATATTCAACTGAAAATTGCACTGTAATCAAAATGAAAACATAATCCAGCATATTTTTTGTGTCATTTAACTTACATTTGGTTGATTAAATTGATGAATTCAATTATTTAGAGAAGTAATTGAAGAATATGAGTAGGAATTATTAAAAAAAAGGGGAAAATATAACTTTACGGGTTATTTCATGATTAAAAAAGTGATGTAGGTAATCGAAAGCCTCTTAGAAAAATTACATTAAGAATGAAATTCTTTGGTTGACATTCTTTGAATCAGATTTTCAGTGGATTGAATATCGATTTAGACTAAACTGAATTGGATTAACCCACTTTAATGGGAAAATAAGCATAGAAATTACTCTCGAAAACTCTAATTTTATATGTAAAAATTCAAGCTATTTATTAATATACAAAAAAAAGGAAAAAATCAAAAAAAATTCAAATTTCTAGTAGATTTTTTTCAAATATGTATTATCAAAAATTCCTACGCTTCTTTATTATTATGACGACATAATATCCAAACTGATATCTTCGACTATATCCATTCCAAAAAAAACAACAACAAAAATTCCTTCTGAGAAATAAATCAATCAATTAGTCTCCTCTTATCCTTCATAGGATATATAAAAATCCCTTCAAATTCGTGACTAAATTTCAGCAAAAAAATTATAAAATATTAAATAAAAAACTATATCAAAATATTCTACCTCGAACAGAAGTAATTAAAAATATTCGATTTTGTAATGAATGGATTCGTAAAAGAGACATAGATGACGGAAAACATTTTTAGATGATTGGAATTCCATATATGAAAGGGCTAAAAAAAGAATCTTTTTGACGGCATAAGAAATTTTAGTGACAAGAACTCAGTAACTCATATCTTTTGCAAAAGACCTTTTATATATTGGATTTCATAGGACATATATATTGTATCTCATTTGGTGGGCGCCACTCATCTCCATAATAAATTCGTCAAAATTCTTGAGGCACAATCAATTTTAGATGTGGTCTTCGTTCATCACAAAAAAGAATCAAATGAAAAAGTGATTTTCGGTATTTAGAGTGATTTTCAAAATTGCTTTAGTTGTCATCCGAAAAAAAGAGACTGGACATAAATATTTAATATACGAGCAACGAATAAAGATTTCAAAAATTAAATTCTTCCTTTTTTGTAGAGAAAAAAATAATTTTTGATAGCGTTTTTTTTCGGCGGATATACTCCAACTATAAAAAAAAGACTATCAAATTTAAATTGTACACAAGAACACATAAATTCAAAGTTATTTGAATTCATATAAAAATAAAGGATATATTGCTATAAATTGAATATTTTATAGCATTTATTGCCTTGCATTTTAGATACAAATTATTTCTAGGAAGTTGCTGTTAACTTGTATTCGAAATTATATATAAATGTTTCATCTCGAAAAATTGCGTTAAAAATTCCCTAAGTACCCACAAAAATATTCAGTTGGTATAAATGGTTAATGGTTATAGCTATAAAATACAAAATTTTCAAATAAGTAAAAAAGTAAAAAGGGGAAACCATATCTACATGGTTACCCTTTTCCTTAGATTCCTTATAGTTATTGACCGTATGGATATTTTATCCATTAGAAAAATAGAAGAACCATGTATCAACCGCAGTCCCAGTAATAAATTTCTTGTAAGTCAATCGACAGCCCATAAATATCACCACCTCCCTAGACTATCATACCAGAAAGAAAAAATGTCTGTATAGAATATTGGAATATAAATACGGTTCCCTTAATCCTCCAGCTATCGATCAATCACCATCGAAGAGTGAATATTCCTCCCTGATAAGGTAACAACGACATTAGAATATAGACCTTCAAAATTTTTTTTTCAACTTTTTTCTTTTTTGTGGGGATTTTTTCCCAGTTTTTCACTTTCTTCTTGTTTAGAATGTTTTTTTTTCACTTTTTGTGGTTTTTGTTCCACATCTTACACATTTTGACACAATGACTTAATATATTCATCCCTCGAGAATCACCTTTCCCGGTCGTATGTCATTTATATTTCATGATTTCTGACTTTTTATTTCTTCAAACTTCAAGCTTTTTTCTTTTTACATGGATCCCAAATTTTTTTTTATTTTGGTTTTCAATCCTCCACATTTTGGTATTTTTTTGTTCGACCAGTATTTTTGTGACATTTCTTCTGGATTTTGCATTTATTGGCAATTTTTTTTTCATCTCTCGGTGGATGTATATATACAGCTTGGCATGAAACCAATGAAGCCCTGATTTTGATATAGTGGCTGATATTCAACATCACATTTATTTATTCAACCATCCCTATGACCAAATGGATATGAAGGATTGTCGCTATGGATGAATTCGTACGTACTATGATTTCATCCCAGTATATATTCAAATTGAAGAGAGTGATTTCTGTGAAGTTATATTTTGTTTGGCGACATTTGAGAAGTTACCATGCATAACATTTGATATTCGTCAATATCGCGAAGGAAAAGCGTTGGGAGAAAAAACTGAATTTTGAATTTTTTTTTTCGGTGAAATAAGGAAAAAAATATACGATAAACAAGCATAAAATAACAGCAGACGACGAAGTAAGATTGATGGCATTGATTGAATTTATATGTTTCACATTTTTTTCCTTTTTTTTAGTTTTTATGCTGAATTTATATATAATAGAGATATTTCATTTTGAATATAAAAGATTCTACGAAATTTTGTATATCTTCCTTTTTTTTGGTATCATTTTTCCCATTTCAAATATGAAAAATATTAAGTTTTAGTGCATAGCATATTTTTCAAATTAAACGTTGTGGTATTCCTTAAAAGTGCCACTGAGTCTGTTGTAGTATCCATCTTATTGGAACCAAAGGGTTGGATTGTTTTCCACAGCTGGACATAAAACATTTTCCAACATCATGCCCTATTGATGGAAACTTCAACACCGTCTTCATTTTCGAAAAAATATAGACCAATGATCCTTCCAAACGATACACCGCACTAAACAGTACACTTAAATTGGTGTAATTGTCGTTGATGAACAATCTTTTAATTGGAAATCGGCTTCATCCCTCATTATCAAATTGTAAATAAAATCAGGATTTTCTTCTGCTTTTTGCCGTAAATAAAGTTCAATGATTTTGGTTCGCTTTTCGATTGTGTTTTGTTCTATTTCAAATTCCCCTAGCCAGGATTTTGTAAAGCAAATCCTGAAATAAAATTTCAAAAAAAAGAAATTGAAAAACATTAAAATAATTCAAACCACAATGTTCATTTTGCGCGTCCCTGTATATTACATTTTCTCTACAAATCGTATATCCGTTATATACACTCATCGCTTTCTGATATGGTCATGATCTCCAGCAGATCTCTATCTACAACATGTTGGTATATCCCTATCCGAGGTCCGTTTTGCAATGATTAACACCGATAACTAAGTCCTTGCTATATAAAATTTAAAAATAAAGAAGTTCCCTTTTATAATATAGAGAAGAAATCCCTTAATGGCGTCTAATTTCTGAATGAATGATTTTATAACATCGTATAGAATGCATTTTTTTATGTACATCAAAATAATATTTATTAAAAAATTATTGTCGACACATAAATAAAATTTTATCAGTACATTATCGTGACAATGGCGCCTAAAAATTAAAATGTGTGAACCCATAGATGTTTTTAACATTTTGAAAACATAGTACAAAAAAGACAAACACGTACCTGCCTGCTTTTCTTGCGAAACATTTCTCAATATTATAATACCTCAAAAAAGAAAAAACTTATCAACCCTTAAAAGGCATCAGAAAAAAGGATGAATTGACTACCAGTGTTCCGAAAAATTGTCGAAAAACTATTATAAGATGAATTTATTACGGAGCGCCCTTATCTATCCGACAGATTGCAATAAAAATTGTTTGAAAAACATATTCTTATTAATATTATTTTATAAAAAATTGCAGGTATTTTTAAGATTTAAGATTATGTAAAAGAAATCTCTTGGAAATATTGTAAATAATGTATCGTAAATAATAATGCCAAAAAATTTTTTTATAATTGCAAATTAATTTTTAGTAACTATCATTTAAAAACAGACAAATTGAAAGTCATATTATATTTTCGATATTCTAATTTTTGTTGGGATTTGAATGTTACAAACATAATCCCAATCTCAAATTACAGTTTTATATTTATCTGCAGCATATGTGTTATTTTACAGCAGTAAAACGCAACATAATCAAACTTCTAAAGCGAAAATATACTAATATGATTCCTCTTAACATTCTCCATATACCATCCATAAATGTAATGTATATAAAAAAAAAAAGTTACATCGAAAAACATAATATGAGTTTTGGAACAAGATGGATAAAACTATATAGTCGAATAACTATAGAGAATGGGTGCATACGATAGCATAAACATATCCCTATAATAATGCTATCATTTGAAAGGGAAACATCACAATTACCATTGTTAATCCTCGGATCTTATTCTCTCGTTGATTCTACCATACTGTTTAGTAATCTATACATATATAATACATATACAATGTAGGCAACCTTGTTATATGATCTCTTCGCCGGCAATCTCAAGTTATTGTATACTGTATACTGTTGTTTACTATATTATACACCGTCTAAACTTAACATTATTCTAGAAGTATGTGCGTCTGTTTTTTTGTTTAGTTTACATATAGCTTTTTCCTAGATATAATATAATTTGTATTGTCGTGTACACCCAAAATATCCTTGAAAACTAACTAACTCCCAAAAAAAATATATATACATATATATTTTGAAACCGAAAAATCTTTACATGACTTTTTGTCCTGTTGTTGGTAAATACAAAGTGAGAAGGCAAGAAAACTAAGTTTTTAAATTGTATACTATCATGAAAAAAAGCGAACTAAACAACACTAAATATAAAATAATGTTATATAGCCTGAATCAGATGGAAATGGTGATGATTCTTGTAAACGTGTAATCTAGACAAAACTGTGCAAAATAATGTCGCATGGTGTTTCATAAGAATACTAATAAAAATCCGATGAAAATAAAGATCAAGAAATGGTAAATGGTATAAATCATAAATGGTGGAAGTATACAAAGAGAAATCACCACCTAGAATAGAGAGAGATACTCGCGCTATATTTGCTACAATATTATTCTTAATCCCAATGAAATGGAAAAAAAAATAAAAGATCAGGGATATAAGGAGATGATTCTATCGACGACAGAATATTGTACAATAGGATTGCAACTATCATGATGAGAACTGTGTAATGCCTTCGTTTATAGTTCTGTATCTTTGACTGAAACTTTATTTTGCTTTTTGAATTTATTTCTTTAAGATATCTAATATCTTTATTGTTGTTGGCATGTATCTAGATATAAGATGGTATGTACTTCTAGGGAATATATATAAAAATGTACTCTCTCTATTGGATACCACAGAATAGTACAATTTCATTTATTTGAATGTTAATATTGTCACTTTTGTTGTGCTAAAATTGTTATTTATAATATTTCTTCACAGAAGGACTAAAAATTATATATTAGAAAAGGTTTCAGACTTAATAGGCGCTAACGTTTTTTTTAATTCTGTTTGGAGAAAGCATGTTTTAGTGACAGCTATTCAAAAATTTAAAATAATTTTACAAAGCTTTATTCATTATCCCAAGATAAAGAATTCGAAAAACTGCAGAACTGTATGCAAATTCCGATAACCGGAGGGAATCTCAAAAATCAGGATATTTTAAAACTGTTCGTTTTTTTTAATTTAGAATATACATTTTAAAATATAATAATTTAAAATCTTTTTACGAATCAAAAACTCTTCGAGACTAACAGACAGAATTCAAAAATAAACATAAATCTAAAACTTCATTTCTATGAACAAGGTGAATGGTAAAGTTCATTAAAACATATATCAATTAAGTAGTTTGTTATAATTAGAACCTATTCACAACACCACTTAATATTTCATTTTTCTTAAAAATAATTAACTCTACTAGAATAGCATATTTTTCATTCCCATTAATTTTTTTCCTCTCTAAAATTTCCCCAAAAAATATTTTATGAAAATATATTTTTAATAGTTCAAAAGGTCTTAAAAAATCATAACATCCTAACTATAGACATTATTAACCCATTTCCTTAAAAAGACGACTCATCATCCCAAAATGATTTATCAGATCGTTTATCGGATGACTTTGTAAACAAACTGTTAAACATCAAAATTATGACAACTAATCTATCGTATCCAGGAAAAATATTTAAATCCGGTGTAGCCCAATAATAGAAGATAAATTTCGAAAGGGGTCTCTTATTCGAACAGAATCATTTCATCATATTCTATTACTTAACAGTTAATATGAGAGCACGATAAATATGTTCCATCTTTAATGGGACATAAATGATGGCACGTGCCCAGAACCATAACACTATATACAAGAAGCCCTTTGACAGTTTTCATTTTTCGAATTATTAAGATGAAAATTGAATGAAAATAATTTTCATAATTTTGGGGGTTGGCGTATATTATGATAATGTGACATGCGCCTTTTAATAACATATCAATATGAATTTTCTATTTAATACTTACAGAGTGTATATGGAAATATCAAGAACCCAGATTATTCAATGGTAATATGGGTTCGATACATATTTAAGCACGTGTCCGGAAGGCGTTTATGTTTATCCTGTCAAATTTTATGATTACATCTTAAGTAAATTTTTAAACAATATGTTAAATGATGGAATAATTTGAAAATCCGGGAGAATCATGAAATATATGTTTATGATATAAAAATTTTATTCCAGAAATTATATTTTAATATCTTTCTAGGAAATTTGGTGCCCAAAAATTTTTGTAAAACATAAAACAAAATAACTCTATGTTAAAAACGATAAATATTTTTGTTTTTGAGGAAAATTATGAGAAAATATTAAATTTCATTCTTATTCAGTGGAAATCGTTAAAAAACTAGATTTCTTTTCTGTTATGTTTTTTTAAATATAATTATTTATTTTCGGATTTTTAATACAGAAAAAATATAATTTTACATTAAAGTTTATGAGAAAATTTTTTAATAGCGTGATTAATTTTTAATTTATTTAAGGGTGAGTCTGCATTTATAATTAGCTAATTAGTGTCTCGGCTATATTCATTAAATTGAATTGGTATACACTTAATATCCACTGAAATATAAATACTTGAAAATCGACTAGTTGTCGCTACTAAAATTATGTTCCAATATTATAAAATTGAAACTTTGAAATCTTTACCAAATTTTAGATGAGACTTCTGCTATATACAATGTACAATAGGTCTGTTTTATTTGTCATACCCTACACCGGAGCAGGGTAAGTGGCAAATAAAACGAGCAGAAGTAGGATAAAGCTTTAATTCAGCGCTGCTCTGCCGACCATATTGAAATGGAATGAGAAACTTTTAGCTAATATACTTTTTATGGTAGAAAACTGAACTAATTTCGGTGTGAGAGTTACCCCTGGTCTGAAAGTAGTGTAGGATTTACACTTTTGTTGTTTTTGTTTTCAATGTAAAATTTTGCTCTACCTCAGAGCAAGTAGCAAATAAAACAGACCTAATATTTTGTAAGCAAAATCATGAACTCAGTATTTAGATTTAAAATTTGATTTGATGCAGGGTCTCTATTCAATTTGGGTCTCTAAAAAATATGTATCAGGCACCTAAGTTTTTTTTTAAGTGTAGAAAAATTCGGAATTAAAATTCTCATACACTCTTTTACAGAGGTTATATTCTTTGGGGTCCTCTTGGGCTTCTGATATTACGATTAGGCGTTCATATTGATATATCATTTCGTTTGTAGTCGCGGGAAAACATCATAGCAAGAAAGGTATTGTATATTTTTATGTATTGTATACAATACATACGATCTTTGGTTTGACATTCAGAATATTAGGGTTATTTGTCAAACAATCGAAGCTAAATATACAAGAAACATATGAAGTCCCATTAACCAAATATACCAACATCTCGCTAACCTAAACAGGACAATATCAAAGATATTATATTGACCAACACTGCAGTCTAATATACATATTAGCAGGCCTCTAAGACTCAATAAAAAAACTTGCTTTATACACTTTTAAAATTAATGATCATCGAATTAAATTGATTAACCCAAATGCCAACTTATTGAACATTAAAATGGATTACTCTTTTATTGCAGTCTAAACAGATCTTTAGAATAAAACTACTGGAAGAATAAAATCAAAGAATTATGCGTATTTTGCTGTTTTTTTTTTTTTTGTTTTTTAGATTTTACATTCTTAAAACTTAAGAAAAGACCGCATAATATCTAGTTTTTGGTTAAAAGTATTAAGAATTGACTCCTCTGGAAAAGTCTAATCATATGTGATTGGTGTTTTCTTTTTTTTTCTGCTTATTCAACAGTTTATATTTTTTTATCGCTATATTTTATCTTTTTAATATTATGACTAAATTTAATTAGGACATAAAATTGAAAAGATTTCGTTTTTTTTTTGTTTTAGAAAAAAGAAAGAAAAAAATTTTTTTTTATTTTTATTGATTTTCAATTTATTTTCATAGATTTTGTTATTTTTTAATTTTATACATTTTCTCATTTTTTTTTAATTTTATTTTTATTCGGTAGATAAGAACAACTTTAAGGCTTGGGTATTGGCTGCAGCAGCACGTCCACAAAAGTATAGGTTTTTTGCTTTTCAAGAAAAAAATTTACCAATTAAATTTAGTTCTTTTCTTTTTGTGAGATCATTTTTTATTAACGATTTCATAGAAAAAATACTTTAAATAAAAAAATAAAAATATATAATAATGATTAGAATATGATTAAAATTATATGTTTTATAAAATATATGTAATAATGCTGTTGTTAAGTACTATTTTACGTGTTAATGATACTATTTCGGTGTTTGCTGCTTTTTTCTATCCATTTTAATGTGTGATTGATTTGAAAGACGGAAATAAGTAATTTTCAATTAATTCGTTTTGGAAAACAATAAATTTTTAATTAGAAAATAATTATTCAAGGTTATTTTGTACATTATGAGATTATTGGAATTATTTTATTAGGTGTGCCTTTTAGTTAATTTACACTGATTTTCAATTTTTTCCCATCAATCATTATGAAGGCAATTTTAACTATGATTTATTTAACAACATAGTATCCCACGAGTTAATGTATGTGTCCATAAACTAAGTACACACACACTACGAGTACGAAGTACAGATCTCTTCCAATTTTTAACTTCTATACAAAGTATATATGTTACTAAAATCAGGATCAATATCCAATGTCTGTCTGTCCGCCTGTGGTATGAAACGATTTGAAGGAAAACTGGTAGGAGCCGTTTTTTCCACGTGATAACCATTCTATTAGAAGTTAGGTTCGATCTGACTAAAACTTCGGGTAGCTGCCGAAAAAAATTCGGAATTTTTATGAAATCTTGCATTATCATTAAAATTATGAGGACTCATTGCCCAACAGTATTAAAAACGAAGAAATAGCGTACCATATACAAGATTATGAATTTTGTAATAAGAATGATATTTAATAAAAAAATAATTAATTATTTTCAGTCAAATCGCGTATAAAATGAAAAAATTTTTTTCCAAAATTTACTCGAAATACCTAAAATTTTATTTTAATGTTTTCATAAAAAGGTTTCTGGTTTTTATTTTAATAGAAAGAATTGCTTTTTTATACCCATTTTAAAATTCACTAAACAACTTGATAGTTACACTTTATGCTTTGAAATTTGTATCATGAATGGGCATGAATTTTAAATTGAACAATTCTTCATAAAAATGTATGTGAAGGAATTTTTTTCCATATTTTACATCTTTTAACACTTCTCTATATATTTATAAAAAAAAATTAATGGATAATAAACGAAATAATTGAAATATTTTTCGGAAAATGCTTGTTCGATTTTCTTTTGCGGATTCTTTAACGTGTGATATTGAAATAATAATATTCAAACAAATCAATAGCTGCTGGACGCCATCAAAATAATTAACAATATGGCTCCAACAATTAAACCAGCTAAATAGGAAAGCAAGAAAAGCTGAGACTAAATCTTGGGTGGTAGGACTTGGTACAAATGATTCAAAATCCACGTATTGAGAATTGAAGATAGATATTTGACATGTCCAAACTCTAATTAAGTACTTTTATTTTTTATAATGAAAAAGATTTTTGATTAGTGAAGAATAGTTCTTTGGAGAAATTGAGAAATTCAGATAACACGTAAACTTCTCTTCATTAATTTTCACGATATTTGCAATAAAAAATATTGTCTTGAAAGGAAAAGTTTGGTGAATAAATTTAGGACAATGATGTATTATAACTGCATCCTGCTTATGCTAACATTCATGTATGCCATTAGAAGGTGTTTCTAATATCTTAAATATACTATATATCTTATGTCTACAACTTCTTAGCTTCATCTTTGTATCATAACGAACATAATTTCTTATAGGTTAATTCATTATACACAAACAAAAAAATCAGTAGCTTCCCCTAATTCATCTAGTCTAGATCTCTAAAATCAATAAAAATCTTCCTAATAAGTGATCAATAAAATTCAAATCAAATAAATAATCAAAATTAAAATTTAAATATCAAAATTATCATAAAAATTGTATGCAAATTTTTAAAAGCCTTGTCATATTTGCTTAAGTTTATTTTAGCTCCTTAAAAGCATATTTTAGAAAATTTTAAAAAAAAAATCCTCAAACAAAAACCAAGAAAAGTCGTAAAGAATTTTGATCACAAAAGCCGATATATCATCTTTAAAGAAAAAAACACGAAAATTTGAATATCAGTTAGTTTCTTATATGTGATAAATTAGTTAATAAAACATTAATAAAAAAAAGAGTTAAATAGAAGAAAAAAAACAAACAAAATTATAATCTTTATAAAAATTCAAAAAATATATTTAGATGAATGTTGGAGACCTGAGATTCAAGTAAATTTTATTGATTTCGTTTTTTTTAACGGCCCTCTAACCTGTGTTATTAAAAATCAATTAAGTTTTAGAGATTTAGTGAGGAGGATCAAAATAAATAAAATTTACCAAAAAAAAGAACGTTTTCTTTTTTTTTTATATTTTTGGTGGATATATGGTATTTTTTTCATCATCATCACTCACCAAAAGTCCCACACTTTATTATTGGTTATAGTCAGGTTATAGTTAGAGTCACTCACTGGGACTGAGGATATTTATGTACCAAAAAGTTGGACAAGAAATTATTATTAAGAAGTATGTTGTTTTTTTTAAAAATATACTGAAGGGGGTATCGTGGCCATAAACATTTTTATAACTTTGTTTCTCATATAGAAACACATACGAGTTGTGTTTTTGTTTCTTTTTTTTTACCTCAAATTATAAGTTTTGTTTTTTAATTTAATAAACCAACAAAAGTAATAATTTTTTTTATAGCTTCCTTATATGTGGTTTGTATATGAACACGTTCGTATGCTCCTATTGAAAGAATATGGTATACCTGGATGTTCAGGTGTATTTCGATGATATGTGATGTGTTTGATATAAATTGAATGTTTTGTTGCCAGGAGAATTCAATTTAAAATTCATTGACGTCGTTTGGAAATATTCTAAGAAGGGTAGAAAAAAAGTTACACGCATATACTAAATAGTTTTAACATTTTTAATTTTAATTTGGTGGTTAAATGGTTTAAAATTTCAGGCATTTTGTTTGGAGCTATACTATTGAACCTATCCAAAAATTTCGTAACGTATTAGGAGCCATAGTGTCATTGTTGTTTTCATGATTTCTTTATTTATTATTTTTTTAAATAAATATTAGTGTCAATTTGTTTCAAAAAGGGAACTTTGTGTCAACTAATTATGATTTATTCCATACTTCAAATACATGCTTGGGCACTAATGACGTACACATGCAGAAAAATAAAACAATTTGAAACATGGAAAAAATTTAATTTGTCATTCTTCCATTCATGGTATCTATTGGAATAGAAATTATTTCGATAATTTATCATATTGAAAGACTTAAACAGACCACCAAAATCCAGAGAATATAGGAGTAAATCCAATTTAATATGAAAAATTAAGTGAATTCTTCTGAGGTATAACCCTTTTAGAAAACTACAGATAAAACAAAAAAATTTTTGAAGGTAACTACCTCGATAGGAAAAGAATTTGCGATCAAATGCAGCTACAGGTAAAGTTCTTATTAAACTTCTTTTTAATTTTCTTTAATAAAATGCCATTTTAGATATTACCAAGTGCACTGGCACAAGAGCTTATATATGTTAGTAGGCACATCTTTAAAGGAAGTATTAGAAAAAATTTCTGCTTGGATTACGAAAATGAACAGAAGGAACCTTGTTATCCCGATGAAACTTCCTTCTCATGTTCTCTTCGAATTTGGGTATACCTGTATACTGCACTACGCTACTGACTTTATTAAGTAATTTGATTTTGATGTTAGTTTAATAATCTAAAGAAAATGGTTTTTAGTATCATTATTAATATTTTTTTTTTGTTTTTGTTTTATTGGAAATTTATTTGATATCTTTCTCATTTTTATTAATAATAAATGTAATTTTTATTTTTATAATTTTTGTTAGTGTTTTTTGTGTATCTTAAGAAGAAAAAAAATGGTTTGGTACACAAAAGTACCATAAAAACAAATATTCCGATCTTGTATAACCTTCAAAAAAATGATCATTATTTCCAAAAGGCAAAGACGCGAACATATTTTTATTATAGTTTTGCAATAAAATTATTTATACGTCCATAATATTCAATTTTATTAAAAAACAAAAAACCAGCAAATTTCAAATTAATTAATTCTCGAGAAAAAAAAATTATTTCTTTAATTGAGATAAACGTTGTTTTTCTCTTATAAAAAAAAAATTTAAAAACTCATAAAATTCACCCACAAAAAATTTAATAAAAATCTTTTTAAAAAAAAACTTCAACATTTTTATTAATATTTAAATACATTTTTAACAAAAATGTTTTTAAATATCCAAATCCGAAAAATTCGTATCCCATTTAAATCCACTGAAAAATATAATATTGCAGCTCTAAGAACTCATTTCTGATAGATTTATGTGAACCAATGACACTTTTCTTGAACCTTAAAGGTCGAAATCGAAAGGCAATTTTCTATTTTTGACTATCAACTTGAATTACGAATGGTACAAAAAAAAAAATAATGAAAATTCCGGAAAATTGTCTGAAGTTATAACATTATATTGGATGGAAATATGTATATTGTGAAGAAGAAGGGAATTCTTTAAACGAACACATATTATTTGATAAGTTAATGTCAAGGCCCTCGAAAGTCGAAAAAAAAGAAATTATATTCCTTTTACAAATATTTCTAAAAACAAAAAAAAAGCATTTCTTTTTGGAAAATTAAAAACGCGTTTCAAATTAAAGACGGTTCCAACTATTGTGCGTGTGCGTTAAAAATCCATCTACAAATTTTTTGTCCCCCAATCGAAATGGGAAAGAAATATTTTCCAAATGATCATATTTTGTGAGATGCATCTGCTATTCGTGATAATAATATCCCGAACTAAATGTAATATCCGCGCGTTATAATAAACATTATGCGTGTACATTGGGAAAAATTCAAATTGAATGTGATAGTTTCGAAGATATTCAGAATGAGGTACTTTCGAGATCTTTCATTTATCGAGACATATATCTCACTGTCCTTCGAATAAATTCAGATAATATTTTTTTTTCACTATTAATAGTTGTTTTAGTTAAATTTAGATATTTTTTTGATGTCTTCTTAAAGAAAGAAATACCGAAAATTTTCCCTGAGTTTTTTTTTCTTTTCTCCTGTTTTTAAGTTAAGAAGAAAATTGTTGCGTGTAATTTGTCATCCAAATAGTAGAGAAATTAGAGGCGAGATTTTCTATATTCATATAAAAGAAAACACTAACCCTGGAGGGTTGATTGTATGAGATTAAATACAAGTATAAACAAAAAAAAAAAGAAAAAGAAAATCATATATATACATATATAAGAATTTTGAACGTGTAACCATTGGGATGAATGAATAAAGTGCTTAAATAGTCTCATGGAAACATAAAAATTTAAACGTGAACGTGCCACGAAGTCATTTATGGTTTAATGTCTTTGACATTGGGGCTCATTAATATTTCGAGATAATTGGAGCGACCATCACGATTTGAAATAGTTCTAATGGGTACATCAAGGAGAAAGTATAATGGAAGAAACGACTGGATATAATAAGATATTATGACGTCTTATTTTTTTTAAGTAGTTATTTCTACTAATTATATATATATATATATTTCTTTTTGGTTTTAATGTTGGTACTTCTATGATTAGTTGTTCAATAAATCAGTCATAAAACTTCATCTATGTCCACTATGGAACATATAACTTTGGTATGGTTTTTGAGGTTAACTAAATTTTCTGTGTATTTGATTTTACTCATAGCAAAATCAAACAAAATGGTCATTAATTATTTAATTTGAAGAATTTCAAGACTCATAAAATATATACAATATTTGTTTTCATATATATAATTTAAAGGATTTATAACATGTCCAAGAAACAAAGTTTATACTTGAAAAAATCTTTAAAAGAAAATTAATTCTTTGATATATGATCCTATTCGACATAAGATATTGTAACTATAAAGGATTTTTTGGTTTTACATATTTTCTTAGAATATATTCAAAGTCAAACATAAAAAGGGTGATACTATATATTTTCTTTTAAGGTCCTTGAATTTAGCCACAAAAGGTGTTTAATTAGTTCGCAAAATATTTACCTGTTTATCTATTGTCCATTTTCTAATAAAAATTTTTCAACTAACCATGTCCATGGCAAAAATTAAATAACATTGTCGAAAACCTATAGTTAACATATTTAGATAGTTCTTACCTGGTTTAGTTAGTTATAGATTTTATGGTCATTCATTCCTGCGTATATTCGCATATAAAATATATAGTGATGAACCTTTTCTGTGGTATTCTCATTGAAAAGGATAAGATACGGATTCTTCCGGAATTAGCTGTAAAGGTATCTCTACTATATTTTTATGGTCATAAATTATTCTTATATAGACTTTTATTTACTATATATTTGCAAATGTTTTTATGTGTACATAAGAAACAGAAAATTTTTAGGATCTAAGAAACAATAGAAGAGAAAAAGTGTTGAGTTAAAACTTCTTGAAAATTTTCCAACCCTTATGTCCTTTATTTTTTCGGTTGTGTACATTGGTTTTATGATGGAAGGCGGATTTGTTTGTTTATCATAAAATTTTATTGCTGCCAATTTTTTTCTTCATTTTTTGGTTATATGACTTTTTGCAAAATTATGGAATATATAAAATTTTATGGATCATATGAAATAGTTATGGGTTAAATTCTTTTGTATATACAACAGTGTCACCAATCTAACAAGAATATAATTTGTACAATATTTTCATGTCGACAATGTATTTAAATGGAATCCAATTTCGTGACAAAATTTATTTGAAAACAAAATATAAAAAGTAAAATTCTAAAGAATATATCAAATTCGTTTTCTAAGAATTTATAGTCGATGCGGAAATAGGTATAAAAACCTTATACGTATAATATGATATCATATCTAAAAACAAAAGGTAAATAATATAATTTATAAACATATCAAAACTTGTGAATATTCATAACTTGCACCCTCGTATAGTTGAGAGAACCCTTAAAAACCTTTTCGAATCCGGACAAAAAATGCCGAAATTTGAAGTTTTACCGAGAAATTTAAGACGTGCACGCATATGTACGCATTCTTAAAGTAAAAAATTTTTTTTATTACAAAATATTAAAAACAAATTTCAAGGGTGAATAGGTGCCGCCAAAAAATATTATTACACTTTGTTATATTTTTGATCATAAAAACAATTTCCCAAAAAAAAAAATAGTTATTTTTCTGATTTTTATCAGAACTCAAAAACTCAGGCCGCCCTCAATAGCATTAAGTAATTTTTTTGTCAAAGTCATTTACATTTTTTTGCTTGAAAATTTTCCAAAAATTATTTAAAGGATGTTAAAATATTTATAGCATAGGACTTGTTACTTCCACCAACAAACCAAAAAAAGGAAGATTTTTGTTTTTCCTTTGAGAGGCTTATTAATTTTTATGATCCTAAATTTAGAGTTTAGTTGATTTTTAATGATTTTTATGTTCAGAAGATGCCGCATAAGTGTAGATCATAATATTCGAAACACATTCGATGCCTTTTGGTGTAAAACTACACTGCTTAGGTCCTTTTAAAGTTATAAAAATATTCATAAAGGAAATGTATTTTTTTTTGTTCACTACATGAACGATTCTTAAAGATTACATATTTATATTTAAATTTAGAAAATTTCTCATATTATTTAGGGAGAAGTGTTTTGATTTAATGAGTAAATTTTATGATATTACGTGATAAGAATTACACTATACCTTTCGCCTATATTTTTTTGTAGTATATGATTTAATTTAAATTGTATAAAACCAAAAAACGAAAAACATACACGAAACATAAATTACGTAAACATATAAAAAGTAAGGTTTTTATAATAATGTTCTTTAAACCTTTTGTCGGTTAATCTCATAAGAAAAACCGCACTTTCTTTATGGTTTTCGATCATCAGAATTTCTATATATTATGAAATATATTTTTAGTTTAACAGAATAACTCAATTTTGAAACCCGAACATTTATAAAACCAAAAACTTTGCACTTCCGTACTTTTCTAATATTATTATAAATGAAGGAAAACCCTTGATTCCCCCAAAAACTCTATGATATTATACTTTCAAAATTCATTTATCAAATTCAGTATTCATTGGCCCTAATGAAGCATACCAGCATATATAGTATATATACATTTTATACCATGTATTTATTTATATTATGTAAATATGTATATCAGAAATTAACCAACAACAAAATAGTCATATCCATATTGAACATAAATGGGGTTATTTGGGAGTTTTTAGCCATTTAGTTCATATTTATATAAAATAAAAAAAAATCAAACTTTATACTCATTTCATTCCAAAAGAGTTTGACTTCTATAATAAGTTAAATAAAGTCTCGATTTTGTATAGTCTTCAAGTCAATTTCCATCATTTCATCATCATCATAGAAATCATCGTTCATCGTCCTTTAGGTTCAACAATCATGTAGCTAACCTATATACATATGTATATACATGTAATGTATATAAATGGATATTAGACATAGTAAACATTGAGGCTTCATAGTATACTTATAAATTTGATTACGCGTAATATATACATAACTTTCAAAACTTGAAAAAAGGATAATATACCATAGTATACATACCAATAGCAAGAAATATTATTACAAGGAAATGAGAAGAATTGAACCTCCATCACCAGTCATATAGCCCTAACTCAATTATTACCATTACGAGCCATGATATAGATTGTATTTATGCTTTTGACGGTGTTTTTGTATCGGCCTATTTATAGAAATGGTAAATGGTTTCGGGATGGAGGATACAAGCAGTTAACATGATAAATTTGCTTTTCAGTCTTCAATATTATTCTATATCATTTCCTTTTTTGATATGAGTTACACTATGTACCAGTATCCCCGTTCAACAGCATTAGATGGGTTGAAAATATGTTTGTTGTAAGTCTAAACTTTTTTCATTTATAGCCTCTCTATACTACCCGTCTCCATCATTTCTAAAAATGTTCGATAACTCTCTCTTCTAAATAGTCCTTTTTGGTTAAGGGAAGATTTGATCATCATCATGATGACGATGATGATTAAATGAATCGAAAATTTGGGGGTTTTCAAAAAAAAAGAAAAAAAAAACAGAAATATTAGAAGAAAGACCAAAAATATTTCGAGGGTGATTTTGCTGGTTCTATATTTCCCTTTTTTTTTAGTGTATTTGTTCAATCATGGGGACTCAATGAAAAAGTTTTTTTTTTTTTTAATTTTAAAAGGAAAATCTATGATTTTTGTGCCAAAAGAAAAAGAAATTTTTTTTATAGGCCGACATACTATTAAAGGGAAGCGACATATTCAAGTGATTGATTATGTTCAATTTTCGGTTTGTAATTCATTAATTATGAAAAAAAAAAATGATAAAATAAGAATTTAATTTTTCAGGTTAAATTTTTTTTTTTTTTTTAAAGAAATAAAAATATATATAAAACAATAAAAAAAGACTAGAAGTCATTTTAACTATAAAATGTTATTCAGAAGCTATCACAATATTTTGAATATGTTAAACATATTCAAAAAAAGCTTCTATTTATCATAAAATCCACCCACCTCCCCACAAAAAAATTATCGTTGTTTTTTATATGAAAATAAAATTTTTTTCTTATAATTGGGTGGGTGTTATCACCCATTGGCTACCACTAAACTGAAGTAGACAGAAAAAAAATATTATCTAATACCGTTTTTACCTCAGAAAACGTTTCTTCTCTTCATACACCTTCGAAATGAAAATCCCCAAGAAAAAACTAAGAAAACAAAAAATATATTTTATTTTCTTCTTTTTTTTTTTTTTTACTACCAACCATAAAATAATATTCGACTTATAGGAGAATCAAATAAAAATTTATAACTCCGCCTTCTTTGGACGGGTTTCCTATACTCTTTCGGAACCTATAATTTTATCTTAACATCTAGGTTCTAATATAATCGAATTGTCTGATCTTATTGATTGGCATTTTATATTCGGGGTCGATTTTTTCATAAAAATTTTATAAGTAATAGTTCTCATACCATATTTACCCATTTTGCTTTAGACCCAATAATTCACCGGGCTTCTCTACCCAAAATTCACGTATGCTCGTTTTCTCTTATGGTCGCTTAATACACGTGCTCCCTATCTCCATTTAAATAGGGGACACATTCACCTTCTTCACCGCAACAATATCAAACCCCCTGCAAAAAGAATATAATATCTTATAAAAAAAAAAAATGTTTCATTTTATTAAATAAACCATTTTCGAAAAAGATGAAATTCAAAAATATGAGATAGAAAATAGATTAATAATAAAAAAGAAAGAGAGACCAAATAAAAATTTCACTCAAGTGGTTGAACGATTGATATTTGTTCTTTTTTTTTTCTACTTCATATAAAATTATTCAATCTTTCTCATTCGCTCGCATGCTATTCGATTTCGAATATTTTATTATAAAATTTGTAAAATACGATTTCCTTATAAAAATAACTTTTTTTTTTGAATAGAAAAATGTTATTCGAAGAAGGTTTGGTGGTGGTTGCAGGTTTTGTTGTTGTTTCCTTGATAGGTAAGATTAATATTAAAACATAGAGAGGGGGTTTTCCAATAAGATTATTATATTGCTCCGCCTAACCTTGTCATAACCTTATAAAAAATTTTATTTCTTCGAAAAATTAAATAAGAAAGAGATAGATTAATATAATTTTATTAAAAATGAGTTTGCGCATGAATAAAATGTGGAAATTCTTTATTTTCCTTTTTTTTGGATTCAATTTTCTCTTTCGAAATTCGAATTTTTCTCAATATTCTTATACAAGATATTTTCGAAAATCAGGTTGTTTATAGAGATGATATGAGAGAGATGAATATAAGAGAGAATTCATAAATAAACGCATGAATCCGATACAAGAGAGAGGATATTCGAAAGAGAGTTAGAGAGCGAATTTTTCGAAATTTAAATGTATATAACAAGAAGTTTTTCCAAGTTTTCATGAACGAAAAATTTTATCATACGCATACTTCGAAAAATGGTACAGAATTATGGAAAATGAAATAAGAAAAAAAGTAACCCCAAACTGAAAACACCAGAAAAATGACAGGCCCAGAATAATGCATATTGTGGAGGGGTTGAAAAATTTATGATAAATAAGGCCAATGCGAACTCATATTCGAATTTTTTTTTTTTATATATACATATAATATTCGAAATTTTCAATTCAACCCGATAAGAGGAAACGAGATAGAGAATGAAATTTTGATGGAAAAATTCGGGTTTGAGGGTTTGTTATTCATTTTCCGATGTTTGGGTTTTTTTTTTATATAAATTATCTTTTCTTTTATGGATTTATATACAAATAAAGGAAGAAGAAAAAAAAGTTGTATTGCATGAGTGGGGTTGAAAACAGGATTTGATATTGTTTTTATTATATACTTTATGAATATTATAAGATTTCGAATTTTCGAATATTATTGTTATATGTGGAAAAAAAAGTGGATATTATATTTTCTTCTTGTCAAAATTATGGTTGTGTATGAAATGTCGGTGAAGAACAGGAAAAAAAGGTAGGTACATATACCTAGGTACGTAGCCATATATAATACCTGACAGAAAGTCGGTTTTATATGAAGAACTTCTCAGCCCAGAGTTTTGTTGGGTATGAGTTTTTCGATATTATATTATATTTGGCTTCAGATATGATTTTGTCGAATAAATAATATTATATTAAATTGTACGAATGTATTGTATTGGATATTATTATTTGTCATAGTATTAGTTCGACTAGGTGTACATATTATATATTTGTTTGGTTTTTATTCAATATACACCGTTTTATATGAGATATCCCAATGTTTTTATACGTTACGTTTAATACGTAGTGTATTTCGGTGGTAAATATATATATATATATATAGATATTAGGTTCCTATCTCATGTGTTCATAGTATTATGTGTAAAAACCGGGTGGAGGGAGAATGTGTTTTGTATTTTCATTATTTGTTCTTTTTTTGAGATTTTTTGGAGTGATTTTTCTTTCTGCCGTATTATTATTGTGTCAGTGCTATTTTGACGCGCGTTGTGAACATATCTACATTTGTAATATATTTCGTTTTTTGTTTTGATTTTTCTTTTTTTAAAGAAATACATAAAAACACGAAAAATATATTTTCAAAAAAAAAATAAATAAAAATTAATATTATAAAATAATTAATTAATTGCGAAAATTTTTAATTTAAAAAAAAAGACAAAAACAAATTATTATTCGAAAAAAAAAAAAAATAAAAAAAAAATAACCGACGGTATTCGAAATATTATATTTCAAAAAAAAAAAAAAATCTTGTTCCGATTTTGTTAAAATTTGAATTTTCAAAAATATATAAAATTGATATAAAGTGTATTGTAAAAGGAAAATCCTTAACAGAAAAAGAATATAAGAGTTTGTTTCATAAAAAAATAATTATTATAAATGTGTTGAATGTTCCAAAAGCGATCCAAGCAATACATTCATATGTGAAAAAGTAATATATATATATATATATATATATAATTAATGTATATAAGAATATAATTATGAGACAGGAGAAACAAAAGGAGTCATTATGTACGTTTGTAGTTGTTCTGTTTCAACATTTTACATGATTCTAAAGAATAAATCTGATATAAAATAATGTAAAGTTTAACATATATTTTTTTATATGTTTTTAATTGAAAAACAACTCATCTTTAGAACAACAAAAAAAAGAAAATTTTCCTTCATTTATGACATTTTTCTTGTTTCTTGTGTGATCAGCTGAGCGGGAAATAGTGAAAACACAAAACACGGTGTTTTCAATGAATTTGTTAGTTTTAATAACAACTTTGACAGTCACTGATGATGGTTCACCGATCTGTTCACGGTATTAAAATTTGTTTTTTAAGTGATCATGTTTTTAACACCGGGTGTTTTAAATAGTAATATAATTTTTCTTTTTTTTGATTTTTAATAAAAATATTAGATCAGGTTTAATTTCTTATTTGAAAATTTATTTTTAATTTTTAAAAAATTAGTGAATTAAAAAAAAAAATATTTTTAAAAAATATAAAAACATAATCAATTATTTATTATAAATTGTGAAAATATGAGAAATAATATTTAGTGTTTTTTTGATTTTGTTTATGGTGCAATATTTTTAATTAAATTTTTGAAAAAATACAGAAAAAAAGAGAAGAAAATTAAATATAATAAATTGACAATGATTATAAAATAATTAATTAATTAAATTTTCCGACAAAATATTAAAAATTTTCGTAATTCAAAAATTTAAAAGAAAAGAAAATTCCCTTTTATTGTGTGATGTTTTATAAAATCGAATTCGAATTTATCAATAATATTTTCTTATTATTAATTTAATTTTTTATTATTGAAAAAAAAATATTTTGAAATAAGAAAATTTTCTTCAGTGATTTTCTTCTAAATTATTTATTATTAATATTATTTGTTAATTAGTTATTTTGTGTGATTTTGTTTCTTTGATCGTTTTTATTTTATTTTTACGCGAATTAATTATTATTTTGTGAGTGTGAAATGCGAAGTGATTTAAGAGATAATACAGATACTATCAATAAAATGATACAATTTGGAACTGTTAAATATGGAATTGTTAAACAGCTTAAAGATCGAACTAGATCTGAACGTGGTGAGTTTAGAGATGTTGTTTTAATTTTGCTTAGAAATAAGTAATTTAGTATTTAAGGTGTTTATCTTCGAATTTTGATGTAAGAGAACAATAGCAACAAGATTTTATTTACACTAGGCGGGTTGAGAAGATCCTGTTTTTTTTAGACCTTGCCACCACCCATTGTTCTCTACTGTGCCGTTAGTCAGTAACTATTTATTAGAAACTTTAAATACAGAACCCGGCCGGTACATTACTTAATTGTATTGAATTTACTGTAATTTCGAAATAGGTTGTTTGGAAATTGTAAAAATATAAAACTAGACTTAACGTAAACATTTTTGATAAAAACAAAATAAATTTGTAAAACTTTTTCGGTCCTTTTGTTTTTGTCCAAATAATTTCAAATTAAGGTAGTTAGTGTTTCTGGGTGCTGAAACAAACATTCATATAATACGAACTTAAACTGAATGAATGAAAATCTGAATATAAAGTGATCGTGATAATTATTTATTAAATATTTATACAGATTTCGAGCGATATTGTAGCAAAGTAGTAGAAGTAGAGCTATATGGGCACTTATTTTCAATTTTATATTTTCAAATTGGCTATGGACTTTGCATGAATGAATTTTTGATATAATTCGTTGTGGAAGTAATTTGAAATTTTAGAAGTAGTTGAAAATCTAGTATTTGCCATAAAAAATTCCTCCTAATATTTAATAATACAATAAATATAGAAGACATCTTTTTATTACATGCATTTTTAAGCACCTTGTATCTGTGAATTTTCACAAAGAGCTTGAAAATGTTAAGTATAGAGTTTACTCGTAGGAAAATTGACGCAAAATGTTTTTATTTAAATAGAAAACCTCAATATAGGATAAGAATAATATTTCTTATTTTGATTACTTAAAACCATAGCCTGGACAAGAATTTGGGATCAATAAAAGTTAATATGTTTTTTTATTTTAAATATTGCCAATTGTTATGGCTGGTAGGGTCTTCTTCTATAGTAGCATTCTCTTAGAGTAACTTTAACATGAGATATTGTAAATGTTTTCTGCTGAATTATAGTTCAGGAACAGAAAAACAACTCAAAGATATGTATTTCTATGTTATTCAAGATATTTTATGCTGTCTCGAGAATAGGAAATATTTTTCAATAACTAGTATCAAATTAGAGTTTTAATTATAACAGATTTATTCACACTAAAACCCCGTTCTTTTTTTTATAATCAAAATTTTTAAGTGCATTTTTTAATTTTTCACTGTCATACTATGGAGCAGTGCCAAACGAGTTTCCCTTTGATTTATTGAACTTGATTTTACGTATTTGATTTTTAATAAAAAGAACGTAGAAATAATTGTTTTTCGAAATTGTTTTGAAAAAATCTCATTTGAATTTTGGTTTTATCATAATTTTTGTACTAGTCTTCTTGTTCACTTCCATATTAACACAAAATAAGGAAGACTAGTACTGTTTTGATATTACATAAAAATATCGAATTATTATAAAATATGATATCCAAAAAAATGTTGATCTATTATTTTGTAATTTTAAAAGAAAACGACCTACGATTATCATTTAAGTTTTCATATGACTTATAATGTCATTTTCATCCAAAAACCCATTCAAATATTACTCAACATCCGTAAAAGTAAAGAAGAAAAAAAAAAAACGTACCAAATGACCTAACAACGATCTTATTTCTTCGTTTTTTGTTTTGTTTTTAACATCATTTTTAAATTTAAAACTTTCATAAATCAAAAAATACTAACGAATAAACCAAAACAAAAAACACCATCCTATACAAATCCACGATGATTTTATGCAAAACTTGAATAAAAATTAGCATAAACAAAATATTAAATTCAATAGTTTTTGGTTATGAATTATGTGAAAGATTTGGATTGGAAATTATTATCCGACAAAAAAAAAGAAAAAAATTCATATAGTTTCTTCGCGTTTCGTTTGATTTCTTGGAAAACCTAATTTTTTGTATTATTTTCGAAGTTTTTTTGCTTTTTCTACGTTTTTTTTTTACTAAATCAAAAAGTGTATCATCAATAATTAAGAGTCTTTAGATCGCATATTCCAAAGGAATTCATATGTTATCAAAAAGAAAATGGTTTATTCATCTTTTTCCTCTTTTGTAGGTGACCACGTCAACATTTTGTTTTTGGTTATCTTCTTTTCATATAATTTATGATTTTTGATATAATATCTTTTTTTTTTCTTTCATTTCTTTTGATAATGAAATCAATTTCTTTTAAAGATTTTGATATTTCTTTTTTTTTTTTGTATACTTTTAGGTGATGAAGATTGGAAATGCAATCAAAAATTCCCATTTCAATAGTTTATTGCCTTTTCAAATGCATATTAAAAGTAATAAAGTGATAGTTTTTTTTTTCTCTTCTCGAACTAATCGATAGTAAATTGATACATAAAAAAAAATGTATATTTATTTAGTTGACATCTAATTTGCCATAAAAATAACAATTTAAATGAAATTTTATTAACGTTGTAAAAATGTTCAAACAACAAAACAGGCCCATTTTTGATAGGCTTTTTATATTTTTGAAAAAAATAAAAACCGATATTTATTTGATTTAAGAGTAATATTTTAAATTAAATATATTTTTTTGTGTTTTTTTGAAATTATATTAAATCAAAAATGCATTTTTACGATTTTTTGATCGTTTTTTACAATATTGTTAGTATTTCATATTAAAAAATGATTTATTTATTGGAAATTCATTTTAACAAGGTGATAAAAAAAAATAAAGTTCAATATTTGTGAAAACGGAAAGGACATTTAAGCATTTATTAAATGACCTCCCACAACGAGACAATTTTCGACAATTTTCATTTCCTTATCATTTTCAAATGCAATGCAATTCAGATTCTTTTTTTTTCTATATTCAAAGCCCCCAAAAAAGTGAACTTCAAATTTTTGCTATTTTCATCGAATTTGATAAAGGAAATGAATTCATGGAATTCATGGTCAACAATGATATTTAAAAAGCACCTGTTTTAAGTAATTGCTCCTACACACCCACTTTTCTAAGAATGATGAAGAAGATTCCGAGACATTGAACTGTATCGTTTTTTGTTTTTTTTTTATATTGGAGACCACCAAAATAGTCCCGAAGAAACTTGATTTGATTTCATTTCAATGGCTTTATTGAAAAGTGTTTGTATCGAAAAATATAAAATAAAATATAAATGACATGTTTTTTCTTTTTTTTGAAATATTAAGAAAGAATATTATCATCGATTCCAGATCCAGCAAAATTCATGTTCAGAGTTCGGGAAATGTAAAAGAAGAAATATTAAAAGAAAGTTGTTTTGAAAATTTCTTTTAAAGATTTCAACAAGTTTTTTTCTTTTCACAAAGCTTTATAATCGATCTCGAAGATATTTTATTAAAACATTTTTGTAAACCCAAAAAAAAATCTCCCAAAATTTTATGTTGAGGTCAAGATTTTCAGTTTATTTAAATTTAATAACAATTTCAATTACTTTATTTATTGAAAAAGAACAAAATTGTTTATAAATATGAAATAAAATTTGATTCTTTACAGTGTAGTCACGGTTTTGCGAACAATATAGAATTGATTAGTCGCGGAATATCAATAATATTGCAGAGTTTTAATAATTTCTTAGAATTATTATTTAACAAGTTTTAATGGTTTTTAGGGTGTTCTGGAAACCTGCGTTTTTATTTGTCATTCTTTAAGAACAAATTTTTTATTTCTGTTGTGACTATCTCAGCTAAATCCATTTGTGTTATAATACTGGTGTTGGTCTTAAAGCCTATATACACGATGAATTTAGCATCCATGTTTAGAACGGCAAAGTATATTGGATGAAAAGTTCGCAGAAACTATAACAAACCTTTAATCTGTAGACTTTTTAACTATTAGGCACTGCCTAAATAGGGTAATTAATTATAATAAGTTCATGATCGAGCTATTTTAGCGTTGTCGGTAAAGTAAAAGAAATGTAAAAGGCATTGAGGTTCAATAAAGAAGTAGACGAGGAACGACGTATTATTTTATTTTCCTGGTGTTCTCCTGATGTTGGTTGGAACTCGTGTTTTGTACTTTGATTTATTTTGGTCATCCTGACAATAAGCCCCACACATCCAATCTAGTTTGTCATTCCAAAGACGGATGTTACATTTGCTCTTGTGTATAGGCTTTTAGGCTGTATCATTTCGAAAAACGATAAGTAACATAAGACTGAACTCAATAATTATGCTGAATCTATGAATTTTTAAAAGATGAAGTCCGAACAAGTTCCATATATCTATAGTACAGATAGTACATTTTTTAAAGCTTTAATATGTATTGTATTTCACAGATCACAAAGTCAAGTAATCTTAATACCATTATAGTACAAGTAATTCTCAAAAATATTCCTTTTTCCATTATTGGACTCAAGATTACAACCGCTTCGATTATTTCGGAAGCACATTTAAATCCTAGAATTCGTCATAATGGCAGTTCTGTCATGACACTTTTTATTCGCTTAAAGATCCAGTATCTTACTCCTTTAATTTTTTATTATTTTGCCTAAATTAAACACGCTTTCATATTGCTAAACATAATACCAAGTCAATTTCAAATCTTTTAATTTTGCACTTGGAATACATTTTAGTGTTATTCTCTAAAAATAATTTATTTACATATTAATGGTATTAAGATTAATTGCTTAAATTTCATGTATTTTATTAAAAATCGCCATTTTTTTTACATTAATTTTTCAACGAAATTACTCAAAAATCAGAAAGTCATTTTGTGTAAACAATTTTTTTATTAAAACCTGCTCCTTTTTTGATTCAATAATATTATATTATTAATAAAAACAATATTTTTTAATATCCATTTTGACAAAGGGTAGTAAAATTTAATGACGAACTTTTTTAACGCTTTTTTTTTCTTACTTATGAGCTTTTTGAGATTTCCAAAAGATTTAAAAATTCTTCATTATTAATTTGTATTATGATTATTTTATATTGCAATTTTTTTTTTGCTTGGGCTTTGTTCTTAAATCGTCAGGTTTAATGATTCTGAAAATGTAAATATTTTCATGTTAAAAATATACAATTTCAACAATTCGTGTAAGCTAAAAATATCGACTTCCAACCAAACTGTGTCATTTTTAGATTAAGATTAACTATACAGAAAAATTTTTTTTTATATCTCTTGAAATTGTTGACCCTTGAAGAGGGTAATATTTTTTAAATTATTAAAATTATAGCAAATAAAAGAATAATAAAACCATTTAAAATGTAGTAAATTAAATTAATTTGCCGCCGGTCGTGTTTTATGGAAAACAATAAAATTTTTGAAAATAGTCCAAGAAATTCAAATATAATCTGAAAATAACCGACGGTGAACTTTTATCAAATTTGTTTAACTTTTATAAAACCTATTTATTATGAAATCAATAAAATCTACACTCTTTGAAATAATCCGCCAAGACTTATTTATCTCAACTAATAAATTTTGCTATTTAAATTTTCAAACTAAACTTTCTAGACTTCCGACTATATGAAAATCGCTTATGAAATCTATTAGAAATAGTTTTTGTAATAATTTTGAAAATTCAAAATAAAAAAAAAAAAAAACAAGAAGAAAAATTGAAACAGAAATTAAAACAACACCTTTTTCGAGTTACACTTAGATAAATTCCGAACGTAATTTCACACTCTAACGCGCTCCATTATTGCATATACATATTGCACATAATGAAGTGCTAAAGGCGCACGCTCTTTTGTGATCGCAGCCAACCTACGTATAAGATCACTTACATCATATAGCACAAATACACGGCAAGATTAAGTCATATAAGACTATACTTGGGTATTTAGCTTGGCAAAAATTTTCTCTATAAAAATAAATAAATAGTTTTTCCATTCAAGAAAGATCAACTTGAATAGATCGTTTCTATTTTTTATTTTTTTCTTTTTGTATATCAATGAACTCTCGAGATTACATACATGATGCTGATGCATCTATACTAGTTTATGGTTGGACACATGGACTTTTAGTTTATATAATTGTAAGTCGAGATCATATACATTATTATATTCTTTATTGGAAGATATATTACATAATTTTATGGTGTGTGAAATACAATATATAGCAGACTATGTAGGTATATAATAAATATTTTCCACACATTTTCATCAGCACCAATTTGTGGGTGAGATATATTAATAGGCAAAAAATTGGACAAGATATTTTTCTTAGATTTCTTAAGATCACCGCACACTATACTGAATTTACAACACGTGCCGTGTATTTAAGCCTTTTAATTCTATTCTTTTCATAAAAATTTGCAATATAATCAAGTTCTATAGAAATTTATTTCATATTTAAATCTTCATGCCACCTCTATTATTCAATTATTTTGATTTCAGATTTAACTAGTGATCAAGAAGAGGATGGTTCTTCAATTGCATGTTCACCGATTGCGGAATGCAAATCAACAACTCCCGAATTACCAGAAGAAACAATTTTGAATAATAGTAATCACAAAAATAATGAAGATCACAATCATAACAATAATATAAGTGAGAATCATGATGATCATCATGAAAATAATAGGCCAGTTAAAATTGAAAAAAATGATACATATCCTGAGTTAGAATTAATTAATAAGCCTGCCATACCAACAATAGAAGAAGATCAGGTGGAACAGCAGGCAGAGCAGACAGACCAACAACAACAACAACAAGAACAACCCGAACATATAGAAGTAGATCATCCGGAACCACTATCATCACAATCGCCTCATGATCAAGATGATCTTAATATGTCGGAGGTTGAAGATGATCATGAAAATGTGCAGGAAAGAAATTCTTCACCACATCATAAGAATGATGAATCTTCAATATTGGAGAATCCATGCGGTGGTAGTGGTCATAATAGTCCGCCACCTACATTACCGCAATTTCCAACTACTCCGATGTCATTGGAAGCAATTCAAAATATGCAAATTGCAATCGCTCAATTTGCAACTAAAACGCTAGCAAATGGAGGTGCTGACAATGAAACTGCTATGAAGCAGTTGGCATTTTTGCAACAGACTTTATTCAATTTACAACAACAGCAAATATTTCAAATGCAACTAATACAACAGTTGAGATCACAATTGGCTATGAATCAAGGTGGTGATAATGATCAAGAAAATATTGAAGACGACGAAGAAATCGATGAGGAGGAGCAAAATTGTGCTGAAAATCTCGTCACTACCAATCATAAATCTGAAGAAAATCAAAAATATACCTCAGAGAGTATGGACGTTAGTATTAATGAAGATGATGTTGACATAAAAGACGATGATTTAGAAGGAATGGAGGAAATGGAAGAGGGTGAGATTAGACTGTCAGAACGGGAACTGCACGAGCAGAAAAGTATGAAAATGAATGATCATAGAATAATACAAGGTGACCTCTCATCTTTAGCATTGCCTAAACAAGATGAGAATACCCCATTACCGTATGGTTCAGATCTGGCATCAAGTATTATTACAAATCATGATACTCCTCCATCTCTAAATGAGCCAAATTCATTGGAGATGCTTCAGAAACGTGCGCAAGAAGTTTTAGATTCTGCATCACAGGGAATTTTAGCTGGGAATTTAGCTGATGAATTCGCCTTTGGGAAAGATAAATGTGGCGATGGGAAAAATCGTAATGAACCATTTTTCAAACATCGCTGTCGTTATTGTGGCAAAGTATTTGGGTCGGATTCCGCCTTACAAATTCATATCAGATCTCATACAGGAGAACGACCGTTCAAGTGCAATGTATGTGGAAGTCGTTTTACAACGAAAGGCAATTTAAAAGTGCATTTTCAACGGCACGCCCAAAAATTCCCACATGTTCCAATGAATTCAACACCAATTCCAGAACATTTAGATAAATTTCATCCACCGTTATTGGAACAAATGTCACCGGATTCATCTCCGACACATCCATCACAAATGCCACAGTCCAATGTTCCAGTATCATTACCTCTACCATTCCCACCTGGAGCTGGTTTTCCAGGAATACCATTATATAGACCACCACTTGAAATTCTAAAATCATTAGGACCGTATTCGAATCCGTTTTTCGGACCTTTACCACCAATGCCACCCAAACGAGATCAGGAGTTACCGACTGATTTACGAAAACCATCTGCAACTAGTTCACCAAATATCAAAGAAGAAGATGTTAAGGGAGCGGCTGTTAGTCTCAGAATTAAAGAGGAAGCCGAAACGAAACCTGAACAGCCCACACGACCCAAAAGTATAACTCCGCCTCCTGCAGTGCCGGTTCCTCGTCCACCATCACCGCCATCACCTCAACAACAACAACAACAACAAGAACAACATCAACAACAACAACAACAACTACAACAACAGCAACAACAACAGCCAAAAGAACCACAGTCGCAGCGATCACCACATCAACCACCATTACAACATTCGCTGCCACCTCAAAAACTTCCACCTCCACAACAACCTACTCCGATGCCGCTACAGCTACCGCCGTTACCACCGTTACCGCCATTACCGTCATTACCACCAACATCAACACATTTACCATCTTCAATCAATAGAGAAGATCTTCAAGATCGTTTACCGTTAAATTTTACCAGAGCCTCGCCGGAACGAAGATCACCGATTTATAGTCCAGCTAGTATACCTCGCTCTCCATTTTTAGGACCTATGAAACAAGAAATGACATTATTACCGAGACCGCATAGCAATGATAATTCATGGGAGAATTTCATTGAAGTGTCGAATACCTGCGAAACAGTGAAACTTAAGGAATTGATGAAAAACAAAAAATTAACTGACCCTAATCAATGTGTAGTCTGCGATCGAGTTTTATCATGTAAAAGTGCATTACAAATGCACTATAGAACGCATACCGGAGAACGACCATTCAAATGTAGGATTTGTGGACGTGCATTTACGACAAAAGGAAATCTAAAAACTCATATGGCCGTTCACAAAATACGTCCACCAATGCGAAATTTCCATCAATGTCCAGTATGTCACAAGAAATACTCAAATGCGCTAGTTCTACAACAGCATATAAGACTTCATACGGGTGAGCCGACCGATCTAACACCGGAACAAATACAAGCTGCGGAAATACGTGATTTTCCACCATCAATGGTGCCAGGTTCGTTTCTCAATCCGTTCGCATTTAATTTCGGTGTCGGCGGTCATAATGGAACAATGGGTTCAGAATCATCACAGGGTGATAACGATGACGGTATGGATGGTATGGATTGTAGTGATGATTTCGATGATGAAGATATATCCGATCATATGTCAAATGGTGGTGATTTTGATCGACCAAAATCACGAGATGACATGAAAGGAATGTTATTCGAGCAGAAATTAAAAATTGAAAATAATCGACCAAAATCCGAAGCTAGTACTAGTTCAGCGCCGACGAGTCCAGTAAGTGCAATAAATAAATCATCACCGGCTCCATCGGACACATCACAAGGTGCATTAGATTTAACACCACGAACATCAGTACCACCGCCACCAAATCCAATGTTATTTCCGCAACGACCACCATTCGGTATGTTTCCGAATTTACCATTATTCCCACCAGTTAGTTCAACAACACATAATATGTGTAGCGCTATGAATTCAATAGCACAATCTGTGATGCCATCAGCACCATTCAATCCGTTAGCATTATCCGGTTAGTATTTTTTCTTATTAAATTGAAAACTTTTTTTGTTTGGTAATTATGAAATTCAGATTTGAAACTGATGTAGATTTGTTTTTATATCCTCAACAGGTGTCAGAGGTAGCACGACATGCGGCATTTGTTTCAAGACATTCCCATGCCATTCAGCGCTCGAGATACATTACAGAAGTCATACGAAAGAAAGACCGTTCAAATGTTCGATATGCGATCGTGGATTCACAACAAAAGTAAGTTTTTTTTTAAGGAAAAAGAAAACGTTTTTTTTGTGTATATAGTTTTCTTTTAAAAAATTCATTTTTAATAAATTATTTTTTTATTATTTATCTTTTACAGGGAAACTTGAAACAACACATGTTAACGCATAAAATTCGTGATATGGAACAAGATGCGTTCCGGAATCGAGCTATTAAATATGTAAGTAATTTAATTTTTTTTTAAAATATTGACTTTTTTTGTTATTAAATAATTAAAAAATACTAAAAATAACCGCTTTCGGCATTGATTAACAAAAATTCTATTTTGTTGTTCAAACTAGATGAACACCAGCAATTGGAAGGAAGAATTTGAATAATGCATCTAGTGCTAAACGAAAAAAAAACCCTTTTTTAAAACAACTTGAATTTTGTATGAGAACCAAAGATTATTATTTATCATGATTCTAAAAAAAAGAGAAAACCTAAACCAAATCAATCAACTTTTTTTTAAAATTAATAATTTTATATAAATTCATACAAAAGCTTCATTCGTTGCCTTATATTAGAATGGCATAAAGAAATACCAATCAAATTTGAATAAAAAAGCGTTTTTTTTTTGGTCTCATTTTAAATTGGCCTCTGTTGAACAGTATTTAGGAACTTCTTCTTACACGTTTAATAATCAAAATTTAATCAAAATCAAAAACTAAAAATGAAATGAATCCAAAGAAAAAAGTCATACAAAAAAACAATATTTTATAAATTAATTAACAATTTGCAATATTTTATAAAAACAAAAAGAAAAAAACAACAAATTGACTTTAGACTGATTTCGTTTCATAGAATATAAAAATATTTAACAAAAAAGTAAAAACAAATCAAGAACTTGTAAGAGAGAAATAGTACTGAATTTATTTTCGACAGAAAAACTGGATTAAATTAATTTAAAAATTACACTAAAAAAAAGAAACAACACATTTTTAATTAAATAGAAACAAAATAAAACAAAAAAAAATCAACAATACTTGTTTTCAAAAGAAGAAAACAAAAAAAATTATACTATTTAAATGGAAAACTACAAAACTAATGAATTTGCCAATCAATATTTTCAATAAAACTAATTTGATTTAATTTCACACTATCGATTTTATAAATTTTGACAAACAACAAAAAATTCCATTTAACGAAAATATTTAAAAAAGAAAAATACACCGATTTTTAGTTGAACCAAGTTTTTCATGTTTTCTTTTTTTGTTTTTAATTCTCACCCTGTAAATTGTAAAATAAAACTATTAAATATGATTTTCTAAAAAAATAATAATGTGTAAATATTAAAATATAAAAAAAACCATTAATGTAAAATATATAACAACAAACTTTTTAATTATTAAAAAAAAGAAAAACTAAATAATGAAACGCGAGAGAAAAGAAAAAATTATATATTTAAATATAAATATTAAAAAAAAAAAGAAAAACAAATTTGTGATACTATTCATTATGTATAAAGAAAAAAAGAAGAAATTTTAAATCAATTAAAATAATTAATAATTTAATTAAAATAATTAAAAAAATTATGAAGAAAAGAATATTAAAAAATTTTACAAAACAAAAAAAAAGAAGAAAAAATATAAAAAATAATATTTATTTACACGAAATAAAAATTAGAATAGATTTAAAAAAGAAAAGAAAAGAAAAACAGACATTTAAAATTTTTTTTTAGTAATTAATAATAATTATAATTAATTATAAATAAAAAAAAAAAACAAAACAAAAAATAGAAACACTACAATTTAAGTATAATAAAAATCAAATCCTGAATAAATAAAAATATTGTCTACAAAAGAAATATTTAGTAATTAAGTAATTTATGTAATTAATATTAAAAATGAAAATGAAAACAGAAAAAAAAGAAAAAGAAATGTAAACGCAAAAAAAGAAATATTTAAATCAAACATTTTTAGTAAAAAAAAAAAGGAAAATACAAAATTAATTTTAATTAATATTAAAAAAAACAAATTTCGAGAATAATTAAAACAAAAATACAAAAAATAAAAACTATAAATAAAATAAAATAAAATAAAATGAGATGTTGTCTTTGTGATGTTATTTAATTAATTAATCATTAATTATCAAAATAGTATATTAAAAAAGAAACAAAAAAATTATTTTTATTTTCCTTCTCCCCATTTTTTTCCCTCCCCGCCCCTAAAAACAAAAACAAATCTAAACAAAAAAATTAAATATTTAAATATTCGTGTTTATTTTTTCTCCTTGTTTTTTTTAATTTTTTAGTTTTTTCCCAATTTTCTTTTATTCAAAATAAATTTTTTTATTATTTTTAAAATCAGAAACAAAATTTTAAAAATTACAAAAAATAAAATTAATTATTTTAAAAAAAAAAATATAATAATTGTAAAAAATATAAACAAAATAGATGAAAAAAAAGAAAGAAATACAAAAACAATTTTTTTTTTGATAAGTAAAAAAAAATTATTAATAATAATTAATTATTAATTATAAATAAAAAGAAAAAATAAAAAATTGAAAAAAAAATAATAAAAACAAGAAAAAATGAAATATAAATAAAAATTGTATGGAATTGAAAAAAATAGAAATCCTTTTTTTTGTGTGTGTGAGTGTATTTTTAAGGCCTTTGAGTTTGCTGAAAATCAAATGAAAAATGGAAAAAGAATTAAGGATCGTGTCCAGGAGCGGAATTTTTTAACTTGGTTTGAAGCGAATCATATTTTATAGCATATCCAGCTAACATTTTTGGTCGGTGACGCTTTTCTACCACTAGTGACTATATATGAATAAGTAGTTGACATGTAGCGGTTACTGAAAATGTTGCTTGGGTAGGAATGGGTATACTTTTTCTGATACGAGTTGGTCTCAATCGAATACCATCCCATGCTTAGATTTCTGTAATTTGATTGTAGAAACAACATAACTAAATGCAAAAAGCATACAACAATGAGAGTTTCCAAATTGGACTCTAATTTGGGCACGTCTGCAAGCGTAACCTTAACATATTAATAGTATTTGTTAAAATGACTCTGTGTGATATAAAATTTCATATATTTACAGTCTTTTTTACAAATACTATTAAAAACGAGGCGCGCTTTGTAGCGCTGCGAACAATTTATGTAGAAATAATTACATGTGCTAAAAGTAAACATTTTTGTTTTCATAAACGTGATTATCAAGGATGGTTATAAAAGTGTGTGCAAAAATCAAATATGCCCATACATCGGAAATGGTAAATTTACCCCCTTATTCTGAACGCAGTCATAACAAGTTCTGACTGGCATAAAATGACGTCATTGTCATAACTTTATTTTAAATACTATTTGGTATTCTGGCGCGGTCATAACTAACAACTGTCATAAAAAATATCATAAGTTCTGACCGACAATATTTTACATCACAACGGAATTTTATATGGGTTCTCTGAGTGATTCAATTGATAAATATGGAATAATATCCATCATTCTTTCAACACACAAATAATTTTACACCGATAGAAAAATTTCAAACCCATACAAACATTTTCGAGACTATTTCTCAAATAACCACGAAAGCTCGCTCAAATTATACCAGTTTTAAAGTGTTATAAATTCATATTTTGGACATATTATGACCTGTTCGCCAGAATACGAATTTTCGTAGCAGTCATAATTTCAGTCAGAATATTATTGTCATAAATATTTCTGACCGTAAAACTGTCACAATGCCAGAATAAGCATGTTAGTCACTCAAAAATTCAACTGAATCCAGCAAGTAATAAAATCAGGTGCAACGCGAATTTTCTCAAACTATACAACGATGAATATGAGTGACCCAGGTAATTTGTTTCATACTTCTGATTCGACGAACGGTATTTCGTTTTACCTTTAGTTTGGCTTTAATTTGGCTTCTAATATGTCCAAAATAAGTTAAGTCCTGCTATATTTTCTAAAAATTCAAAATACGAAGTGTGTAACAACATGCTGTAGAATAGGTATTTAAACTAACCAAATATAATCTCTTTAATGTAATTATTTAAAGTATTTCAACATTTCGTTATACTAAAAATTTAGGATGGGTGATCCTGAAACCATACAAGTAACAAATTTAGAATTTCCGTTTAACTATGCCTGTAAGGAATTTGCTATAAATTAGCACATGGAGAAAGGCTATAAGGTAAAATTACTCAAAATTTTAAAAGGGTGGAAGAAATGATTGAAATTAGTTCGGAAGAAAATCAGTTTTTCTTTATTAGTGTAAAATTAAAATTTTTGGTGATTTAAATTTGTACATAACTAAATTTTATTGTTTCAAATATCTTAAAATTTTTCGTGATTTGTTTACTAAACCTGTGCACCGCAATATAATAAAAATTTATATATAATAAATGAAAATCTTTTCACTAAATCCTTACAAATTCGTTGGGTGAAAGGAGTTTGTGGTGATTTATAAAAAAAAGTAAAACCCTTCATTTTACACCTCATTTTTCACTCACAAATAGAAATTTGATAATTTACAAAGTTTTATTTTTATTTTTGTTTTTAGCTTTACTAAATCCGGACAAGGAAAAGTTCAAAGAGATACCATAAACAATATCCTGATAAAGATCTCTCAAATGTCGAGGAAATACAATTCAAAGTTCGCTGTTAGGTGAAACATGCAATTTTATCCTTGAGTTTCTATAATAAATACAAGTTGCATAATATTTCCATTAATCTTTTTTACCAACACAAAAAAAAAGAAAACAAAATCCACCCATTTCGTACTCCCAAAATCCGACGGCTATCATCCTTCCTTAGAAGGTAAAGTATATTTGCTGCAATCATATGGAAAAAAGATAACGTTGTTTATTTCTACTTTTAACTATGGGAATGGAATAAAAGTTATTTAGAAGTTTTATAGATCAGAATGATACGTTTTCAAAGAAAATCAAGGATTAAGAGTAATTTAAGGATTTTAATCAATTCTATATCTTCTCATTAAACTTTTATTGTCATTTGATGCAGATTTGTAATAGTATTTAGTTCTTGGCACGCGACTATTATGTCATCTTTTTTGGACTAGTTATAATCACTATATTTTATCGGGTGTCAAGAATCATATTAAACGAATATGTTGGACACGTGCCATCATTTAGATTTTCACAAGAAAAATTTGTCATCTATATCCTTTTGGGTTTCACAGTTTTATCATTATTTTATCAAAATATTTTGATATATTATTTTGCTTTTTTTTGGGTTATGATTAAATGTCTCATCAGCACATTTAGGATATCCGTTTTTTTTTAGGATCGTCTCTCATCTAATTTGAATCCTCCCCAAAAAGAAGGATATATTTATTCTGTAAAAAGGCGTGTCTTTTATCCTTTTTTTTTCTTGGTCATATTTAAAGTATGCTATGATATCATAAATTTATATACGCAAAATTGTTGTTTAAATCCTTCAGAGGGTTGGATTTGAAATGAATCCCTTCAAAATATTTGTCATTTTAGATTCATCTTAAGAGATATGAGAATACTTAATATTTTTTTCTTTTTTTTTTTTTTGGTTGCGCATGTTTCATCTAAATATTAGGTTTTTTCTTGGTCTATATGGATTTGGATATGAAAATATCGTGTGTTGAGGATTAATTTGCATACTATTTAAATATCTTTTGTATTCCTAAAAGAAACATAAATGGAATCATTTGTTGAGGAGAATGAACTCGTAAATTTCCAAATAAAATACTTTCCGGTATACCAAAATTATTCCAATTGTTATATTAAGTTTTCTGCTTTTTTTTAATATGTTTATATCCAAACAATTTTGCAAACGAACATAATTCATGACATTTAAAATTAGTTAATTTGATTAAAAATAAAACTGCAAAAATGCAAAAATGCATTCCTTTGGAAAATCAACAATTTTAATCGGTTTATTTTGTTCTTTAAGTGCCATATAGCTTTTTTTTGTGTGAATGTATATCGGAATGGCCTTATGGCGTTGAATGAAGAACACGAAAAAAAGCCGATTCCATCTAATGCTTAACGAAAAAATAATAATCATAGTTTACCCAAAGGTTCATGCATTTTGAAGAATAGTAGGACACACCATCATCAACTATATTATTATTGGCCGCACAGTAATTGTTCATTTGGTGGGTTTGATTGACTTTTTGAGAATAAAATGTTTGATAAGGAAATTAACAATGGAACTATATCAGAAATTATATGCCTTTGGCTTTGTATATACAAAATCATTAGGATATTATAATAATAAAATGGTTTTTGGATATATAAATTCAATGATGTACAATTTACAGGAAAAACTGCATTTGTAGAACATTCAAATTGGATGAAAATAGCATAAATATATATAAAGAAACGCGAGCGTTAAAAATCTCACGTCAATTTCAAATTGACTATAAGATATTATATTCGGATTTGCAATTTTCTGGAATTATACAAGTTATAAGCAAATAAATCTTTCACTTCAAGTGTCATTTCTTCTATAAAACAAAATTGATAGAAATCTTTTTCATCTTTTTGAAGGGAAGAAGAAAATATATAGGATTTGTTGGACCAATATGTAGCTTGTTAAAATTTTTATCATTATATTCAATAAATTCTGGAATCAAAAAAATATACAAATATAATCACGGGATGCAGTTTTATTCAACTGTTTTCATATGTCACTCATGTGTCAGGGCGTGTCTAAAGTTGGTGCAGATTGTATGGCAGCATTGTCAGGACTAGATATTTTTAAAATTATATTATTTCGAATGAAATTTTTGAACATGAACTCTTTTTTTTTTCAATAGGAAATATGTATTGAATTTTTATTTTATTACAATATGTAAACATACTACAACTGGAAATTGACACCCTTTTAGAGAAGCGTTCCTCGATAAACAAACAAAAATTTTAGGTTACGCGCATACATCAAACAGTTTTAACACGACAAAATAAGCACGTGCACAAGATGGTTCTGTCACCATCATCACGAGGACCTAAAGGGTATATCATAAAGGCTAAATGTATCCTGATGTAAATATGTGTGTAATAAATCCGTAATTTGTCACCCTCTTGTAAACGCTATTAACTTCTTCATCAGAAGATATTGTATTGACATTATTTTAAGCCGGAACACAATTTTAAATATATTAAATGGCATCAAATAAAATATAATTTTTGGAATCTTTTTGAATGAGTTTAGACTTGCATGACACGAATTAACATCAAACAATTTATAACTAAACATGGTCACGGAATTATGAGAATTATTTAAGTTTTATGCGCATAAGTTTTATTCATGAAATGGGCGCACCTGTCTTAAGTGCATGACAGCGCATAGAAAAAAACATACTTATTCGATAATAACACGGGGGCCATTGTTTTGCTAGCTTGTTTTACACTAGGATTTCATATGTAGGTGGGTAATTGATAATAATTGCCTGCTGCCGATCAAAATAACGCTAGTTAAGTTTTAAGGACAAAGCGGGTCGAACATGCAAAGTTGTTATAATTATTTTAATATAGTCGGAAATATATAAGGTGTGCCGAAAATAAATTTTTGTCTTCTATTGAAATTCTTTAATAAATGCAATTTTTTTGATTTTAACCTTTGACATAATATTATAGTTGATTTTAATCGCAATTTTTTGATTATATAATTATAAAAAATATACAACAAAATTTGTCTCTACCATAATCGTCGGAATCTAACAAGGAAAAAACCTCACACCAACAAATTTTCCATTTGCCATTAATTTTAACGTGCGAGCAAAACTTTTTGCTATCAATAAATCACCCTATTCTAGACCAAATTACGTATCTGAAAAGTGAAGTTCTCAAGTAGTACATTACCGTCGATATGTGGAGAGATATAATTCGTTCGATAACTTGTTTTACCATCTATACCACCATAATATGGATTTTTCTCCACATCCAAATCTATATATGGTATATATTACCCCCCAAAAAACAGTAAAAGAATAATTTTATATATTATATGAGAAGAATTGTATGCAATTAATGAGAGTTAGAGTAATATGTTAGAGGTAATATACATACATTCACCTCTACGGACATATATGGAATATTATCATTGGCATATTACTCGTTATAGAATCTAGGATTCGAACTATTATATAAAATTCGAGAAAGAAGGCGCAATACCCCATCTAATTAGAGGCATGGGAGTAATAAAATTCACGATATGTATCCATGTTTCAATGAATATATATGGAACTAGTGATCTATGGTCACCTTCATTTCCCCCTCAACTACATTAATGCATATACATATTTTATATTGATGTAACAACTTTTTCCTTTAATTCCATCTCGTTCTATCGTTGGAATAAATATATATATATATAGTATAATTTCGTTGGATGGCAATTAATCCTGATATGGTGCAACCAAAAAAGGCATATTCTACACCCCATCCTGGAAGAAGGTGCATACATAACCCTAAAAACAGATTATAATAATATATTTTTCCATAGAAATTGGAAGATATCTCGAAATTCTTATAAGATATCGTTTTTTTTCGAGCAAGAATTTTAAAAATGTCGCGTTTCAATAAAGTTTTTGGTTGTTTTATGATTTTAAAATATATTTTGTATAACGTTGGAAATACAGTCTTACGCGAATCTTTGACTATATGGCCAAACAATTTTTATCTTCTCTTTTATAAGATAAATTATAACTGATATGGCCGTAAATCAAATTCCATGATGACATGATGTCATATCTTGATTTTTTATTTTACCTTTATTGGGAAGAAAAACAGAAAAGATCACGCAGCAGTCGATATTGAATCGATTTATAACTCAGGTGCTGCACCGCAATCATATATTGTAGATGTATTTATCACGTGAATATCTTTGAGATGAATGCAATCAAACCACCGTTATTTGAATGAAAATCACATGTGTATATTGCAGAAAATATATGATATTGATCGCGATGATTGATACTAAAATGGAAGATCAAAAGGATCAATGGGAAATATGATGTCGATATTTTGTTATATTTTAATGGGATTAATGGGAATTTGTAGAAACTCGGTAGGTAGTCTATTTTATTTGAAAGATATGATCAAATAATATAGCAAATCATATTTTATAATATTTTTTGTTTTCTTCGAATTGATTAATTCCATATGAATTTCTTTTCCCATACATGATTTCTTTGGAATGTTTTTTTTTTTACTGTTTTCTACTTACACGATCGTTTGTCTATAATTTAATTCATTTAATTTTTAGCCACTTAAACATCAATTAAAATTCATTATAATGTTGGACCACCCACTTATATTTAACTGAAACAAACTGATATGAATACATCGATGCATTTATTGGCACTGTTTGTACATGATTGATCTTTAATCGATCGTTTGAAGACATTATTACCTACCACATTTTTTTTTTACAAAGAAGACGAAATCCTAGACATTTTTATATCTAAATTAACTGTAAAGAGATTTTAAAACAGAAATCTGTATAAATATCACAATTAAAATTCAAATCAAGCAACATAAAACATATTTGAATATTGCAGAAAAAATATATAAGAAAATAAAAAACAATATTCCAAATTGGATATTATATGAGAGATATGGAAGGAGATATAATTATAATATAATTATATTCACGACATTTTACCAGGAATAAAAATATCTATAAAATAAAAGACAAAAGCATCGCCAATAATATACAAAATGGACAAGAGATCGATCGCCAAGATGTCTCGAATATGCCAACCTATCAGAGTTAAACATGAACATTATGTCGGTCTTATAATAATGTTTAATTCTTGATCCACCGTTTCTCATTTCGCGATCTTGTATTTATCATATTGTATATATAGTACCTGTTATATAGAGTTTTCATACAATATTCTTATCAGAAAACATTTTTTATTTTTAACGAAATATATAAGAGTACAATAAACGAAGTTTAAATAAAAAAAAAAGAGTTTTAATTTTTGTCTATGCTGAGCATGCATTTTAATTAACTAAACTTTTGTTGTTAATGCTATTCACTATATCGAGTTTCGAATAGGATCACAACATTTTTAGTATAAGTAAAATTGGTTGGTTTATTTCATGAACGAAAATCTTTGTTATAAAGTCGCGGATTTAGTATTTTATGACAAATAACTTGGGTTGAATAGAACTTATATCTGGAATTTTGAAAACGATTCACATCCTGATCTTTATAGTCACCTTAATACACCTCTGTTTCTGGCATATATTCTCAAATCCTAATGATATAAGATATTCTAGTAAAGCACACGTATTAAAAATAATGAATCGTGATTTTATTCTGTTATGATCGAAAAATGATCAATCGATCTAGTTCAGTGACTTTACTTGTTATATTTCTGATTAAATTATATCTATTCATGATGTATTCAAATTGTGTTCATTTTAAATGTGATCATTATCGAAAGAGAAAAGAAATTATAGCATTTTTTTTATTGAAAACATGTATTTTTGGAACTTTTCTTCCATAAACGGTATTATAAACGAATGAGAATTTAAAGATATTCGTAGAAGTCACTTTTCTTCTTGGTTCTATGCAGATTTTCGTATACCCTTAAAATCTGTACGAATTGAATATGAAATCTTCAATTCAATCTGAGTTAAGCTCAATCAAGTTTGAGTTTAAACAAAATTCAGAAAGATGAAATATTTCTGATATCCTAAGTGATTTTTCTTTTTTTATTTTTCTCCGTTTTATTCGAGGGTAAGTTAATAATATCCAGAAAAATTCGATTTATATATGCACATACCTTTTTTTTTGTGATCATTCGACCGACAATATCCATTTCAATTACCACCACTATGTTTACACATATGTCACGCTTCATATTTGTCATGAGCTTAGATAGCACTTTCGATGATATATACTACTCATATGAACCCTATCCTATTATGTCGACTCTTTATAAATCTCATACTATCTATTTGACAAAAGAAATGAAATCCTTGTATTAGAAATATTCATAAAAATTGTAACAACCCCGAGGGAGCATCTATATATATATATGTAATATTTTTCCTGTATGTTTAAATTGTCACATTTTTGTCAGGACTCTCACAGGATAGATTTTGCTTCGCTTGTCAACAAGTAAATATTAAATCATTTTTACCACCAAAATATATATATCAGGATGAGAGTTCTTTTTGAAACAGTTTTTTTGCTAATATTTCACCAGATGCGACATTTCATATTTTATAAGCCGGTTTTTCTTTTTTAATAACTTGATTTAAAAAGAAATATCAAGGATTTGGACGGTAACATTTTTTAATCACATCAGAAATAAAAAGATTAGTTAATGATATGGAAACTATTTTTTCGTTTTTTTTTTTTCAAAAAAATAAATTATTTAAAAATCTCTATTTTGTAATCAAAATTTTCCTTTAAAAAAAAAATATGATAAATGTTTTAGCAATAAACAAAAAAAAATAATGATAAATTGGTTTAAATTTTCAATTTAAACAAAAAAAAATTAATAAAAATAAATTTTCACCTTAAAGATCGATTTTGGTGCTAATTTTTTATTCAATTTTATATCTTATGAAATTTTTTCGTTATTATTAAAACTGCATAAAATTAATTTAAATCAATAAAAATTAAAAAAAAAGAGTTCATATTTAGATCGGAAAGGTTCACATCGATTGTCAAAAGGTGATATCACATTATCATAATCAAAACAAAACCAAAAACCAAAAAAAAAGTCGTTATAATATCCACTTATCTGGTCATTTTCGAAATTCAGTTCATAAATTTGAATTTTTGTTATATCTTTGATGTTTTGGATGTATGTCCGTTTGTTTGTTTAAGCTTTTTTTTTTTTTCAAAATGATATCGGCACATAAGTCAACCTAATATATATAAGAAGAAACTAAAAAAAACGAGATCTCAAAAGATTTTATTTTATAGAAATATAGCCGCTGATCCAGAGGCCCATTCTTGGCTGTGCCTTTTTATATAACAACAAACAGTTGAGTCGTTTTAAATCGGAGACAAATCTACAAAAAAAAGTATCAACCGGTCAGAGATACATAATTAATTGCAGTGTTTTAATTTCTGTAATTAGTCACGACTTGCATTTGTGTAAATTTATTTTGTTTTATACTAGTTTAGAGAGTGTGAGGAGAGCTTTTTTTTGCCTGTCTTTCTTTCTTCTGACCAAACTATATTGTCGTACAGCCAAACTATATTATAGATTCATATGCCTAGTAAAATATTTAATTCTAGTATTTTTAATTCAATATCTCCTTGCACTTTGGTTAATTTATTTCTCTTGCCAAGTCGTTAAAGTCTTTTCATCATCTGTAGTTCTTTTTTTCACGTTTAGTTTTTACTTTGTCTATAATATGGATAGTATAAAAGTCGCATAGAAGTAATATTTGAAATTTCTTTACGGCCTATAAGATCGTCTCCGCGGTGGCTATTTTCGAACGCAAATCGACCTTACTGGTATACAGAAATATATCCAAAATCGATTTGAGTTTTACAAAATCGGTATTTTGCCATCCACTACTATACAGAAACCACTCAAGTAGGTGAAACTAATGCAAAAATATACAGTAAAATCTTCATCATAGTCCAGATTCATGGTTTTTTGCATATCACTTTCGTATACGAAACTATTTGTACGAGAAAATGACATATTAAAGCGGTACTCGTTAGTTAACTCGATTAAGTTCGAAAATAGGCTTCCAGAGGTTTTCGAAGACGTGTTAATTTGGTGGATAAAACATTTTTGAATGAGTTTTAGAATGTAAAAAAGAAATGTGAAACAAGCGAGACCAAGAATCAAAACCTAGTCTCCTTAGTAACTAGCAACGAGAATTTTAAACGACTTAACGACTAAGACTCATCTGCTTATTTGGATCATATATTATTTGAATATTTTTTAAACTATATAAATGTAAATTATTTGCAATATTAATTAATGTCATATATTATAGTAAGGTAATAATATTAAGATCTCCAAATGCAGTGAAATCCTTCGCCATAATTTATTTTTCTTAAATCCTGGATGCACCCATCATCCAGAGCAATTTATCGGATTTATTATGGGTTATGGAACTGTCAAATTAGGTAACTCTAACTAATTTATTATTACGTTTAAAGTACGCTCAGTCTTTTTGCACAGTCGTAGTTTGTGCAGTTTTTCTGTGGGAAAGCCTGCGCAAATTTTGCGTCCACACGATACCGTCTTTTCCATATTTTTACACAGTTTTCTTTGGAACTTCTTAATGTCAAGATATGGTGCTTAGAACTTTAAATAATGAATAGTTTAAGCTTAACTGCTCTAAAAAGTCTCTTGAAGACATTTTCGTTCCTTTCGCCTTTCGCAATTGCATGAAAACTGTGAGTTTTCGTCCACACGCTACGATTTGCATGCACGTACCACAGTTATTTTTCAGACACGATCTGAAATCACACAGGCCGCACTTTTGCTTGCGCAAACGACCTGTGACTTGTCCAGACGCTCAGTTTTGCCTGCACAAATCTGATTTGGGCATGCAAAACTGAGTAAAAAACTGTGCGTTTGGACGGCTCTTAATACAGATAGTCAGTCGCATGTTTTTAATCATCCAGTCCAACCAAAAATTTGAATGTTGAGAGTAAGAATTTTAAGTTAGTGTACTTTTATCAAAGTTAGACTATTTTATCGTTGATCTTTTAATGGGCATACCTCAAGCAACCAGAATCTTGGGAGCTAAAGTAACATGTGTTGTAGTTATAGAGAAAGTGTTGGCTGCTTTTATTTTTTATTCATTTTACTTTAAGGGGGCGCTTGAAATTAAATGAATCCCAATTGTGTGTATAGCGTCCAATTCTATATAATGATCAGGGTGTATACGTTAACATATTATATTAAAGTCATAAAGAGGTAGTGCATATAAATTTTTCGTTATGTCGCGAAATTTTCTTTTTTCTTTTTCTTTTACAATTATCGATCTTTATTGATCTTGATAATAGCACTATTAGAAAATAGAATTAACAAATCTCTTCTAGGTATATTAAATATCGAATCTTATATTAATTGTGTGCGGTAAAATGATGGTTTTTTTTTTGTTCTCTTGTTGAATATGATTTTCCTATGAAATATCATTTTAATATGTTGATTTTTTTGAACAGAATTTTTAATTAAAAATAAAATATAAAATACAAGCATTTTTTTTTCCAAATTTGATTAATATTTCATTTTAAATTAACATCGAAATGTTATTAAAAAAAAAATGTATCGAAAATATTTTAATTTCAATAATATGTAATCGTGTTTTTCCTTTTTTTCTCTCTCTTTTTTTTTTAAATATTTAAAAATTCCATAAATTGATTATTAATTTTAATTAATTCGATACAAAACAAAAAAAAAAAACCAAACAGGAAAAATTTGACTAAAAATTAAATTATAATATATTTTAAAATTTTTGATTGGATCCAGATAACATGAAGTTATATTCTGTGGAGATTATTTAATCGGTACCAAATCACCCCGAAGAAAAAAACAAAATATTTAACTCCCATAACTCCCGGCTAAATTCCAGTAGGTTTTTTTTGTTGTTGCTGTGATTGACCATTTGAACATCGTTCATTTAGCATTTTCATATCTGCAGATGAGACATCCAGATTGACGATGGTTATTTTCGAATACATACTCCAATCTAATATATACTTACATATATGTCGATATAATATTAATATAAAATCACCACCTTCATATAGAATACAGGAAGATATAGGATCAGGGGTTCAATCACCGTTCTAGGGTGGCTACACAATATGATATTGTAAAAATAAATGAATATAATTTATTGCTTGCAATGCTTTAATTGACGTCTCATAAATGAAATTGGATTTCATATATATGTATATATATATATATATGAATTTAACATTTCGATGATATAAGTATAAAACAGGAGAATGTAGAATATTCTAGTTCCGAGGCTCGTATATTTTCTGGTATTCAAGTTTGATAGAAATCATTCTCGTATTCATTGTCATGTTTGTTCCTAACTTGACCGAAAGTCCAGTATATAGATTTGATTTTGCATTGTTTACCAGATGGGGTCTCTGTTCAATTTTGTTCATTATTATATGATGACACTATAAAAGTAGATAACTATTTTCACTGCAAATATTCTCGATGCATATTCTTGAACTGAACTTGAATATATGAGATAAATGATTGTCATTGTAACAATTTTTAATAAAATGTTCACCGTGTAAATGGATACCATTGTTCTTTTTCGGGAGGGATTGAAAATTTACAAAAACAAATAAATAAATTGATAGGTGATTGGTTTTGTTCGGTAATGGTCAATTTGAATGGAAAAATTTATTAATGATCATGATTTTATGTGGCATTTTCATGATTAATATTCATTTGAAAATTTTATTAAAATATCTGCAATTTTTATATTAATTTATTTCGTATTTCAAAAATGGACAATTTCAAAGAATTGTTTTGTATCCATTTATAATACAAATTTCTAGACTTATTTGAATTGAAGGATATTGAAGGATATTTTGAAATTTAAATTTTCTATAAGTTGACTAAAAAAATCCCTTAGCTACAAAAAGTGTTGCACAAGGATACAAACTTTTAATATACTTTCTTCAAATTGTAATTCATTTGGTCATAATTGAAATATTCAGGAAAATCCTTTCGAATCAAGGAAGAAGATTTAATTTCTAAAAAGTTCGACTGCATTTGAATGCCATCACAATTTCAGTATATAAACTTCAAAATAACGCGGAAGAGATCAAGAAATGTTATTTATGCGATTATCGCGATTAAATTTTGATTATATATCGCTACTGTACGAGTAATACTAACTGTGATAGACGCTTTTTAAAAAGATTAAAAACAGCCATGTAATGAACAAAATTTTTATAAGAAGAAGGTGAATCAAAAGTTACTAATAAATAAAGTGTAATAGTCGAATTCGAAAAGAATAGGTAATTTTGTTTATACTATGTTAAGAGTATGATGAATTCCCATTTTAGGAGCGAATTGAAAAGAATTGAGCTATTTTCAGAATTGATATAAAACAATAATGAGACCGATTAAATGTTATATTCTTAATCTAAAGCTTAAAGTAAACCACAGTTGCATTAGTTTTCTTTTTGAATTATTTCTTGAATAAAATACTCGACCTCTCTTTGTTTTCCTAAATTTCGTTGGTCATTTTTGTGTCAAACTTCTTAATTGAGAATATTTTTGTAGTGGTTTTGTAGCCAATTCTTCCTAGCTTCCTTCATTAAGATAAATATTTTTACTAAACCCATTTTGTTTCCAATCCATTTGAAATAGATTAGATTATTTTTGGTTCACCTTATGTCTACCATGAACATTATGTTTTTCGTTATTTCAGGTAAAATTCTTGGTTTTTTTATTTTATCTGTTTGGAGATATAAATTTATGAATATCACGATTTTTTGAAAAGTCTCTAACGTGTCCAAGTAGATCAGCTTTTTTTTCGTTGAAAAAAAAGAAGGAAAATATATTATATATTAAATATGTTCTAAAAACTTTACAAATTTGGGCCAGCAAAATTTTTGTTCATTGACTTCTTCTGGTGGTTGAATTAAAAAGCGCCTTCATGAAATTTAAGATCAAAATTTATTACATATCTTTTTTTCTTTTTAATTTGGGAAAAATATCTTCTGCCTTTTTAATTTTTTATTTCAATCGTAATTTGCGTAATTTTAAGTAAAAAGATAATAAAATTATTTACTTTTGAACGTGATTTACTTACAAACTTTATAACAATTTTCCTGTTACGTGAAATTTTCGCGCTCTAAAAATGACCAAAAATCCATAAAAAAAAATAACAAAATATTCGTGACGAATTTTTGATTTATAAAAATTCAAAAAAGTCAAAACGTATTTTCGCTTTTTACCATAATTTTCTAATTACAAAATGTATTTATTTCCAAAAAATTTATTAGATTTTTAATTACGAATTACTTTAAGTAATTTTTCGTTATTATTTTTTTTTATTATTATTATTTTAAGAGTTTTTACTAAACAATTTTTTTATTTAAGGTAAATCTGCTTAATAGGCGAGTCGTATTCTTTTTTGGTATAATTAAATTTTTATATTTAAAATTATCAAAATAATTGAGTGGGAAATTTTGCTTTTTTTTTAAATAGAAACTTTTTAAATAATTAATTTTAAAAGAAATAAAAATTACAATCATTTTTTATTAAAATATTATCTTAAAATATTTTACAGTATTCACATTTTTATGTCCTATGGTAGATACTACCAGAGGGTATATTAGTTTTGTAACTCCATTCGTAACACATCGAAATAATCGTCGTAGAAAGGTTTTAAGGGCATAGTTGGGTAGGGAATCAATCGTATACAAGATAACTCAAAAACGTATAATCCGATTTCGATGAAATTTACAATGTGGATTGCTTGATTTAGTGTTATATTTCAGCAAAATCGATCCAGGGGTAGCAAAGTTATAAAGGAAAAACCATGATGATCAGAAAGTTTTGACTTTTTTTGTTTATGGTTTTCAGGATTTAATTGAAAAATTTGTCAACCAATTTTGTTTAAATTAATTGTATTGATTAACTACACAAATAGATGATACGATGTTAAATTTCAGTCAAATGAGTAGGGGATAGTGGAGCAAGAAATAATCCTAGGAGAAAAAACCCCCTCTTCATATAGTTTTTTGACGTACTTTAAAAACTAATACCCAGATTTGAGTAAAATTTACAGATTAGAGTTATGCTATCAGGGTCTGGGGTACCTGCAAATAAGAAGAAATTTTGAAGAAAGGACACAAAGTTATGAAGAACAAACCTTGAAATAATGTAATTTTGACAGTTTCACTGTCCCATTTCTACCATAGGGCATCAAAAAATCGGCTATAAGCCGATTTTCAGCTACTATATTTTATTTATTTTATTTTTTTGTGTTTCAAAATAGTTTGAACCTGATCTCGTAAAAAATTAACTAAAAGTCATATTTTAAAAAAACCACATTTTTTAATGACGACCAAATTAAAAACATCAAAAACATATAAAACTTAAAATCCGAAAATATTTGTTTAAAACTTTAAATTGAAATAAAAAAAAAATATATATATATAAAAAATTTTCTTTTTTTATTAATAATTTATTTTACAAAAGATATTCGGTCTTTTAATGGTCTTCGATGGAAAGGTTGTCATAATATTGACTCGAAAATATCATAAATTTACGATATGAATAAAAACCACGATAATGTTTTTGTTCTTGGAAATAAACTTGATGGAATCTAGACTTCCACCTTTATCAACTTCTCCATATTTGTGTGTCATAGAGACGACCTATGATGTTTGGTAAGAATTTGAAGTGTGGGAAAGTTTTTATGATTTGATATTTTCTAATTTGAACTATTGTCGATTTGTTTTGCATGTTTTTTTTTCGAAACGTTTTAAATCGAATTAATTCGCATTAAATAAAAATATGTTGCTTTTTTTCTGCTTTATAAAATTGTTGAACGAATAAAATTCCCAAAAATATATGCGGTTATTTTATTGTTTTAATTTATCACATTCAATATAAAAATGTATGTTCATTTATGATTACGATTAAATACAAATATTTTTTTGATTGAAGACTGATTCACACTATCCCAAATATTGGTGCGAATGGTGCAAATATTCGTGCTTTTTTGTATCAAAATTGAAAGAAAAAGTTTGGAAATCGAGTGACCAATTGTTGTTACTAGAATTAATTTCTAGCTTCGATAAACTTTGAAATTGGATAATTTTATCTATTCATTCATTTCATTTATTTGAGGATTGTAAATTTACAATAAAAGATATTGTATACGTATTTGCATAACGTAGTAAAAAAATATTAAAACTAGAAACTTAAATAAAATTAAATAACAGTTCTAACAAAAATTCCAGGAATTACCAGGAACCTGGAGAAAGTGAATTTCAGTTCAGAACTGATTTTTAAATTTAGAAAACTTATAAAAAAGGAATATTTCATTCCTCTATAATCTCCAGGATATACTTTAGAGAAAAGGTAATAATAAATTTGAAGAGTTCTCATTTAGGATGTTTTTAGATATATTTACAATAATTTAAGTAGGAGTTTTTTGCATTTAGTAACCAAAACTATATAAGGTTTTAGATCTAAAATTTGACCAATTTTAACAGGACCATGTTTTCAATTTTTTTCTTTGAGTGTACATACTTACGTATCTTATAAAACCTTCAATATATACTAATTTGGTATGAATTAAAGAATAATATATCAATAGTGGATAATAGACTATTATGACTATTATACGATCTACTTGAAGTGGAGTTTAATCCAAAAATCGTCCATGTAAACCCAGGTCGACTTCAATCCGACTTGAGTCAATCCGATCGGAAAAATTTTTCTATTGAACTTGAAATTTGCATATAAACCCAGATCGATTTCAAATTGACTTGGATATTTAGAATGGAGTATAGAAGGACGAAACATAACCTAAAAAATAAAAAATTGTTTGCAAGCGTCTGTAAATTCTAAATCGATTTCAAGCCAATGTTTCAATCTGGTAAAGCTTAAAAACCCGGGTTGAGTTTCAAGTCGATTTCAAGTCAATTTTGAAGTCGCCATATATGTTTGAAAACACATACTTAGTTGAATCGAAAAAACTCTAAAGTTTTATTACCCATTCAATAATTCGAACACTGTAGATGTACCTTTATTAGCTATATAGGTACTATAAATGGGAAAAAAAAGTTCCATGATTTACGATGACCGGTTGACAATGATCACGTCCAAACACTTAACATTAACAAGAGGACAATAAAAATAAATTTTTGAATATATTTAAATCAGAAATTATAATAAACAAAATATAATTATGAAAATTTCTTTTTGGGTTCGCATTGAGCAAGCACATAGGAAAATTGTATCCGAAAAGAATAATATTCAAATGCCATAAAAGAACTGAGTAGTAATACCTTGAGGAAACATTTCTAAATAGTAATATTTAAAAAATGACCGCTACTAAAAAAAGATTTATTGAAATTCTAGTGATGAATTGATTTTTGAATACGGGCACATAACACCGCCAAGGTGTTATTGTATTTTAATTATTTATTTCGGTGAATAATTGCTTGTAACTCGTCTTTTGATATCGATTTTATGGGATCTCTATGAAACATGTCTGTGGCGCTTACTTTGACATATTTGAATGGTGCGAAAATGGTATTTTTTAATTTTTATGTTTGTATTTAATAAATATTTATTATTTGAAAAAATTTAATCCTATACTCGGGGAAAGATTTCTGAACGATTGATTAACCATTGTTTATGAAAATGGTTTTTCCAATTTTTTTTTTTTAGAAGCAAAATAATATACCAAATTGGCATACATATATTTATATTGGAAGTGTTTAATGAATTTATGTATCAACTGATTAGTTAATTCTGTTGTCATGTTCCCACACATAACATTTTCAATCAGAACAGGAAAAAAGTGCAAAGCTTTTATAATAATGTTCTTTATATACAAAACTTATTCTTTTTTTAAATACGAAAAAGAATAAGAAATTAACCCAAGACCAGATGACATTATAATGTTGCGATATATAAATATTATATGTTATGCTATAATATCGATAAAAATAAAACTCCCGCCTGGAACTTGTTTGTTTGGCTTTGTTTTTCTTGTTGAACTTATTAATGGCATCAATAAACTATTGACGAACGGATTGGCACTTTAAAGTGTATGAAGAATATCACCAAGCTGCTAAAAATTATGTATAAACCTAAAAGATATTTTTTCGAACTTCGACTGTTTTGCATTTTATATATTTGTTAATTTTGAAAATTACAAAAATAACATAGCATAAAATGATAGCATCTCAAAATGTATATAACTAACTTAAAAAAAAAGAAAAGCTTCACAAAATAATGTGTACATGGGTATATAAACTAAAAGAAATGAACTGAAGAAGTAAAGTGTTAAGGTCAACCGCGAGTTATATTTAAATGTACAAGGAAGCGTTCTCATCCCTTTGGGATACCGTAAATTTTCTTCTCATTACCACAACTTGTGTTATCAATAAGTTATGGAATCAAGTTGATTTGAAAGACTTGCTTGAGATTATGTATATTTCTTAATAACAAAAAAGAGGGTATTAAAGACTATATAAGATAGAGCTGACTATACAGAGTGATCCTAAATTATTGAATTTAGTTAGGTAACGTTCCTATTTGAAGAACAAAAACGTCAAATATTTTGCTAATATATTCAGGTATATTTTGTACCAACTTTGGGATTAAATTGAGGAGTTTAATGTCCAATATAATACATTAATGCTTTTAAAAGTTAATCAAAGGGTCTTGTCCTAACAATATCTAGACTGTCAGTGCATGCAGTAACAATAAAGTTCTGTGACTGTTGTTATAAAAATGAAACGAAAAAATAGTTATCAGGTTTCTGTCTGTCGTTATTCAAAGTAATCTCCTTTTGATTCAATGCATTTTTTTACAACAATTTAATGGTGATTCAAATTTGTGTTCAACCTCATTTTGTGGTATTGCCTCTAAAGCACATGTTGAAGCCTTTTATCATTAAAATGGTATCATTTCAACTTCATTGTAATCACATCGTTCTAAGTGAGGTGAATAAAGTGAATGATTTAGCATACAGAGTTGATTTCGTACCAAAGATTTATGAACAATCAACGAATTGTGACATGGTGTATTTTCGCCTAACAAATACCAGCTATCTAAATCATAATATTTTGGTTGAACTCAACGAAATCTGGTCATCAAACGTTGTAACTTTTTCAATGAAAAATCTTTAGCTACTGTTTCTTTCTAGATTATCAAAGAAAGCAATAAACAATGTCTTGATTTTTGATGGAATTTTGTTTGTTTTTTTAGCTTGTGATCATAGGGTTTTACTGCCTTCCAAAAATACTCGAAAGTCTTTAACTTTCATAAATAATTATCACCTTTTTACTTTATTTCGTAGGTTTCTGTGGCTGTTGTGCCAAGTTTTGCGTCAAATTTAACTAGTCATTACAAGTAAATTTTTAGACTGATAAACAAAGCGTCATACAATTGGGAAAACTCAACTGATAATGCTAAAGTTTTGTAGGTTTTTTCAGAAATTTAGAAAGACACCTCAAACCAAGAGATGATGGCTCTAGTTGCAGAGATGTTGGAGTACCGATACTTTAATGTAAGCTTGTGTGATTATTTGTGTAAACAAATCTTATACACTATATTTGATACAATTCTGACGTTTGCAGTGAAGGGTCGCTAACTATTGAATACCATGTATTCACTACAATAAATATTTCACAATCAAAATAGTAGAATGATTTATTAATCCTATTTTGTAGAGTTTATATACCAAAACAAAAAGATTATTTAATATTAGTACTATCAAAAATGTCCTTGCGCTGGAAACACCTTGTATAAGCAGTTTGGATGTCAACCAAGAAGAAGGTGGTGTGTATATCAATCCAATGATACCTTATTTAGTATTTTATTTATATATTTTCTAGAAATTTGGTTAATGTGTAAGAATACGCATAGAACGTATATACGCGCTTTAATAGCAAAGTGAAGATCAATGCAAAAAAAAAATACCGTGTGTAAATGAGTAGTCTCATACTTTAAATTCATCTTTATGAGGATTTGATAAAAATACGAAAATAATTTATTGAATTCCTATTTTATGAGACGTCATGCTGATTCTATGCTGTGAAATGAATTGAAATGATGTTACTACAAAACATTAGGATTTTTCATATAAATTAGAGGATCCCAAATCATGATATACCTGTTGGTGAATATATCGACATTAATATACATAATTTGTTTATTTTTTTTGTTTTGCCAAGAGATTGTCAGCATAAAGAAAACGTGCAAATGTTTTAGATTGTAAAGTTTCCTTCGTTTTACATAAAATGTGATACCTGACAATTCATTTTATGATCACTTGTTAGTAATAAAGTTTTGATCGTGCCAACGATCTGTTTTTTTTTTGTCTTTCTTTCTTTTCCAATTTTTTTTTAATTTGCATGTCCTGCGTATTGATCACAAAATATTAAATACAATTTTTTGAACTTTTGTAATAGATTATTATTGTTACTGGGATATGTCATGTATGCCATATGTAAAAATCTATGTTAAAAATTCATGCTGGTTAAAAAATATTTTATATTAAAAAAAAAATATATATAACATAAAAGAAAGCAGGTGTGGCAACCTTTATCTCAGAGAAATTATGAATTTCTTGTTTAGAATGAAATCAACCTGAAAGAAAGAAATACAAATCCATTCATAAATAAAAATATATAAAATTATTGAACTAACAAAAATCATATCAGCGTGACGTTGGTCATAATTTCATCGAAATATGACACAAATGGTTAATAAATGAGACAATAGGTGCTTAGACTGAACATAATAAGAGCATAAGAAGCATAATATTTATCGTTCTTTTGAAAAGAATTATATCGAAAAAAAAAATAGAAATAAACATGATCAAAATAAATGGATATCACTTATAATATTTTGACAGACGTCAAGTGGACTAAATTAGCATAATTTATATATAAAATTTTGGTTTTCCACCCAGAAGAAGGAACAAGAAAAAAAGAGTTAAATGCATTTCAAAGTTTATATGAAACATGTCTCATAATTTTGTTTCTTTTGGGAAAATATTTATTTTTTCCCAATAAAAAAAAAGCCAAGGTAAAAGAAAAAACACCAACTTATTTTCCGTAGATTATAACTGTTTTGCCCTTTTCGAATTTAGATTTATTTATGATATCGTTTTAAAGGTGAACACACAATGTCTTATTATTATTATTACAATCGTTAATTTTTTTCTTCTTCCTTCATAAATATAATATATTAACGAAATTAAATGTTGTGAGGGTGAAAAAAAAACTGGTTCATAACGAATAAATAATATTATCTTATAATGGAAACGAAAATCTACCATATCATAACATCCCACACACTAGAAAAAGGTAATTATTCAAAGATTTGATACATTTTCTTTTCTTTTCTTTTCCTATGACTAAAGCTTATACATCGAATATACTTTTAATATTATAGAAAACATAGAAACAATAATAATAATGACTATTTTAAGTCCCTTTTTATATATAGAAGAAAAAAATACATAATATACGAATATCTTCCATCATATTTAGCATTCAAAAAATTGCATATACTCGCTTGATACATTCTAGAATTACGTACATGTATATACATATTACAGATGACTGGTCGGTCATTTATTTCAGGTTTCATAATGATGAACGGACTCAACAATAATTTCCTTTTACCTAATGATCATTACGTCTATAATGAATTATTTTTTTACTTAGAAAAGAGGAAAACAATGAAAAACAAACGCTACATTACAAAAAAAAGGGACTTGGAAAAAATAAGGATATATTCCCTGAAGATTGTTTTAATTTAACTCATCTTAAAGGAAGAAATTTACTAAAATACTTCAATTTTCTTGTATCTTTAATAATGGTTTGGAATTTTCATAACAAACTTCTCATAATTTTTAGTCCTTCTACATAATGTCTTCGGATACCTTAAATAAAATATTAAAAAAATTACTTTTGGGTATGGAATATGGATACGTTACTATTCTACATAGAACAGTGTAACGTGTGCGATAACAATTAGTCTTAAAAATATTTGTCTATCAATAACTAATTTCGACCAAAATGAATTAATCATAGTTTATTTACATCCGGAAAGCACTATTTCCAGTAATTACTAATTAATGCACTTATTACTAACAAATCGCTTTTATATTCTGCACACTTCAAACAATCACTTTCAAATCTCTTTGATAATTACTTCGATCCAATGACTTGTGAAGTTCAACTTGAGCTGTGTTCTCTGGTTACGAGGTTTTTAGCTTATACTCCTGCATGGAAACGTTGTAGAACTTACCTGAATTCAGAACGGAAACACATTTCTTGAACCATGATGAATGCTATACCGAAATGTTAGTGATTATTTCTTCTTGTGTTTTCGTGTAGTATTTTACAATTAATGTTTATTAATTTTGTATGTTTTGTGTTCTGTGTTTTCAGGAAAGTTTCAGAATTTCTTTTATAAAGAAAATCGTAGAACTTTCCTACAAATATAGTGCAATAGTTTATACTATCTGTTTCTCATGTGTTTTCTTTTTGAAAATGGCCACATCATTAAGTACTGAAAATCTATTTGTTGGTATATCTTTAATACATTTGCGGATAAGTCTCATGAAGGATAGCGATAGTGTAAAATGCAATAGAAAATTCAGTGATATTTGCTTTAGTAAATGATTTGAAAAGATTCTATAAAATTATGTAAGTACAAAACGTATTACGAAATTTATTACCCAAAACAAAATCGAATAATATAAATTAGGCATTATTAAAATCAATTTAAAAACTTTGATACAACGTAATAAATAAGAAGGACATTCTTTTATAATATTTCTACAGTTCTTCTCTTTTTGTTTTTGTAATAAATTAATTTAATAGCAATAATGTGAAAGGAATATTAAAATATTATTAAACAGATATCATATTAATATTTAATACGTTTTTATAACCGCCCCCATAATCAAATTCAACACGAATTTTTTTTTTTGGGAACATATTTTATTGTGAATCATATAAACATATTCTTTTTTTGTGGTGGGTAATTCCCATCCATTATACTTAATAAATATTGTAATGGTTCATCAAGACAAAAAAAAATTAAGACATTCTGTGTTATATTTATTAAAATTATTACTATTTTGCATTCTTATTAAATAAAACTACTAACAAAACTTCCCAAGTTACGATTAAATACGTTCATAAGTTTGCAATTGACAAAGTTCTACTATTTTCTTTATTAATTGGCAATCTTCTATTGAAATCACATCGTAAGTTGAAACATCGTAACTCGAATAATCTAATATCTTTAAGGATAAATAATTCTTAAGAATTTGATATCGTATACATGAATTGTATTTTATTGTATACTCGTAGTTTACTAAAGAGACAGTATCTGGAATTTGTTGACACAAAAACCATATAGAAACTTAAAATCGGTGTATAGCCAACTTTTTTATACCATAAGGTAAAAGATTTAGTTTTTACACATTAAGATAAGTGTTTATAATTTAATGTTTTGGATAAGATAATTAACACTAGACAAATCAGCCAATGAACAAATTTGAAATACAAACGAAACTCTTGATTTTATTTCAGTCGTACATCCTACTATATTTAATCAATTTCTAATAAAAATCTGGTTAGGACTCTCCAAAATAAAAATACGAATTTGTTTTGCCTTGGTTTAAAGGCTTTATCAAGACTTAACAATGGAAAAGTGTCGGCATAATTATTTAAACAATATTGTGTTATTATTTTAGAGACTCCTAACTGCTAAACTAGAAATTCACACCGAGTATAATATAGAATAATATAAGTTTAAGGTTGTTTTCTTTATTTCGATATCTTAGAATTTACTATAATTTAAGGCTAAATTGGGCTCTGTTAATTTAAATCTATTTTGAAAAGTTTTTAAAATTTTTGGATTGGTTCTCGAATTAAAGCTGAAAAATGAAACAAATAAAACAACAAAACTTTATTTCTAGACCAATTTTACTAAATAACTAATTCTTCCAGCATTTTCCTTGGACACATTTGATTGAAATTCAATATAATATGTGGTATTTATGTAGCTAGATAAACGTTTTTATTAAATCTGAAAAATTAAAGAGGATAAACGACTAGATTTTGTGGTGAGATGCTAGTTTTTTCCTTAAGACGTTTTCCACCGTTTCGTTTTTCGTAATATATAGTACTAAATCCTGTTAAGAACTGAATAAGCCTTATTTTAAATTTTATTATCATCAGGCAAACATTTTTCAATTATCACGGACGGATGGAAGTTTGCATATATTCAAATAATTTCTGGTTCCCTTCACAGTCAGTGTCTTGTCGTGGTTTTCCGATGGTTATTTCTATTTGTCATAACTGTTGTAGTCACAAGCCTAACATACCATTTAACATACTACCATAGGGTATCTACAATGAAATCAAATACGCTCTTTTCGACACATTAAGTATGTTCGCATAAAAATATTCTTTATTATACTTTTTTTTTATTACATTCATTTTAATACATTATTACTTATTCGCAAAACATATTTTAAAAATTTTATGTTAACGTTCAGCACGTGAATATAAATTATGTGATTGCGCGAGTTCTCTTATCATATTTCCCATTTCTCAACCTAATTTTGCTTAAAGAATACTAAATATAAAATTTTGATCATAATTTAAAAACAGGAGGTTTTTTATTTTTTATTTTTTTTTTTTCATAATACAATCTTATGTAGCGGTTTTTTCTTATATTTTTCGATGGTTAACTTATGCGGTGTTCTCTGCAACATCTTTTTATATGTTTTTTGTTTTTCTTGAATTTAAAAGATATAATTTTTTTTGTTATAAAAAATTAAGCATGATCGACAAGTCAAATAGTATTTGAATATGAATATTACAATTTGAGTAAAACGTTTATCTTCCGGTAATAAAAAAAAACACACCTAAACTTGCTTAAATTCAAATACGATAAAAGATTTCAGAAAAATTAAGAAGAAAAACACGGAAAATATTTTACTATAATTTTTAAATAATTGTTTTATTATAATTTTTTATTTTTATCTTTTTTCTTAACAAATATATATTTTTAAAAGGCATTAAAATTTAAGATTGTTTTCGATTACCATTTTTGCATCTAAATAAATTACTTTAAAACAAACTAAAAACTAAATTTTCATGATGCAATATTTTGTGCTTGGAATTTTTCGCGACTAAATTCTTGATTATATTTCCGGGTATAAAAATTTGGAAACTAAAAATATTTGCATATAAGTTTTATTTGACTTCTAAAGAATTACTCAACTTATAAGTTTGATTAAGAAAAAGAATTGGTAAATATAGAAGAACTTCATCAAGGAGTTCCATTTACTGATCAAGTCTAAAAATTATTTAAAGTTGGGACATGATCATCTAATATTGATTTAAGTTAAACGCTATCCCAATCAAGTCTGTTCCATAATTTCAAGTCCTAGGAAATCTTCATTACAAGTCGTATACTTCAATATAACATATGCAATTTGTATATTTTCGTGGCCGTCCATTTGTCAATTTTAAGTACTTGCAAGTACCTGAATTAAAATTAAAATAACGCAAGTATTTAAAAATATTTCCTTACCACATGACTCCACACGACTTATTTTAAGACTTATTTTCAGTCGGACGGAAAGAAGTCTTGTGGAGACTCTAAAAATTGGACTTTTTTGTCAGTCCGACTGAAAATATGTCTTGAAATAAGTCCAATGAAGTGGTGGGGTAATATGTGAAGAAACATAAAGTTACGCATAACTACTTGTAAGTTCAAAAGTAGATATTTCATCAAATATGTATTTTTATCTTTAGGAAATATAAACTCCCTATTATAAGGAAACATATTCACGTAAGTTTGGCGTAATAATTGCAGTCCCTATGTTACCTTGCTAAATTGATATAAAATATTTATATAGAAAATCATATTCAATATACCAAAAATCACTTCTTCTTGAACCACATATTCTTTAAGACTTGCTTCCTATAATAAAAAAATATGAAAGACAGGGACTGCTTGAAATTGGATATCGGTCATATGTTATTGGCCAATATATCATCATAATAGATTTTTATGACGTTGTAATGGATTTTTATGGACTTTCAAAGAAATCAAAAGGAGGGTCACGACTTTTATATTGTGGTTGAATTCTCCACATCATATAGTACATATACCTCTTATTCAGTTGGAATTTTGTTTTTTTTTTCTGTAGTCCCGCATTTTTCTTTAAGGCACTATAATAGTCAAGCGCCACTAAGTTGTAACTCATTTCAGATATAATTCCCATAGTCTCTAGCAGTGTGAGAATTTCCATTATTATACCATGAAGCTAAATATATTTACTTCTATTTTATTTCGATCTCGATAACGAATGGCTACTAAAATAAAAATTATTGCAAATTAATTATTCACGAAATGAATAATTCTCTTGAATCATATTTCATTGAATCATTTATTTGGTAATAGAGGAAAATATATTTGAAAGGAAAAGTGTTCCGAAAGAAAGATAAAGTAGTTCACATATGTCATAATATTTTGAAAGAATTTTCCGATATTTTATCGAATTTTTCCTTTCTTTTTATTGTAATATGTTAAAATCATCTTAAATTTTGATTTATATTCCAAAATTTTGGTCCAAATTTCAAACTCTGTATAGAGTATAACGAATTAATTTCATTAGACAACGTAACAATTAAATTTGTGTATTGTAAAATTTCATATTTGAATCAGATTTAATGGTTTGAAAAATTACTTCAGTTTTTTCCGCTCAGAAATTTTTGCATATTATTTCTTCCACTATAAAGTATGAAGACTAGAAAAAAAAGGGTTCAATTCAACCCTTTCTTAACATATTGTCAAGGGTATAAAAATATTGTCCAAATTAAGACAAATTGTAGCCAATTTTTTGACTCATTTAACAATTTTCATAATTTCCTTTGCAGTATTTTTTGTTTAACCTTTTTTTTTTTAATATATTTTTCTTAATTTTACGTTAGAATGAACTAAATTTTAAAAGTTGGAAAGATCTTAAAATCTTATGCTATAAACTTTAGTTAAAAAAAAAAAAACATAAGAAACTACCGCAAACGGAAGACTCAATTTAGAGACAACTTGACAATTTCAATAGTAGACACTATTACTGTTCATTTCTATGCCTTTATACCTCCGAAAAAGGATAGAGTTTTCCAATTAAACTTTATCTTTGTTCTTAATTTACCGGTTACATGGTTTGACGCTTTTTCTATACTTTCCCGAAAATCATCCCAAGAAACTTTTTCCAAATAAAAAAGAAAAGGTTTTTTCTTTATAAATTAAAGGACTTGACTAATAAATATTTCCTTTAAATTTCTTGAAGAACAAAAAAAAAAGCAAAAATGAATTTCAAATGAATTAAATTTAAAATACTGAAATATTATTCCAATACCATCGAAATATTCTAAATGATGGACTTTTTAATAAGAATTTATCAACAGTTGTCACCTATTTTTGATTAATTTTTCATTCTCATCGCAACTCACATGTGAGAAATTCTTTCGATGATTAATGATCGTCAATTCTAAGACAAATTGTTCAACTAAAGCCAAAATACAACCCCAAATGGAGTCATCTTTTCTTGTTAATTTATCATTTTCATATGTGTCAAGGGGATTCTCATCTACAGACGAGTATATGTAATCCGGAAGACAAATACCCAAAAATATAGGGTTTGAAAATTGTATAGGTATTATTTTTGATAAAAGATAATGAATTGGATTTATTAAATATGATTAAATTTTGTAATAGCTGAGATTATCGAACTTAATTAGTGTTAATTATAAAAACAACGACATAACTACAATATATGACTTATTGATCCCGAGCAGTATCATGTTAAAATTTGTTATCTTGGTCACAAAAACGTTCGAATAACAAATTTATTTAGCATATTTTTCTAGAATCGAGTTTATCTATTAAAACACTTCATACTTGTATATCATTCTAATGTTCAATAACATTCGGCTCAGTTCGGCGCTAAATCAACGGCCTAGCCTCGCCGAACCTCGCCGAAGGTTAAATTCGACTTTGCGTCGACCGCCCACAAATAAATGTATGTACTTTAAAATTTTAATAAAATAATTTTTCTTTAAGTACTTGGTATCATTTTCAAGCGCCTTTAAAGTTTCAATTTAATGAAATCAAAAAGTAAATTTTATTAATTTATATTACTTGGAAAACATCCATTTTTATACTTCAATATAAAATTTCATGTAAATTATTTTAATAACATTTTAGGATGTTTTTTCGTGAAATCTCTATGCTTGGAAAATGTTGAATGGTGCTACGATGGTAAATAAAAGAGAAAATTTAATTATATTTTCATAGAAATAATATTTTTGTTTCTAGATTTTATTTTTGGAAAATGTCTTTCGAAATCAGCGGATGTGGATCAAGAAGATTTTGAAAGGTAAAATGTTCAATAAGAAGTTCTGTAGATTTTCCGAAGTAGAACAGATACAGTGGTGTTCAAGGAAATCCGGACACCTATCATTTTTCGATTTGAAGCGATTTTTTCCAAAGAAGCAGTGATGCTCATTCGGTGAAATAATTTTTTATATTACCTCAGGTAATATTTACTAAAAATATTATATGGTTCAATCAGTATTTTTGGTTTTATTGGAAAATTAAAAAAATTAATAGGAATTCAGATGATTTTTTGTAAATATTACGTTTATTAAGATACAAAAAAAACATGTTATAAATAGATTCAATAAAATTTATCAATTGTATTTTGTACACACTAGTTGGGACCTCCTATTTATAATTAAGTATGACTGCCATTTGCCTTAATAACCGCTGTGCACCTGTGCTTCATGGAATTCACCAAATTTCCAGTGACGTCATCACTAATTTCATCCCAAGCACTTTAAATTTGCCGCTTTAAGTCCTGTTGTGTTTGGGAATTACCTTTACAGACTTTTTCTTCATAATAGCCCAGATATTTTCGATGGGATGAAGATCTGGGCTGTACGGAGGCCATTCCAATGTCTGAATATCGTTTTGGTTTAGGTAGTCTTTTAGCTGAAAATGAAAAAAAAACGGAAGTGAATAAAATTTCACAAAATCTTAGAACTGGATTTTCTTGAGGATTGTCCAATGGTTCTAAAAAAATAAATAAATACCTTTTCTGAAGTGGGTGCTGGCGCATCATCTTGCGGAAAGATGTACCTTTCAGTTTCAGCAAACAGCTCTAAAACTGACGGTTTCAAATGACTCTCTAGGACATTTAAATACAAATCTGCGGATACTCTTCCATCTATAAACCCCAGATGACCTAAACCACTTGCACTGAAACATCCCCAGACCATTACTCCTTCAGCTTTGTTGGGAATTTCCTGAATGCAGTTATCACTGAGGCGTTCTCCTGGCTTCCTTGGGACGCGTAGCCGACCATCCCCAACATGCAGCTTAAATTTGCTTTCGTCAGAGAAGACGACTCTATTCCACATCTCTCGGGTCTAACTGGAATGTTCCTGGGCCCACCGAAGCCGAGTTATCTTTGATGAAACCTTTAAAATTGGCTTTTGGAGCGAGCAACGTGACCTTTGATTTGCCTCAAGTAACCTCCTCCGCACGGTTATTGCAGAAATTTCAGTTCCACTGGCTAAAGCAAGCTCGGCTTTCAATTTTGTGGAAGGTTTAAAGCGGTTTCGTTTGCAACGAAGGACTAGAAATTGGTCTTCTACTATGGTTGTCTTGCGTTTCCTTCCAGATTCTTTGGAGCGTTCTGTGGTCCCGGTATTTTTAAATTTTTTTATTAAATCAGCAACAGAGGACTTCCCCCGTGATACTCTATCACTAATTTCCCGTACTGACAATCCTTCATGCCGTAATGCGATAATAACACTTTTTTCAACATCACTTAATTTCGACATTTTTTTCATTTATTTAATGTTTATGCTTATAACTTGACTTATCGATTATTACTAAACTATTTTTTGAAATATACACTTACTACATAAATCAAGTAACTCAATACTGAAAAAAAAAAGGGAGGGGATTAAATTTCGACCTGCACCATGCATTTTTTCCAGGAATTCAAAGTGTCCGGATTTCATTGAACACCACGGTATATGACTAATTTCGCAGATCTTTCAATACAGTAACGATACTGCAACCAACATATGACTCGTAAAATATACGTAAAAGCTCTTCCCTTTGGAGATACTATATTCTCCGAGGTATAAAATTTTATGTGCCAATTAGTAAATTTTGTGTCACTCGGCATATAGCATTCATCAACATTCAATGATATTAAAATATGAATAAAATCTAACGAATATTAATATTGAAACTTTCTAGAATACTATTGTCTTACATTTTGTTCATTTTTTTTTGTTTTTGATATGCAAAAAGACAATAATCACAAAATCATAAAATAATTCGCGTACAACAAAAAAACAGAACAAAATAAACCCAAATAACGGTCGGACATTTCAATGATCATTCATGATCAAAGGCAAGTACTGTAAATATGTATTGTTTCTTATTTCTTTTATTTGATCGAGATCACGTCAAACAGCTGATATGTGACGATCATAAATAACTGTCGAATACACCAACATGAGACAAAGAGGGCATTACACTCAAGGTCATATCGGACGGCCTTTATGCTGTCATCACCGATTCAAATGATATCCAAAACTTATGAACAAGTAGCCTGAACTTTCCAATAACAATAACAATAAATGCGCTACCAACAATAGTCATACAGTATATGTTTAACTTTTATGGAATTATTACATACGGATTCGGTACCCCTCTTCTTTCACCTTATTTATCGAAATCGAAAAAAACAGAAGAAGAATTATAATCAATTGAATATAGAAAAGAAAACGATCTTTCTTTTATATCGGGTGGTGATAGTGCTTCTCTGTATGTTGTGATTATAGTTGTCATCTTCTTATTTAGTTTACTGCTATTATTTACTAGTTTCTTACTTGCACATACCCGAGCAGTTTTGATAGTGCCTTTTTCTTATTGATCTTTTAAAGTTTAAAAAAAAAAGAAAAGAAAAAAAATTATTGATACGTTCTTTCTTCATCTATGATCGAAACGATGATTCTCCAGGTTAGTATGCACGATCACGCGTTTGCAGCATAATTGTAATTTATGTTTGTTTAACATGACAGTTATATGCATTTGTATTGAGGTTTCGGTTTAATCATCTTCAAGAAAACAGAAAAAGACGATAACAGATTTTCAGATGAGATTTTTTCTGTTTTCTTTGCCAATATTCCTGTAGTGTACTTATGATCTACTATATATAGTTTGCTTTTATCCTTCATCACTCCATTATTCGGAAAATTTATGTTCCAAACAAATATAGTGCAACATACATATATGAAACTACAAGAAAAAAACAACCTAGTATCTGACAGTATGATGCTTTCTAAGTAATATTTCTGGCTTCTGGTATTATATTGAGGTCTCTTTAATTCAATTTCCAAGGAAACTAGGAAAAAAAAGTGCTGATTCTTTTAGCACTGGTATTTGAGCACAAGTCATTTACTATTTTTTGATATGTTGATGAATGGTGTTAATGCATCTCGTGCACAGATTTTTAAATGTTTGATCAAAGAAAAAAAAATTCAATCAATTTGGTTTTGGTTCTTGATTTTAAGATTTTATTGTTAGCTTTTATTATGAATAATAATGACATTGTCCATCTTTAACTACTAATGTATTCGAAGTGGTGTTCTTGAGGTCATTTGAGAATGGGCCAATATGGGGCGATATATAACAATTTTATTACTTTATTATTACTAGAAATCTTACTGTTAAGACTATGAATAGGGTACAATATCAATTATTGGTCATGTCCGCAGAAGTGATTGTTTGTACGAAAAGAGCTCAACTTGTGACTAATTCTACTAATCAGTCTGAATGGCTAAAATACAGTTTTGCAATAGAAACCCGATTGCTCTGTGAAAATTGACTTTTGAGACTTCTCAATTTGAAAATTAACAAAAGTAAAGGGAGAAATGATAAAGGTTTACCCTATTTTAGGCATTTGGTATTAAAATAATAAATTGAGAATATAGTCGTTGAATCTTTTCAAAAGTCCGTAATAATTCCTGAATATATGGCAACGTTATTGCAGTCATATTTTTTCTCAATAATTTTGATCAGTTCTAAATATTTTTATGATCACATAACTATAGTAGTCGATATATGAATTTATCCTGTTTTATGCAAAATGCAATGCTATTAAACCACAAATTCAGTTATATTCTGAACGTTTAATGAATTTTAAATGAAGAAAGTTTTGTTTTGTTTTTCTTTCTCGAACAAAAACATTTCATGATCGTTTTGCATTTTCTCAAAATTTTATTATATTCCGGGTCCAATATGTAAGACATACTTTAAGTTTTTGTTTGTTCATTGATAATATTTGTATTCTATAATTCCATTGTAATTGAATTTGTTCCCTTTTGGCTTTTTTAAACTCGCCATTACGTCAGGCCTGTATTTTTTAGTTATAATTTTTATTATAGATTTATTTTAACTGCATATCGCGTACAAACATTCAATTTATGTATTTTTTTTTTTTCAAGTATAAATATATTTAATAGCAGAACCATTTATATAAGTCAATTTATGATTTTGTCTTTTTATGGATTTTTATTGGATCAATTGGTGAAAGACAGTTTTTGAGGTTTGGTAGAGAAATATCGATAATGACTAATAATAATAAAAAAAAAATATAATAAAAAACTCTAGGTGAAATGTGATTGGAATATCAAAATGGCAAAATATTAATATACAACATCCTTCATTTAATTTGAAAATATAATATAAATTTTACTTACTAGGTTAATATGAAAATTTGTATACATTTTGTTCCATGAATTTTACATAGTAATATATGAGTATATTAAAGAAAATATCTACGTATATAATTAATCAAAAAACTTTATATAAATTTACCATTCTTGTAATAAAATTTTCTTCCCTGGAGATTCAAGTTACAACCTTTATATGGAAATCTTTGAAGTTGTTCCATAAGAATATATATGTTTGTTTAAAATGAAAATCTTTGATTTAAGAGAATGGGAAAAATGGAAAATGAAAATTATGTATAAGTTTTTTGGGAAAAGTAGCAAACAACTTTTTGACCATACCAACACTATCCTCTAATTTAACGGTAACATGCTTCCTTGCTTTTAATGTGGCTTCTAAAATTGGAAAAACTTTTAAGACATTTAATATAAAATATAAGACATGTCTTTTCTAAAGATGTATGAGATTTCTACTCTGCCACCGGGTGTCTCGCACTAGAATTCGTTTAATTACTTAATAGCTTTGAAGTTGTCCTTCGAACGAAGGAAATGGAAATTCAAATCAAAGACATAGAGAGTGGGATACAGACGAATTATCAATAATTTCTTTATATAATATCTATTTAAGAAACTAAAACAAGAATTTTCATCATAATTTTCCGCACCCGGTATAATAAAAATATAATGTTTGAAAGGTGGAACATGTTTAAATATATGAATTTTATTCACATTTTAGTATAGTTAGTAGCTATACTATATGTTTACTCTATGATTATCGAAATTCTCTAAAGGGACTGGCACTATAAAAAAAGAAGATTTTTATCTTGATCGATTAAAAAAAAATATTTTGTATTGGGCACTTCATTCTTAACTGTTATCCGAATCTCATTATTGGAAAAGGCATAGTAAAGCTTATAACGATATCTTTGAATTTGAACTCAAAATGAACTGAATCGAGCTGTATCCTTTTTGAAGGGAATATTTTAAGAGGTTTGTACTATAATAAAAGGGAGAGGACATCATAATCATTATCATCGAAAAAACACGACGATATAGCATTTTTACCAATTTCAAATTTCATTTTTATTTATCCATACTCGCAAATATCTTCTTTTTTTATGAATTTTATATGAAGTACCATATAGGATACAAATATTACGCCCGTTGTACTATATGTATATATTGCATATGGTATTTTCTTTTTTTTACGACCGATATGAGTGTAAAAAAAAGTTTTGTGAACGTGCCATCTATCCATTTATGTATTTCATCTATCTATATTCCAATGTTTAGGACAAGAACTATATTATACTATGTTCAGTCACTTTGTCGATCAAGTATAAAGGACCATTTTACCGAAATGTATATTTTCATAAACGAAATGGTCTGCAAGACAATTACCATAAAGAAATCTAGAACATTGTGACCAGGAGACTAAAAGTACAGACTTGAATTTCTCCAACAATATGAATGGTATTTCGTATTATATGAAAGATATTGGGTAATGGTTATGTAGAGAAGAAGATGATATGATTTTATGTGGGTAAATATAATAAAGATGTGATATAATTTCGTTTTTTGGTTATTTGGTGTGATGTACTTTTTTTGTAGATTTCTCCCAAAGGACTCGCAAAATCATTTCGGTTAAAGTATTATATATGTACATAACTTCAATACGACTTGGAATTATGCACGTTTCTATTTTCAAATTTTGATTTGTATAAATACGAATTCAAAGAAATGAATTTTAGTGTTATCAAATAAAATGTATAATCAAAAATGATATATAAATGATTTTTATTGGAATTATTTTATTATTTTTTAGTATTACTTTTAGTGTAATTTTTGATGTACCTATGTAATCTTTTTATATGGTAACAGAAGCGTAGAGGGAAGACTCAATAAATGCTATGATAGTGCAAACGAAAGGACATGAATGTGAGAATACTTTTAATGACATTAATTAGGGACTGTAGGAGTTTTAGGCGTTTGTTTAAACAGTTTAATACAATTAATCATCTTTGGGTTATTAAAAGTAAAAATACAAAATAGCAATTGTATTGTTTATCATAAACATGACAAGATTTTGAAACAAGAACATGGTTGCATTTGTTTAATACACGTAGTTATTAAGTACTAGAGATCCGCTAACAGTTCAGAGGTCGCGATTTCAAATCCGGGTTCTTCAACTTCCTTCAGGACTAAAGAATCGTCTCAAAGAATTTGATGCAAGTCTCAACAAATTTCTAAAAAATTAAATAATATTCTTAAAGTAAAATTCTAAAAATCAACAAAAAAATTAATTTTCTTGAAAAATTTTTGTTTGTGTTTCAAATAAATTAAAATATATATTTTTTGTTTTTTTTAAAAACCAAAATAATTAACTATGAAGAAAATTTTTTTTGAAAAACTGTTAAAGTAATAACTTCTGGGTAATGTTTAACAATTTCAACAAAATTACTAATAATAACATAACATCAAACGAATCGATTTGTAGACAGAATATTGTAAACATAATCCATGATCAAGTGTGATCTAGACCTACATCACACGTATATAAGACGATCAACACGATCATATCCGTGTACACGATGTCAGGGTGATCTGTTTACAGCTGTTCCATAGTGTTTTTATTCATAAACTCCAAACACATAAAATATGAATGCGTTGATTTATGATTATATACCAAAAGGGGCACCTGGTTATCTTAATCTCGGAAAATATCATATCATTAATTAGATCATTAAGGATTTCATTTTTTTTTTTTTGGATTTTGAAAAAATTAGAATACGATTACGATGCTATTTTACAAGATCTATTGGAGGCAACAAAAAAAGATGGTTTTTTGAAATTGTCAGTCAATAAATGTTTAAATTTTACCAATTTGTAAATAATTTCATTCCCGAAAAAAATGGGTTTATATTTCCTATCAAAGTAATTGAGAAATTATATTTGCTATAAATTTAAATATTGAAGATTTAATTTAGTTGGGAAATGTTTTATGAAGAAAGGAAATTAATATACTAATGTTTGTGTTAAATTTTTTTTTCTTGAAAATGTTCACGATGAAAAGTCTTCTCGGGAAGATCTTCAAATGATTAAAATTTTCCGTAGTTTTCATAATTTATTATAAATATGTAAATTGAAAAAAAATGTATGAATTTGTAATTGAATCGAATTAATTTGAAAGTAAATGAATTTAAATGAAATATTCGAGTTTATTTAAGCTTTTTTTTTAAATTTATTGAAATATGATATCAAAAATTCTACTCATTAATAATTATTCATTGAACTATTACCGATTTATACATATATATAGAAGAAAATGAGCAAAATTAAAATTACATAAAGAAATTATTGCAGTTATGCTCATAATTCATGCTTCTTACTAATCCATCAAAGTGTCACTCAAATTACATAAAATACTCAACTTGAAGAGTAATTTATGGTATATTTTTTAATATAGATACAATTATTATTATTATCATTGTCGACTTTGTATATCTAGATCTGGAGAGTGTATATCTTATTTTATGTAATTCTTAAAGAAAAAACTAGAAAAAAAATTATTGAAACTGCACTTGTACTTATTACGCGAGATGGACACCAATAGCCATAAGAATGGAAAAATATATATTATATGAAATTACTGAAATAATTATGGCAACAGTTTTGATTTGAAAAATGTTGTCCTCGCCATAATCAATCGGGTATCATCTTATATGGTTGGTAGTATCTTTAGTGTTCGTTTGATTCAGATATATGTTTTTTTCTGCTTTTATATTCATTATTCACAGCTAAAATAGAGTTTTGATCAAGATCTTTTCAAGTAAATAGAAATATTACAGTGACGTGGTTTTCTATAGTTTATGACTTTTTAGTTTTTAATTTATGATTACGAGATGAAGTATAGTTAATATTTCTTGTTAAAATGTAAAGAAGAAGAACGTGTATATTTTCTAAGCAATGGATTTTTAAAAACGATAAAATAATAAGAAACTTTCTAATAAACTTAAATCAATTGAATATTTCGTTAGAAATATTCTGTTTATTAAGAAATTTATGTGAATCTGTAGATACTCTCTCTGTACATGAAATCATAAAAATTCTAAAACGATATCATGGTTTCATTTGTGTTGTAGCTAATATGAGAGACATGCATATAGTATGCATACTATTGTATCAATACTATAGTATAGCTGATATCATTTCATTATCATATTTATACTTCATTTTTGGAAATGGTGTAAAGTTATACACATCTGGTATACTACATGGTATTGTTTGTCATGTATATGTTTGTCTCTAGTATAAACAAGCGTATTCCGATTTAACTTCCATAAATCTCACTCGACACAAAATTTTAAAATGCAGAATTTTGAGATGACTGAATGAAGATTATTGTCCTCCTATTAATACATATCCCAAACCTTATGAAGGATTGAAGGTTCAAGCTCAAAAACTGCTTGGACCTAAAAGAATTTGTCTATGTTTGGATATTCAGTTCTAAATTTTGTGACACATCTGTACAGAACGAAGTTAATTTTCTTATTAATGAGAATAAATATGATCTATTCTACCGACAAATAAGATAAGTATCAGAAGTATCCATCTAATATCTGCATGTACGCTACTGTAAAAATGATCGATTTTCAAAAATGTATAATATTTTAAGATAGAAAAAAAAATGTAATAATACATCTGATATAAGCTGTTAAGTAATATTGGCACGCTTTACAAAATATTTTTTAGATATCGATCACAAACTTGATCGATCTGAATAAAAATTTAATTTGATATTATTTTTTTTTTCGCTTTTATATGATTTTTCTTCTAAAAAAAACCGCGATTACTGTTCGACTTGCATCTTGTACCTGTTAATAAGTAAACATATGTTAAAATCAAATCATGGTGACACTTTGCATTAATTACTAGATTAAATATATTATTTTTAAGAATTTATAAACAAATATGGCGCTGACTTGAAATTTATTTGGTGGTGCTATTTTGTTGTATTTTTTTTTTAGATCGTGAATACCATATCTATTCAAAATACTTAATAAGAATTATAATTTTAATATTATATAAAAGTATTTGGAACAGACATCAAAACAAGAAATCTTATTTCTAAAACGAAAAATGTTTTTTGGAGAATTTCTATTTAGTATGAAGTAAAAATTTTTTTTTTAGTGTTTGTAAGATCATTAAAATGCTAATAATTTAGATTAAATATAAAATATTCGAGTGAAAACACAGGATACAAGTGAAAAACTAGAAGTCCCTGTGATTTCAAAAATTTTAATCCTTCCTTAATCATTCCTTCAAAACTAATTCTAAAAATTGTATATATGAAAATTTATTTTTTTTCTACTAAACGTTGAATCGTTGACATTATTTTCTAAAAAAAAATCACGGTTTCAATGTTCATGAATACGTAATTAAATCTATAAATTGGCCAATTAAAATACTACTATGTGGTTTGGTGGAAAAAGAGTTAAAAAACATACAACATACAAAATCGAGGAACATCCAAACAGAAGCCAGCACACAGATTTTGTGTCTTTCATATAAATAAAATGTTTATAATGGCGAAGAAGATTCTGCGATGATCAGTTTTTAAAACGCAACAAAATAAAATAAAGTTTTTCAAAATCTCGCCCAGTAAGTAAATAAATATAATATATATCTGTGAATTTGCATGGTATCAGTATAGTTGAACTTTAGGGGCTGATCTTCAGTTCAGAATCGAAGACGGACAGTAAAGATATAACCACAAGAACATATTGAAAAATTAATTCTTAAGAAAAGTATGTTGATATCCATATATGTATATTGGGAACACTTCCATAACTCCCACGATCGGTCTGTGTGCGGTATTTTCATCGATTTCGATTTATACAAGATCCACTAATATCTAATATTATATCGTCTCTCTTTCAGGGACTATATCTTTGGTGATTTCTTTAACTTCTTTTCTTTTTCTTCCTTCTTGTTATGTTTACCTTTAGCTTTTTAATTCTTTTTTTTATAATTTTCAATCCTTTTGCAAAAGAGAGAAATTCATTTGCTGTTGTTAATTTTTAAATTCGCCGCCATAATGTCGTCTTTAGATTGTCACAATAACTTGTTGTTTTTGGTTGAAAAAAAAAATTTTTTTTTGTATAGACGTCGCCGTCAACATTGTCGTTATATCTTTGTATTTGTAATTCCGTCGCCGATATATTTTACCCCAAAACGATTCTAACCACACTTTAATATTAAAATTTGTTGTTTTTCTCACATTTTTGAAAAATCTAAAAGAATTTTTCATCATGTCGAAAATGGTAAAGTACAAGATCGCAATGAAAATGATCATCAACATGAACACCAATAACGTAATAAAAGGATAAAATGAGAAAGGGTTATTCGAATATATTTCGTTCTTAAAAAAAGAACGTAGAATTCGCATTATTTCTAAACTATGGGAGTTTTATATAAGCATATTGTATATACAATATAGTATGTCGCGAAAAGGTTTTATTTCCCATTTTTATGTTTGGTTGATTTTATAATATGTTGCTTCTTGATTTGTTGTGCTTTGTATCATGGATTCCTTTAATAAAAATTGTTTCTTATACATACTATAGTATAGTCTTCGGCTTGGGAAAAAATCAAACTGTTACAAAAAGCAAAAGGAAATAAAACCAAACTAACATACTAAATGATTTCGTTTTTACTTTGGAGGTCGAGTATAATTTTTGTTATGGAACACCAGGAAAATAAAGCAGTTCACAACAGTTCGAAAATGTTTGGATAGCCAAAAGGTTTAACTTATGTTCTATTCCAATGTTCTTGTTGATAAAGTTCAACAGAAGCCAATTGTCACATATCTTGCGTATAAATGAATGTTTTTTTCCTTTATGTGGTAAAGTGTAAAAATCCTGCCTAAGGGCCTTAATGCTAACCACAAGTAGTAGATGTTTGTCGAAGCTGTTTGTTTACTGTCCAACTTACAGGTCTCAATTGGCTAATTTTATACTATATTTTTTTTTATTGAGCACACTCATTGTGGATATACTATTTAGGTTTTCAATTGTCTTTAAAGGTGGTATAAGACGCAAAGATAGAACAATTACATAATTGTCACTTAATAGTTGGTTATTTTGTAGTCTTAGCGTGTTGTTATTTACCGCGTCGCGTTGAACTTAAGACAATAAATAAACATATTTGTTGGTAGTAAAAGACAGTACTCGCTTCCAAGTGATTATACATTACACACAATATTTCTATTGTAAAAATAACTATAAGTGGCGCTTAATTGTTTCCATTCGAAGAAAACATATTTTCAAGGAATTAATCATAAAAATGAATTAATTAATTTTATGTTCATTTCTATTGTAATAAAAAAGGTAGAATTTTTTTTTTATATAAAAACGATATTAAAAAGAATATTTGTGATCTAAAGGTTCGATTACCTACAAAACTTTCGGAGTTTACAAACGGAATTTTAATATTGCCATATGTTCGAAATTCTTGTATTATAAAACTGGACAAGACATTCTTTTTTTTAAATAAATCTGAAACAACTTTTTCATATATAATAAAGCAAAAACTTGATAATTAAAAATTCATTTCATATTAATTTTTGCAATGTTCTTTTAGTCGAATTAATTAGTCATAATTCATGAATTCTTGCACAGACCACAATAAAAAAATTCCCACAATTTTAGAACAGTTTTATAGATGGAATGGATTTCAAGTAACATAAATATTTTTTGTAATATTATATAAATTCGATAAAAATCATTTACAAATTTATGACTTGTTTCCTGTTTAAAGGATATAAAAAATATGCACGTATCTTTAAGGGTGACTCAGAATCTGGCACCACATAGAGGGGATGGAAACAATCTTTTAAATATTTCTCATCCCGCCAACATTGATATGTTTTGTTTCATTCTTCTGCTGTTTAAAAACTAATAGTATAAAAAAAAGTTCTACCAAGAAAATAAATTACCAATGATAAGGACCCAATTCTCTATTCTTGTGGTGACAATCATCAAGTTCTTTCTGATTTTTATTAAGAAATTCGAATATATACCTTTTTTTCTTCTAAACGGAAGATTCTATTTCCAGCGACCAAAAATTATTTATGATGAGTACCTTTTTTTTCTGGTATTCATTCAAAAAGCGGAAGATTCTTGGACCGAAATTTTTGTTTTAGATAATTTTTATGAGAATTTTATTACTATTTTGTCTCCAGTCTTTTGGTTTTTTGTTGCTCCTTTGTACAACAAACAATTCCTACTATAAAGTCAATCAAATACGTATATATTTTTGTCTTTTGAAAAAAAAAACAATCTTTTAAGTTGATTAATTTATCGTAAAAAAATTTTTTTTTATCACACATAACAAATGGGACAATATTATTTTCCACTTAAGATATTATATGAAAAGGGACACAAACATTTATTTTTATTTTTTTTTTCTATCCTTTAAAAGGAATCATTCTAAAATTCTTTTAATTTATGATTTAACTTTGAAAAAATAAATTCTAAATTTTATTATAAGAAATCATTTTCATCTAAATGACCAATCATATCAATATATTCGACTTAAATCCCATCTAAGAAGTAATTTCTAACTTTTTATAGGATCCTTTTTTTTCCTTCTTGGGTTGAAAATAATATAAGTGAAAAACTTCTTGATATTAAATTAAAAGAAATATGATCGGAAAAAAAGGAAATTGAGAAAAAAAAACTTTTCCTTTTCTGTTAAGAGATAATCTACTTTTCCCTTTTTATACAGATATAATTTTGCTCAACAAAAAAAAAAAAAAAAATGAAAATGAAAATATTGTTTTTTTATATTTCGCTTTTTAGAAGTATAAAAAAAGAGCACGTCATCAAATTCAATATCTGCCCTTCGAGTACATAAAACAAAAATCTCATAAAAAATCCACAAACAGGAACGTAAAATATCTCATACTTATCCTTGGATACCCATCCACCCGTCAAAAAAAAAACCAAAAAATAACTTCTATCCATAACCAAACGTCATATACGAATATCACCTTCCAGTTTCTATCTAATAGATATGAAGTCATGGTTCATATAAGGATATATAATAATCTATAGAGCACGCGGGAAGTACGTCTATATTCTATCCTAAAAAAGAAAAAAAAAGAAAAAATGGTTTCATATATGAAAAAGACATTTTATTACCGACGAAAATGTGAGGTCATTTGTTTCCATTATTTTTAATATATCTATGAGTGGTCATCTGCGATGGTCCAATGTGATATATGATGGAGCTTTTAAGGATCTTTCAAAAGTAATAGATTTTTATCACATACAAAAAAAAAATATATATATACTTAGTTATATTTTCGCTTTGCGTTCATTTTTTATTTTTATTTTTAAAAGCAAACGTAAATATATGATACAAACGATGATGATGATGATGATAATAATTGGATATATGGCAACCATCTATTTAGTACTCTAATATCTTGTTCTTGAATTTAATTTTTTTTAAATTTTACATGAGACAATTACAATTTTGAAAGTGTAAACTTTTAGTGTGCTATTTACTTACACTTACTTTCTTTTTAAATTGATTTCTATTAAATTTTATTTCATTCCATTGAAGGAAGAAGGCATAGTAAGATACAAGTTTGGGTGAAAATAGCTTCATTCAAAGTATGTTTTTTGAGTGTTGGAAGGTTCGTTGAACCATTACATATACACATTTTCAAATTTTTCGCCTATTCACACCCAAAATCAACAATATTCTTCTTCTTATTCTTATGGTTGTGTTGTCCTTTCACGAAATTAGAGAATTCCTTTCGATTTTCAAACCTTTTCCTTATTCCTATATATGTATATATAGAATTTTTTGGTTCTTGAACAACGATAATGATGACTACGACAATAACAACTACAACAAATTCGACACAACAAATAGTAGTAGTATATGCGAGAACGTTGTATTCCTGGATATTTTTTTTCTCTTTTTTTTTGGTATTTTTTGGGAATCCTTGTAATGTATTTGCCCTTCGGTTTCAGTTTTCGTGTTTAGGTCAGGGACATTTTGTATTGATTTTATTTTTATTTTTTTTTTTCAATTTGGTTTTTGTCTGGTCTGGTCTTTTTCCTTTTAGTTTTTTTGATGATTTCCGATTTTACATAGAAAAAAATATATACACATTTACTATCAATTGAAAATATATCGAAAGGACATTTTTAATTTGTAACAAAAGTCCATGACTAGTGTCGCGTAAATACATTTTTTTTTTTTTAGATATTTGTGTTTATATTATGTAGATCAATGCTTTTTGAAAGATGGACTTCACAGAATTATTAATATTTACTTTTATAATTGAAAAGAAATTATCCAAAACATTGCTCAATGTTCCGGAACCTTTCCTAGATAAATGAAATAAGTTTCAAAATCACTTACAATACAAAAATATTTAAATATTTCCTGGATGAATATTTTCCTGAAATTCCAATTTCAAAATCAATATACTTCTGTAAGCAGTTTCTTAACTTCATTTTTCTAAATAATTTCATTGGAAAATTTTTGTCTGTCGAAATATAAATACCATCAATGTTGACATATTGGATTACAATAATTATCTCCTTAATTAACCCTTTAACTTGGGTTTTCTCGTTGTTATTTTTGTTTCTCGTCTTTTATATATGTATATATTTTTCCAGCTTAGATCTATTTCCTATATTTTCCACCCTAGAACAATGATTCCAATTAATACTTAAAGTCTTAAACTTTTTCTTCTTCTTATATTTGCCCGCAAGTTCTTTATCCTTTCTTTATAAAATGTTTAGACTTTATGCTATATATCGTTTACAAGATTAAAAACTCCCTAGTTGTATTTTTTTTTTTTTGGCTTGCTTGTTTTCTTGTAACTCTATTTTATTTTTTCCCTTTTTTTTGTATACCCTTAAAATTCTATTCTATTTTAAGGATAATTTTTTTAAAATACGACTATGTTTTTTATAGCATAGAGAAAAAAAACAGGAGCATATTTTTAAACAGGTGGGAAAAAAAGCTTTTTAAACATTTTTTGTTAATAAATAGTATTAAAAGAAAAGCAAGATTGAATTACGCCTTTTAATTATTTTTATCGAAATATGAAGAAATTTTGGAATGATAAAAAGGGTTTCATAAAAATTTGAAAATATTTGTGAAATAAGATATGTATTCGAATTTTAATAAGTCTTACAAAATAGAAAATTGAAAATTTTTATTTCTCATTACATTAAATTTGATAAACAAAATATTTGTTTAGTATACTTATGACCGCACCTGTAGACGTGTATTTTGAAAATTTAATAATATAATAAAACAATATAATATAATTCACTTCAGTTTTTTTTCTTTTTTAATAATATAACCGGAAATCATACCAAAAATTTTCCAATTTCCAAAAATAACATAGAAAAATTTTCATATCATACTTGTTCAAAAGAGAAGTATAGAAAAAAAACATGAACCATATTAAAATCGTTTCCTCCAATTGACCGTAAAAATACAGTCAAAATAACGCGGTGGCCACGGTTATCACAGGTTGAATTCCATTGAAAGTGCTCACTCAGCGGTAACAAAAAGTTCCATTCAACAAGTGCTCCCTCCACCAAAAAAACAGCATAAAAATAATTCTATATGCTTTTATCTATATTTTTTTTATGATTATTTTGTGTGGTGAACATTTTTATATATTTTTTAAAAAAATCAATCCATAAAAAAAACTAAAATTAAATTTCAAATTTAAAATTCTACTTTTGTTAAAAAATTGGTTATAATACAAAAAAAACCTTCCCAATAAATAATTAATTTTCAGTCATAGAAATTTTTGAATGAAAAAAATTAAACCATGCATCCGATCGTTAATCGAAAAACGCGTTTTTATCCACAGAAAAAAAAGAGTTAAGTTTAGTATAATATGGAAAAAAAAGAAGTGGTTTTACTAATTTGCTGCAACATATTCCCAATGAATTGATTTTTAAATTCACTGAACCGGGTCTAAACGATACAAAAAAATTGAGTTCGGCATTTCAGGATAATTCTTGTGAATAGTCTGATGTGGCTAAAATCAAGAATTACAAATGTTCCGCTCTAAACAATTTCTAAATTAACTTAAAGATATTTCTTTTTATTATTAAATAATGCGGATTAATTTCCAAAAGATCTAATCCAAAAATGTCAAAATAATAATTGTCGAAGGACAAAAAAAATTAAAATGTTAAAAAGCTTCCGAAAATAACCCTTTTAATAAGAATCCGGTCCACTTGATTTTTACCATTTTTAGGCCTCTGGACTAAAGAAAAAGATTCATCAGAAAGGGTTGACATTTTTGCTAACATTTTAGATTGACTCATGCGATAAAGAATTGAAGATTTTTACCGGATGTTAAATGGTATAAAATTCAAAAGATTTCACCCATCATCAGTCGGGATTGTAATCAACATCTCATTTTTTGATGAAGCCTTTTTCTTTAAAAAAAATAAAAGAACAAAATGGGAAATTAGAAAAAGAGTTTTTTTTCTCTCGAAATTTCCCAAATCAGTGGTGCAAACAGTAGGAAAAGGTTTGTATTGAAATAAGATCTTATATATAACATTTTTTACTTATTCCAATTCTATTCGGAAAATAGATATCGATTGTTTCTACTATACTACGCCACTGATGGAGTTTTATGTATCATAATAGATGGAGGATGGGCATTCGAAACTAAAACCTTTTCAATATGGAACTCCATATGATCAATATTCGAAATAATTGTTGTTCTTTTGTTCCGGAACTGCTATTATATTCTTTCAATTCATACAAAATTATTTTATAATTATTATACAGTAATGATGGAATTATTGAAGGGTTAAATCGTCCGGAAAAATTCATTTTAAATTGATGTATTATTTTAAGTTTTAGCAAAAAGGGTGGACATTTAATTAAATGTTAAGATTAAAAGGATTGGTTTTCCGGACAAGCACCAAACTTCATGTTTTCAGGGGGAAAAGTTTCGTGTTAACAGTTCCGAATCTATATCGATATGAACATTCTCTAATTCTAAATTTAAAGAAAGCCATCGAGTTTCATGAGTTTCTAGTTAGGTCCGCAGTAAATTTATAAGAAATTTCCATATGGGAATTCGCATATCATCTATTATATATATATATATCTATATATATATATCTATATATATATATATATATATCTATTTTCTCGTTACTAAATTATACTGTCCAGTAAAGGAACAAGGATGCAAATTCGCATCAGAAACAATCGCAAGTAAATAGACAAATCATTCAAGCAAACAATCGAGACAACTGACAGACAAACAAATTGAATAATGCCTACAGAGTTTTTTCTTGTCTTCAAGATACTTTAAAAAAAAAATTTAAAAATCTTCATGAAAAGCATATTAGAAAATGGAAAATTCATGGAAAATTTCAAAATTCAATTGTAAACAATTAACATTTTCATTTTCATTAAAGAAAAAATATTGAAATTTTTGGTTATAAATTTTCATAACAAATTAAAATAGATATTTTCTTAACACTTTGCTGGAAAAACGATCGTGATGATCTCAAAGGTAAATCGCTCAGAAAAATTATGATCAGAAAAATTTTAAACAAAATTTTTTTTTATAAAAGATTCTTTTTTTTTGTGTTTTCATTTTTAATTATAAGAATTTAAATTACAATGTTACTTTTTTTTTGTATTTCTTAAATATATCTTCTTGTGCGTGTATATTTTTAATTGGCGCCAACATAAAATTTGAAATTGTTTCTGTACATTAAAATTAAATTTATAATCTGGATACTTTTTGGATAAAAAAACGGGATGTTTATACATATTTATATGGCATATAGTCTATTCACATATTAAAACATTATTCAGTACCCATTAAAAATTTTTGAAAAAAAATAGAAGGAAAATTTATATCCGTAAAGAAGTTCAGGACATTATAATAATATTCGTGAAACGAGATAATACTGTTTGCATATGAAGAGAAGGGGTTTTAGTACATACTAAATAAAATAAATCAAAATAAAAGAAGATAAAATATATTGAAAATAATTAAAATCGGCCTAGAGCCACGCTGTTGTATGTATGCGCATAATAAAGAACAATATCTATTATAATATGGTTCCTCTCAGACGGTTTTCGATCACTTTCCGAACCGAAAAGCATATTATTCAAGTTTCAAATATGTGACTTTAATTTTTTTTGGTATATACTATAATTCTGTTCCTCTGGTATTGATTTTAATGAAGTTCTAGATGAGCTAGAACATTTATAACACAAACGACTTCTCTGGTTTTGAAGAAAATCAGTCAAAGGAATTATTGAAAATAGCACGCTCAGACGAACCTACGAGTATAATAATAACATGGCCAAAATTAAAGTGGTAGAGACGTAAAAACGTAAAGCTATTATACCAACGATACTTAAAGTGTTGGTCGCGTATTCTTTTCATGTTGGCCACCAAAAATAGAAATAAAAGACAGAAGAACTTAAGTTATTTTCATATTTTGAAAATTTTTAAATATTCGAGCTTCTTTTATTTCACTTTAAATCCTCAGATTTCTAAATTTTTAGTGGGACTGTCTTTACGAAGTAGAAAGTTTAATGCGGGAAACCGAATGACGGATCCACGACGGATTCACGACGCATAACAATTTTAAATACAATATATACGTTTTCAATTAGACTGCACTGATCGCGACGGATTCACGACAGACTATTTTCAATAAAATCTGAAAACCAAAACTGTGGAATCCCGCATAAGAATCCCTGTAATATACTACTGGTATACTTAACCATAGGACACATAAAATCAAAAATAAAATATTTAAGTACACCACCCATGGTTAAGGAGGGGGTTTATGAACATCTTTATTTCCACGAAAATTTTATCAGAAAAATGTAAAAATTAAGATACTTACTTTTTTTTTTTAATAATAATAATTATTTTTAATGAATTTTTATTCTATTTTTAGTGAATTACAAAGAATTATTAAACTGATGATGTTGGAAGTGTTGATTTTCTTTTTTTTGTTGCGTAAATGTGATCCAATCGATTGATCTTCACATTATACGTGACTTTTAGACCTGCTGGTACTAAGATGAGATATGTCGTTTGACAGCTGTGCAATAAAAAACCAGATAGCATAACACTATTTATGGTAATTCCAGGTGCCCAATGGACTACTGACCATATAACTTCAATATAAAGATGATTATAACTACTTCTCTGGCGGTCGTACGTTTCAATATTCTCATTTTTTTCCACTATATAATTTAATTCTAACAAAAACTGTCATTTTTTTGTTTGTCAATATTATTTTTAAATATTGAAATCACACCCTGGATACTCTATTAATAATTAGTGGCTCATTATGTTGCAATTAATGCAAAATGCTGATGAACTGAATGAGAGAATTCGAATGAAATTTATTCGTATATAATAATAATATAGAGATTTTGTTTTTGTTGTTATTACCTTTTTTAATTAGAGTATCATTCAACCTTATATAGTATAGTTATGTCTATAATATGGATCCGATATTTAGTACGTGCCATCAGCAGGTGATGTCAAACGTATCGGATAATATATACTTATGTAAAATTGAAAGTGAACTACTAATTATAAAGATATTTTTATGGTCATTTCAATGTTTAAATTAAATCTTAAATAATATTAATTTGAAATAACTCAGAAAAGAAAAACTATTTATAATTTATAGTTTTAGAATCAAAAACATGTTGTAATTTACAGTGTAATCTCGATTTTTTTTTTAGTTACATAGATTTTATCAATTATTGTAGTTTTTGAATAAACTTTATTTATAAGAAAAACTGTTGGAAAAATATAATTGTAGAAGCCGTGCAGTAGAAGATCGTAACAAATGAAGCCAGATGGTTTGAATTTTAAAAGAATTTTGAAGAGAAATACTCTGCCAAAATTGTTTTACTCATCTAACCACGAGTAAAACGATCATGTCACATTTCGAGTGAAGCGACTCGCAGAATAAAAATAATGAATTTTGTTTGGTAGTTACTTTATTTCTCAAGTGACTTGATTCCTGGAAATGAGTATACGGATGTGTAGGGTTCTGGACGTCTTGGCATGGGTGGCATGAGTGAACTACATTGGATCTTGTGCGAGGAACTTTTAGGAGCTTTAAGTTCTTGTCATGGGACCTAGTGAGGTCTGCTCATGTTTCTCATGTTGGGTGGGGGCTGTTTGGAGTTATGCATATTTTCGTGCGCATTTATATCTTTGATAGCATGTACATTCGAATCATCGTTTATTCGATGTGATTTTGAATGATATCTTGCATTGCTTATATTAAGTATATCTAAAGTGTTAAAAACAAAAAAGAATAATTCTGATTATTACTAACTCTATTGAGGATCAAAAGATTTAGAAGTATCTTCTGACGGGAAGAATTGTTAGATTTTAGCAGAAAGACAATACAAGAAAAAAGTGTATACTACAAGATTTCTTAGCTAACTGTAGCATACCTCAAAAATAATATTTGCACTATAATATCATTGAAACAAAATAAAATTGTCCATAAATTGTACTTTTCAATAAGAATTCATAAAAATATCAATATCACAACAGAAATAACAGGTATTTCAATTATTGTTCATCAAGCAAAAATTTGAAAAGTTACCTTTTAGCGGTTTTACGCATTACTGATCGTCAAAATTTGTCGCACGATCGTTATTAAAAGACTCATGTGATAGCATAATGTTTGTTATTTCTTATTTCTTTTTTGGTTTTCTTTATTGATAATTGATCTACTTACATGTAAAAATGAACATTTTTCGATAGTGTAGTGAATGTTTTTGATTTTCTCACGTATAATATCGATTTCACATCCGTCCGGCTTTCGGTTGGATTCTTCTTTTATTCATTTGTTTAAAATACATAAAAATTGCAATTTCCCCAGTTCTCATAATGTTATTTAATTGCGAAAAAGCGGATATTTTTTATATATCAAAATCAAAAGAATAATATGAAAATTTCACAATATTTTTAATATCGATATCAATTGACAATAAAATGTCAAAGTAGAAATGCAATTGATATTTCTTTTCCAAATACATATACATGCAAGGAGTCAAATTAACCAAATGGGAAATTATACTATAACCTAAGTTTAATTGGTTTTCGTATTATCGACAAACGAAACAAAATATATTACGGAATCCTTACAATTAAAGGATATATTATTTTTTTTCTTTCATATCAAACAAAAATAGACTTGCATATATTTTCGAATGTGCTTCCTTTTTGTCAAAACAATTTCTAGGTTCAAGGATTATACTTATATTTTGAAAGGTATACAAAGTAAAAGCAAGGAAAACACTTCAACCTTTGGTTAAATACTAATTTATATAATATCTATGAAATATAGTTCATCAGATAGTGTTCATTGTTATTGTCGCATATAATTCCAGGTTGTGTCGTCTCCGGGGATTATTTTTCTATGTTATGATCCTGAAAAAAAAAATATATATATATTAATACTTGTCGGCACTTTTATGGTATATATGCCTTGACAAATTTTAAGTATTAATTTTTTTTTTTGTTCTATTATTTAACTATTATTAGGATCTTATGTTACTTTGGATGAATTATTTTCTTATACAGTTTCTTTTTTTCATGTTGAAGGATTATTTATGCTTTAATCCGTGTAAAGCATAAAGTGTGTGTTTTCAGGTATTTCGAATTATCTAATCTTTGTTTGGAAAATATGTATTTTTCTTTTGGATTATTAAATGATTGAAGTGAACCGAAAAATTATGTTGAAAAGAATATTGAAAATTTTTTAAAAATAATAATAATTTAATACTGTATTTGAAATATTATATAATGTGGTTATTAAATTTACAATATAGGTAAGCTCAGTCCGGGTTATTCATTGGACAAAACTAAATTTAATGTGAAGTCGAAACTAATCAGCGCTTAATAAAAGTTCTTACTCTGTGAAAAAACAGTTTTTTTTAAATTCCACGTGTATGAAAGTGGGAAATAAAGTGTTAGAACATGCTATTTCTTCTATTTCTATTGTTTTGAGTAACCTAAAAAAATATTTATTTAAGTTAAAATAGCGTACAACTTCTCACAAATCATCAACAATCTTAAATGCGTTGTTTAAGTTAGTAACAAAATTGTATATGGAATTTCAATAAACCAGTTTTGCTAACACTGAGTATGAGTTCTGACGAGTTCTGGATGCACTAATTGCTAGTATTAATCTGCCAAATAATAGCTCAGCTTCCTATTACATACAATTCTTAAACAATAAGGATAACTTAAATTCGGTATTCGGCTGGAAAATCCTAATGAATTTGAAAGTTTAAAAACCAATAAGTTTTCACAAAATATGTATATCCTGAAGAAAATTTCACCTACATATATCGAAACACGAATTAATTCTGAATTTGAACTCAAAAATTCATGGGTTCAGATAGTATATTAAATTTATGAGTTGATCAGAAATGAAAACCATAGAAAAAAAAATTGGCTTATATTTTTCTCTAAAAATAATAAAATTATGTTACTCACGTCTGTTGGATTCCTTCGTAGAATAGATTCCCAATAGTTTTAGATATTATATCACAAAAAAAAACATATCTACCAGAATTCTATATGACTGAAATATGAGATGAACAATTTAGTCGACCAAACTTTTATAGAAATGAAAAAAAAAACATTTTCTTAAAATTTTTCCACCCAAAATAGAAAATGTATTTGATTGAAAATTTTTAGATGAAAATATCGAATCTTTTTATTACTTTCTTTAAAAAACGAGGGAAAAGTTTGTTCATTCAAAGTTGAAGAAACTGTCAATGATTAGAAGTTATATAGAATATGTGTTTTTCTTACTTCTTATTTCCACTATTTGGAAAATTTATTGAAGCCCAGTTGCTAGATTTTTTCATGAAAATTCATTTTAATGTTGAGTGATACAAACGTATTAGATACATGTTTATTAATAAGGTAAATATTTCTCCTATAATATGTTCGAACGTAGTTTCTTTTCTATAAACAAAATTAATGATTGATAGAAAAATCGTATTATACTGATTTTCTTTTCCTTTTTTTTTGGTGTTATTCTCAAATTTAATACTCTCCTAAATTTCTCTTATTTTATAATTACAAAATAATAAAATATAATATTTAAACATTAAAATTTGTAATTATTTCAATTTAATTTTAATTTTAATTTCATTAAATTTATTATTTAGAATAAAAATAGTTTTTTTTTGGGAGTTCCAATATTTAGAGCGGAAAATATATTATATTAGCTATATGAACTTTTTAGGAATAATCCACCAATAGTCGAGCATAGTAGAAAAATAATAAGTGCTGGAATTATTTTCTTAAATTTGGTACAGTTGAAAATCTACAAAAGGTTTTTTAAATGGTCATAAAGATGCTTAAAGAAAATCATATTTTAAATGGCTAATTATTGGCCTTATACAGTTTAGGATGAAGCATGAAGGGATCAGACAAATTTTTCTTCTTAAACTACCAGTGAAATTCTGTAACCAACAATTAATTGTCACTTTCATACATTTGTCGCTTGAAAGTGATTAATTTGGGGTGATACCTTTAAATTTTTAGGCGATATTCTAAATAATCATCTTACTTTGAAGCTATCTGTTTTTATAGAATTCTGTTACACATTAACGACTTGGAAATGTTCATTTATGTAAACTCACGAACAAGGAACCTTCTTAGATGATTTCCATACTATACAAATTCCCTGTTATAGGTAGGTATAATAAAATCTAATATAATGACACTATCTCATCTTGTATTTTAGGCTAGAAATGAAATTCTCCTATATATTCATTATTCAAACTATGGAATATATATTTTTACTTACACCTTGTAATCCTATAGGCTATATATATATAATATGATGTAACTCACTACATCACATTGATGTAGGTATAATATATATTTATGTAATTATGTTTATTATACAAATATTTTCATACATGAATTTCTATTACAAACAATTCGTTTAATATGCAGAAATACTGTTTGAATTAGAATATTATCTAGTAGAATATTAATTGCATATCGAAATTTTATGGAAATAATCATATATTTAGTAAAAATACGAGTATTACATATTTAGTATATTTAACGAATTCAGGATGTTTTTATCACGTAGAAATAGCGGCATGGGTACTGAAAAACCATCTATCGTTTCAAAATCCAACAGAAATATTACTATGTTTGTATAAACCAAAAATTTTGTAGCATTTCCTCATTCTGTTAAAATTTATACTTTAAATTGATATAGTCTAAAAGTATATTTAAAAAGGGTTCGAGACGAGACATTTTCCTGCCTATTTATACTAGATGAGAATGATAGAAGTTGGAGCCTTTTTGGTAATATAGTACATACTATAAGTGTTTTGTGGGTTTTTGTGGCAAAAATTATATGAACGTTTTTCGTTATATTATTCTATGTGCTAAATAAATTTGCATACATTACAAAAATGGGGGAGGGATGTACATAAAAAAACATACAAAAATCGAGAAGAAAAATCTTGTTATTAACAATATAACGAATATTACAGATATGTTTAGAAACAGAGAATTCTTTCTTTAATAAAATTATTAAATAAACTCACAAAATATATTGTAATAAAAATTTAAGTCAAATACATTGAAACCAGCTAATTGGTACACTATATACATATATCCGTACCATATGTAAAACAAGTTGACTCAGCAGTCCAATTAAAGGTCTTCGATAGAAACTGCCTAACATTTTATTCACAAAGGTCCGACTGTATGTTGGAATGAAATATTTATCTTATTTTTCATTTATTAACAAATTCTGATGTAAATTACAATATTTCAATAGAAACTAATTAAATTTCTGTGCATTTACATGACATCCAATACAATTTTGTGTACATTTCAAACCATATTTTAAATTACATAAACATTATCGATTAAATAACATAAACAGCAGACAAGGTCAAGAAATCATGTAGTTATACTACACCTGATTAAATCTTAATATAATTTCAAAGAAAATCAAATTCAAAAGTGAATAACATACATATACGAGTACATACTATCTCTGAAGTCTAGATGGAGATGCCAAACATTTATCTATAGTCTATATTTTACGTATTGTTTTATTCAAAAAAAAAAAAAAACAATAACTACAAATCATACTGTACAGTAGTCCCGAGCATATATCAATATACTAAATCTGACCCTTTGTTTCACTATGATTTACGTGCAATCCCATCTCTCCTCGATACATTTTGCAACCCTCTTCAATACTAGTTACGAGCACTCTGGGATCAAATGTCAATATAAAAATTATTTTCCAGAATATTATTTTTGATTTAAGGGAAATAGCTATTCTTTTAGCAAGACCTTTTTGCTGCAATTATACTATATGGAAAGTATATCATTTCATATACAAAAGCTCATTCTCATACCTTTTTTTGCTTCTTTTTACTCCCGCAGGAAAACAATACATCCCAAATAATTTTTCTTCTTCGTATTTTTTTTTTCGTCTTTTTCTTTATAGCTTAAACTATATAAAAGTTATTGACCAAAAGAAAATCGTATTCTATCGTTGGAAAAATCGTAAGAAAAACAAAGAAAAAAAAATGTTTTTTTTCTTCTTATTTTCAACCTGATGGAAGAAAAACAACTAGGACCAATATCCATATTTTTGAAAGATAACAAAAAATAAATCCATTGAAACAAGTGACCAGTTGGTTTTATTACCTTTGTCGATTGGAATATGATCCAGGGAATGGATTCGTCGCAGTAAAAATGGATAATAAAATTATTCTTCGATATAGTAAAAAGGATGTAGATATCTAATTTTTTTTGACTAGAATAGTGATTTTGTTTTTAGGAAAAAAAATGAATTATGATACAGAAAAAATGATGAATCAGAAATATACATGCTTGAATGGATTTGATTTGAATCACATCGAACAAGTTTAATTATAATGGCTATATCTTTTAGATATACCAGTTTTCATGCGGATTATGCTTAAAAATTAAGGATTCCTGGTACGATCATCCCAATACAAGTTTCTTAATTGAGGATTCCCCACACACCTTGTTGTATAACTTACTTTTTGTACCAAATTCTCTACTATTCACTGTCTAGCAAGGAATCGAAGATTTTCATTAGCATTTCTCTTTTAACAAATGTTATCAAGTGTTCATATCTGTATTTCATTCTTCTGGTAAAAAGGATTTCGTGTTCAAATAGTCTCATATTGCAATTCTCGACTTTCATAATAAAACGAATGTCTTAGAATTATATTTTGCCATTAGTTTGTTCGTTCGAACTAAAAGTGCTAACTCACCTTTCTAAGCAGTCAACACTTATGAATAGAAAAGTCCGTCTCCTGTCAAACGTTTATCACAGGGGTATTCATAAAATATCTCATCTTATATGCTCGGCATTTTTATGTTTATTTATTTTTTCTATTTGATTCATACTTCATGCTGACTTTGATATTTTGCATATAACATACTCGAATCGTTTGTAAACAGGTAAAACTCATATATGTCGTTATCATGGTCATTTTTTTCCGCTGTAGTTGTTGTTTTGGATGTCCGCAATGGCGATATATCTACAGGTGAGGATGTATGTGATCTATAGTGGAAATGGTTTATAGTAATCATATTGAATAGAACTTTTTTTCATTTTCATCGACTAAGTTATCAAGGATACAGGGAATCTCGAAATGGGTGGACACAGTTTTCTATCGAAAAGTTTTTCTTTTTTTTCCCCAAATGTAAATGGGATTCTTTTTTAAGTTAAATAAATTCTGAGGACAATTTTTTATCAAATCACATTCGTACAAAAACAACCTAGTTGTCTGGATTGTTCGATACGTAGTAAATAGTATCTTATGTGTGACAGCAGATAAATGAATATGGGATGAAACTGTGGCATATAAAATCCATAAATACGTCACAAAGTGAAAATAACATGAAAAAGATGGATTCAAACTGTTTTGATACGGACTTTAGAGAAGATATTACCCTTATGAAGTGATTTTATTTATGGACGAATAAAATTGTGCGAGAACATATTATTAAATTTTTTCGATTTGGCATTCAGAGTATAGCAATTGTTTTTTTTTGTAAATTTGAATTCTAGAAATACAAGAAAATTTTTCAGTTATTTTAAAATTTGTTTTATTAATTCTAACGATTAACGTTTGTAGATTTTTATGTATTTAATGGTTCAACACGAGGATCTAGTCACGACACAACTAACATACAACATCCAAACAACCAATCATCAGAAAATGAAAAGTTTCTGAAATAAAGAACATCCTTTTTTACCAACAGTTTTAATATGGAAATATGGTAATTATAATTTTATGCAAAATATATTAGTTAGGCTAAATATATATTTTGAGACTATTTTACTAGTACTATAAAATACTTTGGATACATAATTCTATATCCTGAACAATATTCTTTCCATTAAATACTTCGTGTTCTGGAAAATGTTAGGTACTGTTGAAGCTTCTCCTGTACTGTTAACGTTGCTATATTTTTTATGTTTCTGTTCTTATATGGTGCCATTGCTATTGCGCGCATTCATGTTCGTCTTTTGAAATAACATATTTTACGAGAGACATGAACAATTTGCATTTCCAGCATGGGATTGGTTATTAACGAGATTTATGGATATCATATTTGTGTTTGTATATTTATACCACCAACTTTAAGATTTCGAAACAAGGCAGTACCCAACAAGTTTTATAAAACGCTTCTCTTTTTAATACATTTATTTATTTATTTATTTTTATTTTTTTTATATATTAATAAATTTTTTATGGAACATCTTAGGTAAAGACGATATACTTTTTTGTTTCTTGTTCTCTTTGCTACGTTTTTGATAGGTTACCCTTTTTATAACATCAGAATAAATGAATAACTAATCAACTATATTGGTTATTGTGTTCTATACCATATTTATATATGGTACATATAGTATAGTCCTCCATGTCCCCAGAATTCCTCATCGATATATATACTATCTTGTAAAAACGCATTTTATAAACTGTACAAATGGTCGTATATTGAGGATAAAATCAACTTCCATGCATGGTCTTGGATGTTCCCATTCATTGAGATACATATTTTTTGTTGTTATAATATAATATACCTACATATATGAAAGAATAAGGAGAACAAGAAAGCGAACATATTATGAAGAACATATTATGGCAATATAAAAAGATATCAAATAATACTGCGCGCGCGGTTTGGTAATGCAATGGCGTTGTTGATTAATAACCGAAATAACTTCTTCAGTTTTATTGGTTGAGATATCCATTTTCTATACCTTTGTTTTCATATAAGCCATCGTTTTGTCGCTATCATCGTCGTCGTCCTCTTATAAGTATTTAGGTTTGCAAGTTGTTCTTTTCATAGCAATTTAATAATATTGAATTTTAAACGAAAAAAAAAGACAAGAAAAAGCAAAACTAAACCATAAATTTATTGCCCATAATTTTATATCATCCGCCATTTCTGATATGCATTTTTGTGCATGCTTTTATAAGATCATCATCATGCCCATAACTTCTGGTATTTAAATTATACTTTAATATATTTATATATGTAGATATATAAGCTGTATTCGCGTGTAGAAAAGTGATGAAAGTTTTATATCGAAATTATCATCAATGATATAATTAATTTGATTTTATATTATGATAAACAATAATGATTGATATTAATGATTATTTAATTAGTTTTAATTTTGATTATTAAAAATCTATACATTTTCTAAATAGTCCAAGAAATTCGATCTGGATATATGTATATATTTTTTTTTTAGAAGCAAAAGAAAATCAATCTTTTTCTGAATAGACTATATCTCGAAATCCTACCTAATAAATGAGTAATGGGGTGGAAAATTATGAAAGGGAAACGATAATATCACTCCTGAGGGACGATAGTATATCTTCTTTCAATATAGACTAAGATATTTAATATTAAAGCATCTAGAGACGTGCTACAAGGTTCTATTTGTTTTGTGATTTTTTGGGCAAATTTTTTTAAGGGACGATTTTTCTCGTACTTTTATATTTTTAGAAAATATAAAAATTTCAGTTACATAATTCTTTTTTAGAGGGATGCAAAATTTTAAATAAGGATTTTTTTTTTCTTCTTTCTTGAAACAGTTCTGGTTGGTTAGGATAGTAGTTTTAGCGACAACATAAATATTCCCTTTCCTTGAATATGCTGACATGATTTGAATACGAAATTTTGAATCAATTTTTTTTTTTTGGTTGATTCAAATCATTGGACGTGGAGGATAAGTATATAATATTTGAATAAGAATAAGATTAATGAGGAAATTATTTTTCAATTGAATTTATTTGATATACCAAGAAATAGTTAGAACATTTTAATTCGGTACCTAAAATATAAGCTCCTTCAAAATTTCGGTGTAACCAAGGCAATATTTTAAAAGTGTCTTATAGTTTTTTAGTTGTCTAGTTGGTTACCCTATTTAAACCACTTTGGATACATTTTAATAGAATATCAAATATTTAATTTTATTTAAGTAATAATTTTACGTCAAAATATCACAAATTAATTCGTTTAAAACAATGAACTTATTTATATTTTCGTATCTCATTGTTTCATTTCTTTTTTTTTATATCATCATGATTATATTATATTAAAGAATAAGAATTTGTATGTGACCTGTGGGAGTATATCTTAGAACACTATATATAAGATCCATCCTCCAGTTATTATACATTGTCTTCATGTATGCATATTTATGTTATTCAACCATAAAATATATATTTATATATATATATATATATATATGCTCTATGAATGTGAAAAGATGGGTCTCAATTTGAACGGTTTATAAATATTCTTCTGACATAAAATTATTCCAAGTCTTAAGTTTTCTTTCTTATATATTTTGTTTTGTTCTTCATTTTATGATATTAATATTATTTCTATCTCGCTCGTATATGGTAAAATATGCTTTTCTATATAATAAAAAAGTTTTTCAAGACTTTCCTTCGTCTCACCATTTATTATATACATAATCTTTAAGAAGAATCCAAATGGAAGCTATGAAAAGTCTTTTTTTGGCCGGTATCTTGATATCTTTTGTGGATCTGCCACAGATATGAAAATCTACTCGTGGATCGCGGTTTGGGGATCTTACTTTCATACTATATACATATATAATTCCTCATTTCTTCTCTTCTATGGTTAACCTACTCTTTTAGTTATGGTTGATTATGTTGGTTCGCATAAATTTACGTTTTGAGAAAATTCTTCGTTAATAAATTTATTAATGTGATGTTATCTTTGATGGTTTAGTTTTTTCCTCTCTGGTTTTTTTTTCCTCATATCATGAAAAAATATCTTTAATTTTTGTTGTAATCATGTTTTTTAATATCATTAGTTAGTATGATCTCTTGGTGCGTTTTTCCATCCAATAAAATGAGTTCTATAAGGCCAAGTTAAAAAATGGTTGATGATGAGTTTTTTATTTTTTCATTTTTGTTTGCCTTCAATCTATTAGAAGTTATGTATATCAAGATATTTTCAGATATATTTTAATATAACCGACAATGTCAGGCACAATGACGAAGACAACATTTTATAAAGTATGTAGAAAAAGAAATTGCCTCATGATGATGAGGATAATGATGTCAAAGCATTCGAAAAACCACTTGTTGACGAAGAGATGGGTGATATAGGCTCCTCTTGACTTGTACTTATTATTATTATTATTATTATTATTATTATTATTATTATTATTATTATTATTATTACTACAGTGGTCTAATGGAGTTTTGCATATACATAATTATATAAACATACGAATAATATGCAAAAGGTAATATATACATACATGTATATACCAGGATGAAGGCGGAGGTATAAGATTTTAAACATATACATAATGTTGATATGGCATGTAAATGATACTAATACTTTGTTTACCGTTAGTATTGTCAATTGTTGATAAGATTAATGTTCAATTGCGTAAGGCAAATGGCTTTGGGAAATTGTTAATTATATAAACAAGTATATTTTTCTATTTTAAATAATTTATTCTTCAGTATCTAATTCACCTGAATAATAATTTGGGATATCTATTTTTAACATAAATGCCACCCAATTTTATCAAAATTTCCAAGAAATTCATGAAACATTTATACATTTTAATATAAACCATATTTTGAGTGAATTTTGTAAATGTTCTTAAACACAAAAAAAATTAATTCCAAAAAAGAAAATACAAAAATTGCATGTGCACGCATAACTCCCTTTTAAACGATGCATCAAGCAACATTTTAGTATACTCCATATACTCTAAATCTAAAAATGCAATTTTTTCCATGAATTTTTATTCCATATAAAAAAGAAATAGTTTAAATTTTGTCTCGAACAAGGCGAACAAAACTCTTAGAATTTCAACAATGCCTATATAGAAGCGATCAAGTTTTATACATATGAAATTTTCATCCATAAATAAAGAAATATATGAAAATGATAATGTGAAAATAGCAACAACAACAACATATCACAGACAACAAAAATCACAGCGAGTAGTACTCATAAATAACGATCAACACTGTTTATTCGGTATAATCCTATTAATAGCGACATTGCAGTCAATATGATATTTTAGTTTGTATATAGATGAAAATCAAAAAGAAAAAATGAAAATTTCTAAAAGTAAGATCACATATGAGTAAAGATAAATATGTATCTTAATTTACTACAAAAAGTGATCTTCATATAATATTGGAACATCATAATGATCACACTTTTATATAGATATAGCTTTATTTTTTTGCTCCTGATAAAAATATGTCATATGTTTTATAGCCGAATGTGATCCATAGTATAATTCAGTACAATAAATCATAGACCAGCTGATTAACATGACATGTGCTACAACATATACTGGATATATATATATAGATATAATATAAAAACGATGATCATCATAAAATTTTATGAAACATTACAGCGCCCTGTCAAAATATGTTGTGCACCTCATTAAAGATTCAAAATGTGAATAGTTGTCATCGTTTTCACTATACGCTATGATGATCTTAAAATGAGCTTGAAATCCGGATTTCCAACGTTTGTGTCATTATAGACATGAGAAAATTTTGAAATCTATGATGTCAGAAGTATAATATGATGATCATGAATATGTGGAAGATCTATTAAATTTTAAATAAATATTCTTACTAGAATACATGAAAATACATCATCTGTAATCGTTGTTTATCCGAAACGATACAAAATTCGAATTTTCTTTGGGTGGATTTGGTTAAAAAACATTTAACTGGCAATTATAGTGATTAGAAAGATCATCGTCGTTTAACATGATCATATATTTAAATATGAAAATATTCATATATCTATTTTATAAACTGAAAAATGGATTGAGTTTCTATAATAAACTGAAAATCATATTCTTCTGGAATGACTTATATCATGTCGCGGAGCATAGAAAATATTTCTGAAATGTTGTCGTCTGTTTTGAAATATTTTTCTGGCAAACTACCTAAGAAATTCATGTTATGCTAACAAGTATGGCGCTGCTATTAATTATGAAACGATATGGAATATGCCGCATAATAAGTTTCTGGGTACTAAATTCAAACATATTTATTATTCAGTTGACAACGAATTAGTGTCTATTAATATTTCTATGATAAATAAATTCAGATTCGTTTCATTAATATCATTTTTCTTATATTTATAATTTCATACTTTTATTATTTATTTATTTTTCGTTTTCTGGATATTAATTCATAATAAATTAAATTAAATATGAAAATTCTTTACTTTTCGATGAGTTTAAATATCTTTTAATAAATTTTCAAAACGAAACAAAACAAACATTAATTTTAAAAATAATAAACAATATATGATTTTGTATGAAATATTTGTAAATACAGTCTGTTTCACAAGAAATAACAGGTTATTTTTTGATAACGTAATTATTATCATTGTTGTTCAAATTTGCTGTGGAATCTGTAGAAGTAGGAGTAGTTTAATAAGACTTGCTACACACAGGAAAATCATAAAGCTTTTGGTTAGTTCTGACAACAGAACTTTTTGTCGGGACAACTGAAAACTCGGTTGTGATAACTGAATTTAAGTTGTGAGAACTGAAAACTCAGTAGTGAGCTTGAGCACTAAAATTCAGTTGTTACAACTAGACAAAAGCTTTATAATTATTCTGCGTGTATACAATTAGCAGTGATGTCGTTAGTTTAAGAGGTATAAAACTGTCATTACTAGCCAGGACAGCTTGAATTCTTGAAACAGTCAAGGAAAATCAAAATATACGATATATTCGACCCAATAAGCAGCCAGAGTAATAATATAATGGTTTTGAACCGCTTTCCCAAATAATCAATAGTATTTTGAAGAATTTACTTAAAATATTCGATCTCTTGCAACTGACAACTGGATCTTATCTTTGTCCTTTAAATTTTAAATGTACCTCTACAAAAATGTAGTTTATGTACGTGAATATTTAATCCAACTGCAATTCTTTTGTTTAGGGACATATCAGTTTACTTAAGTTTTTATTTTCTACAATCGTCCAATCAATAATAGTTGTCTTAACATCTCTTTACTTATACTAATCTAATATAGAACCATGCAAAATGTTCTAACATTCACTGTCGTATAAAACATGCTGTAAACCGTTGTATTTAAATTGTTTAAAATGTAGTCGAAAAGGAAATTCCTGTTGAATTTTTCAAAAAAATAATATTTTCTTTTTGTGTTTTTTTTCGAATGAAAAATTTTTCTGAACTTTCGAGTCTTTCAAATAAATTTAACTCCTCATAAATATATTCTATTTAAAATAAATCACGAAAATCTAATAATAATGTTTTTATAATAAATTCAAAAAATTTGATCCATTTCTTAAAAAAAAAAAAAATAATATGTCTATTGTAATATTCAAAATTAAACTAAAAATATAAATAAAATACGAAAATTTTCATTTAAAATGTGAAATAAATGTGAAAATCCAAAAGGAAAATAAATATATATATATCTAAATTTTCACTTTTACTTGAGTTCTACAGAATCAAAAACATCGAAAATTTTCGCGGCATTTTAAATTTTTGGATGATATCCAAATAACTAAAAAATTTTTTACAGACAACATTTCTTAAATTATGATATGCGAGACTATTATATTATTATTATTTCTATAGAATGAAAGGTATATTAAAAAATAAGATTCAGTATTCAGATTTGAGGACAATCTTTTTTGTCATATCATTTCAAATTAAAACTAATAATTATAATCCGTGTCTACATAATAATAATGTCAGAAAAGTGTACATCAGATTTATTATTTTAATACTAATATGTCTTACTATAAATATCCAAATGGAAATTAGAACATATTTTGAATATATTTATATTATAAGAAAAAATATGTTATATTCAAATGAATGTTCACATATTATCATATATTTAGGTATATACTATATTTTTAGTTTGTTTCATTTTATATCTTAAACGTTTATTCTATAAAACAAATTGTTTCCCACACTATATCCATAAAACACGTACTTTACTATATCAAAATGATACTTGGCGATTGTGTCGATCTTCACACGAAATGTTGTTGGGCTCTATAACATATACATAGTTTAAATGAAAAGAAAAAGACAAAATCCAAAAAGTCTGGCAGATTGGAAAATAGTGAAAAACAAATTTCCTCACCTTTGTGGGTAATCTCAACTCAATCTGATCATAGTTGTCGTTTTCGCCGTTATCATCGTTACCTTTTGGGTTAAAATATTGTGTGCGGATTGTATATTCTGTATATAGGAAAAGCCTTCTAATACGACAGAGAAAAAAAAGATGATTCTTCTATGTAAGATGTTCAGTTGTTGGTCGTGACATAGTTGGTGCACCATCTCTAGAAATTATGGGATTTCTATAATATGGTTCTTGATTATGTGTGATGTTCTTTTTTTTCCGAAACTAAATCTTTTGAGATAAAGAATTTTTGCAAAAAAATTTTCTTCTTGTTAAATTCCGATCGAAATGAAAGTTGGACAAATGCAAAAGATTTCAAAATTATCAAATCGTGAGAAGATAATTTTCTTCTTAAATTATTTGAATTTAAATCTGTAGAGAACGACGTCATAATTTTTGGTACCGCCTTCACACAAAAACATATATATATATTAAATTATGAATATGAGAAAAAAATTATGAAAAGCTTCATAATGGAAGTTAATGATGATATTTTTACTACAAAGCTGACCATTCTCAGAGAAACAACTCCTCCCTCTTGATATTATTGGTATAATTGGTTTTTTGTTCATTTTTTGTTCAATAATAATCTTTTCCAATAATATAATATCTATAAAAGCTTAATTATATGAAAAAAAGAATGGCTTTCTAACATTTTAATAATAAAAAATGATGAATCTCTTTGAAGATTATTTCAAACAAATTGACTTGGCTTTCGCTCAAGAACAAAACTGGGCGAGAACTAAGAAATTATGTATACTTTCGGAGCTGACTTTGCGCAGTTATTAAAACAGATTTTTTTTTATATATGCAGTGTCAAGAAATTTTCCGACTTTAAAGAAAGAAAAAAGAAAAATATGAAATGGGAGTTCACGTCTTGTTTGACTCAATAAAAATTATGACTAATGATTATTTTCTTTCGTTCTATATTTTCATTTCAAAAAATTTAAAATAAAGAATATTTTCTGATAATATCCAAACAACCAAAATTGGTACATACTTTAGCGGCACTACGTCGAAATCGTTACTAGTCATTTTAAAGTTTTTTTTAACTCAATATCAAAATCGAATATCAAAGCTTAAAACTTTAATTTGAAATTATTTTATTCAATTCTCATAACTACTATATATTGAAGGTCCAGATGAAAATATCAAAAAATCACTAAGGCTAACGTATAGACAACACTTTATATCGTAATAGAAAGTCCTACAGTCGTTACGGCAAATGAGCTGCTTCGAATTAAACCCGCTCTAAAGCCACATTTAACAAAGAAAATCCTAACAAATAAAATATATTTTGAAAACTCAATATTACTCACAATAAACCAATAACCAATATTCAAACATTGAATTGAGACATGAAAAAAAAATTTGTAAGACGATATCAAAGCCTACTCGAGTACAAAATCTCTGCAAATTGACTGGTATATTGTCTCCACGAAACTCATCATAATATTATTATCTCCTTCTAGTTTTCTTGTTTATACCTAACTATATAAAAGGCAACAGGCCAGTCTCCTATACCGATATATGTCTACAAAACTATATTATAGTACGGACTAGTAAACATTCTTGCACAGAAACAGTAGGTGTTGTTTAGTGACTTCCATATAATAATCTCTATGGCATGCCGATCTTCGCCCTTGTCTTAAACCACACAGGAACTCCTATATAGGCTTTATACATTTCGATAAAAAGCATACAATTTGCACTAAAAGAAAGACACTTTTAAGTTTTAAAAAACATGTATTAAAAGGAAATTCATTATATTGAAGTTTAATAGAAGCAAAATGGTGCGATAAAACAATTAGCAAAGGTATTCTCCAGCATATACAATTCGAAATGAGAAATATTTTCATCTCTATAGGTTCGTTGATTAATCATGTTATTTCCACCATAAAAAAAATGCGCTTTTAAAAATATATTTAACTATAATATCGTTTTGTTTGTTATGTTCGCTACTAAACATATAAACATAAATAAATAAACATTTTAATGTTAATTTACGAAAAAAAAAGAAAATACACAAAAAAAAATGATATTCAAATTAAAATTATTTTGCGATTAAGCTTTTATTTATTTATATTTTATTAAGATTCTAATCAAATAGTGTGGTCTTTTGATTTTTGTTAATAAGGTGTTCATCTCTTCATTTTTACGTAGATACCTTACTAATTCTGTCTCATTAATTCTTATTTAGTTTTCAAAAACAAAAACATTTCGTTAAAAAGTTCAAATAATTTCTAGGCTTTTGCCACCTATTTTTTTTTTTCTGTTTGATAGTTTGTTGACTATTTTGATAATGATTTTATCACTTCCGAATTAAATAAATTAGAGATAGAAAGAAAAAAAAAAAAAAATAGCAGCGGTGAAATTAAGCTTTGAACCTTAATCCTCATTCAATTATAATAATAATATTTGATAATAATAACTTAAATTATGGCGGATCCCGTATCAATTCGGTAGTGATGTTCAAACGGCCGTTATGCTAATTAATTACCATACATTACTTCTGTTCATTTATTTCGGTTTATATCTGATGAACGTTGATTCTTCTCGTTGGGACAACGTTGTTTATTTTATATTCTTCTATATATTAATATTTATTTATTTGTTTATACAGAAATATACACGTTGTAGTCGATAGGAGTTTGTCGCTTTCAAAAATTCGGGAAAAAAACCAATAATTTTTGAATTAATTAATATTAAAAAAAAAAACCCTAATATAAATTCATAAAAATTTGATATTCATATTATTAAAAAGATAATCAAAAAAATAAAACAGAAAAATCCATAACGATTCCGGAAAATTATTTGATAGCGGAGGCGTCTAATTTAAAATCGATAAAAATTTGAAATTTATGAATAAACTTTTGAACTTCTGTGAAGTTGCAGGTTAGAAATTAAATTAAGAAAATTATAAAATTATTTTGATCTGAATCCAATGACCTACAATAGAAGAGTTTTTCTTTTCGGTTTTTTGTTTTTTTTTTCTTTTTGTCAGAAAATTTCCCATCACCTCTTCCAAAAATACAAGAACCAAACGGTATATACATATATGATATTAAACATTCCGACAAATTTTTACTACAGACATGTCTAGTCAACGAATTAGTCGTTTTGCCACCCATGTGTCGTGCGCCCAATTCCCAATCCCGCGGCTGTTGTCTTCTTAAAATAAGTATTATTCAAGTTCTAATATGTGAAAAAATAAGACTCAAACATAAAAATAAAAACTAAAGGCATACACGACTTTTTCTTACAAAACTTATATATTTATATATAAATATTCATACACGTATGTATATAAAGTTATACAAGAAGTCATCACCATTAACCATATGTGTACTTGATATACACTATAAAAATTGTCTAGCCTTATGGCATGTGCCACATTTCTCATTTTTCCTGATATATAAAATTCTTAAGAAAAAATTATCATCATCGTAGAATCTCTGGGAAAACTCTTTAAGAATAAATATATGTATTCCCAAAACAAAACCTGATTGTTGCCATCAACATGATCAGCATGATCGTCAACATGAAATTTTCATATGGGGATTTTTGTGTGTGGTACAAGAAAAAGGGACACATAAATGTCCCATCAAATATTATCATTATTATTTTTTTTTTTTTGTTTCTTTTGAATGATTATAAATTTAATAAATGTCAAGATTCAAGAAACGTCTTATTGCTATTTTATCTTATAAAATGCATTTCACGGGTGCACATGTTTTATCCTTTATTGTTTTAAAACAAAAACGAAGGAATAAAAAAAAACTTAATGAATTTACATACTCAAGCCTATAAAAGATTTTTTTATATTCAGAGATTATCCAAAATCTGATGTTGGACTTATTAAAAACGGTGGAAAAGAAATGGTATAAAGTTGACTGAGGTGGGACTATATTAATAATTTTCCAAACAAGTCAAAAATATTTTCATTTAACATGAATAAAGTCTAATTTTAAAAACCACTGTTTTACTTTATTTTTGGATGAAAATAAGAAAACCAAAACGAATTAATGGAATATATGACACTTGTGGGATAATTACAGAGGCGCTAGATTGTCTGCGAACAAAAATGTCTGGAATATCGTGGCAGTGTCTCATTCGAGAAAGATTTTTTCCTGGTTTTGTACGGTTTTTTGGCAATGAAAATTACTAGTCTTAAAATAAATTCTAGATTTTCTGTAATATGAAATATAATTTACTGTAATTTTGTTTTTTTTTTTACTTATAATATCATTAAAATGTAAAATAATTACTTTAATGGTTTAATTTTTAATAGAAATGAAGTAATTAACAAACCACACGTCAAATGATACGCTTTAAAAGTACATACACACAGCCATACAGACTTATTTACCAATCCAATTCCAAATATTTGAAAACAACTTAATAGAAAACCCAATCATTCTAATATAAAATCGATTTATCTCGTTTTAGTATTTGTGATTGAACTAATTAACTTTTTCATTGGTTTTTCTTTAAATTTAAAACTTAAGTAATTTAAAATTTTTAGTTAAATACATTTTATTTCGTAGTTTTGTTATTGTTTATTATTATTCATTTTTTGCCTATTTTTCTTATTTTTTTATTAAATCACATTAACCAACTTTCGTTGCGCCTTCAAATATATACGCGATTTTTAAACTAGTTAACTTTTAAAAAAAGGTTTTGCTCGAATGCGCTCAAATTTCCACGGTCCAAATTTGATGGTTTGATGAATTTTTGGCGTAATTCCAATTTGCGTACCGTCGTACTCAATTTAAATAATAATAAATATTAAAAGAAAAAATTTCAAATAAATTAGAAAATTATAATCAAAAATTTTCGGGCCAAAAAAAAACGACGACGCGGTAAAACAATAAAAAAAAATTACAAGAAAATTTACTTACAAAAATTAAATTTTTGTTACAATTCTTTTGGGTGGTGTTTTTTTTTTCTTACACCTTGATTAATTTTTCTTACATAATTATCGATTTTTAATTATATTTACGGCCTTGGAAATCAATGTCTATTCAAATTTTTATTTATTATTTTACAATAATTGACGAAAACGAAAAAAACCGCGACACCAAACAAAAGCTTTGTAATTTCAATAACATGGGAAAATAATTTTTTTATTTTTTATTTGTAACAAAAATTATTGTTTTTAAAAGTATCGATTTCAATTTTGTAATAAAATTATTCATTATATATATTTTTTTTTCCAATAATTTTATGGCGTAATTAAAACACCTTTGTTTTGAAAAATATCGAAAAATTTGGAAATATTTGTGAATTCCGTTTGAGCGTTCGTTTTTTCAATAAAATTGCAGAAAAACTCGCGAAAGTGTGTAGAAATATGTGTCAAGTTTGAATTTTATACTATATTTCAATTATATTTAAGAAATGAGATTGATTTTTAATTTTTTAATTAGTATGTAGATGGGATTATGTCTAAGTTAATTTTTGTAACTGATATTTATATTAGTACTCACCAAATTCGTACGAAAGAGTTCCTATTTTCTTTTGTCAATAGTAACAGCTCAAATCGAGCCTATAGGTAAAAATTAATACATATTAAAGTCATTGATTATTAAGAATTACATAAAAGTTTTCTCAGTTCATATCTACTGAGGTAAAAGCCAAAAACTTGTGCATTGGCATTTACTCCGCGCAGCATTCCGGAAACTTTTCCATAGTTCGTCCGGTGGAAACTGATTTTAAACAAGTACACAGATCTCAACGAATAAATGTTAGAATTTAGGTACATTGAGCATAATGAGTTGTTGAAAAAGGACTCCGAGGTAAAAACATTGAACTTCATTTATTTAAAGATGCAATTGTAATCGTAAGTGTGGAGATAAGTATTTTATATCATCAATTAATTTCATTTATTTGAGGCTTCTGGATTTGCAATGAAAGAAATTTTTACATATTTACTTACCGTAGTTAAAAAAAATTAAAATGGAGTCAGGTAGATGGGTTTTAGGAAATGTCTAGCTCTAAAAATTAATATTATTAACACGCATTTATTGCATTTAGCAATAAATTAAGTAATTAAAATACTTGCTCCCAGCACTATCAAATTGAAATTATTGATTAAAATACAAAAAAGGACAAAACAAATATTTAAAAGATTAAACCTAAAACTAAAAACTTTAATAAAATTGAATAACAATTAAAACAAAAATTCCAGGAATTACCAGGAACCTGGAGAAAGTTAATTTCAGTTAAGAACTGAGTTTTAAATTTAGAAAATATAAAAGAAAACTCTATAAGTTTTAGGAGATACTTTAGAGCTAATTTTTGATTTGTGGATATCTTCAAGGTAATAAGAAGAAGAGTCGTTGTAAAACCTCAAGGAATCTGAAAACTCTTAAAACTCTTAGAATTTCAAAAAAAAAGAATTGTTTATTTTTAATTTTATTAAATAATTTCTTTTTTTTTTATGTATTTGCAACTTTGTTGTGTTTTTTTTTAATTATAATTAAAATATTTAAGATAATATTCACAATAATTGTTCTTACACTGAATATTATTCATTTCTAAAAAAATTTGATTTCTTTTACTTTTTATTTTTTCTTTAAATTACAATATTAAGAAATGCGTACACAAATTTCAATATATGTGGACTTTTCCCATTCATGATATACGTATATTCGTATGTCTGACTAAAAAAAAGGTCTTCTTTCATCATCACAACCATCATTAATATTGCTGCCTTAGAAAAATGTTTCTGGTATCGGATATGTCTTTCTGGTTTTCTTAAATCAAAGATTGAGCTTATGGTCATGCTGTTAATTCTTCATTTCGATTACTATTTGTGGGCTGTAAAATTTTAACATCATTTTCTTCCGATTTAGTTGTGATACCATTACTATTCGTTATCCTATCGTAATGTTGAAGATCCCATGGCCGTGGTATTGATAACGGATTATTATTGATTTTTCGTAAACTATCATTTAATTGATCCGAATTACAAGAATTGGGACTGGCACTTGTATGTTGTTGCTGTGATTTATCATTTGTTGACGGTGATGTGGAATGATGTTGATGATGATTTAGATGGTTATGAGGAGCACCAAGATTTGATAAATTTTGATTATGACCAGGTATAAATGGACCAAATCCTAATAGACCACTATATTTATTCGGGATACCGGGTTGCATTGGTCCACCAGGTGGTAAACCAGGATAACTTCCAGGTGGATGTGATAAAGGACCGTTCATTTCATTGAACTTAAAATTAAAAATATTAATTTGTTAATATGACCAGAAATCGTATGATAGGAGATTTTCTTTCTACCTTTTGTTGCATCCCATTCAAAAATGGTGGTAAATATGGATAGAAAATATCTGGACGTCTTTGAAGAAATTCAGCATCTTGAGGACTAACTGGTAATGGCCGATTTAAGGGAAGTTCTAAGGACATACGTCGACCGCGACGTGATGATCCATTTGTCCACATATGAGTTCCCATATGGACCTGTAATTGATAGACACAATATTTTAGATTATCTTAGTATAATCGTGCATTATATTATGTAACCTTTAAATTGCCTTTAGTTGTAAAGGCTTTCTGACAAACATTACAACGAAATGGTTTATCACCGGTATGTGTTCGCATATGAATTTGTAAAGCTGAACTTGAACTAAAATTTTTACGACATACTGTACATAAATGTTTCATATTCATAGAACCTTCTGGACTACTAATTGACGACGATGATGATGATGGTGGTATAGTTGAATAGGATTGTTGATATTGTTGTTGTTCTAATCTAATCGTAGGTGGTAAAGGTGGTTGAATTTCTTTAACGGCATTTTGTAATGATGTTAGAACATCATGGCTAGTGACAGACGAAGAAACTGTTGTTGTGATGATTGTGTTGGAGGATGCTAAAAATTAATATTAAGAATCATAGTTTTTCGATAAGATTCGTTTGTTTTTTTTGTATCATCCCTCTTCATGAACATGATCATCATAACTTACGTAGATGCCTCTTTGGTAGAGGTTGTTCAATATCCGGGAGGGGACGTTTTATTAAATTATTATTTGATGGTGAATATGATAATAATGATTCAGTTTCATAATTTTCAGATAATTGTGATGATGGTGATTGTTGATGATTTAATAATGGTGACTCGGTACGGATACTAGCTGGTGACGAATCATCTCCTGATTGATTAGAATTTTGATTATTATTTTTAGTATTATTTAATTGTCCACCATTATGATCTTTATGTGTTAATAAATGTTGTTTCATATTACCCTGAAAAAGTAAATTTATTAACATTTTTAAGATATTTTGTGGGACAATATATTTTAATGTCGAAAAACAGAATATTATAAATTATATATGTAACAAATTCTTAACATGTCTAAAGTATAAAATAATATAAATTATAAAATATATAAAAGACATTTAAAATTCATGTCCATAAACCCGACTTTTTGTTTTTTGGATATTTGTCACATCTTTCTCTCTAAATATGGAATTGTGTCTTTGAAATGAGATGCCATAAAATTTAAGAAGAAACACTTATTATTTGTTATTAAAAATATACTGTTTAGAGAGAGAGTATATACGACATTCTCGATTAAATGTCCCATGTACTGTAGACAGACCGAATACGTTTGGTTAATGACAATTAAATTCCATCCAAACATATCTTATAAAATTATTTCTTATGCCATCATGTCTAAAACATAAAAATTCATTATCTTTTAATTTCATACATATTCTGAGGAGAAGAAATGGTTTATTCCTTCGTTTTTTTTGACGCAAAAACAATTGTGACATTACAAGTGGCAAATGGCAATTATTTTATATTTTCGATTCATTAAGAATTTCTATAGAAAATGACAGTACCAGGACTTTTGTAAAAATACAAAAAATTAATTCTTATACTGACACATAATTTGGCATTTTATCAAAAAAATTTTAAATAACTACATTTTTGAATATGATTGGTTTTATACTTTCTTATACTTGACTAAAGTACGAATTAATTTAAATCAAATTTTAATGAAAATACATCTTTAGAGTCTCAGAAATTCGAAAAAATTTGCCTGAAATCCATTCATTCTTGTAGACACGATCAATCGGACTTTATTTGGAGTCACCACAAGACTTTTTTCCCACATTGACTGAAAACAAGTCATGTGGAGTAGTCCATAAGGTACTCGAGAATGCCGTAAGGGATCTCAAGCAAATGTTATATATAGATGTGTTTCATTGAAAAGCCAAGTTAAATTGCACAGTTTTTGACAAATCAGAACAAATTAACATTTATTTAAGAGCGAAACCAAAAAGCAAATACAAATACAAATACTATTAAAAAGCAGGCTCGCTTTGCAGCGCTATAATCGTACCAAAAATGTATGAGTTAAAAATTACATGTCCCGAAATTAAGTGAAAATTACGATTTTCTATCGATTATTGTTAAATAATTTTTAACTGAAGCTAAAGTCTGGGACAATTCTTGCATATATCATATTTCCGTGTATTCAATAACTTATTAAAAATATTAAACTTCAAATTTTTTGTATAAGAAAGTTGGATGCTGTGCCATACCAGATATTTGTTTGTCATATATAAGAAATGTTACGTTCATCAACCAAATTTTAAAAAAAAATCAAAAAGAAATTAAATAATATATATTTTTTATAATTTATAATAAAAATTAAAAACAAACAAAAAATCATGTTGGTTGTCTTATTTAATTGGATTTAACAAAAATTTAGTTCTGTGAAGGTGGTTTCTTGGCTTTTGTTTCAAGATTCAAAATAATATATCAAAAATATTTAAAATGAAAATTTCCATAATTTTATTATTTTTGGTTTTTAGCTTATTTACGCAGTGAACAAAAAGTCAAAACAAAAAAATAAAATAGATAATAATCGACGGATTATGTTTTGTTAATTTAGTTATTGTTGTTTTGGTCGATTAAAAACTTATTTTGAACCACCCATGAACGAGTATTTATGCAAAACTATAAGAAATCTTTCTCTCCAAAGATTATCCGTTTATCCATGGATCATAAATAAACATGAGTATATACATAGTAGGTACATGAATGTGGATGATCATGATGGCGCGGTACGGTATATAGTAGGCAAGACAGGCGAAAAAAAACGGCGCTTACTTTATTATATTTAATAGTGCTTAACTGTCGCCAACTAAATCTTTTATTTGAATATGATTCATGATATTAAAAAGATTGTTTATAGTTGCCGGAGACTGTATACCGAAGCAACTGAAATTCATGAAATATACAAGTTTGATGCTTGAAATTTGAAATAGTAGTGTTTTCAATAAAGCAACTATGCGCAATACTTATGATATCCTAAGAAATTTTCACTAGTACATTTTTTATTACTTAGTCATTTCTAATGTAAGGCGACTTGTCACTTGAAAGTAATAAATATGAAATGGCAGCTACTCAACTGTCAGTCCAAATAATGTTCAATATAAAGTGATCATAGCGAATCACGCTCAAGCCGAAATGAAGTTGATTTTGCATATGAAATAATGATGTAGGTGTAATTTAAATCTTAAGCTTTTCTTTCAACTATAATTTTTTGAAATTTCGACCAACTTATTTTACTATTATATTTCGGAAGTAAAAGTGTTGATTTACACTAATTCCGCTATTGTTTAAGTTTAGTGGAATAATTCAAAGGAAATTCTAGGGATCTTTGACGATATAGTAATTGTCAGTTCTCGAAAAAGCTTCCCGTTGGTTTTTTATTTTGAAAAACCATTCCAATAAACATCTTTAATTTTTCATCAAAATATTGGTTTGGTATACTTTCTACTTGTCATTAAAAGATACTACAATCTTTGCCATGAAATATATGACTTTGATATAATTAATTAATTTTATATGCATTTTTCATGTGAATGCTGGAATATGCGCGTTTTTCTGATTAAATTAAGAATGGATTTCTTGGCTTTATAAAATATTTTTTAATATTTTTTGGTTTTTTTAAAAAAATAAACAAAAACAAAAGTTGTTTAACAGGAAAGTTCCAATATTCAATAATTTAAGTATCACAATAAATTAATAACAAGCAAAATGAAAATAAGTTTTTGATTAATTTATTTTTGTATATTTTTATATTTATTTTTATTATAGTCGTCGTAAATTTTATGAATTTTTAACATTCTTAGAAGGCTATAAAAAAATTTAATATTTTAATTTTTTAATTCCTAATTAATTTTTGGGGAACAGTCGATGGGAATTGCGTTTAAAATACTTTAAAAAAATGGTTTCTTTTCTTATTAATTTTGTGACCAAAAAGTAAATTTCTTATTAATTTCGAAAATTATAAATATTTATTAGAATTACTTAAATTAGAGAAAAGAAAAATAGAAGCTGTTTTTTTTTTACAAGAAACTCAAATTGGACAACTTACTTTTGGGCTGATATAATGAAGTGTTGTATGTCGGATTTCTTCTCTCTAAAATAAAAATTTCAAAACAAAAACACATTTCATTTGATATATATCTTTTTTTTTGTTCTCATTATAAACTAATTTTAATATTTTTAAATATAAAATATATTCATTTTTAAAAAATCATTAATTAATTAAATATTTATTATTTTTTTATTTTTGTAGTATTAAATTGTCATGTTTTTCTTTATTAATAATGGGTCTTATAAATTTAAATGAAATTATATTGACATTCACTATTTAACAGTGTGACAGATCTCAAACAGTAAAGAGTAGGACTTAATGTATTTCACTTTTTATGAACATGTAAAAAAAACATATAGTAACGTAAAATCGGCCTATAGCCGATTTTTTGATTCCCTGAGGTAGAAATAGGACTCGTAGTTAAGAAATCTATAGTTCAATGAGAAAGAAGAACCAAAACTACTAATATTTCGAGGATTTTTCGCCATAATTTTGTGCTGGCTTTCTTAAATTCACTCTAATTCATAGGTAGGCCGAATAGTATTATTATCTTTTGCAAATTTTATTGAAATCGGTATATTAGTTTTTAATATACATCGGAAAAACGTTATGAAGCGGCTTATTTTCCCCTAGGACTATTTCTTTCTGTAATATCTTTGAGCTGATTTCACTGAAATTTAACATCGCATCGTCTGTTTCTGGAGTCAATCCATGTAAAAAAATTTTAAAAAATTGCTTCACAAATTTGAACTATTAATTCCAAAAAACATTATAATAAAAATTACAAAATTTTCTGGTCACCCTGATTTTTCCTTTATAACTTTGCTCCACATAGATCGATTTTGCTGAAATGCATTGCCAAGCCAAGTTAAGAAAGAACCAACTCATATTGTAAATTTCATTGAAATCGTATAACGCATTTTTGAGTTATCTTGTACACAGACGGACGGATGGACGATATAACTTTTGACTCTCTACACAACCACACCTTTGAAACATTTCTGCGATCATTATTCCAATATGCTACAAATGTAGTGACAAAACTAATATACCCACTGGTAGTACCTACCATAGGGCATAAAAAGTCTATCTCAAACTATGTAGTTGTACTATACTTTTACGCTAGTAGGACAAATGATATATAAAAAATTCCAGAGCATAGCAACATTTTAAGCTAATTCCCAGAACTGAGAGTGTGTAAAAAGAAAAACGAAAATATTTTTATATGAAAAACCAAAAAAGAACTAAAACCAAAAAAATTGTCATACGCGAATATAGAGAACGTACATACAAAATTCTGTACACTATAGACATATAATATTTTGTCAGTCATATATAGATTTTGTTCAGACAGAACCCGAGATATAGAAGAGAAAAACTAAATTAATTACAGAATTCCATCATTAATTAAATGTCGGATCGTTTTGTTGGAGAAATTATGAGCGGATTATTAATTGCTGGCTTTCATGTTCATAAAAGTGATACATTGGTGACCATATGTACAAATATGCTTGTTATACGTAGAAAATAAAGGTTTACTATAAATGTACTATGGAACATATTACATATGAAATATTGAAGTAACATAAAACATTAACCACATGAAGAAAAAACAAAAACCAACAGAGATAAAGTAAAAGTATAATTATTTTTATCCTATTTGGTAATAAGTAAAAGGCTCACCAGACACCCATCAGAAGAATTAGATGAACAAAAAAAAATAAATAAATAAAACATCACAGAAAGGATTTATGACAAAGTTGGCAGCTCGATATGAATTCCCTACTGATTGAGTAACTTGTATTTTCTGATAGATGTGATTAGTAAGATCGTTAATTAAATATAGAAATAGTTGTAGCCACCTTCATATAAATAATAATAATAATAATGATGATGAAAGTTATTTTAGATATATTTGATTTTGTTGTCAATATTGGAGATTATTTTGTATTTAATTATGACGAGAAAATTATAAATAAATGAAAATCTAAGGATAACTTACCTTAGTGGCAAAACCTCGATCACAGATGGAACATTTAAATGGACGCTCTTTGGTATGACTACGAAAATGCATTTCTAATGTTGAACTACATGCAAATGTTTTAAAACAAATACTGCATGTGGTATTTCCACGGGCACCTAAGTTTTAAAAAAATTTGTAATTGAATATTTATCTGTGTTTTCTAAATTAATAATTATTTGTAACTATTTTTAAATGATTTAGATCAGAAAATTAAGTTAAGCACTCTTTCCGCACTTAATGTTAAGAAATTATAACAAAAATATTATAAAAAAGTCTTTCAATTGTAAATTTGCGGAATTACTAACTGCAAAGTGGAAAACTTTAGTACTTTATTTGAATATGCTTTAGTGTAGCGCGAGAAGAGTGTATTAAAACACTATAAATAATTACTTTCTATAATTTTGCAAGATAACTATTGATTAAATATAGAGTATCTTTTTATGCTTGTAGTAAACAATGTTTGAAAAATGTGTAACTTGAAAACCCGGAATTTCGAAAGCTCGGCGTGGATACACTTACACGGATTGTATGTATACATAATATTCAATCTTCATGTATATAAAACGAGAAAACTTCGATTTTGTAATAGCATAATTTCAAAATTGCATAAAAAAAAGAGCCTCAAATGTGCCCAAAAACTGCACTATACAGACTTTTTTAATTAGCAACGTCAATGTGATGAACTTTTAAAAGGTTATAAGATTTGAAAATAGTTCATATTATATAAGATTTATGTAATATTTACAAAATAAGTATATTCTTTTCTCTCATAACGGAATGCGCAATCGTCACCTACTCATTTTTCTTTCATTTGATTTTATATTTTCTGACATAATGTTGATTGATCATCAATCACATCAAGACAAATTTATTAAAAAAAGAAATTTTAGAAATAAAAATAAAACAAAAACGAAACGTAAACGTATCTATCACCTAAAATACATAATTTTTCATTTTCTAAAATGTGATCGCGTTAATTTAAATTTACAAATCAGAACGCATTCTAAAGATTTGTAAAAACAAACAAAAAAAAGAGCTATCAAGTGAAATTTTTCTATATGCACGATCACTTTCGTATGTTTTCTTTTTTTTTGGTTTTTGGCTTTTTTTTATAAAATATAAGATCACTAAATGGCATATAAAAAAAAAAGCTCCTTTGTACCATAATAAACGTATAGTATAGTTTTTCTTTACGATCGTGTTAATAGCTGCGACACAAATTTTCTGTCATGATGCGAATATTTTTTTTTTCTGGTGATATTTTATTATACGATCAGCTATTTTTGTTGTGACAACCAAAAAGACTTAAAAAAAAAGAAAATGTAACAAAACAAAAACTACAGAAAAAGAAAGAAAAACAAGGAAATTTATAAATTCTAAAAAGAAAATTCAATTTCTGATCGTGATTAGAAGTTTATCTTGTAGATTTTTTCTCTTCTGTGTAATCACTAAACCTCTTTAAAAAATTACCAAAACAAAAACCCAAAGATCTAACATTGGAATGCAATTTGTAGATAATTAATAGCGATTTTATATTTAAAACAAAAGGGATGAAATTTATCATTATTTACACTTTAACAGACATGGTATTTTTTTTAAAGGCAAAATAAAACACAAATAACAAAAATATCCAAAAATAAATTACTAAAAAACCAATTAGAAATTAAGAAAAATTCACAAATAGCTTGAAAAAGTCTAAAGAAGACAAAAAATCATACGATCTTGAGACGATATAAATTTATCAAAAGAATTCAATGTTTTTGTTTTGGCTTTTTTCAAATGGCGTTTTCGAGAGTCTTAAAAAAAGATTGATTTTTCGGCATTGCACATAAATATTTTACAAATCAAACAAATTAAAACCAATACTATTATATGTTATGTGCTATAAAATACCATAAAATAAATATATAGTAATAATAAAATTTAAAATTAATCAAGAATTTAATCACAAGATTTGAAATTAACAATTTCTATCATTTTTATTTTAACAATAATAGTAAATGTACAGGATGTAAGCGTATTCAGAATTCATCTTTAATCTTCGAAATAATCATTGTTATTATCTATGACTTTCTGCCATTAATCAGGTAACATTAGAATTCCATTGTGAATTGGCCGCTTTGAGGGCTAATGGTTATGGTGCCTTTTTTGGATGTCATAAAATTTGGAAAGTCACTTTCCTGCTAATTGTTTCTGCATTGATCGAAAGAAGCCGTAATCTAAAGGGGACATGCCAAAGAATTAGTCGTAGAATAACACACATTTCGAGCTTCTTGGCCTATGAAAACCCTCTTTCAATCCCATTTCGTACTTTGATTACAAACATTTTTATTTCATTCGAAAAGTGTTGTTTATCAGACTTCATTTCGTTAAACATTTATACACACTCTATAAATGCTTAAAAACGGTTGATACTTATATTATTCAAATATCAGCTTCAAATGTACGATTTGCTAAATTGTCGGGAAAAGGTGCTTAACCTCAGAGCCCAGAACTCTTTGTATATGTTACACCTAATATGTATTCAAAATATATCAATGCTATAAATATGAAATTGCCGCGATAAAAGGCACCGAAATGCGTTTCAGTTAAGCATGTTTAGAATAGGACGTCTTTATTGAAAATGCAGTTCTAATTAAAAAACGACTTTTACCCTTTTGTACTTCGTAGAAATATGAAAACGGATCTCAATTTGGTGACAAATCCGAATTTTAAAGAGTAACCACACTTATATTGAAATGTTGAATGGAATCAACAATATTTAATATTGACAATCCGACTGACGAAAGTCGAAAATATCATTTCACCAAGCTTTTGAACCATTCTGATTTGGTAGAAATGATTAAATGGATTTTCCTCAACCAAACAAGGATATAAAAATTATTCCACAAAATAATTGAAATTGTCCCGTTACACCCTGTACAAATAAAATATTAAAAAAGAAATTCTACTTAAATAGTTTTATTTTGCATTATCGTCAAAAGCAACTCTAACCGAAAATAGATTTTGATCGAATCCAAAATGAACATACGATCGATCAATTCGATCATCATGAGTAACATTTTAATGTCAATTTATATATTTGTTGGCAGTCTTGAATGTTCAATTGAATTCAAACAAAATAAAATAATAACACTAATAATAATAATAATGTATAGAAAATAAAGTTTAAAATAACACCGCAATGCCCGTATGCAATATATTCGAGTGGCCATATCTCTTTTCTATATTCAATAAAAGAGTAAAATAAACACCCTGCGATACACGATATTGAATGATCTATTGCAGTTCTGATTTGACATCATTGCAATTATATAGGACTTGCAGAAAATCCATTTATTGTATCATAAATAATTGCATTTTGTGTAATGTACATCGTGAATAGTGTTCAATGACTCATTATCGCACTACTAATTGTTTTATGAACCAAACCCAAAACCAAAACGACAAAAAAGAAACACAATACTAAAATAAATATTTTTACATTTCATGAACTAAATTTAAAAATAGATAAATATTTGATTAGATTTTTTATTATTTTTGACTTACCGACTAATGCCATCGGACTGAACGGTGAACCTGGCAACATTGATTGAGCTAAAGATGATAGTGCGTTTGGTACAAGCGGTGTTGATGTATTATTGAGAAGTGGAAAATTTGGAAACATTCCTAAATGAGAGGATGGAATAGGAATTAAATTCCCTTGTGAACCAGATGAATGAAAATGCTGTAAAATTTGTTGATGCCTTAGTTGTTCCTGATCATGATATTCTCGTTGTTCTTGGTGATGTTGTTGAGATCGTGGTGTAAGATCAAGCGCACATTGTGATGTTTCCGATGGAGGTGGTGACGATTTCATGGTATCCGGTGTAATTGTCGGTGAAATATGTTTTTCTTCAGGTTTTGTTAATGAACTCGCAATCGAATTTGATTTAATCACATCAATTTTATCATTTTCCTCTCTTCGATTTGAGCAACTCATATTTAATGGACCAATTGATGATAATTGGGATTCATTTAAATTAAGATCATTTTCATCATCGTCATCATCATCATCCATAAAATCTTCATCATATTCACCTTGAGAACATTCTGACCGTTGTCCAGAAAATTCCGATAGCGAAGCTTCGAAAGTTTCCGATATTGAATTTGATCGTGGCGATTGTGGCTGATCATCATTCACCTCAGCTGCTTGAAGCTGATCAGGTGTAAGATCAATTGTTTCACCAGTATGCGTTCGTATATGCTGTTGTAATATCGCCGAATTTGAGTATTTCTTATGGCATACTGGACATTTGAATTGACTTCTTATGGGTGGTTTAATTTTATGTATGCTCATATGTGCTTTCAGATTGCCTTTTGTTGCAAAAGCTCGGCTACATAGTCTACAACGAAAAGGTCTTTCACCAGTATGCGTTCGGTAATGCATTTGAAGTGCACTTCTGCATGAAAGTACACGTTGGCAGAACACACATTGATTAGGATCTGACAATTTATTTTCTATATTATCTACAAGTTGTTGAAGTTTTGATGTTTCTGAAGGTTTAGCAATTTCAATGAGGCTTTCCCATGAATTATCATTATTACCAATATGAGGAAGGATATTCGCAAGCGAAGAGGAATCTGGGGGAAAATCAGATATGCTCGAATTTCGACTTATTGAAGAACGATGCGATATTTTTGATAAATTTTCTGGTTGTTCTTGATCACTTTCTTTACTATCCATTGAACAGTCTTCGAAATTTTTAAATGACCTGTTATCATCATCTCTTGATGTAACACTAGATTCTAGACGAAGTTCTGGTTGACGGTCATTACATTCAATTACTTCAGAGTCATGTTGCTTATTCTCCTCGAGATCATCGTCCTTTATTCGTTTTATATTCGAACATTTACTTAAATCAGCTGGCTCATCTTGATCACGGCAGGTATTCGGAGCCATTCCTCTGAATATTGGAGGTGGTTGTGGTCCTAATCGTCTTAGCATGTCTATAGGCGGTCGGAATTGATTTAATCCAGCTAAAGCATTAGGATATGGTATATTAATGGGAACACCAGATCCTTGGTGAACATAATTTGGTGGTGGTCCGTGCCCAGGAGATAATGGTGTCATCATTGATGGATGATATTTATCATAATGTTCTGGTATTGGACCTTGACCCATTGGTATTGTTGGATATCTTTGGGTATGTCTTTGGTAGTGAACTTTTAAATTTCCTTTCGTAGTAAATTTACTACCACATACGTTACACTTAAAAGGTCGTTCACCTGTATGTGATCTGATATGAATTTGTAAAGCTGAATCGGATCCAAACACCTTTCCGCAATATCGACAACGATGTTTAAAAAATGGTTCATTTCTACCTTTACCATCTTGAGACATTCTATCTCTGCGATATGCTAATTCATCAGCCATATTATTAGCGAGTAATCCTTGTGAAGCTGAATCTAAAACTTCTTGAGTTCTTTTCTGGAGCATTTCCAAAGAATTTGGTTCGTCCAAAGAAGGTGGTGGATCATGATTTGTAATTATAGTAGATGCCAAAGATGAACTAATATGGCACATTGGCGCTTGTAAATTTTTATCTATGTTTTCGTTATTGGAAATGAAGTTTATTGGAAGAGATGGTGGTTTAGGTATTGAAGAAAATTGCGACTCATTTAGTTCCTTTTTAGAGTCATTGTCTTCCTTTATTTCTATGACTTCCGTAATTTGCTTAACTTCTTCAGAACTTTTTTCTTGATATTCCAATTTATCTAGTTCATTTTTACAATTTTTTGGAATATCTTCTATTTTCACATCTTCCTTTTTGACGCCATCTAAAGTTTTCACCGATATTTTATCTTCATCAACTGAGATTTTATCTTCGTCTTCAATTGTTCCCTCTCCAATATGATCCTTATCGTCAGTATTGTTCTTTGATAATTGAGATTGCAATTGTTGAATTAATTGAATTTGAAATAGTTGTTGATGATGTAGATTAAATAATGTCGATTGTACAACGGCTAGATCTTTAAATGCATCTTCATAATTATTATTATTATTTGCCATTGCTGTTGCAGCAAATTGTGCAACAGCAACTTTTGTATTTTGTAATGCTTCTAAAGTCACATGGCTAAGCGGTGGATAAGGTGAAACTGTTGATAAATCCAAAGCTGAAGATTGAGGATCATTTTCATTATCATCATAATCGTCATCATCCCCATCATCGGTTATGTAATTTGTTTCTTCTGTACTATCACTATTATTATTTCTATCTGCTTCATGATTATCACCTGCCAGTTTTTTGTCATCTTTTTGCTCCAGCATATGATTTTCATGATCGCTAACATGATCATTTTCATTCGAATTAGTTTTTCTATTTATTTCTTCACGTATTTCGGAACACATTGTTTTGAGAAAATTTGTCGGATGTGTTTCGTTTGGAATTGTATTATCACAGATTGAATTGGATTGTGGAAGGTTGGATATATTTGTTGGTGATGTTGTATCTTGTATATAACATGATTCTGTACTATCGCCTGAAAGGAATAAAAAATAATGGAATTTATTATACGAATTCTATAATATCTTTTTTTTGTTATATATATTTACTATAAGTACTATAAAAAAATTAAATATTAATGTGGTAGAATATAAGAATTCCCGAAAGTGTTTAATGGTACCATGTAATGTTATTCAGTTAATCAGTTCTTTGAAATATAATCCAAGCTCTGGCATTCTCAATATTCAGAATTATGAGATGATATTTCTTGTATTAAATAAATGAATTTATCTTTAATATGAATTGATTAAATCTAAAATTTCCATCTGATACTAAAACCACATTAAATAGATGAATATTTGTTATAGTTTTAAATTGTTTTACTATTGCACAGTAATGTCAATGATAGAATTTCTCTCTCTAAACAAAAACAGAAAAAAACAGGATATATGGGATTGTTAGAATCGAAGGTTTATTCAACTTTTACTCATAACTAATTAAAACCGAGTAAACTCACGTTATAGCATAATTAAAAATTCCTTTTGTCAGATTGTACATCATTAAATCTTTATCATCGACCATGTTTATTTCAAAATGACAACAAAAAGAAAATATTAAAGCCTCCGGAAGAAATAAATTATGATACAAAAGAGAGACCTTCGAACAACATATGCAAAACATCGACCAAGATGGATGGTCAACTATGTATATACTCCCCTTTTTTTATGATATTGCATTATTAAATGCAACGCAAAACTTTGGTTGGTCCCTTCAAGTAGTTTCGTTCTTTTTACATGTTTTCATTTAATTTTAAATTATATCTGTTTTTCTTTTTAAATTATAAATTCCTTTTTCTTTTGCAATGTTATCGGAAACTTCAATCTTGAGTGAATTCGCCACCAAGAAGTCTTTCAATAATTTAAAGTGGAAATCATGAAGAAGGAAGTCATATATAAGTTATAGTACCTTATATCCAGTATACAAAAGAATATCAGAGAGAAGAATGAATGAAAATGTTGCTAAAAACAAGTTGCACTGTATTAATATGAAGGCTACAAAAAAAATATCCAGAACGAAGGAACTTTTCAAAGAAAAATTAAGTGGAATTTTACCAAAAACTCTCTAAGATAATCACGAAAAAGGGGTTCCTTAGTAATATGAAGTGTATTTTCAGAACTTGTTCTAAATATAAATAGACAGATTTTTTGGTATTATTGCTTGTTTTTTGATCGAAATTTCTTAAAAACCACTGAAATCCTGGTACTTTTCATGATGTTTTCAAAGAAAGAATATACTATATAATTTTATATTTAAGAAAAAGATTTTGCCCAGTTGTTAAAAGTTCACTAAATTTGGATATTCACACAATCGAATTGAAATTTTATAATTCAAAATAAAATCATAAGAAAAAATGTATTCCATTCAAAAAAAAGAAAAAATGTGATCTGTCTGACTGTCTTTTTCGGTTCAATAAAAGGAAGAGGTCTCAACAAAGAAATTACTATGAATCGAGTAATTTCTTTGTTGAGACCTCTTCCTTGGTCTTACTATATTAATAAGCTTGCGACTTCCAGAAGAATGAAACAAAACTATTATGTAATAAAACATCATTTCTAATTTAGGCTTGTATACTTTTCTCAGTGACTCTAAATAATTTCCTTGTCTCTAATTGATCCTCGCAAATCGAAATTCGTTGCATTTATTATCAAAAAATAGAAAATCTAAACATTTATATTTCGTTAAATAAAATCAATATATTTCTTAACATATAATTTATAAAATTTATTTCATTGTGTATTTACTAAAATGATATTAAAATACAATTTATAACCAATTATTGTCAAGTAAATCTTTTCGCACATCAATTTGCTATCAAGCAAAACTTATCTCAGGAAAAATCATTTACAAATAATCCTAATCTAGGAAGGGAAATGTATCATCCCGAACGATTGAAAAAAGTATGTTTTGTGTTAAATTTTTGTAATAACGATCATTTTATTTCTTCGATCAAATGAAAAGCTTTTGATATGAAAATTTCCAATAAATATAAAGAAATAGTTTTTTTCGTTTTTCATAATAAAATTTTCGGGAAAAAAAATCCCGCCGACAGGAAATCTCCTATTTTCTAGATTACTTCCCTTGATCATGTTTTAAGATCATATAATTTTAATTCCTGAAAAAAAGAAAAACGAATAACTTTTTGATTGAATTAACTTAAATTAATGAAAGTGTTGACTGATTACAGTCAGAGAAGTGTAAAAAGAAATTTCAGTTCACACTTAAATACGATCACTTGTATTCATATACTATTGAATAATCGACTATATCCACAATATACATACGGTATTCAAAATATACTCTTTTAGAACGATATGTGATTATCATGTATTTACCATTTTCCCACCCACATCCGATTATCATTTATTATATTATCAATTTGCTTCATAATATGTGTAGAAATTTCTTACACGCGTTTAATTCCGAGGTTTTGTATAGATTTATATTTTTATTGTTATTATGGCGGACATCTCGTTCTAAAACCGTATGATGCTGAATATCTATGATCATCATATGTATATCAAAGGTATGCGTAATCATTCCGCGCATTTATTATGACTTCTGCTAATTGACTTGGCCTCTGTTTTTTTTATAGCTTTGCCATATCATACGAGTTACATGTACTGAACTATAAGACACTATCAGAAGTATAACCACAAAAACATATACTATTATATTCTGTGGTTAAAGTTTATCTGAATAAGTGAATCGATTTGATTTGATTATACATATCTCAATTAAAAATATATTCTCCATTTCGATTTAATTCGAAACATATGCAATCAATCCGGACATGTTCATTTTTGAATATTATCTAAAAAGATACATTTCATAACATTAGGCTAACAAACTACTGGCAACTTCTTCCATAGTTATTTGGTGTTCGGATCTTCTAATAGGTCTGGTTTTTATCATTTTTTTGATTATTTAAAATTGATTCAAGAACATTTTCACTTATTTTCATAACGAATTTAAATGTAATAAACAAACACAATTGGGGGCTTTTCTTTAGTTTTTTGTTAAAGCATATTACAAGTTGATATGTTGAGTGACACTAGATGTCACCGTTCGAAAACCTAATTTCGTTGTTTAATTTTGAATTATAATTAATTATGTATAAAGAAAAAAAAACATAATTGTTGATTATAGAAAATTTCTTTTAAAGTAGACATTGATATTTTGTTCGATTTGTTTTTGAAAAACTTTAAGGAAAGGTCACAAAAGTTTTCATGAAAATCGATAAAACCGAATTTCTTTAGTTTGAAAATTTTTAAATTTATAAAATTTAGAAACAAGTGTAATTTTGGGATTTACGAACAAGCTATTTACATAGATTTGAATTGGAAAAAAAAGGAAAAGTAAAAGCAATTTCATAGAAGATCAAAAAGGATAATGAATTATTAATTAATATTGATTAAATCTATTGTAAATAAAACTGGTTCTCGATAAAAATAGATACGTTGGATACCATTGACTGTTGGTGAAATATTTTTACTCGGATTAACTATGGGAAATCGTTTATGATTTCAAAATGATTTTAAAATTTCTAGAGTATGATTCAAGTACATAATTAAAGTAGTTTTACAGAATATTAAATTTTATTGAAAATTGGTATTATGAAGAGTTTCACAATTATAAAAAAAAAGTTTAGATATTTAGTAAAAATGCCTTGGAGATTTAAGGTTTTATCTAATATAGATTTCCTTGGTAGACTTGGAAATAGACTGTTGTTATTACCAGAATCAGGTTATACCACCCACAAAATTAAAAATTGGAAACAGGTACAATAATTTAGATAGGAGTTTTATGATATAGACTCGTATTCAGTAGACAAAACGATAAAACTATTTAAACTTAAGAAGATCGCCCATAAAATTAGCCAATTAGTACATTTTAAGATCAAATAAGGGTTACTAAAAGCTATATCTGAAATTAGTACTTGAAATGTACTACTTGGGTTAGTTTTGAATCACACATCTAAGTTGTTCTTTTGGTTGTACTTTATTAGATGGATACGAAATTTCTAGTCATTTCCAGACGATTGGAAGCCACTTATAAGGATATTACTGCCAATGCTAGTTTGGAAGTGTAGAGTTAAAATTAGAGTACAAATAAATTAGTATTGAGAATTGAAAGGTCTTATAGAATAACTGTTGTATTGTTTGAATAATAAAATATTTAGAAATTACGAAGAAAGTCAAATGAACGGCTTAATAACTACAGTGTTGAATGGTCAAGTTGGTTGAGACCTCGTTTCTAGAAACTGATGAGACTCTGGTTCAAATCCAGTTCCCGGTTTTTCATGTATTTATTTTTCTTTGCCTACAGAAGGCTATATTACTGTTTTACTTTTATAACAAAATAATATGAAAACATTTTTAACTATAAGTTCATATTTTTAAACATCTATAAATACACTTTTTCTAGTGAATTTCAAAACAATTTCAAAGAGACTATTCTGCTAGTATGTATATGACAAAATTTAAAAATTACAAAAAATCCATTTGAATGCGTTTACCTTTTGAAATTTTTGTTCGATCCTTAAAATTTTTCAAAATTCCATATTTCACAATACCAAATTGTATCATAATTTCTTATTATAAACATAAATTCTTAAAAAATTCCACAGCACCAAATATAAATCGTGAAATTTTCACAATATTTGTTTTTCATTAATAATCACTTTTTATCGAATATTTCCGTTAAATTAAGACAAAATATATTTTATTTATTAAGAAAACAAATAAATATAAAATAAAAATAATATTTTGGTTTCAAATAAAAGGTAATAATAATATTAATTAAAATTAATTTATATTAAATTATTAGGAATGTTGCGAGAAATTAAATAAACATAATTTCTACTAGAACAATATTTTGTGCACATAAACAATGTTATTTAATTTTATGTTATATTTTTAAAAATATTCACATATTATTTAAAATTTTCTGTTGTTTATTATGTTTTTCATTAAATATTTTTTTAATGTTTAATGTGTGCATGCGTGATTGTTTATAGTCAAGTAATTAAATACATATACTATATATATGTATATGTTCGCAAGGTATATAATACATAAGCATCTGTCAACACACAAGTGTCAACTTGACATAATGTCCAACATGATCGTATAATGTCAACGATATTGTAGAAATGCTCGATCACTTTTCTTCGTAGTTACCCGGTCGATCGCACAACATTTTTGCTGCCCCACACCATTGAAAATCATCAACAGCCGCAGCACCAGCAGCAGCCGCGAGCGGTACGGATTATCACCATCACATAAAATTATATTTATTTTAATCAAAAACTCATTTTCATTTTTTAATTTATTATATTTTTGATTTTATTTTTCATTTGAAAATTTATAACTATATAAATTTTTTTTTGGTTTTGTTTGTGAAAAAAGATTTAATTTTTAAATTTATGTTTGTTCGCGGTTTTTTAAATTTCCCTAGTTTTATAATTTATTAAAATTTTTATAAAATTAATATCATAGGTTTTTCATTTGTATAAATTATATTTTTATGAAATTTTATTTAAATTTTGGGTAAACAAAAAAAGAAAAAGAAAAGAAAAGAAGTCTTTTGTATATAAAAAAAAACTATTTTTATTTTTAAGAAATTTTATAACAAATAAAATTTGATTAATTTTTAAGAATTTATTCAAAATAAATTTTAATTTAAATTACCGACGGCCAATTTGCGATTAAAATATAAAAACAAATTATGAAAATATTAAAAATGACGAAATAAAAATAAATGATTTTATTTTTTTAAATTTAATATAAGTTTTAACGTATTTTATAAAAATGAAATAACTTAAATATTTTATTATTAAAAATAAAAAAAAAATTTTTATTACCATTTAAAATTTCATTAAATATACTTTTTAAATGGTTTAAATTTGTTTCTTTTAAAAATTATCTTTTTAATTTTATTAACACAAATATTCGTTTTATGATTTATTCACTAAAACACGCACGATCATAAATTTTCCTCTTGGGAAAGTGTTTTTTTTTTACATCACAAGAAAATAATAAAGAAAAAAATAATCGAAATATTTTAATTTTATAGCAATTTAAACACTATTTCGTTATAAAAGCTTTTTTCTTATTTAAATTTAAATACTTTAAATACAAATTCACGATCTTAAATATCGATTTAGTTTAGTATTGTAAGTTTGTTTTTATTTTGTTGTTTGTTGATGAAAATCGTAACCGAACTTCTAAGAAAAACCCGTTAAAAACACTGCCGAAAAAAGGACGAATCTTTTATAAAAAAAAACAAACTTGAAGAAAATCGATTTTCCAAAATCTTCAAAATATTGTTTTTTAATTGGAATTAATTTTCTTACGATTTTATTTTATTTTTAAATTAAAATTATTATTTACGTTGGATTTTTATTATTATGATTTTTCTATCGGAAAAATTAAACGAAAGAAAAAAAACCAAAACAAAATTTTGTTTGCCTTCATTCCTTGTCCTGTTACACAAATCTACTTAGTGAGGAGTTCGCATACAGAAATTTCAGTTCAGAGGACGCATTTTGGAGTTTCTTGTCGGGTAGATAACTATAGATAGATACGACTAGATACTGGTTTTCTTCTATAAAGATGCATGCTATTTGAAAGCGCGCGCAAGCATTTCTGTTTCGTTTCCATGCTCAGAATTTCATATCACCCACGAAAACGGTTTTTCTTTTTGGTTCGTACAACGTTTTGTCGCATATGAAAAACCTAAAAATAAAAAAAAGAACTTCTTCCGAATGGAGTATTCTCCTTTAAAGAAATCTTTTGGATAGGTTCCAATGGTTCCATCATTGCTTTAAATTCGAACATTTCATTTTCGAAAATTGTACTACAAATGAATTTTTCAAAGTATGATAGTGTTGAAGTATATAAAACGCACACATGCGCATTATTTTTGAAATTCTCCTCAATCCATTAATAACTTTTATAAGAGAAATTTTCACAAAAGTATAAGAGAAAAATCATTTTCGAAATTCGATAATAGTATAGAAGATATAGGATTTTACCCCGATTCTTGTTGAACCGTTCTTTAACACCTGTAAATCGTTTACCTCTACCTCAACTAGCCTCGCGCTCAGTCCTGGTTCTGTTGCGTTCATGTCCCGCTGATTCTTTCCCAATACATTTCCATGCATTCACAACCGAGTAAAAACCGGTCGTGATTGCATTTCAAACTGGAAAATATCAAATAATCTTTTGGTTCATGATTATGACAAGGTTAGGCGGAGCGATTAGAACCCAAAAAAGAAGACGCATATAAGCAATAGATGCGCATCGTTTTCTTGTTCTTGTGTTTGCAAAGAAAAATATCGAAAAATTTCTGCTAATAATATTTCATTTTTCCTTCCACTTGGTGTTTCTTATCCCGATTCTCTAGAATAATTGAAGAACCATCGAATCGACCATAATCAAAATGATGATGATGATGATGGCTATAAAGTCAAAGCGAGACACAAAATCCACATGAAGATAAGTCCAAGAAAGATGGATGAAAACAATTTTGGTGGTTTTATTTATCTTTTTCATATCAAAAATTTAATACTTCGCCAACAATATTTTCTGGTAGGCGGAGCCATATTTGATGTGAGTTTTTAATAATAATTTTTATTTTTGATAAGAACTTTCTTATCAAAATCGAAATGAAAAGAACAAAAGGACATTATTCAATTTTGATAAATTTAATAAACGAAGGTAGTTCCGACTACTATAATAAAAGTACCATAAAAATAAATCAAGAAAATCTTTGAAAATATTAACGAAAAAGGTGAAAGAATTCGACTCTTTATATCCTTTTTTTTTCTGCTAGATGGAATGATAACGATAAGAGCTATAGAAGAACGACTGATGTGAATGGCTGCAATATTTTCTTTTTTCATTTCTCATTCTTCTAAATCCTGTTTCTGTCGTCATCATCATCATCCTTCCAGTTGCTATATTTTTTGCCATGATATTTCTTTCTCTATCCTTGATACGAATCCTGTTAACTATACAACATAGTTTTTCTTTTTTTTTATCTTTTCCATTTTTTTTTTTCGGAAAAGTTATTGCAGGTCGTTCATTCTGTCTTCTCCCGGAACTTTTTATATGAAATAAAAAAATACGAAAAAAAAATTCTTCATCCTTTTTCATTCTTTTAAAATTTTCATTTCCGTTTTTCAGTATATTTTCTTTGTTTTATATTTATTATATTTTCCCGAGGCCCGAGATGAAGAGGACCAGAGGACAAGGTGAAGCATTTTTCTTCCAGGCATTCATTTCTCCATCTTTTTTCAAAAGAGTTGAAAAATAACGGAAGTAAAAGTTTTCAAGTTTTCCTATGTGAGATGGACTTGTTTTTCTTTTCTGGAATAGAATAGAATCTGATGGTGAAGTTAAATGGGATGCTTTGCTATATAAAAAAAGCGAAATATAAAGAATGAGAAAGAACCTACATGATTTATGAAAGTCTGGGCTTTTGAATTTTTATGTAGTTTTTCTTTATATCTGAATATTAGATCGGATTTAGGGTATTATAAGAAAATTTTGATTTTATGATCTTATCTAAATCCAACAAAAAATAAAATTGTATTCCAAAACTTATATGAAAAACTTTCGATGAAAATTTAATTAACTCTTTTCTATTTGATGGCAAACTAAAAAAAAATTTTAAATCAATTTAAGATTTTTGACTTTAATGTTTCTACAAAAGAAAATCAATTGTATAAACAAAAACTATATATATATAGTATCTATTTTGGTATTTAGCAATTGATGCAACAATTGCCTAAAAATGTTCAAGACGATCGACCATCTGTAGAGAAGTCTTTAAAACGTGTTTTAACTAAAGCTCATTGTCCCAAAGGAGAGTAAATCGATTTCCCTGTAAGCTCATATAAGCTCACCACAGTATCTTATATATATATATAGTTATATGTAGAGAAATCCCAAGGTTCTCAGTCTGGGAGTGTTGTTCCATAGTGAATATGAAAAGCGTTTATATAGAAAAGGATATACATACTAACACTAAATAGGAATAATTTGCGATTGTATTGTGTACAGAATAAATCCTTATCATATAAATTACGAATATATATACATATATACAATATATACATAAATACTTTACAGACAACCAGTATATAAAATAAGTGCGTTCTTATATAACTCTAAATAGATTTCCATATATAAGTATAACAAAATTCAGAATATCGCCTTTAAGGAAATGTCCTTTTGGCTTTCTATTTTGTTAAACGATGAGCGAACATCTGGTATAAAGTTTTGAAAATCATTTAATCGTCTTCGAGAGCACTTTCGGTGTCTTTAATGGAATCAATAGCGCTTTTGGTGACATTATTTTGGTTGTAGAAATTTTCGTACAGAAAATATTTTTGTGAAAGGGGTTCAAAATCTTTGGATATTGTATACCCATCTTAGTCAAAATAAAATAGAATTGACACACAAATATAATGTAAATCGGATCATGAATTTTCTTTAAACTAAATAAATTTTTCTTTATTTAGTGGAAAGATTTTACCGAAAGACTTTCTACTTTTTCATGTAGGTAATAGTTTTGAATTGGGTTCATATTGATTAGATCCTGATTTCTGAAATTGTAGTTAAGTCTGAAGTTAGTCGGGACCTAATTAAAACTGAAATTCAGGAGATATGCCAAAGTGATTATTGTAGTTGTTGTATACAAAAATATTATGAAAGGAAATGGAAGACACTAAACTAGTTAGATAAATGAATGCATATATAGGATCGCATTTTCTAACATAACTTTGAATTCATTCTTGATAGAATAACATTAAATGGTATTTTGATTGCTTTTTGCTCATCTATAACCATCATACCCTCAAACGATAAACTAGTTCAATATTCAATACAAATTTACAATTATTTTCAATTTTGTAATTCTATATTTATTATTAAATCCCAAACAAAGGGAGTTCGACTAGTACAGGACTACTTCGAGTATCCTTGAAATTCTATTAATAATTTAACGATGAAATTCTAGCCATTAACTAAAAATTTTCTAATTATATTTTTGAAGTTTGAAAAAATGTATATGAAATTATAAATCACGAAGAATTTTTGAAAATCAGTCCGCCCTCACTGATTTCCCAATTAAACAAGAGACCTAATGTTCTATTGAAATGTGCCACGTGTCAAAAATCCATTTTTCCAGCCTTTTATATACAGAAAAAAAAATCCCTTCCTTTTAATAGAAGAAATATATAGAAAAATTCTTTTCAAGAAAAACATTTCCCTAATTTAGGAAAAAGAATAGCATCCGTAATAGTAATATAGATAAAAATATACGTCCTTATCACATATGGCGAGAAATACCTTCAATACCACCCTCACATAATCTGTATACAAGGACGTTAGGTAAAAACTAATGGCATAGAAATGCACATCGGTTTGACAGACGACACATTTGTTGAATTTTGTTTTTTTTTTTTTTGGTCTTTGAATTTTCGAGGGCAAATTCTAAGACTATGGATTAGGTGAAAAGTGTGGCAAAGTTCAAAAACTACCTTTCGACCCTTAGAAATACTCGTAACAGTGAAATGATAACAAACACCCGCTCTGCCGCAGAAAATAATAATAATAATATAGTGAAGCCAAACCAAAATTCATGTTAGGGTGCCCCAATTTTTATGTGTTTTTAGGGTTTTAAAGTTGTTGTTTTTTTTTTTTTTATCCTACAAAATATAGAATTGAAATCCTATATCAGTTTTGATCATTATTATAAAACGATCGTGTTGACCTCATGTGGTGAAAATAATGGTCAGTAGTGAAACCGTTTGACTTCTTATTAATCAATTTCTAGAAAAAAAGAAATAATAATAAAATTTTAATATTTTTTAAAAACGTATTTTAAAGCCTCTGTACAATGTTGCCCAATTTATCGATCTTGTTTCATGATTCCCAAATCCAATTGTAAACTAATAAATGCAATTATATGGCAATTTGATGTAAAATATATGATAACTCCCTAAAAATTAAGGAACCGACAAATTTCTTTTCGGAAAAAAATGATCCAATCTTAGACCTATCTATTTTTTTTTTCTGGAACAAAAGATCCTTTTCTAAGATGATCCTTTTAACTACAGTTGAAGTGTGCTCTAGAATTGCAAATATCAAGAGGATATTATATTTTTTTTTGTTCGTTAATAGTTTTCCCATTTCTTGAGAAATAATTTCTTAAGAACACGTCAAATATGGGTATTGTTTATGGGTTGACAAAAATATTTCTTTTTCTTTACAGAGAGAATTTGAATTGATTCATTCATGCGACATGAAATATTCCAAGGTATAATTTCATACAGGATTTGAGAAGTAGAAAGAAAAAAAAAAAAACAGAAATTTCATAGCTGGATATCTTTTCTTAAATATTTGTCATTTTTTGATCTTTAATCATATAAGATTATGAATAAAGAATATTCAATTCAATTTCTGTAAATTTTTTTGAAGCGCCTTTTCATAAATATTAGTTTTCAATTTCATCATCTTTTGTCACAGGACTTTTATGGCCTACTGGTTTTCTTTAATTATTGTGCGGTATAAGCGATTTTTTTTTTGTTGTTAAATATGATAATACATAATAAAGGAATATTATATTCGGTTTACTTTTTGGTTGACATGAAATTTGATATGTTTTTGTATATTGGTTTTTTCAAAAGGTATAATAAGGATTTTATTTCCGTCCTCTCGGAAATATTTATTAGTATAATAACTTTAAAAGAAATCATCTTTAATTTGAAAATTTTAATCTATGTACGCAGTTTTGCGCAAACGATTGGCTTGGATTTATAAACGCATGATCAAATTTTTTATTTGATCCAAAAAGTAATTTCAACTGGAACGTGGTTGGAGTTGAAAATCATGTCTTATTCTACAATATCGTATTTAACATCTAGTTCAAGTGAAAAATAATTACACGAAGAATCTCGTGTAAATTGATACTAAGTTTAAAAAAAATGTCACAGTTCGCGTCTGTTATCCACTATTTAATAGATTACTAAACTTTGCTAATATACCAAAACTTCACTCAAAGAAAAAACTTAGAGATCTGATCCATATTTTTCGAGAACAATTTTCATAGGTTTGATCAAATTTTAAATTTAAGTTTCAAGCTTTATGGTTTTCGTTGGTTAATAGGATTCTATAAAAATTATTGCTTTCAATTACTAATTTTTGAGGTGTTAGAACGTAATTTTTTTTTGGGAGACTGTTGGAAGATTGTTCCAACAATAAAATAATTACGTCTTCGCATATTTTCTGCCCGAAAAGAAATTAAAATAACATTAATTTACAAATGAAACAAAATTCTTCAAAACTTTTCCACCACAACATATTACCAACTGTCGAATGATCTAATTTCCATCAAATTATTAAAAACTCATCATCCTCAATAATTTTACCAATTTGTAATGCCCATTTATGCTCATAAAAATTAAATTCACCAAAAAAAAACAACAACTATGAAAAATTATGTTAAATTCTGTAGCAGGGTCCAAATTACCGAATTTATTTCCAAAAAAACTGAAATTTATGACATCCTAAAAAAGAATATATATATCGTATATGAAAAAAGTGTCGAAATTAGATCATATGGCATTCAATACGTCGGTTCATAAAGACTTCACCAATTTTCTATATAGTAAATTTTTCCAACATAAAAAATTCCCGATCAATACTAAAAAATTGATATTCGACTAATATCATTTTCTCGATAAACATTTTTTTTTTGTTATATTGTTTTCTCAAAGACTAAATGATTTTTTTTTTCTGGTCCCAAAATTTTATTAAAACTTATTGCGACAAGCAATCATGCCATCGGACATATGTTTACATAGTGGCGGGCCCTCGATTGAAAAGTACTTAAAATATTGTCGTTATTTTTCGATATAAATTTGTCATATTATAAGAACACGAGAATTAATAATATGTCGTTTATTTGGGTTACAAATTAGACCACACATGACTTGAGAAGAAGAAAAAAAAAACAAACTAGATCATATAGATTTTGGATATATTGAAAAAAAAAATTGGTAATAAGTGCATTCTTTTTTTTCGAAAAGGAAGGAAGGGATTTGAATATCCCTCGTTTTTTTTTTTTGTAGTCCTTATAAAAGATTACAATAATATTTCTGTTTGACATTATGGTTTTGATTGAAACTAGAAAGAAATCCTGCTCAAAATCAATATTTTGATTCCTTGTTTTCCTTTTAACAAAATTGATATAGCAAAAAAAAAAAAAAAAACAGGGATAAACTATTTCAAATAAAATCAAGGATTTCAAGAAATTCTCACTGGGATTAAAAATGGTGTTTAGTAGAATTTGAAAATATAAAAAATTACTTATGCAAAAAGCATGCGAAATTGAATTATTTCGGTGTTTTTTAGCATTACTAAACGATTTCAAATACCTATTTTTATTTGTCACCCATTTTGAATAGATAATGAAAAGTACATACCCTTTTTTAATATTATTATTAATATTATTATTATTAAAATATTCTTTCATATATTATAATATCAAAAATGGCCGCGAACCCTTTTTTCATATATGTATAAAAAACCTGGGATGGATTTAGTTTAATTCATTTCATTCCTTTTTTTTTTATTAATAATAATTCACCCCAACCATTTTTCATTTTAAATATAGATTCTATCAAATCCGGTTTAAAATCAGAAATCTAGAATTCAGAAGCTGGAGGTTGAACTAAAAATACCTTACAATACCTGTATTGTAATAAACTTCCTGAAAAACATCAGGCAATATATGGGGTGGGTTTGGTTTTATATATGATTATGATGGTCTCATCCCTTCAGATGATAAAAAAAGGTATAAGATAAATACTCATAATTCCTAAAATTATTTGCGAATGAATGAGTTTTAATAATTAAACGATAAAAAAAATAAGTTTCTGCTTCGATATCCATCCAGAAAATATTGTCAACGTTTTTAATAAATCACCCCAAGTCATTCTTGTTTTCTTGATTATATGCGGTTTTAATATATATTTATTTAGGATTCAGTCTCCTGGATTTTTAGGGATAAATATTTCTTTTGCCCTAAAGGGTCTGGATTCAGATTTTTTTATATTATTAGGATTTTAATTATGTCATGTTTTTTATTATTATATAAAATTCATTTTTTCATGAGATTTGTTCAATGAACTGAATAATAAGTAACTAAGTACAGTTGACATATTTGTAAGGACTTAAAAATTCGGGTTTTACAAAAATTGTAACTTATTCAATGCAATTAATTCCCATGAGATATATTAATTAACTATTATTAGTTTTATTTAAGCAAAGTTTTGTAAACTATTCAATTTCATTTTCATTCATAATATTATATTACACCCACAAAATTTTATATCAATGTTAAATAAGAAAACTAAACGAAAACCGCGTACCTTTTGAGACTTTAAATTTTCCATGATGGCAGTTGTCAACAACATCCGAAATGAAACTAAAATTATTACCATTTCCTTTCTGACAAATGTGCCATATAGAAAATGAAGTGCTAAATAATTTTTATTTGTGTACATATTTATTTACTTTTATTTTTGGTGATGATATTAATTTTTCTTTTATTTTTTCCTCGAAAAGAACCGAAAAAAAACAATTTTGAAATTTAATACTCGCGGTTAAAATTTTGAATTCTATAACATCATTAATGTCTTCTTATATATGTGCGAGTATAGTTCGATAGCTGGAAACAAATTTCCCAAAAAAATATACTAGGTATATGAAAAAAAATCTGAAAAAATTATGTTATATTAAAAGAAAAAGAAATATATATATATAAATCCAATGATTTTGTTCTATAGAGAAGAGACACTATCGAAGCCACACCTGTTTAACCATCATCCATTCATTTGTTATATGTTTTTTTTTTCTGTTTGTTTCTGATATTCACTCGCGGATGGAACATAAATTAAAATTTAATTTAAATATCCTGAATAATATCCCAATAGTATATATATTTCTTAAGTTTTCGTTTTATCTTTGAAAATCTTTAAGTAATCATCACCAATGTTTTTTAAGGGGTCCCAAGTTGTCTGGTGAAAAATTTTTTTTTTTAAGTTGTGTCTTGTTAATATGACATCTTCCATAACCCAACCAAAAAAAAAAGCCAAAAAAAAACATAGTATAATAAAGGATCCAAAATAGAGGGCCAAATAAATTTTAATTTCTCATTTAGTCGCCGACATAAGCTTCGGTCATTATAATAAATGCCTGATTGTAACACATAATATAAAATACAAGATGAAAATGATATTATAGAACAAACACATAACGACTATGAAATTGGAGGAGTTGTATATATATTTTTATGATATGAGATGACGAAAAAAAAAATAAAAAATCTTCCGACATCTCAGGGCACAAATGGAGGGAATCAGTTGAGTTTTTTTTCTTTTGGTGAAGATCACACAAGAATTTCTATATACTCTTATACAAGTATGCCATGTATCTGACTACAATCAAATTTTTGTGGATTTTGTTGGTTTTTGTTCCCATTATTACCTATAACCAAAATGTATAAACCAAACGAATAATGTAACTCATATAAGACTTTAAACTAACTAAGTTATGCTTATATGTGGTTATATTATATCAAAATCTTTGATAGGATACTTATTATAAAAAAGAAGAAAAAAAGTGGCCGAGAGAGTGTTAAGATTTATAGCCAAGAAGAACTCATGAATGGACCAAAATTGATCAGAATCTGACAACGATTTCTTTCTTTTTTTCTGTGTTCTGTTGACGATGGTGTTTTTTTTTAGTCGTCTTGTTGTTGGTTGGAAGAAAAAAAACCAAATATTCCACAATAATAATGATCAGAAGAAAGAGAGGTGTCCTCTGGCTGTAGTTTATTTGTGAATGAAGCGAACGAAAATAAATAATTGCTTGACGGCCACAAAATTGTTGATATTTATAAAAAGTTATCATAATTTGAGAAAAAGGTGATCTTGGGCGGTGATCGTGAACAACATGAAATGACTTTAAATTGATTTAATTATTTTCTTTTTAACAGAACGATTTGTCATGAATTTGAATATTGTAATAAATATCTTAACAAAGTACTATCTTAATAAGATTGAATATAATATGTAAATGTTGCTAAAAGTAAAACATGCTACTTAATGTAGTATTTTGTATTATATAAAATATTATCGCATTTGATTTTCCATCTAAAATAAATGTAATCAATATTTTGATTTCTTTTTTAAAATAAAAATTCAAATTGATGCAATATTTTCTATAATTTTTATAAATATTGGATGAGTCAAAAAAATTATTACCTTATTTATGACGACAACATATAGGCATTGGACAAATCGAAACCTAAATCTAGTACAATGGAGATTACTTAGAATTTTAACATATCAAATAGAAGTCTCCAGAACTGATGAATCGCATAAAAGTGTTGTAGTTCATAATGGTACAAGTTTGGTTTCTCATTAAAAATTGAGAGAACTTGGCTGGGTACTTTTGTTGCATCCATGGTATAGTCATGACTCTGCACCATCAGAGTACCATATAATTTCTTCTCAACAGAATTTGCCTAATGGTGTATTATTTCAGTTCAAAAAAAGCATGAGAAAATGACTTGGCTCGGTATTTTCGCTTCAAAATCCCAGAAGTTGTACAGTGATTAGATAATGGATTTTCCAGGAAAATTACGAAAGATGACCGGTCAAAATTGACAATGCATTTTTTAAATAAAGTTGATATTTGCCTTTTATTTATACAGACAAAAATTTGATTATAATCGGTGTACGATAAGTAGGCGATCCAATTCTTCGCATAACGATATTATATTTATTATTTCTAATTTGAACAAAATTAAAAAGGTATAAGTCGATGTCATGACGTGAAGACCTACATATCTATGAATTCCATATATTAACACCCATTATTACGCATTTGGAAACATCCCTTTAGACTTCTAGAGACAATATCTATGAAAATAGAAAACGAAACTATATTTTTCCATATACCCGACTATGTTGCTTTATTGTGATTATAACTTCCTATATGGCTTCAGGCCACTTCATTTATAGTAAAATTGAAATTAAAATCCAAAATAATAGTTTTACATATATATGTTATAATATCCAATAAATAAAAAACAACCGGAGAATGTTTGAAATAGAAATAATATTGTAATTTCTATGTTTTCTATTATTTTTATTTTTATAGGATAAAATATTCCTTATTTTTCTGGCTAATTTTCTGTCGTTTTTAATCATCATCAAGTAGTATTTTATTTAATTAGATTATTAATGAACCAAATCGAAATGTATTAAATATATATTATTTTATTTTGCAAAAATTTTATACTTTTTTTTTTCTTTCTCGGTAAACAGTAATTAAGACAGGCTTATATGAATATACGAGTACCGCAAGGTAACATACTTTTTGTCCAATACTATTCGTGATATACAATATACAAATATATTATACTCTTTTACGACATTCTTTACGCGGGATTAAATTCTTAATTCTTATAGGCTTAAGTTTTCTTTTTTAATTCTAGAAAATATATAATTACAAATAAAACTGGTGAATATTTGTTTCCAATGAAAAATGTTGCAAAATTTATTTAATAAAGTCAATATTGTAATTATGTTTTTTTTATAAGAATAGCATGTTTTGCTTTGTATTAAATGTAATTAAAGTCTGCTAAAAATAAAAAATAAAAAAGATTTTTTATATAAGATTGAATCCTTTTTTTTGCGTTTAAAGAAATCGCGAGCTTATTAAAAATTATCAGAAACAGAAATCCGTCGTATACTAGGTTGCAGTTTTCAAAGTATATTTTTAATCAGTTCAGGTCTATATATATATATATATGAAAAGAATTTGTATAAGGTTTTTTCTTATATGTTTTTTTGAAATAAGAATCGCGAGATTTTTTCTGTTCGTCCTCATCTTCTTTTATTTATTTTTGAATTCGCATATACTTCACATCAGTTTTTGAGTAAACAAAAAAAAAACACTTTTTCCTTAGACCTTATGCTTTTCCAGGTTTTTTTCTTTAACAACTTGTGTGAATTATCTGATTTTGGGGCTAAATATATATATATATATATGCATAAACGTGTACCTTGGAAAATATCTCATTATAATTAAGAGACCTTATTAACTTTAGCTATGTCCTGTATAGCTGATATTGATTTTATTATATTTCACAGTTTCTGTTCTTTTATCGTCTACGAAATTTATGTGTTAATTATAATATTTGTTTCTTTCTATTTTACTGATGATATATGTAGTTTATGATGTAGGTAAGCTATACTTTGGTATCAAAGAATTTTGAGAAAGGAGCAACTTGTAGAAGCTTAAGAACATGACTGTATCGAAAAGATTTTTGATAATCAAAAATCTGACATGCGGGGACTCTTCTGATATATTTATGTTGGAAAGAGTTTGTAGGGTAACTATTTTATTCGAATTTCAACAGCATAGTATTTCTAAAATAAATGTACATATTCTTCAGGCCATGGAAAGTTCAATTTTCAAATTCATTAAGACTTATTTTTCCTGAACATTACAATTGGATCAAAGTCAAACTGAGTTCAAAATGAGATACCTAACCTAAGTTAACTCAGTCGAGATTTTGTCTAATTCAGTTTTAGTTACAGAGTAAAAGCCAAGAATATGAAAGGTATATTAAATATTTTGTTTAAATGCAATTTATTTTCTGATTTAAGTTGATATAAGTCGTTTGACTGATTTCTAGTTAACAATTTACATTTAACTTAGGCGACTTACTATTACTTATTCTTAAAATTGCCCAGAATTTCTACTTGGAATCATTCCTAAAATTTGAGAAAGTAAGCGAAAGAAACAGGGATCGAAACTTTCATTAAACTTTTTTCAATAAGCTCCTTTTTAAAATATTTAAAAAAACTTTTTTGAGAACGGTTCTGATAATTAAAATTCCGTAGAAATTTTTCAACAATAATTTTATAGACTTGCTGATTAAAATATTTCTATAACTTATTTATATTTAGCATAAAAATGTAGGTTAAACTTAATTTAATATCTCGCCTATGGTATTATAGAAGTTCTTATCGACAAACTTTCCTCTATTGGCTATGTTATAATGACTATGGGATCATGGTTTGGTATCCTAGTCAAATTTCTTTCTTTTCAATTTGAATATATGATTTCAGTACCACTGGCCGTGTTAGGAATGCTACGTTTAAACATCGGCCCCGCTGAGTTATGGCGTGTACGTACAAAAGGAATTTAGTCTGTAGTAGTCTGGAGAAACCATACACTCGACACTAGTTATTTATATTTTCTTAATAAAACTTTTTCCCCACAAGTTCATAAATAAGTGATATTAAAGAACGTTTATTGTTATTAAAATTTTTATAATATGATTCGGTTTTAGTTCTTAAAAAAGCTCATAAAGCTGAAAAATAAAAATTTAGTTCAAACATAAACTCAATAATCAAAACAGTTTAATAAAAGTTACAGTCCCTGGAAAAGAGTAATTTGAGCTAGAGTTCTTCTAGACATTATTTCGAACTATGTTTAATCAATAGTACAATTTAACTAGCAATAAATTTGTGTGGGTAATTGTCAAAATCTCATATTTAAAAATTGCTTCATTATTTCTATGATCTCAGTTTTTTATAATTAAGAAGACATGAACTTATATGTGTTCTTAATTTCGTTTACGCATTTAAGAAAAAACGAGTTCAAATTTAAAATATATCAATTATTATTTTATTTTATTGTTAAATCGTGTAGAAGATATCTTATTTGTGCGAAATTATATTGGTAAGTTTCAATACACGATCAATACACGATCAATAAGCAAACATAGAACTACATTCGAATAGAGTCGAATAATAACTAGTCGAAGATATACATATATCCAAGAAATCCAATTGAGGAGGATATATGTGGCAACATTACATAGTATATCCGAAACACACAAGATTGCTTGTACTATATATAAGTAGTATAAAAGTAGTATCTGTAGACGAAATGTATTTAGAAAAAGATATCGAGAGGTCTCTCTAATGTTTGTAAAGATATCCAAGATGAATTTTATTATTTCAATACCTTAAATAAGTTCACTTAATTTCTTATTTTTTTCTTTATATAATCCCTTTGATTATTTCGTTCTGGTTCTTAATTGTGTGTTGTTCTTCTGTTGACTTACTTTGTGGTGGTGGGAAGGATTGTTTTTATCAGAAAATTTTCTTAACATTTTATATTATATAGACCTTTGCGATCTTTCAATTTCAATTTTTTTTTGTATAGTTGTTTTTCTTTTTCTCGAAATATAGTAGTTACTCTCCTTTTTGGTTTTTCAAACTTCCATTACTAGTCGGGTTTCTGTAATGCGATTTATTGAGATCTTATAATATGAACGGAAATTTATTTTAATAGTTTTAATGAAACCAATAAATACTGTCAATTGTAATGCAGTAGTTTTATCTTATACAAAATAGATGATAGTAATACTTTGCCTGTTTCCAATTTTCTATTTGATTTTGTATATTTTTCCATAATATATTTTGAAGAGGAAAACTTCAATTTCCTGATTTTCTATATAAAATATACAATTTGAGATAATGTCATTTTTTGTCTTTGATTATGATATTTAAATACAGAAACTGTAGTTGATATCTTACGAATGTTTTTCTATATTTATGCATAGAAGCTGAATTTAATTAATGTGGAATTTTTCGGTAATAATTAGGTATATTTCATTTTAATTATACTTAAATCATTTGCAAATGAAGTTCGTGTGTTCGACTACGCGTGTGAATAAAATTATTTTATATTAATACCTAAATTATAATAATCCCACTTCAAATTCTGAATTTATTATGGAGTTCCCATGCCAAAAACTCTCTCTTGTGATCTAAATTAAAATACTGTAGGACCTCCGCAAATTACGCCTCTGCCACCGTATAAAGCGATTGAAAAATTGCTGGAAAGACTGATCTGTGTATCTTTCGCGTTATAGGAGGTCCTACTGTACATATATAGTAATTGTTTTTCTTCATATAAACTAATATCACATTTAAAAGAAAACATAATTAAATAAAATTTGTTTCTAGGTGTATTGTTTCAGTATAAAACTGATTTCTAAGTGAAAGAAAGCTTTAACCTATAAATGACTTGCACTTGCACAGAGTTTCTAGTATTACTTAAATTAAATTAAATTTTAAAATCATAAATTTTTAGAATTCATATCAAGAATATCCTCGTTTTATTGCATTTTAAAGGAAAATATAAATTCATTATTATATTCTCAAATTTTCACATAAACATTGTTAAATTCTTATATCCTGAACTTTATTCAAGGATATATAAAAGGGAAATCGGATTTATCTGAATCACAACCAACCAAAAACAAAAAAAAAATAGAACTACTAGGAAAGAGAATTCCATATATTGAGATTGAAGAAGAAGGGTTGTTTTGAAAATGTCGCAGTGTCGCGTTTAAATTCCAACATTCGCCTTCACTTACCAAAAAAAAAAAAAGAGGGAATAATATTTCTATATAATGCCTTTTCTACTAGGATCTATTATCTCTTTAGATAAATTATATAATGTATAGGATATGGAGAGGATGATATAAATATGTCACCCCGCTAGGGTGATTAACAATCCTCCATTTGGCAAAATATGACTCAATTATACTTTCAGGATGGGAGCACAACATGAGATCCATAAGCATATATGTACTCGTATATACAAATCTAGTTTTTTTTTTATTTTGACTATGCGGATAGAGAACAGAATAAAGACATCCCTCGTTTCTGTAGAATATTTTATGTCTCTAGATAAAGGATATTCAGTTTTTGTTTGTCATCTAAAAATTGGTATTCTACATATATGCGAATTAAGTCATAGGACAAAAATATATGACTGTACAGTAACATAGAAATCTAGTTAGGTACATATCATATATGAATAGTATTAAGCAGATGCCATTAAATGGGTATATTTTTCGTGAAATATACTCCTATATGTATAGTATATATTCGTAATGCGTAATATCAAGGGTGGTAAACTGGTTAAGCTTTTTAAGGTCGTTATAAAATCATAAAATTGAATGAATGTGTTAAAATAGATTCAAATATGGTGTTCTTCATTAATGCTTTTGCATAAAATTAAACTTTGTGAGATATGTTTTTTTACATACATATCTATGTACAGTTTTTGTGCGCAGATTTCATTTTGGGTAACGTATCTAGAATTTTGTTTATAAGGAATTTGAGAAAAGAAAAAGTTTTCACTTTTAAAATCATAAATTTAAAGCAATATAATTTTTTTCTTGTTGAATTTTTACCACAAAAATAAATCTGAAATGATATCAGACATATAGGACAATAAAAAAGATCCCCTTTCTATATACGTGATTTAATATAAATAAAAATTCATGTTTTTTTCTAGTAACGTAAACATAATTCAAAGCTTTTCCTTCCTTCATGTGCAAATGTTTACCTTTTTATCCATTCCGGTTTCATAAATTTATTATAAATATATATTTAGTACATATTTTCTTTAAAAAAAAGTGTAATAGACAACCAGAAAATCAACACAAAACATATTCATATATTTTATTATGTATTTCACAACAAAAAAAAAGAAGTCAACCACCCAAAATCCTGGTATAAAGATGCCTTTATGGTTAATGTCGACACCACATCACTAAAAAAAAGTTTTGATTAAGAAGTTATAAAAGAAGTCACAGCAAAACCGCAAAAGCAGTAACAAATATGAAAATGAGAAACCCTCTTATCGCATATATAAGAATAATATCAGAATTTTGTACTTGAGATTTGACAACTTTATTAACTTTGATATTGCACGCGATTTGTTTATATATCACACCACCCTCAAGAAAGTAGTCCCAATGGAGTTCTAAAATATGAAAGAAAGGGTAACCAAACCGCATATAATATATATTGTTGTACAAATTCAGTTAACCCTTCCGGCCATCAAATCGAATATCTCTATAGCCCCCGAAAATATGGTTTTGTAGCTATAGGTAGTCTACACATATGGATTGTGGGTACTTACTATATATACAAAATAGGTGGTATATGTATATTTTGGTATACGTGATGTTTGTTAGATGAGAAATATCTTTATGATATTTGTTTCATAGAGCTTAAGGGCTGTTTTCGAAGATAATATTTTGAGGTGACTTGAATTTATGAAGTGGCTTTGTAGAAAACGTAAATGTATAACAACGGTAAAATGACGAAAAGTTAAAATATCCAAGAATATTACTAAAAGGATTCAAAACATTGCCGTTGTTTGTTATATTTTGTGTCGGCATGACATATTTTCCTTGAAGCTGTCATGCCATAAGTCAAAGTGGATTTCCAAGTATGACTTTATTTGTTTTATACATAATATATATGAAAAGGGGGTTATATTTGTCATTTCGTGGTATTAAATTGAGGTTTATTGGTTATTAAGTTTTTGCGTTTTGAAGAGTTAACGAGTTTTATATACAATACAAAGATTTAGAATGATAATGTACGAGGAAGATTTTATATATGCCGGATGTAATTTCGTACGTTTTCGAATTAAAATATAAAATTATTTCATTTGTATTAAGATCTTAAGTTTTTTCTTTGTTTTTAATTTGATTTTGTAAAACAACATGATCTAATTAAATCCTATTTTGTTGATCTTTTTATAGTTAAATATTAAATTCCAATATAAATTTTTACTGATTCAAATTCATGTAGCGTAAATAAGAAAGATATAAAATATATACGCGAGATGTTATTAAATTATTGTTAGATTACAAGAATATATGCTAAATCATATCGAAAAATTAAAAAGGTTTCTCTTTACAACAACTCAAGGTACAATTCATGGTATTTGAATCAAATCAACATTATAGGAGAGAAAAAATTAAATCAGATCAAAAACAAATTATAAACAAATATTGTATAGCTTCTATTTTCTAGGTATTACGATCTAATGAATCCAGACAAATAGCTTTTTAATCTGGTCTTTAAAAAAAAAGTAAACAAACTTTGGACGAGACAGTGAACAAGAAAAAAACACGCTCCTATTCCTATAGTCCTATTTAAGATATTCATTTGTATACATTTCCAAGTAAACACGATTTTGGTTTAGGTTTGAGATAGATGGTGACGATTTTCTATACTGTTTGTTATGGATTTTGGAAATTTTCTTAGTATTTCACAAAATACGTGCGTAAAGTAAAACATTTTAAAGGGTTAAATTTTCTAACGACACAATTAAATATTATTGTAAAATATATAAATGTATTATTTACGAAATTTATATGGACATGCGCTTTTTCCAATCAGAATAAAAAACTTCACACCTACAATTTGGTCTCATTCCAATTCAATCAAAACATTGTCATAAAAGAAAAATTAAAAATAAAGAAAAACCTTTACGGATTAGAATTTTGTAAAAACATTTCAGTCTTGGTTTTGTAGTAAATCAAAAATAAAGTTTCCCTAAATCAAGATAAAGAATTTTATTCAGAAAAAAAATTAAATGTGATCGTAATTTTAATTTAAAAGAAATTAATTTTCTTAAATTTATTAGAAAATTCATCTTAAAACAAATTAAAAATTCTTTAAAATCCATTAAAGTACATGTACAAGGGTATAACCGCAAGTGATCGTGGATCAGTTGGGAAATTTTAAATTTTCATTTTTCATAAATAGTGCACTTTTTTTCTGTGAGAAATTTCAATAAAATCATTTTATTTGTTTAATCAAATTGTTTCAATTCAATTCACCATATTTAGTTTCCTTTGGAAAACATAACGAAAAACATAAAATTTTTGTTAGTAAATTCGCTAAATATGTTATATAGTATATAAAAAAGAGATGAATTTAGAAAACAACAATTTACCTATAAGTCACCCATGTTAGGATAAGGAAAAAAACAGTAGCTGGTTATAGTTGCACAAAGTATATAATAAAACACGACATGGCCTTTAGATAACAAAAACTTGAAAGACGTAGACCCGAATACGCCACACCAAATTGTCGAACTAAAGGGAAACATATTATATAGAAGACAAATAGTTACACATATAAGTGTATTCTTTGATCTTGCAAACGTTTACGATCTTTAGCATTTTTTTTCTTCACTAGAATAAAAATAAACAAAACATTGTCCTAATACAATATAACATATTATTTATTTTCATATGAGTTGCCCTTTTTTTTTTTTACTTGTGCAATATGTGGCGCCCAATACTCTCTTCCAAACATGTAGTATATCTCAATAGAATTATGTTTCATTCAATTTCGTTGTATATATACCTTGAAATTTTTTTCTTCATTATTTCTCCTCCCCAATAGAGTTTGTATACGATAACAATAAAAAGGTAGAAATGTATGTCCTTCACAATATGATCAGAATAGGTTTTTATAAAGTCGCCAAGTTTACTATATACGAAATATATCATCATGTTCTAAAATCCATAGAATCATCTTGTTCTGTTATTCTTAAATAGGTATTATACCATAAAGAAGAGGAATTCTGGCCCCAGCCGTTAATGTTTGCCATTTCTATAATACCCATTGGTAAACTATTATATTTTGTGTTACTTGTTGGTTTTTTGCCTTTAAATTTTTCATCAAACCTAAATACAGAATTTTTTGTATATGCAAATAATCTCAGTCACGATTTTCAAGTACTGTCCCCAAAGAGTTGTATATTCCCGAAAGCAAAAAAACAAAAAAAACAAAAAACCCATTCGTAAAAGTAAGAAGTTGTTAATTATTTTTATGTTTTAGTTTCTTTTTTTAATGGTGATAAAGGATTTTTGAGTACAAATGAATTCAATTTTCTTATATTATAGAAAGATTATAAATTGTATAAAAATTTTTGTCGCTTTTTCAATACTGCACATTATATAAAGAAATATATATATATATAGTTCCAAGGGTCCCAATAAAAAAACATTGAAAAGGGTTAAAAAAAACCTCAAGAAGAAAAGTTCAACAGAAATCGCATATAAAGGGATATGTATGTTATTTTTTTGGTTTCTTTTTTAGGTCGGTACCGATGTAAAGGCTCGATAATTGCCCTTGAAAAGATGAAAATCACATCGGAAGACATAAACTTTCCAAGTTATGTTGTACATTTTTGTCTATAGGACATGAATTACATAATAACGTGACTTATCGGTGTTCCTTTATCTTCCTTTAAAATAGGAATATTTCTATATATCACATATATAATAATATGTCTTTGTATATTATGTATTATTAACATTATAAGCTAACTAATTCTTATGCATATTTATGAGAGTCACATATTCATGATGATATAAAAAGATACGATAAAGGATATGGGAAAAAAATTATCAAGTAAAATAATATTCTTGATTTAATATGGTTAATAGTAGATATTACCTCCGGGAACTATTAAAAAATCTTAAAGACTCTAATTCTTATTAGATACTTGGAAGAACATAAAAATTCCAAACACTTCTTTTAGTTTTTCAATTAGAAAACAAATTAAACATTTTTATTAGTATTCTTTTTTTTTTAATTAATTTAAAATAGTTTCTAAATTATAATTTATATAAATAGTATTAAAAAAAATAATTTTTTTTGATCTAAATTGATTCTAATAAAATGGGCGGTCAATCAAATAAAGTAACTTTGTAATGTTAAATGCAAAATTTCATCTCCGAATCTGTCATTAATTGAATATTTTTCAATTTGATTTACATTTGAAAATTCTAAATACCAAACTTTTATAAGAAAGAAAACAAAATTTTATATCGTTTTGAAATACTAAAATAAAATATCTGTTATAGCAAATCATTCAACTTTCATATACACAATTGTTCAAATTTAATTTTTCATTATTCAGACATATTAGCAAGAGAAAAAATTATGTTGAAAGTATAAATTAAGCATAAATGTCGTCTAAGTAGTGCTAGTTTACCACTTCCTACTAAAGGGTATCCTAAAATTCACTCAAGATTTGAATTTTGCGCCATTTGTGTGGTCAAGTGTTGCCAACGAAAAAAAATACAGCGTGACAGCTGACAGTTCAGGGTTATTCAAAATTTGAAAATAGTAAAGGTTTGGCAGTTACAGTTCGAAATATTTGTACAAAATGTGATCAGAATAGTGATGTAATTTGAACAACCGTGAAGAGAGTAATTAAAACATTTAGGACTTTTTTCTTTGGGGTTCTTTGAAGTCTAAGGTTTATGCCACGCCTTGAAGGAGGAAATTGAGCGCTTTATCAACGAAATTCGGTCACATTTATGCAAAACGGTCGTGGGAAATTTTAACAAAAGAATGCGTATGTGCCAGCAAAGCTGTGGGTGCCATTTATCCGATATGTTATTCCATATATGACCCTATACTGTATACTTTATGAATCAATACAAAATTTAGATATGAGAAACAAATATCAACTCCGTGGTTGAGTTTCTTACAATGTAATGCTTACATAAAATTAAATATAAGAAAGTAAAAATTGATCATTGCAATACCTTATCGTGTATTGACCGGATTGTTGATCGTGCCAAATAATTAAAACTATAAGTACTTTATAAAAAAAGTACCTTAGTTGTTATTGCGTTAAAAAATATTTTGGCATTAAGCCAAGTTTTAATAACAATAAAAAAATAATGGCTTTTATATATGTACATTATGATCAGTGATCAGTGATCGTTTATTTAGAAAATTAAAATAGATAAATTGAAATAGTTCAATATGTAAAAAAAACAAATTTCTGATAATGCATATAATTCTGTGATAAACAGAATTTGGAATGTTTCAATAAAAATATTTGCATATAATTCGTTTGATCACAAAAGTGATGTTTGTTACATCACAAAAAAAACGATCACAATTGATTGTATCCATTTTGTACTAAAATTATCTTGTTGTGCAGTTTTTTGTTCCATTAACATTTTTAGATATTTTATTTTTGTGTGATTTATTGATCATTACTAATTCGATAGGAATTTAATGAATTTAATTATAGATAAAAATAATTTCTTATAATCATTTGTTTTATATAAATTTTGTTTCGATTATTTTATAAATAGTTATTTAGTTTCGAATTAAATTAAATACTAGAAAATTGGTTTTCTCAATATGTGATTTTTAGTGAAGATCAGAACCAATACTATATTCACACCGCTTTTTTATAGAAAATTACAAAATTTGATAATATTTTTTTTATTATAATATATTCTTTGGAAACTTTTATATATAGCTGCTTATTTATTTTACTTGTATCTTATTTTCAGAATGATCATCATATCTAATTGTAAGATAAACATATCAGTAAATTAGTAAATAATTACAAGATAAAAAGAACTTTTTATATACCACGTTTTTCCGAACTAACTTTCCATACAAAACAAAATTTAATTTAATAATTCTAAAGGTTTCAAATGTCTAGCTAGTCGGGAAGTTAGTTAAAAATCGATTGCAAGATTTGTACTAGACAAACAAATAAGAAAGCAAGTTATTAAAAACGTGGTAAAATGAAGATATCAGAGAAAGCTTGTAAATTTAACCCATTTTAGCACACCCACTCTTAGTCTAGAATTTGCTGTGAAAAATGAGTCAGACAAACTTTATGTCACCAGTAGTCCACTTATGAATATCAAGATCGATGATCATGTTCCATAATTATCATAACTACCAGAAAGCTGTCTTTGGGATATTTCAAAGCTAAATTTTCTTAATATTTTCCGAAGTTACTAATTTGTTTCTCAAAAATTCCCACTTTAAAAGACATAATAAAAAAACGAGACATTTTGATCAGACTTAATGATCTTCAGTAACAAGTTCGTTTTAAATATTGGTAATAACGTTCATTTTCTATTCTTATACAATTTACACTATGAAAATCTTGTTTTTCTTTTTCTTATATGAGAATATCAATAAATTTTTTTATAAAAATGAAAATAATCAAACAATGATCGACTTTAAAATGAAATCACATCACAACACAAACTAAGCTAAAAAAAAAGCTCCGTCAATTGTTCAAGGTAATAAAATTTAGCAAAGTAATTACCAACTAAGAAATATTCTGCAAATTAGTTCCATTCGATACGATTCACTTATTTTTTCCCAAGGCATTTTCCCATTCGAAAAAGAAAAACGAAAAGAATAAAATGTACTAAAATATAGTTTAATAAAAAATTTACTGAAAATAATTTGGATTTCTTCTTATTTTTCATAAAGTAAAAATTGACAAGTTTAGTGTTTCTTCGTTTTAAAATGAATATCCTTAGGGAATATTTAAAAGATAATAATAAGTATTCTAAGGTGTCATAATTTCTAAAAAAAAAAAAAAAACGTCTGCCGAAGAATGGAAGTGAAATTAACTGCGATATTCTTATTTACAGCATTTAACACTTTTAAAATGAAAAATAATAACAATATCGTTTTATATATTTATGTTGAAATGTCTTTTTGTTAATTTGAATTTTATGAGTATTAATATTCACGCATAGTTATGAGTTATTAGGTCTTAATTTTTTCTTTTTTGTTATAGTCAATTGAGATTTTAATGAGCCGCGAAGTTTAATGTCATTTCGTTTAGTTTTTGAAGGCACATTAATGTAACGAGTTATCAACGCCTCATCAATATATTTCGCCATAAAAATATTTCCTTCCTTTTTAAGAAAAAAATATATAATATTTTGTGAGAAGAGCTATGAAGTTGGAAACAAAAAAGTAAAGATTGTGTCGAAGACGGTTCACCAGGTTAAAGCCATATCGAATTTGAATGAATTATTTTAAAGACGTAAGAATGATCTTATTTTGAAATTGGATAGTTGTATATACACTCGTATGTCTATATTATAGAATGACTTTTAAGTGATGATAGGACTATGGTAATTTATTTTAAGTAGTTAAAAAACATAGACTCATAGAAATTATTTGGTGTTTTGATTTGTATTGTTGAATAACTAACATTATTAAATCAAGTTTCAGATCTAATTATAAATTTACAATGTTTGCTATGGTAATATTTCGGTCTGTTCTAGTACTAGTATTGTAAAAAAAAGAACACCAACTATATACCATAAAATCGTAGAGGATGAGTTTAATGAATTAGGTCGGACTGGCTTGTCTAAGTTCAACTATCAGGATGTCTCATTTCTAGAAATAGTCCTTGTCCTCTTTAATTAATCGAGAATAGAGTAGCGTCGCGTATATGGTAAAATGTATAAACGGAAGTAGATCCATTGAAAGTCTGAGAAGTAGATGGAAGGACCTTATTGATTGCCGTTGAAAAATGATTGTTTATGCGATTAGAAAAACCAACCACAAAACTAGTATTGATTTATATCTCAAAAGGTGCAAAATATTTATATGGAAATTAAAACATCTGACTTTAAAATTGAAAAGAAAAAGAATCCCCTTTTCCAAAAAATTGTATTTTTTCCAATAAATTAATTTAATAAATCATTTTATAGAAAAAATTTTTATTAAATTTGAAACAATATTCTTAAAATGTTATTTAAATGAAAATCACCTCAGGCCTTTTAAAACGGCTATTTTTCATTTCATATATATTTTTTCTTCTCACCTTATTCATAAAGCTATGTTCTACAAGCGCCATTTGAGGATTCATATGTAAACTGACTTAAATGAAATGATCATGGGCAATCGGCTTATCGATAACAAGAGTAACCTGAACCAAAAAAGACAGTGAAGATCTATAGAAGATAAATTTTCTGTTTTTCATTTCATTTATTCCATTGCGCAGGTGAAATTTCTTATGAAGAGAGGGCGGTCATAAATTAGTCATATATTAGCTTTCCATTGTTATACATATGAGAATCAAACAAACAGAACAAAAAAAAAGGACTGAGGCAATTCGTTACATATATGATCGTGTTAAATTCGAAAGGACTTTCGATTTTTTAACCCCTACACTTTTTGTGATAAGATAATGAATGAGTAGTCATGCTTATGATCATTTCAGGTGAATACTAATTAACTAATTACATCTGCTTCATCGATAAATGAAATTGTTTCTTTAATTTCGCATAAATATATTAAAAACAATTTTTTTGAAAACCTTCAGGCTAGAAAAACATAAACTATAATAAATTGATTAAAAGGGTTTTATTGAAAAAAAAAAAAACAAGAAAGCGAAAAAGAATTTTAAATTTAAAACATCCGTAATAAAAGGCACGAGACTATAAAGAAATTCATTTGTAGGAAGTTCTCCAGGAACACATATGCAATTTACAATTTACGTCGCCGGATCATCAATCAATATGTTGAAATAAATGAAACTACTACACCATTATTGGAATACAATAGATGGACATTAAGATCAGGACAATGACAGTTTTTCAATTTAAAATTTTTTCCTTATCACATATGCCATATACAAATAATACTCCGCCCTCACATTTGACCTCATAAATATATTGTTCATAAACAATGGTGTGGAAATTTTAGGTATCCTTTTATGTTAACGATTTTATGAAGTTTCTAGAAAATGTTCATTTCAGATAAAAATTTAAAAATCAAAAATCTATATGATCAAAAGAAACCCATCCTCTTTCAAAGCAAAGGAATATATCAGAAGTAGGTACCAGTGGATCATAAGCACCAACAAATTATGATGATCCATTCAAGAACGTTTCCAATTCCATTGGAAGAATTTTTCTTTTGTTAATATTTAAACATGAAATTGTATAGTCTTCTTTTTTCCAGGATGCTTTCATAAATTTCATATTAAATCAATTGAAAATTTAGCAAATGGTGAATGACAACATCGACACGGGAATATCAATAAAAATTGTGACAACATTCGGTGGAGACAATTTTTTCAGAAAACAAACAACTCAAATGAAAAAGTAGAAAGAAAAATATCAAGATTTATCTTAAAAGACGATAACTTGTCGTGCTTTTATAATAAACACAAAAATAAAAGATCTCTCATTAATTTAACGTTTCGGTCAATGGGTCCAGTTTGTTTCGAATTGTATCTTATTATCACGAAAAAAAATATTGGCGTTGAGATTTTCTTGAATTCGTTGTAATTTTTACATACTTTCCGATGATCTTAGCTTCTTGAAAAGACATTCTAAAGTTCTATAACTAAATCGAAAAACACAAAGTGAAAACAAATTAAACTAAATGTGCTTCTTTAAGACCCTGTCATTGACTATATATTAAAGTATCTGCAATCGTGTCGTGGATTATTTTTTTGTCTTTATAGATTATTAATGTTCATCGTTTGATCATTCTTTTCAACACACCATTCATTTATTTATTAATTTTTGTTAAACGTGTCGTTTTTAGATAAAAACACCAAAAAGAAACATTTTATCTAACAATGTTGAAGTAATACAGAGTGGCCCATGAGTCATTACAATATTTGCATGTCTTTATAACATTTTTTGCTTTCAATTATGGAAATCCATATAGTTAACAAGTTATACTAATCAACAGTGGCCAAAGTTATTGGGTTTTACTTTACTAGTGGCAATCAATCTTATTTAATGTACGGGTACTTTATATAATCTTGGATTTAAGGATACGGAAACGTTGTGATCTGCAACATATAATATTTAAAGTCGAAATTATAATAGGCAGAGCCAAATAATCGATTGGAATAATGTGCATAAAGTTTTTGATAGTTTTCCGTGAAAGAATGCTGTGTTTTTTTTAGATTGTTTTTGGTTTTAATTTGTAACTGTAGGCAAAAAAAAATAAATTATGAAGAACCGAGCTCTGGATTTGAACCAGAGCCTTATCAGCTTCTAGAAACGAGGTCTTAACCAACTTGAGCATTCGACACTGTATTTATGAATCTGTTCGATTTGCCTTTTCTCAATGTTATTCAAACATTACAACTGTTATTCGAAATACAACAATTATTCTATAACCTTTCAATTTTCTACGCCAACTATTTGTATTAATTATTTATTCAAAACCTAAACTAAACCAAAATACCTACTCCTACATAACCGAAATCAAATTTAAGGAAAACTATGAACATTCATTATAATTACAACTTATGATTCGTGAATATTAGTACATTTTTGTAAGATCGTATATTCTTGGACGAGCAAGACCTTGCATGGAAGCCAGTAGTGGAAATTCTAACACGATACAATTTTCCATTAAAAGAATTTTCCATCTATAAATCTAATATTTAGAAAGTTATAGTAAAAATCAAATTTTCAGTGATTTATGGGCCACTCTGTAAATCTCAATTTTATAGAATAAAGTTTTAAATTATGATTAATATGAATCCTATTTTCGTTTTTATATTTAAAAAAAAAAAGTCCACGTTTACTTGATTTATCAAAAGAATACAAAAAGAAAACAAGTTAAATTTTGATAATAAATTAATCAATTTTGCATAATTAATCATAAGCCAATTAATTTACAAGTTCTACGCACTTTGAATCAAATGCCGGCAAATAGAATGGAATTTAGAAATTTTTACTTAATTTTCTTTTCGTTTCTTTTTTTTATATTTCCTTTCTTCTTTCATTAAAAAAGAATGAAAATTTTATGCGATCTCGCTTAAAAGATTAAACAAAATTTTAGATAATTAATTATAACTCTTAAAAACACTTCCAGATTTAATGAAGTAGCAAGAAAAGAAAAAAAAAATTTAGAAAAAAAATTTTAGAAGAAAAAAGAAAGAGCTTTATAATAAGTTCCTAATTAGTTTCATCGGCCTTCAAAACTGAATATGGTTTAAGATTTTCGCAATTCCTTTAAATCTAATTTAAGTTTTTTCTTTTTTTTTGCATAATTTTTATAGGAGAATCTCTAAGTGTGCCTACCTTCCTTTTGTTAAAGATTATTTCCTTAAAAAATTTAAATTTCCGGCTATAAAACACTTTTACACTGAAACAAATTCATTATCGATCTCGCAGTTAATTTAAAAACAGTTAATATTTTAAAGAAGTCAAACAAAAACCAAAAAAAAAAATTCCGAATATTTAGGATTATGTGAATCTCTAATTTTTTCATTTTGTTACTATTCGAACCAGTTAATCAAGATCAACATAATCCTACACACTTTAATAAAAAAAAAATTAGAGTTTTTAATTTTATTTTCTAGATCACCTTCTATTAAAAAAAAATTATGATAAAAAAAAAGAAATATTTTTTATATTAAATATATGATGATTACGTCGTTTGACATTTTCTCATCCTTAAGTGGGACTTTCACCGAAAAACTTGATGATTTAGTGCCGACAATAAATCAACCCATTAAAAAATATTTCTTGTTCGTTTTTCATCATTTTATTTGGTTAATATTTACCTAAAAAATATCATTTTTTTTTTATATTATTAAATTTTTGTCCGATATATGAGCGAAGATCATTAACGGAATATAAAATTCAGCTTTTTTTTCAGATATCTTTCCGATAGTCCACATATATAGTATTTATGCTTTTATAATATGTCATAACGGAATATTAACCAAGGTAAGTAACTATATATATATATTCAAAAAATAAGAAAAAAATATGGTATATGAATTTAGTATATTTTTTAAAATAATCCATTTTTCATATTAATTTTCAAGATTTAGTAGATTATAAAATCATAAATATTAATGAGTAGAAGTGGTCTGACCCATTAAAGTTCGCCTTCGTTTATTGGAACCATACAGATAGTAGAAAGAGTCTAACATTTCTTAGGGAAAATAGGAGTATACAGCAAGAATTGTTTTAAGGATTCATGTCCTTACTTAGTTCAATCCAGCACATACTCGAATATGATTCTGTATTTTAATTACTAGAAGTTTTTGGAACAGCAACACCTAAAAACAGTTCCATTTAACACAAGTTCTTGGAAAACCTACTTTTGAAAATAATTTATAGTCAAAATAATGGAATTTTTCTGGTGTAAACAACTTCTAACAAAATTTCAAAACCTGTGACAAAAGACTGACGCTAGGTTTTCAGTTATAAGTATCTAAAGTGAGTCTAAAGTCATCTGCAATGAAGATAAACGTCAAAGTATCAGTTAAAAGAAATTTTTAGGACCATGTTTCAAAAATAAAATCGAGGGAATAAATCCATAAATGTACACTTATTCAGTTTTCCTTGTTTTAGATAAATGCAAAAAATTTTCCGGCATACGATAATGTATTTTTAAAGGATGTTGGAAAAATTTCAGCCCAGATTCATTCTCGAAAACATTAGATTTAATGAAGGTACTTTCGGACTATCTGTGGTATCCTATATCATCGGATAAATTTTTAAATGAGACATACAAATGTTTCTAGGGATTTGTAATGTCAAAAAATCCCTAAGCTTTGTCATATGTGTCATATGAGTTCAGGACTTCTGAGTGGACATTTGTAACTAAATTTATACGAAGCCATATGGCCAAACAGATCGTCTCAAGTTACTTTAAGATATAAATATATGGATTCCAAAGGAAGACCGTCAAATTAAAATATTAAAGGGAATGCAGAGCTAACACTGAAAGCAAAAACTTGGGAATCATCTAGTCTAGAGTCCATAAAACATATATAGATCTATTTCCAAAGTGAAGTATTATACGAGTATTTATCCACGACAATGCTGTGGATCATAAGGATATTGCATACTACTAAAAAGCATACAACTTGTATTTTCTTGTGGCATAGATTTTCAGTCTGCAAACAAGATATTTTGTTATTAATATTTGTAAAAAAAGAGTCTGTGTGACATAAAAATACTTTAATTTATAAGTTTTTTACATACACTAATGATTGACGAAATAGTTTCCTTTAAAGCATTGTAATGGTGCCAAAAATCTACACACAAAGAATTTTCTTCTTAATTTCCCTGTAATACTACGTACAGTAAGTACACCTTGGAAGACATTTCAGAAGTAGTTAAGTTACTTACCGCAAAAGTGCATCTATTCAAAAGTACTAAACAAAATAAATTCCAAAGAAACTCTCAAAAGACAGTAAGCTTTAGGAAAGGACAGAAACTATTCATGAAACATATTACCTTGCGATTGTTGTAATACCTAAAATCCTAAAAGAAAAAATCCATTGTATAGAGAGGGCGTAGAATAAATTATAGACAAAGGTTATGATTTCTCTAGACAGTCGTCAATACAAGAATTTGTACAAGGAAATATTTTCACAAAATCAAGGAGATTCCTGTTCTTGAACAGAAGCTTGAGTGAGTTTTCATGTTCCGAATTAAATGTGAAGCAAAAATTTTTGTTCAGGCCTTTATTTAATTGTGCTAATAAATCATTTTTGGCATTTCTTTCGAACTATTTTTTTTTTCTTTAAAAATGGATGCATTTTAAAACAATTTTTTTAGTTTTTTTTTTTTTGAAAAAAATAGCCAAAAAATGCTAATTTAACTAAAAAAAAAAAAAAATACAACGAAATTTTCATTTCATTTTGCGTGGTTTGTTAATCAGTTCAGTTTTAATTATATTTTCATAGTTCACAGTCAGTCACAAACTAATTTGATATGATTTTAGTTGAGGTCGACGTGTTTAACATTTTCTTTTTTTTGAGTATATTTTATACATTTTCATATATAAAAAAAAAATATAGTACGTAATTTATATAAAAAAATTATTTTGCATGTGATATATTTATTTATTTCTATTTTTTTTATTTTTAAATTGAATTTAATATAAAAACCTTGATGTGAAAAATTTTTTATTTGACGGAAGGAACGATATATGGATTTATTGGTGTTATATATGAGTTTCTTGATAATGAAGCGGAAGACACTAAATAGGTGTATTTTCTTCAAAATACCAATTTTTATAATATGAGTGATAATGAAGCAACCTTGATTATTTAAATATTCGCATATCGAAATAGTAATCACTTAGAAAAAACAAAAATGTTTTAGTTAAACGTATATTAAAGTATAGCAATAGTAAGTAAAACAAACATCGATTTTATTATACCAGAATTTTATCGTATATACTCTTGTTTAGTTTTTTTTTTTATTATTATTTCACTCTAATTTTAGATATTGTATTATTTCGTTATATTGTCTAATAAATCAAGTTCTTGTAATCATGCCAGTTTTTCAACTTCATTAAATGGCCACCAGATATAATCATCATCATATTATGATATCATTTTGGAAACCTTTAAAATGATCATAACGAATTTATATTATCCTATATTTATTACGAATTTTTTTATTATCCTCTCTCTTCTCAATATTATATACGTATATGCTTCTAAAATCCTATATTAGCCGATACTATTCGGAAAATGATATTATAGTTGTGGCACTTAAATTTAGATATCCCAAACCTGAAATGATCCGCACCCAAAAGAAACTCATTTCTTAATTGGATTATATTCCATTTATTACATGGTTATTACTCGGTTATTACTGATAAAATAATAATTTCAAATATAAGGCTGCCCGAATGTGGGTCTGTATTTCAATTAGAACAGGGATATGATATCAGTATTATTTCATTCATGCGGATAATAAATATATTTATAAAAAGATGTATGTATATATATAAAAAAAATAGAATAAAAGTCTATTTGAACTTAATTAATGATCGTGGCGGACGTTTGTCTATCGATATCATCGAAAAAAATAAAAAACAAATAAGAAAAAAGAAGATAAGCTTGGTCATGTCAAGACACTAATTGAAGACTAATTAAAATTCCCCTCAACATATTCTATATTATCTTTTTGGAGGTTCTATGTTCTCAAAGGAATTAAGTCAATGACAATTTCTAGTTTAATATTATCGACAATGCTTTGAATTTAATGCACCTTTAATTATATATCAATGAAATGAAGATGTCAGCAACTCTTTTTTTTTTCTGTTTTAGGTTAATAGAAACGACTCCGATAGGTCTAGGTTTAGCTATTACTGAATTATATAATGAACACGAATCAATCCTTGTTGCTGTTAATTTTAAAAGAATAACTTATAAAACTGTTCAAAACGGTCTTCAACGGTTTTCAACGGTTTCTTATTAATACACAAAACGTAAGGGATTATTAAAAACTCATGGAAACTATAATTTAGAATTTCCCAAAGTGTATTAAAATATTTTAATCTAGAAAAAAAAGAACATTATTATAAAATCGAGAACAGAATTTTAAATTTTTTTTAAATTAAAACGCGTTTTTTGATTAAAAACACTAAAAAAACACCGAAAAATTATTCTGTATTCATGAAATGTTTTCTGACATTAAATTGAAAATTGTTTCCAAATTATGTTCATAAATATCTCTAAAAAAAAAAGATTTCTTTGAGTTTTATTATTTTGTGAGAAACAAGAAATTTTCGGGTACTTTTATAAAACCATTTTTCCGGGATACTTAAATCCCAATAATTTTTAATTTTAATACAAATTAATTCTAAATAAAAATCAAATTCTTACAAAATATTTGTTTTTCGTTTGGGGTTTTAATAGTTTTTAAATTTTGAAAAATGGTGTGAACAAACATATCAACTCTTTCACATTCTGAAGTTTTATTGGATAAGTTTTTAAACGACATCATGATGGATTTTTTACGTTTAAAAATTTCAAGAATTTATTTAACGTTTCGGATACCTTGATTTAAGATCGAAAATATATCACACACAAGAAATACATTTTTTGGTTTTTGATTTAATTTCAAGAATTTTATGAAATTTTATTTAATTTATAATTTTAATGACTGAAACGTTCTAGACTTGACATTTATTAGATCATGTGAACTTTTACTTCGTAATAATAATTTCTCTTTGAACTTTTGAACGAAATCATGAAATTTTTATTTTTTGGACATAAAGCAAACATTTTTGTAGAATTGAAAAATGAAAAAGAAAAGAAAATTTTGAAGCTCATATCGGATTTCTTTTTGAGTTGGAAAATTGAAAAAATGTTCCTAGTTGACTACGTAAATTTGCACAACACCCAAATTTAGCATGATCGTTTGTTGCACTAAAATAAATATGGAACTGAATTTTCTTTTTCTAAAATATTACTGAAATATTCACGCAGAAAAGTTTAAACGCTTTTGGCCAGTTCTGACATCTGATTTTTAGTTGTGAGAACTGAAAACTCAGTTGTAATAACTAAAATTCAATTGTCACAACTAACCAAAAGCTTTATGATTTTTTGCATGTTATTCTAATTTGAAGTTAAAAAGTAACATATATCTTATTTACAACTTACTTTCACCATCGGAGACACTTTATAAGAATTAAGACTAAGTCAATAAATTATCCCAGGATTTGAGCAATTAACACGTCTATTCGTAGCGCAGTCATACCAAGTACTCCAGTCATAAACACAAAATACTAATAAAATCTAATTCGTATTCTGACCCGGTCATAACTTACAACTGTCATAATAGCCCAGTCAATGGGTACTTTTACCTTGCAAAAGGTATAGTAAGCTTTATATTTGGTACGATTATTCAACTTCCAAGTTTTCGTCCTTGGGAGGGTGCCGCTCGCACCCCCTACTGGTTTAAAAGGGTAAAAAATCGCTTTTTCGCGATTATCTCGTTAACTGTACGAGATACGTTGATTGAGGTCCATACAAAAAATATAGAGCGTACGATTCTCCACATTTCTCACTTAAAACTTTTTTTTCTAAAGATTATAGTTTTGAAGCTACAGCGCGTAAAAAGTGAGCACTTCCATCAATTTCTTGGAAAATTTTATTTCTGAACGAAATTTCCCGCAGTTTATTAATTTTTTACCCTTATATTTTACCCCTTCGCACACCACCGTAGAAGTAGAATAATAGGGCGCATTTTTCAAATTTGTAAAATAACTTTTAAACTTGGTACCAATATTTTAATAAATAAATCATATAACTATCCCACCCCTGAGACTCGTCTCAATCTCTCGCTGTTTAGTTTTCCGAAGGTTTCACTTCTACCGCATGTGCACAGCACACAGGATTTTTTTTTTTTTAAAGTACATCAAAAAAACTTTATGAACAGGCTTATTTTCTTCTAGGATTATTTCTTTCTCCACTATCCTTAGACCGATTTTACTGAAATTTAACATAGTGTCGTCTATTTATGTAGACCAACCAATATAATTAATTTAAACACAATTGATTCACAAATTTTCAAAATAAATACGAAAAACCATATAAAAAAAACGACAAAACATTTTGATCACCCTGGTGTTTGCTTAATAACTTCGATTTTACTGAAATGCAATACCAAACCAAGTTAAGGAATAAGCAACTCACATTGTAAATTTCATCAAAATCGGATAAAGCGTTCTTGAGTTATCTTGTAAAAGAACGGACGGACGGACATGCATTAATCGATATAACTTTTGATTCCCTACAACCATACCCTTGATTATTTCGATGTATTACACACTTAGGGACAAAATTAAAATACCCTCTACTAGTACCTACAACAAGGCATAAAAAAGAGATGCTATTTTGTAGGAGTATCTGGAAATTTAGTGTTCAGAACTTGTCTTTAAGTTGTGTTTAGTCGAGAAAGAGTGCCAAACCTATAATGTAAGTTTCATTAAAATTGGACAGCGCATTTTTAAGTTATCTTGTAAACGAAGGAACGAACAGGCATGCAAAAATCCACATAATAACTTTTGATTTTTCTACACATCTAGTGTCTTGAGACTAGCGGAAAATTCCTAAATTTCTTCAATCCTGACTTCCGGGAACAAAAAAATTTTGATTCAAATTGTATTTTCTTATCGCTGGCAAACGTTTATTATTTTTGTCTCGGCAACAGCGCTGTATTACACCATAAACAAATGAGTAAATTGACTTGGGCACCCAATTTTGGACGACTACAAAATAATCATTACTACCCAATGGATTTTTATGAAGAAATAGAACTTAGTTTAAAGCAAATTATGTCAATATTTACATCAATTTTTAGTTTTCTACCATTTTTCGGTTTGAAGATCATCAGTTTGATAAAAAGAATGGTTTCTATCCCTCCTCATAAAGCTTTAGAGACATTTGCCAGACCCGAAGCCTCTGGGTAGCTAAAACAAATAATATAGAATAGAAAGGCGTCTCTAATTCAGTCAATAGTGAGCGAATTTTCATAAGAATTGGAATGCATACTTTGGAGAGGCCAACTGAAAAGATACGATATGTCTGCATTCAGTGGGTGTGATTGCGACTAGTGTATCTACTCTCGAGTAGCTAATACCCGGGTATTCGTAAATTTTATTGATTTTTCGATTACTCGATTACCCGGGTAATAGCATAACTACTTGATTACATTTGAATTGTTTTGTAACATAACAAATTGATTTCATAAGGCTAGGTCAAAAGAAAATTTCGCCGATAGTGTGGAATCATTTCAAAAGGAATGAAACCTGTAAAAAAACGTTTGGCAAATACTGTTCTGCAAGTATTGGATACAAAAGATCTTCAAGAAGTGGAGTAATACGCCATATTTACTCAGTTCATCTAGAAAAGGCTAATAAAAAGAAGGAAATGTAAAACATCTCGACTCCCGGGATTGAAAAACTTTGCAGATTAAGATTCACCTTTTGGGGTCATTTTCCGATGATTATTTATATGAATCAGAAATGCAGTGACAAAACTAATATACCCTCTGAGAAGTTGCTGCCATAATTGCAGTTTAGTTGGAACAGAAATATCATTACTCTATTAAAATCTGTACCAAGAAATGTAATACCAAGACCAGAAGCAGTTACTTACCTAAAAGGAAATCCTTAGTTATTTTCCGTAGGCGGAAAACAAATTAAATTTTTTCAATATTTTCAACCATTTTTAATTCTTAATACGCGGTCGATAGCCTAGCAATCGCAATGCATTCACAATTCCATTCCAGAATTCTTTGTTGAAACAAAAAAACTCATGAAAAACTCACTCAAAAAAATTATTTCGAATAAAGGAAAATTACTCAAAAATTACTCATAAAAAAACTCACTTAAAAAAAACTCCCTTAAAAAACGACACATCTACCCCAAACGATAGTTAACTTGCGACTAGTGTAAGGGTGAGATGTGTTCAATATTGTTTTGGAGATAATTTTTTTTTAATTTTTTTTTTTTCCAATAATTTTTCACAAAGAAATAAAAAAAATATTCGCGCAGAAAAGTCTTAAAAGCTTTTGGCCATTTCTGACATCTGAATTTTAGTTGTGAGAACTGAAAACTCAGTTGTAATAACTAAAATTCAATTGTCACAACTAGCCAAAAGCTTTATAATTTTTTTGCATGTTATTCTAATTTGAAGTTTAAAAGTAATTCAGCTGTTACATGACTAAATGTCTAATTTCTACCTAAAAGGTGTAGCTGCTAGAGGTGATCATTTTAATGATGTTATTTTCCATATTTACTGTTCGACTTTACATGTTACAAATAAAGTTAAATTGTTTTATGAAAAACATGTTTCTTATCTACAAATTACTTTCAAACATCGGATACCCTTCATAAGAGTTAAGATTAGTTCAGTGAATTATCCCAGGATTTTTTATTCGTAGCGCAGTCATACCAAGTTCTGAAGTCATAATCAGAAAAGACTAATAAAAACTAATTCGTATTTTGACTCGGACATAACTTACAAATGTCATAAAAGAAGATCATAAGTTCTGACCGAAAATATTTTGCACCACAAAGAAATCTTGGGTATTTTACTAAAATTTGCCTTTTCGTGACATCTTTTTAATGATGGTACGCGACTGGTCACCAGGTGGTTTTTAAATGTTTCGTTTGGTATACTCTAGAAAGACTGTTTTTCTATTTAAACCCTCTTTTGTATTTGACATATAGAAGAATGAAAAATATTTGGTCCCGTACTGATCAAGTTATCAGGTGATCTATTTATTTGTAAGGTACATACGTGTTTGAAGTTATTGGTTATGATTTCAAGTCAAAACTTACAACCCAGAATTTTTCAGATTAAATTCTGTAGAACGCAGTAACTTTAGAAAAGATCACAGAACACCATCATCATAAAATTGGTACAAAACAAAATATCTTTTCGCTATAAAAAAAAGTACCATAATAAGTTAATTTCAAAATAATATTTATGGTGGTCAAATTAAGAAGGTGTCACTGTATAACATTTCCAGAGGAGTGAAATGATCAAAATGGTATCAAATAATATTAAAAGGCAAAAGAAAAAAATTTGGTGATAAAATGGAAAACAAATAAAATAAAAATAAAATTAAATTAAAACTCATAGAAAAGTAAATTAAGTAAATTTCCTTCAGATACCAGCAGTTTATCGGCATTTTTTTTTTTTTGTTCTTATCGTAAATTTTCACATTTTCATGTATAATACGCAGAAAGCAGGAGAAAATGCGTTCGGAATACTAATAAGTATAATCCAAAAACAAGAAAAAACACAAAAAATACATACTTTTTTATATAAAATGTAATAATATGCTTCAGAGGATTAACAGGGAATAATAACATGAACAATAAAATGTCGAAGTATGTGAGTTTGTGGGTGAAAATAAAAAATTTAAATTATCTGGAATAAAATTTAAAAAAGTAAAGTAATATTATTCAATTGTTTTCAATTTCTTTTTTCTAAAAAAAAGGCAAACACCCTTTAAAATTTTAGTGTCCCAATACAAAAATTTTACTTTGTTATACTCGAGATGACTAAAACTGTGATTTTTAAAGAACAATAACAGATTGTTACTTTTCTTTAAAAAGAACAGTGAATTTTTTCTGTACTTTTTCTAATCTGGGACTTTCTGTAATATGCCCATCTCTATCTTATACTATTTTCGAATACTTGTAAGTGACAATAGACTCTCTTTAAGTTAAAATTTGAATGAAAATTAAATTAGAAGAAATTCAAATTTAATTTTTTCATTCCAAAAATTAAACTAGGAATATTTTGTATAACAAAATTTGATTTTTAAATCAAACAAAACCGAAAGAAAATCTGTTTTCTTCAATATTGTTTTCCGATCAATTATTTTATCCAATTAATTTAAAAAAAAACAAATTTTTTTTCTTACTTTACACTCAATTTTAGATATTTAAAAATTTTACACCAAACAAAAAAGCATAGGTAATAATCTGAAGAAAAAAAAAATTACAATCATGATCAATAAAAAGATCATTCAAGTGAAACGATTTACAAAGTAATAACTCTTATAAAGTGAAAATTAACGCTTGACTTGATCAATCCAATCGTTCAAAATAATAACAAAAAAAAAAAAATTCAAATTACCAATCTCTTATTATTATTATTGTTATTAGTACTATTTTACAATCAATCAAAAAAGAAACAAATGGACACTCTGTTATGCATAAAATCACATTTAACCATATTTCCGATCACTTAACAAAACGATCAAATTTTTTAAATTAAAAAAACAAAAAAACGTTCATACTCTAAAAGATGAGTGTTTTTTCTTTTACTACTGTGAAAGATCGATTTCTCAAAATGATATTGATATGATCAACAATATCTCACAAAAATATGTTTTTCTAACATAATTTTTTTTTCATTTCAAAAAACGATAGAAAAATAAAATACTTTATTGAACGTGCGTGAAAACTTTTGCATTTTTGTACTGACGATCAATGATCTTCAACATTTTCATATAAAATAAAGAATCTTCAATAAAGTTTATGAATGAAATCAAGTTTTTTTTTTCCTTGATTCACTTCAAATTTGACCCGGTTTTCTTATATGAATAGATTTCCAAGATCAGTTCTTTCAAATGAAATTCTCACTTTTTTGAATGAAATTTTTTAATTTCTTCGTTATCTAAAAAAGAAGATTTTGTACATAATAACATGTGTTTTTCTGATCTTAACTTATTTCATGGAAAAAATAGTAAAGAAAAAAAAAACTTGTTACTTTATTTTATATAGAAAACGATCTTCAAGCTCGATCGTTCATTCAGAATGTGGCTCTAACAATTAAATTCAGTGTACTTCGAAAGAGTATAGTGTTTTGGGACTCATATAATAGTAAAATTATATCTAAGAAATTTTTTAGGTGTATTCAAAATGTCTGAAGATCATTTTTAAGAATGAATTTTACTTTATATACGTTAAAAATTCAACTCCAATTTTTTAGTTTCTTTGATTATAAATTTTTTCTTCTTTTTTTTTTGATGAAACGAATTTCTTGAAAGAAATTCCGGAACGAAATTCCTAGGATGACTAGTCTCTCTTGTTTGTTATAAGTTTTCGGTCAGGTATTTTATATGAGACCTGTCGGCATTTATGATTTTTTGTTTTATAAATAAAAATAGAGGACTACTGTATAAAATCTGCGCCCCCTTTTTTTTGTTGATCGTCTTAGATACGCTCGATCGATCGATATACAAAAATATTATTATTTCTAGTAATTAAAATTATAGCAGGTATTAACACCTTGTATTACGGATATGGTGATCGCCAATATCTTATGCTTGTCTCAATCTTAAGTCATTTCTTTTGAACAAACTCTCATAAAAGAAATGATTGGGTTTCTTTTTATTTGGAGTTTTTTTTGGAAGTTTTTGCAGCTCAGATACATTTTATGTAAAGTCATTCAATCGTAATTTTATAAGATCGTTTTTTTTTTCTTCCTTCGTGTTATTAGTTGAGGTGGAAAAAATTTTTTCGAGAAAAAATACCGGCGTTCTTTTTCTCTATTTTCTAAAGTTGTTAATTCACACAATCGATTTTTGACTAGTTATGTTGTTTGTTTCGATATTCGATTACACCAGATTTGATCAGCTACCGGTTTTTTATGAATTGCGTTTAGATCTCAGTATTTGCTTGCTTCTAAAAGAGTTTTTTTCTTATATATATATTTTTTATATAGCTAACAAGTTTTAGATACAAAAATTTTATAATTATTTAAATTAATGATTTAAAAGCTTTTTTTCTTTAAAAAAAAAAGATATAAAACAAAATTTTCGGTAAAAGTTTTGATGTTTTTTTTTTCATTTTTCTTTAAGAAAAATCATGTTTCATTGCATTTTATTACGTTAGTTTCTTTTCGATTTTAGTTTTTTAATTATAATTTTTAGACTCTTTTATTTTAATTTTTTTTTTATAAATATTGTTAACACTTTATCACATTTTAACGGCCCAAAATGTTTCATAATATTTAATTTATTTCAAGATTTTTTTTCTCCCTTTTCTGATCTTCGATTTTCATATAGTCTTAATTAATTTTTTCCTAATTTAAATAACAATTTTTATAAAACAAAATCAAAAAAAAATCTGCGTTTTTTGACGTTCACTATTATAATTAAGGCATTATAATTAAGTAAAACTAATAGCCGACTAAAAATTTCTTAGCGTTAATCTAATGAAAAAAAGGCCCGAAAAAAAGTAGCACAGTAATTTTTCATATAAAAGCAAGACATTTTTGCAAAATATATTTATTGATCGTATCAAGTTTTTTTTTGAGCTTTTTTTTTGATCTCATAAATAATTTTTGATTATATTTTTCCATAATTCTTAGCGATATTTAATTTTTTTTCTTTTTTTAATTTAGGAAACTTTTGTAAAATATTTTGAAAGAGACTGTATTTTAAAGAAGATAATAAAAAAAATGTTTTAATAATGATGAAAAATATCAAAGCATTTTTTTTAAATAAAGTATTTCTAATTTTTCTAGAAAGCTAGCACTTTGTGATATCAGTTTTGAAAATTTTAAAAAATTTTTAAGAATTAGTCAAATTTTTTCTTTTATTATTTATGCAAATTAAGAACTTTGTTCATTTGTTATATTGTTTTAAAAGTAAGGAAAAAAAAACGTAAAAAATGAGAACATTCATATTGATATGTGAGAACCGGTTTTAATTTTTTAATAAAAGTTTTTTAATGCTGTTTTTTTCCTACATTTTTATATCAAATAAATTTAAAACAGTTAATAAAAAAAAGCCTCGACGTAAATAATTTTTTGAACACATAAATTTTCATATTTCTTGATAATAATAAAATGATGAAAAGAAGTTGCATACTGAAGCAACACTTTATTGAAGTGAAATCGTGGATTCTTTTGAAAAACAATTTTCTTTTCTATTATGAAAGTAAATCAAAAGAAAAGCACAGGCTAAGATTGAATGAAAACTGTCAATAGTTCAAAACAAAATTCCGGCATCTCCTTTTCTAAAATTTTTTGTAATACAAATACAAATTTTTCTACATTACTTCGAACTGCGCTACTAAATTTACAGACACATTTATTTGAGGTCCTTAAATTTTGATTTGAAAAGATGTGACAGTCTTTATTTTCAATGTAAGTATTGTTATCATATTAAAAGTAAATAATTTCAACATTTAAAAAAATAGACTGGGCAGCTTCTCGTTTTGAACTCTCCAATTATACTAGAAGCAGCTGTGCCAGTGCAACTAACAATATTTATAAAATGCATTTTATTAAAAAAAATTTTCAGGTAGCTAGATTGAGTACCAAATTCTCTATCAGTTAGTCATGATGATCAAGGAAATGTTTGAACTGTCTTTAATTAAGTGCAAATCATATTTACATTGAATCTGCCTATTTTATTAAGAATATTAAACCCCAATTTTATTTGTAATATGTTTTGAAGCTGAATACAATTTTAACATTGGACTCTTGCTTTCAATGTGAAATTCTTGTTTTGCAAATTAAACACCAAAAATGTTTTGAAAATGCTTTGGAAATATTGTATTGCGTTCTACATACCTGAATTTTGTTTAGTTCCCTAGAATGCCATCAAAATATATACGGTAAAGTAAATGTAAAGGAACGACATATTATTTTATTTTTCTGGTGTTCTCCTGATGTTGGTTGAACCTCGTGTTTCTCTACTTTAATTTATTTTGGGCATCCTGACAGAAAACCGCACATTATATAGCTAGACCAATATTGAGCGAAACAAAATTTAATGTAGTTATAATTTGAGTAATTCTAAATTGTTACAATTTGCAGTTGGTTTTATTATTATTAAGCTTTTCCAATTCATATACTATAAGAATACAAGAGTTATATCAGAAAGATTTGAGAGAACCTAATATTTGAGGGATTCTGAGGATTGTTTTATCTTGTACTGAACCTACTTTAATATTGTACTTAGTTTTAATTTCTGATACTTGTTATAAAATTAAATTTTAAAGGATTTTATATATTCGACTGTCGGCCGCCTGCAATGCAGGTTGATTGAAAGTTGAATCTAAGATTTGGCTGAATGTCGCTTGCAATGTGGGCGGTCGACGCAAAGTCGAATTTAACCTTCGGCGAGGTTCGGCGAGGCTAGGCCGTTGATTTAGCGCCGAACTGAGCCGAATGTTAGAGAGAAGATATTAATTATCTCAATTTAATATAATATTTAGCATAAAATAAAAATTAGATTCATTATAAAGTAATAATTGTGTTTACAATTAAATATTTTCTATAAAATATGTGACGGTTTTACGTTAAGTCCTCTACAAACTCTTTAAATATATTCTATTAGTAATTAGTTCTCCAATTTAGTTCTATTTTATAGAACTGAAAAGAAGTTTTCAAATGAAGGAGTAATTGAGATACATGCTTGAATTAAGAAGGTCTGACGTCAAATTGACGTCAGTTAGGAACGTTTTACATTAATTTACACCATTTTATTGATCATTTTCCTTCAGTGAGTAATTAACCAAAAAAGTATTGACCGGTTAAATGTTGAATTTGTTGGTAAGCAGCCCTCCCTAATAATATTTTTTGTTCATGAAACTTATTTTATTATTATAATTTGTTTATTCTTTAATAAATGATAAAATAATGAATGTAAAAGTGGTTTAACTAGTTCGCTTTTTATAAGAACTTAAAAAGACGTACACACAGAAAAATCATAAAGCATTTAGCCATAATTCTGACAACTGAATTTTAGTTGTGTGAGCTGAAAAGTATGTTGTGACAACCAAACTTCAGTTGTCGAAATTTCACAACTGAATTTTTTGTTGGGATACCTGAAATTTAGTTAGGAAAACTGAAAACTTAGTTGTGAGAACTAAAATCCAGTTGTCACAACTAGCCAAAAGCTTTATGATTTTTCTGTGTGTTTTGCACTATTAAAATTACTACGCAAACAAATTATAATCAAAAAAAACTAATAATTTTAAAAAATAAAACTTGAAATTATCACAGGTTCTTTAATTTGGGTAATTACTTTTGTTTAGAATAAATTTAAAACTAGATAATTAATTAAATAACCTTTAATTATTCCAATTTGAAAACAAAACAAAAAAAAGAATTGATCTATAAAAAATAGCAACAAATTACCGTACAACATTCTTAATGGTTTGAAATGATGGAATAAAATTTATAATATGTGAATATTTTCATAAGAATGGTGTTGATAAGAGGTATTTTTAATTAGTCAATGAACACCCTTTTACCTTGTGCATAATAATTAAGCTAAAACTGGTTATTTTTTGTTTTCAGTTTTTTTTTTCTTGGTTTAAATTTCTTTCCAATTGGATTCCAAAAATTAAGCAATTTAATCAACAATATTGAGGTATATAAGTAAATTAAAAAAAATATGAATTAAATTTCAGTTTAACTAATTAGGAAAACCTCCAAAAATAACACGGTATAATTCATTTGCACCTACACTTTTTATTGCATGAATTTTTTTCTGATTTTTTTCTTTTTTTGATCTCTTAAATTCATCTTCATTTTTGATTCCGAGACCTTCGAGAAAATACTTTTAAATTAATGTCAACAGAAAAATGTCTCTCTCGAAATTTATAATTAAGATACTTGCATAATTTTAATATGAAAAATTGATTGTTTTTAAACATAATCCATGACATACGAATTTTTATGCTATTTAAGAAAAAAAATTAATTAAAATTTTTGAAAGAAGGCAGCAAAAAAAAGATATCATAGAAAAGTCAACTTACCAGCATTTGGTTTAATCCAAATATTTTTTAGATTTATATTAAATTGAAAGTGTTTTTCTAATTTCTCGAGTTTTTTTAAATGATCATCTTGAACACGTATTGGACATAATTGTTTACGTCTCGACATTTTCTTTTTCGCACTATTCGAATGTTCTGTAATTTTCATTTAAATCAAATTTTACTCACTTATATACCAAAAATTTTATTATCGATCGATTATCGGAATTTACACAATTTACACAATTGTTTAGTTTGTTTTTTTTTTTTTTTTAACAACAATTCTTTTGCATTTTTACACACTATTTTATTTATCCAAAGTTAATAGTTTTGAAAATTGTTTTTCATAGAACACAAATTTTGCACTTTTCAATATGATAATTTCGTGTGAAGATGTTTCTAAAGATTTTATATACAAAATTTATTGTGCATCTTTATGGGAAATTACACATAATCTATAAGATTTGTGTATATAATTTTGCTATACTGGACAATAATCATTATCTATCCATGTTTACTCTATAACCGCATTTCAAAACAATTTAGTTTCAATGTCGGCGACAAACATCGAAAGACGAAAGCATTTTCTTGTTCAACCTTCATTGGAATTTCAAGTCAATGTACATTTTTTTTGTTGTATTGAATACTTTTGTTGTTGCTTGGTTTATTGGATTTATATCGAAATTCATCGAAATTTGAAGGGTTTTATAGATCAATTTTAAATAACAGAGCATATCTCATCTCGAGTAGTTCTTAGTTAATACATTCTTTGTTGAAATATAAGATTTAAAAGGATTTACTATAAATTTATTTTAAAAATTTTGATAATTTATTATATACCAAAGTTACACCGTCGGATTCCATTAAATGAAAACCAATTTTTCGTTAATATTTAGATCAATATTTTATCTATTACAGAAACAATCTGATTTTGAAATAAACTCTTGATTAGTTAAAGAAATTTAAGAATTTTGTTTTAATCCTTAAATTTATTTAACTAATCAATTACTTATATTATTAATAAAAATAGATATTAAATTCCCGTCGGCTGGTAACAAAAAAAATTTAACTCTTTTTTAAAATTGATTTGATTTTTATATTTAGGAATTGGCTAAAAAAAAACTGCCAAAAAAACGTATTAAACAAAATAATGTTTAAAAATCAAGATCACCCAAACAAAAACGAAAAGGCCAAAAATAGATGAAATGTTCATGTAGAACAGGTCATCAAATTAAAATCTTGTCATCATAGATATAGACAATGTTAGCATGTGTCAAATAATAGAGTAATCCCGTCAACATTGCACTGAAAATCCTACACCATCTTCATCAGAAAAAGTATAGCATATCACCAATAAAATGTAGACACTATATACATATAATATTGGGATAAAAAGTGGAAATGGTATATAACGACAGTGGTGGCACGACAGTAGTCAACAACATACTAGTAGTCATACCATCATATATATATAGACTATATAGTCATCCATTCTATATACGCATGTAGTAGATAATTGATTCAGTTTAACCATTACCACATCGAAAAAATAGTAAACACTAAAAAAAAAAAATGTATTCAACCCTATACAACAGGTTGGCACTCATTTAATTGGAATTTTTTGATCACTAGTTTTGAACTATATTATTGTTAGTTTTATATTAGTTTTAATTTTATTCACTCAATGTCATAAAAGAACTAATCACTAATAAAACAGATCCCAAAAAAATCGATTAACGATCATCGATGTATAATTTTAACAACTTTAATATTATTTTATGATGATTTATTTAAAAAACCCAAAACAAAAAATCGCTAAAAACAGTAGCGAAAAACACTTTATTCAAACCAAAATAAAATAATAAAAAACAAACAAAACGTAAACGCCTCAAAGTATGTTATAAAATTTTCATTTACTTAAATATTGTATTCATCAAATTGATTAATAATAATTAACAAAATAAATAAATCACTTAAAATTATAACAATTAAAATTAAAAAACAGGAAAAACAATATTTGCTTTTTTATGAAACCACTAAAATTACACATATCCTCGAAAATATCCTATCGCGTATAAAATTCTTTTATCGTTGCAAAAGAAAATATCGTATCTTATCTAAAGATAAACCCAGTCGCACTTTGGCGGTGGATGCATTCTTGAGAAAAATATACAATTTTTCGGCTAGTTTTTTGTATTTTCTTGTTTTTTTTTGCTTTTATTTATTTGTTTGTTTTGTTGTTTTTGGTCTTGAATTTGTTTAGTATACCCTGTGATATGTATTTAATTTTTTTTTTGGTTCTGCAAATGCATGTGAATGTGGGTGGGTGGGTGTGCGACGTCGCTGGTTCTCCAGATGCACATATTCCATTTTTATACATAACAAAAATAGTGTAAAATTTTTCGAAAATATCTGATTTCTCTGCAAGACAAATATTTAGCGAAAACAGTTTCTCCAAGGAAAAATCTCCAAAAGTGTATCCAAAACTTTTCTATAGAGAGGCTACATAAGAGAGCTATATTGCTTGACTGCAGGAATAAATCTGGTTTCGAATAAAATATTTTTGCAAGAGAACAGATAATACAAACTTCTGCAATATAGAATATTATAGCATGTGCTTCCTTCGTTCATACAAATGAAAAGCTGAAATGTCACAAAATTGTATTTTCTTAAGGTCCACTCAGAAGGTGTGTCCAAAAATCTATTTTATAGTATGTGAAAAATTAAGATGCAAAAAAAAGCAAGCAACATCAAAGTTTTGCAAATACTATCTTAAAATGAAGAGATTTTCGAAAAATATATAGTGTTAGTAACAAAACTTTTTCGAATTGGGGAAATTTAAATTTCGAAAAACTAATCCAACAAAATTGTATCCAAAAAATGAAGTATTAGTGAGAAACTGGTTTTGGAGTTTTGGATATGTGTTTTAAGGGGGCCTCTAATGAAAAGCTCTCTTTAAAAAAGCTATGTGTGGTATCCAAGAGAAGGGGTGGCTCGGTTATTTTCTTTATTTTTATTTTCTGGCACCTCTTTATAAGAGTTTTGGACAGCACCCAAAAAAATTTATATCAAAACTTGCGAGACTTTATCTAAATTTTATTTATTTTGTTTTTTTTTCTGATCAAGTTTGTTGGACTCTATGTTCACAATACTATATATAATGTTTGCAAACACTATCACATATCACAGCCAAAACAAATTGTGTGACCAATTCTTTAACGTTCAGTAATTAATTTTTTGGGGAGGTGGACCACCATTTACTACTTGCCCAGGTGTATTGTACCCAAAAACAGAAGAAACAAGAAAAAAAAACGAAGATTTAGAGCGAGACATTCAGTCATGTGGCATGTAGTTTGTTATTTATTTAAAGTCATATGTTTAGATTCTACATTTTTTTTTAGTTTTGCAAAGAGTTAAAATATTATATATATATAAAGAAATAGTCAAAAAAATTCCTTAAATCAATTTGTTATGTTTGTTTGACTGTTTTTCATATATTTATATATTTAAATAGAAGAAACAATTCAATTTGATCATAGTCTTTTTTTCCGTGGTATTCAATTCCATTGAGGTGTTTCACAAAAAGGCAACAACCTTTTCAAATTCATATAACTGAAAAAATTATTATGTTTATACAGTACTTTACCATATATTTAGTACTCCCTAAAAATTTCACCCCTTAAAAAAATTCTTATTTTGCGTGTTATTTAACATTAAAATTTATATTTTCACACCTAATCCATAATTTCGGGCTTCTTTTTTTCCTTTTTTTCATAACATTAAATATTTTTTTTCATGTTTATGTTAAACTTATGCAAGTGAGACATACTTTTCCATTCCTCAAAGGACAGATTTGTGAAGAAAATTTATGTCATATCCAGAATAATTCTCCACCTCCACCATACGTACTAGTATTCATATTCTACGTACACGTTTATATATATATATATTTTATTTCAATTTAAATTCAAAAGGTGTGGTTTATATAGAGTTGATATTTTATGATGTTTATGGTAATAATATCTCCCCATCTTTCTATGGAAGTATATACGAATATATTTTATTCTATTTACAATCTTTTGCGTGTACAGAACATAAACCGCGAAGACATGAAAACGTTGGTTGAGATATTCTTCAAGTATTTATAAAAAAAAAAACAGAAAAGTACTTTAAAAACTATTTCAGCCATTTTTGGAATTTCATGAATTAATTTCTAGAGTGAAAGATTTCTCCTTTGGTTTTCATTTTCAGTAGAGATTTTCACAAGGAATAAAAAAAAAATAAATAATAATTAAAACGCTGTTCTTTAATTTTCTTCATTTTTAATTATTCTAAAAAAATTAAAAGAATTTCAATTATTTGAAGTCATGAAGTTGAATTTTATAAGATTTTAAACGACATTAAAGTTTTCGGTAGACATTTTTGAAATTACAAACGATCAATATTAGATTTTAATGAATTTTTAAATTCTTCGTTTAACAGTTAAGAAATATTATTTTTATTGTAGAGTCTTAATTACTTCTGACATTTATTCGCCGAATATCTGTTTTGCTAATGAATTGTAAACGTTTTCGCGATTTCTCCATGTTAAACAATAGAATTTTTCTCATATGTCAAGTATCAAGTGGATTAATGTTAGATGGGTTTAATTTATATGAGACCTAACAACTCATAAACAAACAAATTCTGTTATACAGAAACTTCCACAGTGGTTGCATGAACCGAGATTATACTGTATACAAATTTTTTTACGAAAAATATTTTCATTTATAAATTTTACTGTACCAGAAAACAAAAGGGTTATTCCAGGAAAGCATAAAACAAAATTTTTAAAAATCACACTCTAAGAAAAACAAAATGTATCTGCAATAAATACACGCGTTCTTTTTGTGTCCATGTTTAAGCAGTTTATCCTTAAGTTTAAATATTCATTTATCATTTAAATCTTTAAAATTCGGAAAATATTATGTTTTAAAAGAAAATTATCCGACCATCATAAAAAATTGTCTCAGCATCATTAGTTAAAAATCTATTACAATACTAATTATGACAAATATTTACATGTGAAAATATATCCTTTTTTCCTTTCAAATTTTTGCATAAAACTTAAGCTGTCATTTACCTTAAGGATATTCGCAAATAATCTTTGAAAAAATTCTTTTATCATAAGCCGTAAATAGAACAAAAAAAATGTTCTTTTTTTTTCTTTGGAGGTCCTTTTTAATGAAAAAAATTTGAGGACAAAATCCATCTGTCTTATGAATCCTTTCAAAATAAAACAAAAAGTTTTAAGGGTTCACAAAAAAAAAAAAAAATAAAAGTATATACCCGATCAATTCACTACTGGATATCCTTTAAAATATTATTTATGAATTTCTGAAATGGATCAGATTTATGGCCATTCTTCGGACAGGTAAATTGTAAATTGTCGAGTATATTTTTAAGAAAAACTAGACAAAAATTGATTTCTTAGATGTCATTTTTCAAGGTTGAAAATATATAATATTTTGCAAAATTGTAATAATTTGTTAAATACCCAACCACCATGACTATGTTTATGAAAAGGAAAATTTTTAAGATGAACTAATATACCTATGGTAAAGGATAAAACTCCGCATGTTATCATTTTTAAGCAGCAGGCAAAATTCCTTTTAGACAAAACGATTTTTAAAAACCACATAAAATTCTTAGAAAATTTATTATATTTATTTAATTGTTTCAAATGTATTTAGTCTCATGGTTAAAATCTTGAATAGAGAAGATTCGTCTTCGTTTAAATAGAATAAACGAATATATATGATTAAATTTCAAAATTCTAATCCATATGCCACAAATCCGGATAAAATTTGTTCTAATTTAATATCAAGAATGAATAAAATCAATTATATATAGCCATAGTAATAAATGTTCTGAATTTTGGCGGCACATAAATAATTCCTTATCATAAGGACAAGCGAATGTCCCTTTTTTTTTAGTGACAATGGCGCCTTTTCCGATCTTCTAATAGAATATAAAAACAAAAATATTTGTTGTCTTATATTCTATATTTTCCGCTTGTCGTCATTGTTATTTCAATTCTTTTACCTTTGAGAAATTAGAAAAGGATCAGAAAAGGAATAAAATAAATTTTAATCTTAGATAAATAAGAAAAAAGAAGTTAATTTGTGACAAGAAAAATGCAAGAAAGATTGGACTTTTTGGAAAGATTTGATCACACTTAAAATAACATAAATTAGAGTAACAAAAAAATTTTTAATATTAATCGTGATAATTAACTTTTATTGTTAATTTTTCAGATTCTGTAATATTTTCCAATGATAAGAGTAGCTTAATTCTGAAGACCATACACTAATATGTTTGCTTAGATCCGATATCAGCCTCGAAAAGTCAGTATTTCTTTTTGATATCATAATTTTGTTACTAAACCTAACATTCGGCTCAGTTCGGCGCTAAATCAACGGCCTAGCCTCGCCGAACCTCGCCGAAGGTTAAATTCGACTTTGCGTCGACCGCCCACATTGCAAGCGACATTCAGCCAAATCTTAGATTTAACTTTCAATCAACCTACATTGCAAGCGACATTCAGCCAAATCTTAGATTTAACTTTCAATCAACCTGCATTGCAGGCGGCCGACAGTCGAATCAAGGGAGGGTAGCTCGTACACGGTGTTACCCGTGCACGTTTACCCCCCCTTATTAAATTATTACTAAATTCTTATAACTATCTTATAGCTATCTTAAAACTATCTTAAAACTATCTTAAAACTATCTTACAAAAATTATTCTACTATTACAAAACTTAAAAATATAAAATGTGATTCAGATTTCCTTCTGCTACAAACGCCACACAATATTTTTATTCGACAATGTGCACATACTTCTTCAGCAGTACATGTACATCGACTTTGGTTCATTTCTTTGGATCCACCCGCTCCAATTTCCCATTCTTTAAGAACAAAGTGTTTACTTAGGGTAAGAATACCAGTGATTGGCTTATGTTGTAATAAAAATTGAACAGTAATAATATTTAATTTAATTTAACATCTTAAGAAAATTTTATGATTTTAATCCAAAAGATGATACATTTTTAAGTATAAGGAATCTTCAACCAGATGATGACATATACTAAACCTAAGAAAAATAATTTTGTTTAAATATTCGTTTTAATTAAAGTTTTAATAAATACAATGAATTTTAATACAGAAATGGAATATTGAAAGTTTTAAAGGAAACAAAATAACGAAACGAAAAAAAAATATAAAAAGAAAATAGCATAAAATTAGAAAACACCTTTCACAGAAGATCTATCAATTTTCGGGGGATATTAAAAGAGAATTCTTTCATCTGTTTGGACCAAAACGAATTGGACCAGCTACTTCGTTACACCAATGTTCCCGAAAAAAAACTTACAAAAATGTTTATAGTTGCATAACATATACATATAAGATCAGTATATGATCATTTACACCCCGAAAAAGCATAAGAAAACCAACAATTTAGTCTCTTAAACTAAAAACGAAAACTTCCAAGTCACGAAGTTAGTTTGGAATTTCAGATTTTTATACTATTAAATCTTTTCATATATTATTATTATTATATATAAAAAGATCGTCATCCTCACCTGCGATAGTATTACAATTTTGATCGATCCACAAATACACTGTAAAACCAACGAAATGATGATTTTTTGTTATAATAATTTATTTAACCATCAAAAAAATATCTTTTTTTACTTTAAATTATAACAATAATAAAAAAAAATTAATTTATATATATATATATAATCATAGGATCCCAAATTTTTGATCTTATGCCACAAACTTTTTCATTTAAATTATTTTTTCGGTTACCGTAGAAAATCGATTTTTTAGAGTGTGTTATGTGTTGTTATTCGATTCGATCGATCTATCTAACCGATCGATTGTTTAGTATAAATTCCGGGTTTTTTTGCTCGGTCATAGATCTTTTTCCTTAAAACACTTACAAGACGAAAAGAAAAAATACACCAAGAAAAAAAAACTTTATAGCCAAAAAAGTAGCATAAAAGTACATATTAGTAAGAGGAAAAAAAAAAGACACTGGCGCAGACGCTTCACTTTAATTGGATTTTTGCTAAAGAATATTGTAACGGTCTTCCATGACCATGTGCCATGGTTTTAACACTTTAACGATTTGGCTGAGTGCCGCCAAACACTATCAAAATGATTTGGTAATTTGCGAAAAGAAATGTTTTTTTTTTTTGGAAGAATTAATTGATGAGCAATGAAACGAAAATGATATATTTTTTTTGTTCTCAGAAATTACAAAATTTCATTAAAAAATTATAAGTTATTTTCTGAGACCGTTCTTTTTGTTCGTTCAAAAATCCATTTCCTTGAATTGTGGAATAAAATTTTTCTTTTTTTAAGAAGAAGAAATCTTAAATGAGAAAGTTTTAATCCTTTTTTTTCTTTCTTATCAAAAGAATGAATTTCTTTTGAAATTTCATAAAACAAAAGCATAGTTAGTACTTAGAGAAATAACTTTTTGAGTGCTCGACATGAGAGTAAAAAGGGGATTTATATAGAAAATTCTCATCCCATTCCGAATATGTTTTTCAATAGAAGCCAAAAAGGAAACGAAGAAAATTTTCTGAAAGTTCGTTTCTACTGCAGCAAAGCAAACCCATTTCATTTTCATCTTAATTTTATCCAACTGATTTTTTACTGGCTCTATATATACCTATATGGTATATACATATATAGTGATTATAGAATCATAATTAAGAAAAGCTAGAGAATAAAATTAAGGAAGGAAAATGCATCAGCAGTTTTTCTAAGCATATTCTGGAACATACTATATACTATATATGTAGATCACAAAGAAAAACTCCATTTCAAAAGTTATAAGGTTGAAAAGGTTGTGCCTGAACAGGAATTCAAACAAACAAAAAAAAAATGACCAACAAAGATGGTCTTCTTATTATTAAGATAAAAGAACTTATTTCAAGTTGATTAAGCTTTAATTACGCGAGATTACTTTATAGCTACACGAAAAAAAAGGAAACGTTTAGGTATTTATTGTACACCTTTTCTATAATATAAGATTTTATTTTAAAAAGAGAAGGCGTGGATCCTTCTCTTTGGATATTTTTGCGTTTTATGAGTTTCATGAAAATATATATAAAAATCATTCTTATCATTTGAAATATATCTAAAAAGCTTTTCACTTATTTTTCATTGCTATTACCTTTTTCTATTTAAGGGAGAAATTCTGGATGTCCATCAAAAAAAAAAGAAGAAAAACACATATATGATAAGTAAAAGATGCACTCACGTACAACAGGAGAATATGAGAAGTTCACATTTCTTCAGGGCAATAAAATTGTCGAATTATTTATCGTATATAGTCGAAATAATATTCTAGGCACTTATACCTTCAAAGTTTCTTTTACTTTTTTTTCTTCCTATTATATTTATCTAGATATAACCATCATCGTCATCATATATACACTTTGTATATCAATCGATATTGATACGTGTCTTATGTTTTTTTTTTGATATTTATAAAGAGATGAACCCTTATTCTATAGCCAGTTTGTTGTGCAAGGATTTAATATCGGGGAATGAGAAAGATATCATGAAAATCATATAAGAAACTTATTTTGTAACACGAATCTATAGGATTTATATTTTATTTGAACTTCTTGGACAGATACGATATGATATCTCTCAAGGAAATATTTTATTTATTTATTGCTACAAAATTTGTTATCATTTTATATCGTTTTCATTTTTTTCCTGTTTTTGGGTAATACATATATAAAAACATATAAAATTGATACTTTCAGGTTGTGTTTTTATTTTGTTGGCCACAAAATTTCATAATATTATAAAGAACGAAAACATATTTGAAATATATTTGTATATAAAAATTGGATATTGCTGGTTATTTTGGCCACTTATTTATATGTTTTTGAAATACTTATGGATCAAAAGGATATTCGTTTTCGTTTTTTTTCTATTTTGAGTGGATTTATTGCTTGAGGGTTATTTTTCGACCACACTTTTTCTATATCAAAGAAATATAAACAGAATAAAAAATATCTAAGAAATTGATTTTGAAGATTTTACCCTCATTTTTTTATATTTTTTTGATTAATAATATTGAAATCTTATTTAAGGATATATTTGCAATATAAAATTAATATTTTATGAAAAAAAGAAGAATTCAATTTCGCACATTTTCCAATCGATATTAATATAAATATTTTTCATTTTTCATAAAAATATCTGAAAATCAGCTAATTTATTATGAACGCGGTGCACTTAAGAACTCTAAAAATACCCGTTTAATGACCATTTAAGTTAGATATTTTACCCTCCCAGCATGACAAAGCAAAATCCATAAATAATGTAAATCCTGACATTTAAAACTGTCATTTAACACTACTTTGCTGCTAGATTACTAATGCTATTTGGTATAGTTTTTGAAATGAAACAAGAAAAACAGGGAAGATCAGCATATACTCTTGTTTTGGAACTATAAAAATGAGGATTAAACAATTTCTTCCTATATAACTAGATCAGTGTTAAATAAAAGAAGATGATACAGAAATTGAATTGTCAAATGTCGCGTGCCACTTTTGGCCCCGAAAATTTGAACTTTCCCCCGTAATTTTTCATTCCATAATAATATAAAGAAATTTTTCCATTTTTCAATAGAAATATACTATTGTCATATTGTTAGGGTGTTTCAAAAAAATTAAAAATAAAAATCATTTACCCTCTGATCTTATTTTAGAGTGATCTTATTTTGATCCTCGATTTTCATATATGAATATAGGATAAAACCGCAAGATGTTTAATATGGCATACTTTCGAAATCTATTAATAGGAAAAAGAAAATTTATTATTTAACTTAAAACCGAACATGAAGTAGGCGGGGTAAGAAGGAGTATACGAATTGGATAGAATCATCAATAATACATTCTTGCATACAGATTTATTTTAGTTCCAAAATATTGTTTTCATATCAAAGAAAATGTCAATCAAAATATTTGAACAGTTTCCTAGTTTTAAGAAAATATTATTTTCGTTAATATAACGAACGTATGTGAAGTGTAATCATCACCAGAAATTCATCACATTATTGTTTTTATATACAATATATTTCTAAAAACCCATTAATTGAAAGGATATATCGAATTACAGTTTCACAGATTTCAGGATTAAAATTTTATGTAACATCATCATTTTTCCTGAAAGACCTTCGATATTTAGTTATGCCACTGTAGATTACTTATTGTCCATTTAAATATCCTGTTGATGATGGCAATGGGTGTATATTCTGTTACAATTTCAAATATATTGTATATATCCGTTTATGTCTTTTGATTCTTTTGTAACACTTTGCTATTGTCAAATTATTGATCAAAAAATACTTGACCCCAATTGAATGAACATGGACAGTACAATATTTCTTTTCAATAAAGGTCATCTATAAGTACTTTATGTATACTACCCATACTCTCCAAAGTATGAATTATCTGGAATCCAATAAATGTCATCAAATTTATTGCTATATTTACTATTGTACTTTTTTTTTCTTGTGTGTGACAAAAAGGACATTTTTCAGGATACAAACAACAGGAAAAAAAATGTAATAATAATATCTGAAAAATCTTTTGAGTTATAATACTGGACAATGGTTTCGATGGATGACGAGTGGTCAAATCGTATTAATAAGGGTATACAAGCAGATGTACGGATGCAATTAAATTTTCATTCCTTTAATGGTTATTTGATAGTTAAAACAGGAAAAATTCATTTAACAAGGATTCTTTTCTAGATATATGAAGTGTTCAAATTTTTTCCATTTTCAGATGAGATTATATGGTTAGATTTGTTTATTTTTCCGCATATTATTTATATTTTCTTTTTTTTTCATGATTATAATCTTTGTAATTGGATTCAAATAAAAAATCGATTCAAATTCAATTCATTTTACATTTTTTTTAATATACGTCCTTCGAACATCTTCGAACATCTTCGATATTTTTGATTTCATAAATCTTTAATTATTTTTACAGTATTTTGTTATAGTTACCGTATTTTATTTTTAAATAATACATGAAGAAAAAAAAAGTGTCTTGTAATATATAAATTGTGATTTTGAATAAATCATTTATAAGGAACAACTGCGTGTAAGAAGAATTGATGCTTTTGACATTCATCATGAGCATGACATAAAAGAAAAATTTCAAATTCAAAAATCTCCTGGTTTTTCCTCGGTTTTAGAATAAATTGGAATGACGCGCGCATATATTTAACTATATAAAAATATGTAATTCTGAAGCGCGTGATTTTTATATACAATATTCATTTGTACAAGGCGGATCGAAAACTATTCATGATACAGATGATATGTTATAAAATAGTTGTGTACTTAGTACGTTTTTTTTCATTGCAAATCATAGAATTTCAAACAGCTTTGGTTGGTGCATCCAAATGATTGAGTAATATGGAAAATACATATATACTTCTACTACCAAATTTATCAGCCTTTTCAGATACATAACATATTTATCCTGAATCTAATATTTATTTATTAGTTGTATAAATCCATAACCGAACTAAAGGTGTGTTTTTTTCATCGTGGTCTAGGTCAGTGTCTGCTTCATAACACGTAAAAGCAGCAACAACGTAACCCAAATATTTATCGGGGTCAGGGCCTGTGACACCGACAGATTTTAGTTACATAAAATGGTAAGAGATGGCGCAACCACAGTTTTCCATATATAATTTACAATGTGATAATAAATCTCATAAATTTGTGAACAAAATTATTTTTTAATATAATTCAGCAAAGATATTTGAGAATTTGCTAGAATTTATTTTATTTTATACTTAATTTATTTTAAAAATGAATGACAAAACTGAGTTTTATTCAAATTCAATTTCTTTTTCTCGAGACCCGGATCGTTTTTTTTTCAAAATAGACCCAGACCCCGATGAAAAAAACGCACCTTAAGTACGTATAATATTGAATAGATCATGGAATTCCTGACTATTGAATTATGGGTAGAATTATATTGATCTTTTCCAAGTCCATCCAACGTAAATTAACTGACAAATTTTAGAAATTACTTTTAATTTCTAAATTGTTTTAATTTAAGAATTTATTTGTTATTCTGAAAGAAGAAACATAAATAGCGATATTTATGTAAATCAAATGTTAAAACAACTTTGTCGATTCCATTTGTTTAGAACTTTCGTTACTAGTTCAGGATCATCCCCGGCCTCGATAATTTCATTTCATTTTATACCAAGAAATTTCAATTTTACAGCGTTGAATGCATCGAATTAGCTACACGCAGAAAAATCATAAATGTTTTGACCAGGTTTGACAATTAAACTTTTTGTTATGAAAACTGAAAACTATGTTTTAAGAACTAGAATTCAGCTCTCATCACTAGCCAAAATCTTTATTAGTTGTCTGCGTGTATATGTTTCGAAATACAATTAGAATTTGTATCGTTTAGTTTCGATCAAAGTAATATGAGTGGGAAAACTGAAAGGCATATAGTACAACCAGTTGCCTGTTATTCAGAGGTCTGGTATAGAAGACAGATATTCCTTATTTCGAAGATGGCATTTTTTTCCAGTTATCTATGCCTTAAATTATAATTTATTATTATAGTATTATAAATGGGATATCATTCTAAAAAATGATTTATAGTAGTATAGGTATTTTGGTTTACTTTAGGTTTTGAATAAATAATTAATACAAATAATTGGCATAGAAAATAGAAAGGTTATAAAATAATTGTTGTATTTCGTAATGTTTGAATAACGTTTAGAAAAGGCAGAGTAATAACTACAGTGTTGAATGGTCAAGTTGGTTAAGACCTCGTTTCTAGAACCTGATGAGGCTCGGTTTCAAATCCAGGTCGGTTCTTCATGCATTTATTTTTCTTTGCACACACGTTTCAAAAGAATTTATCATTCACCCTGTACGGAAGATTGTATAGTAATATTTTAATGATTTTGAAATTGTTTTTCTATTTGTGTTATCAATCAATAAAGTTTAGATCGTAGTACTTCCTTGAAAATATTTTGAATACATGAATTGTTTCTGACTTCTTATTAGTTGATATTTAAATGATTTATTCTCGTCTAGTCTAGATCATAGTGTCTGGATCATCAAGCTGACTCGTTTTCTTGGTAGAAGGTCAAAAATCGATTATAAATCAAGGTTTTATTAGTTCTTGACAAGAATTCGAATCTAGAAGAAAAAAAGGGCTTTAAAATGGAAAGTAATAAAAATATTGTAAGTCATTTAATAAATCATTTTGAGATAAAATATTCTTTTTTTTTTTAATTAACAAAAATTTTTTAAATAAATTTTTATTTCAAAAGGATTCTAATACCTTCTTTTTTTCAATCATCAAATTTTTAATAGTTTTATATTTTTTGATAACAAACACCAAAAAAAAATCAGTTTTTATATCATTTTAGAAAGCCCATAAAAATTATTTTACGACAAAAATTTCTAATTTATATTTTTTCAGATTAAAAATACGCTTTTTTTTCCTAGTTTAGTTCTTTGATATAGTTTTAAGTGAGTGACCGGCAATCAAAATAGATTTATATGAGTTTAGAGATGGGACGACGCCTTGAGCTGGAAGATTTTATCGATTTGGTATAAAGGTAAAATTCAGAAAGGATTATATTATTGTCAAAACAAATCGAAATAAAAAATTGTTTCCATAAAACAAAGTCTCATTTAAAATGAAATAATTAATTTAAATATTTTCGAAGAAAATAAATAAATACTAAAATTTATCATGCTTCTGATTTTGAGAAGATTTTTAATATGAAAAATAAATAAAAAATCTGAGAACAAAATGATCTTGCGGCTGCTGTTTATTTGGTTCTTTTTAGTTTTTAGTTTGGTGTCTTTTAGTGGCTGCTGAATTGATGATGATTTTATTGAATATTCAATTTTTGTGTAATAAAATCTGACACCCTGCTGTGGAAAATTCCAGTTAACCAATTACAAAAATTAATAAAATTAATCCACAGAAGTTCTATTTGACTATTTTTTATTTTTTTTTAGATTTTATTTTGAATATTTAAATATTTATTTGCCGCAGTTTTTTTCTTAACTGAATTTTTTAAGAGATTACTTTTTTTCTTATATAATTTTATGACTTAATAATTAAAGACGGTTTCAATTCTCAGAAATCCTTATGAATTTTTCATAAATACTGTATTTTTATGAGTTTTTAAATATTTTCTTTCATTAATAGGAATATGAATACCATTTGGACGATTAATTACTGTTATCAGTAGCTCCACTCGTTTATAGAATAAAATTTAAGAAAAACATATTTTAGATAATATTACGACTTAACACTAAAAATTAGAATTTGTAATTTATTTCAGTTAAATTTATTTTTAAAGTTAGGACGAATATTTCAAAATAAATAAATAATAAATTTTCCATATGAATATATGCATTTTGTCGCGATTTCAACTTTTCAGTTCTCCCTGAATTTGGTTCTACTTAGATTTTATAAATAATAACTACCATAATCCCGCCAAATGATTCTAGCCAAATGAAACAATAAAATATCTAACATTCTAATCTCTTATAGAAAATCTCTTTAAAAATTGTATAAGTTGTCATAGTTTTCTTTATCTTTCCTATTCCTAGTTGGCCTGGCACAGCGACTTCTTGTTTTATAACTTCTTTTACTCGATTTAAACCCATAAGAAATATTATACCTAAACAATATGGTGAATTCATAAAGGAAGAACAAATTGAAAAACATTTTCTTATCACCAAACTGGACATTGGCTTCTCTATAGTATATTAGTTCATTAAGTTTTACAAAGTCAACGTATGTAAAGAAAACTGAAAACCCAAGACAATATTTTTCTTGACTAAGCTATAACTCCTCTAAGTCGATTCCTATGAAGTTCTTGGCTTGTAAAAAATAGAGAAGTGTCAAAATCATCCAAAATCATAGTTCTGATACAATTTTGGATATTTTGGATGTGAATTAGTTAAAACTATTGACTTGAAGGGAATTTGGTTTCCACATTATTTTTCTTTTCTTTTTTAAATGCCTTTTGCAAGTATTGATATTTGCTCTGGTACAGACGATTCTACTATAAAATACTTGAAAACACCTAAGCATTTTTCATCTTTGGAAAGATGGTCAAATTGTTTTATAGAGAGGAAATCTTCTGGTTTCGACATTAGGTATTAGGGAAATCATTAAAATTGTTTCAGGTCTATTCGATATTGGGTTTTTACTTTTTACATATAAAAAAAGAGAGCAGTGATATTTTTTGATAGTAAATTTAAAATGGGCTGAACCGAAAAATTTAAAATACGTACGATGAACTTTTATTACTATATTGTATCAGCAATGTTCCTTTAATCAAGAATCTACTGTAGAATCTTTTCATGAAAAGAGTCTAAGGACGATGGTAAGCGATAGTATAAGAATATTTTTCTTAAATGGAATTTTTTGAAATTTAATTCATCTAAAAATTGTAAATGCCATTCTTTCAAAATTCATATTCTTGTGTGAATTTATATTGAATTGTAATTTAATTAAAAATCTAATCAAATTCACAGATTCATAGAAAAATGAATTCAGTAACATAATAACTAATAATTTTGTACATTTATTTCCTTTCACTAAAATCTAATATTGTCATTAGTTTCGTTTTAAATTAATTTTCATTTAAAAAATCTTCGATTGTTATGCAAACATCGTAATTTTCACACAAAAATATTTTCATAATTAATCATAATTTGTCATCGTTCAATAACTTCTGTTAACATACAATTTATTTAAAATTTTTTTTTACATAAAATATATTCACACCTTAATATTTTTAACTTTAATTCACGAATAGGTGATTAATGATATTCAAAATAAAATTTTTGTCAGTTCGTTTTTTTTTTCTCCTAAATAAAGATGAAGAAACTTTTATTCGGATAAACCTTTTAAAACATGTACAATTTGAAAATTTATCGTGAGAATAAATCATTAATCATTATTTCGACGTTCTATACCGGCGTCACATCGAAACATTCGTAAAAAAAAAAGAAAAAAGGATTAACTTTTCCAGAAGTCACAAAGCATTATGGACGTTTTTTATTCGTATTTCTAGGATAATTTGTTAATTCTTTCATTGAATATATATATATATCTAGATTTTATTACGCCCTAACCATCAATTGTGAACCTAAGAACATATGTAAATACAATATATAGTACATTAGTAAACCATTCGCAAATATTGTGGCAACGAAATTTTTATAGTCTTCCGACATGATCATTAATTTTTCCTTTACAGAAACAAACCCTTCGAAGGGGTTTTTTTGTATGATCTTTTTAAAATAAAATCGTAATGAAAAATGAATTTTGATTTTCTTTTAATCATTATTATAAAATTTGTAAGGGTAAAACCAGATTTTGGTTTTTTTATGATTATTTAAATCCATAAAATGAAAAAATCTTATACAAGCGCAAAAGAAAAAAACAACAACCAAGACCGTTGAAAGGAAATGAAATGAAAACCTAAACTAATTTTTCACGAAATTTTATTTAAACACAAAAAAAAACCAATAACAGTAAAACCATATAAAAAAATGTCATTCAAAATCCATTTCCAGATTTAATTTATAATATTGAATTAAAATAATTAAAAAGGTAAAAGTTAAAAAATAAAATCGGGGAAAAAAAATAACAAAACAAAATATTGTAATGAAATACTTATATATAAATATTCACACTTGGTGGCACGAAATTCAAATTAAGTGATCGCGAGCACCGCCACATTAAACAATTGCTCATTATTTGCTTTTAAATTTAATATATTAAAAATATAAATAAAAACAACAACAACAACAAAACAGAATTGAATAAAATGCTATATAAAAAAAAAGAAAAGCGCTCGACACCAACTTTTGAGTGGTTTTAAGCAATTAATTTCCTCTTGAACACGGTTTGATGACGACGTGAAAGACATATTCATTGCATATAACATGAAATAAAAAGAAAATGAACAGGAAAAAAATGGCATCTAAATAAGAAATTGAATAAAATATTTTGAAAACATGAAATTTTACTTAAGATGAAAAACCGAAACAATTTCACACAAAATGATAATAGAAATTGCAATTAAAACAAAACATTAGAAAACAATATTAATTACAAATATTCGAAAACATGAAATTTTAATGGAAAACATTGTTATATGAAATCAGCTAATAGATGAAGATGTTTGAGGTTTGGTTATGATGGATTTAGTTCAGGTGATTCCGAAGATATTCTTTTTTTTGGACATTAATTTAAGACTTTTCTAATCTGGAAGGGAGTACAAGAGGATTTGCGAAGGAAAGATTAATGCAGAAAATGATGGTATTCCAGCAACTGCATGTAGGTGCATGTTGTTAAGATAGTCAGGCTATTAGTGCTATGACTGACTTATAAGCCCATATTTATGATATGAACGCAAACACACGTCTTAAACCACATTCCAGAAACATCCTTATTATCTATCGAAGGAGGACAGTAAAATAAAGGTTAAAATTCAAATTATTGTTAATTTCTTTTTTTAGCAAATTACTATTATTATTAAAAAAAAAAGTAAATTACTATTATTATTATTTTAAGAAGTTGACAGCGGTCGACATTTTGGCCATGTTGTTTTACAGTAGGGTACACATTTAAAAATTCGGGGTGCACAACACACCAAAATAGTGTTCAATAGAATCTATCCATCTTCGGTGTATATTTACTAGTGTTTTATGTATTATCCATTCGAATCTTTTGCTGAAACAAAATTTGAATATTTCATTAACTTTTCTGGTGTTTAGGATGAATTCAAAATCTATATTCAGGCATAAAAAGTGCGTTATTCCCTTGATGGGGCTAGATAACACCGATTATTCTTTGGTATGTTTAATCCGTTCAGTTAAAAAGTTCCATTTAAGCGTTCCAATATCTACTCATTAATGTGATATTTAGTACTTTCGATTGGAGAACATCAACTAAACCAAAATCATGATTGAAAATTTAGCACTGAAAAAATTCATATAGTTAATAGTTAGTTCCTGTTAAAAAACAATATTTCAGAATTTAACATGTGCCTTCCTTGGTCCTTGGCTACATGGATGGGCTAGATTTTATAATATTCAAAGAATATCAATATCTAAATCAAAAAACCCTGAATTAGTAACAATTTTGTTCTTCATAAATATTGACTTAATTATGTTACCATAAAAAAGTAGGTACTTTACACTTGAGCTACGATTAATTTCATCTCTAAAAAATTACTCTTAAAAAATTAATTTTGAAAATATTTTTATTTTTTAGTTTTTGCAAAGAATTCACACAATCGAATTGTATTGAAAGAATGTAAGAAATAAAAATGGGAACCCACATTTGAATGTTCCCACATTAATTTCGAATTCATTTTTATTTTAAAAGAAAAAAACGATTTTTCTATGTAAAAGTGGAGGTGTATTATGGTGGACAGGCAGATGGGTCACACGCAGTACAAGTGAAAGAGTTCAGTTTTCATATGAAATGTACTTTTTCTTTGTTATAATCATATTCATTTACTAAAAACTGTTTTATATGTCTCAAAAATTAACATTTTTTTTTAAAAAAAAAAAACCTCACAAAAAATTAAATTCAAACAAAAACAAAAAAAAAAGTTAAAGTTAAGTAAAAAATTCCAAATTATATCAACATTATTTTCAAAATAATGAAAGCAACCTCAAAATAACGAAATATTCAAATTTTATTTCATACAAAAAATAAATAAATTAAGTAAAAAAAACAATTTCCCATGTGCTGGCACTAATTTTTTCTTGTATATTTGTTTTTATTTATTTTTATTAACTTCAATAAAAATATCACAAAATACGTGACTAGAATTTTTAAGGATGAATTTTTGTATTTCATACTTTCATAATTACATGAAACCGAAAAAAAAACAGAAGCTAATAAATTGGTTATAGTACTTTTTTTTTCTTCAGTGTGATAATATCGCTAAACCCACAGACCAGCAGGATTTCATTTAAACAGTAGCCCCGCCAAAAAAAACTAACAAAAAAACGGTTTAAAAAACATTAACCACAATTCATATAAAAATTTTTTTTTTTAAAATATAACAAATTGAAATATAGTATTTCGGGTCGATTTGTTTGGTGTTTTAAAAACCAATTCCAAGAATGAAAGTTAAGGGGTGAAAATGTATGTCACAGCAATATATTATCCGATGACATGAAACAAATTTGGTAGCAATCCGTCATGGATGATGTCAATCATCATATTTCTTCACCCACATAAGCTGAATTGGTCATCGGTCAAGGGAGAAGATTTGGACAATGTCCACTAATAAACAAATTCTTTTATTTATCATTGCTCATCCAAAAACAATTTTCTTTTATCTTTTTTTTCGAGAAAATTAAATTTCGGAAAAGGTGCAGATTGTGATCCTCGTATAGAAGACAATTTTCATATGCGATATTGTATTTTTGGAAATTTAATCCAATTGTTCGAAGTTTATCTTTTTCTTTGGTCAACAAAATTCCGGATTTTATTGTGGGATCGGAGTTGAATTGAAATTGATTTTAAGTGATTGATGAGATTTTACTGTTTTTCTATTTTTAATTACTTTTAAACAAATAATATTAATTGAATACATTTTTATAGAAGTTTTATCGAATTTATTATTTTCTCATGAGATAGAAAAAAATAAATATTTCTTAATTTTTATTATAATTTCCCACGAATAAAATTATTTTCGTTAATCAAAATAACTAATTTTTAAATCATTTTTTTTCTTTAGACAAAAACCAATTAAGTTAAAAGAAATTTCTATATTTTCTTTTATTTTTCTCATTTTTAATGATATCTCAAAAATTTTTCTAAGAAATCTCCTGAAATAGCCGAAAAAATTATAGTTAATAGTTTATCAACAATTTTAAAAAATTGGTTGATATGCGGTTAACTGATCAATAAAATTCCAATAAAATGTTTGTATAGATTAAAAAAAAAAAAACCGCATTGATGACCATTTCTCCCATACGGGAATATAATATCCAATATGGTAATTTTGTTTTTAAAAATACTATATATGCTTTCGTATCAATTCGGTAGGAAATCAATCAGAACTAGATATAAAATGTTCTTCATTCCATTAACTTGTTTATCCCTTTCGAAAGTGTATACATTTCGAATCATAATTTCCCTATAAATACTAGGAAAAAGCTACAAAAATTGAAATTTTATCATAAAAATAGATACAAGATCAAATCGGAAAAAATTAAAACAAAATCATCAATGACCAACATTATAGTATATCCATTTGTCCATGGATGGATGTTCAGTTTTTATTGATTCCTCCAAACAAATTTTTATTGTTTTTTGAGGTTTTTATATGATTTCCATTGAAATCGTTTCACAATTAATCAGATTTTTTTTTCTTCTCATATATCGAATTATTTCAATAACAGTATTGATAAAATTATAATAATTGTGGATGATGGGAACTTTTTTTGAGTACAAGGTGATACTCGAGTAGATCTACGTTCGGTATAAATGTGTATCGCAGTTCTGCATTAATTACCAGTTAATATTTACATTTAATTAGAGTAACTAGTTATGGCACTCTTACATATGATCAGGAGCGAGCCGATGACAGAAGTAAGTCTTCCCTAAACCATTAGTCCTCCATCATCATCAAAGCTAGCTGCCCTATCTTCCTTCAGAGGAAGAACATACCTCAGATCATGGTTATATGTATGAGATGGATTTTTACTCATGCAATATAACCAATACCATGCTTATGTAGAATTTTCTCGTTCTGTATTGGAATGGTATGAACGAATATATGAGCTTGAGTATTAATATACAGAACTGAATATAAAATTTCCTGGAAAAATTCTTACTTTGTTCAGGAGGAAGCTTATTTTTCTGCAACTTTATAGCCGTATTCTAAAAAAATTATACTGTCTTCTTTTTAACTTTCAATTCCAGAAAAAATGACTAATAAGGAAGGTCTAATATGTCCAATTGCAACACTCATTCAGATATCACTCGGATACAATAACAAAATTTTAGTAAATTTAAATTTTGATATCATAATTTTCAAATTAATTTCAATTTTTTTTTTGTACCCAAAATGAATGATTCCATTCCATTTAATCATAATTTCAGAACCATTTAACTAAACAGTCGCGAATAATAAATATATAAAAAAAATCTTGGCGCCTAACTTCTGGTATTTATTTTATTGGAATTTTTGAATGTCCAAAAATTCGTCTCATATGGTGGGCGCCCATCTGTCCAGTAATAAATTCATTAAAACTCAATTATGATTTGCACGAACAAAACTATTTTCATTTGATCGGTCCCCAAAGAAAAAAAAAGCCAAAACCAAAACCAAATATCATCTAAAATTCAACTAATTCAGACTTTTGAGTAGATTTTAAGGAATTTCCATTCGAATAAAAACTTTTAAAATTTTTACGTGATGAGAATTTATCTGATATTAAAAATAAAAACTTTTAATTTATTTCTCCAATTTACAACAGAACAGAAAATTAATATACTAGAATGATTGCGTTTTATTTATTTATTTCATTTTAATAATATTCATTTTTTTTTATTATATAGAATTATGATTCATATTCCATCTAATATTTATTTCTCATCATTTTTATGAACGGATTTGGACGTGACCTTATATATTTTTTAATATACGAATGCATCCTTTTTCTTAAATAATAATTATTAGTATAATTCATCACAGGTGGTCTAACTTGTTTTATACCAATTCAAGTTTGAATAAATTCCGCGGTATTTTTCAGTTATAACATTTGAAAGCCGTCATAATCAAGAAGAGTAAAAAAAAAGTGATCTTCATCATCCTTTTTCATCCATCAACAACGCGAATGGTTTGGAATTTGTATCAAATTGAACATTTTCCTATATAAACTGATCAGCATGAGATCGCCAATTCATGTTCCATGATGATAAAAAAGATGAAATCAGAAATAAGTTTCCCTTTATTCGATATAAATAGTTCATCATCTTTTTTCATATATGATTCCATATTATGATCGTTGGCTTGCGTTTTCAGATCGTTATGATCTTGAAACAGTTCCGTTCTAACCAAAAATGGAATATATGGAGCATTCATGTCATCATTTTTCAACATTCAGAATTCTCTTTAACAGCGAAGTTTTATAAAAATTGATACTATATGTCTGACATCGATCGATCGATCGTTTTTTTTTCATTATTGATTTTAATGAATAATGTGTATTTCGTTAATTATTTATGTACCTGTTTGAAATGAATTCAGATAAAAAGTGGTCACATTTATGCTACTGTTAATATATTTATGACAATCGTGTATAATTTTTAAATGGAATATTAAAATAATTCGTTTTTCAAGAAAATGATCGTGTGTTTATTATCATACCTAATTTGAAAATAAATATTAACTTTTTTCTTAACCCTTAAAAATCATTTTTACACTCATTAATATCCCTTCTGGAATTTTTAAAAACATAAAAATTGATTCTAATTGCTAGGACCTTTAACCTAACTTTAAATTAATAACCGATTCACGCGTTTACATGAATTCCATTAATCATTTCCAGACTATATAATTTCCGAAAAATCATAATAAAAACAATTTTCAAGATGTTAATTTTTCTTGACATGAACCCATCATTACTAAATGAACTCTTTTTAAGAGAACATTATACAGTCTACTTAGTGGAATCATAACAGGCATTAGCTGTCATAATAATATCTGTTTATTTCTATTGCCACATTTTTCCATTTATCATTTATGATATGGAATTCGGGGCAATGAAGAAATTATGACGCCTTCGATATTGTACAAAGGGAAACTCGACCAGACATCTTGGAAACATATTGAGCATAACACCGCGCGCATACTATATAATCATAACTCTTTTAGATTCGGTTCTTTTTTTTTCTTGGTGTTTTCTTTCTTCTAAATATATTTGAAAGAAATTAACTTTTAGTTTGTTATGTTTGTTATTTGTTTTATTGTTAGTTTTTGTATTCATGTTAAATGTTCCTCGGAAAAAAAAGAATGCATAGTAAATGAGCTGCAGATCGTTTTTTTTTTTCGAAACATTATAAGAAACGATAAAAAATGAGTTAAACAGGTGACAAAACAATTTTCCATTGGAAAATTCTTTTAACAACCGCATGAGGTGGATGGTTTTGGAATGTGGCACTAATTTCCCGAACAACCGAATTGTTTTGTAACAGAATTTAGGAAGAAGAAAAAAAAACGAGATGAAATGATAGTGAAATCAATTAGCCCAGGCCTGTTGAAATCATCTAATAAATTTTGATTTGATTGTCAGAAGAATCTGAAGTGTTCTATTTCTGGTTTTTTTTTTAATATAAAAATTGTTTTTGTAAATTTACATGATGTTATTATACCCGATGGTATAGAATACCAAACCAATAGATTATACTTAATTTTCATTCCTAGGTTTATAACACCTCTAATTTTGGGAGAAAATTTCAATGTAAAAGATTCCTTAAGTATCAAATTAATACAGATTCTGGAATAGCAGTCTATTTACAATTACTCAATAACATGTTTACTAATTTCGTATTAAATTTACGCAAAATCGGTACAGGCTGAAAAATGTTATGGTGAAAACTGTAATTGTAACTGAAGCAGAAATTTGATCAATGTTTTGTTCGAAATTTCGAAAATTTTAATTGAAAGAAAGAAACGAGCCGTTACATAATTTAGACCTCAATTAAACTTACTTTTGCTTCGGTTTGGTAAAATTAACTTTATTTCAGACTGGAAACTGTTCTCTGTCATTATTCAGGATAATTCAATGATTTTTTGGACAGATTTAAATAAAATTTGAAAAGAATGTAAAATTTAAATTGGGCATTGGAAGTGAGTAAAAATCGATAAATTTGTTTGCCGTATAAATAGACTATAGGTGTTTTTTGGGGAGTTTTTATCGACAATTGTTTCACTTTCTAAAAATCTATGTACTTATATTTGCTAGAGCACATATCCAACTTCAGTTAAGTCTTTTGACGTTTGAAAAAATTAAAAATTCTTTTTTTCAGCCAAATAGTGAAATTAAATAATATTGATTTAACCAAATAAATCTAAAAACAATAAAAAAAAATAGATGCCCAAAATATTTATTGAAAATTCAGATAAATTTTCTGTTAATGCCAAATACTGCAAGAAAAGACAGAAGCTTCGATTTCTGCCATCTATGTCTCAAATATGTTACTAAATAACTGTTGTTAAAATTAGATCCCGATAAATAAAGTTGCTTAAACAGTAAAAGTGCTTATTTTCCCCCAAAAAAACACATAGCTTATGTTATTTCTAGATGAGGAGAGATTATGGTACATCAAAAAATTATCTACATGCCGATTTTAGTTTAGTTACACTTTTTTGTTGTATTTGTTTCTTAGTGTCGACCACCCATCTACCCCCTCTATTTTCTTTTTCAAAAATTAATCTTTAAAAACTTTCTCTTTGGTATATTATATTAATTGTCTTATAGAAGTGAAAAAAACGGCAATTACTGTGATGTAAAATAAATAAACAAAAATGTAATACCGCGAAACTAAAATAACAGGAACGGATCATAACAGAGTTAATTGTATTAGACTGAAATATATCGAATACGCGCATGATCGTATCGCTTCGAGAAAATTAAGCTAAAACAATTTTAATTGTTTTTTAAGTCATTTTCGTGAACAAAATTAACTTTATCCATTTTCATTTCTCATCGATATATATTCGTGGATATTTTTTTTATTTTAAAAAGTTATTTTTCTTCTTTTAATTCTTTGGAAAATATTTCTGATCTTACTAAAATAATATACAAAACTGCCACATAGTTTGGTTTTGGTTTTTCTTTATTTTCCTTCTGATATGATTGTGATATATAAACACAGATGAGGAAAGGAAAAACCAGCAGCATATACATGAATTATTTTTCTTCTTTTTTTCTTCTTTATTTAAAACGATATCCGAAAATATAAAATTAGAAAAAAAAAATGGAAAATAGGAAAAATTTATTTTGGAAATTTATAATTTTATTTGTTTTTTCTCCCCCATATCGGATTTATGACCTCGGATTATCCAAAAAGAATATATTTTTCGGATATAAGATAAATATTCAATATTTTATGATATTTGTTTTTCTTTGGAACGTTTTATTTTTTCGGGAAATTAACTATAACATTTTTTTATTTCTAATCAAAGACGGAACCATATTAACGAGAACAACCAAAATATCATAAAAGAGCCTTGGCCTAAAACTTTTTCATATTTCTCGTAACACAATCGGCACAAAAATGCAAATATTCGAACATAACTTCTTTTCTGGATCAATGAATTTGTTCTTGCAAAATTTGCAAAGAAATAACCAAACAGAAATGTGCTTGAAAGAAAGCCTTTCATATACTATACTTCAATCTTCTAAAATCATATCTGTTTAATAATTCCAATCAGGACAGCATAATTTACCGTTTCAATGAACGACAAACAAAATAGCTACTGTATTTTTATGAAATGACCAAAGTCGACCAAATAATGGTCGACACGGAAAATATAAAATGCACGACAATATAAATGCGCAAAAATATGAACAATATGATATTATGCTTTCTTGATGAGGTTTTCGATATTAGTACTGTGGGAAAAATTTCAGAAATACCATCACAAGGCGGTCACAGTTAAAGTATTACGCGAATGAAAATAGTATGTCATCGCAATGACCACGTAGATATAGTACCTGGTACCAAAAAAACAGAAGCAAACCAGACTTCTTCGAAGTAATAAAAATATAAAAATCATTTTTATAAAATATATTAATACTTACTTAATTTGAATAGGCATTATGGAAAAGAAATTTCATCGCACACTCTTTTCATAAAAGAAAAATTACGATCACGATCACAAATCTGATCGCGCAAAGCTTTAAAACGTCTTTGCTCGTAATTGACAATTCAGACAGCAATGTCAATTTTACATTGATGTAAACGCAATTTTTTTTTCCATAGAATCTTTTTATTATTTATCGCGAATATTTTATTTATATGTTATGTATTTTTTTTTCTTTTTTATATATTATTATTATTTTGCATAATATCGGTCAGTGGGTTTCATCGTGATCATAAAAACGATCTTCAATGTCCACAGCAATATACACAACTACGGTTAATAAAAGTATTCAGAATATTATTTGATCATAATAACTAATGTGCTGTTAGATCGCGGACTTCTGATTATGTTCATCGTGTTCTGATTGCAAATTATTGAATTCTGAAAACAATGTTTAGTATACTTAAATATATGCATGCAATTTCTTAGATAATGTTTTTGGGCACATACTTTGAGACGTAATTTCAGTGAATTGGTCTTTTAAATGTAAAGAACTTCCGTTAAAAAAGTGAGATAATTTTATAACGGATTGATTAAAATTTTTTAAAAGTATATAATTTAAAGATGATTATCTAAAAATTTGTTGAATTTGTTACAATTTAATTGTAATAAGCCGTAATATATAAAGAACGAACGAACAAAAAAACATACCATATTATGAGTTCTGAATTTTAATCATGCGGACTGAAATTTCTTATCTCAAAAGAATGATCTTTAAAATTTCATGTAATAACGTAACATATGACAAGTTTTTCAATTAAATTCCTTATGAAATGAAATGTTTTTTTCCTTTTCTTCAAAAGTGATTTTAAACACCTCATGAAATTTTCATAAAACAAACACATTCGATATCACTCAAAACGATCAAAATAACAAAAGTTATTCTCATATGATAAGTATTTAAACAAGAAAATTCTATCTAAACGAAACAAAATAGAATATTTATCAAATTATTTAAATCTTGATAATTCGATGACAAAAACGATCAGAAATATTGAAAAAAAAAAAATCGAATAAAAGTTATCAAATCGAAAAGAACGCAAAAGATGCTTTCGATATATATATATATATATATTTTGTTTCAATAAAATGATCTTCACTGAAAGATCAGCAATCATCGAATATAGAAGATTCTTGTTTGAAAAAAAAAATATAAAGAACAGAATTTATGCCGGCCGCAGCTCAAAAAGTTTTGATCATTATAATAAATGCCTCATTGTCACACGTTATACCTTTTGTAGGGAGTATTTATATAGGGTTGTTCGAAGGTACTAAACATAAATAGGCATCTTATAAGATGAAATGAATAACATTACTTGAGATGAAACAGGATGGGATGATCTTCCCTTGAATGGGAACTGAGAAGAATTTTTTTTCATATATGTATATAGAAAAATATGTTTATCCTTTTTTGATCAGATTGATCGTGTTGTCATCATCATATGTCTGTTATTGTTTAACGATTCAGTTGTTATTGTAACCTTTGTTTTTAGAAGAGAAAAAAAAATGAACTGAATATGAGAACCATATATACAGGGTACATCCGAAATAAGAACAATAAAAAAATTCTTTGTTTTGATTAATAGAAAATGTGAAGACATATTTTATATCAGAATTGTATTCATATTTGAATACACTTAATATTATATTATTCACGTGGACTACATTTTGTTTAATTATGTTAATTCAAAATGTATTTCATTAATGCCCAATTTCACTGTGAGAGCTTAAGTTCGGTTGGAAACTTCAGTTGAGCTTAAATTACAAAATTTATGTTTCCGGAGTTTGACTAGGGACCCCTCACTCAACTGCTAAAAACATCTAGTATTTAAACTACGTATACTTAATAAGTTCACATATATTCTTTCTTTAAATTTTTGGTCACAAACTTTCGATACCTTCGACAATAGAGTTGCTATTTTTTTATTTATTTTTTTATAAAATCATGCGAAGTATTAAACTATTTAAAGAAACGTTTAAAACTCCTACATACTTAAGTAGAACTTAAGTCCAAAATTAATCGTAAGTTAAATTAGACTTAAGTTCTAACTGTGAAATAGGGCATAAGCAATATTATTATAATTTAGTTATTCCGGGCTGACTTCTAATAGATAATAATCAAGCGAGTAGCTATAAGTGTCCCTAAACTAGGTGCACATACATATATATCTAGTACGATTCAACATCAATAAGTCCATTCTCTTGTTTCCAAAATTAGAAGCTGAAGCAATTACTGTCCCCCTAATCATTTTCATATTGATCTTAGTTTTATTTAGTTTTCAATATTTTTCAAAGTTGACTACGACTTAGCCATTGTCATTAGTTTTGTTATTATTTAATAATTCAAACATTCTCATTCGAAATCCCCTGCAAATTTAACTTTTGCTGAAAGTTTTAATTTTCATTGTGCCACCCGGTATCCGAAGCCATATTTATATGAATTGATTACTCAGGTAAAAACGAAACACACCTGTACCGTGTGTATATGCATATTCTATTGAACAGAATTATATACCTATAAATATATATATACAAAATTTTTACTAAAACAAAAAGGATACAAAACATTTTTTCGATGAAGATCGGTTTGCTACTTTAGTTAACTTTAATTTTCCTTTAGTGCTTCACTATATCCAAAGATTATTATACCTTTGGGAATATGTTGAATATTATATTCTTATATACTGAAGTTCTGTCATTGGTCTTGATGGTGTTTATCTGCTCGAATTCTTCCTGAGATTTATTGCTACCAAACATGAATGGGTCACTAAAAATTGGGAAAATAAATTTTGAAATTTTCTTGAATTCTTTTTACGTTCAAGCCAAAAAAAAAATCTCTAAATTAACTTTTGGATTTTGGTTTGATTTCATTTAATTTCGAACTTTCATAAGATTTGTGTCAACAATTTCGTGATTATTTTAAGTAAAAAACTAACGATAATTAATGAATGATTTATTGAACATTTGAAACAGTTGAAATATAATTATTTTAAAGTATTTTTATAATATGATTGAATTGCAACAAAGTAATACTGGATAAAGTGTAGTTAGTCTGTTGAATCCTTTACCAGATTTAGAGGCCTAAGTTATAGAAGAACTATCATTATAATGAAGAAAATTGTGAATATAACCATTTTTTTGACTTTTATGAGAGACTTTTATTCAAATGTTACAGAAATTTAATATTTATTTCCAACTTTGAAGCTAAAAATGAAAGAAATACTCAGTCAAAAAAACAAGTCGAGATTTCGTTCTTTTACCTTTCCAAATTTATTTCCTTTATTACAATAATCGTTGTATAACTATTGCCCTACGAACAGTCCTACCTAGGTATACTTGAAACTCAAATTCATTATCAATTATCAATAGTTAGAGGCAATCTCCGGCATATTTAAATTCAAATTTAGATTGAAATAAAATTAGGAATTGACAAAAAATAATAATAATATTTTCCTTGGTAGTTATGCCAACGAATGCCAGCAATATATATGCATTTCACATATAAGCTTTTGATTTCTTGCAACTCTATTGAGACTTACGTATCTCTTGGAACAATTTTATTTTCAAAAGAAAATAACACGAAACTGATGCTTTAAAAAATAATACAAAGAAATTACCTAGAATTATGAGGCTTCAGTCCTACTCATTGCGAATCATGAAGTTAAATGTTCATTAAATATTATAATCTTTAAACCAATCAATCTTCTTTTATGCGTTAGTGAATATGCAAAAATTGGAAAATTATGAGAAGAATTTTATTGGAGCATAAATGGCAGAGATGGTTAAGGATGAATTTCCAAGTTAATATGTTGCATTATATAAAAGCATATACTTACAATTATGTACAACAAATTTATATATATTATATGATCGCTCTAGTGGATCGCATCGTTTTTATTATACAATTTTGTATTGTGATGTTAATTTACAACCATCATGATTAATATCATATTTAAATATCACGAATAATTTCTTTCTACCTCCTCCCTCGAAAAACCAAAACATAACCAAACAGTCTTGGCTATGGGTATATATAGTCATGATTTCTGATCACATATTAAAATTTATAAGTGGCGGGTGACCAGTGGAGATTCAAAACGTAACAACAACATGAAAACTAAAATCTGATAAAATCCAATGGAGCACCACCAAGAATATAAAATACACCCAATAGCATTTTAATTCCATATGCAATTTTATATATGGAATATGAATATGTTCTATATATTTTCCGATTTTATAAAAATGCATTTTCAGAGCCATATTTTGTTGTAGTTTTTTTCTTTCTGAAATTCTTTTATTTTGTGGGTGGGATTTATGTTGCCGCATTTTAATTCATTAATCATTGAGAAGTATGAGTTTTTCTCTCGTTTACAATTTAGTTATTAATGGCGTCCATAATATAAATTTGAACACATTTGTTTCGTCTTTATTACGACAAAATACTATTCATCGAAAATTTGTTATAATACGAGAACAAGAAAAACAAATTTTTATATATTATAGAATAGAATAAAATTTTTTTATTTAGAAGAAATAAATGTTCACAACATAAATTTGTTTCTTTCGTAAAACATAAACATTCTATGAAATAGAATCCAAAAAAAAGTTATTCTTGACAATTTTAATTGTATTAATAATTAATTACAAAAAGAAAAACCATTTAATAAAATTAATTTCCCGAAACAAATATGATAAATTTTTTTAATATTTTTATATAAATATTTAAACTCATGACGCTTTTATTTATAATTTCCTATTTCCAATTTTCTTTTGAAAAAAATCAACAATTTAAGATGGAAATCGAATATAGTATTTCCGTTCACATACATCGCTCATTTGAATAAAAATGCATCGACTATGATACAAATTCCAGAAATATTAACTTTTGGATGCACTGAAGAGGGATGGTAAAAATATATATGATATGCAAAAATACAAGCCAATCTATGATGCATCTATAATTCAACTTATAGTTGTTTGATATGCACAGAAAAAAAACACTAAAACTGCAACACACAAGACGATTTGTGGTAAAGAAACAAGAGAACACACTTTGAAACATAATTTTCAACATTTTTATTTGAAAAGAAACATGATGTATGTTGGATAAATTTTATTCCTTTTGATAACTCCTCTACCAGACTACGTCTGACTTCTCAAAATATCATCTACCTTTTTCAAGCTTGCAATTGTCGTTAGATGTGATTCCTCTCTATCCTAGGCAACTTCATCATCATCATCAACAACAATGTCGTCGTCATTACCATCCTTAAATAAAATATTTCTAGATTTTATATATCATTGGAGAACCTATTTGTGTATGATTTCTGGTATTTCATTTAAACAAAAAAAAATGTTTCCTTTTCAGACAAGAACAAAACTCTATGTATTTGCAAATTTCCATGCGTGGGTCGTTTAACATGGTTTGTTATTGCATGCAAAATTAAGAGAAAACGAATATATTCGTTAAGATTCAGTTTTATTCATGATTTATGACCTTGAATGTCATATGTGAGCATATCCTATAAGGTAAAATTAAATGAGACTGTCCACCAAAGCGACACACAACAAAATGAGATACGAAGAAATCATATCCATAAGCTAGGAAGGTGGCCCTTGTAATAAGGTATATTATTTTCTTTAAACAACTTGCATAAAGCATTCAGTTAGCAAAATGTTCAATTGTTGCACAAGGACTAACAAGTTTTCTGGTGATTCAACGGTTTTATTGTCTATAGTCTATTGTTACACCAAGGCCTCAATTTGTGTCGTTAATTGAATCAGGGACGATTGTAAAAACCTATGCTCTCGATGTTTTCAAGCAAAATCAGCGCAATCATAGATTATCTTATATATCAATGGCAAAAGTATTCGTTTTTGGACATCCATCAAAAGAATTGTATGATGTTCTGGCGCTGTTCAATCTGATTTTAGAAAAAAATGGTAATAATGGAAACTTATATTTGTTTTAATTTATTTCAAATCAAAAGCTTTTTTTGTAAATTTTGTTAGTTGAGTTGAGCTTAGTCTTTAGTTAACAATATGCAATTACAAATAATATTAATTCGCTTTGGTATACGGTCTTCACAGGGTATTACTATATCATACAATAAATTCTTCACATAACTTGATTTTTCCAGCTTTTTGATCATGATTGTTACCAAACGTAACCAATAAGAACTTAACCGAATAAAAAAAGTATAAAATGTTATATTAACATTTCATTTCATATAAATAACATTTTTCTTTATAACATATGAAATCTAATCACTATATTTGGTTATAATTTTGATAAAAAACATAAAACCTATAACATAATAATATTGTGTTTTTTATGATCACAAAAATATATTTCTTACATAAATATAAAACTAAAAAAAAAATATCAATATTCGAATGATCTTAACTTATAAAATCTTGAAATTTTAATTCACCCACTTAAAAATTATATCGAAAAACTCTAGATTTCCATCGTCCAGGTGACAAAAATTACATATATGAAGGAAAGACGAAGAAAAAAAAAGGTTTTCATATATAATATTATATTGAAAAATTCAAAACCTTAAATGAAAATTTATGATAATGTCCATCAGCGACACAATTTTTTCATCGTTTTTTTTTTCTGTTCTCCAAAACAAACGAACAAAAAATTATATCCCAAAAAGAGATCCAGAAGGTTGAAAATCATTTCAGGGTTTTATTGATTTATTTTTATTTTTGAAAAGTTTCTCTGTTTTAAAACAAAAAAAGGAAAAAAGCGCGCATCAAATCTTTGGCTTTCCTAATAAAATATTATGAAATAAAAAGGGTTTCTCTTATTTGATATATCAAAAACCTTCAAAACCAGCTCGTAGGACTTGTAATATGAAACAAATCTGTATATAAGTTATACCTTCAAGAAAAATACATACCACAAAATCTCATATTATATATTTTAAACCTGGCCAGACGTTTCGGCGTCGTTTGAGAATTTCTTCTTTCTATGTTATCTCAAAAACCAAAAAGAAAACACAAAAAAATTGTTCTTCTGTTTTATCGACATTTTGATTTCTTCGACAGGAATTTCAATAAATTATGAAAGACGTGTTTTTCACCTCAAATCAAAAATTGAAAATCAAGAAAAAAAACATTTTTGTAAGTAGTTAAGAAATTCTTTTAGTTTTAAAAATTTAAGAAAATAATAGTGATAGTCTTTTTTATTTTATCCAATCAGCTATTTGAAATATGTCCAAAAATAGTTCAAAAGGATACCGATCAGCAGTTGGAACTTATATCCTTAATTAGAAATAACGTTGTGTGAATTTGAAATTTAATAAAGTTGGAACCAAAAATGAAAATGTTTAACAAAGGTAATAATGGAATATAAGACTTTAATAAGACCTCACACATTCAATGTTCGTAGATATAATAAGTAAAAATTGTTTTCGATATAATTTTATACGAAAATCTAGATGGGGTAAAGTTCGAAAGACTGACTGATTCATAAAGTTCTCTTGTTTTGTGTGCCAACCATTTTATTCCCATAATTTAAATGTCAAAGTTACAAGATAAAATGAAAATTATCTTCAAAACTCCATACTATAATTTACGTGTTAAAATTTGTTTAGTATTTTTCATTTCAATTCGTGTATTTTTATTGTAATTCACTCAAATTCATGATTTTATTATAAAGGGCGCATCACAAAGTAATATAACTATTGTTGGCAAGAGTTTTCAGATTTAAACTCCAGAGTTTTCAGCTTCCCTAAATTTTAGTCGTGAATAAAGTGGTCCAACAATGAGTCTATCGTTTTTGATTTATACCTCATAAGTTTCATTTTGTAATTTTATTCTAAAACAATCTAAACTCTATTATTTGCTGTATACAATGCCGAAAAGTCCTAGAACATGTTACACTTTTTATTCTCGAATTTGTTGATTCAAATATTATTTTTAATGAGCATAGTTATCAAATTATAAATTAGGGAAAAGACAAATTCAGAAATGGTTGTACATACAAACTTAGAGTACCATATTTAAAATGGAACTATTCTGAATAGATTTCTACATATTTCAGCTTATTTAGAAGCACCCTGCGTATTCTCCAACTCCATTTCATACCAGATGGAATATTGTTGAATATAATATAATTGATCGAAATAATAGTTTTGAATGTTATTTCAGATCCCGGTAAACAAGTAAAATGATAAATGATTACCGGATCTAGTAAATTGAGTGAAGTTTCCAATGTTTTAATAAACAAGTAACAGTTGGATTCAACTTTATTCTAGAATAATTAACATTTAACTCATTCACTGTATTATGAAGTCTCAGAAAATAAAAACTATTTGGTATGATAAAAGTACTAAGAATCTTTCAACACAATTATTCAAATTTTCAAATTCTCATAAACTATAGGAAATACCAAAATATTTAGATATAAAAAATACCAGGAATTTGCTTGTGGATCCAAAATTATTTATCTAATAATTATATAGAAAATATAACTTACTTCCATTTTAGCTCACTTAAAAACCAATGAAATCTTCAATTTCAAAGCTTTAAAATATAGGGGAGAGTGGGAGCCACGGATAGGAATGAATAAGTGGTTATGTCTTGTGATCTTCCATAGAAAATTTGAATGTTTTCAGCCATCTAATCTGTCATGTTTCATAATAATTATTCTTAGTCGGAGTTAAGCTGTGAAGTTGTGAACATGTTTTGCGCAAACGTGAGTTTTTGCATAAGTATAATTTAAAAATTAAGAACACTTAAAAGTTAGAAAAATTAAGGTATTATTTTATGAAGGTACGTACTGCTTCCATGAGTAGATTTAAAAAAAAAAAGGATCAAAGGCCTTTTATTGAAAACCATACATTTTAAAAGAAAAGCGGGAACCGAATGAAAATACAATTTACTCTTATATACAATTTTCATGTTTGTTGTTACATAAAAGATTTTTCTAAGGAACTCGATTCATCCTAGCCCACTCTTCTCTACAATTTGTTTGTGACTTGGTGAGAAAAAGTCCAAATTTCGAGATGGTCTGCTGGACTGATGGACTGCTTATAAGTCCAATTATCTGATTTCATATTTATCGTCAAATTATGAGTCAATTTTCAAGCAAAAATGGTGAATTCTTGGCTTTCTACCTAGACCACCATCGCCGTCGTAACATTTTATATTTTAATATTATCATTTTATATCATTAAAATTTTAATTATCATTTGTTTTATATCATCATAAATAATATAAAGAAAAAAAAAAGAAAATATTACCTTTTAAAGCCATTAATCGAGACTATTAAATCAAAAGCTTAAACAAAAACCTGATAAAAAAAAAGAGTTATTTAAATAAAATTCCAACTTTTCATATTTTTTAATAAATTCCCGGATTTTTTTTTGGAAAAAAACCTTATAAAATATTCAAAAAATAAATAAATAAAATCGGAATTTATACCTTCACGAGGATTCTGTCAAATTAAAATTTATTTATCAATTAAAAACATTTTTATCGCATATCGAACAAAACCAAAAATAAATATTATAAAAATAAAAAATAAAGCAAAATATTTCGCGTCTTTTTATTTTTTGTTAATTAATGAATTTTAATAATTTCTGCATGCATGATGATCATCCCAAATGGAAATTAATAACCTCTCGTTCTCACCTTGTAAATGCAAATATAATATTCAAATGATGACTGCGGCTGGGTACATGCATTCAATTTCTAGAGATGATAACAGAACGACCATTGGCCGCCCAATAAATTGTAGTTTTGCAATGTAATAAAAAAAAGGAAAACAAAAATTATAATATCACAAAATGTATAAATTATGCATTAATGAGCGAATTGAATTTGTTTTTGTGTAAACTTCTATCAGGATATACTCGTTTCGTTTTCGTGATACTCTATGGCTACTATACACTTCTCGATCAGTGAGTGGATTTTAAACCATGTATAGTTGGAAGGTTAGGAATTGTGTGTCTTTTTTCTGTGTGTAGGTATTCAATATGGAAATATTGATCCTGACATTATTCAATATAATTTTTAGATTTCTAGAAAATATGCTGTAATATACTTGCAGACAGAAATTATAGATGTCCATAATCTACCTGTCCGTATGGAATTTTATTCATATAAAAATTTGCATTTTATGAGAAACGATTGGAAGGCTAAAAAGACAGGGGAAAAAAGAATTTGATAGGATATAAACCTATCGGCATCTAATATAAACGATGAAAAATATTCTGAATATGGTTGAATGACAAAATAAACAAATCAAAATAACACAACACAAAAAAAAACCAGAAAGATGCAAATGATATAGTGCCTTGGATTTTGTGTTTTGTGTTCTTAGATGGAAATCCTGAATATCCGTACTTATATTCAACAAGATGATAACCAGGTATTGACTTTTATCAAATAATTCAAATGCGTATATACAAATGTGATATGGCTTTAGGAACGTAGGCACAGGACGAGAGCTTCACAAGATATACAATATGTACATGTATTTCATTTTTTCTAGATGAATCATGAAAATATATCACATTCATCTTTTATTAAAATCTTCGGAAATGGTGATGATTGTCAAGTTTTTTCTTAACTTTACATTTTTTTTCGCTTTTTGGTGAACTTCGCGCAAATTCTTGTGTTGTTGAATTTCGCAAATATTGTATATTTTAAGAGAACAAGTTTTTCAACATTTTATCATTAAAAAATATAAAATATATACATGAAAAAAAAGACAAAGTATTATTATTATTTTTAATGCTTGATTTTGGATGAATCGATAAAATAAGAAAAAATAAGAAAATATTCATAATAAAATCATTCTTTACTGAACTTGTCTTATTTATTTATATTTTAAATATGTTTCTTTATTTTTTTTTTTTAATATTATTTATTATATTATATTTTTTTTATATTTTATTCTTAAAGAAAAATTAATTGACACCCGTTGAAATGTTTAATGGGTTTCTGTGGTATGGGTCAATGGATTTCTCAATCTCATATTAGTAGGAGAACTGTTCGACTTGATTGAATTTATTAGTAACGAATTTTTTTAATTCTGAAGAATTTATAGTTAATATTTATCTCACGATTATAATATATAAGGTGTCCCTATAATAGGGGCAGATTTAAATTTCGCGTTATTTTCGATTCATTAAGTTAACAGTACATTCTTTATTACATTAATTATTTCATTCCCCGTCAAATGAGGTACGGATCATACCTGTAGGACCCAGAATACCTGAGATGTTCGTACACCTTCGTACTAGAGAATTTTTGTATTTCCTGTCCTAAAAAGGAATATTTTTGAAAATGTCGAATGGCATTTAATTCCTTATTAAATTGATCATCGAATGAGATATGGGTCATATCTATAGAATGCAGAATACCCGAGATATACACATATGTACTTCAAGTTACGCAAATGAAATCTGACCCTTTTATTGGGACACCCTATATATACATTCTAAAAGCTCTTTGAAGGACAATCAGCGAAATATATAGAATCTAAAGAAAAGTAATAAGTAGCTAATATTAGGCGTTCTCCATTTCAAATACTTGCAAGTAAAATAATTGATATAATATCTGCTTGTAGCTACTTGAATAAATTATTCAAATTAGGCAAAATTGATAACAAATCGAAGTTTCCCCGATAGACGAATTTGTAGGTTACTGAACCTTTATAACATACAAATATACTTCATGGTTATATTTTACTTATAAAAATGTCTGTTCCATTTCACGGCTGTTACCCCTAAATATTCAAATGCATATACATAAGTATTTAAAATGTGGAAATGAAAAGTCAATATTAATTCGAAATACTAAAAAAAATAATTCGTTTTTGAACTTGAAAAAATGAAGTATAATAATTAAGTTCTGAATCTCAGAATTCGACACAAAATTTTCCTTAAACTTACTCATATGGTGAGAAAACGATGATTTTAGTTGTCCGTTTAAAATTAGAATATTCTATAATTTCTTATGACATTCCAAGAATCCTAAGACTTGCGAAAGGACTTAACGCGTTTCGAAATTACAAGTCCGTAAAAGTTCTATGCTCATCAAAAAGTAAATTTTAAGTACTCACATCGTTTCATCTACTATATTCCTTGTTAAGAACTTTGAGGTGATGAAAAATCGTATCCACTTATAAAGCCTCAATCCAAAGGACCCTAACAATAAACTTCTTAATACTATACAAAATTATATTTCTATCGAAATCTTGGTTTTCCTATTCCATATAAGTGACATATTATTAGTAACACCGAAGCCCGTTTAAGGCAATTTAAATACGTACCTATTGTGAATATCGAATTTGAACTTTCCTAAAAGGAAATTATTATATTAATCAGATATCAATCATAATTTCGATTTAATTCCTGATACATAATTGAATCAGTCTGTTTTTCATGTTAAACCAAATTGCTATTATATTCCTATTTCGTACATGATTGCATATTCTTGATCAAAAGATTAGCATAAATTGTAGGAATTAAATCAAACTAACTACAATACACGATAACGAATACAAACTATCTAGTTAACACCCCGAATTATTTTTCTTCTGTTTTGTATATAAATTAAATTGATATCAAAATTGTAATATCTTTTGTATATAAACAAAAAAAAATTAAGCAAATCCTTTCTCCTCCTTTTTTTGTTATCTTACCAAGATATCATATCATTAAAGCAGATTTGGCTCATTTTTATCGTCACGCATAGATTCGTATATGTACATTAATATTTTTCTTTTTACATTAAAAGACCGTTCAAATACTTACGTATGTGAGTGGATGTCAAATTGACAATGTCAAAAAATATGGCCAGCTAACACTATCGAAGGCACAACTTATAAATCTCATATCTGATTCAATATATACAACATACTATACTATAGTACGAAGAAAAACATATAATAACTGAAAATCGGCCTATAGCCAATTTTTTGATGCTTTATGGCAGAAATGGACAGAAAAGTAGTATGTCAAAATTAACTATATTTCGAGGTTTTTTCTGCAGAATTTCATTTCTTTTTTTTTTTTAATTTGCTCTAATTCGTCCGAAATTATAATATATAGTAAAAATATATTAACTGAAAATAGGCCTATAGCCGATTTTTTGTAGATATGGGACAGAAAAACCGTCAAAACTAACATTATTTCAAGGTTTTTTCTTGATAACTTTGTTTTCTCTTGTCAAAATTTCCTCTAATTTGCAGGTAACATAGACCTCAATAGCATAAATCCAATCTGCAAGTTTTATTCTAATCAGTAAATAAGTTTTTAAGGTACATCAAAAAAAACTTTATGAACAGGCTTACTTTCTCCTATGACTATTACTTTCTCCACTATCCTTGGACCAATTGTACTGAAATTTAACATATAATCGCCTACATACGTAGTCAACGTATGTAAATAATTTAAACGAAATAACTTCACAAATTTTCCGGTTAAATCTAAAAAATCATGGACAAAACTTGCTGGTCACCCTGGTTTTTGCTTAATAACTTCGGTAGTACCTACCATAGGGCATAAATATCTATATACAAATATCCATATGATGATATGTACGTGTACTGGATATTATTATATTCTCGGATAATATTTCGTATAGAAATATCATAGGTACATATAAATTTTACCGCTTACCCTTTCACTATATCTAATAATGTATGATTTTGTATAAAAATCAATGTTTTTTGAACTTCTGAAACAAAGTGGACATAGAATAGCATAAAATAAAATAAACTAACAATAATCATAATAGTAACAACACACAAAAAACAAAGATTTACTTTAAGCGGCGCGCGCATAAATGAATACGAAAATCGAGATATGATCACAAATTTCATGTTAGTATGGTGTTCTATTGACCACAGATCATTTTCGTTTTGTTTTGTCACATCAGTCTAATGTTAATTCCAACTTCGGCTGATCGTTTTGTATGTTCCAAATGATAATGGTGTGTGTCCAATGATTGTTTATCGATCGAAATGATATAAGAACAAAACTATATATAGGTATTACATCCAAGAAATAAATTCATATTTTATATTCAATTGATATTCATTTATTCTAGAATTTTGATGCTTATTATAAGTCTTCAAAAAATATAATATCATACCGATCAGAATGGGGAATGGAAGTTTTGTAGTTTTAAGAAAAATTTGTATTAATTTGAACAACTGGTCACTTTCTCTTTGCTTTGCGTGCAATAACTCACCTCCCCAAGATGCATTTTGCGTGACACAATTTTCAAGATACATTTTGCAAAACGTTCACACTAAAATACGTCATATATTTCTCTAAAACAGTCGTTGTCGAGTAAACTGGACATATATGATTTCGTCTTATCTAGATATGTGTATCCTTTTGTTCGGCGTTCGAATTTTTAAAGTTGTGAATGGGAATTGGTGGTTTTACACTATACGTTTTTCATTCCGGGAACAACGAACACTTATAATATTTATGATCAGTTAAATTTTGGCGTTTTTGATATTGAATTTTATTTCATTCCTTTCTTGTCGATTCTTATTTATGTGTTCAAAAAAAAAATATTTTTTATTCACATTACAAAATATGCGTTCTCATAGTCCTTTTTTTATATTCATTTTTATCCAAAAAAAGAAGTAAAATATAAGAAATATATAAAAGAACATGATAAAAATTTCTGAATTTCTAAAGCGCGAAAAATGTCACTTCAATATCGATTGTCTCACAAGGAAAGATACACGAAAAGAAGTTTGTTTTATGGAATTTATTATTATTTTTTTCTTCTGTTTTTAGTGCGAAAAATATAGAAATAAAAAATTTGTAAAATTCTGAAATCTTATAATAAGATAATTTGAGAAGCGATTCTAAAAATGGCTTATTTTTCAAAAGTTTTGATGGTTTTAATAGCTTGTTTTTATTCCATTTAAAAATATGTAAAGTTCAAAACTCTACGAACCAAAAATGCGATCGTAGAAGTTGAGTAATATAAACCAAGGTTGTTATTCAAAAATTATAAATTCTGTCTGTAACCTTAAAGATCCAATCTATGCCTAAATTCATATTCTGAAATCATACGTATATGGAACTGCTCTGTAACTTCCTGTCAAATCTTCTGTATCTTTACGAATGGGTTTGAAATATCGGAACTTTTTAAAAAATGAAATACCCTTCCAAATTCAATCTTAATAGAAGGAAAATTGAAGTGAAAATTATGTAGAATATGTTTAAAGCAGATAAAAATGAAGTAGATATAGACTGCGAATAACAATTTAGGCGTTTATGCAACTTTCCTTACAGAATTCTCTATATCTAAAGTTGCGACACATATACATACGGTTTGAGAATAGCCCAGGAAATTTGACTTACCTACATGTTAAGGATATCTTGAATCTCCTTCATAGGAGTTTTTAAGAAAATGTCAGAAATCCGATGACCGATTTGAATGAAATTTGGAAGAGATTCAGCTAATTTAGAGACAAGCAGTTAACAAGGAGGAATTAAAAAAGCATGTATTTGCAGGTGTTACTGTTAACTAACTTATTTTCAATAAGTTTCTTGTAGAAAATACAGTCAAACGCTCGTCCGTCTTACGATTTCTTTTAACCCATTTTAATCACCAACCCATGAAATTGCACCCGTATTAAACGGAAATTAATCTTTTCTTTATCCCAAAAGAAATTTTTATATTTTCTATAACCTTAAGTAACAAACATCCAAAAAAAATCTAATGAAAATCTATTATATCGAATTCAACTAACTAAGAAATATCTTAACGAAAATCTATAGTTCTTATAAGTTTCTGGACTAAAGAATTTATCTCTAAAGAGTCTGCAAAAGTTAGATAGGGAAATTTTTTTTTTTGGTTGGTTTTTCTATGAAAAATAAAGGAAAATTTTTCTACAGGAAGAAAAGAGAAAAACAAGAAAGAAAATGAGTTTATTGCAATTATATCCCCACGGGAAAGATAAAATGATGACGCAGTCCTTGTGTTCTGTTGTATAAGTTTTCCTTTGCGGATAATTGTATTGATTAGTAGAAGATTATAAGATGATGAACTCATTTTTGGCAGTTACCTATATGGTCACCTTCATATTGTTGTGTCTTCGTTATTGTTCTTTTCAAGAGAGAATACTTTTTTTTATCACAACTCCAACAGAAATCCAATAAAATATCCAGAAAATATGTTTTTAAACGAAAAAGAATTTTCCTTATTTTTTTGTGGAATATAATTTTTGTTCAATTCTTCGTTTTTTTAATGATGATATGTCAGTATGCAAAATATTTTGAATTTGTTTTGTTTCTTGTACAAAATGTTTGGATATTTTTCAGACAGTTTTTAGCTTCCAAAACAAAGTCTAGAAGATGGCTGTATTTTTATTTTTGCATGGATTTAAGAATGTCATTGATTTAAAGTTAATTCGTTGGGGTTTTTTTTGTGGTAATATGTTAGCTTTTTTTTTGTTTCTTCGTTTCTTATACATAATATTCTTTTAAACAAATATAATTGTGAAAAACAAACGAAATAAATTGTTTTTTTTAGAGTTTCCCACACTCGTATTAAACTTATTTATATATCTGTTTTTTTTATAGTTTTATTCATACTTGAAGCTTTAGTACAGTAGTAAATACTCGAAAAAACCTTATGAAATAACTCTTAAACTGAGAAGAAAAAAATATAGTAAAGTTATTTATGAAACTTCGACAAGTTTCGATTTACATTTTTACCGAATTAAATTTTCAAATAAACAAATAAAATACGCTACAAAAATTACATGAAAATTTATTTTAAATAAAACTTAAATTATGTAATATTATGATATTTTATAATCATCGTTAAATAATTTCAAAAAAAAGAAAAAAGCACAGTAGCAAATCGAATTTTAAAATATACATCATTTTGAAGGAAACACGATCATCTAAAATAATTTTCTTTATAACAACGTTGAATAACACGACTCTATCTCATATAAAACACTTTCCTCTTTAATACACAGTTGGTTCGCACGGGTCAGCCTCCCCGTGGTGATAATCAGTTGATCAAAACCGATCGCAGCTAATCGCTATATATTTTATTCAATATGCACGCTTCACTAACCATTTAGGTGAAATTTTGAGTTAACTTTAAATTAATTGAATTTAATGTTGTTGATCCTCTCATAAATTCTAAATAATGACTATTTTTTTCATAAAAAAAAAAATATTCATTATTTGTCTTAACACCATATGATTTTGGGTTTCCATCGTGGAATATGTTTTAATTTTTTTTTTTGTAATATGAATATATATTTTTGCTTTTTTTCCATTTCAGTTACAGGATCATAAATTTTGAAAAGATGTTGTGAGAAATTTCACGGTCTGTCACCTCACCTTGGGTGTATTACAAAAACCACTGAGTTCAAGTTCTTTAAAAATTATAAGCATTTCAATTTGAATATTCTTACCTAAAAATAAGACAAGATCTTTTCATAATTAGTTTTTTTTTTCAGTTATTATATACCTTACCTAAGTATTTCTTATATACATATATAATTCTTCTTTTTTTTCTGCTTAACATGCTTAACGATAGGAGGAGGTCTTATGATATGCGAATTAACACTTAGTATCTATCTTTTAAATGTTTTGTTTTGGTCGGCCCTGTTTTTATTAATATCTTCAGGGGGTCTTAAAATAACTTTAAGTTTATTTTTCTTTATAAATGTAAATATATATATACATATATTTTAATAGTGCAGATGGTTTTAATATTTAGTTCAATTACATATTGTTCATGAATTTTCATTCAAAAAATTTAACCCAAAAAATTCGTTAAATTCAAATTTATTTAATTTTAATGGTAATCACGTTGAGCATATAATAATAGCAAATAAGCTTATATTTTATGACTGGAAAAAACTAAATGTATGTATAACAAAATAAACATAAAAAAAAGAAACGAAAATTAAAAAAATATATAATTTCAATAGAATTTTTCTTCTTTTTTTTTGATAAAAATAAAATTTGATATTCAAATTTAGCAATAATTAAATATTTATAAAAGTAGTACTTTTAAGGTTAATATTAAATTGTATGATAATGAAATACCAAAGATATATATTCGAAATAAAAATAAAATTAATACTAATAAAAATTCATGACCCAAGAATAAACTTGACTTTAATTCATTATATTTAAGTTTCGATTTTAATGAATATTAAATTATATTAAAAAGAAATTTTTGTAACCCTTTTACGATCATATAGTCGTTTAAAGGTGAAAAAACTTTTTAATTTTGTAACAAACTGAATTAGAGAAATATCCTGTCCTATCAAAATGTGTCAGGCCATATATTTCCTTACATATTTCGTGAAAAATACCAACTCGGATAATGTGAACTGATATACACCTCTTGTGAAACTTGTGGGTACCCAATAAATTTAACTATACGATTATCTGCGGATTAAAATAGTTAGGGTAAAATAGTTAGGTAGCATTTTAGTTGCAAGCTTGAAGGAGCAATTTGAAGTTAGAAAACAAACAAGGCATCTTATAATTATGAAATACTTAATGAGCCCTAGTTCGAAACGTACATACATATGTCAGTGTTGACTGTGCAATAAGATTTTAATAGTTTTAACTTAAAGTCATTGCTGTTATGTCAATGGCTCCTCCAATTATGTTTCAACTCTGTGTTTGAATCTAGTTTGGATTAAAAATCATGCAATAGTAGGTTCAGTTGACTTAAATTGGAGAACCTAGATATGATTAAAGTTGAGATTTCGAAAACTGTGAAGGAAGAATATATCCCGCTATTTTATCATGTCTATTTTTTGCAATTTCATTTATATACAAAACTAGCAGAAAATATGAAGAAATTATATACATTTTTTATCTGCTGTACAAATTAATTCACGTGGCTTCACGTAACATCTGATAAATTATGTTTAACATGAAATTTTCATTTGTGAAATATCAAGTTTACATTTTCATTTTTTAAAGCTTTTCATGGACCTTGTTTCCATACTCTTTTTATTTTATTTTATTATTTATATACATATTTTATTTATTTATTTATTTTTTATTTGTATGAAAATCAAAGAAAAACGGTAGCATTTCGCGACAATTGTCCAATTGTGTTTGAACATATAACATAAAGAGATGTCTTATTGTTTATTATTGTTTTCAATTCACGCCAAATAAATAATATACACGCCAGAAGGAAATTTACAGTGTTAAAACAGTGTCCGTTGTGAATTGAATATCTTGCATATCCGACTATACAATATGATAAAGTAGTACTGAAATGGTGAAAAGAAATGATTCTTCTTCAGTATGATCTCCATCAGAAAACACCTCAGAAAATTCAATATAAATAAACGTATTTGTAGTGGATGGGCCAGAAAATCTATGGATTCTTTATGATGATAAACTAAAGGCATTAATCGAATACAAGAGACATCTCTCAGAGTCTTAATATGTTGAGATCGAACGTTCAAAACAATCAAACTATCACACTGAAACGTCCAGAATTGGTGAGTTACGCAAATGTTGTGTTTCATCATGAATATGCTAAACCGCATACAAGATTGGTCACTCTCTAAAATATGAGCGAATTTGAACTTTTCGGTCATCCAACGTATATTCCTGACATTGCACTATTTGACTATTTGATTCGATATCAGGAGACCTCCTTTAACGGTGTAAACGTGAATATAACTTGTCTTGGTTTTTCAAACATAAACCTCAGAAGTGCTGCAATGATGAAATTATTACCCTGGCAATAGCGGAAGATGATTTTTGAGGTAGACAAAAAATGCAAAGACTTTTTGGCCCATTCAATGGATATGGTACATATAAAAATAACATATATGAACAGGACAAGTGCAGATGAGTTTTTTTTTCTTTTTTGTGCGCGTATAGTAAGTACTCCGGTGTATATCGAAATAAAATAAAAAAATTTGGAAAACTCTCGAATTGAGATTGTCTTCTTTTTCTCAAACAAATAAGGCGAAGAAGCTCATGAAGATGAACAGAACAAACGATCTCATCCCAGAAAATCCATATCCACTAAGAAATAAATGTGTTCAAAAAGAATATAATATAATTCTTTTGGTTTTTTGGAAGAAAATCTTGTACTGTTTGCTATTTTGATGCTGCAAAAGGAATAAAAAAATAAGATAACTTTGGTTTTAAGTAAATGCGGTTCTGTGATAGTTTCTTCTTCTTCTTCTTAGGATAAATTTACACTGAACAAAAAAGAAATCTCAAAAATACGAAAATACGGAATTTTTATACTCTTTTTGGATGTGATTTTGTTGTTACTATTGTTGGAAATTGTATTGTGTAGGTTTACTCTTATTCTGTGTTAAACATATGTTTCTTTCGTGTTACCGTCTTGTTTAACTTTCTTTTGAGGTGTTTAGATTTTATATTATATGAAAATTTTTCTTTTGTTTTTCTTCGATTTGTTGTGATTTTCTTTTTTGGACTTTTGATATTCCTTATTCGAAATAAACAATCAAATAAAAAGGATATTACTTAAGTCAAAAATAATTTGACATTCAACATGCTTCTTTTTTCTTAGTTTTGTATTAAATATTGAAAAAATATACATTTAGATTTACATTTTATATTAAATTGATTCATATTGTTTGTTTATAGATAGTACCTAAATAGGTAACAGAAAAAATGTGAAACCATTGAAGTTATGATCTCAAACTCGAGACTTTTCAGTTGTTAGCAATCTTAATCGAAAACTACGAGAACTATATTTTCTGTTTCTATTGTTGATTACTAAACAATATTTCAAAGCTTAGGTTTTATCTCTGATTTTTGCCATTCATAACTTTTCACATACATAACTAAGGTATAGAAAGAAAATAAGATGCGAATTGTTAAGCTAAAATAGATTTTCACATGTTTAGAGAATATTCAATCGAGACTTAAGAAATTTTTAAACTATTACAGCTTTCAAAACCCAATTCCAAAGTTTTCGTAATTTGCTTCTTACATATATAAATAATAAATATTTCCAACAATTTTTCCAATTTAAAAGATCCTTTTTAAAAACTTTTTTCCGTCTCATATCAGATAAGCTGAAAATGTTTATAATACCCTATATGAACAAACCTATTAAAATTTATTTCAAACTTTATTTTATAAGTAAAAAAAAAAAGGAAAATACCGAAAATTCGATATCATTTGATCAGCGAAAATATTCAAAATGGTGGTTAAAAATTTTCTTGTGATTTTCATAATATGAGAAAAACATTAAATATTCCATATCAAATTGTGAAATTAGCATATATAAACTTGAGTTTTAATATAAATAAAAGAAGGCGTTAACTTTCTTGAATATGTTATATATAAATATATATTTAACAATTTCAGTTAGCTATTATTAAAAGAGTTTTGAACCTCGGATAACTGCCATAAAGTTAAAACCCCGTAAACATATCCAAACTCTAAGAAATGTACAAACATTAAGAAAAGGTAAAATGTTGGAAGTAAAATGGAAAAAAAAAATATTTCGTCTATATTGCAAGGTTTCTAGACTTCTAGAGGGTGAATTTTGATTCTACATATTAATGGAAATAAATTTCCAGAATATAGAAAAAACAGCCCTATACTGAAAAAGGTATAAACTTTTAAGTCATATAACAAACGTAAACGAAAAAAAAAAACTGACATGTAAGCGCATTTCATCTTATCTTTTTGAAAAAGGTAATTTTTATACATGAAAATATCATTAAAATAAAGAAAATAAACTTATGTGTATTACAAAAGCCTGAGGGGTAAGTTCGCTGGTATATTTTTTATTCTGGGCCTATAATATAGACCAATGAATATTTCTTTTTTGATATTTCACTAAGATACGAAATATAAGGAAAAAGGAGGAGCATTTTGATAAATACGGAACCAAAAACATAAAAGAGAGTTCCACTTGGATGAATGTATAATTTTCCACGCAAAGAAAATGACGACATGGGGCCGTTTCTATTTAATAATAATAAAATGTAAAAACAAATCATTCAACCAAAGTTATAATGTTGAAAAAAAAACAGAATCTTTATGTATATAAAAACCGTATATAATATGAAAATACAATGGCCCGAAGTTTGTAATTTGTAAATAGACAAATGAAGAAATGAATTGAGTTTAATTAAGTGTAATTAGCCTTTATGGTAATCGCGTTAAGTCATTGGTTGGGTGGGTTATTGCACCGCTGTTTCCGCTTTTTTATATTTTATTCTATGTTATTTTTTAGATGTCTATCATTACTCAAAATCACTTTAATATCATATATTTTAATGTTTACCTGGTTTTTAGTATCAATTGCAGTAAAACGTATTTAAGGAATATAATTAAATGCAGTTTTCCTTCTTGAGAACATTAATAATTTTTGAGATTATATTACTTCGAAATCATGTACTTCTATAATTCGCACCTCAAGCGTGGTAAAAAAAGTTTCTGTTCTTGAGTTATCACAGTAAACGATGGTGGAACTTTTACTTCTATGGTGTTTTTTCATTTACCAAAATTAAATTCAAAATAAATAAGTTATCACAAAAAAGACCTGAAGAAGAAATATTAATCTATAAAATAAAAAAAGGGACTAAATTGCCGCATCTGCTTTTGCAGGAGTAAAACAGACTTTAGTGCGAAATTATAAACAAGTCAAATCCAAAAAGACGCCTAAAGGTAAAACATACACGTTTATGTCGTCTACAACCAACAGGTTGATTTTGATGAGAAACTAGATGAATTGGATGGTTTTCCTTTTGGGTGTGAATTCTTCAAACAATTTTCTTTCTTTCTTTTTTTTTTCTTTTGTGTACCTTGAGGGTGAATATAACAAAATTGATGTAAAATTCATTTGCAATGTACTTCAATTATTATACAATGAGGTTTTGTTCAAGACAGTTAAATAATTACAAATTAAAGAAGGAAAAATAGATTTATTGCCAAATTTTTACATAAGAAAATGAAATTCTGCCTAAATTTTAAAAAAATGTATAGGTTCAACCTTAAAAGTCAGGATCTTAAGATACAGTTTTATACCAAATCATCGAATGAACAACTAGAGCCAATAATGTTGTTCCCAAAGATTTGATTTTGTTCTCAAATTTTAATTCATATTTTAAAAAGAAAAGATATTTTATTTCAAACCAAAGGACTAATGTATTTAAAGACAGAGCAAAACAATATCTTAACTAAAACATTTACTTATTGACTCAATTTTATTATTTTCAGTTTCATTTTTTTTTCTTTTAAATAACAATATCATGGTTAAAAGTATATTTTCATCCTTCTATATGCATATATAGTTTTTAACTGGACACGAAGTTAAAATCTTACTAATTGGATGACATAAACAAGTACTAGTCTTCTGTATATTTGATATAATATAGAGTATAAGATATCAGAAACCAGTTGCCATCAGGAGACATAGTATAATAACGAAAAGGCAAAGAAAAAAAATGAAACATTATTCAATAAACCCTAATCCAGGGCGTATGCAAATGAATTTTTGTCGAAGACCACAAGAAAACTATATCATATAATAAGAAAACAATCGCATTCGACTTCTGGATGGAATATAATAACATAAAACAGTAGTCAAAAGTTATAGACATTGAATTTTGTGCATTCTTTTTTTTCTGTTTTTTTTTTGTATCCTTCTTGAATATCAGATGAAAATCCATGGAACAGAAACTATAAACTCTTACTTAAAACTAAGATAAAATAATATTTTCTTTTTCTTTAATACCTTTTAGTATATATATACCATCTTTTGCATATAGTTGAGAACTTTTTTGATAAATCATATGAACGCGAACAAAATAATTTATTTACATGAATCTTCCAGTATTATCTTAAAAAGCCAACAAACAGGATACAAAAACAAATATTACGAGACGGCATCCACCTCCACTTTTATACATAAATATGTAATAAAAACAGGTGAAAATGAAAATACCTTGCATGATATGAAGGACAAGAGTGTAATTTGTTGAATTAATTATTGTACATTTTCTGGAAAATTTGTTTAAAATATATAATGGAAAATTTTTCAATCTGATAAAAGAAATTTAGTTTTTCTAGACTAGACATACGAGTATTCATAATAAATCGCAGTCTAGTTTTTATCATATAGAAACGTTTAGAATCGATTTTTTTTTTTTTTAGAATACCTTTAAGTAATATTAATATAATTTTATTATTTATATGATTATTGTCTTAATGAAGATCACCTGCATCTTAAAGCGCGGCATACAATTTTCTCTCAATCATCCAAATTATTCACGTTTTACCCAGAAGCGAAAAACAATTATCATCAAATATTGCTCCCGTAAATTGTTTTTAATTATATCTGAATTTTTCATCAGAAAAAAAAAACAACACACAAAACATGAGTAATATCGATGATATGTTTCTCATAATTGACTGATCTTCTTTCGATCGATTTAATTATGACCGAAGCAATTTTGATCTGATCCGGTTATAACTCCATTGAATCCATCAATCAGGGATAGTAATATAGCCAAGAGTAATCGTATCCATATACATATAAATAACAGTATTTTTGTTCAGATCTTTTATATAATTTCAGATGTCGGAAAAAAACACGATCGATTTTAAACATGATCAATTTAATTATGCCGGTAGATACTTTTTTTTTGTGTTTGTGTATCTTCAAAACCATACATAATTAATATACATACTTGTGGTATAAATACATTTATATATAATATAAATTACATTGCTTGAGTTTAAAAGCAATGATCATAAAAATAGTTGGTATACAAAGTTACACGATCAGACATTCATGTATACGAATATTATTACTAAATCTACGGAATTGTATAATATCCATATTAATACTTTAGGCAATTTTATAAAAGACAGACAGATATTGATTTGTTATGGGATTTTTTCAATAATTTTAACATTTTTCTTAAACTTATTTCTATGATTTTCTTACATTATATTTTCTGCACAATTCTTTGGTGACACACATTATGAAATTCTATTAAGTAAAACTAAATTTAAAAATCTATTAACTAATAATCAAATTTCAGAAATCTTTGTTTTTACATTTAATTCCAATATCATTGACACACTATATGAGTAAGAGTTACTAGATTTAAAACTATATCCTTCGGACGTGAATATATAAAAGAGTACTGCATGGAATATGATACAAAAAAGATTCAACACCTTTATGCGCATACCGAACCAGTACGATTAAACCATCTTATTCTACGCTTAAATGAAGACCGAATCGGTCCAATTATAATTTTATTGGACTTTATTTTAGTACAGATGAAACTGGTTTGGTTTGAGTATAAGCGTGCTGAGTGTGATTAAGTTTCGAAAAATCTCATATAAACTTTAGTTTTAGATGCAAGGCAAATAACATACGTTTAAAGAACCATATCGACATAACTTCCATATTTGATTTGCAGGATGTGCTCCTCTAATCAGAGGAGCTTCAAACTACATCATGGCACAGAGTAAATATAATATAAGTACTTAGTCCACACAAGGCCGAATTTGAATCAGGTTAAAGTGTCTTTCTATGTCAATTGATATGTGTCATTGGTTTTATGTTTTTATATCAAGTTGACATTTTTTTTAATTTTTGTTTTTTGCAATTATCAGTTTATGAAAAGATCATAAAAATGTGAAATAGATCAATAAATATTTAAAATTCGATATTTAATCAAGATGAAAATGTGAAAAAACTTTTTTTTTCAATTAATGATTAAAATTTATATGTAATTATTTTACATTAATGCTTAAAGACATAAATTAATAACATAGTTCAAATAAATGATTGTATTGGATTTCACTTTATGACTGATCATGATCGTGATCGGTTTTCTCAATCGAATCTTTTTGTATTATACGATCACTTTAGTTTATAGTACTTATTCGATTTTCATGTCCAAATATAATGTATTTCTTTTCTTTTGTTATTATCATTATTATTAATATTATTTTTTTGTTATTTTCAAAATTCATGATGATACACACGCATGCCTCAAGTGATCTTATTTTATCGCTAAACAAACCGATCTTCATTATTCTTATTTATTGAATTATCGTCTCTCATGACTTTTGAGAGGTTTACAATTTTAAACAGCACACAGGTATTATTCTGTAATATTCGCTGTTTTTGCTGTTGTTGTTTTTTTTATATCTTTCCAAGAGTTTATGGAATCCCATTTTTCTTCTATATTTTTGTGATACATTCTAGAATCTTAGTGTTTTTCTTTAGGATTGTTTCATTTTTGTTAATTTTTTTTTTTTTGGTTTCCAGAATTTGTTCATTCTCAACGCCGTTTTTTTTTTTTTTTGTAAAAAAAAAATCCAAGATCATTTTATTTCAAACTATTGATCTTCTGCGCTTTTAAATTCCGAATTAAAGTTGTATGTTTGCTGTTTCTTCATCATCTTCCTTATTCTTTTATTCTGAGAGAAGATTTACCGAAATCGGTGAAACCTCCTGCTGTGATCGGGACGCTACTGTTCTTAAAACGATCAACAGATTCTCTTTCTGTCGCCTTGTATGAAACTATATAATGTTCGATATAAATTTTTTCTTTATAGGTTTTTGTTGTGACAACTGTTGATATTCATAACATTTATTATATTGTAACCTGTTTGACAGTATTCTTGCTTCTGCACATTATATTGATAGCACGTTCGCAAATATTTTCATAATTTTTGTAGCTTTTTTCTTTAAATTAAGCATGCTTAGATAGGTACCTCCATTATGATACAAAGTATTTTCTTTTATATATTCAACAGGATAGATGAAAGTGTTAAAAAGTTTCATATCTAGTCATACCTTAAAATGTGATATTTATCTAATACGAAATTCTACCTCCGAACTATCTTCATTAAAAGCTTATCAACCAATTAAATCTTACTTTTGTAAAGAGTTGGTAGTTCTTAATATTTCTTAATCTTCAACTCCAGTAAAAAAAGAACATGTGAATTACCAAAAGAAGCCTAAAGGAATTAGCCGGGAAAGACTTAAATTTGTAATAACATTCGTTTATCATATAACCAAAATTCTATTGTATCAAATATTTAAATTGAATAATGAAAATAAACTAATTCCTTCAATTAAAAATATTTTTATGATATTCTATTAAAAAAATTTTCGTCATATTAAATCGTATAATTAAGTGTTAAATAAGTCATTTTGTTGTCAGAAAACATGACATTCTTTACCAAAAAAAAGCATTCTTTTTATTAATAATAAATGGATTTCTACATGCTTTTGACACCCCTAAACGTATAAGAATATAAATTTTTAATTCCGCGAACATCTCGATTAGTGCACGTAACCAAAAGGAATTATGTTTTCGAGTTGAACGACAATTATCACCTGTTTGGAACCATTTATCATATGTTAACATACATTCTTATATAAAATAAGACATCTGAAGTTTTTATCTAAACGATGTCCATATCCACAAGGACTAAAATTCCATTATTTTCTTTTTTTTAAACATACTCGCATATAAAAATATAACCGTTCACAGCATTTTCAAGACCTTTTTATAAGTTTGTTTATTTTTCACGCCTTCCTAATGAAATATTAATTTCATTCATGATAAATGAGCATATTATATGTCCATTTTATTTTGTAATCTCACAGTGTTTTATCATATTTGATCTCACTTCCTTGCAACCTTTCATTTCAGATGTGACCATTATCATATATTTATTTAAAATATTTGAAAAAATTACTTCACTGGACAACAAGAATTCTCAGTGGTATTTCAGTGGTGTTTCCGAGAGGGTACCAAAAACTTATGCAGATGGTGATTAAAACGCGCACTTAAGCCATTTGTGCCAACAATATTATAGGATTCAGAATGAAATGTGTATGCAAGTTAAAAATTGGGGTATAAAAATTCATTTACTTATTAATTTTAACAATTTATATAAAAAAAAGAACCGAAGGAATGATGACCTGATGGGTGATATAAAAAGGACATATTGAGTAATTGGTTTCGAACTTATTCAATTTTAAGTGTGAAAATGGAATTTATGAAATTTACATATAACATATGTGGAAAATTAAAATATGTTTAACATATTGAATTAATTGTGAAGAATTTCGTTAAAAAGAATTGTAAAAAAAAAAATAAATGTTTACAAGGATTAATTAAATTATTTTTTAAGCTACTTATTTTTATTATAAAAAAAACATATGCAAAACAATTTTTAATAATAAATAACAAATCATGAATATATTTTATATAAGAACCAAGAAACGTCAATAATCTTCGGAGATGGAAAATTTCGTTCCCATAAATATATACATAAGAAAAAAAACGAAAAAGGAGTAAAGATCTTATCAGACAGTCAGTCGCCTTCGTTATTTTGTTTTGTAGATGTCAACGAAATCTTGTTCAATGGTCTTCTTCACCAGTTGAATATAATACACAAAACTTTTTTTTTCATCAACAAGTTGTACGGTGCCCAATTTAACAAACTCAATTCAAATCATAAGTCAAAAACAACATCGAAACATGTATCCTGAAAAAAAAAACATAATATAGGTAGTATACCCAAAACACATCTATATGTTACATATCCTGGCCCTTGGACATAAATCACTGGATTTCAAAGATGATCATGCTACTCATGGATTTTTGGCAATTATTTCTTGACTTATATGCGTATTAGTATTATACATATTCAAATTTTTCCATCCTAATGAGTTTCAGTTCCTTCCAGTTTTCATCCAAAATTTTCATTATCATGTTTTTGTGATTTCTTATAAATTTTGTTTTCATTCAGTTAAATAAAATGTTTATCATTTTCTAAAAATCTGTCAACCAATGATTTAGAATTTTCAAGTTTTATTTAAATTGGAAGAAAATGTTTCATGCTAATAATATAAAATCAAAAAAAAACAACGTCTTAGGTATCAATATTCTTGAAAGAAATCTTTTCACTCCGATTTTGGTTTATTTTTTCAAATTTTTAAACCAATGCCAAAATAATATAAACTTGTAGGGATCTATATATATACGATTTCACGGACTAAAACAGATTCGAAAAGGCACAAACCTTCATTAAAATTGAGTTTTAAACTAATAAATAAATGTTTGAAGGTCCTCGTATATCGTTTCAAAAGTTATATGTACTTTTGTATTTTTTTCTTTTTCTGGGGGTTGATTTGTCGTTTGATATAAAAGAATATCTTTAAAGAAAAAATATTGAAATCCGAAGAAGGAGACATCAATTTGTGAGACTGGTCAAAATTCTGTGAACATCCAATCAATTGAACAATATACGGATGGCGATTATTTGAATTATGGGTCCACAATTTTCCTATAATATCTATTTACATGTGTGTGGTCTTTCAAAATATCAACAACCACAAAAAATAAATAAAAAATTAAAATAATATGCATATAATCTGCATCTTATATAAAATTTTGTGCATCCTGACTGGCAGATCATTTCTGCAGAAGAAACTGTATAAAAAATTTTACCTTTTCATGAAGAAATTGATTGCTTAAATTTTATGTAAATCAGGTGAACACACACAATTCTTAGAATTATAAAAGTTCATTTTTTAATTCGAAAATGATTCTGGTGGATCGTATATATATATATATATTGCGATCGTACTGATCATGTTAGTGGTTGTGATGACGGTTCATCAGTTGATATAATAAATAACTTTATATAAACCAGGACCGCCGGTATAGATAAGATCATTTTATTTATTCATATTAATAACTAAAAGAGACGATTATTTAAAGCGTTCTTTTCCGTTTTTTTTTTTAGAAGAGTGTTATCTTTTTCAACGCAAATAAAAAGCTTACAAAAAAAGCAGAAAAATTTATAAAGATAACAAATTTTAATACAAATATTGTGCATCCTGATTATAAAAATAAAATGCATATCGAAATACGTTAATAATTTTTTGCATATTTTTATTGCAAAAAAAAGAAGATAACAATGTATAAATCTCAAGCGGCATATCAACATTACTTACCATCATCATCGCCGCCGCTTTAAATCAGAGCCTTAAGTTTTTTGTCTTTTTGTACAGCGATTATCAAGTAAAAGTTGTTCTCTTTGCGATCTTCATATGTACTATAAATATATACCTATAACGTACTGTGGAGCAGGTGGAGAAGAGGAAATCACGTATGTTCATAACACATATAGGGAAACAGAGCAACAACAACACATTATGTATCAAACTGGAACTTATCATATTCAGCTTCCACTGCAAGATGAATTCTATATGCTCGCACAGATTTACACTTTGTGATGTATGAGCGCAATCACAATCGCGTTTTTTCAATATCCCGCAAATATAATATTGTAAATTTGTTGTTTTTCTTTTTGGTTTTATATATTATCATTATCGTCGTCAGAGAGGTCTACCTGATTGTTCCGTTTAGCCGATCGTTGTTGGTCATCGCGTTGTGGGCTCTTGTAAATAACAAAAAAATGAAACCAACCGCGATATAAATATTTGCTATAAAAATTCACAAATAAGGGAACAGTAACGTATATCACTAAATTCATAAATCAAGCGACTAATTAATGGCAGGCCTACTGAAGAGGAACGTTGGAGAAAAATACGAAAAATATATATATTAAGATTTTATATGAAATTAAATTAAAATAAAAAAAAGCTTGGACGTTGGAATTGCGGATAAATTTCATATAATGTGTGATCTTTTGAATAAAAATTATATTATCAGTGCTGCCAGATTGTGAGGAATGTAGGTAGTCACTTTAATCACTGTCTTCCTTATTTTATGCTTTAATAATTGTAATAAAATTGTATTTTAAAGAAATCATTAAAAGTCCTTAATCAATGAAAGTATTGGCTAGCGATACAACAATCAATTAATATACTCATCTAGAATGACTTCTCTTCGCTAATTGGAAATAATTTAATTTTTTTAATTTATTAACAGCAAAACAGTAATTGGATTTAGTAGTAAAACAATTAAACATCCTCTCTCATTACAATTAAGGCAAAGGAATCAGTAATCGAATCTGAACCTCCATCAGTGCTGGCCTTACTCTCAATAGCATGAACTACGAAGACACTATAAATCTCTTGATATTATATGCATCGATGGAATATTATTTAAACTACACAACGCCGAAAAGTTCGACACTGCATAAAGGTAATTTTACTTTGGCTGGAGATCTATGAGAACATATTTGGTTCTCTGTGGTAATAGCAAAGTTATAAATGAGTATACATATGTAAAATTCTAAACAGCTTTCTTTTAACATGAGGAAACAACATTAGATCTTATAGAAAGAACTTTTAGGAACTTTAAGCTCGTTCCATAAGACCTAATGTAAATTACTTATGTTAAAAAAAGCTTTTTGAACTTTCCAAATCTTCTCTTTATTAATATCTTTGGTTACAGTACATAAAAAATACATGAATATTTAGTATCTACTTTCGAAATGGTTCTAATGTACTCGAACGTACCGCACTAAATATATTAAAAATTTCATTATATTCCCATCGTGTGTGAGAAACATTTATTAATTTTGTTTGTTAATTTTATTCAGTGCAATTAATCAAATTACATTAAGTTAAAAATTTTTTTTTTTAAATACCATAAAAATAATTAATAGCCAAGTAAAACTGAAGATAAATATATGAGAACGCCATGAAAACTCATTTTCGTTCGACTTTCGTGTAACACATAATAAAATTTTACATTTATACAGGACAAACCAAAAGTAGGAAGATTAAATACGGACACACAGTCTTAATATATTAAAATATCAAAACAATTAAAATTACAAAGTCGTCTACTAATGTACACATTGAAGGGATTTATCGTCAAAGTCAAAGGTCACAATTCAATAGATGCAATTACTTGAAATTTGCAGGATTTTGAAATCGAACGATCTACATAAAAAATTGAAATTTCTTCTGAAAATCCATGAATAGCTTTTTCATCGACTATACATACTTCTTTTGTGTCACTCTGTCTTATGCTCTTATGTGAACTGAACTAAAAGTAAATACATTTATGCTAATCTCACATACTTGATAATGAATTTGCTTATTCTATATTTTCCATAAAAGTTATGTTACTAATTTATTAGACTTGATAACTAATTAATTAGTGAGATTTGTCCATGACTTTTCAGCCATACCATATTAGCTAACCTAAAGAGGTTTCCGCGATAAAATTCTCTAAGTGAATTCCCTGCAAATTTGATCAGAGATTTTCGAAATTTTTATCATAAAAAAAAACAAAATTAAAACCTTTTCTCATTGAATTTCAATAATTTGTGTTATTGAGAAAATTCCGGGTCAAATTTTGTAAAATTCATTTATTCTTCGCCGGTGTTTCATAAAATCCACGTGAAAAGAATGAAGATTTTTCGAAAATTTCTATAAAAGAAATTTAATTTCGAAAGGGGAAATTATGAATTTCTTGCATGCGATTTCTATCCGATAGAAATTTCTCATGGGCGTGGTTTTACCACACAAAAATACGTTTTTTTTTCTTATTTTCGAAATTATTATTTTTATTATATCTTTTTAATATTTTCGAATTTGATAAGAAAAAAGGGGCAAATATTATATTATAAATGGGGTGGGTTGGGGTGGATTCGGGTGGATTGGGGTGGATTGGGGTGAGCCAACCCTGTCTGTACATTTTTATATCATTTTTATATTCGAAAAATAGAAAAAGTCAAAATCCACAAACAATTTTATATAGTATAAAAAAATCTAAGATAAAAAATTTTAAATTTGATTAATGTGAAAGTTTAAAATTTGATTGTTTTTCACCTTTGCCACATTTTTTTTTTTTTTTTTTTTTAAATAACATAACTTATTCATGTATGACGGAACAATAAAATAAATTTACAACAAATCTAATCAAAAAATATTATTAACTAAGAAATTCGTTGTGATTAGAAATAACAAGGAAAATAACTTATAACTAATTATTTAATTATATTTTAATGTTCTAATGTCAATCATAAAGATACATAAAATACAAGAACATATAAATAGAAACAAAATTGCTTCGGGAATTCCATATCCATTTCATATATAATACTCATTATCCGAAAAATCCCCCGCACAACTTACGATTATATATCTTGAGAACGATTCCCAAATGGGATTCAAAACGTTTCTGGACTAATGAAGAAGTTGTGATTAAAGGACACGCCACCATATCAATGGTCCATCCTATACAAATATATTTATATATAAATATAAGTTCAAAATATAAAAAAATGTATATATATTCAAGTCAAATCCAAGCATATAGTCATTACCCCATCCATGCTTTTCATATATTCCACCCATTTTAGGTTATCATAATTAAAAATGCACCCCATTTAAATTTCATTCTAATTAGGCGACGCCATTTGAGGAGACATTAAGTCCAAATTTTATTCAAATACGCACTGAATATATTTTTTTTTTCTTTTCGATTTTGTTATAAATAAATTAACAAAGAAAAAAATAAATAAATATGTAAATTTATGCAATTGTCATACAACATATTTTTAATGTTTTCTATAATATCACAAACCCGTACTCATCCCTGTGCGAAGCATTTTTTTTTTTATATATATATGCGAAGAAAAATTAAGAAATCTTTAGAAAAGATTCATCCGACCCGATAACTGGGAATTTCTATATTGCTTGTAAAAGGACACGAATTCGATTAGAATGAGTTATATGGTGGCAATGATTTAGTCGTAGAAAAGTCACAGTTTTAAGGATGAGAATCAAAAAGATATCAAATCCCCAGAAAAACCATTATAATTGTTGTAGTTTTCTGGTGTTTGTCGAAAAATATACGACGGAATTAAATCAACGTCCATAGGGATGAGTTTGATGGTGAAATAAAAGCTTCTGTTTGGTATTTTTCTTGTTTTTCTTGTATGTATAGATTTTCAACAACCCTTTTAAGTTATTCTGTGGTAAGTCATTTTATGTCTTTTGAATTGTTTTTGTCTTCTGGAATATTTTTCTTAGAATAAGGAAGTGCTGGCTTCTACTCAATTATAAATGCTTTTATATCTCAATTCATAAATTTATGGTTCTATATTTGGAGTTCTTATATACATATATTTATATATTTTCAATTTCATGGAAAGAAAAGTGATGTAAATCTTTTAGAAGTTTGTCTCCTTCACATATGGGACAGAACAAGTTGAGCCTTATAAGTGGGCTTTTTGAAGCTAACTGTTCTTTATATATCTCATTTTTTTTAATTCCTATTATTGTTTGTTCAGCAATGTCGCATCTACATATTTTTCTTATCCCATCCGGATTCAAATATTTTCTCACTGAGGTATCATTTCATGCCTTTGGTTAAAACTGGCCCCAGACCTTTATGTGCTCTACCGATTTAAGGTAATTGATGATTGATTTCTTCGAACATCAAACCCATACATCTAATCACGAAGGTCTGCAGCCAAATTTAGTTCTAGCTATTGCCAAAAGTTTATCGAAAATAATTTCCAAAAATTTCTCTTGACAATTTTGGCGGTCCTCATCAAAAAGTTTCCAAATTTCTGTTTATTTCAAACAAAAAAAAGAAATTTTGGCATTTTAATACATCATAAAATAAATCACAGCAAATTTATGCAATTTATTAAAAACTAAAAGTTTTCGAAACAAAAAAAGATAACACCAAAAAATTTTTGAATCCAAAATTGCAAAATTTTTGATTAAAAATTAAAATAAAAATTAAAATATTTAATTTGAAAAACACGTTTTCATCAAAAATCGCTCCAAATATAAATGTTTGCAATCAAAAAATACCACAAGTATCCATAAATTTTGGCACAAAAGGAAAAAAATGGCCTAACCTTACAAGCTTATTTTTTGGGTGCTTTTAATTTAAACTTTCACACAAAATTTAGCAAAAAAATGCGCAAATGATTCAAATTCAATTTTTTATATATGTTTTTTTTAAAAATACATTTTGAAAATTCCAAAATAGTATTGAATCTAGTTATAGGCCATTATTAGAATAAGTTCAATTTTTTATTTTATTGAATTTCAAATTCAGGCCATGATTTGTATGACATCGTGAATTTTTTTAAAATATGTATTATAAAAAAAACATATGAAAAACTACAGCGAAGAAAAGAAAAAGTATGCGTATTATATCGAATAATCAAACTATATATCCGCCCTTGAAGAGGGGGCCAAACAGTGCTAGCCATAAATTATTTAGAATTTTAAATAAATAGTATTTTAATTGATTTATTCGCTCGATTTTGTCCCCTTGTCAACGATTTACACTCAGTTTTCCCCAAAAATAACTAAAAATATACAACCAAAATTCATTTTTTATTTTAATTTTATAGTTAAGTGAATTTTGTTACTTTTCATTTATTCAATTTATGGACTTTTTCAGTTGCTCCATTTTTTTATATTGCTTTTTTGGAATATTTTAAGTTAATAAATGATTTGAAAATACATATTTTTTGGAAATTTCCTTATCGTGATTGAGTTGTGAACGCATTTTGTGATTTTTTGGCAATTACTTGTCATTAAAATTTATAGGAATAAATGTGAATTCAGTCATTTAAGATCCACAAAAATGTATGGTATATAAAGTCAGTGATGTAGTTAAATTCATATTAAATATCTATTAGTACACTTGAGAGTTAAAAAAAAATCTTAACAGTCCATAAAGAGTCTTCGACAATCGCAAAATCGTCAACAGGAGGAGATATAGTTAGCACTTATGCCTTACACGATATCGTTATAATAAACTGCTTCTTTACCACCTGTACAATGTTTTCGTAATAGTTGCATAAAGTTGGCATACATATTTTTTCCTGTGGGATTCTTTAGGGCCGCAAGTCGAACTCAATTCTCAACTATGCTAGGAATCCTACCATAATAAACAACTTCTACAACTGTGACTGTCACTATACTGTTTACTTAACTAAATAAAAAAATTACTAATTTTATATATAAAATGGAAACCATTCGAAATATTAATTATTTATATTGAAGCTAAATTTCTCGATTTTGAATAGAACTAGGTGCCTATTCTCGAACGTAGCCAAGAATACCGATTTTGTAAAACTCGAATCGATTTTGCATATTTCTTTATAACAGTAAACTCGATTAAGTTCGAGAATAGGCAATCGCAATCCTTAAAGCCTTATGAAATGCGCTTTTTTAGATCTCCTAGATTTAAACTAATGCGGGAAAAAGAATGACGTATCTACAGCGGGTTCCATAGTTTTGGTTTTCAGATTGTACAAGAAATAGTCCGTCGTGGATCTGTCGCGATCTGTGTAGTCTAATTGAAAACGTATATTTAAACGTATATTTAAAATTTGAATGCGTCGTGAACCCATCGTGGATCCGTCATTCTGCTTGAACCTTAAATTTTAACATTGTGTTTTTAGTCGTCCCAACTTATGAGGTTCTCTTGAACCCTTTTAGAGGCAATTTTAACTACGCCAATGTTTTCAAATAAAAAAGAAAATATTTTTCCTTTTTTAAATAAAATAAATAAAAATTCAGAAGCGAATCGAATACAATTTGTACTTTTGTTTATTACGTTCAGAAATCGCATATATTTATTAACGATTTCTACTTGGATTTTGTATTCTTCAAAATATTTAATTCAAAACGATTCCAAAGATTCCAAAATTTTGGTATTTTTAATTTAACGATAGGACGTGAATTTTTGGTAAAATCAAGCCATTTTTAAATTTGATCATGTCATCAATATGATCGCAAAAAAATTGCTTTTTTTAGATTTGTTTTAAAATTTCGCTTTTTTTAGTTAGATAAGGCTTTTTTTATGGTTCATGATTTTACAAATAAGAAATTTTGATACGCGAAAAAAATTCAACCAATAAGGTGAATGATTTTATGTTTTATGATCTTTTTAACAGGTTGATGATCTTATACTGAATTTCTGTATATTGGCAAAGAAAAAAACTTTTGATGAATTAAACAAATTTGTTATATATAAATATAAGTACGCAAAGAAAATAGTAATTTACAATATATAGATATAAGAAATGAATGCAAATCATTCATGCATTAAAATAGATATCATCTGTCGTACACAAAAGATCAGGTCTTACTATTTCTGAACAATATCATCATTAGGAGAAAACATGGGATATCCATTTCAAATTAAAGATAAACATAATGGCACAATATGAATCCACCAAATTTTATAATGTTTATACATATGTCATCTTTCAAATAATAAACATAGCGTATAAAGAGAATACTAACAATTGATGACAATTTTGAATAATCTCCTCATATAACAATGTTCTGTTTTTTAAAATATACATATAAATATGATTATATATGAACACCCTATTTGATTATCACAAATTTTAGTCATTAACCATCGGAAAGGAGATCATCCCTTATCTATTTTGTGTCATCTTATATATTGTTGTTATATATATTGAATATTGTTGCAATTTAATAATTGAAATGAAAAATGGAGTCTTTATATGTAGACTGGACTGCACCGTGCAACGTATCAAAAGTTTTCAAGTACTATACATTCATATCAAAGGAATTCCAACAAAAAAGACTATTTTATAATCGTTTAAATTTCATATACAAGGCAATGTATGTAGTTCATTTTCATCTAGTAATATCCTTTTTGTATTCGATATAATGTTTTTCATCCCTTTTCATATATGATAGTATATAAAATGCGTTTCCCGATATAGTATATATAAATATATATATCTAGTATATTTACCATAAATTCAATTTAAGTTCCAATGTGCGGATATACAACCAGAATATTTTGAATTTTGAGAGACATTGGGGTGGATGGCTTTTATTTTTGTCCAACCAGTGTGAAATTGTACACTTGTTCTCCCTTCGTTTTAAAACGATGATAACGATTTATACATGAGATTATACTATATATGAGTTCCTTACTCAATAAATATATAGATTCATATTTACTATATAGTAACTTACTATATGGTCTCGATTTTTAACATAATAATATTGATGATAATATTGTTGATGATGATGATGTGGAACGTATTTTACCAACAACACAAAAAACGACTAAAAATGCATATTCTGATCCTTATATGTGCTCTGAATTTGATTGAATATTATATTGTAAGCATTCGGGCATACTTATAGTATAAATGAACATTTGAAAAGGTCTATAATCTCTTTTTGGTATATTCCATTCATTTTATGATACTATCAAAAGCGTCATTATATAATCTTTATTTCTGTGTGAAAATCTGGTTTAAAAGATCCTCATATAGTTTTCAATGGTTCAATAAAATATATATATTTATATATAAACTATATTGCCTTCCCTAATGACATTGATTGAATAATTTGTCAATTAAATTCATGCGTTAACACTTTTTTATACATAGGCATGTGTATCTGTGTACTATGTATGGTCAAATGAATTGGATACCATTTTCTGTGTTGCGCTTTTGATGAGAATTTTCACAAGTATATTGAAAAAACTATATTAAATTGAAAAATTTCCGTTACTTATTGAATTTTTATGAAAATGAGTTTTTCATTTAGCCTTTCAAGTTTTCTTAAGGATCCAATGATACAGGATGCGGATGAGAAATGAGCACATATGCACGTATGTTTTATTTTTCCAGCTTTTTATGAAAATCTTTTTCAATTGAAGCCTTTTAAGTATAGTATTATTGCACTACCATATGGAATAAAAATGTTTCAGTATCGATTTCTAACAGAAGCTAATCAATTGAATGTAAATAATGTTGGTAAGCGTTCATTAATTAATTAATTTCCTTTTCCAGAAACTTACAAAAACAAAAAAGGAATCTTTGAGATAACGAGACTAAAATATTTAATACAACTGTGAAATAAAACATGGAATATTTTCGATGGTCATGTAGTAGCTCGTTTCTTTTTGCCTATGGTAAATGCGGACTTCCTCCTATAGTTCTAGAACATACCCTAGCCTACCGGTGCTTATGATATAGTAAAACCATTTTGTGACATTAAGTCATTTCTCTGCTGCACCTTATATAATGATATATTTCACTATCATTAAATATTTTGAATAAATTTTTTCTTTATTAGAATTTCAAATTCTTTTAAAGTAAAAGCAATAATTCTTTATGAAGAAAATGCATTTCTTGCGTTATTTCTATTCAAATATAAATGTTCGTTTAAATTCTCTTCGATGAAGGTCCTTATTATGCGATGATGATAATGATGATGACAAAATCGATCATCGAACCCTCTTCTCTTATATGTATATATTTACTTCTCTATTCTGTAGAACTTTTTACAAGTGAATTCGATGCTGGCATGTTTAAATTTTAAATCAATCACAATCGCATAGAACAAATCGCCGTATTTACTCACCATCTATGATGGTTCACATTTAAATATATTCTGGATCCCAGAGGGTGGTACAGAACAATTTAACTTCATTCAAAAGGGATGTGGATTAGCCTTTTCATTGCATATATTGTTAGCCCCTTATGAGACGTATTTTTCTTTTACGTTTCCTACTAACAAAATTGCATGTCTTTACAACTTGTTATATTTATGGTGTCCTCCATAGTATGTATTCATAATAATGTATATAAAAAGGGAGACCTGTCTGAATCCATGGAGATTTTAAACGTCGAGTAAATTTCCACTGATTTTATTAAAGGACAAGGGATTTTCGTAGATATACAAGTACAGTAAATCTCTAATTCCCATATTTTTCTTTATTTATACATTTTCAAACCATAAAAGCCTTCAATCAAAGCTATTTACATACAGGGGAGAATAATTTTTTTATTATATGGATTATGACACCCAAAAAACTTAAAATGAATTTAATCAAACCGATTTAAAAGATTTAACGTATTTTTTTTCTTCATATATTATAAGAAGTCAATTTATACTTAAGAGTACTTTCATTTTAAATCGTAAAAATGAAGTATTCATATTTGAAGCGAATAGAATATATAAATTTCTTTTTTAACTCTTAAAAAAGAACGCTTCTAACTTAAGTGTATTCAAAATAATTCATTTTAACTATTCTATTATGTATTACTCGTTTTTTTTTTCCTTTTTTTTTAATCATATTCACCATAAATTCAACGAACAACGCATGCTCACATCAATATAAATTGATCCCATTTCTTAAACCCCATCCAATAATACACGTTTTTCGTTATAAAGAAAGAGTGAACCAGAAAAATGCCCATCATCATCGAAAGGAAAAAAAATAAGTCCAGGTCCATACCCATTCTTCAACAGCCACCACTGCCACCCATTGTAATTCCGTATAAGAAAAAAAAAAAGAAATATTTCGCTTATTCATATTTATTTTTCCTATATCAGATATTCGAAGTAAGTCTATGGTCCGGTCCGCATGACCGATAGCGATATAAGCCACCCATTCAACCACCTATGCCCGGTGTCATACCCTACTCGAAGGGTTATATACTTCTATATATATATATATATACCTATGTTATCTTTTCGAGTAGATAAATGTACACGCATACACATATTCCCAGATATGGCTATAAAATTTAGACATATAACAACTTCACATATGGCAAGCAATATATCTGCAAAAATGAAACGATAAAACACACTCAAGCTAAAAAGAATCCTGTTAGAGAATCGAGAGTTGAGTATACAGCTCTTGGAAAAAAAAATAGAATAACCCAAAGGCGAAAGGGTATCGGACGAACAGCAATGACATAGAGAGAATGGGAGGTGGGTGCTTTACTATACCGGATTCTAAGGATGGATTTTTATCCTTCAAAATAAAATATAGTATTTTCCATTGTTTATTCTCAGCACACTTGTATATCAACACAAACATACATTTTTTCGTAGATTATTTTCCCAAAAAAAAAACAACTTTATGTTTATGCTTAAGTTTTTTTTTCACAGAAGTTGGATCAAGTGATGGAGTATTATTTGTGCGGATTTTTTTTGGGCGCAGAAAAAAAAAACTCTTTCCATTCATTTACTTATATATTGTATAGTTTCTTTTATATCCTTTTTTTTTTGTTTGAGCTGTTATTCTTGTCTCTCTATTCGGAGAAAAGTTTTTCCAATTTTTCTTTTTAACCAAACTGATATATATTCTTTTTTTTCTCGTCCTCGTATGTGGTGTATGCCTTTGCTTTCATGATGGACGCTATTTTTCCAATTCTTTTGTTCTCTTTTCGCATATAACACGATTATCATATTTCTATCGCATTCGATCAAGAATATATAAACAAAGTTGCAGCCAGTATCTTATGAGGAAAAAAAAAACTCCCCAAAGCCATGGGTTTATAGATATTTTAGTCACGGAATGGAAGGATTGTAGGGCTATTTTGTCCTTTCCAAAGAAAGACGTCAAGGAAGAATCAAAATATTTTTCTTCATTTTTTTTCCGTACTGCTCAACTTCCAATCCCAGCTCTATAATGCAGCACAATAACAAAAAGAAGGGCTCCAACTTAAGTGGTGAAAAAACATATATAGAATTGTATAGCAAAGGAATATTATTATATAGTTCGACTTATGTATATAGGGAATTACTGGACAGAAAAATGTTTACGGTGAGTTACAGGAAATTTTGGTTTCTTTCTTGCTTTTTTCAATATCATCAACAATAACCAAACAAACGAACGTACTGTGATAAAGGATAAAATATAGTAGTGGAATATTCTACCCAATGTGGATGTGGATCCTCTCTCCATTTTCCGAAACGTTTGGATACTTACATATAAAATGAAAGAAGAACGAAGGAAAAAATAGAAGAAAAGTAATGGAGGTGTACAAAGAAAAACTTCGTCGTACGAGTAGGGGAATAGTTTAGTAGGTGCAAGTGGTCAAGCAAAATTCCTATATATGAACAACAATCGGGAAAAAAAAGTTGATCAAATCAAGTTATATGTGGGTGAAATGATGATGATGATGATAGCATGAGACCATATTCCGACGAGTCACTATTCGCTATATATACATATGTATATTGATTTGAAGATGAGAAAAGAATCTCGTATAGAAATGGTGGAAGTAATGGATGAATTGGATGATGGTAAGGGTGGATAACTTTTATAATAAACAGTTTTTCTTCATTTCAATTTTTCTTTCACGTTCAGATCTGATCCAGTCACGTCCGATACAGAAAGAATGATTTTTTTTTGTGTTTGGGTCCGTTTAGATTTTCTTGAATTTTCTTTTTTATTTATTTTTTTTTTTTTTTTCATATACGATCTCGTAGCAAAATATTTATTTGACTTCATTCTCATATCTAACCATCATTTTTATTGTATAACAATCTCATATATAAGAATTGGTAAGGTGGATTAAATGGGTGGTGAAAGTTTATAGTTACGAAAGATTGGTTATTCCTTTTCTTTAGTTCTTTTTTTTTTTTTTTAGTAGATGAAAGTTTTGCTGAGATCATCTAGAAGACCAAAACCATTGCTAGTTACATTAATTCTTGAAAGAATCGTTATGAGAATTGGATACCATTCCATTGAAGTACGGTCTTTTATGCCTAAATATAAACATATAAGAAGAATTTTCCACATAGTCATTCACCACTGTTTGTTATTAGGCTATTATGTCTTTAACTATTTTGTCTGAAATTTGAGAAAAAACCGACCAGAGAAAAAAAAATTGAATACCCAGTAAAACGAATAGATTCGAAGGATGAATGATAGATTTTTGTTTTTGTGTTGAATGGTTTTCTTGATAATTATTTTCTGCTTCAATTCAATTTTCGATAACATAAAATTGTTTTCTTATTTTTTATATATTAGATTATATAATAAAAATGATTACTATTTTATTATTAATTTTCTTCAAAACAAATATATTCAAAATAGAAAGAAAAGCTAATATCATTAATTTTCTTTAAGACAAGCAAAAAATGAGAAAAATAATTGCAATTTATTTTTTTATTTTTTTGGAAAGAAAATTTAGTAACATATAGTATATAAAATATTATCCTGGAATAGTTTTTTTTTTTTAAGTAAAAAATAACGAACAAAAAATGGAATAAAATTACTTTTTTAATTATCGCATAGCGTATATAGACTGCAGAGGTATTGTTGCAATATTTAACTTGATATATATATTTTAATAGTAAATTCGGGATAATTATTTACCACCCAGCAAAACAAAAACAAACAAAAATAGTTACAACAAACAACAAAGAAAGCCTCTTCCTTGCTGGAAATTTTTATTTTTTGTTTTGCTTTTTTGTAAAAATACTTCTCCAGAAAATAAATGGGATATACAACTCGAAAGAAATTATATCAGTACCACTTAGCGTAAAGCACTTTTAGCATGAAATAAAATTAATGTAAAAAGCAATTAAGGTGCAACACCACCATCGTCATCATCTAGTTTGAACGATATAATATTTCCAGGTATAAAATTTTCCATCGTCTAAAAAACCTTACTATTATATACAAAACAGTCGGACTCATAGAAACTTTTCACTTCAATTTTTCTTCCAATACTCAAATTTCAAGTACTTTCTGGGAAGGTTTACAACGTAATTTGAAAAGTTTTTCCATAATAAATAATAATGCGAAAAAATATTCACTCTTTTGTATGAAATTAATTTGTATTTGATCGTTTTGATTAAATTATTACGATATAGAAAAAGTAATTTTAGAAAATCATCATTATTAGTATATAACTCATATCTCACCCTTATTGTTGGTAATAATAAACCACCCTCATACCAATTTTGTCTATTTGGATGTAATTAACGTTGGGGTTCGTGTCTGCGGTTGACTTGTGCCACTAATTGTACGTTCGCAATTTGTTACGCCTAAATGTTGGCACGCGTTTACGTTTTAGCTGATTTTCTTTTTTTTTTATCATCAATCGATCTATTTTGGATACTCTTTCTACCCTTAATATTTTTCCTTTTCCATCTATTCGAGGAAAGTAAGTTTTTTTTCCGTTGCTCACCTTTCCCACCTGACCACCACATCAAAAACATATCTACCTGGTCTTGTTAATCAATTACGTATAATGAAGTTCTTGCATTTGGAAATAAGTATAAGCTTCAAGATTGATTTTACCCCACAAGAGTTATAGTTTTAAGAATGATGGGTGGTGATAGGTATCATGCTTTGATGGGCTTATTATTTAGATTTCTTGCGTGTAATAAGTAATTTCATGAAATTTAATTGCTTCTTTCAGGTTATGTATATTAATTCATGTGGAATTAATTATTTCCTGTAATTTCAGGTGCTTTGAAATATATATTTGATTGAGAAAATATAAGACTTTATGCGAAAAAAAAATTATCATAAATTGAAAGATAAATTTATGATAAATCAATCTACAACTCCGCCCTATATATCCTTTTGTAAGCCATTTTTTTTCTCATATAATATAATAACATATATATATATATTTTTTTTTTTTTTTTTCAAAAGATACAAGAACTGCGCACCCACATCTACGTCATCATATATTCTTAACACTTTGGAATGTCATCTTTTGCAGGTCATCCCTCCATATATGAACCATGTTCAATAGATATACCTTTGCTGCTAAAAAAAAAGAAAACTGGACATTCAGTTTTCTTACCCATTTTTATCATGGTTATAAAAAAAGGGTTAGCACAAGGGGTCGTTGCGCAATGGACAGATAAAATTGTATATTTTTTCCATTTTTTTTTCTTCTGCCTTTTTTTTCTTATTTTGTTACTGAGGATTTCGTTATAACCTTTTGCGAACCAATAATAATGTAAAAGAAGAGATGGTTTCGAAATGGTTTCTTTTTTTGGTGAACTACGATCAAAAAAAAAAAGAATGTGTATGTATCTAATAAAAAAGCAGAAAAAAAGGTTATAATATTTTCTATCCTATATGCGTATGTAATTCTCGTTTTGGGGATGACAAGAGAAAAGGATGGAAAAATCCCCGTATGAATTATTGACCACAATTTATCTCTTTTTGAGGGTGGAGCTGATATTTCGTTGTTTTTAGCAATAATTCAGTATTGTTGAACTAACACACAAAAAAAAGAACAACAGCCAAAAAAATGACCAAACGAAAAGAAACATGAAACTAGAATTTTTGAGTATATACATATATATTTATATTCGAACTATAAACATTCTAAATTTTAGATATTAATCAAAAAAGAAAATCAATATAAAAAATAAGGAAAATCTTTTCTATCAAATTTAGTCAAAATAATTACCCAATTTTTCATTGTCTCATGGAAAATTCTAAGAAAATAGAACCAACTTAAAGATAAACATTGTCAAAGATATTAACTTTTTTTAAAAAAAAACACACCCTCCAGGAGAGAATCTGAATAAATATGCCAAAAAAAGGAGAAGGAAAAGGGAAACGTCATCAAAAACAAAAAAAAAATTATACGAAATAATAAAAAGGAATATCCTCCCTGGTCCTTTTGTCCCATAATTTCACACTTTGTTGCTCTGACAGATGCCACTTGTTTCATTATTATTTATTTATTTTCATTCTCCCCGAAAGATAAAAAAAAAAAACGTAGAAAAATTCCCTGATTTTTTTCTTTTTTTGCTGTTGTGTTTTTCCAGGTCCCACGCGCGAACTCATTCTATTTTATGTCAACAATTTACAAAGTGATTTTTTCATACTCATTTTTTCTTTCTTTTATTATTTTTTATTTTTTTTTTTTTTTGTTTGGTTCCATTCTCTCCTGTTCATATTATCCCTCGGGATAAGATAAGGGTGAGATAATAAAAACAATAATAATAGAAATAACAAAAACAAAATAACATGAAAAATAACAAGAAAAGGGCTATTAAGTAAACACCATTCATATTGCAATATCAAAGAAATAGATAGAATAATTTTTATTAATCGTTTGGCGCAAAATTCAAATTCAAAATAATTCAAATGCATTTGAGACCCTTTAATATTATATTAAGAATAAAAATTGAAAATAAATCAAATACATAGAACCCCTTTTTTGCTCGGGATGACTTTAAAGCAAAGAAGAAGTGTTTTAAACAAATTATGGTTTAAAATTTACACCGATTGAGGGTTATAAACACCCCAGGAGATTATTAGATGTGAATATATGAAAATTTTAAAAATGTCTCCATTCAAGTAAATAGATTTACACCCTCTTCTGTTTTTTTCATTTTAAAGAAGTATAAACAATTTCTTATTTAAAACCAAAATTCAATTTAAGAAATAAAAAAAATGTAAACAAAAAGGGTTATATTTTTCTTTCATCACAAAATAATATTGTATTATAGATAAAAATTGATATGGCTGAACCTTTTTTTGAGGACTCAATTCTATTTCTTTAATTAAAATTTATAAGATAGTAAGGGACTTCCTGCAACTTGAAAAATTGATTTTAGCTATAGACAATTTAGATGAGAAACTTTAATTTAAGTTACCATTAAGAAAAGTTATTATATATGCTTTTTTCGAGGCCAGTGAAACTATCAAACCTCGACACGTCCCAAATATTAAAAATGATAACATGTCCTTCTATTTTATTTCGATATTTTCCAGATATTTTCCAAAACAATTGCCCACATTTATTATCTCATCAATCTTTAACGAAAAATTCTGTCAGGATTTGATCATCTTCAAATAATTCTTGAACATTGAATTCATTATGTAAATTTTCTATCATTAATAAATATCATCAGCAACAATATTATCATGCTTTTGGTTGTCAATTTATGCTAATATCTAAAATGAGATAATTTTAACGGAAGAACGAGGGTTGAAATACAATATTGAAAAGCGTTTTCATAAATTTATAGCAAGTACTATTATGTCACCCCAAAAACTAAATCAACGAAATATGATACTTTGCACCCGTCCTGTTTTCGATGTTTACACAATACTTTCTCTTTGATTTTCAATATTATGTAATATATGTATTTAATTGTTTTTTACTGACACCCTTTCGAACGTATAATAACTTCAATATTGTAACTAATTAAAAATATTCATTTTCAGTATTTACAAAAATCTAATCAAAAAATATTACATTATTTAAAATAATATTTTAAACCAAAAAATTGCAACCGCGAAAAAAAAACACTTTCCCAAAATATACAATTTTTCCATTCTACATAAAAGAAAAACCAATAAAATGATTTCAGGTGAAAAGATTTTCTAAATCACTTTGGCGACATTTCAAGAATTTCAATTCTTCAATTTTAAAAATCATCCACAAAACAAAATATCGATTTCCGAAATGAAAAAAAAAAACAACATTTAATTTCGATTTTGATCCTAAAACCGAATACAATATATATTTTTTACACCTTAAATTTGATCAAGTCTCCAAAGCCAAAAATAAAAACCCCAAAAAAGAAAAGAAAAACAATAACTCTTCATACCCATTTTGGCAAGAAATGACATGGTTTGTTGTTTCGATTTTCACCTATATCCACCCACCACAAAATTAAATTGGTTTACAGCATACAAAATGTAAAACCTTGTACAATTTTATTACATAAATTCGTCGATAATAAAGAATCACCTTTCAATCTCACGAACAAAATGTTATAGAATTTTTGTTATTTCATTTGTTATTCAAAATACACCATCAGAATTTTGTATTTTATTCCAATAACAAAAAAAAAGAAAATTTTCACTCATTCCATAAGAAAACTACAAGAAAACACAGAATATTGCAGCACACCCCCTCAACAAATTTTCTTGAACCATCTTAATCTTCTCATTCACAGCAGGATATCTTTGTTTTATCTTTATGTCAATTTTTATTAAGGAATATCCGCCATTGATTGATTTATTTTGCAATTATAATCAATGATTAAACTTTTTCACGTTATTCCATTAAGGATGGCCCTGAAGCTTTCATATACAAAATTATAGGCTTTTGTTAACATATATAAGAACTCCAGCCACACTTCTCATTTCTATATTTTTTAACTTCATTTTCTCAACCCAATGATTTGTACCCGAAACAAACACAAAAAAAAATTCCTCATTCTATTGAATTTCCATAATAAGAACAGAGCAAAAGAAAAAACAAATAGTATTTAAAATTCAAAGTACTGCTGTCATGCTGTGAAGCTTAATAAGCTAAAGAAAAACCATCACAAGGGACTGCAATAATAATGAAAAGAAAAAAACCCAACAAAAACGACATTCAAATGAGATGGAAAAGATCCAAAATAAAACGTTTGGAAGAATAGGACAAAGGACCTAATTTATGTCCGATTCATAATGATTTAGTGTTTTTATATATTTTCCTTCTGAGACCAAGAATTTCAGGATGAAAATATTTCTCTTTCTTTTTTGCTTATATTTTACCACATTGTGCCTACTATAATACCACCCACCCACCTTACGAATATATGAAAATTATATTTTCTGAAATTTTGTATCCTTAGAATTTATTTCAAGACTATGTGCCAATTCGATACCGAATTCTTTTTACGAAATTAAATTTGAGCACATTTTCTTCATTTTTAGTCTAATTGCTATATAAGAGGTGGCTGAGTCTCCATTTGTGTTCTTATATAAAAAGATTTTCTTAAAAAAAAGCCATGATCCGACCTTAATTTCAATTATCTACAGCAGATTGGAACAGGCGTAAGCCTGATTATTCGAATAGTCTAAAAGCTGACTTAGGATTTTAGAATAGTGCTACTATTTTCCAAGTAGTATCGAATTGATACACAACTTAGTATTATAATGAATGCCTGCATTTTTTACACCTAAAAATATACTATCGGGAATTCTAATTCTGAGTGTAATTTCATGAATTAAAAGGTCACAGATGTCGTATAAGGTATTCTCGTTTCTTTTTGGGGGTTGATAATACACCATAAAAATAACAGTTCAATATATATATATAAATTGTATCGACATATTAATACACACCCTGTTGTTTTCCAATTTTCTTGTTTTACCTAATTTTCCTGTACATATAGTTTCGTTTCCACTCACAAGTCCAGTTCTAATTTTTCTTTTTAGTTCCGGTTATATTTATATAAGTAAAGTAGAGAGCAAAAAAAAAGAAATTACATTTTTATGGAGTTATCCGAATGGATAATTTGTAATTGAGGATTTATTAGTCACCGGAGAGAGAAAGAGGTCCGAAGTATGAGTCACTAGGAATATACACCAACAACGAATCTTTATATTATTATATTTGATCCTTTTGTGTATACACATTTTATTATGTTCATCTAATTTTTATTTTTTTTTTCCTTTTTTGTGGGTAAATTGAGAAAACAAGATGGTTCCGTTGATTATCAGTGATTCTGGACATATGGATGGACATTTTGAATGATTTCCCATACTCCATATATCCAATATATATATATGTTCGGAATTGAGATAGACTAATGGGTGGTTATAAATATTCCCTTCGTTGTTTACGAACTATATAATGTTTCAATATCCTATTAAATAAATTTTAGTGTAATTTTGAATAGTGTTTGTAATGCAGGAATATATATATATTTGGAATAAAACCATGAAGGATAAAGATGAAATTTGATTAGTTTTATGCTGTTTGATTAAAGATACATTATATGAAATGAAATTTATTAGAATTTTATATTAAAGTGATATTAAACATTCATTTTAATGTCAGCGTATTTTAGTTCAAACAGAAAATATATATTTAAATATTGGATACATCTTTGCATGCTTTTCATTCCGAAATCACGGACATATTTTGATTATAATTATTTTGACAATAATTGCTTTTAATTTTCGAACTATCATATTTGAACTGAAAATTATATTCGCCGAATTTTAATATGAATTTTACTCTACTAAAAAAAAAAAGCCAATCCAATCAACATGTCAAAAAGTCTTCACAGAATCGAAATTTCTTTGCATATAATTTTTATTAATTTTTTAGTTTAATAATAATTATACACTTTTTGAAATACATAATATTATGATATGAAATGTTCTTTTTATAATTTTACTTTTTCGACAGTTTCTGTCTAGACTCGTGTAAAGAAAAATCTGTAAATCTCGTTGCCAGTGGCAGTGATTTAATTTAACATAATTGGAAATTATCTGGTTTTAGGATTTAGAAACAAAAAAAAAATACACAAGAAATGGGATATATAAGATAAATTAAGACCATATAGGTTGTGAAAGATAATGTACAGACCAATAACCAGTTCTCCAATGAATATATATATGAAAGCATGTGTAATATTATAAATTTCTACCAAAAATAGATGGCAAAAAATAGTATTCAGAATGAACGCAACAAACCAGTGCATAATTTATTATGATTCGAGATCGGTGGACTAATTAATTGCCTTGACCACAGATAGATTTGAAACGTGAAAGATTATTGCATTTTGCATAAATATTCTGAAACATACAAAATCGTGTTTAAAAATGTAACCAAATTTAGTCTAACGCCAGATGAATAGAAACTCATTACATTAGGATAATGGTGGACGAAACTCATTTAGAATAGAGTAAAGTGCATACAGGTACATCTTAATGGTTTTCGAATTGGACTCGAAAACATATAGTTTCTTTAATTAATTGCATCAAGTTGCACTGATACGTTCATAAGTGACCATCTAAATCTATACAAAACAGACCGACTCGCAAGTAAAATAATAAAACGTATTCCGGATTTCATCCTCCTGCTTCTTTACATATATGTTTCCGGATCTTTTAGATAAAAGTTTAATTTGTTAATTCCGAGAGATTCTATTTTACATTTTCCGGATTAACTCCTCCGAGAGCATAGCTTTGTTCCCTGTTAATTTTTAATACGTGTACTTAGTTTTTAAAGAATATCTATTAGATGGTCGTTGCGTTTTTGACTGTGTAAACTAAACGTGAATATTTCGTTGGAAACAAAACTTAGGGCACCTTCAAACAGGTGTTTTTTCGTAATTTTATAATGGAAACTAAGAACTTATATAAATGTGACAATATTTAGTTTTATCTCTTTCTGAAACCCACTTATTTTGTAGATTTAATACACTAATATTGGTCACCCTAGCCATCTTGACTTTTTGATCCATTGAATTCGTCATATAACACTTGTATCCCTTTTAAGATTCATTCAATACAAAACTACTCTAATAATTTCGACTCATCCTGTATATTATTATACTATAATATCAGATTTCAATTTATCATATTATTTATATGGCTATGGATTGTATATAAGCTTGAATTTATTAATACTTATTTTCATAGTGCCGAGCGGCGAAATCATTTTATATAATTAACGATTTATGTGATATGCGGCCGATATTTTCCTACAAAAGAACATTTTATCAAATATAAAATAAATAAATTTTATGAAATTACATTAATTATAATTCTGTGTGGTAATTTTCAGTGCTTTTATGCTGTTTTTATGCTTACATTCTGAAATTGATTTTTATGGAAATTTTAATTTTTTTAAATTATTTTTTTGTCTATAAATTACAAATCATCTTATTAAAATATTATTTTGTAATAAAATTGTGATAGTAAATACTTTTTGAAATAAATTTTATCATTTTAATGAGAAAATTTCATCTCCTTCACATTTTATATACATTTTTTGAAATGAAATGAAACTGGACTATTTTTGAAACATTGTTATACAAAATTTTCAATAATTTAAATTTGTCTGAATATTGCATTCACAATCTTGCAACAATTCCGACATTTCATTCTACAACTTAAATAATCGTCCAAGAATATTGTTGTATTTTCAAGTACTTTGTTGGAAAATTAAAACGCGAAATATCAAAAGGAATTGAAATGAGAAACTTTCAAGAATATTCTGAAAAGATTTTATATAAATCGAAAGGAAAAAAAGAAATGCACAGGGTATGAGATCTAATGAATAAAAAGTCAAAATCATCATGTTGTATTGTGATATTCTGTATATCCTTAGAATGAAGCACAGATAACCTTCCATGAGAAACAATAATTACCTACTCTCGAATGATTAATTTCTTAACAACCCTTGATTATTTTTAAAGACCCCTCATATCATCATTAAATTTCTGTTCTTTTGGAATATTCCTTCTATCTAACGTGTATCCGACGTTTTGGCTATTTTATATAGAAGTATTGTATAAGATAATTGGAATTTGTAATAAGAATTACTTGCATATACATTTCTCATTCAAATTTAACCTTCATAAACCTTCGTTATTTCATCCCAACTGTCTGAAATATACAAGATTTCAAGGTAAATTGTCTACATTAAAATTGGAAGAAGAAATGGTATTGTAAAAATTGGAAATTATATCATTTCAAGGACTATATCTTTTCGTCCTTTCTATTCCTTTATTTAATTTCATTTGAAATTGATTTAAAACGAGAAAAGAAAATTTTTTCTTGATAATAAAAAGACGAACAATTTTTTGTTTTTATCTTCTTCTTAAAAATTCAATTAAATTAAAACGCAATATAATATGAAATCCATTTTGATCAAAATTAATTATTTTATTATAAATGCGTCACATAATCATAATCCCTCATAAACACCCTGCAAAGATGATTAGCCACGCATTATGCTTTATAACCGAGGTGACATCTTAATATTTGCATTACACGGCTATTAGCCATCCAAATTTTAACAATCGTCTCATATTACATACTTTGCATGTTCGATATGTGTACATTAACTTCTAAGAACCCCTTTTTCAAACAGAAACGGATGATATGCAGAATTTCCTATTAAGCCATATACTCATATTACATTCATATACTAAATCCCTTTTAGAAGGTTTTAGGATCAAAAAGGGTGTCCTCCATATATAGAGTTGTGTTCTTTTTCTCATAGTTAAATGCTAATTGATTTTAGAATGCAGATACAGATCCAATAAAAAGAAAAAATGAGGGAGCCTTTTATTGTATTCAAAATGAAAAAAAAATTGAATTCAAAAATAGGGTTTTAAATATTTTTAATAATTCTACAATTTTCACGGATTTATTTTAATTTTATTAATTTTTGCATATCATCATCGAAAATTTCATTAAATGGTCACGCCAGGAATCCAAGGATTTTATGGATCAAATGATAAGTAATTGGTTGTTAGTATTAAATCAAAGGAAAAGGATAAAGACTGTTTGACTATGATTTAAGGGTAGATTTTATGAAGTAAAGGATTTTAAGGTTTCATTTTAATCAACATGGAAAAACGATTTACGTAAATTATCTTTGATAAAAAAAAGTCATATATGTATATTTAATAGCATCATCATTTTCTTTTGCATTATCAAATAATCTCTGAGAATTAACTAATTTTGAAAAATAAAAACGACAAATGAATATTTAAAACCACCGAAAAAAATTAGAAATATGAACATAGCTGCTTTCTCTAAACGTACATACGATAAAATTGTAGTAGTTTTATGAGTTTAATACAAATAATTGTTATTGAATGGTTCATGAAAATGCAAAATGGTGATTGAATTGTTAGCATACAAAATAGGACGTTTATGACTAGGAATGAAAGGAGATATCAAGGTAAAATTGCAGCTAATTAGTTAGTAGCAGATATTGCAAGCTGTTTCGTCTTCAGGCACATGTAATCATTTCTATATAAATTGAAGATACGTTTGCAGCGCTGCAAAGTGCGCCTCGTTTTTAATAGTATTTGTAAAAAAGGCTGTAAATACATGCAATTTTATATCGCACAGAGTCCTTTTAACAAATACTATTAATAAGGTGACGCTTGCAGATGTGCCCAAATTGAAAACTCTCATTATTGCACGCTTTTTGCTTCAGGTTAACTCCAGGCTTCAGCAATTTTCATATTACACATTTCTATTTCTTCTACAACTAAATATTTCTATTTTGTTATTGTTCTAAATCCACATAGCTAAAAATTATAGTATATCTCTTTGGCTCGGCTGAGGACGAATCGTTTTCTCAATATAGTAAACGCAGCAGTTTATATTATATATAAAGAACCGCAATGATTGAGTCATATTACATTCTTAATATCAGCTACTCTATTTTATTATCAATAAATAGTTCAATGCAGATTGCTTCAATGGTATTAAATTCACATTTTATCAGCGGTTTAAATCGAAAGTGAAAAATCTCCTTAACATACACAAATCTATAAGATGTAAATCTTCATAACTTTTATCTTTAATATAGAGAAAGTAAAACCACGCATACGCAATCGACCTTGATTCTTAAAAAACCAACAAAAAATAAATAAGAATATTTTATCAACACCTTGGAGAACAGATGATATTACAATAATTAACCGGTTGCTCAAGAAATCACAATTCCCAACGTCTTAAGATTTAAATGGTTAAAAAAAAAACAATCTAAAAAGATTGGTGGAAATACACAAATTTTATACATAACATGGTCAAAAGAATGGAGATTACCATTCGGCATTGCTGCCTACTAACGCAAGCTTTGATTCTCATACCTGATATAGGTATAAAAAAAAAATATCAAAGTTTTAAACATAATTTTTAGAATGTGTGAAAAACTTTATTCGAATATTCGAATCAAAAAGGTGAAAAGAAATCCAGTAGAACGACATAGAAAAATATATAAATGAACAAGAAAATAATATGCATCATATATGGTTACGAAGGAGGAAGGAGAGGTTCTCCGACGAATATAAAAGAAGCAATTATGCCTTGGTGAGACAATTTATGACGTACAATGGCCAAAGATCTTGTTTATCTCCGGAATTTCTTATATATGCGGATATGAAAATCATAAACTTGGCCGTGTGACATCCGAGCAACGAATATGCATTTTAATAAAATACGCTAAAAGGCCTATAAATCACACTCACGCCGTGTTTTTCTTTTAATATATTTTTTTTTCGGGTAGTATGTACTAGGCTGTATGATCGTGTGTTGATGGGAACACTAATATGATGATATTTAAAAAAAAAAGATGATATAGAATTGGTCATGATCTTTGTGGCTTTTATTACAGAAATATTTGTTGTCTTACTGATACTCATTTATTTCAAAAATTGAACTTGAAATTTTCTTTTTGGCTTTTATTAAACAAACAAAAAAAACGATATCAAATAAATTATTTATATGTCAAAATTTTTATCAATAAGTACAATTCAAAAAACGAAAAATTAATTTTAAAAAGAAAAACACGAAAAGGCGGGAATCTTCTAAAAATAAGAATATCTAAATTTTATTCATAAATAATATAAAAAAAAATTTCTTTGGAAAAATGTCACCAATTCAATAAAATGTGGAAAAAGAATTCATATTCAATGATTTCATGCAAATTTTTGGTCTTCGTTCGTTTTTGGAACAAAGCTTTTGATGATACAAGATGATCATAGAATTTACAGATATGATAAATAATAATAATAATATGTACTATACAACATATGATACACGCAACCAAAAATTTTATATACAATAGCAATGCTCTACCAGAATTCGAAGAATGAAAAGATGATCAACAGTAGTTAAATTATATGTTGAAGATCGTCGGTTAACTACAAAGTTGAAAATAAATTTAACAAGAAGATCTCTCATCATATTTATTCCCTAGCCGATCGATGACAATCTCTATACCAAACTTTATATATTCTCCTTTGTATATACGATCGCTTTTAAGGTGCATCCATGCTCAACAACATCATATAGTCGTGTAACAAAAACCGAATAAGAAACAAATCGCTTTCGTGTAGATGCATCTTAGGAAAGGTATATAGTCAAAGTGAGATTAGTTATGATAATATGAATAATATTTCACTGATCTTCGGAATTATTAAAACATTTTGACTTTACGACATCATAAAGACTAGAATGTTCGGATAAGAATTACAGAAAATATCTTAAAATGTCACTAATGGATAAAACATTTATAAAACTGATATGAAAGCATTCAAGATCAAGAGTTAAGAGTTCATTTCGATTCTTTGGCGACACGAAAAATATGAACATATTTAGTAGAATATGAATTATGTTTGTGAGGTCTGATGGGACCTTTTCCTATCATCTCATTTAAAATTTTAAAAGCGCATATACTCAACAAAAAAAAATGAATTTTATGACCGATGTAAATCAAAATGCTTTTTAAATCAAAATTTTGAAAATGTGAGCATTATTTTTTAATGGGAATTTACAAAGAACTCATATTTTTTTTCTTAGCCATAAAATATTTTTCTTTTATATTTTCTTAAAATGATAAAAAGATGTTTTTATTTTTCAATATTAGAAAAACAAAAACTGATAAATTTTGGAAAAAAATTTTTTTAATATCTAAAATGATAAGAAATTTTAATAGTTCATTCCATTTTTCGAATTTTATATTTTTAATTTATTTTTGTTTTTAAACAAAATGATTTTAAGTATGAAATTCAATTTGAAGACACGAAGAAACCATTCTTGAATTGCCTTTATTGCAGACATGAAACTATGCGAATAATTTCAAGAATTCTTTATAGAACGAAGAATGCTGACGATAGCCTTAGATGGTAAAACGATCGAGTTGATATAGTGAAAGCGGGAAAAATAATATTACATTTTTATAAAAAAGAAGACAATATATAAAATCCGTAAAAAAAAAAATTATATAAACTTGAAGTTTTGTGACGAAAAAGACATCAAATATTGCATTTTTGTAAATTTGTGCAATTATTTTTGGTAGTGCAGAAAAATATTCACAACGAGTTATGTAATATATAACTATGTGTTAAACAAGAAATTAACTTATGTAGACTTATGAAAGAAATTCTAGTATAGAAATTTTGCTAGACTTGAAGGAAATTATTTTCATTCTGACAACGTACAAATCCAGAACCAAAGTTATGTAGTTATATTCTTTGCTGTTTTCTTCAGGGTTTTAAATCGAAATACATTAATAATAAGAAATATTCAAAATTGCTTACTTTACTGATAAATAATAAGTATTTACTTGTCTAATAGCTAAAACCAAATCAAATTAATTGTCAATTTTATTAAATAAATTCAACTAATAAATCTTTAAAATGTTTAAAACCGATCGAACCCTGAGACCACATATACTATATAGAAAATGGAGAAACCCAATTGCAATAATTTTCTATTTACTAAATCATGTTATTATACCCATGATATAGTATAAAGATACCAATGCTACACAATTTAGTACATTATGTAAAATTATATGTCACTAGTACGGTACTCTACGTTATACTACAAAAATTTAGATGAAAATCGCTTAAACATTAGCACTTTCAAGTGACAAGTATCCTTATGTGATGCATAAAAGCAATAATCGATTCTCAGTTATCACCTTACAGACTTTCATTGCAGATTAACTTATTAAAGGCAAACTGAATTTATAAAGCTTATCGAAAGAAACAAATTAAAATCAAAGAAAAGCTTTTTAGATTCTATTTCATTAATTTAAATCTGTCCAATATAATTGACAATATGTTAGTCAAATGAAATTAATTTGTTTTTATTTTATATTTCATCTTTTATTTGTGTATTGATGAAAATTTTAAAAATCGTATGAAAAAATGAAAAATCCTATTTTGCATATTACATTTTTCCATTTCATTATTAATCAAAAAGATACAAAAAAAAAGAAAAAAAATCAAATCCTACCACACAAAATTAAAAACAATATTGTTTCAATGGATTTTCATTTAGGATTTTCCTCCAATCTCTTATTAAACAAAATATACATGTATATAAAAAAAAATGTTTTTTTTGTTTATGGATTTTCCCAGTATTTTTATTATATGAATGGATTTTTTTTAATTAAATTCCAATCATTTTCTGGCAAATCATTTCAATCAACACGACAGATGTCCATTCAATTGTACAGAAAAGCTCATATATTGTATATTATTCGCCATGAAAAAAAAGCAGGAAAATATAGCCAAACTTCGGTATTATAAATGCGAAGGGCTTCGAGGTTTCTGTTAAAAAATATTTTACAATCATATAGCAAAATTGCATCGTCGAGAGAAATGCACACGATGGATATGTCGGAGTACAGTGCAAATTAATTTGAACAGAAAAAGTATTTTGTCCTTCTGCAAAATTCATTATTATATACTATATATACTCCCGAAAATTGAACTGGGCACACATCCCATCCTACTAGGGAAGTATATCAGGTTTTTTTTCTCGGGTTCATATTTTTTGTTTGTTTCTGTTACTTTTATAGAATATATGTAGTTCCTTTTTTTTTGAAATGGTGACGATACTGAGTGAATATATGGAAAAAGGATTTTTCATTTCGATAAATTTTTCAATATTCGACAAAAACAAAAAAAAAGCTGAATATAAGCTCAGAACAAGAGCTGTACAAGTTCCTGCCAGTATTATAGAAGGATATGGATGTAACTAAAAAAAAAAAAAAAGAATTGATCAAATTGAATAAAATGAATTGAATTGAAAATTTGAAAGGCGGACAGCGGTATATGAAGGTATATATAAAATAACGTATATAATTTGAGGTGGAGATAACGTAACAGGAAGTTCTGTTATAGTCGAATATTCCGAATAATGGAAAAAAGAAAAATATGTTTGGGAAAAAGGAAAGAATCACAACATTTTCGATATACACGAAATGTACATTTCTACTATATTTGTTTTGATTTTATTATATCCTGACATGCATCATGAATTGAATAAATTTTTTTTTATATATTTTATATATATATTATTGATGCAATGTTTCACTTCTTTTTCATTTCTTTTTTTTTTTTTTGTTTTTATGTTTTATTTAAAATTTTCAGAAACAGAATTCAAATTTCAAACTAAAAATTGAGCATACATTCAATCAGATGTATAAAAACGGCAAATAGACTAAATTTTTATATCCCAAGAGACACGAAATAAATAAAAACACATGAGTGTTTTCCACATAGTGAATTTATTTTCATATATTTTTATTTTATGAAAGAAAAACTAAAATGGAAAACAAAAACAAACGAAAATAGTACATGATTTGTAAAAACAATATTGTTTATAGAATGTTTGAATGCAAATGCTTTATTGCAATCAAAATTTTTCCACCAAAAAAAATAGAAAAACCAAATTTTCTTTAAAAGTAAGGAAAACACACTGCCAATACAAACACTGGAAAAATCCTTTGTTCTATTGTTCCAACTAAATTTTTCAAAAATATATTCAAATACTTTTTCATGTACCTAATTATTTCTTTTTTGGATATAATTTGTAGTAATATAAAACCAGACAATTAATTTCAATGGAATGGAACAGTGTTCATCATGATTCTCAGCAAATTAAATTTTGTCTAACAAAACTGTTTTCATTAAAATGATTTAAGAAAGTCATAAGATAAAATTTAGTTTCATATTTCATAAAGCTCCCTCTATAATCGGACTCCGTGTACAGATTCATACCAAAACAATAGAGAACCATTCCTGATATTAATCCAGAAGCTCCTAAACATTCATTGCCATCAGATAACTGGTTCAAAAGATATCAAATAAACTAATTTTGGCACAACGATATATATAGACTAACAAACAGACAGGCAGGCAGGTAGACAGACAGACAGATAAAAAGGCAGATAGATAAATAAACGAAAGGACATTTTGTAAGAATATGCTTTTTGAATGCAGAAGGCCTCAAAATAGAAATTTCTTGGTTAAAATTTTGTACCATCACAAAGCTTTATTTTATTCCCATTCTGAATTTTCATAAAAATAAATGAAATTATTTTAGTGTGGAAAAACAAGAAAATTCATTTTCAATTCTGATTGTATTGTCAATTTTGTATATCTATGCCATTTCGGCTAAAAAAAAAATTACAGGACAGGAAAATTGAATATAGGCTTGCTTTTATTTTCTTTAACTTTTTGTCGCTTATTTAAATGGTATTACTTTGTTTTGAATTTTTATGACTTAAAATAGGAAATGGAAATATAAAAAATTCTTAAATTTTTGGAAGACAAATTAGTAATGTTCAAGAAAACATTTATAGTAAATAAAATGCTATTAAGTTTTATCTACCTTACTAAAAATATTTAGAAGTCGGACTTCGTTTGGAAGGTTTTCAACAAACTGTAAGTTTAGCAGACTAATATCGAGATTTATTCATACAAAATCTTTCCAAACATTTTTTAAATCTTTAAAAACAATTCTTTAGAAAATAATATAAAGATATTTCTTCTTGTTCTTTCACCAGAAAACAAATCACATCATTCTAATTTGATTTCCTGGGTTTTTTTCTCATGTTTAACTTCTATGATCTTCAGCACACTCCAACTGAGATATGACACCAATATTTAACACCAAATAATCCTTGGCACACGACTTTTAGTAGACACAGTTTTTATTCTCATTACATTGAAATCAGAGATACACGGTACTTGTATAATTTAACCATTAGGAAGTTCTAATATTTTTATAAAAAAAATGGAATGCAATATAGATAAGAGAATAAATTTCGAATCTGAACATTAATCAGTAAATTATGATCAAAATGTTTACACATGTCATACGGATTAAATGAGACAATATTTGTCGAGAGGGTCACATTTATTAGGGATTCTATAGGATGAGGATGAAGATAATTTAAATATAAAAAAGTCCGGTGTTATTTAACCATTATAAAGGGTGCCCAAGACGACATAGAATTTAGTACACCTACTTATATATAAGGTTGTCTACTGCCAGGAGCTTTAATGGCAAAAGAAGACTACTATACTATATATCTTGTTTTAATCCAGAATTTCGCAATCTTTTAAATGATAAATAATGAACATATTGATATAGTACTCATAGGATATGAACCCTGATTTTCCATTCGATAATTTAGAGACATTTTGCCAAAATTTCATATTAGATATGATTGTTTAGGCAACAAATTTCCTTCCATATGTTGGGCAATCAATTTGATCGCGTATTATGTAGGGTAGCTTCATAAAATAAAGTTCCATCTGAATCGATCGTATGTGAAAATTCTTCAAAATTACTTTATTACTGTCATTACACTCGAAATAATATTGAAACAAAGTTTTGTGGGTACGTGAACTAATTTAGATCAATTTACTTTCATCTATAATTAGAATTCCATAGAATAATCCATTCTAATAGTTAAATGGTAATAATATGATCATTTCAAAATTTATTTTTGAAAATCAAGAACGGGTGATTTGAATTTTTAGTTTGTTTAGTTATCCATAAATGAAAGAAATTCTAGCCGAACATATTTTGTGTGAAACTCATTACAATCTGTCACAAGGTTTTAACGATCGCACGTATTAAACCACAATAAATTTGTCGATGCGTTCGAATTAGTTCATTTCCAGGGTCTGGGGCTTTGAAATGTTATAATATCGAATAGAAAAATTTTATGACATTATTTTTACATTTGGATATAATATAATTACAGTTAGTTGTAACTTGTAACATCATCATTTTCAAGATTAGGGAAAATTAGATATTTTTAGCTGTCGACAGCTATTTTGAATATAGAAACTTCTCAATTATATATAATTTTGTAGGGAAAGAGTATATATAAAGGCATTATATTTTTTCGGTGGTTATTTTCTGATATTTGAATTAAACGTGTTCCATTCAGAAACCAATAAAATGCCCATTAAAGAAGCAACATGTGATGAGTTTTAAGTGAGTTCATTTAGATTACAAATTTGTAGGATTATCTAATATTAAATAACAATAAAAAAACAAAACAAAATAATGTTAAATAAAATAAATAACCGTATTTTAAGAATAAAACAAATGTATTTATTTATATTTTTATAAACAAATTTTTCCAATATTATAAATCTACTTATATTCTAAAGATCCTTTTAGTAATCCTTTCAAAATCGTGTTTTTCTTCCGATATATTTGTATAACCACTCATATATAGATATTCTTATCTAGATTTGTTCTAAATAAAAAAAAAGGAAGAAAATACGTATTAGATTCAACCAATGATTGTATGCCTAAATTTCCCAAATAAAATTTATCCGCTAGAAAATAAGCAAAAAAATATAAAATAAAGGAAAAAATAATAATAATAAAAACGATTTAGTAAGGATCAACTTTTTTTCTTGCTTTGAATTTTTCATACACTTCCCAAATGTATAGCTCTCACTTTTTTCAACAAAAATATACAATTTAGTATTACATACAGTATTGTGAATATTATCGAAGCAAAAAAAAATAATAATATTCTAGATATAGCTTTTGGTGGAATCAACAGAAATCTTCCAATCATTTTGATGGCAATTTTCCTGTCAAACTTATATGTTTTAGAAAACGTACAAAACTGAGAACCACCAAAACAAAAAACAAAATATATATATATATGTATATATATAAATAAAATAAAAAACACATATAATATACGGCATACAGTTTTGTTACGATATAATATAATACCATTTGAATCCTATAACATTGTGTACGGCTCCTTTATTTTTATTGTTTTTTATCCTTGTGCCACTGTTTCCATTTTGCTTCAATATTTCCTTTATTTGAGCAATTTCATTCTGAACCATCCACCAACCCGAAATAAGTACAATGACGGATATGGAGGCAAAAAAAAAAAACTCCACCCGATATTATATTCTCTCATATATGAAGATCATGGTGATGGGGTACAATTTTTCGTTTTTGTTTCTTTTGCACTTTTTGGCGTTTTTTTTTTTCTCTGGAAGATCTTTACCAAAATGTGGATCCAATTTCGTTTTTATTACACAAAAATCCATATACTATGAGATCATATATATATGAGCCGAAGGGATGTTTTAGGTTGTAGAGGTGTAGAAACTCATATATTCGTATACGAGAAAGAATAAGTTGTTGTCCTATTTTTTCAGACAAAATCTCATATATTGCTAAGAAATGATATGAAAAGATTATGGACAAAAACAAAAATAAATCCATGAATTTTCTTGTTGTGATTTTCATCTATGATAAAGTTTATGTTTATTGGAAAAATTTAATGATTCATATAACAAATAGTAAAGTAAAATCGTTGTCACTTTAAAATCACTTGCGTATAGTCTCATTAAAGTCTCTTATCTAATTAAAGAAATGAACATATTATCTAAAGGCATACAAGACAAGTTCTCCTGCGACTGTGATCGGTTAACCTCAACTTCCATTATGTTCATCCATTTGCAAGGACCTATTTATTTATTTATTTTTTTGTTCTTCTTTTCATTGCATATACATATGTTTGTCAATTGCAATGCAATCTAAAATCCGACCGCTAAGTTCCACCCTCATTAAAAAAAAAATCTACATAATATATAAAAAAATATTTACAGATATATATAGTCCTAGATAAATTGAGATGGAGATAAGCAAGATAACATAAGAAATAAAAACAACTATACAAGACCGATAAAGAATAAAAAACGATTTTTCTGCTTCACCAAACCAACCTTCCTTCATTTTGAAGGATAGACATTCTATACAACCACCCACAATATCATTATTTTTTCTTACTATATTCTTCCTTCTAAAACCTCTGCAAAGCTCATCATTCTCGTACACCATCGTTTATTTATCCTTTTTTTTTTGTTCATTCCTCCTTTTATTATCACTTCGCACAAATGCTGTCTTACACATAAAATAAATTTTTATCCTTTTTTATTTATTCCTAACTTTCATCTAGCATTCCTTTTGAAAGTATTTTTCCTTCATTTGGCGTTAGTTTCAGATATTGCCCTCAATACCTATCTTTGAAAAAGGATGCACAACGAATTCTACTTTACTAAATGTTTGGAATGGATGGTGTAGAAACATTATTATAAAAAAGAAGGAATAACACCACAAAACGAAAAAAATAAAAAGAAGACAGGAAAAAATCCTTATAAAAATAAAAATAACAACAACACGGAAGAATATCTGAAGAGTAATAATACAAGGTATAGCAGTTGAATATGGCGACCAGACTTATTTTGGGAGAACAGCGACAACTCATCAACCAACCGAAATTCGTAGCCGAAAAAATTCACCTTTCACCTAGTATAAAAAAAAATCGTTTAGGGTGAGATTTTTCGCTGTACTTAATTTATCTCAAAATTGTGGAACGGAAGGATTCGTATATGCTGAACCAAAAAAGAATACAAACAGGACTTGAGAAACATATTGTTCTTTACCGGAGAATTCTCGTCTTTTTCCTACGTCTGTTTTTTTCCTACTTTTTTTCGATTGAACATTTAAGCAATAACAAACACGAGTTTCTCCGGGTTGGTGTGGATAACACGAATATGGATGTTGGATTTTAAATGGGTGGTAGCCAAAAACAAAAATTAAAAGAAAACAAAACACCATTCAGTTTCGCGTTTTTAGACCATCACCCTCATAATATACAAAAAACACAAAAAAAACAGTACAACATTTCGGATAAGGGTAAAAAATATTTTGTGTATGCGAACGGCATAGTGATGTGATATTGCTTATCGTAAATTTTGATATCAAATTTTATTTTATTGTATTTTTTCTTTTTCATCTTCACCCTTAACACCAAAAAAAAAAAGAAAAAAACACTACACTATATAAAACCTCCCAAAAAAAGAAAATACCCCATCCAACACCCAACAATAACATTTTCCAGCCAACAATCTTTGGATGGATGCTTTTATATCTTTCATCTGAATACACATACAAGGATCATAAGAAAATTGTGCACATTATATTTGGTATATACAGGAATTGTGAGTTTTTCTTATCCTTAGATATATATTCATATCTATAAATGAACCCATTCCAGATTACCGATGCCATAGGATTTTCATAATATCGGGGTTTGGATGGGAATGAGCGTGGGTGGCATGTTGATTTTGATATGATATGAAACGCCTGCGTCTTTTTTGTTGGTATCAAAACTAACATTCGTGTTTGGGTATTTATATTTATTTTATTTTATTCCGGGTTTTTTTTTTCTTTTTTGATACACATACCTCGCCCCCGCATATATTCTTTTATGGGATGCCTTTTTTTATTATATTCATTTTTCTATACTATCCAAGAGGATACACATGAAACATATTTCTTCTTCGTCGAGGATTTATCGAATTCAATATGGTGGAAAATTGTTTTCGGGTATTTTGTTGTTACTATTATTGCCATATATGAATGTAGTACATATATGAAATGATATGCCCGCCTCTCATCTCATTCCAATTGGAATGGGTTTCTTTTATGCAATATTTTTGCTTTTTCTTTTCTGTTTGCTTATAGGTTAAAATACTTTTTTTTCTCAAACATATAACTGAAATGTTACTATAAAATAGGACTATGTGAATATTATAAAAACTGATGTGTTTTAGAGATGAAAAAAACTGAATATTGGCATATAACGAGTACAAAATACATATTTGTATATGGAAAATGAAAAAATTTTATAATCTAATATTGTGAAACATCGATTTATTTCAATTTTACCTATCTTAATTTTTTTTCCGATAATAAAAGCAACAAAAACTTATGGGAAATAAACGTGTACTTTAGAAGATTTCCTATTTTTAAGCATGTTTAAAATAAAATTACATATTTTTAGGCTTGAAATCATTTGAAAAATTTTCTATGAATTTTTAAAATGTTAAATTTTTAACAAAAATTTTTGGTATTTCTTTTTTTTCGTATTTTAAGAACAATAAAATATTTCATTCAATGTTATTTATTTTTATGTAATCTAAAAAAAAATTGTTTTTTAGAAATTCTTTACAAAAACTAAAAGAAATATACAAAAAAAAAGTTTACCTATGTAACATTCTAGAACCAACAAAATGCATAGTTTGGAAAAAGAATTCACTGAATTAAAACGAGGACCAAATAATTTATGAGTTTTAAAAAGTTTTTCATTTTCTCACAAAAAAAAACTAGAACGTTCATTTTTGTTGTATAAAAGAGCATAGGCGATTTATTTCTGCACAAGATTCGTGAAAAATAATAGTTGAACGACTGAATTATTTCATGTTTTCCTCTTCTATAGAATCTCTGTAATAAAGTAAATACAAGTTGGAAAAGATGTTAAAAAGAAAAGTTAAATATATTTTTTAGAACTTCCATTTCTATTTTTTTAGTAATAATTTATTTTGATAAATTCCCTTCATACCAAATATACATTACAAGATCCAATATGTTGTGAAAATTATACCAGTTTCCTGAACATTTTGATTTTAGTAGTTCAAATAAAGCATCAAATTGATACTAAGAAATACTATCTTCTGCTACTAACTCTGTTTTCCTGGGTTTCTATTTCTTTATACGTTCTGAATACCGACCAAAAGGCTTTACCAATTGGGCTATTGAAGACACACTCTTATACATCGAATGAAATAGATCTCAAAAAATTACTATACCTAATTTTTAGTAAAGTAACTATGGAGTGTAAAATTCGTTACTATTTTGAAAACTAATATAATTTTTCTATAGTTTCAGTTAGATTCTCTACTATACTATACTATACAAAAATTACTTTATATAATAATGGTTTTTCTATGGATACCAATGAATTTACAATGTATTCCAAGGATTTTATTACTGGCTTAGTTATTTTCTATTTTGAATTATTAAATGTTTTATAATTTACAGTTAACCTTTGTACTGTATTAAAAATAACAAAATAGACATTTGAGTTAAATTTATTTATATTGATAAATGAATGCTTTCGTAACTTCTAAAACGGTTTCTCCTATGACATACTGTTTTTTAGGAACGCTGTGTTAGAGTTACCGTGAAAGGATTTTTTTTTATTTTAATTTTTTATTTAAAAACCATTGTTTTAATAAGTTAATAATGGTGTAGTTAGAATCACTTCATGGTGAACACACAAAAAAGACTTATTAGATTGACTATGCAAGCTATTAAAATATGCTTAGTACCAACTGACTTCACAATTGTGTGGATAAATCCATTTGGATGTTATAGTAAATTCATTAAAAAGACCTAATGGATTGGCTATATGCGTTGTTAAAATATTTTTTATACTCATTCAATTTATTTGATTTATACTCAAAAATGGTGTATTTTACAATGTCTATTTTAGTGTTGATAAAAATCATCACTTTTTTGTTATTTTGTTCCAAATAATAATTTTTTGTTATTGTTCTCTAGTGACCAAGATCTGTGCACTTTACTACAATACAAATAACAGTAGCTCAAATTGAAGAATTTCTTTCGCACTCTACATAGCAACACATTTATTCAACTTTATACTATTCAATTAAATAACAACTTTACTAAAATGTATTTTCTAACAATATTATCATATCAAAAATAATTTGAAAGAAATAATGCATTCCCTTAGGAATTTTATTCAATTTTTATCCTTATTTAATAATACTTCATCACAAAATAAATGCATAACATGTTAGTTCATAATTCGAATAAATAAGTGTTTTTATTAAAACTCCCTTTTCTGTTCAGCAACCTTTAAGGGATGTCAAATTGTCAATGCGTGTCAAATTGATTGTCCTTGATCAGCTCCCTTTCTTCATATCCATAACAAGGAAATATATATATTTTTGGTAACTTGTTCGCAATAAAAGAAGTACAAGTGTTATAAGACTTATATTAAAAGTATTTATATTTTTCCTATAGTGGGGTAATTTTTGTGTTTGATTTAAACTTATTATATTTCATAAATACACCATGATGGTGACCATCTAATATAAAGAGGATATGTCATTTTTCTTTTAGTTAACTCAAAAGGGCATATATAATTGGACAACCATTAACCTTATCATATGTTCAAATTTTATTCATTTTAGTGGAAAATTGAATATATTGAATGAGATTTTTCTTCTTTAAATGATGTAAAAGATAATTTTTTTATATTAATGCTAGAAAAGAAATTAATTATAAAGTGGCAAATATTTCGACTAGATTGAATAATGAAAATATATTCTGACTGAACACCTCTTAGAACCCCTTAAATTTTTAAATATTGACTCAAAGGACATAAGAAACACTGTCCATTCAAATAAGTGCAAAGGAAGGTTTTCTTTTTTAAGGGGCGATATTAAATAAATTTGAAGTGTTTTGAAAACACTTTTTAAAAATTATATTTTTCCACTTTCATCGAATTTAATCCAAAAGAAACGGAATTGTTATTCAAATTAGATGCGAGAATATAATATTCTTATACAAAAATTACCCTGAAAAAATGTTATCAATATAGATTTATTTTAGTGGATTTAAAGGGAACAGAGTTGTTGAACAACATTCACTTAATGGACTCGTATAAAATTTATTTCAATTTTAAAATCAACGTGCTTAACATGTTTGGTTTTGCATCCTAAGACAATAATATTGATCGAAGATTAAAGTGATAGTTCACTCATCCAAGCTATTCATATTGGCTGAAATATTAAACTAATAAACATACGTGTAAAATAATTAGATACTTCATCGCTATTGCATCGATATTCGAATTCTAAATGTCTATGTGACTCTCCCTTAATGGAACTATCCGCAAACACAGTTTATGAGATTATGATAAATATAAAATTGATTCAAATCTAAAAATCTGGTAAAAAGTAATTTACTAAATTAATTAATTAATAAAAATCTGCCATATTATGTTCATTATGCACTCAATTAAATTTGCTTTCGTATAATTTATCAAAAAAGATCATTATTTTTAACTGACATTCTACCACACCCAGATTGCATCCCAAAAATTAGCCATAATAGCATTATTGTCATTCATTCAGACAATCTTCATATAATCCGGAAAACAAGAACCCCTAAAAAGATTCAACTCTATGCCAGTTTTAAAACCAGGAAATCTTCCAAATATCTATTTCACTTAACCATTTTTATTGTTTGCACCCATATGTCATCTTTCGAAAGATGAAATCCGCACTTGTTTACACGATATACCAAAAACTCCATATTCATATACTTCCTGTGTTTATAATTCATCTGTCATTTCTCCCTTATTTCATTATATTCATTGTCATCTCTTTATCCAATATACATTTTTGTCCGGACAATGAATTTTTGAAAGTCCTTCAACTAGTATACGAAAAACACCATAACACCTCCAACCATTTTTCGGAAAAATATTTTATTTCTGACACCATCCGTTGAAAATGTGAATATTACAATTTATGTGATATCGCGATGAATAGAGAGACCAACGAATCTTCCTTTTGTGTTCATCTCGATACTGGTTAATCCCTTTCTCTATATTCATATATAATATAGATTGTTTACTACTATATGATCCTTTATAATTTAATGTCCTTTTCTTACATATTTGTACAGATTTTTCTCATGTTTTCAAATTTTATGGCATAAAATTCAATTTACGAAAGCTGTATATCAGAGATTTACATATAGAAAAGTATTGTCAAAAGAGTCGCCCTATTTTTTTGTGGAAAGTTTCTTTATTCTATTTTTTGTGATATCTATTCTTTTTATCCTATGTGTAGTTTAGTCTGCAAATTTGAGTGTGAAATTGTGCACTTGTTTAAGCTAAGAATTTCATACCGACTGTATGTAAAGCAAAGAGTATATCACTTAGTGAAAATGAAAGGGGTGCATTGCAATACCGGATAATAAAAAATCTTCTTAACCTATCTTAAAGGGTGTCATCCCTTTGAAATATGAATTTTACAATTGAAATTATTCGGTTGTTTAATCTCTCTTATTGTTATGATCCATGTTAAAATTTTATTGTATCCCTCTTTCTAGAATTTTTGATATATTTTTAAAACTATTTTAATGATAACATAGTTTCAAGTGACAAAAATTGATTATAAAATGTTAAATTTGTAAGAATGTAAACAAATAAAATCATAATTTAGTTAATTTATCAAATGGATTCTTAATAAAAACAAACAAATAACTCATGAATACGCGATTTATTACTCTCAGAAAACAACTCTACTTAAACTTACCACTTTTTCTACTTAAATAATATGTCAAGAATGTTTATATGTTGACTATGGATTGTCATCACATTAATCCTTTTGTTAGTATTACTAAATTTTCGATTTAATAAATTCTAAAAATCGAACAAAACTATATTTTAAGGGTTATTGGGGCTAATCACTAAAAAATTTTCTTTTTAGGAAAACAAACGAACACTCATCCCTCATTTATCATGAAAATATTTCATACGCATGCGTAGCCGACTCATATACGTATATCTTTTCTAAAACTATGAATTTAAGAAAAGATTTTCTTGTACTGTATAAGAAAATCAAAAAGAAAAATCTTGTCATCAATTCGTTCGTTTTTTTTGTGTTTCTGATTTTCTTGTTTCTCGAATATTCTTGTACAACATCAATGTTGCCACGATGATGATACCTTAATTGTTTTTCATGTCACATCAACGGGTTAAGATGGGTTAGATAATTCGGTATCACAAACTTCTTCATCAAGGATTATTGATGTCTTTCGGTTAAGATCTTAATTTATATTGAGTACATAAATAACAATAACATTTTACTACATATTATAGTTTATTATAAGCAAATGATTTTATGTATTCTGTATGGCAATTTTATCTGTTGTTCAAAGGGGATGTGGGCTTTTTTAATTTTAAAGTAGGGATTTTAATGTAGGGATTTTAGAAATATGTTCTTTTTTTATAATTGAATTTTCTTAACATTTGAAACGAATTTAAGATAATAACATTGCTTATGTTTTCGACACGTAAAATTTAGGTAAAAATCATGTTTTATTATTAACATACTATATTTGTATTTATTAATTCGATATACATGACTTTATGTTCAACTTCAGTTATAATAATCTTTTATAGACAATGAGCTGGCTGCCATTACTTACTAGCAACGAGATTTAAGCAACAACCTTCAATCTAGAATAGTTTCACAAAATTCAATACTATTCCACCAACAGACGTATTTATATTAGTTAGAGTCCAAAAATTCATACTTTTCCGAAAATGAAATTAGCTGAAGGAAGTTAATAATGACTTATCTGGACTTTTCATTCATCGAAAATATACCCTCATCCCCCTAAACTCATATATTTTGAGCATTTTAATGACAATCATAAAATTTTGTTGTATAAAATTTCCAATTAACAATTTTCTTTGTATTTCAAAGAACCCGATTTATCCAATTATTATAATTTCACTGGAACTGGAAAATCTAAACAGTTTTTTTTTTTTTTTGGAAAAAGAAACACAAATATATTTATTTACGGAAAATAGACCTCACATGAATAAAATTACATTTGATAACACATAGAAACCATTTAATAGTGTTTTTATATTTTGTGTTTGATATTCTTGTTTTTTTTTGCTTCTCCAAAATACCACATAAAACCACATTAAAATGTGCTCTAAATGTTCCGCAATAAAATCTCGTTGATTTGTTAAAATTTTATTGATGATCGGAAATTGAAAATATGGTAGAAAATCTATGCTATAAGCACGTGAATTATATACCAAAAACAAAAAAATACAGAAAAACAACAACATAATTAAAAATATAAACTAAATATATAGTTTATTTTTTTTTTATAGCGATACAAGATAGAATAGCTCTATACTATACTATAAATTTTCTACTATAGTTAATATATAGAAATCTATATATGGGAAAAAAGAATCGGGTCCTTTTTGTGGTTACTTCCGGAACACACCCCATTACACATGTTTGTTTATACATGTTTGCGGTTTCAGTTTTATACAATTTTTTTTGTTAATTGTTACGTGTTACATTTATTTATTTGTGGTGAACAATTAAATATATAAGTACCTACTCTCTTTTTCCGGTGAAAATTTGTTTAACATTTAATCTTCAATATTATTCCGGAAAATATAGGTTGAAAAATCTTTTGATAGAATAGTATTTCGAACAAAATATTAGTAATATTAAAAATCATTATTTAATATTGAAATATCGAGAAGTACGGATATACAACATCATCATTGCCGTTAAAACGAGATGAATGCTTAAATGAAGTTCTGGTCTATTCTTTTAGTCTCGGCAAACCAAGACAGACCATTGAAGTCAAAAGATTCTACGTTTTGTTTCAATTCTAAAAGTATTCAACCTGTTCTCACAAGAATTTTTATAGTTTAGTTTTCATCACAACATCAGTAGATGTCTCTAAAATAAGTATGGACTACTGAACTGGAGTACATTCACAAATGCATATCTATTCCGTTTCCAACTTTTTGTTTTTTGTTTTGTTGTACAGAAGGCTAACAAAATTTACTATGATTTAACTATTATTATCGATGAAATCCGATTGTTAATACTGCTCATTTTTCTCTCTTTGCAGTTAAAACTAAATAAAATTAGAAGCTATAAAGTCGATGTTTTCCAGGTCCCTTTAAATTAATATAATATCAAACATATTCCAATTATCTTTTTCACTTTGCCAAGCAATGCCTTACCTCATCGATTCTGAAAGTTTTGCGAAGTAAAACTAAAATTCATTTTGTGGTCAAGATTTTTGGTGAGTATTTGTTTTGTCAAGTGTATACAAACTCACACAGCCAAGCAATCAAAATAAACAATACGATGACCATAGGACCTACAAAGAAATAGACTGCTAGAATCTATAAAGTTCTTGTAATTTTCTTTATAAATGTGAATTTATCCACTTTTTTATAACCTTTACAGAAAGAAAAAGAATATCCTTAACAATAGTGAAAGATGTCCAGTATTTATCATTGTCATTGATATATAATAAAGTTTTCTTTAACGTCTAAAATACATTTGAAAGTTTTTCTCTGAAGATTTTGTGATAAAAATGAAAAATTTTTATTTCGATTTATTTCCTTTATTTTCTTTAATAATATTTATTTAATCAAATTGGAAAAAAAAAGAATTCTAGAAAGAAGTTTACTTAAAAATGTATTATTGGAATTTTTCTGAAGAAAATTATATAATGGAAAAATTTATAATCTAAAATCAATAAATTTGCAGTTCATAACTGAAAAAATAACTTTGTGAGAAATCTTGCATTGTCTCATATAAAGCACCATAAACTATTTTTTTTAACCCCAAACCTTTTTGGTATTAAAGAAAAATCAACCTTAAACTTCTTGCAAAAAGAAGTCTAATCTCTATTTTCGATAAATTCAAAAACTTGATTTCTAGTATTTGAACAATTTCCTTTCAACTTCTTCCAATAGTCCAATTGGAGTCCATACAATCAAAGATGTTTGAAATTTCTCATTCTTCATCTTATATACCAAAGCCTCCTACTCGTATATATATTTCTCGTATTACATATATGAAATTTTCATTGGAAAATTTATTTCTTCTTTTCATATAAATTTTCATCTTTTTCTAAACTTACTATATATACGAGTAGTTCTACTTTTTCTATCTTATTCTTTTGACCACGTTCTTTTGGTTATTCCTTCTTATACATATATGTATATCCTTGCCTGACCATTGATATGCCTTTGAGAAAATTCAGGTTTTCTATACGAAAAATTCAATAAGTGGTATATGGTGGTTGGTATACTATATAATAAGAAAGGTAGTTTTAAACGGTAAAAAAAGGCACAATTTATATGGACTTCAACTGAATTTTCATCCCCAAAAACATAAAATTTCTATTGAAAAACTTCAACAATTTTCAATTTGATATTTTACACATGTATATGTTTTTCGTTATTGGCAGAATTTCATCTTTTCAAAAATACCAATAAATAGTTTTACCAAAATCATTGAATTTAAAATTATAAGATGAAGAAAAATGTGCTGAATAAGTTGGAAAATAATTTGATAAGAACATTTTTTGGCTTTTGTTTGGTTTTTATTAAATAACTTGAGAAGCAAAGTTTTAAGTTCCTTTAGAAATATGGAACAGTATCGATATGTAGGTATTTCTTTGTACAAAAATTTTCTATACCATTGGATGGATATATTGTGTCATTTGTAAGCAGTGCTGTGCGATTTAAAGTATTAAGGTATTTCTTCTAAAAAGAAAGAAATCGAAAAATCTAAAATTTTATGAATCCGATGCGAATATAATAAAGAAAATACACTATCAATTTCAAAAATTCTGCTTTCCTCTCCCTGAGACTAATTTCTGTTAAGCTTTCCTATGATTCAGACCTACAACTAATAACTTGATTTGGCTTTAGTGATTAGATGAATTAATACTCATTGTTTACAAGTGAAGTCAGTAAAGTTAGGTAAAGCAAATTTTATTAGGTAATTTTAACAAAATAAATCGTCTTCTGTTAAATTTTAAAATCTACTTATACTTTCATTCCTGCCCACGCCCCATATAATAAATAGATAATGAGAGCAGAGCCAAGGGATATATTCTTAAATATTCCAAATAGATACAAAAAAATTGTATTAAAATTTTTTCTTTTCCAATTTCTTAAATTAAAACATTTGATAAGAATCTAAAAAAAAGGAACGAATACAAGTTAACTTCATACCGCAATGCAACAATCAAAAATTGTTCTAATATAATTTTGTTTAACATATAAGAAAATCACAAAAACTTTAATAAAAGATTACAATCGAGCAACCATTGGTAAAAGTCTCTCTCATGAAGCCTCTTAGTTGTGGTTTTAGAATACTCCTGATGGTGATGTGAACGGTAGTAAATGGTTAATATGGTTGGCGGTTCGTGTCTTTTTATACTAGAATTCTATACAGTACTTTTATATATCTATATATGTAAATATATATAACAAAATTTGTTTAAAGGCCAAACGATAGTGCCCCCAAAAATTATATTACCTTTAAATGAAATTCAAAAGCAGCCACTTGAATAGAATATCCTTGTAAGAACATCAGAGTGTAAAGAACGTATATAGTATATGGAATGATAGTATCAAATTTTGGAAACTTTATCCTATTCGGTTAAATTTTACAAGGAATCATATATATATATGTATATATCTACTTACATATGGATATGAATATTTTCGCGCCATTCTACCTGGTATAACAATTTATTCATATATATTTTAGAGTAAAAATGAAATTGTACAAGACGAAAAGGATATAATATAACCTCGTTTACAGGCGAAAATTAGCAATAAAATATTCATGAATGTTAAACCAAACCAAAAATTTATATGTATATAACATAACACATATACCTATTAGAAGAACAAAAAAAAACCGAAAACCAAAAATGTTTATAATTTTAGTCATGTTGTTTAAGAGAAAAAAGAAAAGCCGACCAACTCAGAACAAATAGAATAAAAATAGAAAAACTAGAATTCAAGCGTTCTGAAAGCATGTACTTTTGGGATAAAATGAAAAATCCTGAAAAGATACATACAATCATCGAAATACAATTCAACGGACCAATTTCATATACAGGATGTTATGTAAATACTCAGATTTTTTAAGATTTAGATAGTGGATTCTTTAAGATCATTCCACCAACACATTTCGTCGAGAACTATTCATGCCATTAACACGAAGACAACCAGTAATGTTATGAACGTGTTTATAAATCCCTTTTAAGTACTGTCACATCAATCTTTATGTTATGAATATTGTTGACAAATTAAAATTTTTGAAGTTTAGTATATTTGGCCTTTAGAAGTCGATCAAAAAAAATGTTTCAACCACCTTGAGTGTAGTCCATTAAAATCGATTCGGGTATATATACAACGCAACTATTTAAAAAAGACTTCAAGTCTTCATGTATAGTGGTTTGGGTAATGGACTTGTATATTCTCTAATTAGTATTAAATAATAAATCTTTATGGAACACACTGTATATGATCTTTAAATATATTTGAGGGTGAACAATTTGTATGACCATTCCCTGAATAAGCAAATGGGCATACACTGAGATTAGAGGGAATAAGATATGAAAATTTCCAAAACAAATTTAGGTTTCTACACATAAATATAAACACCAAAAGACTCCTTTCAAGCGGTGCCATGGATATACATATATATATGAATATATAGACAACTTTGTGTGTAGTCATAAAAGGAAGAATATTGAGTATAATGGAATAAGAATATTACATACGAACACATACTTTCTATCTTTATATAGTTGAAATCGTAATAAAATATTTATCGTTAAATTTTCCCTTTTATTGAATATATCAATATTAAATAAGGAGCATGAAAATTTCACTATATACACATATAATCCGCACAAATGCATAAGAATTGACCAACTTTAATCTTACCATTTGCATAAACTTTTCAATGAATATTTTATTAACTATCAATATTAGCTGGAATTTGCTTAGAATTTGCTTTTTCAAAATTGTTTAAAAATCCTTTTCAAAAAATGAGAATATATTCAAGAATACAATATACTTGTAAAGTAAGCTATTGAAATATTGAAACACTTCGTACCAAGCTCATTAATAAATTCCTAATCTGAAATTGTGTAACATTTGCAACTAAATTAATTACAAATACCCATATCACCCGTCGTCCTTTAAATGTTTATCATATATATAAAGACCATTTATTTTATGTATAAATAAAGCTCCTCCCAATTTATGAGTTATCATAAATAATAACTAAAAGTATGTCCAATCAAAATTTACCTAAAGCAACAAAAGCATTATATGTTATAACTTAGAGGGTGGTATAAAATCCTTATTCAACAACCCTTATCAAATATTTATTTTCATATTTTTATTCTTTCATAATCATAAAAACAGGAGGGTTGCGCAACTCCAAATTCCAGAAATATCATAAACCAAAGAACAAAATGAAACCGCATATAGGTTGTATCATAATAAAAGAGGGTTCGTAAGGTTCATCTACGAAATTTGAATTTTCCGCCACATTCAAACACCGACCAATCGAATGTTTTTGTATGTTCTGTGATCAAAAATTTAATGCTTTTTTTTACTTAAATTAAAATCAATTCAACAAGTCTTATTATCAATTATTGATTTTCTTTCGTGTCTTACAAAATCTTATCGAATTCATTTAATATTTATAAAAATTATTTTCAAACTTTATACTAACCAAAAAGCAATAAACGTTAAGTACCTAAAAATTACTTCCCAAATTAATATTGAAAATTGAAATCGATAAAATTGTTTTCATGTTTAATATTAGCTGAAATTTTGTTATCCAAAAAAAATTAATTTAATAAAAATGATTGTCGAGAAATGAATTGAACGAAGAATGTATTGATCGAATTGTTTTGTATCAAAAAGATGATACCATCTTCCAACCATAAATATAATATCCAAGTCATATATAACATAAAACTTTCAAACACACAAAACTGCAATTTGTCATGATATTGTAGATTGGCACATACATTCGGCGACAAAGAAAAATGACCATTAACTAAGTTTTCCGCAATTTGTAAAGCATTCCTAGAAATACTACTAAATTTTGGATAAATGTGATAATCATTGGAATTAAAAAATTTTTTAGGACATAAATACAAGACTTAGAAGTTAGCAATGCTCTGCAGAGGAAGAGACTATTTTCTGCAACGGGAACTGATGAAAAGATCTCGGTATTATCAGCTCTGGATCAGCATAGATGTTATAGATAAATGGAAGCAAACTCAGCCAACTTTATTATTGTATTTCAATTTCTGTACACGTAACGAAAATTTACAACTAGATTCTTGGCCAAATTTAACAAGATGGGCATATCTAGAATTTCTAATTAACAATATTAAAAAACTTAAACATAAAATGGATAAAATGGAAAACTATTTAATGAAATATCCTCTCGTATTCCATATAACTGGAAATCTAATTTAATAATCTATTATCCTAGTAGATACAACTAAATATCTACCAACCATGAGAGATGATGAGATTTAGAAAAAGCGGTAAATCTATCGCTCTCTGTCACCGAAATTACTAGATGTTCTCATAAGTATACTCACTGATATATCAAAATTTCAAATGAAATGTAGGACGCTCAGTACAGTTTCTTTCTCCATTTTTCTTTAATTTGATAGACTTCTCCAATCTTGTATTTCTTTCAATAACATTTTGATGTCGATTTCCACCACAATAAAATATAAAACGCAAAAATATACAACAAACAAACAAATCATACAACGTATCTCATAACTTTTGCCGTAGACTGTAATAACTATATATATACTTAAATATCCCTGTCCGAATTTAATCTCGCATTAAATATATAAAATTTGATCGTGTGTGCTTCAAATTTCCACATTTGCTACACTCATGTGTAGACATATTGTTTCTTAATAGTTTATACTATCTACAAAATATAAAACTTAACTATTTATATTGAATGCGCCAAACACACACTTCCCTTTTTCTTACATTATTATAAAGATACAATTTTTCGATATATAAAAACGAAACATATAAAAATATAATATATTTTACGACAATGGCAATAAACTTTTGGAGAAAATAAATTTAGGATCTCTGCTCTTAATTTTCCTCATTTTCCGGTGTAGAAAAAAAAGTATACAACAATATATTTCATCATCCCTAACAAAAACAAAATGGAAAAAACGTATCGAAAAACTCATACAAATATTGTATATGAAAAAGAAAATTTCACATCATTGTTGTCCTCCACATGGATAAAAACCAATCTTATAGTAGATTTTCCACAAATATTTTATTCACCCTTCGTTCATCGTTCTTCAAAATCGAAAAAGAAAAAAGAAATATTACTATCGTATCAATTTGACTGACCATAGACGTGATATCCGTTCCGATAACCACTACATCAACTTATACTGTAACGTTGGACATGACTTGAGCAATTCTGAAGTCCACCTTTATCTATATACATTTTCTTTTTGGAAAGACACAAGAAAAATGTTTTTAAAAAAAAGATATGAAAGAAAAATCGCGCACACACACACACATCTCATAAAGAAAATTGTAACGAATTCTTATAGAAAATTGGGTGGTTCAAATTTTCTTTCGTTTATTATAACGAAATTCTGTTTCTTTAGTTTTTGTATACCAACACGTTTCAACTCCTTTCTTAAAACAGAAATATAACATAAAATACAATTAGTTGACCCAAAGTTCTTTATATTTTATATTTTCATGATTATTGCAGATTAATTTTCCTATTTTTCTTTATTCATTTTAATTGCTATTTTTTATGGATTTGATTTTATTTTCGTTATTTTCATAAATTGTTGGAAAACACGCAAAATTATTTTCAATTTTCTTGCTTGTTTCGTTTAAAAAACACTTAAGAAATTCTTATTGGAATTATATTTTTATTACGCCTAAAATTATGCTTATCTATTGGGTCAGTGAAAATATTTCCGAAAAGAAAATTTCTTTTGTTATAAATTTAATATAATTTTCCTGTTTATACAAATTTGATTCATATCAATGATTTTCTTTTTACGAGATAATTTTAGCAAGCGAATAAAACACAAATTACAATGAATAAATCATACTTATTTTGGGATCCTTAGATATACCTAAATGAAAATTATCTTTAAAGTAAGTATTCAAATAAGTGTACTTAAAACAACCAAGAAGTCTTAAAGTCGGTAACATTACCGAAGTGAAATCCAAGAATGTGTTTGAATGAGAAAATGTGCAAAACAATTATTGGACACCTTCTCTAAAACTGCGCCATACTTTTTGTGATTGGTTCTATCAAAAATTGAGATTGAGATGTTTCCCATAGGATTTTGATAAGATCGTAACTCAAATTTAAATTAATAAAAAAGATCTATTGAAATTTTGATTTTAATTTCTAATTAATAACAAACAAATATAATTAATAAATAAATAAATACATGATTTTACTTTTATACAAGAAAGCTTCCTAATCTTTGGTATTTTTCAGCTGTATTTTGTTTATGCCCTTAAAAAAAACTTATAAATTAATTATTTAACTTTTTTAACAATCGATTAAAAATATTTTCAATTAAACATTGTGCTGTGGATATTCATAATAATATCGATACGGATCCATTGGGGTTGGACTGGGCCGGACTGGTCGAACTACATAAATATTTCTCCTAAAAAATCACAACAATTAAATATAAAAATTCCCGTCAAATAGAATTATACTAAATAATACCTATTTTGGTCACCTCCGGCATGAACTTGGAAACTGGTTTCTTCATGATGATCACTTGTGAATATCTTTTTCAATGCTATAATTCCGGCAATTGTTAACGCTACTTTACTGATAACTAAGGCTTTACCAGCGATGGCAGCGAGTGCTTTAAGCCCAATTGGGCCTGCAATTCCCATAGCTGTTAAAAGAGCAGCAACAACATATTTTTGCATTTTCTTATCACCTTTTTCCTTTTTACGACTTTCGTTCATGTCAATTTTAACAACATGTGTTCGGAAAAATTTATCAAATTTACTAAGCAAAGTACGATCAAGAACAGATAAACTGGTTAGAGTTCTTGGATCTGTTAATCCAATAATACTATCCTTAATTGTAGAATTCTGTTTTTCCATTGTTACACCATCAACAATTGCTATTGAATCCTATTTCAATAAAAGAGAAGTATAATTAAAATTTTCCCTGAATTTCACAACAATTCGTTTCAAATTTCACCTGATCAATCGCTTTTGATAAAGCGTTTACAGCTTTTTCTTTTAAACAACCGGTAAAATCATTTTTATCCAAACAATCATCGTAGACTTTTTGTAAAACAGAAAATTCAGCTCCTCCAAAATATCCTTTTTCCGGTGATGCGATAGCAAAAATTGATGTAATAAGTCCACCAATAATAAGGCCTTTCACAACTAATTTAATCAACATTTTGTTTTTACAATTTTTTATTTTATTTGTTTTTAATATTTAAGATGTTTTATTTTAATTTTGTTTTAGTTATTTTATTATAAATCCGAGTTGTTTGATGAATCCCGGTATACTGAACGTTCCCAAATAATGTACCGGACTTTTAAACAAGTCTCAATGCTCTGCTTAACAATTCAACTTCTTCTAGATGCACCAATTAGAAGAAATGAAGATCAGTCTAATGGAAAAGAAAAAAATATATTAAAAATGGCTTGCGTGCGAATATTTAAAAAACTATATGATTAGAAATTTACTTTTTTTTCTAAAAAAGGAAAAACAAAAATTCCATATTCATTAACATTATTGACATGGTTTTGTATTTTAATTAACCAAAGAAGAAACTTAATTATTTAATCGACCATACTTATTTTAATAAAATTAATACTGATTAGCATATACGAGTCGAGTCGATCGATCTTGATTTTGGTTTTGGTAATAATAAAGAAAATAGCTGCAGTACATAGCTGCACATGTTCATTCTTTTTGCTTTAGTACCCAGAAAAATAAATAAAAATAATTTTCTGAAGATAATTCATTTAATCGATATACATTTTCTAAGGCACTATAATAAAGGCGTTCACTGCTACAAGTTTACTTTCTTTAGACCGGTAATACGGTCAGAAATCAGTCTAAGATCCTTTTCTGCTGTGTGGTTTAATTCGAAGGCATAATCACCGGGATTTATTAGTATTTTACATGTACAATTTTTCTCAGGATTTCTTTGGACAAAGACTAACAATCTTCAGTAGCTCTAATCAAACTTTAAATGTTATGTTTCGCATCTTTGGTAAATTTATACCAAAAAAAATCTTCATTTAGTATTTATGAAATTATAGAGAACATTTTTGAGATATAAAAATGCGTTTTTTAAATTCACATTTAAAACGATTTTCTTGTAATCTTACTAGAACCAAATTATAATAACTTTGTTAACCGAAAGTTGGAGTTGTAAAATTATTTTCTTTAAAAATATAAAAAAAAATATCACCCACTGCACCAAATGTTCATTGCCAGCAAATATAAGAATGTTTTTAAATAAAACAAAAAAACAAACAATAATTGCATTTTTATGAATTTAGCTACTTTTAAACACGCAACGAAAATCATTTAGTGTGGAAATTAAAAGACGTGGTGTCCAGTGGAAACCATTTCTTCATAATTAATTACGAACAAAATTGGATGTTAAAATTGAGAAAATTTTATATTAATTTTGAAAAATCATTTGGTCTTTAGTGAAGTTGAAATTTTACCTAAAGATATAAATGAGTAAAGATATGTAAAATTCGAAAAAGCTTTCATTTAACATAAGTAATTCACATTAGTTCTTACGGCAAGAGATTTTAGCTCCTAAAAGTTCCCACCATAAGATCTAATGTACAATAGTTTACTCATGTTACCATAAATGAAACCTGTTTAGAATTTTACATATCTTTACTCATTTACACCTTTGCTTATGTCAAATAAAAGCTATTTTAAACTTTCTACATCTTCTCTTTATTAGCATCTTTAGTTAGTACTAGTTATTAATAAAAACGTCAATATATTTAAACTACATCAAAAACATTTTATAAACAGACTTATTTTCTCCTAGGATTATTTTTTTCTTCACTATCCTTTGACCGATTTTGCTCAAATTGAATATGGTATCGTCTATTTGTGTAGTTAACGTTTATAATTAATTTAAACAGAATTGGTTCACAAATTTTCCAATTAAAATAAATAAAATAAAAAACCATAAACAAAAAAACGATTAAACTTTCTGGTCACCGTGGTTTTTCCCTTATAACTTTGTTCCCCCTGGATATGAAATGCAACACCAAATCGAGTTAAGGAATTACCAACCTACATTCTAAATTTTAACAAAATCGGATAAAGCGTTTTTGAATTATCTTGTATACGGACGAACGGTCGGACATCCATAAATCGATATAACTTTTGATTTCCGACACAACTTACCCTTAAAACCTTTCTACGACGATTATTTCGATGTGTTACAAATGGAGTGACGAAACTAATATACCCTCTGGGTAGTACCTACCATAGGGTATAAAAATCTGATTCCACCTACTTAACATTTTAGTAGGCAGATGCAAGTTTTACCAAGTTTTTCCGCTAGAGAATGTGCAGTAATTAAAATATTAGAGAACGTAGTCAATTAAAAAACATAAAGTAATTTAAAATCGGCCTATAGCCGATTTTTTGATGCCCTATGGTAGAAATGGGAGAGAAAAATTGTGAAAACTAACAATATATCAAGGTTTTTCTTCATAACTTTGTTTGCCCTTGTCAAAATTTTCTCTAATTTGTAAGTAACTCAGACCCTGGTAGCTTAAGTCTAATTTGCAAATTTCATTCAAATCGGTGCATTAGTTCTGAAAATACATCAAAAAAACTTTCTGAACAGGGTTATTTCTTCCTACGACTACTTCTTTCTCCACTATCCTTAGACCGATATCACTAAAATTTACAATGGTATGGTCTTTTAATGTAGTCAACCAATATAATTAATTTAAACAAAATTGCTATACCAATTTTCCAATTAAACCCGAAAAACTATATAAAAAGAAACGACAAAACTTTATGGTCGCCCCTGTTTTTCCTTAATAACTTCGCTGCCCTCAGTCGATTTTGCTGAAATGCAATACCAAAACCACTATAGCAATAACCAAGTAGCATTCTAAATTTCATCAAAATTGGATAACGTGTTTTTAAGTTATTTTGTCAACGGACGGACGGTAGTACCAAACATGGAGCATTAATATAGGGAATTTTTTTCAGAATTTTGGCTCATTTTCAAAACCCAATTACCCCAATTTGTTCTGCCAGAATTTAACAATTTTTTTTTCTAAGTATTCTATCAGATGTCACCTTTTCAGCGCGCTATAATATAACTTGATAGGATTAGAACTACTAAAGTTATACGATTCTAAAGCCAACTATTGGAAAAAAAACGCCACGAACTTTCTGCTTAACTGAATATTTTAAGGTTTTCTCTCCATAACTTCGTTTCTTCATTCTCAAATTGGCCCAAATTCACAGGTAGGCTGGCGTCTAATAGTATAAACACGTTTCGTAAATTTGATTCAAATCCGTATATAACTTTTTAAAATACATCAGAAAAACTTTATGAACAGGCTTATTTTAGGCTACAACTATTTCTTTCTCCACTATCCTTGGACCGATTTGACTGAAAATTAATTCTGTATCGTCTATTTATGCAGTTAACCTATATAATTAATTTGAATAAAATCGGGTCACAAATTTTCCAATTACATCCGAAAAACCATAACCAAAAAAACGACAAAACTTTCTGGTCACCCTGGTTTTTCCTTTATAACTTTGCCCCCCGTGGATCGATTTGGCTCAAATGCAATACCAAACCAAGTTAAGGAATAAGCAACTCAAATTATAAATTTCATCAAAATCGGATAACGCGTTTTTGAGTTATCTTGTCTACGGACGGACGGACGGACGGACATGCATAAATCAATATAACTTTTGATTCCCTACACAACCATACCCTTGAAATTTTTCTCCGATTATTATTTCTATGTGTTACACACTTAGTGACAAAACTAATATACCCTCTGGTAGTACCTACCATAGGGCATAATTATCGGAATCTATATATAAATAGGCAAACACAAAACTTTACCTCCCTTTTATTCGTATTGTAACAAAAGATGTGGCTTAATATATATATCAATCGAAAGCTATTGATGAGGAGAAGTGTTTAAACACAAAAAGGATGTTGATATATGGTAGTTGAGCCAGGTTCGACAGGCAAAAGTTTCCATATATATTTATATGGGAACAACAACAAAATATATAGCACACAGTTGGGTTAATAAAAAATTAACCGAATTTTTTTAAATTATACAAGTTTTACTTACTTCATTTACCGATTGTTGTAAGTACTTAGTAAATGAAAACAGAAAGCTTTAAAAAAGTTTTTAGTGTGAACGGTTTGAATCCGAGTTTTAATTTAGGCGCCATCTGAATGTGAAAAAGGAAACCTTTCGGTATTGCCATCTGTTATGAAAAAGGTATGTGTAGAAATCATCTGTTTTTGACATTTCCCTCTTTTTAATAAACAAACCAAGTTCCTGGACTCTTAATATAACTTTTTGTTAAATTGATTTTGAAATAATAATCGATTTAGTTTATGGTGATTTCCATAAATATAACTATTCTTAATGCTGGCAATTGAAAGAATCCTTTAAGTTCTCCAAACAGTGTAACTTAAAACGTTAAACAGCTATTTCCTATCGTTAGAAAAATATCTAAAGATAATCGAGCATTTTTAGAGTTCTGGTTTCTCCATAATCTTACAATCCGATTTTTAAAAAATACATTTTTATTTTTGATCTCGCAATCATCCACCAACTATATCCAGAATATATATTCCAAGTTTAATGAAAATCCACACAGAGCCCGTATTTGGTGTCTCGACTCGATTGATCCGATCGACAAGGACGTCTTTCTCAAGGGAATAGAAGACAAAAACTTTTTGTCGATCCGATTAATTGAGAAACAAAATACTGGCCCTGTGTCGACTGAACTGGAAATGTTTTTCTTCCGTTTTTTTTTACCATCTCCCAGCTTTTAGATTGACCTAACCAAAACATTTCAAGTTTTTATGACGAAATTGGGGGACTTAATACTTGTATAACTAAATAAAAAAACTTTTTTTTTTTTTTAATATATATATTTTACTTTTTACACGATTCATACTTCTAAAATTTGAATTTTTATAAATTGTATTTTTTTTCGTTTTTCTTTTAATTACAAAAAAAGTTTGGATTTATAATATTTTTTTAAGGAGGGCAGAGCACCTTGATTTCGATTTTCGAATATAAAAAAAAAAATCAGATGCTCTTAGAAATTAAACAATTATTTTAAGGCACATAATATCGTCAATCGTTCAAAAAAGAAAAAAAAATATTTCATTAATAAATACAATGCATGATAAATTTAAAATTATGTTATTTTATATATGTATAAATTCTACACATGGTTTACCTGGACAGGAAAAAAAAACTAACTTGGACGTAATCTTCTGTTAAGATAATTAAAAATCATTTCATTTTTCTTTAAACTCTTGTTTTTTTTCTTCTTCTTTTCTTTTAACTATTATTGCGCGCGCGAATAATCTTAACTTTATATATATTAATTAATCTATTTTCAATAAAATGAAATATATTTAAAAACAGAAAAAGAGAAGAGAATTCAAATTAATATTTGTTTTTTTTTTTTTGAATAATTAGAAAACTCTTATACAAAATTTTGCTGACTTGAATAAGAAAACAAAATGGTTTCCCTTTCAAATATATTTCCTAATATTTTTATTAAATTTTACATATTATATATATATATATATACGAGCGATATATACGTGTTATTTACTTTTCTTTTTCTTTTTTTTAAATAAGTCGAGTTCGTTTTAAATATGTAATAAGTAAAGCATATATAAATTTGTACTGTGCTAATGAAGGGATTATATTGTCTCGTTGATGACGTAATTGGCCAATAACACGTGGTATATCTAAATCCTTTAAATAAAAAATTAAAAAAATTATTTTATTTTTTGTTCATTATATCAAAAGAATATAGAACTATTTATTATAATTCTCAATTTTACAGTGCGAACCTTAAACCTTATTTAAGTTAAACTATATTCTCAGTTGAAGCCGAGACTATGTGGAGCAGAGATGCAAACCTTTGAATCGCTTTGAACCGAACTAAAACCACTGAACCATCGAAATTTTCCGAACCAAAACCAAACCACTTTTAAAATGATTCGGTCGAACCAAATCAAGACCAAACCAGTTTTAAAATTAATACTTGAACCGAACCATAAACCGAAGTTTTTCTATTGGTTTATGGTTCGGTTCAGCAGAAAAAAAAACTGAAAAAGTCTACTACATTTTCTTATAAAAACGATGGTTAATCAACATTCAACAGTTTGCAGTTTTCAAATTTGTTTTTAACGAGTAATCAAACACGACATAGTTTTTCATTTAGTGAAATTATAATTAAAATAAAAACAGAAACAAACACAAGAAGGAAGAATATACCTAAAATTAAAAGATATAAAATTCATATCTAAATGACAAATGTAAGCAAATCTGTATATTTGTGAGTTTAATAATAATTTTTTTAGTATTACCCAAAAGAAAATTTAAGGCAACAAAGATAAAAAATACCCGGTTTTTAAAAATTTGTTTGTGATTCAATAACAAATAGCTGTAAGTACAATGAATGCTGTATTGTTATGACAAATAATCACCCAGAAAATTTAATGCGGCATCTTAAAAAAAAAGCACTCCGAATCCTACGACATAATTGACACGAAGCGAACAAATAAAACAGGTTCCTTCGTTTCTGTCACAACAACTAAGAAAAAGACATATTTGTTCTGAACCAAAACCAAAACCAAAAAATTATGCAGTTTTTAAACCAGAACCAAACCAAAACCAAACCAAAAACGAGATTTATGCTTAAACCGAACCAACTGTAAAAAAGTTTTGGTTTGCATCTCTGATGTGGAGTCGGCGTCGCAGAGACTCTTGTTTTTGGACGATTTCGCGCAGTTAGAATAATTTGTGGTCACTTTGATACTATACAAATTGAAATAAAAATTTTTATTTGGAAATTCGTAATATTGAAAGCCGAAATTGGAGTCGGATTTTGAAAATTTCGTCAATCGGAGTCGAGTTTCGAAAATTTCGGTAATTGGAATTAGATTTTGAAAATTTCGACAGTAGGAGTCGGATTTTGAAAATTTCGGCAAGAGAAATAGTTTGTTCAAGCAATAATCTGTACATCGAAAATCAATCTCCTTTGTTAGTTCTATATTCTTCGATAATAAATATATTTACTTGATTATGATCCAATGTATACAGTAATAAATCGGCGGTTAATGTAACACCGGATCGTCCGCCACCTTCACTGCAATGTATTAAAACTGGTGGATTTGTATTATGTCCAGGTGGCACTTCATTAATAGATGCCAAACGTACAGAACTGAATTCTTCTAGGAAATCCAAAAAATGACTAACATCACCCGGACAATTTTGTTCGATCCATTCGGAATAATTTAGATGCCAAACAGAACGATAACGTCTTGATTGTGAATGATATAAACGTAATTTACTTGTTACACATCGATCGGTTTTTTGTGAAAACTCTTGATACACTTGAAACTGTGGAATTTTTGTTATTTAATAAATAAATTAATTAGTATAAAGAAAACTTTTACTTGTCCAAATTCCAATGCTTTACTTGTTGTTGGCGGTATATATGTAAAATCATCAGAAAGTTGTACAATCAAATATACATCAGCTTCCCAAACGCATTGCCAAAATATATTTGTAGTATTTTGATCGTGGGGACTTTGAGCAATTATATAAAATCGTTGTTTTGTTCCAACAGTTGCCTAAAAAAAAAAAAACAACAGAAGATTATTTAAAATTTTTTTTTCGAAAAATTATGATAAAATTTACTGTAATATGAGATGCATTCACATATCCCATTCGATTATCCATTGTTGGTGTTATTCGTACTCTATTATCGTCGTAGGGTAAAAAATTTGGATCAGAATTTTTTGATTTATTCTCATCGAGTAAGGCACAATCATAACTAGCACTTTCTCTTCGTTTTGGTATTCTTTCGAATTCCAAAAAAAGCTGTGAATCATTTAATTTCGAATCTAAAATTTGACACTAATAATAAAAGGAAGAGAAATGTGAAAATTAAATTAGGTAACATCTTGCGCTTTTTTTCTAAAAAAAAAAAATTTCTTACCAATTTATCTTTACTGAAATTCGCTGATAACGGCTGAAGACGTGGCAATCCAGTCGACCATCGATGCCTTAAATTTATCTCCTGTTTTGATAATTCCATTTTATTTTTATTCTTTTCTCGGCCGAGTGTTGCACTTTTTTGTTTATCAGGTGTTGAAGAATTCTTGTTACGACTTAAAATACCCCAGCGTTTTTTACGTTTTTCTTTGGTTGGAGAAGAGTTCGTTGTCGAATCATTAAGATTTGTTATAATTGCTGAACCATGCGATGAATTCAGGAATGATGAAGATTGCGACATAATCGGTGACGGTGATGGAGAATTTTCATGGACGATTTTTGTTTGTGATAAAATTGGCTTTACTAATGCTATATCAACATTCGGTTTATCTTTATATAAAATTGTATTCGATATTAATGGATTAATAATTGTTGGTGGCGGCGGAGGTCGATAATCATTTGTAATAGCAATTTCGGTATGATTTTGATTCGATATTGGTATCTGTTCATTGGGAAAATTTGCTTGTGATTGCTGTTGCTGTTGTTGTTGATTTTGTCTCATTTCACCGGGAGCAGATTGAATACTTGATGTTCGATTACGAATTTCATTTGTTGATTGTTCTGTACCGTGCCATGGTAATGGAACATTTTCATAAATCGGTTCAATTGAACCATTTACCGTTGTTTTATTAAGGATTGAACCATTCAAATCTTGAAATTGTTGTGGTTGTTGTTGATGTCGGAAAAGTGGTTGTTCAAAATTCAATTTCTTTACCGGCTGTCTTAATGGTAATAAAATCGATGGTTGCTCTTCGATCATATTTAAATTTTCAAATGTACCATGCGGTAAATATGGTTGTGATCGTCCCATTGGATTTAAATATGGATAATGTATATATTGTGTATTTAAAAATGTTCTTGTCGATACTAAATCTGGACTAGAACCAGATACATAAGCACCTCGATAACCGAGAAGTGTACGATGACTTGCTACTGCTAAATCCGGTGTTGATGTTGAACTTAAACGATTTGCTGGATATGGTGGTGGTGGTTTGATTCGCATCATTTGTAAACGTTGAGCTAAATCAATATTAGTATATAAATTTGGATGAATTGGATTTTGTAAACCGGGTGCAGCTGTTTGTGTTACATCTGGATATTTATGTGGTAATAATTGTCCAATAAAATTATCTGTTGGACCAGTTGGTACATGATGAACGTCCGGTTGACTACCAGTAAATATATTTGGATCAGCAATCATTGTTGATGATGTTACTCTTCGTGGAATTTTTCCAGAATTCATATGTAATTCATTTGAACTGGCACAATATTTTTGGTGAAGTGCTGTTTCATAATCGGGTGCTGGTAAATAATTTGGTATCATCGATTTTAAACGTTCACGTTCTTGTGTATAATTATTATTACTCAAATCTAAACATGATGAACTTTGTAATCGATTATCAAGAGAATCTACCATATGAACAAAATTACAATTTGTTGAACCATATTCTTGTGGGAATGTCGCCCAACTTTGTCCCGATGTTCGAATCTGTTGTTGACTTGGTGTTAATGAAATATTCGATGACATAATAGAATTTTGTAAACCAGATATATGAGCATCAGGTAAATACATATTGTTACGTTGCTGTTGCTGCTGTTGTTGTTGCTGTTGCTGTTGTTGTTGTTGTTGTTCGGTTAATAAATCTTCACGACTATCATTAAATTCTTCTGGCACATGATGAAAAAGATTTGGTTGACAAGAATGTGTTTGATTCTTTTCATATTTCATATAAAATGTATGCTGTAGAACACAAAGTTTCCAAAAATAACGTCCAGTCTCAGCATCAGGAAATACAAAACTTACAGTATTTGTACATTCAATATTAAATGTTCGTTTTAAATTTACAACATTACTAACTTCATACCATGGATAAAATTTAATACTATCTGGATAACAAACAGCTATACCATTAACTGTTATACCAAGTTGTACTTCATTACCAGAACTATCTTTAGCTAGAAATTTTTCTTGTCCATAACCATCTAATTGTTGACATGCAGCTATATATAATTCTTCGGCAGAACTTTGTGTTAGATTTTTTAAACATGAACTTTGTTGTAGAACATCTTTTGTTAAAGCTTCTTGTAGACCATCTTCGATTAAACGTTTCGGAAATGGTAATAATGTTTTTAAATAATCAACTGTATGTTTATCACGTTGATAACTATCATATTCAGCTTGCCGACAATATAATGCTAATATAACAGCTTGTTTTGTATCACATGCTATTCTACCTTCAATAATATCACTTTTTAATTGTAAAAAATAATAATATCGTGATACTTCATCATCTAGTAGTGTAACACCAGACATAACATAATACATAACACGTAAATATAATTTTGTTCCAGCCGCATATTTTTCTAATTGCTTACTAAGTGGTCGCTCTAAATCGATCCAACGAAATTCATCTTTTGTACCTTTAACAATATAACGTAAACCGAAGAATTCTGGTTGATTTATTGATAAACGTTGACAAACATTATCTAGGCATTCTTGTCCTGTACTTTCTGAACTTAATGTGCAATCAACTGTTGTAGATGTATCTTTAAATAATAAAAAAAAATTTATTATTATCTTGTTTTGTTTACCATAAATATACAATATTTGTTGTTTTTTTCTATAGTTTTCTAAGATTTTATACTCTATCTGTTATTTAAAAGACTGTCAGAGTGAAAATATCACCAATTCATATTCTTAAGGTTTGAATATATGATATGTATATTATTTTGTGTTCGAATCCTAACTTAGAAAACATGTTCACATCAACTCTAATTTATATATAAGGTTGTATACTCCATCTATTAGATGATATTGATTGGGCCGGAATTCCGAAGGACTAGAATATTAATGGGACTCGAGTGTAATACCCTTAGAACCATTGTAGGTATTGTGACAGGACATTGCTCCTTAAACGGGTTGGCCGAGAGCCCGATATGCGGAGCCTGTCTGGAAGAAAATGAGTTAGCAGTAGATTTTTTATATGAATGCTCAGCTTTTTTTTAGAACGAAACTTGCTACACTGGGTGCGTACACTCTGAGTAAGAACGGATTAGCAAACTTGGACCTAACTATGGTGCTGACCTTCATTAGAAGAACTAACCTATTCGGGAAAGAGACCTAACCTCTCAACCAACCTTATGGGGGAAGGTACAATGGATCCAATAAGACCTACGTGCTAAAAATAAATAAAATAAATAGGAAAAAATCAAGTGGCAGTCACATACGGTCCTACCAAATTTTTTATAAATCCCGCTATTACCATATATAAAAATTAGCTCACATAGTTTTAGCACAGATTATGTGTGACTTTTTAGGATCGACTGAAACAATTGTGTGTATATTTTACTGTTTTTATTTTATCATGTGCATTTTTTCTATAATATGAATACTATTTGTGTCCTTCATTTTTGTATACTTTCTATCACTGTTAATGTCCACCATAATATCAAACAATTGTTTAATAATTCCATATGATTGAACTTCAAAATTGACTTCAAATCTGTTTCAAATTAACAGAAGCTTGTAAACAAACATTTTTACGAAGTAAATGAAAACAGACGACATATAAAAATACTTTAGTTTGGTAATTCTTATTATATTTTGGCAAAATTTCGTAGTCAAAAACGGTTACCAACTACCTTAGTGTGTTCAGAAGAAACCCTAGAAAAGGTTAGAGATCACATCAATTGAAATTTATTTATATAAATAAAATTATTAACTAAAATTGTAAATGTTTATCATGAATTCGGGCAAGAAAAAAAATTTTTTTTTTAATTTATACCATTAATGCCGGACGGAGGGAGTATTTGTTAGAGCGTCAGTTACCTAAAAGTCTCAATGCGGTATCAAAAAATCGACTAAAGACCGATTAAAAGTTGTAAAGTCTGTACGTATGTTTTTTTTGGAATTCTTATGAATCACATAAAAAAAACAATTTTATTTTTTCAAAAAAAAAAAAAGCAACAAAATAATACTTTTAGGCGTAAATTATTGAAATATTAGAAAAGTAATTATTATAAATTTTCCGTTTGTTTTAGAATGAATAATTTCTGTGTGTTTGCATGTTTAAATTATGATTTTCAAGAATGTCGTTTTGGTAGGTGGATTGTTTCAAAGAAAAGTAATCGACCATGTACAAAAAAAAAACCAGAGACAATAATTTTAATAAAATAATACCTCTTAAAACACAATCGGTTTGTTATTTTTTTATTTTTTAGTATCCAAAGTCAGAGTCGCTCTAATTGAACATTTTTTGCATACGAAATTAGTTTGTTAGCATTTTTTTTTTTGGTTTTCTGTTTCACTCGGAATTATCGCTGTTCTAGTCATATCCCTGTAGGAAATGAGGCCCTCTAAAGTAATTACAGTTTGAATAAACTTTGTAGTGTATTATTAACCAGAGCGAACTTAGTTATCTGGTAATGCAGAAAAATAAACTACAAAAAAAGCATGTTGGCATAATTAATCTCATTGTGGCATCAGTTTCTTGCTATTATTTATTTATTTATTTACTTCAAATTCATTCATACAAAAAAGGATTATTCTCCTAATAAACCAAACAGTATCAACAAGGAAATTCAACCATTAGAACTAGTGTTTAATAACAAAAGCAAAGCAGTTCGTTACAAGATTGAAATTCGAGTGAATAGGTAATAAGTATATATTTTAAATTGATAAAGAAAGTTATAATTGTGGATAAAAGAAAACTAACATTTTTTGTATCATAAAAAAATTAAAGAATCCCGCATTAAATACAATTCATTACGTGAATTTTACTAATTTTTATTGAAATCTGAAAATTTCGACATTCAGAAGAAAGCACAAAAACGTTTTATTTCAAATATACTCCATCAATTCCATCAATAACTTGTTCCTATGTCATTAATTCCTCCACATAATTTTAAGTAACCTGGGAAAGAGGCAGTGTCAATCCGTAATTGATTTTTAGTAACACAAAGAGGACAGCCACTCATTCCTCTTCCTATGGTATCGCGTTGAATAAGTAAGATTTGCTGGAATTCTAAGTTTAATTACAAACGTGAATGACGTGAAAACCAACATATTGGAATGACAAAACAATTCAAAGCATGTAAAATAAGATTTAGATGAATTCACAGCAATTAGAAAAAGTCGGGTAGTTCTAAAATAAATAAAATTTCAGAAATTGGAAATATTTTCGGTCGAAAAGAACTGAACCGGAAGCTAAAAGATAGACTTGTCGTAAATTGATTGATCGTATTTAATATGATCTTTACTGCAGTCTAATTCTCCAACTTATACAATTTTTTATTTGATATTTATTTAATAATTTCAACTTTCAATTGACTGAAATTGATTTGTTTACAAGAACTGTCATATGATTTTCTAAATTCGAAATAGAGTTTTATAGAATTTGGAGGTTTTTCGAAGTTACTGTATACTTAAAATTATCAATTTCGAAAACCTTCAAATTTTTATTCCCCAGTTGGTACATGTTTTAAAGGGAAAACATCTGCCGTCTTTAATACAGCCAACACAAATGAACGCAATCACTACGAAAACCAAAATATTAGCACTTTTTGTAGTTCAACTTTTAACTTTAATTGAAAAATTTTATAGTTTATTTCATTGGAAATATATAATTTTACAAAATTATATTTAAAAATATGAATTTATTTACGAAATAAACCAAATTCCAATTCAATGATGTTTCTTCGTGTCATTCTGGCCATAGTTTAATGCTATACAAAAACTAATTCTTGAAAACAAAATCAACTTTCCTACAGGGATCTAAATTTGAGGTGTTTACCTTATATGATTATTAAACATTACAAGATTTCCTTTTTTTTTTTATTAAATTTTCACAAATAAAGGATTTTCCCCAATTGATTGATATTTTTTTGATTAGATTTCTTGTTTTTCTTTTTACTATAAATTTTTTGAATCTATCTCAAACATAAAAACCGTATAAAAATGAGAAATATTTTGTAGTAAAAAAAAAAAACGAAAAAAGAACACATAGAAAAAAACAACAAATAAGTTTTTTTTTTTCAATGGAATTTCAGGTGAGATAGCATAAAAAAAAATTAAGAAAATATGTACGTATTTTTTTTTTTCTTATACACAAATTATCTCATTCGTTTTTTTATCATTTTTTTTTTTTTTTTTGAAAGATATTTACCTAGAAGATGATAAACTGATATCACAAATAAACTTTTCGATGTAACATTGTAATGGCGAGATTTCTTTAAGAAATGGAAAGGCATTTCTAGTTTACAAGAGTAAGAAAAAAAAAAAAAAACAAAAAAAAAAAAAAAACAAAATCTAGTCGTTTTTTAAATAATTCCGGAATTTATGAAAAATATAAAAACATTTTTATAGGAAATATGAATTTCGATGTTGTTTGAATAGTTGTATTTTTCGAATTCAATTTCTTTAACAAAGTTTTCATTATTTTTTGATATTACACTTGCTTGAGTAAGCGATTTTGAAAGTTTTTTTTTTTTTTTTTATCTTGTCACACACAATAAGAAATTGTTGGAATTTTACTTCACAGGTTTCTGTTTATTTTTTTTTTCTCTTTTTTTTTTATAAAATTTTCTTTATTTTTTTTTTTCTTAAATCTTTCGCGTTATTTTTTTTTCTTTGTTGAAACTTTTCCGAATAAACAAATTCACAATATTAACAAACAAAACGATTTCGATAAATATATATTTTTTGACAATATTAAAACAATCAAAATAAACCAAAAAAAAAAAAAAATAAATGAAATCTACTTATGAAGAGAAGAACCGAAATTTTGTCGCGCTCGAAACAAAAATGTCGTCTTGTATTAGAGGATGCGGCAAATGAACTGGTTCAACGAATCAGTTTCGTTCAATTGAATCGTTTGAATAGGGTTCATCGTTTCAATTTTGTGGCTCACAAAAATGTATGAGGAAAATATCAAAATATTATTCCCAAAAGAAAGAATAATAATAAAAAAAAATATTAATTTAATTATGTTAGGAACCTTTTTTTATATTAGTTAGTTTTATTTTAGTTCCAGCGTTATTGTTTTTATTGAAAAGTCTTCCTGTACATATCAGTACATATCAGCGAGGTTCATTTAGAATGAATTGAAGATATTTATCGGATAAGCATAATACTCGTCACCTAATTGAGAATTTGAATTACTTTGAAAGATGTTCTTCATTTGCATGCCGAAATATGTCATTTGAGCCGGCTCGAACGTTGAAAAAGACCCAGATCTGATAAGCAGGTTCTTTGAAAAGATTCGTTTTACCTATTTGCCTAGACATTTTTTTTTAAGTGGATGTGGAAAATGACAGCGACAGATTCCAGCCACATTTTTCGTACAGTTTTGAAATATTCCAGAAAAATACATTGACTGGAATGTGACGAAAATTTACATTTTTAAAATGAAAATCGATTATTAGTAAAATAGTTTAAACTTTTTTTTGTTGATAAAAGCTCAATGGGGACAACGAAGGCGAAAATCAATTCTTTTTACACGTGTGCTATTTATGATGATATTTTTCTACAGAAAAGTTACCTAAATCCAAAAACTTCGACAATATCTAATTCTTGTTCTTCTTGTAAGATATTTGATAAAGTTGGGATTTACAAAAATTTTGTCTATGATTAATTTCCAAATAGAACAAATAGGTGACTAATTTTTAATTACTTTATCATTTTATAGGAATTTGCGATGAAAACTGATTACCTCATTTCTTACCGCATGATAATAGTTATCAACTATTCTGAAGAGATAAAAAATAAAATTTAATTAACCAAAAACTGAACGTTCATGATAGAAGTCAACTCGTTAGTTATACCGCAATTTTGAATTAGTATTTTATTCCAATAAATATTAAAACAAATTTAAGAAAACATCTCAATTTAGCTTCTATTATGTCTATTTCCATCGCCGCGACGAACTTCATCTTTATATTCATCCATTGCTCTTTGCCTGTTCAAATATTCGTCATCATCGCGCTCAGCAAGCAACTCATTCTCTTCCTTCTCCAATTCTTCTTGTGCATCCATATCACTTTGATCTGGTTTCCCTTTTTTATTCATTTCTTCGACTTGTTTCTGATCCGGGAATATTCCTTCACTTACTCTTTGATCATAAAATTCTTTAACCGTCATTATTGGTAAACTTGGATAACCCATACCAAATATAGCTTTTTGTGCTACATCTCGTGTTATAATGATCGGTTTTAATGGTGCCACCGATTGTTGTGGTTGCTGTCGTCTATGTACATGTTTTGTAGAATCAGATTCGGATAATTCTTCAGTTTTTTTAAATGCCAAAATTTCTAATTCCTGTTCGATACTTTTTAGTTCGTCTTTTGTCTCGAATATACTAGATTTAATAAGTTTTAAAAAGAAATCACGTCGAATTTCTTCATCGACATGTTCTTTTTCAATTGCGATTTTCATCATTTTAAGTTCATCATCGAGTGATTTTTTAATACGATATTGTTCGAGTTTTGCATTTCGTAGACCAGCTGCTTGAACTAGTTCCCGCATCTCATCTTTTGTATTAATTGGAGCATGTTCTTCTTCTGGTTTACATAAATCATATTCTTCACATCGTTTTATAAAATCTCTAAAATAAAATACAAACATTGTTTTTGTTAAATTGATTTATAAATAAATTTCAGATATTTTACTTATAATAAATCTGTGAAATTTTTAATACATTTTCTCGGTTACTAGTTGATGATTTTGAGGTTAATTGACCAAGAAAAAATGGCAAAAGCAAAAATTTCAAATGTTCAGTTGGGATCTCTTCAATAGCTTCGTTTGAACTAAATAATCCAAGTAAACTTACAAGTCGTGTGGCATCTTCAAATAATCCCACGCTTTTTTTTACCAGACCCTAAAATACGCCTTTAGTTAAAGCAATTCGCTAGATTTAATATTTCAAAAATATACCTGAAATTCTGGACTATTAAATGGTTTTGCAATTGTTTCAAAACCATTGTATATATCGTATCCTTCTTTAAAAATATCTTCCAACTTTCGATCTACAGTTACTTCAGTTGATTCAGCCATTATTATAGAAAATAAATAAAAAAAAAAGGACGCCGGACGTTTGACAGCCCAAAAGAAATCGGTAAAGTGTTACCAGATCCAAATGATATTGCCAATTGTCAAACAGAGAATTGAAATATTTAATCTTATTAGAATCAAATACGATTTTTTTTTATTTATATTTTATTATTCATTCAAAAAATTCTAATTTGTTAACATATTAAAATAAAATAGAATTAATAAAATGTTTTTATAAATAGTTATTTTCAAAAAAAATACTATTCGAACTTGATTCAAGTAATTCGACTTTTTTTTCGACCAAACATGAAATGTGAAATTTACATTTTCTTTTTTTGACGCAAATAAATTTTGAGATATGTCATTTCGCATTTGTAGTTCAACTTTACGCGAACTCCGACGATTTAATTTTCTTCCTAAAGAATTTATCTATTCTAAATTTGATTATTCTAGAAATCATTTTCAAAACGTTCGCCACATTTTAGGTATATACGGTATTTAAATTCTTAGCAGAAAAAAGAAAATATTAAAAAATTTTCTTTAGGTTACGGGATAAACGCAAAAATTTTCACGATGGTACCAAAGCCCGACTTTGAATATCCAGTTGCTCGTAAAGATGAAACTGTTTATGATGAATTTCATGGTAAAAAGGTAAATTTTTGGAAAATTCCATTAAGTTCAAAAAAAAAGGAAAGAGAATTTTGTTTTCTAATACGAATTAAATAAGGTTACTGATGTTTATCGATGGCTGGAAGATCCAGATTCTCCGGAAACGCAAAAATTTGTAGAAGCTCAAAATAAAATTAGCCAACCATTTTTAGAGGGATGTGAAGAGTGGAAAAAAATCAATGTAAAATTAACAAAACTTTGGGATTATCCAAAGTATACATGCCCTTCGAGACACGGAAACCGTTATTTTTTTTATAAAAATACGGGACTTCAAAATCAAAAGTAATTTCTTCTCGCATACAAATGAAAATAAAATAATAAATTTATATATTTTTTTTCTCTCTTTTTTTTATTACTTTATTGTTGTTCAATTTAAATATTTGAAAATGTTTAATTTAAATACAATGCCGCTAGTGTTTTGTATGAGCAGGAAACACTTGATGCCGAGCCGAAAATATTTATGGATCCAAACACTTTATCTGATGATGGGACAATTGCTCTTAGTCAAACAGCATTTTCAGATGATGGAAAATATTTTGCATATGGTTTAAGTGAAAGCGGTTCAGATTGGATTAAAATAAAAATTCGTGATATTGATACGAAAAAAGATTTTGAAGAAGTTTTGGATAAAGTAAAATTCTCATCAATTGCTTGGACAAAAGATAATAAAGGTTTCTTCTATGGTGTTAGTATATTTATATTGAATTAAATCAATTTTAAAATATATTTGACTTAAAAAAAAAAATTTATTCATTCATTCACAGCGATATCCTAATCAGTCTGGCAAAACAGATGGATCTGAAACTAAATCGAATGAAAATCAAAAATTATTTTATCATAGAATTGGTGAATCACAAGATAAAGATATTCTTGTGGCGGAGTTTCCACAAGAACCAACTTGGAGAATGTACGTTTTTTTTCTATACACTTAATCCTCGATTTAGACGGCAAAACTTCCATTCCACACAAAATTATTCCAGTCACAGAAGACTTTCTTTTTGAATGTTTTATTGTGGTTTTGAATTGCACGTTTTCGATTTACACGGTTTTCTGAGGAACATATTTTCTGTCTAAATTGGGGGGAAAAGTGTCTTTCAAAAGCTGCGAAATTAATGAAAGTATTTTTGTTTTCTTTTTTTTTTTAGTTTAGCCAAAGTAACAGATTGTGGAAAATATTTACTATTGATGATCGTTAAGGATTGCCGAGATAATATTGTATTTTATTCAGATCTTGAAAAATCTGGAGAAATAAATGGAAAATTGGAATTACATCAAATTGTGTACAAATTTGAAGCTGATTTTGAAGTTTTTATTTACATTTATGATTTTTATTTGGTTTTTTTTTCTTCAATGATTTCTTTTTTTTTTACTTTCAGTATGTAACCAACACTGGTCCCAATGTTGTATTTCGAACAAATAAGAATGCACCAAATTATCGATTAATCGTAATTGATTTTGAGCAACCAGATGAGGGAAAGTGGAAAACGTTAATAAAGGTAAAAAAAAAATATTCAAATTTCGTATCCTAAACCTTCTTTTCGAAATTGTCTTCAACCAGAGTATGGCCTGTCTTTCTGATACACTTGAGTTTGCGCAATCTTCCCGTATCAGAAACACTTTGTGTTTTATCGTTGGCAGTCGTCCGTTCTTTTCTTGCCAGGGCTGTTAGACTCTGTTAAATTGTTTGCCGAATTCAGTCTTTTTACTAGACTTTTTCTTCTTTTTTTCCCGTCTATTTTCTTGTTTATTCGGTTTTTTTAGTTCTCAAAACTGGAATTCTCGGATTCCGCCGTAAATTAATTTTTATTTTTTTCTTCTAAACTATGTAGAGAACCTTTTTTGAGTTTAAATTGTTTGCCTTTGTTTTTGGTTTCTATCTAATACAATTTGTATAAGGATTTCAATCTTTTTTTGTATTTCTTTTGTATAAATAAATAAATAATTACGAGAAATAATATATTTCAGGAGGATGAAAAAGACGTTCTCTCATGGGCATCATGTGTTCATCAAAATAAACTTGTTGTTGAATATATACACGACGTTAAGGTGCTGAAATTATTTGAATTAAAATCATTTCATTATGAAATAATCGTAACTTTATTTCTAGAGTATTTTAAAAGTGCATTCTTTAGAAGATGGAAGTTTTATAAGAAACTTCAAATTAGATATTGGTCAAATCGATCGGTTTAGCGGTGAAAAGAAATATTCGGAAATATTTTATAGTTTCGTATCATTTCTAAATCCTGGCACAATATATCAGTTTGATTTTGAAAAACCTGAATCCGAACCGAAAATTTTACGAGAAGTTAATATATATTTGGATGATTTTAAACGTGATGATTATGATGTCGAACAAATATTCTACAAGAGTCGTGATAGTACCAAAGTTCCGATGTTTGTAATTCGTAAGAAATCCAGTAAAATTGAACCGCGACCTTGTTTACTATATGGATACGGAGGATTCAATATCAGTTTACAACCAACATTTAGTATTACCGGACTTATGTTTATTGATACGTTCAATGGTGTTTTGGCATTTCCAAATTTACGTGGCGGTGGAGAATATGGAGAAAAATGGCATAATGCTGGTAGATTACTAAATAAACAAAATGTTTTTGATGATTTTCAATCAGCAGCCGAATATTTGACGGCAAATAATTACACAAGTAAGGAGAAACTTGTTATACAAGGTGGTTCGAATGGTGGTCTTTTAGTTGGGGCTTGTATCAATCAACGGCCAGATCTTTTTGGTGCTGCTGTAGCACAAGTTGGGTAAATATTAGTATTTTAAAAATTTGTAATTTATTATTATTTAATAAATATTTTTTTAGTGTAATGGACATGTTACGTTTTCATAAATTCACAATAGGACATGCATGGTGTTCAGATTATGGTAATCCAAAGGAAAAAGAACATTTTGATAATTTGTATAAATATTCACCACTTCATAATGTTCGTACACCTAAAAGTGGTTAGTTTTTTAGTTTAAAAAAATTGGTAGAGAAAATGTTATTCCTTGTTCTTTTTTTTCTTTTTTTTTAAATAGAAATGGAAGAATATCCATCAACATTAATTTTAACGGCTGATCATGATGATCGTGTAAGTCCACTTCATTCTTTGAAATTTGCTGCTGCTCTTCAAGATGCCGTTAGAAATTGTGAATTTCAAAAGAATCCATTATTTTTGAGAGTTTACAGTAAGGCTGGACATGGTGCTGGAAAACCAACTACAAAAAAGGTAATTTGAAAATTTCTTATATTTCTCGTAATTTCAATGATTTTCTTTTTCAGATTCAAGAAGCCACGGATATTTTAACGTTCATTTATAAGAGTTTGGATATCGACATTGTTAATGTTTAATGTTTTTCAGTGCCAGCATTTTATAATTAAAAAAGAAAAAAAAATAGAAAGTGCATTTGTAAAAAAAGATAAAATAAAGTTTGTTTAAATTATTCCTAAGAAATTTAATTCATTTGTTTGGTACAAAATTTTCCCAATGTGAGATAAATTTACTTGATTATAATTGAAATAATTCGAAATATAAGCCAGTTTCTTCAAAATTAGGGGTCTGAAAAGTTTCTTCGTTAAATCACGTTTAGAATGAAATCTTCTGAAATGTGTGTAAGGTGTGTAAAAAACATTTTAATTAGTATTCGCACACGCCTCAAACAGATTTTGATTTTTTTTGTTCTAATTGGGAATTTTCAAAATATCCCGTAAATTGTCATAATTTCCCTATTTATTATAACCTCAAAAATTTGTTTTTGTTTCCTTGGATGTCAAAAACTTGTTAATAGTATAAACATCGCCCATTTCTTTCTTATTTATATATTTTGAACATGATGTAAAAAACCTAAAATAATGGAAGTCAAGTATTTAATTTATCTGTTATTAGCTGGTGTTATCCGGTATTTATTAATAGCCTCAAAGTTTTCTAAAATTCTTGAAAATCGTGTTGAAATTTCAACACCATTAAATTCATTCAAACGAGGTTCGTTCATGAAGTATTTCTTTTTTCTTGGGTTTTGCTTTTTGAAAATGAATATATGGATTTTTTTTATTAATGTTTACAGTAAAAGAAGGTATATATTTGTATCAAAATGGAATAAATCCTTATTCCGGCGATATGGTGCACGAAAGTCCAATTGTATTATTAAGTATGGCTTCAATATTAAATTTTTGTCCGGATATCTTTCCGTTCTTATATATTATTATTGATTTATTAACGGGATTATTTTTATGTAAAATGAGTAAAGCGTTTCTTCAGCAAATGGTAATTACCATAAAATATATATATGTTTAGTGTTTAATTATGTAAATTTCTTATTTTCTAGTTTATAAATGAGAAAATGAATAAGAAAAATTATGCAAAAGATACTGAAGATCTTCAATTACAATCCGAAGATATTATTAAGATTCCAAAATATGTACTTCTAGCATATATTTTCAATCCATATTCAGTAATGAATTGTGTTGCATTAACATCAACTGTATTTAGCAATTTTTTTTTATCATTATATTTTTATTTTCTATCAAAAAAACAATTTACATTGTGCATACTATTTTTGGCAATAGAATCACTAAGAAATCTATATCCTTTCGTTCTAATTGCTCCGGTAATATTAGTTTTCAGTGGGAAAAGTGTTGTTAAAGGACTACTTATTGTTGGTAGTTTTATTGGAATGATTGCCGGAATTTGTATGTTATGTTTTCGATATTTGGGTAATTGGACATTTTTGGATGGTACTTTAGGATTTATGTAAGGATTCTTCTTTTTAGTATATAGAATATTTATATATATGTATGACTTTTTCTTTACAGCTTCTTTTATCGTGATTTACAACCAAATATCGGTTTGTTTTGGTATTTTTTTACAGAAATGTTTGAACATTTTCGTACAATGTTTTTAATAACATTTCAAATGAATGCAACTATTTTATATTTAGTTCCATTAACAATAAAACTACGTAAAGATCCATTAATGTTGGGAACAGTTCTTATTTCATTAATAGCAATATTCCGTTCGTATCCTTGTTTAGGAGATATCGGATTTTATCTTGCATTTTTACCAATATGGAAAAGATCTTGGAAATGTAATAATATTTTTATTTTTTTATTAAGAAATTAAAATAATTACAAATTTTTATAGATATGGCACATAATTTTATTGTATTATGTTTTTTTATTATCACCACACTTATGATGCCAACATTATGGCATTTATGGATTTATGCCGGTTCAGCTAATGCTAATTTTTATTTCGGAACCACATTAGCATTTTGTACTGGTCAAGTTAGTTGTTTTCTTATATTTTCTATATTATAAAATTCCTACATTAATTTGCATTAATTTCGTCTTTTTTTTCAGATATTTCTTGTTACCGATCTTCTTTTCGCTTACGTTAAGCGTGAATTTTGTCTTGAAAATGGACAAAAACTCTATATAAATGGAAAGGAGGCAAAAATTATTTTAGAATAATATTAAAATGAACAAAAAACTAATAATAAAATAAGAATATTTGAGATAATGTAAACGTATCTTTGGCTTTCATTTAATGGGACTACACTAGGTTGGTTGAATAAAGTGTAAATTGTTTTTTCTAAGAAAGTATTTGTTGAAATAAAACCTAATAGGTACATTTATTAAGAGCTTAAAAAAAGTTAAAAAATTGGAAAATATGTATTGAAGAAAAAGATATGGACACCTGGTATAACTGGTGGAATTTTTTTCCCTGCGTCTGGACACTCAAATGGTTTATCTAAAATCAAAAAAACAAATCCACGATGAAATTGATATGCCAATCAGCCAATGCACAAATGTTAGGAAAGAGATAATAGTTTTAAGACCTGGTGACGTGTTTTTTCTTTTTTTTGTACTTTCTTCTGATTGATGTGTTTCGAATCGAAGTATGAGTAATTATAAATTATCCAAAGCTAGCAAAGTAGCCAGAATAAATACAAAAAAAGTACATTGCAATGAGTGCGAAAGAGTACGCGCAGTTTTCAAAGGAAAAATCTATCAGGAAGATGGAGAAGGGAACAAAGGACGTGGCACTCTTATGAAATTTCCCAAGTTCTTATAGAGTTTTCCATGACTCTGATTTTTTCTGGCATGTGTGCATTTCTTCAGTTAAATGTGCTTTTAAAATATGGAACATTTTAAATCTTTGAAACTTAAGAAATTGAAGTGTTTTGTACCTGGCTGCTTTTTAACATCTGAAAACAGTCAAGTACGGTTTTATAACAACATGGATTTGTCTGAAATTGTAAAATTAAATCATGTTTAAATCGTTGGAGAGCGAAAAGAAAAAAATGACGACGCATTTCTCCTGCATAAGTTATAATATGGAAGTAATGAAATCGAAATATCTATATCGCTATGAAGGTGCCCCCTTAAAAAGAAGAAACAATATATTGAAAACATTTCTAGCCTGATGATTGTACCTTAATATCAGTTTTGGGAACTTTAGACAATCAGGTATTTAATATAAAAGTAGTACACCTTTAAAGTGCAGGTAACCTTGGTTAATTCTGGTTCTTAAGAAAAAAAAAACCTTATTATCTCGAAATTGTTTTAAACAAGGCAATACAAAAACATCGTGTTATATGAAGTGAAATCATTGAATTTCTTAGCCGGAACGATCGGAACGTATTAATATCGTGTTATACGAGAAGTCAGGTTTACCTGTAATTTATTTTGTGATTTCTCTTCCCATTTTGTTTTGAATTTTACGATCATTTATTTGTATTGGATAAAAATTTATGAGAGAAATATTTGGTATTATTTTTTTTCTTGTTTTTCTTGTACACAACGATATTATTTATCGTTTGCGGGGCTCGGAAAGAGGTTCGTTCTTCTATCTATACAATTGCTTAGAGTACCTGTTTTTATTAGATGTTGACAGAACGAGTGAAAATTTTTATTTATTTTTTTTTTTGTAAGAAATTCAGTTTTAAATTTGAATTTTCAAAAAACCTTTGCTCAATTTTGACAATTTGAAAAGAATGTTTTCTTTTTTTTCTTGAAAAAAATTATTAAAAAATTAATAAACTAATAGTTTTTTTTTATTTTTGAGAGGAAAAGAAAAGAAAAAAAGGGCATTCGTAATCGGTTTGATGTCATCGATCATCATATTTGCATTTTTATGCTGAGTAAACAAAAAAAAGAAAAAAAAATTGAAGCGGCAAAGCAAATTCAGTTGAGGCTGTGATTAGCGCGATCTTGTTGCGTTTTTTTTTTTTTTTTGTTTTTACCTTTTTGATCTAATTACTTTTTTGTGTGTGATCTTAGAACTTAAAAAGAAAAGTGTATATTTTAAATTTCTCGACGAACGAATAGCAACCTGTTTTTTGTGTTGATTTTTCATAAAAAAAAAAAAAAGAAAAAGAAAAACAGAAATAAAAAACTAGCAAAGATAAGAATTTTTAATATACTTAAAGAGTGTATATAAAAATACTGCTGCGAAGGCCTGGTAGAGTTACCCCAAATATTGTGAAACATGTGACCGCGTAGCGTAATAAATAAAGTGTACAACAGTGAGTGCTCCACCAAAAAAAGAAAACAATTTTTTTTTTATTTATTTATTTTTTTTTTTTCATATTTATTTCAAGAAAAACAGCAAACAAAGTTTTTGACATTTTCATTTAGCGTTTTTTTCTTTTTTATTTATTTAAATTTGGTTATTGTATGATCATTTAATTATTATCAATTTTGTTGATCTGGAAAGAAAAAATTAAATATTATTTACATATGTAGAATTTTTTTGGAGACACATATGTGTTTTTTTTGCTAAATACGAGATATTTCGTTCTTTTTTATTCATTTTTTAATTGCGATCAGTCACGTGAACTTGTGTATTACATTGCTATTCTGTTTAAAATCAGCATCAAATCATTAAAAACAACATCATTTTGGTGATCTTAAAATTAAAAAAATTTCTAGGTAACGAATAAAATGATATTATTTTATTATAAGTAAATGTAAATAAAGCATATTTGTACAAGTGTAAATAGTATAGATTTTTGTGTATATATTTCTTATGTTTCTCTTGCTATAAAGAAAAAAGAAACGAAACGAAATTCTTAGCCTCAAACAAGTGGTAAAAAAAAAGAAAAAGAAAATCATAATAATAATAAAAGTGTTTGTGTAAAAGATATATTTATTAATAAAATAATTCAACAGTCGATTAATAGTCTCAATGAAATTAATTATTTCAGTCAGTATATTTAATTTACGATTAATTAGTTTGAAGTAATTTACAAGGTAAAATGTTTATTAAATACGGTAATTTCTTTTCTTTTTTTTTTTGTAAAAACCGTGTAACTCACTGGCCATAAGTCTCTTAATACTAGAGACACACATACGGTATTGATATTATGATTTAAGAATACCATGTAATATACCATATGTGTGTCACTTTACACCATTTCAAGAATAAAGTATAAACATAATGTTGAAATGGTACCAACTATGCTATAGTATCCAGTACTCTAGTATGAATACTATATATGTGTCTCTCATATAAGACGTGTTTTTTTGGGAAAAATAAGGGGCCCTATTATGGAATACGATCGTAATCGTAACGTTAACGTAAGGCGTGTTGTTGTTATTGTTTTCCACAAACAAAAACACGCCTTACGTTACCGATACGATTACGGTCGTATTCCATAATTTAATTTAATTTTTTTCCAACGTTAAAAAATATAGCTGAAGTTAGCTGCGTGTTTCAGCAAATAAAAAAATTTTTTTGTTCATTTCAAATACTGCAATAATAACTACAAAAGTTTCGATATGTGCCATTTACATTTTGAATATGATATTAAATATTTGTTATTAAAATTAGACCCCGATATTATATATAATTCTTAAATAAGTGAGTATAAAATGTATGGAAACCGTGTTTATTTTTCCCCAAAGAAAAACACAGCTATTAGTAGATGAACAAAAATCGTTTTTTTTTTTAAAGTGGTCGATTAAAAGTTCTCAAAAAAAAACACACCTTTATTGTGGTAAACAAAACTAAATTGTTCCAATAAAAAAAAAAATGTGTTGATCGAAGTTTTTATGTAATACAACCAAAAATTTGGCAAATATTTTTATCCTATATTTGATGATATTAGACAAATCAATAATAAACTAAACTCAGTACTTCTATTACACGGTTTTGCACCAAAAATTCACTCAACCGAATGCGGTATAACATGTTACAACACGGTGGTTTCCCTCCCTACAACACAGTATTTTTTCGCACACCATTCATGGTACTAATGCTAATCTATCATGTTATACTTGGATTATCGATATTAGTCACTATATTTGTAATGCATTGAAATAATTACTCATCAAGTATGTGGGGAATTAAAAGTTATTTCGATTTTTGAATGTGCAGTCTTTGTCGTCCATGATAACTTAAAAATTCGTTGGCTCATTTGAATGAAATCTTAAATTTAAACCTAAGCCTAGATAGTCCAACGAATTTGAAACAAACTTGTTAGGTTGCTATAAAGATTGGAAAGTCTATGGGACAGTTTGTTAGATCAAATCTCACAAATTGATTAGGAAAAGATTTAAATGTTTTAACTTTGTAGGCACGTGGCTGCCAATTTGATAAACAAGATATTTGTCCTATTAGACCCCCAGGCTACCTGTAAGTTAGAGAAAATTTTGAAAATGTGGAAACAAAGTTAGGTAGAAAAAATTTTGAAATATTACTTTTTGGCTGTTTTTTTTTTTTGGTCCCAACTCTGCCATAGGGCATCAAAAACTTGGCTATATACCGATTTTAAGTTACTATTTGTTTAAATTGCAATATTTATATTTCTAGTTGAAAATTATTTGCGTTTTCATTAATAAAAATTCTTATAAAATAATCAAAAAAAAAGAAACCAGGTAAAAATGAATTGTTTACAAAATCAAATTAATTTCGTTATCACAGAAACACTTTTGATAAATTTAAAAATGATAACATTTTTGTATTGTGTTCATTTTTAATGATAAGTTGAAAATATTTTAGGCACTTTTATATAAAAAAAAAACAAATATTTTTTATTTTAATTTCAGATTTTTAAGTTACTTGAAACGAATTATGTCCAGAGCTCAAAGAAAAGATTCTAATTAATCTAATTAGATTATTTATGTTAATTCAATTACATATTATTTTATATAAACAATAAAATTTATATACATTTATGTATATATAGAAATATTTTAACAAAATGTGCCGATGTTGTCAAAGGTAAAATTTCATTTATTTTCTTCTTGTTTTTTTGTACAAAATTCTATTAAAAATATTTGTGAAGTATTCGATAATTTATTATAAATATTTATAGAATGTTACATATTTGTGAAAAATCGTAAAAACATATTTCAGTTATCAATAGTGTACCAAAGAGCCTTCCATTAAGTACTTCGTGTAGTGTAATCATCGCAACACTGGAAATCCGACAGTAAATAGTTTTCAATTGTAGAACTATGTTCGGTACACTTTATGTGTGTATCGCAGTTCTACATTAAACATAAACAATAATTTTGTTATTAAATTGGACTAACTAGCTCTGGTGCCCTTACAAATGTTCAGATACGAACATCGTCTCCGATTACTCGATTAAGAGCTAGCTGCGGAACAGGCGGAACATACCTGGAATCCTGGCTATATGTACCAGATGGACTTTTATCTTATACCATATAACCGAACAGGATCTTTTCGTTCTACACAATTAATCTATACAAGAAGCTGGGTTCGCATTTTGAATTTCCATATCACGGGCAGGACTTTTTTAATATGCTTTCTAAAAAAATTTTTCCCTAGAAAAACTATTGAAAATGGAGCAGATGGTAAATTTCACATTTGCTTAATCTCAGATTCTTTAAGATTTGAATATAACGATGATAAGATTTTGTTGTTTTCGAATACCCAGTTTTAAATTCCTTTTTGATTTGTTGTATTTCCATTGAAATGTTGCTTTTTCCTCCAAAAGAATCTTCATGAGAGAACAACGAACAATCCTATTTGTGCATTAAGATATATGCTTTCTACATTTTATATTTCATCTACTATCGGAAAGATGTTATATTTATGTAACGAAAATATTTTGTATTCGTATCCTTACTTAGAGAGGAAATGTTGAACTGGACAGCAATTTAATAATAATTCTTCTTCTTTCAATAAAATTTATTTTAGTTTATGTCATAAATTTTCAAATTTAAAAATGTCGAATACAAAACAATTATTGTTTATCAAATCACTGAACCTGTAAGTTAACTTATGCACTCTTAGAGGTAAAAAAAGAATTCGTAGTGTATGCCATACTTAAAAGTGCATCTGCAATTTCACTGTAGAGCATTATACACTTTTATCCCCACAAAAAAAACAAAGCATCTGCGTACATTTGCACTTGAGATTTACAGCTGCACCTAAGATTAGGATAGTAGGAAATTTTTTTAATAAGACCTGAGGTAAAGTTTTGATATAAAAATTTAAGGTATTCTGCACGAAGTAGTTATTAGAAACGTTTACAAATAATCAAACTTTAATGAATAGATTTTGTTTATTCATAATCGAACTTCAAGAAAGGAAAATGCTTCAGAATTTATAGAACTCTATATTTTTTGCTTATATTAAACATCTTTCCCAAAAAGTTTTTAACGAACTTTATTTAAGTTATTAATATTCAATCGAGTACAAACCATTTTGTAAACAAGTTTCTTAATAATTTTCGTAGTAAGCCAATATTCTGAGTATCTAATTTCAATCATTAACATTTCGTGTATATGAATTTTAAGAGCCAGAATTTCAAATATTGCACATACAAGTATATATATATAATTTTAGCATTTCTAAACAAAAATATACATAAATGTTTATTCCAAATTTCCAAATACTTTTCGTGTTCTTTCAAAGGAAATTTTTAAAGTAAACAATTAATATGTTTACAAAACAAATCAATTATTATTTTTATTATTAATATGAATTTCTTGGTAGTTGCTTGGAAGAATTGTATTGGAATTGTATCGAAGAAAAATTTTGCTATGATGAATCGATAGGTAAGAAAAATTTGAATTGAATTGTTATTCAATTTTTCATATAAATAAATTCTTTTTTTTTTTTTAGCAAGTTATAATCCTGATGAAGATGAATCAATTTCAAAGAAGAATGGTTGTCTTATACCGCCACAACAGTATGATAATAATAATATGCCAATTATCAATCAACAACCTCCTTTAAATAGGCATTGCTCAACTTTAAGGTAAAAGAAAAAAAAAAAATGCTTTGTTCAATAACAACAATTATTTGAGCATTGATTTTTAATTTCGTTTTCATTTTTTATATACATTAAATTACTAAGAAAATGATTCACAGAATAGATTAGTAAAGTGTGACCTTTTTAAAACTAATTATTTAAGGGGATACATTTATCTAGAATTGCAATTTCTAAAAGTTCCAATTTCACATCAGTTTCTGTAGAATTCTAAATTAGCGTTCAAGGATCATACTTCAAACTTTAAGAGGCTATGTCTGTCTAGAAAATAAAAGTACTTTTTTTTTTGTTTTTAAACTTATTACAATTTTAGAGTTTCATGAATCTGTACTCGAAATTACACATGAAAATCTGTAGAATTAATAAAGTTATAGAATTCGGAGTGAAGTAAGTTCGTAAATCATATTCAAACTTTAAACAAAAAACTGTTTACAAAGTTAGTGGACATCATTATTCGAAAATAGGTTGATAGATCATTTTTCAAAGTTCCCAAAATACGATGAGAAGATTTCGGATGTCGTTGTCTTAAATAATTCGTTTTGTTTGTTTTTTAAATGAAACTGTTTGAGCTGGAGAGAGAGAGTATCCACTGCCCAACGCCTCGGCCTTATCTTTTTTTGTTCGATATTTTTGGACATTTTTCAGCAATACTTCTTACAAAAAAAAATCGAATTAAGATCCCTTTTTGATAGTCTAGGTAGATGTAGCCCCTTAAGTAAGAAAAGAAATGTTTAAACAACATTTGTTCAACATTTGCGAATATAAAGTTTGTGGTTTTAATTCAATACCAAATTGAGTACATACGACGTATTTTTTTTTTTTGTTATTGATATTATCTATTATCTATGTCATGTGATGTCCAAATTAATCATGTTAATCAACATTTATTATCTTCATTTATTTTTTAATTTTTTTTTTTTCAGTTCAAAAATTCATGAAGAAGATTATCGACGTGAAATCCAAACCAGTGTACCTATTTTAGCACCAGAAATTTTAGCAGTATTTTCTAATTCACAAATATTTCATGATCATCAACCGAAATCATCACGAAGTACAACCAAATCATATTTACCAAGTATTCATGGAAAAGATAAAGAGACAGATCAAGAAAAGCTAATAAAACGACTGGAAGGTAACAACTTAAAGGCAATTACAGTTCATTAAAACTACTGATGAATGATTTAGGGGTTGTTTTTTTTTTTTTAGAAAGGACAAATATTCACAGTTGATAATTATTTTATTATTATTATTATTATTATTATTATTATTAATTAATTAATTAATTAAGCATGTTTTTAATTGATGTAAATTAAAAGATTTTATTAAAATTTGTACATATTTGAAACTAAAGAAAAACACATTTTGGGAAATGAAAAACAAACAAAAAAGGCATGATAAAATTAGGTTTTTATGTAAAAACACACACACAAAAAAAAAAAAAAATAATATATATCCATCTTTTAACGGTTTTTTGCTGGTTCATCATTTTTTTAGAACAAAATTAAAAATTTAAACATTTGATTTTGGGTGAGTTTTCATTATCATAAAATTTAGGTAGTTGGAGGAGGGAAAGGTATCAAAACAAAATATGATTTATATCATATATACTGGTCAATCTAATATAATACGCGAGTGTTATAGATATTGAGTTATGTACTTGCGTGTATCTCCTTCTCTAAATTCGTTTTTGGAAATTACACCAAAAAATTTGTAGAATGGGTTGTATTAAAATCACGGCCGTTTCATACAAGAGTAGTAGCCAACCGTGTTATGTACGTATCGTGGTTATACGAGAGTTATCAGTATACAATTTGATTTGATCCTTTTCCTGTAATTTAACTTAGGTCCATGTATTTTAACATCGTGGTGAAAACATTTGAATAATTTCTTCTTAATACTAATCAATTAGTTCTATCCAGTTGAAACAATTTTAATAAACTATTTTTTTTTTTTTTACATATTTTACTATATATACTTATATCTTTTCTCAAAAAAATCAAATATTTAAAATATTTTACACATTCTTGAATAAAAGAATACAAAGTTTACGCATTGCGCATTTCGGCCATTTTGAAAATATTTTCGTGACATATTTGAAGTTCTGTTTTCAATCATGATTTTGTTGTTATAATGTTTTTATTTAAAAAAAATATAAGAGTTAAATTATAAATTATTTTGAAAAAAAGAATTTTATTTAAAATAATCATGATTAACTACATGCTTCAGTGCGTATCGAGGCACGGATGACGTATATGCCCAGCGAAAAGCGTAATCTTTTGTTCTTTCATTCGTTGTTGTACATTGACGAAGAATTCTTCGTTTTTTTTATTGATTCTATAATATTAGCAAAAGAATATGTTATTTTGTAGATATTTCTCTTTAGAGTTATTTGTTTTTCTTTATTGAATTGAATATTATGCCTCTTTTTCTTTATTTGTCCATTGTTCATTTATGTTTATTTAATTTGCTTATATAAAAAGAATTAAAGTTAAAAAAAATATACATATATATATTGAAAATCAAAAAACAAAAAAACCTCTTCAATTTCAGGTAGTACAGAAAATGAATCGAATAAAAAAATCAAATTTACAATAACATCAGATTCATCAGAAGACTTAAAACGTTCATTATCACCAAAAAAATTCACAGCAATCATTGAAGAAGACTCCGATAAAGATGAAATCATATTGCGACCAAAAAATATTCATGAAAATAATTCCAATAATTACTTAAATGTTGATGAGAAACAATTACGAAATGTCCAAAGTGTACCATACTTTTCATTTCGTCCAGCCAGTGAAAATAATATATTTGCAATATCGAATTCTTTAAGCCAAATCAGTATGACACCAGAAATACCATCGATATCATATTCGAATTTACCAAAAAATTATCTTGATACACCAACAATTGAGAAATATCGTGAATCAAAAAGTTTATATTCAATACAAACAGCGAATCAAGCAAATGCCATCGAAAAAGATTTATCAATGCCGAGATATTTTCGGATGTCCGGTTTAATAGCACAAAGTGCTGAAAATGTTCAAACAATTATGGACACTACACCAAAGAGACCAGAAAAAAGTAAAAGGCTCAAAGGCTTACGTGATAATTTACCACCATTATTAATACATTCGGCACGACATCGTTTCAAAGATGATTCCAAACATGCAGATTGAAGGGTTTTTGTTTAAATGACATGCAACATAACACATTCCATTCTTTGTGTATGTTTTTTTTTTGGCTATGATCGTGTTAAATTTTTACATTTTGCACCAAACCCAGATACATGAATAAATCAAATCAAAAAAGGTCTTATGCTGCATTCCCATTTAAACTCGACCTTATGGAGGTTACATATAAATATTTATATATAGATATATATATAATTTTGGTACTTAATTTAAATGTACTTAAAATAATTATGTTTTGTGTGTAAATTATAGAAAATTAAAAGACAAATTGTGAAAATGTCTGTCCATTCTAGCTCGTAAGGTGGAGGTTTATAATCTTTTTTTAATGACGTTTTAAATTAGATACCTGTTATTTCAATTTATATTTAATTATTATTGCTCAAATATGTTTCGTTAAAATAATGTTGTTAAAATTGTTTACCAAAACTGTCATTTAAAATAAAAAAAAAAATATGTTGGTATTAATTGCAAAAATAAAAAAATTATATATTGAAAATTTTTATATTTATTTAATTAATTTTGGTTTTGTATTTTAAAGCGCGACATTCTTCTTTTTCTTTTAATTGAAGAGTTTCATGAAATTAAATATATAATCATTTGATTATTCAAAATTTTTATTGTAATATAAACTGCGGGAATTCCCCAACATTTTTTTTATATTCAAAAATAGATGTCACCCAAATAGTATTGTGGCAACTCTTAAATATTCACTCACTGTGAATCTAATTTCTATTATTAATAATTATTATTATTATTTTAGTTTAAATACAGGCTGTAAATTGTATTATGTTGAGAGATGTTATAATAATAAAAATTATATTATTTATTATTTCATTACCGACAACATTGGCAAAGTATTTACAAAAACCAATATGAACTTCGAAATTGGAAGACCGAATAAATTTTTCGATTATCATAAATTTCTTTTCAATATGGCAATACAATATAAATTTTTTTTTGACATTTATGAAACACAAAAATATTGATCGCGTTTCTTGTCACTTCAAGAAAGATGTCCGTATACATTAGAGAATATGGGAAGAAAAACGGTTAGTTGAGTAAAAAAAAGAAAAAAAGACATCTTTTTATGTCGAAAATTGTATTAAACAATTAACAATAAATCGTAATATTATAAATTAATTAAGTTTTATAAAATGGAATGTTCAAAATTTCGGGATTAATTGTAAATTTTCAAGAAATAAGCGAATAACAAGAAGAAAAAAAAAAAGAAATCGAAACGCTATGCTAGTTTTCAGTTTATATTGATTTTTTCGGTGTTTCGTGTGTGTGTTTTCGTCGTCGTTTGTTAAATATATATATATATAAATATATATATATATAAATTCGTTTTGTCTCTGTCTAACATTTATATTATTGTGTTTAAATCGTGTTTATTGCTCTCTTTTTTCTTTTCTGTGTTTTATGTTTTTGTTAAGTTAAAAAAAAAAATAAAAGTTTTTTTAATATTCAAATAAGAGAAGAAAAAAAAATAATAAATGAAAAGAAAATTCAAATTAGAAAAAAAATTTAATATTAAAAAATAATTGATTATAAAATTAAGATTTTTATTTTAAGACACAAAAAATAATAAACAAAGTTAAGTGAACCGGATTTAAAAAATTCAGTTTTTATTTTTTTTTTAATTTTTCGTGTTTTTTCCGTTTTTTTTTTTTTGTTTATTTTCTTAAAGTAATTACGAGACTTTGCCCCTTTGTGTTGTTGTCGGTGTTTTTTTTTTTGTTTTTCCAAAAATTTTCATTCATTTGTGCATTAAAATTTTCTTAAAAAAAGAAAAAAAATAATATTTTATTTTAAAGTTTTCTGTGTATTTTATTTGTGAATTTAAAACTACGAAAAAAAAAAAATAAATAAATAATTATGTTTATGCAAAAAGTGATAATTTAGCAGAAATTAAATCATCCATCATACTTCATTGAATTGTAAGCCAAGTAAAATAATAATAAGTATATTAAATTTCATTCATTAAAAAAAAAAAAAACGAGAAAAAAAACGTTAATTCATGAAAATATATCAATATCAAAAAATAACACGACATTTAAATGAGTTCCGAGAAGAAGAAGAAAAAAAAGTACCAAACAGACAAATTTTTTTTTTTTTTATCTTAAAGATGTTTATCAATTGGATTAGTCGTTTTTTTTTCTTTTCTTCCTTTGCTCTTCTATAGTGTTGTGTAATTTTTTGTGATAATAGAAAAAGGGAAAATTAGATCTTTTTGAGGAGCACACACCATCCGAATGGAAAATATATATATTTTTGGTTCGGAAGAATCATCATCATCATATCAGAAGAGGGTCTTTTTTTTTTTTTTGGTTGCCTTGCTTTTATTCTGGTGTTGCGCACCAGAAATGTAGAAAATTTATATATATATATTTTTTTTTTGGTGTCTTTGAAATATAATTGCAATATTATGACAAAAAAAAAGATAAAATGGAAATCATATTTTAAGAACTAAACATATAAAAAAATTTAATTCCATATTGGTGGTTGAGTTAATTAAAAATAAACATAATAAAAACTTTGATGTCCTGAAATCCTAGAAATGAGACACGCAGTTGAAATAGTTTAATGAATTTTTTAACTCATAACAAAAAGAATAAACCAAAACCAATGTGTTTTCGGAGTTTTTCTGCATTAAGGTGTTCTCAGATTACCTGTTTTGTCAAAAATTACCACACTAAGATAGTGTTAACTCATAGGGAACACTTTGGTACAAAGATATATGATATTTCTTGACATTAGAAATGTTTAGAGACGTTTTTAATGGCTAAGTTTTGATAAAATTTGTGAGAAATTATATAGATACTTTGAAGCCTTCGAATTCTCGATAATTTCGGTTTTAATAGCATAAATATATTCTGCAAAAAGTATAGAAATGCTAAAACGCTTTTTCGATACGATTTAGTCGCAATCGTAATACACGATTTCAATCCTAAAAAACTAAACAAAATTTTATAGCTAGGCCAATTATTCTATACTAGCCTAGCGATAATTAATTCAACAAATGTAGTGGCAAAACTAATATACCCTTTGGGGGGGCCATAAAACATACAAATTCGTATAAGCAAAAGTTCTTATCATTTTCTATCTTTCAAAAATTTATTTATGTAGTTGAATTTTTTATTTAGCTAAATCTTAAATTGAAGGAAATAATATTCATTTAAAAAAGCTATTTTGCAAAAACCATGATAGGAACTTCTATACATATCGATTTATTAAATAAGCTTTTGTGGTTCGAGTCAGCTACCCGAAGTTGTAATTGGATTCGTTTGATTATTGGGACATAATCGTTCTTTGATTGCAAAAATATCTTATATCGAATTTGATTGAAATCGGTTCATTAATAACGTTGACAGTATACTATTTTTTAAAAAACACAAAAAACCGAACTTTTGTTAGGCAACTATCCGTAGTTTTAGGCCAATCAAAATGATAAAATAGTTCTCATTTGGAAAGAAGCATTATTACCAATTTTCATTGAAATCGCTTCAAATACGACCCTAATTTCGAATGTACACAGCTAAATAGACAGACAGACATTGCATGAAAAGGCTTGGAAACCATTAAGAACTTTTTAAAACATGGAGATTTGCATCGATCATGATTCCAGCAACTTTTATACTTTGTATAGAAGTTAAAAAAGTTTATGCGCATTATTCTAAGATCTTTCAACAATGTACAAACATAAATACATGAAATACACTTGACCGTATTCTAATATTATTAAAAAGAATTTACTGGCCTCAATTAAATCCAATTATTTGAATGAAATCCTTTTGAAATTTTTGTCTTTATTAAACTAAAATTGTTTTGTTTTTCGTAATACAAGAAACAAAAAGCTCTTCAAAGAGTTTAGATGGAAAAAATAATTAGTAAAAAGTTATTTATTATTTGTACTAACAAAGAACTTTTGATTAATGAAAACTTAAAAAAGATTAAAAATCAATATTTTTTCGCTATCAAATCATTCAATTTAAAGTTTAGAAGAATAATCTTACATGGTTGTACAATAAAGTTCCGGGATTGTGGTAACTCTAAAAATCAAACTAAACAATATTTTTCAGGTTTCTCTTTTTCTTTATTTAAAGTAATCTTATTCTTATTCAATGTAATGATTTTAACGATTCAAATACGTGTTCAAGCTCATTTTGTAGTATTTTGCCTCCAAAGCACATGACCTTTTGAATTGTCTTAATATCATCGAAAAAGCATCCTATCAACGATAAATGAATCAAATATATGTATAGACTTGATGTAGTGCGAAAAATTGGCGAACAATCAATGAATTTGGTTTATTATCGTGTAAAAAACACCAGCTGTCTAATTCACGACATTAACTCGACGAATTCTAGTCATCAAATGTTGCAAAACTTTCGCATAAAAATGACCAGTAACTGTTTTAGCAGTTGGAACTTTGTGGAAAAGAGTAAACTATGAGCATTATCTTGATTTTTGATGAAACTTGTCATGTTTTTTTTTTTGGCTTGTGTGCGTTTCTCTGCCTTCCACATAGTGTTTACGCTACTCAAAAGTCTTGATAAGCAATTATCATACCATAAACTTTTTGTACGTTGCTGTGGCTGTTGTGCCAAATTCTGCTAGAAAATACATAGCTCTTTGTTTCCCTGATTTTACTTCAGCAAATAATTTGTTTTTCATAAAATTTATTAGGGGTTTGGTCAAAAATGTCGTAAGATTCAAAATGCCAGTTACAAAGATATTGAAGAAGTCTCGGAATTTCATTATAGAATCATGTATATTAAATCACTTTACTTTTATATGTTATTAATATTATTTTATTATACTTTTAACGAATAATTCTCTCAAATTCCAACAAAATTACTTTTGAATAGGATCAAGTAATTGATTTGATTAACACTCATGAAACCTTCTAAGTTTTCTTTTAGTTTCTTGACTTTCAATAATACTGGCGTCGCAAAACTATTCCTATAGTTTATATAGTTTCCTATTTGTATATGCTTTAATGAAGTGTATATTAAAGAAGAGGGTATATTATATAGTTTTTGCTCTTACGTTTTGTAACACCACAAAAGAACGGATCGATCCGTATTCGCAATCAAAAAGCACTTGTAAATCAAAAACTTAAAAAATTGAATATTGAATTTACTATAAAAACTTGATTTTATATTGAATCTTAAGGAAAAATCAGTGTGTGGGTGGTGAGGAGACGAGGCAACCATTTATGCAACATCAGTTTTCTATAATCTTTTGAATTTTATATTAAGACCTTAAGAAACTAGAATTATAAAATATTTTATTATCAATAAGAAAATTTATCATATTATTAAAAATAAATATTTTTCCTTTTCTTTCTTACAGTTGTTTCCCAAAAATTTTTGAATAAATATATAAAATATTAAATTAAATATATACAAAACAAAAAAGAAAAAAAAACAAACGAAACGAGAAAAGAAATAGGAAGTACAGGCATTGATTTAAAAGAAAATGTCTCGACTACTGCAAATATTATATCAATCAATCCAAATTAATGTAACAATAATTCTAACGATTTTTGTCATTGGAAATTTAAGTGCCTGGCAAGAGAATGTACGACCAAAGCTCTATGTTGAATTGGGTAAGTACAAACAAATTTATATAAAATTTATTTAGAAAATACAAAAAAAAAAAAATGGAGAAACAATATCAATAATGAAATATATACAATTATTTTTCTTGGTGTCAAGTATGTAATAACATATACTTACTACCTCTGTCTGAAAATATGGTTTATATTTTAAAGAAATAGGAATGGAATCGTGTAACTCGATTTAAACCAAATCTTGTTACACGATTCTACTACAGATTAACAAAAATTGAGTAAAAAATTGCAATCAAATACCATAAGCCTGTTTACAAGTTGCAATGATAATCAAATAACTTATAAAAGTTGCTTAATGTTTGAGTTTAGTTTATACCAAAAATGTTTATATAGTGTTTTGTGTTAAATAGTGATATTCGCTGTGTTTGCAAAGAAGGAATTCCAAGTTAAATCAACTAACTAACAGCGTAATGGTATTATTGCAAAATTTGTTGCAACTAAAGAAAGAATCAACTATGTTGATTCATTCCTTTAATCAACATTCCTATAAGATTCTATATATCAATAAAATTCTTCTATTTATCTGCATTTTTTAGTGTGTTCAAAACAAGTTCACACACATCAATTGAAATCTTTTTATACGAATAAAATTATTAACTGAAGTCTTAAATTGAACCGTTTAAAAATAAATTCGAAATGTATATCATATTTTCGGGCGGACGGAGTATATAACTCATTTTGTTTAGCTTACAGTTTGCAGCAATTTATGGTCTCTATAAGTTTAAATTTTACAAAAGGATTTTTTTTTAAATTTAGTTTTTTTGTCTATTCCAATCAATTTGAAATCATTAAAAAAATTAACAATCAAAATTTAATCGCAAATAAATGCCAGTTGTACTGAAACACAGGGGCATCTAGTAGATTTTAATTAATTGATTCCATTTATTTGAATTTATAAAATTTCATAAGATAGAAACTACATACTTTTGTTCTAATGGAAGAAGCTTTTTTGTTTTCCACATATTTTTCTTATGATATCATATAAAAATTGAAAAACATCCCACCTCTTTGTCCATATAGTTAAGTTTAGACGGAAGTTCTTCATTTAAAGGTACACACTATGAATATTAAGTAAATTATTACGAGATTAAGATGTCACATAGACTATGGTTCTTCTTCTTTTGAACGAAACTAAATAATATTTATTACATATCAGCGATATTATTTCATTGGAAATACATTTTGAAATAATAATTACTTTATTATACCGGGTGTTACAAAAATTAGCTTTATATTGTTTAAAAAACAATTAAACATTAGGTATTCGTTCCATGAATGTTATGTAATATCAAATCAATTTATAATCCATTTGTAGCTCATGTCACTTAGAGATAATTAATAGTACTTACTGAGGACTATGTGTTTTAAGCCTAAAGTAAGAATTCAATGAATTTCTTTGTAGACTAATGTTTTTCTATTTTAAAATGAAGTTTCTGTATTTATATACTGAAACATTATAATATAATGGATTTTCAATGCTCAATTTCACAGTCAGAGCTTAAGTTCTAAGTTATCAACATAATAAACTTAAGTTTTACTTAGGTCTTAACAGTTAAAATTGTTTCTAACTTAAATTTAACTTAAGCTTTTAACTAAACTTAAGATTTCACTGTGAAATTGGGCATAAATCTCTTTAAACTTAAACGAAAGGAAATAAAAAGTTTTCAGTCCTTTTTTCTTTTTTTTTTGTTGGTACATAATCAATGGTATACGATTAACCATTATCTAATCTGAACAGATTATATCTAACTTTTGTAACTAATCATCCGAAACGAATAAATCGATTTATTCACTTTCTTCCATTTGTAACTATCAATTTGTATCCCACCCGGTATCTAAAAACAAACATTTTGTCCATCGATTTTCGGTTCCATATAATTTTACTAAAACTTTATTTATAACTTTTTGGCCGTTAATATTATTTTTAAAAATGTTTTTCTCTGATTAATTGAGTAATTTCTGAATGGACGAACAAGAAAAATTTTCGTACAAACACACACACAAACTTATTATAACGACTAATTTGGATCATTTGGGCGGATAAATGTGGTTAAGGATTGGATAATGTTAGATAGGTCGTGTATTATTATTGATCATTATTTATCTGATACTAATTTATACTATGATTTTTTTAGGATTACCTCAAGATTATTGAATTCGTTTAAATCTTTTCATATTCATACATATTAATTTGTATTTTTTTTTAATTAAGATATTTTATAAATCAAAAAAAAAAAAAGAAAATAAAAGGTCCTTTGCTCATAAAAATGAAGGTTTTTTCTTGATCTCGCAGTCTATAAAAACCATGTACTTTTGGCTGTTTTTCTTATCAGCTTTTCCACATCCAATATATGTGACTGCGTTTCCAAACAAAAGGTCCTCTCATTTTTCATTCAAAATTATTATAATAATGAAATTTTGTGTTAGAAGATTTTCTTCTTTAAATTTAACAACATTTTTTTTTTCTTTTGGAAAAAATGGTTATAAAAATTTCAATAGAGTCCTTTTTACACGCAAATAAAAAAAAAAAAATGAAACATCATTTAGACTTGATAATTTGTCTGTCCATAATCCGGATACTAGAATATCATATAGAAGGCTAAATCGACCCTCTTTTATGATTAAAGCTTACCAAAAAAATAAGAAGAAAACGATGAAAATGATGCTGCTTTACGTGTTTATGCTTCAACTGATACATAAAATATTTTTCTTAGAATTGACTTCAAGCCCAAGATAAAGGGCTTAAAAATATATATATATATATTTTTTTTTTATTATAAAAATACAAATTTTATTTCTTATTCAGAACATCCATTCTTAGAAGAGAGTAAGGGAATCTTTTTTAGATATTCCTAAAAGGTTTCAGTTTTTCTACTTTCTTCTTCTTTTTCTTTTTTTTTTTTTTTTTTTTTGAAAAGAACATGAATTATAATTTCCTTTTTTTTTTTTTTTCTTGTAGGGGATTTTAAATTTTGTAGTTGCCTCTTTTTGGAACATATTAAACCAATATTTAAATATTATAATTTGATTTGTTTTTATAGAAGATAAGTTTTTAATATAAAATTCGTCGTCCTCTAAGTAAGACGAGGAATATGTATTAACTCTACAATTGAACAAGAAAATCTGTTCAAGTAAAATATAAGAAAAAGAAAAAAAAATTGGATTCTATTATAAAACTTTATACAAACACTTTTCTACAGGATGTTTCGTAGAAAATTTTCAGTTCTTATAAATAAATTCGAATTAAAAACTTGTTTTCGAGTTCTGTTGAAATAATTTTAAATAAGAGAAAAATACATTGCCATTGAAATATACTCGAATAATGTTTTCTTCTATTTTATATTAATTTCCTCAGAATATTCTATTTCGTCCTTTTTAATATGTGTTCTTATCTTATCCTTAACTTTACTTATTGTAAGCTTGAATTAAATTTGAAAAATTGATTAAGACTTTAGATTGATCAACAAATTTTCCATGTCCTTTATTATCTTTTTTTTTTTGATAAAATTTTGTAGTTCCATAATACAGAGAAGATGAACGCAGAGAAATAAGTTTAGTTGAATTGAACATTTTTAATCGGTATTATGTGCTTTTTGGTCGTTTTTTACGGTGTAATTTTCCTGATTCTCATGAAAAGAACCTTTTTTTAAAACAAAATTATTTAAGAAATGAGTGTGCAGAACCACGAATGGATATTTTCTGATTTTTTTTTAAAAGACAAGTGACCTCAAAACCTGAAGATCCATCAAAATTTGGAAGTCGAGATTTTTAACCATCACAAAGCTTTATTCTCATTCATATTTTAACAAGCATTCTTGTTTTGTCTATCAATTTGTCGGTTTGTCTAATTTGTTGTATTTACGACAAGTTACGAACGTGTTACCTCACGACTCCATTGGACTTATTTGAAGACATAATTTCAGTCGGACTGACAAAAAAGTCCAAATGTTCGAGTCTCCATTAGACTTTTTCAGTCCCACTGAAATTATGTCTTGAAATAAGTCCAATGGAGTCGTGTGGTTATACTATTCGAATGAATTTTTGGAAGTTCATTGATTATCTCTGGAATAGATAGATAGTGGACCTGCAGATGGAGATGATAATTTAAGGAGGTAAATTTTTAAATGTAAAAGTTTGTATCAAGATTTCAGTGATAAATAAAAGATACTTTAAAAAAGGGTTAAATTTTGATATCATCAATATCAAACTTAAAGGAAATTTATTCACATACTTTTTCCAATCAATACCAGTTCCAATTACAAAAAGGTTTTTACATAAAAGAAAGTATACTTCTAGTGTTAATATTGGAAGTGTATTTTTTTTGTTTATTATTCTGCCAATTACACTCAGTTGGTAAATGTACACAAAATAATTTATTAAAACATTTGAGGGCAAAGAAGAAAAAAACAACCAGAAACAGAACCTATTAACACGTAACGTCTTAGTAAGCTATATACGAGGAAAACCTATTATTCTCGCAAGTTAGCTAAAAAAAAAAAATTGAAAATTGTTAACAAACACGATCTTTTCTAACCCCAAAATTTCATTTAATATGATATATAACAAACATAATTCTATCTTAGTAACCATAGTATACAAATATCGTGCCATTATTGTCCGGGAGTCATTTTAGAACTTATTTCGTGAATTTACACCAAATTAGCTCTGATTATTTTGGACACCATATAAAAGATTTATTGGAAATATGCTTCCTAGTGCCGTACTGAATTTGGTGAACTCCCAAAAAAATATATTTATTAACGAAATCTTTCAGTGTATACGCCTGATAACGATGATCAGGGTTTAGGTTTAGGTTTATATGTTTTTGTTTTTGAAAATCCCCCATCGATATTTTTTGCCAATATTTTGAATTGGTTTTATTCTAAATTTAAATTCAATAATATATGAATTACCATTGGTATATTCTTAAACATGGAAAACAATAAAGTTCCGTTACTGTTACTATTTTTTAAGTTTCACTTTTTCTTTATTCAAAGTAATCTCTTTCTGATTCAATGCATTTTGTATGTATGTGTGTTTAAGCTAATTTTATCCTGTTTGCCATTGAAAAATCATACTTTCAACTTCATTTTAAGTTTTCCTGATAGTGAGTAGTTACATGGTGCTAAATCAGATTAATATGGTGAATGATTTAACACACCAACTTGATTTCGTGCCAAAAATTGACGAACAATCAACCAATTGTGAGTTAGTGCATTATTGTTTAACAAACGCCAGTGGCCTAATTCATGATATTATTCTAAAGATTAAATTTTATAAAACTTCCAATTAAAAACTCCAGTAACTTGCTTGATGAGTTGCGAATGTTTCCTTTGCCCTTGGAAGATTGTTCAGAAATTTCTTAGGTTTGAAATGACATCTTCTATCAATAGATGATGGGCTCTAGTTGCCAAGTACCGGAACTTTATAGTAACACCGTGAATTCTTCAATATCCGTTTTAAAATTCAATTTTTTCTTTTATTTTTTATAAATTTTCAATTTTGATTTTAATCAAAAAAAATCGCTTGAAAAGATGAAAAACATGATGCTTCCAACAAAATTGAATGATTTCATGTATATATATTTGGGATGAGAGTGTTATTAAAAGTTTACCTTATATATAGGATAACAACAGATGGAATGAATTATATACATATATATATCATATATAAATGTAGCTTCTTCATGCTCTGAAGGGAACTTTTAACCTAATTTTTCAGTCTTTTCATCATATGTCGGGGTAGTTTTTTTTCCACTTCTTTGAGAGATATTTTCTTTTTTTTTTATTGTTGAAAGGACAGTAAGGCTTTTTTTCTTCATACTACTACTTTTTCCAGGATGGAGTATCTACTTAAAAAGGGTGACCAAAAAAAAAGGACCCATAATGAAAATAAAATGAAAAGAAACAAAAATGTGCTACGTATTCAGCATAGATGATATCCAATGCATAATATAAAAAAAAAAATAAAAAATAAAAATGAATCCTTAGGAGAGTTGACATATTCCTTTTATATATTCATACATGTTTGAAAAATTGTCCTCGTTGCTCTCATTTTAAAGCATTTCCTTTATCCGTTTTTCTATTCAACCATAGTACATTCAATATTATCTATGATGATGGCATACATATATGTTATATGATGATGTTTTCGGGGATAGAAGCAAAATGCTGTTTTCACCATTCTCGTAATATTCTTTTTCGGTGAATTTTTCCTCATTTCGATGTTGCTGCTTTTTCCATTATTCCATTTAAACTTCATCGTCGCAATTGGTTTAGTGTCAACAGTATATATAGTATAACCATGTATGGGGATCACAGATCTAGAGATAACATATATATAATGTTCTATATAGAGTATATAGTACCGAAGCTTAGATAGATAACAAATAGAATTGAGGCCTTTTCAAAGGGTCCGATGCTCCTTTTTTTTTGTTATATCACACAATCCTTCTTTAGACTCATCATCGTTGTGAATTTTTTTTTTTCGTTTTAAACACTGTTTTTTTTTAAAGTCATTCAAATAATTGTTGTAAACGAATAATGTTATTTGCGTATGAAAAGTTCTTGAAAATAGGGTAATACTGATCCAATATGAACGCTTTTGACCAATGGGGTTAGATGACTAATAGTAATCCAATAGGGATGATTATATGTATTGAATATATTGAATCGTTGTTGCGTTTTAAACAGATGGGAAGAAAAATCAATAAAAATTCTATATGGTTCGTTGCCATCAAAATAAAATTTCTTTTTTTTTTTCGGATAAAAAGCATAATTTATGCATACGCGTACGTTTATAGTCATTTGCATTATTTTAATGAGAAATGAATTCTTATTAAACAAAAAAAAAAAAAAAAATGTTTTTTTGTATACAATTAAAATGTGTTTTGTTGACTTTCTCTATACGAGAGGAATATAGAGAAATAAAAGTAATCAAAAAATAAATAATTCTTTTTTATGGAAATTTCATAGAAATTGCATGTTTTTTTTCGTGGACTATATTTTTAGATTTTGTTATTTTTTTTTTATGTTCAGCGATGTGTGATTTTTATGTTTTAAATGAAATTTTCACATATCAAATGTTTACCACATCATCCTCGATTTGTGTAAATAAATTGCAAATTTTTAATTGTATATTTTAATTCTTAATATTACTGAAAATTTATTATTTTGAAGAAGTTTTCAAATATATGTAGAAGTTCACATGAAATTGTCTAGTAAAAAATGTTTCTCCAAATAATTTGTATTTTATATAAGACTTTTTCAAATTCGTCTAGCATATTTTGCAGTAATTTCAAATATATAAGTTGTTCATTCCTTGATTTTGTATTGTATTTATTGTGAAATCGGTAAAAGTAGAACGTAGTTATTAAGAAAAAAGAAAAACCAGCAATACCCAAAAAGTTTTTCCGTGATTTTCTTCTTTCTTTTTTTTTTTTCGTTTTTCATGTTTAATTGGAAAACTTGTAAACTTTTTTCATTCAAATTTATTATATACATTCGTTATACAATATATAAATACAGAATATTATGTCGAATTATAGTAAAATGGATTTAAAGAAAATCCAGTAGTTTTACTTTAAATTTGTTGTACTCATAAAATTGTTTGTCATTTTTTTTGTTTAGTATATTTGAAATTTAATTCAATATTTCTAAATTGACTGATTTGAATATAATTTTCAGAATTGATTTATATTATCTTCATTTTGCAATGGTGTTACAGCTCAAGTCGAGCCTTGGTCACATTCAAACTTCTCTTTCATGTCTATCTGCATATGGTAGCTATTCGAAGTAAATAAGACGTATCAGCCGTCACTCCTTTTATCCATCTTCCCCTGAGTTTGCCATAAAGTAGCTTTCTTGGTGCATTATAGTTTTATATAATTTCCAATATCTGTGCCATAATTGATATACAATATGTTATATCATGATTGTATCTAATTTGGCATGTTTGTTCTTCGTATATATGATCTATAATGTTTTCAGTATTCCTAATTGTGTAAGGCTCCAGTTTTCACTTCTATTACATATGATTTATATTGTCAGAGGTCCTAAATTAGAGCAAAGAAGTCTATATAAAATTATGGATCAGAAAATATAAAAATATGTATCAGTAGTTTTCGTTGTTTCTTCTCATATATGTATAGTTATGGACTATGTAGATTTGTATTCCGTGAAACCCATTTCTACTATAAGGGCATCAAAAAATAGACTACGTCATTGGAGATGTTGCCTAAAATTTCTGAAATTGCAATTCGTTTCAATCAATAGAGTTATCAAAAAAAGGGAAAATAAAAATAATAATAAAAAAAAAATTGATAACATTTATGATAAATGGAAAATTATATCTGTTCATATAAAATGACAAAAAAATTTCGTATTCACTCGTATCTAATAAATTCTACATATATATATAGTATTATTTATATATCACATTTGAAAATGGGAGGAAACCATGATGGGGGGCCACACTTATTTGAGTGGCAGCCGTGTGAAATTTAAAGCAATTTTCCATTCAGTTTTTTTTTCTTTTTTTAAAAAACTCGGCACGTACATTCATTTATAAATGCTTACAATTGTAGGTGTATGTAAGCGAACGCGCTGCTATGACTTTTATGGGTGGAATTTTATATAATTTCACTTGAACATTTCCCGCTTTAAGGGAAAAGGAATTGTTACTTTTTCGTTATAACAGTGAAGGAGAAGAACGCCTATGCCATGTAAAATTCATAATCGGAATTTCTAATTTTTCCCAAGACTTTTATATAATATTTCTTTTTTTTTTATATATTTTCTTTTATTTTATTACATTTTAGAAGTAATTTGCTGAAATATGTAGTACTAAAGAACACCCAAAAGAATACGTAAAGGAATCCTATAAAAAACATATGTATTTTGAAAATATTTTTAATTATATGATTTATGAAATTACTTCTATTTTTTTTGTTCTCATATAATCACAAAATGAAATGTATTTAATTATAAATGTAAAAAAGAAATATAGTAAAAAGGAAAACTTTAATAGTAATTTTGAAGTAAAGAAATTCAGTGCGAAATTTTAGGTTGTTCATGGAGTTACAATAAAGTTCCGTGACTGTTGATATAACAATCAAACGAAACAATATTTTTTAGGGGTTTTTCTATTTCTATTATTCAAAGTATTTTACTTTTAATTCAATCTAATAATTGTAACGATTTAATATTGATTCAATTGAGTGTTCGTTTTGTGGTGTTGCCTCCAAAGCATGTGTAAGGGCCTTTTGAATAGTTTCAATATAATTGAAAAAGCATCATTTCAACTTAATTTTATTTTTCGGGAATAGTCACATGGTGCCAAATCAGGTGAATGCGGCACTAACTTGATTTCGTGCATAAAATTGATGAACAATCAAAGTATTTTTGTGTAACGAACATCAGATATTATAATTCACGATATTCTGCTTGAGACAAGTTTTACGCGACTGATGTTAACCGAAGCTTTGTTCAGAAACGTCTAAGCTATAAAATAGGTGCAATAGCCGGTACTAGTTGCAGAGATATTGAATAAGTCCCGGAACTTTCTTGTACAGTTTGGCCCTAAAATGAATTTCGAGATCTTTGATAATTGTCAAAATAAATTTTATTTTGGTATTTTTTTCTAGTTTAAATATTGATATTTTCTTTTTCTTTTTCTTTTTTTTTTTTTGGTAGAGGTGCAAAACTCCAATATTTCAAGCGGAAAAAATTTTCTTTTCTTATCAGATTTTATCAGACATTTCCCGCAGGTTGAAATATTGTCGTTATGATATATATATATATATTATCAGAATACGTTATCTCAAGATACTACTTTAGTTGATTAGTCTACAGTTTTCGACAGAATAGAAATAGATTAAATTGATTTCATTTGCATATATTTTCAAATATATTGTATATACTCTCGTATATGAATTAAGAAGACATTAGCCTAAATCGTAGAATTTATTTAAATATTTTATTGATAAAATATATGTATCTAAGGTTTTTACTTGAGAAATGTGGCAAAAGAAATTTCATATATGGTTTCATTTCTATGGAATGTTAAATCGATGACCATTTTCCTATACTTTAATAACAAAATTCTTTCATTTGCAAAAGTGTGTAAAACCGATAATTGGGAAAGAATTTATTTTCTTTTCTATTTCTTAGATGTCAGGTTTATAGGGTCTCAAGAATTAAATGACATTAACAATATTAGTGGGTGGTCGTTAAGATATCTCTTTCGTTTTCGAACATATGTACTTTTTTTTAAAAATAATTGGATTATTGAAGAAATTTAAGTCAATTGTTGCAATGAACATTTTAAATGTTTTCCGTTATCGATTAACTCTATCTAATGTGTTTGTTATCGTATCACGCGAAAACGGATGAACGGATTTTAATGTACTTTTCAACATATGTTGTGGGTGTAGTTCGGCATAAAGTATTATGGCTATATATTAAACAAACAATTCACTAGGGATGAGGAGGAGGTGCGTAAGGTATGAAATTTTCTATAATTCCATTGGGTATTGGCTTTATAATTTCAGTGCATAATAAAAGGTAGAATATTTTTTGGTTTGTAGAAAAATTGTAGAGAAAATAGATGTGTAAAGGAAACCGTGCAAATTCAAATTTATCAGCAAAATAATAAGAAAAAGAAAATCATCCTTGCAACATTCGGAATTTCATTTTAATTTATTTACTAAAATTCAGACTGATTGACAGTTCTGCTATCATTTTTCTTTTAAAAACACGTCGTAGTAGTTTACAACAAATAATAATCTAGTACACAAAAATATTAATCTATCATTTTTTTTTGTTTTGAAAAATAAATTCTATTTCAATGGTGCCCAAATAAACTTAGGCAATAGGCCCTTTTTTCAAAATGAAGTAAAGCAATATACACCTCATGTGTACCATATAGTGATGATCTTGTTACTTAAAGTTCCCTTTACTAGTAGTGTGGTGACGCAGATTTGATCCTTGGTTTCAACGATTTCCAACTTATTTTTCTTTGCCTATAGTCTATAAAAATTGTTTTGACTTATAGCACGAACACTTGATTTAAATAATGGATAAACTAAAGCCATAACAATTTATTGTAGACTTTTAATAATGTTACAGTATTGGCAAAAAGTAAATGAATTTATGAACAACCCTGTGTATTGTATATTATAAAATTTTAGTACGATCCATATAAGAAGTCTTCTCTAACGAATAAACTGAAACGCTAATATTAAATGATGTGCTTAACTTTTGTTGGTAATTATTTAGTCGGTTGAAATCATCATTTCACTTGGCTAGAAAATTTATTTGCAAGACCTTTTGTGCGTTACTTCCAACAGATTACTTCCGTAATCTTAAAGATGAGATCGCATAGACCTCAATTTATGTTCAAATATATATATAAATATACGTTTATTTTTCTTGGTTGGTGGCACTCTACTATTATGTAGTGTGATGATAATGATGGTAGTTGGCACGTAAAACACTTTTCAACCATCTCATATTCTGATATTTATCCACAATTTACAATGAACGAAAAAGGTTTTTCCCAAGCATAAGACAGAGAACGCATTCAGAGGGTATGGATTGGGTTCAGGATTATGTGCGACATCGTTATCATTTTCACAAGCTATATACATATATATAAATATATACGAGAAATGGATTTATTCGTAATCTTTTCAAGGTTAGAATGTTGGAATGAAATAATACAAGGGATTTCTCTAGTAAAAGAAAGAAAAATTACAAAAAAAAAAGAATAAAAATGATTTCACAAGAAAAATTGAAACCAGTTGAGAATTAGAAAATTGATTTTGTCAGTTTGAAGGAATTTTCCTTTTCCTTTTTCTTTTTCTTTTGTTTAACTGGGATTGAAATTAATAGGATACTACTTTTGTTGATATATTTTTCATTGGTTCTTCTTCTTCTTCTTTTCCTTGTTTTTGTCTACTTTCTCCCAGGGATGTTGTCATATTATCCAAAGCTTTATTTCATGATTGTTATATTGTCAGTGTCACAAAACTCTATGGTTAAATGTTTAAACATTACAACACAATATGAGAGTGGGTTAATAGAATTTTATCGAGAATTTTATAGCAGCATTTGAAATGACGATATAAATTGTTGGTATGTTCATTTTTTGTATATACATATGTAATTCGTCCTTTTCTTATATATATATATATATAAATATAACTCTCTCTCTATACAAACACTTATGCACATTTTATTTATGTTTCTTAATTTCATAATAACTTGATTGTATTCGGAAAATGTCTTAAATAAATAACGAAAATGCTCTTTCGAATATCAAGAAAAATGTGCCGGGGGTTTGATAGAAATGGAAAAAATAGATGGAATATAGCCCATATGTGATTTCATTTCAGAATAAAGTTGAACCCCGATTTTATCCCCTTGTTAGACATTTTCACTTCTATATAGCAACGTCTTTGGAGTTTTACCATACTCTATATATATATATATATATCTTTGAACACACATACACAAATTAAAATGGGAAATGAAAAAAGAAAATAAGGGGAATAATAAAATCTTTCTTTTAGCCAAAAAAAAAAACAACAAGAAAATAATGTATTTTGGCCAAAAAAAACCATCATGAATGTAGAACAGAAAAACGGGAAATTCAAGGGAGAATTTCCCGATTATTGATTCGTAGACAACTATAGAATTTTTTTTTTTTTTTTTGTATTTCTTCGATGGGATCAAGTGAATGGCGGGCTACATGGGGATACTCTATCTATACACAAACTATATAGATATATCTACTTGGAAGCCGAACACGCTAAAGGAGATTATCCTCTAGCAATAAGAGCAAAAATGATATGAATCATCATCCCTGCGCGTACTTCTTCAAAAAAATATATTGTATGTAGTATAATACATTCGACCAAATAATATTAGATATATTTTTTTATTGTAGGGCAATGAGGTGGCCAGTCATTTACCCTCAATACTTGGATTCCCTTGTGGTTTGTTTTTTTTTTTTCTTTCTTTCTTTCTATTTTGCTTGTACAATCAGAAAATAGTGACTGACTTGGAAATAAATAAATAAATGGAAATTGAAGGCCTCTTATTCCTTACATCTATATATATATATATATTTTCTTTTCTTTCTTTCCTTTTTTTTGTTACCTAAAATTGGTTTTCGGGTATTGTTATATTAGAAATATACATAAAAGAAAAGGAAATTGATACATTAAAATCAGCGGTTTCTGTTACGATCATTTTGTAAGCACTAAAAGGAAATTTTCTTATAATTTAATATAAAAAAAAAAAAAATTGTATTCGGACAATTTATATGTGAATTGCATTTTATTTCCTTGTCCTGAATTATCTTGGAAAAATAGAAAAACTTTATGAATTTTTTTTCTTGAAATATACGCGAGTATTATTGAATGAGATCTGCAACTAAACGGTTTCATTTATTACTTGATTGTTTTTTTTTTTTGTGTCAATTCAAGAATAAGGAAGTAATACTTGAGTGCTTGTTGCCTCTTAGTTCAATACAAAATTTTCGTGAAGATCTTTTTTCTGTTTACATAAAATTGTGACGAATCGTAAATAACGGTCGTTTTTCATGATGACTTTTATTTATTTGTACTAAATCATGTAAGTACTCTTTCTCTCAATTGGATTATCATGAGTTCTTCTATTGATCTGTGTATATATGTAGTTTGTTCGTCTGGGACTTTAAAGGTATTATTCCATAAAGGTTTAAAACATCTTTTTAATGTCAAATTTTTTATTCACTATCAAAGTTAAAATTGAGGAAAATTTAAAATCCTTTCGCACCATGGGAAATCACATTTCTTTACAGTCAAACTAAATAAGTCCGTTAAAAGAATGAACAGAATTGAATTGTTTTCGAATTGAATCTTTTTGTCTGATTTAAAAGAAATAATGAAATTTAAAAATGAAGAAATTTAATAAAATGATATTTACAAAAATAAAACTAAACAAAAAATGAAGGATTATTATAGTTCCTGGGATGTAGAAATAGTCTAGAAATACTTGCCCTGAATAAATGTTTGTCAGAAAGTTCTTTTTAGTAAAGCAAACAACCCTTCTTGACATCTTATGTCATATTGCTGGGCTTAACAAACAGTGACATAATATTAATACTGTTGAATATAAAAAAATTCGTTTTTTTTCTCTCTATGAAAATAGATCTTTGTTTAAAGGGCGTATATAAATTTAATAATTCCATTCAAGTTCTTGAACACAGGACATGTTTGAGGATAGTGAAATATGTGTGTTTGTAGGTTCATTTATTCTTTCAGAAATAAAATAAAACTTCTAGAGAAATGTTTTCATCTTTGAAATATAGCCATTTAAGTTTCTTTTTCCAGTTTTCTCTTTTTTTGATTTCCCATATATAACTGTTAGGATTTATTTATTTCTTTCAATTAAAGTACTTTAATTTTTCCACTTAAATTTATGAGAAAAACAATTGGTATACCATATTTTTTTACTTTTGAATAAGTTTATCAATATTTCTGTCTTTCTATAAGATATTATATTGTTTTAATCGGCTTAGTAAATTGCTTCCTTACATGCTACGGAAGTATATGTAGGTACTTTGTTTTTTTTGTGACGGAACTTTATAAGCTAACTCAAACGATTTTAAAATCGTTTCGTAAAAAAGTTTCTTTGATCACCACAAATTGCGTATAAATTTCATATCTGGGGACTGAGGAAATTTCCCTCCCTAAAAGGTTTTGCAGTTTCATAATTTTCCAAAGAAAATATTAATATAAAACCCCTTCCCGTAATAGAATTTCTAACAAAACATTAAAATATATATACAAGGGTCGTGTTGTTAGTCTGATATAATAATTGCATATATAGAATTAGGAACGGTATCGAGGAATTCAAGGAGGTGAAAAAGTATGTATTATTATTTTAATGTTTTATAATATTTATGTAAAGAGGGTTAGGGTATTTTATTTTGTATTAATTTACTTGATAGCATTTCAATTAAAACGAAATTGAGTGCAACATCAGAAACATTTTTTTTTATACGTACATTATTTGACTCATATTACAGAAATTGAAACTGAATGTTCATTTAAATGTTGTACATATTTAAATAATTAGATTTCTACAGTTTAAAATTCAATTAAGCATTTTATGGTTTAGTTAAAATAAATGAAGTCATGGGAAACCTGAAAAAAACAAGTGTTCTCATTGGCTTAGTTGGTCAAGCCTGTACAGATGATTCCTGACTTTATCGATTTCACATTTTTTCCTTAGTGGTTTTCTACAACATAGAGTATGGGTGTTTCTTTGTTTTTTAGATTCATATCGATTCTGCTGCTTTATATTATATCAAAAAGCATACACTACAGTTGTCAACTTATATTCTTATATGATCCATATTTTCAGTCGGCAAACAGAATATTACGTTATTAGTATTTGTAAGAAATAGTGTTATAAAAACACATGTATTTACAGTCTTTTTTTTAGAAACACTAATGATGAAATATATTTCTTTTCAACCCTGCAATGGTGCCAAAAACTTATACACAAATAATTCTCTATTTATCTTTTCCGTGCACAATTTCATGATTAAATTCATTGCAACTATACTTTTTCTCTGCAAAGATTATCAATTTTCCGCATTGTTTTTTTTAGTAAACTTGGAAATTCTCCCGAATTAACTCTGAAGGAATGACTTTATATGAAACTATATAACACGCTTGAATGTGTCAAATTATTGCGATGGTACTGTATTTTTAATTTGAAGTGATATATTTGCCCATTCATAAGTACTACCATTAATTTTGCTATCAATGAATTCCGGAAGACGTATTTGTTTTTTTTCCTTCTTCGTAAAGATTGTGATCTTATTTTGAAAATTTCTTTGAATTATTTTCGACATAAATTTCAAAAATTATCAAAATTTTTTGGAATCTCTAATTTTATTGTAAGATTTGAAAGCCTCAAATAAATGAAATGAATGAATTGTAAGAATTGAATTAATTTTGAGTGTTGTTTGAGAAGAGACGTTGGTCTTATTATGATGTCCATATTGTTTATCGTGACAGCTAATATTTATCAATCTACTATCAATAAGCTTTTATATTTAATAGATGACATTAAAGTGAGGTGTCAAAATCACATCTTGTTATTGGATTGAAAATGTTGAATTTTTTACTAACAAAGCGGTATTTACCGGAACTGTTACTTTTTTGCTTCAATCTAAAGAAAATTGCCGCTGAAAGTTATAGCGTATGGTGCACATGCTCTATCTGAAATCACAATAATAAACGTTTATTGTTGCCGACAACAATTAAATAATTTAAAGTGAAAATCTCATGTAAAACGATCAGAGTATCCAAAAAGACATGATAAGGCGATTTTGTAATGTGCGGTCGATCGTTCTCATGTGAATGAAACGTCGGAAGCAATTCAATATGTTATATAATAGAGAGATTTCGCCATCTGATTTGTTTATCACTTGATTCGATCGTTGTAGCATTCATTGCATTTTTGAACAGTAGCACTTCAAATCTTATGAAGATGTTAAAAAAGGCATGAATGGATTGCTTCCAAACAAAAATAATTTTTGATTTTATCACGGAATTTATTTGTTACCGAAAAGATGGGGAAAACTTGTAGCTAACGATGGAACACTTTCAATAAAATATAATGTTCCTTTTCTTCTTTGTCAGAAAAACGCTAAAAATTAATTCAAGTGCCCAATATAATTCATAGAAGTTTTCATATAAGTTTAGGTTAAGGGTGAACACGTTTCCAAATGTAATGAGAACCAAAATTACGATAACATTTATTTCACATTGTTTTTAATATGTCTATCAGGTCAAGTATTTTTTTTTTTTTTTAGGAATTTAATGATTTAGTATTATGTCAAATGAGAAGAACAAAATTATAATATATTTTTAAAAACAATTTGGTTTTTTTTTCCAAAGACGTAGTTTGAGTAAATAATATCTTATAATTAAGTTTCTACGAATTTGCACATTGAATAAAACGCTTATACTTGAAATAATAAATTAGCGACCCCTTTGCAAGGAAAATAATCAAATTGTTCGATGAGGGTTATCAACTTATTTTCCAGCAGGCTTAATATCGAAGAGGGGATACACAACTTAACTGGGTTATAGACGTAATAAGGGTATATAAAATAATATTTTTCTTTTAAAACTCGACAGGAAGTCTTTCTTATCAACAAAATCGAATGCTGGTAAATAGGATAAAATATGCAACTGTTCAACCAAATACGTAATTAAGTTCTTTTAGGAAAGTTACTACTATATCTGTGCATGATTTTAAACAGTTGTACATTTCCATAATAAATTCTGATGAAAGATTCGACCGATCTTTCTAAAGAAGCAGCATGCTGGATATTTAAAATCGGGTCCACAATCAACCCTTCTTGTATTTTATATTGATTAGGCGATGACTAAGTTATAATGCTATAAATTATGTTGCATTCTTATTAGATAGAATTTTTTTTTTTTTTAAAATTCCATTTCAGGAATTATCATATGTGTTCACGCATTTAAAAATATATGCGTCTATATTCTAAATAGGGTTCCATATGAGTTCATTGACTTTTTCACGATTTTTTCATATAAAAACACATTTCAGACGAAAGTAAAATAAATAATAATAATAAAAAAAGAAATTTAAATTTAATTCTTCAATTCCACTTTGGGTTATTTTTACGGGTGTGTCATTTTATAATGTCCAATCGCGGGTTTTTCTTATAATATTATCCAATATAGTTAATCATAAGAACATGATAAGTACATATACCCAATTTCTTGAGTGTAGCTTTCAATGAAGAGCAGCATATCAAAAGATATTTTTATGTTCAATGTTATGATTTTGCTTGTGGCCTTTATTGTCATATGTCATTTTCTATAAAAACAATCTAATTCAAATATATATGTATATATAGAGAGAACCGACAAAAATATTCCATACAAGTTATTATAATATATTAAAAGTAGGGCGGTTAGGTGAATATAGAGGATGAATTGAATATGATAGTGTGGTAAGATTTTGATATGCCTTTAAGGAAAATTGTTGTTATATCATTCTTGTGTCAAAGCAAGTTTTTTTTTCTTTTTTTATATATATATACTCAAAGATTTTATAAAGAATAGCCATTTTAGATATGAAAAGATGCTATGAATGAGATATCACAAAAAGTAGAACAGTTGAAAAATATATAAAAGAATATATAATATATAGATAAAATAACTGACATGTATACATTTCTATATATATATGTATGTAAAAGATAATTTCAAAGAAAATTTCAATGAAAATTTTATCTATCCCAAACCTCCTGAATATTTTCCTTAGAAAAGTCAAAAATTTATCAAACTTGAAATATCTAATGTAATCAAAATCTAATAATAAATAACATTTATTAACTAAAAAAAAAAAAACAGGTTGAAATTATTTTCTAATTAAATTTTCTTCAATATACATATTGTACATAAGGAGGTACATTAAGGTCATGTGTCAGACAAAATTGTAATTCATATAATGATACTTTAGTGTAGAACGAGGCTAAATGGATCCTGACGAAAAGTATGATCGTAGCATATCCACATTTGTTTGTGTATATAAAATAGTGTTCTTATCAGCTGACTTTTTAGTGGCGAATTTTCATATTTTACTACAAAAAAAGTTTCGGTTTAAATGAAATCTGGAAACGTTTATAGAATGAGGAAGATGGTGATTTTGATGTTTTATAAAAAGTATTATGAAAAAGTTCACGTCACAGCTTATTGCACCAAACCAGCTATGTCAAACCAACGGTCCAGTTAGGGTTGTTTTGTGGCACTTCTAAATATATATATTAAATTTTTTTTCATAATTTGCATAAAAAGTAAAAAGTCTAATCTAATCTAACCTAAAAGAAATGTTGTGATTAAATTTTAGCCTATTTTTATGTGTGGTGCAGCTAAACTATTTCGGTTGGACATAGCTGGACTAAACAAAAAGCAACAATATTTTCTACAATATCAAGCAAATCACTTTTAAAAGTATAACATCAAAATTTTAAAGAAACAAGATTGTTTCAAAAAATTCCAATAAAACAAAACAAACATTTAGCCTCGCTTTACCTTACTATATTTATTATTTAACCTGTTAAAAAGTCAAATATGTTAAAATATATATATATATATATATGTAAAGAAACTATAAGAAAAACTTTTCATATTTAAATGCGACCGGTTGTATAAGGGCAAAGTTTTGGGACACAGCCTAAATTTTTATGATTGTCATGAATATAATATAAGACATATAATAATAAGAAATTTTTTTTTCTTCTTGATCAGACCATAATATTCATCTGCATAAACTCGAGACTACAATGGCAGTTGTGTGTAGTGTTGTAGTCTCTCTTTCCATTTCCATTTTCATGGTTTCGGATGGATGAATACTTTAATAGGTTCATATATTATACATTAATTAATCAAATTGTGGATATGTCAACCTCCTCTGATGGTTTTACGAAAATGGAATCCAATTAAACCATTGGTCTATAGAATTTTTGTTTGAGGCTTTTCTGATTAATAATTGAAAAGTCGTTTCATGAGAATACGAATTTAGTTTTTTTTTCTTCTTCTTTGTAAGGTATTTAATTTTCAAATACTGTATTTTGATCATATGTATATACCGGGTGTGTTGATATAACATGATTTCATTGGATACATTTATAATCTGTTTAACATACTCATAAGTATGTGCATGAAAAGATATTTAAAAACAATTTTTATATCTTTATTAAAGTAATACTTATCTATTTTGGATTATATTTAATATGAAATTCGGTTGCCCATATTTTCTATTATTAGCTGACATTTTTGTTATCAGGTTTCAAGTTACTACAGCATAGACCATGTTCACAATTTTTCCCAATCCTTTTGTTTTTATTTGCTTTTCTTGAACGTTTTGTCTTCATGATCCATCATAACATAATATAAAAATAATCCAACATAAAGAATGCCTGATAAAAAAAAATTCTCTTAAAATCGAGTTATTAGCCAAAACACTTAACTGCCAGTTGATTTGTTTACTTATTAAAATTTCAATATTAACAATTTTTTGTCCAGCATTCTTCATCTTTGAATTATAAATGGCCATTTAAAAATTTATGGTTATTTCGTGATATATAGTATCTCATTTATAACGGTTTTATATAAAAACACCCTGTAGTTATTAAGTTTTATCGAACACCAAAAATTCCCTATCATAAAAATAATTATAAAATATTCTCTGCAAGAACGGTATCTATTAAGTTTATCGAATTTTAAGCTTACTATAAGAATTTCTTTTATGTTCTATCAAAATTTATTCAATTTCCAAATAAACTAAAAGTAAGAATTTTTTAATGTGAACACATTTATTTTTATGAGAAATTTATCTAGCTTTAAACATCTTTAATCTTTTCTTGGGTGTTTTTCTTCATTTTTTTTTCTGTGTCAATATAGGCAAGCATGTATACATCAATATTTTTTTATTTTTTTTTTTATTTTTTTAAGTTCTCATGTTCTTTATATCAACCCATCCTTTCTTATTATAAAACAGAATGAGACGAAACAGGCTAAAAATTCCATTTGCTCTTTGCCATTCCATATAACCACCTTATCTAAATAGATAAGTGCAAGCATTCGAAACGGATATAGAAAAGATATCTAGAACTTCGGAAGAAGGAGGGGAGTTTGAAACAAGCTAAGAAAAAGTGTTTATAACACCAGACAAGAGCTTTGTAACACGGTTCCTTTTTTTTCACTTAGCTGTACAACGACATGTTCTTATATCGTCGTCATTTTTTCATCTCTCTTCATCCATATAGTATATATGTTTCATATGTTCACCTTCACACAAAAAACATATGAAGGATAAATTTCAAATCAATATATCCTAATACAAGACATTTTTCTGAGAATCCTTGCAATCCTTATGAATACTTTTCTTTTCATCACTTTCTATATATATATATATGCGAACCCTTCTTCGTCTCAACACTACTGATTTTTATACTTTCCACGACATTAAGTTTCCTGTCTTGTATCCTTAGTCATTTATTTGCAATGACAACGATTCGAGAATGTCACACTTGCTCTTTTACCACTAGAAATAGGTTGACGATGATAATGGGGAATCCATGGGAAATAGTTGTTGATATTTATGTACATATCATATTTTTATATGTATACATTGTATACTATATATGTATATTTTTTATTATCAAGTATTTATGTTTTGTGAATTTTATCCAATTGTTTTATTTTTATAAAATAAAAGAAAAATGTTTACATAAAATAAATGTTATGTATTTGTTCAAGTTGTATTTTAATATTAGTCGACGATATCGTCTTTCAAATTATTAAATTATATTAGTTGAATTGTTGAAATAAATTCATAGGAGCGTATTCTGGGGTTAGCATTAAATTATGAAATTGTTAGAGACATAAATAGTGAAGAACTCAAAAAAATATGAAGTCGCCAGCGTTGTGGTTCGAGAACTCAGTATACTTGATTACTAAATAACAGGATTTCCAACAAAAACATTGATTTCACTTCGTAAAGTAATTCATGTTATATTCTAAAACAAAACAATTGGATACATTTATAATATAACTTAAACTGAACATCCACAGGATATGATTAAGCTACAGTTTAACTAATTAGCGTCCAATATCCTATTTGTAAGACACAAGGATTTAAATTTGGTTGATAATTTTAAATTTTAAACCATAATTTCCATTTTGATTGACAGTTAAGGCTACAAGGACTTGAAATTTTGCATCATATATGCTTATCAAGATTCCACATGCATTGACGTAGGATTTTTTCAGTTTGATTAATCGTTTTGATATTAGACATTCTAAATAAAATTGCCTTCGAGATTTATTATTCTCGTATAACTTTCTATATTGCTATGTCCTCTTCATAATATATAACTAAATTAAAGTAATGTGCCAATTACTGAAGTAAAGAGAAAAAAAAATTAATATTATTATACCTAAGACCTATTTGAAGGCAACAAAATTGTATACTTATATACATAAGAAATCATATATTTCCTTATTAAGTAATTAACGTACAGATTACTAGAGTTTAGTACGGTAATGATAAGTTCTTTTTTTTTATGTACTATAAGTTTCTAAATATGGAAGAAATTGGTTGTTTTTTTTTGAAAATATTTTCGAAATGAGATAGTGAATTTTTATCTTTATATATGCTGCCTTCCTTTGGATAATAATAAAATTGTACTACTTACAAACATTTTGAGTTTATAGTAAATATAAAATAGGTAAATACATGTACTCTCTCACTTCTTGGCAATGTAATATGCAAAATTACTTCTATCTTACTACGTTCAAGTAATATCGGAACATTGTTTTGTAGTTTTATCAGGAATTTCTCTTAACTGTTCAAATTGTTAAGGATATTTTATTTAGGTGTTATGCTTTGTTTGCTTTAAAATAATTTCTTAGAAAAACATTTCAGATTTATGGCATAAACAATTTATGAAATTTGCACCGAATACGTGTACGTGATTTTTTGGTTAAAATCTTACCAAATCAATTTCCACCTAATAAGATACGTGATTTTTTTCTCTTTAATAAACTATAATTACATTTACGTGGGCACCGCTTTCAATTCGTAGAAGCGATAATAAATAAAGGAATTAAAGGTCATGCAAAAAATCGATACTCCTTTGTTGAAAATTAGGACAAATGTTGGTAAAAAAACGTTGTTTTGTATATTCTCCATTTCAATGAAGGCGGCAAATTCAACTAGTTTCATATTATTTTTTGAACGCAGTAGTACATATTTTAATAAGACTATATATGATTTCCAATATATGCTTCGTATATGGAATGTATTTTTTTTTTTATATTGATAAAAGAATCATCTTATTTCACCTGGTTTTATATCTTTTCATAAGAATCAATTTGATAAAATTTCAAATGTATCCAAAAGAAAGAAAACACATATAGTGTGGGAGAAATGTTATGTGATGCGGGTAGTTTTCTTTTTATATCATTCACTTCCGAACGATACCAGTTTATATTTTATCACCATTCAAGGCCATGAATCTGATTTATTACATTTATAGGGACTACTTTTTATGTTCCCATATGTATAAATCTTTTTTATTAGACACTAGTAAATATTTTTGTTCAGTCTATATATATATATATATATATATCGGAATTTTTGGTCTCTCGGATTAAGGAATATATGTAAATGGATTAAATAATATATAAAAAAAAAAAAAACAAATCAATATACATTTGTACAACATATCGAAATGAAAGGAGAACATATTATTATATGTACAATATGGATGGTTAGGTAAATGACCCAAAACAATCCATCCTATACTTGGATAGTCTTTCTCCTATATCAATCATAATCCTACCCATTTCGAAGATATATTCTTTGGCGATATAACTGCTAAGATAAATTATTATTTTTATCATAATAATACTTTTTCTTGTATCTTTTCAGGATCTGAAGAAGTGTTAAAATTTCTTGGCAATGAAACTTCAGTCGATCATTTTAAATTAGTGTTACGAGATGGAAATAGCTTGCTGATTGGAGCGAGGTAAGTTCAAACATTTATTTGGTGTTTTTTTTTATTATTATTTTATGACGAACAGAATATATTTTTTTATCTATTTTAAATTAAATTTTTTTTTATTACTATACATATGTTTTGTTGTGTAAATATTTTCTTCCTATGTTACTACTCATGTATAGTAATCTCTCGATAGACTTTATTAAATTCAAGAAATATTCATTGTTAATGAAAATTAAAACATGTACAGTCAATGTCCAAACAAATGAAGTAAATGAACCTTGTTCGATGAAATTGTTCCATGTTTTAAGTTGTATTTTGATTGTTATACATTTTGTTGATTGATATATGTTACACCTCTGAAACATCATAAATTGTCTAAAACATTTTGCGCCTATACACATAGAAAAACAAAACTCAATTACATGGAATCCAAAAAAAAATATGTTTTTTGTTCACATTCTATTGGATTGTCCGGGAATTTCATATCAATTTCTAGAAGATGACGTTGGAATATATCTCAACATAAAAATTGTTTGACATAAATTGATCCCCGTAATTTTTGTACCCTTTTGAAAATGAAAGACAATAAAATTCATTTTTCGACACTGATGCTTTTCTATTACCAGGAATGCAAAAATCCCTTATAAGCATCGAAAAAGATGTTTCACCTGACATGGCACTTTCCGCTTATCGGCAATAATTTCAGCTCTGGACGGCATTAGAAACCATCTTGAGTAATTTTTACTGAGAAACTTGAGAAATTGTGGAAGGATGAAATTTTCAATTTGTTTGAAAGGTAACGAAAGGTTGTACAACAAAACGATGATTACATAATTACATAAATAAATTCGCATTAAAAATCGTCAGGAAGTTTTCGGACAGCTCAATATAATGGTTCATAACACAAATATTACTTTCTTATAGTCACCCTTAATAATAATTTGAATTATATTAATTGTTATAATTAGTCGAAATTTCAATTTGATTCAATAGTATAATGTGATAGCGTTATTTTAGCTGATATTCAATGAAATTTATGAATGGATTTATCATACCAAATCATAAAAAAAGAAAAAAGTTGTACTTTCTTCTATTTCCGTCGATACTGATTTAATTGTTATCAAAGACTGTGCTAGCAACAATTAAATTTGTATTAAAAATGATTTTACTATTTCTTCTTAGTTCTATACTCTTTGATACAACATTATGTTCACACCCTTCAACATGACAATGTTTCTTACTATGTTTGCATTTATAGTACTTACTTATAAATTAAGTGTTTTTAAAGTAACTTTTTAAAATCTTTTTTTTTTATCTTCTAATATTCTCATGTCTGAAGTAGACTTTCAAAACTTAATCGGTTTTCTCTCCGTGTAGCACAACGTTATCCTCTGTCAATAATATATACTAAATATTAAATTGAAAATCTTGCTTAGCATACATTTTTAGTACAACAAAGACAATAAATATATTTTTAAGTACCTGATCGATGTAAATTTGCTTACATAAATATATTCCTTTTGAAAGACCGAATAAAAGTGAATTACAATATAATTTAGCTATTATTATATTTAATAATATAAGAATAAAACAAATTTGCGGAAAATTCACATTTCCTTTGACAGTTTTATAATAATTTTTGCTTTATATACGTTGATGGATCAATTTTATTCGATTTGATTCGAGAAATTATATAACTTTGATAAATAAATAACCGATATATGAATTTAAATAGTATTTAACCCTTTAGAGAAATCACCGGAAAGCATAGTGCCACCCATATAACAACTGTACCACCACTGGTTATTTAAATTTACAGTTTTTGGGCACTTAAACATTACCAAAAAAAGAAATCTTAATTTACGTAGCTTTCGGATAATTCAAACAGCACAGAAACCAAATATAATTAGTATTTAAATGTTAGCGCCCACCTTTCTTTTAGGAATATCAATTGTACATAATAATGAGGTCTTTCCTTTAACAGCAGGCATAAAATTCCAATTTAAACAGGTCGATTTTATTATAAGACACTATAAGTAGCATATCTGAATGTGCTAAAAGATTTTTTTAAGAAATTTGTTTGAAGTTCTTCCCTAAAAAAGAATTGTTCAAAAGACGAAATTAATTCGACCTATTTTTTTTTTTTTACAAAAAAAAAGTTCAACGATCGTCATTTAATATAAGTTGATGTTGATACATAGCTATTTGGCCTTAATATGCAATTACATCATAATGTCAAGTAATCATCTCATCAAAAAAAATTTTTTAATATATTTTACTAGTTTAATCTTTTCCAGTTCATATTTGCATGACACTTTTTTTGTATGTCCAAAAGTAACATTTATTTTTCGAGGGGTTCTTATTTCACGCTATTTCTTTTAATATATAAAGTGTGCGCTTTGGTACGTGGAGTTGGAGATCTTGTCGCAATTGTGTCGGTCGTACCAAATCACACTGGGTAGGCAGGCGTGTAGGACTTGAATTGAATTAAAAAAAATTGTTTTTATACTCGGTATCTTTTGAGGTGGGTTACGTTATATCTGAAATATAATAGTTTTAAAAAATTATATATCATCGTCAAAGTAATATCCAGTTTATGGTATTTTACTAAAATACCAAAATGTACACACAAACGGGATAATTTTCATTAAAATTCCATGCATAAGGGCCATCATTAATATGGACAGAACGTATAAATGAAATTAATTATTAATTTTAAAATAAAGTAGATGATATTCATAGTCACATATAGGTTTAAATTTTAATGTATATACATTCTGTTTATTAGAAACGTGTTTTTCGTCATTATTAATGTAAAAACATATAGAAAAATTTCATTTCTCCAATCTTTACTTTTTGGGTGGGTTATACAAATTGATCAATTGATCCTTTGAATAGTTAAATCAAAATTAAAATTGAAATCTGTACAGGTTTAGAAGATGTCAAAAATTATCCTTCTTCAAAATCGTATAATTACGATGAAATTGATCAGTACAATCATTCGAGGACAAAACCTCAAGAAAATTAAAAAGGATTTGAAACTTGGATAATGAATTACGCTGAACATATAGCCTTGTATCAAATATGTGAACTGTTCAAGATACTTACGATAATTACTAATGTTTATAGCTGATAAAAAGATTTACAGGCTAATTAAAGCAAAGCATAGGCAGTTCAATATGTTTGATAAATTTGTTAGGTTGCTATAATAATTGGACCGTCTATGGGCAGGATTTGTCAGACTGAATCTCACGAACTGGTTGGAAAAAGATTAAAATGCTTTAACTTGTTGGAACTTTTTGAAAACTAGTCAAGACATTTTTACTATACATGTTCATCAGTAAGTTTTCCAAGGCAATCTTGACAGCCTTTACGTATTCCTGTCGAATAAAGTAACTATCATTGGATCTTGAACATACCCCTGATTTTTTCATATATACACTTTTAATGAACAGATTGTTCTTATGTACACTAATGTTAATTATTTAATAAAAAAGTTGGTTAATGAAAAATTACAACGCACACGGGTTATTATAGAAAAATTGAATCAAGAACGGATATCATTGAACTGTTGCTTTATATATTCTGTACCCACTCTTTATATATTTTTATTTATTAATTTTTTCAAACCTTTTTGTTTCGCATACCAACTATGCATGCTTTTTTATGCTTTTTTTTTTTAATGTCATTATAGTTTCATATTCTCTCCAGTTAAAAGTGATTTTGCAAAACATGAAAGCTGTTTGGTCTTCGTAATTAGTAAAATTCGTTAATTATGCTAATTACTATAGTGTATTTGTCGTAGACATAACATATTGTACTTGTACTATATAAATGGATGATATATAATGTGAAAATACGTAAACGAGAAAGTCTGTATGTTTCGAAATAATTGACTTAACGTCATACTGACATATATGGGGATATAATTCAATTGAATTCATAATGTTGAACCTTTCTTTCAAAAATTTTGTGTTAGCCGACAATAAATATTCATATCGTCTCATATTCTCAACTTATATATGAAAGTAAAATTTTCAATTTAAATGTTTTCTCGCCATTTCCATCTCCAAAAAAAAAAAAAAAATGTTTTGAACAAAATGAAAATTTCGTATTCAAAATAGGCTCTGCAATTCATCATCATAAGACTTATATGTAGTATGTACAACCTATACGTTTGTTGCATAATATCATAAACATATAATTTTTTTTTTTTGACAAATTATTGTCCAACGGAAATATGCAATATATACATATTTCTCTTTCAATTATTCATATATATATATATTTATTAGATATGTGCCACGTAATGCGTGTCTATCTTGGATTATTGTAGATTTGGAATGGTATTAGACAGCATATGTAATCTTTTTAGTAATAGATATAGACAATAAAATTATAAAAATTATTTGATCAAAGGATGAAAATTGTTTGACGACTATATACGCTTTCTTTTCTAGGCATAGTTGATCTGGGTTCTTTGACAATAAGATTACAAACAAATACCAATTTGGTTGATATTAAATTGAACAAAATATATGAAATTCTTGAATAAAATTGTAATATATTTTTCAATACATGTATGTAGACTTAACTATGTACTAACATATTGTATACCGTATGGTAAATACTACCAAAAATTACAATATGAGTTGGTTATTCCTTAACTCATATTGATATTGCATTTTTAGCATAATCTGTTGGAGTATATCGAAGTTATAAAAGAAAACCAGAAGGATCACAAAGTTTTGTCATTTTTATTTTCTTCGTTTTTCGAATTAAATTGGAAAATTTGTCGAATAATTTCATTTAAATTAATTATCTACTTTGATTACATAAAAATACGCTACTAAGTTAAATTTGAATAAAATCATTCTAGCAATAGGGAAGAAAGAAATAGTTGTTTGAATAAATATTCCTGTCCATAAAGTTTTATCGTTATTTTTGTTAAGTTTTACAGATATACAAAAATCGATGCACCGGTTTGAATGAAATTTGTAGAATACGCTATTAGGTCCCAGGTTCCCTCTTAATTAGAGCAGAGTTGAAGACAAGGAGTTATTTCATTGAAGTACAGATTTTTTAATTATGAATCTGATTTCTCCCATCAAAAAAATGACAATATTTTAAGTTTCTATATGTTTTCTACAACACAACATCGCTCATATAGAAATTTTCCATTAATTTAATTTATTTATTACTTGTTAAAAAAGAACCTGTGAAAATTTCCCTTGAAATTTTTTTTTTTTTTTTAATTAATATCATAAATTTTCAATATATGTTTCATAAACCTACTATATTGTTTTTTTTGCTTTTCTCTTTTCAGGAACGTAGTATATAATTTAAGTATATACGATTTAACAGAACAACGACGTTTGGTTTGGTCCTCACCCGAAGATGACGTTAAGATGTGTGTTGTCAAAGGAAAGGATGAGGTAAATATCGATTAAAAACAAAATAAGGTTTTTTGTTAGGAACAATGATAACGGGTTGAAGTAGAAGTACAGGGCTATCCAACTCGTTGTACGATTTTCACAGTCCTGACATTTGTTAACTGTTGACTATTTCGTACGTATTTTTTTATGTATTCTTAGTTGAAATATTTAACACAATTAATCGTTTATCCTGTGCATCTTCATCCAGAGCCCGTTCACGCAAAACCATTTCTGTTGTACGCGAAAATGTGTCTGAAGAGCTAGAAATGTTGATTCCAAGAAGATAACAGCAACTTGGCCTCTTATATGGTTCTTTATGGTGACTGTTGTATAAAAATACTTGGGGCCATATTATACAGGTCATGAAATAATGGCTCTATTACGTGAAAAGTTCAATGACAGTTTAATTTCAAGATTTCGCGTATACAATTGACTACCATGATCGTGTGATTTGACACTGTTAGACTTGGGGTATTATGCGAAAGGACGCGTTTCTGCCAACAATCTGTAAATTCTTGGCTCGTTTAAGGATAACATCCCTAATATTATGTCCAATATAGAGCCCGAAATGTACGAAAAGTCAAAGTAAATTGACACAAGCGGAGCTGGAAGATGACCCGGGGAGGTCATTTGAATATTATGTTCAATATGTTATTGCAAGGATCAAATTATTGATTGAAATGAATATATTTACAAAAACTCAACCAGTTGGATAACCCTATATTATATAAAAAGGAGGAAGAAAAATTAAATTTTCAATACACAAAAGATTCATGTTTTTTATATGAACTTTGACTAGACTCCTTTCAATACCCCAAACAGTGACCAAACAATATTATTATTAATTAATCAATGAATACGATAGTGAAAATTTAATGGTAGAAAATTTTTACAGTCATCATTATAATTAATGTATTTAAAATGTGTTTCGTATAGAATTTAATATTCATAATAATTCGAGTCTCTCAAGAGAACCAAATTCTAAGAAAGTTAATTTCGTGTTGGAAATTTTTTTTTTTTATATTTTCTTGTTTATTTTAATGAAGAACATTAAAAAAAATGGTATTTAAAATTTTTGTTTTTATTTCTTGTAGGAGGCCTGCCAAAATTACATTCGTATTTTAGTGATAACAGCACCGGGTCGATTGCTTCTATGTGGAACAAATGCATTTCGTCCGAAATGTCATTTCTATCAAATTGATGCAAATTATACATTAGAAAGTGAAAAAAATGGACAAGCAGTTTGTCCATATGATCCGAAACATAATTCAACAGCAGTTTTTGCAGGTAAGCAAAAAAAACATACGTATTCAAAAAAATCTCGTTTAGTAGGAAATTGATACACTGCTTGGATTAGAAACAGTATTAAGAAAATGATCACAGTTTAAAAATAAAATGTGATTAGCTATTCCGTAGACAGTCAATATCCCGTTGGTCTCGTCGAATAAAACATGACAACTAAAAGGAAGAACTGACTAGGTTTTCACCGGAACTGCTAAACCGGAAATGATTTATTTTGAGGAAAAATATTATGGTTTCCTAACCGTTAGCTCGATTATAATGAAATTTCGTATACAAGACGGATGGTATTACAGGAACAAATGGTTAAATTTTGAGTGAAAATGTCAAACCAGAAATAGTTTATTTTATTCTCGTGTGGTCACTTTGTTAAATGCACAATAACTACAGAATGGCTTACTCAATTTTATTGAAATTTGGTACAAGGTTAGGTTATAAACCAGATGATGAACTGATTCGATATTGTCGTGTGGTTTACCATACCAGATATTTTTTTTGTATGATTAGTTAGAATACCCTTTAATGTTGTCACTATATTTTAAATTTTAAAATGAAAAAAAAAACCTAATCTTTGTATTTTAAAGTATATAAACGTATATCTGCAATTTAAAAGAAAAAATAAAGACTTCTCCCATATAAAAGATAAGAATAACAAAATTTACTTGAATCCAACGTTAGAGGAAATGAATAATTTAGTGTGAAAAGAAAGCTTCCAGTTGTTCTGACTATGTAATAAATACTATACTATGTGTATATATGTGTACTTGGTGGTTGATAGTGCGGTAAAATTAGAAATTTCTTTTAAAACAAAAGAAAATAACACAGAATGAAAAAAAAATAATTTTTTTATTAGAATTTCTTGGCACCGAGTGTGTACATTCTATTTTTGCCAATGTTTTGTTTTTATGCCTTTACCAACTAGCATTTGTTTTTTTTTGGGGTTTTTTTATTTACTCTAATGTTATTAAATGAGTAAAAAATTCAATGTTGAAATCTGATGTTTGCAACAACATAAAAATCTCTAAACCAAAATAATATGAAGAATAACCCAAACCGTAATAGAATATCGCCATTTTTGTTCCAGAAAAAAAAAACAAAAACAAAAAAATAAATTGTTCTTTTTGGGAAAGAAATTAGTTCTTAATGATATATAATGGAGGTTCATTTGTACACATTATTTTAAATCATATTTTGTTCACTTATTCTTTAATTTATCCTTTCACTATAATGTTTTATAAACTGGTGATATTTATATTAAAAATTTAATCCAAAATTGAATGAATATGATTTTCAAGATAAAAAGAATCGTTACAGTTGAACAAATATTGTTCATATAGGACACCATTTGCATATACCGGGTGTTACCTATATAAGTGAAATTTTGAGATTAGCTGGAGTAATGCGCATTCCATGAAAATTACGTACTATTCCAAGACGCTGCTTTTTGTTTTTATAAACATTATTTTAATCATAATAGCTTGTTTTTCAATCCGGTTTATTAATACTTGCAGTAAGTGGAGTGTATCATTCGTTGGTGGACGCTGGAACGATTCAGTTTCGGATGCACTTGAAAGATTTCTGACTTTAATCTACAATTTGAAGATATTCTTAAATTGAACGTGGGTTTTGGACTGTTATTTAAGTACAAACATACAAGAATTTCCAAAATTACAAAAAGAACTCATAGAAGTAGCAACAAGTAAAGAATTCATATTTCGATTCAAAGACAGCTACCAAAAGTACATAACTACAAATTATCCTGGATTATGGGATAATAGTAGATCAAAAGTTTTGGAAATTTACTCTATGTTTCCTATTCACAATTTGTTACACCCTGTTAAGCTTTCTTTCAAGTGGAACTATACAACTTTCTCAGATTTGTGGAGGTTTATTCAAATGCATTCAAATTACTTCTTCGAATATATATATATATAATATATATTTATACATATATGACAATAAAATGTTGATCCTGTTTGTTAAGCAAAAATTGTTTGTGCCAAAGATATGAGATCATGGAGACACAACAAAAGTGTTCTGCAGTTTTCCACATTTGATATTAATTCTCATAAATAAAAAAAAAACAAAGAAATGGTGCATTCTACATGTCTTGTCCTATTTCTGTACATTGGAAGGAGGAACATAACATCTGGATTATCCAAAAAAAAATTGTGATATTCTTCTTTTATTAAAAGTTTCACATTTCAAAATGAATCTTTTGTGGCTGATATGTTCTTAAAAAAAAGACGCCTAAATACATACAAAAATATTTGGCTTTCTAGCGAATTTATTTTATATACCGTAGAATGGGGTGAATAAGATTGTAAATACAAAATTTGTTACGAAACTTCATAATCCGAACTTTTCTAGTACGCTAGTTCCTTTGGATCAATCTGAAGTACAAATTTGTAACGATGCCTATTATAAGAAAATTTAACGTATTTTAATTCAAAAAGCAAAAAAGAAATATGCAGATAAAGTTGTGAGTATGCGAGAAGTATCACAAAAGCATTGATTCGATTTCACTTACAAAAAGTTAAATAGGATTTTACTCGGTGCAAATAATGCTGGTCTTATTCATATGTATGGCAGAACAAGATATGTTTTTTATGTAATTCCCCATTTAGTAAAGTTGATCAGTATTGTCATTCGAATCGGTTATTCTATCGATGAAAATCTTGGCAGTACATAGAAGAAGTGAATGTCAAAGCAACGACTAGATCAACGCGACTTTTGTGTACATATAATTTAAGTTTTATCACATTTCATAATTCTGTAACACTGAATAAGATATTGAATTCTTTCAAATTATTAATTTAGTCTCCTTTTTTGCATTGATCTCAAGATGCATTCTGGGTATTTCAGAAAGTAGTTGATATAGACTTCTGTCTAAAACATCGTTATATTAAAATCAGAAATCCAGAAACCAAGCCAAAACTGTTTGCCGAATAAGTAATGCAACATCGATGCTTCTGGTTGAGGTCGATCTATAGTAAACTAAACTATTATAGATTAGAGGCTGACGTTTTGCTAATCGTTGCCGTTGTTAACTAATATTTACTTAAATAACTTCTTCACGGCACTGAGAGATACCCAATGATTGATTCAATTCACACCATTCTACGGTATAGAAAAATAAAATTTGATAAATAATATTTTTCCATGATATATTTGCAATCACACAATACAATTGCAGAAAATCAATTGAATTGCGAACGTCATAAATTTATTCAATTTTCTTAATTTAAATAAAATAAGAAGAAAAAAAACACGTATTGCAAATTAAAGTATATTTTATTGATTTTGAAATGAGAGAAGAAAAAAAAATACTTTCATAAATTAAGTTATTAAAATATTGAAAAGAATAATATTTATTGATTTTCTTCTGTTCTTATATTGAGTTTTTTTTCGCTTTTTTGAATATAATAAATTAAATGAGAAATAGGAATTTTCATAATGGTTACTCGTCAAAAAATCCAAATCACGAATTCCTTGTTTTTATTTTGGATTTTACTGATTTTTTTTTTTTTTTTGTTTAATAACAAAAATTCATGTTGACTGCTCATAAGAAATCGGTTTTTTGTGATTTCGTGACATGTAAACATTTCATACATAAGTTAAGAACCAAAATGAAGAAAATGAAAGTAATATTTATTCGATGTAATTTATCGGAACTACATATTTATATAATTTGATCGAATAGAATTTTTTTGCGGAAAGAGAAATAGAATTATTAGTATCATTATTATCATTTTGTATTTGTAGACATATGGTTAATCATATGTTATTTAAAGGTGCTTTCAGATTATCTGTTTTGTCATATGTCTTTTGAATATTTGTAATTTTGTCAAAAATATCCATATGGATACTGTGTGAAACCATTGGGAACATATAGGGACAACAATATACATATAACAAAGATTATGCGTTTTTTTGTTGTCATTATAAATGTTTAGATACTATACATTTGTAATGTCTAATTTTTGACAAAATTTATACGAAAACATATGAGAAAACTGATATTCTGAAGCCATCTTAATGTGTGAGCAGCTCTGAAGCCATTAAGTCTAAAAAAAAGTTGAAGATAATTTATTTTGGCTTTTGAAATTATTATACAAAATATTTAGAAGCCTTAAAACAAAGTATTCTCTGACTGAATATACATATATATGTATTTTCGTGAAAACTATCTGCAGGAAATTTAGAATGGTCTACAATTGAGAAATCAATTCATTTGAAGCTGTTTTTGATAACCAGTGCAAACATAGGAACATTCCAATCATTATGGAGTTCTTTTTTTTTAGTTATTAGGTCCTCTTCTCGGGTCGTGATCTTAAATCTTTTTGGTGGGAATACATTTTGCAAATATGGTAGAATAGATTTTGAGCAGTTTTTATATTGCCAAGGAATAGAACTGTTTTTAATTAAATATTCATATTTAAGATTAATTTAGAGAGGGTTTAGAGTTGTTTTGAGAATTTGTTATGCAAAAGAAAAGGAGGAATCAATATCAATAGCAAGTTAATATTTTTTTTTCAAAAAGTAGAATAGACTCGTTTAATAGACACAAATATTATTAGTTCTAGATCTAGAAATTAAATACATTAAAAATCCTCTTAAATGATTGAAAATGCAATAATTCAAAATGAAAAGATATTCGAAACAGAAGCTTCTTGACATTGACTTCATTTATGATAAGGAAATTGAGTAATAATGAATGATAACAGCTTATCAATATAATGATATTCCCGTTCCTCTCTGTTGCAAGTCCATCATTTTGTATGTTAAGAAATATTTAACATTTAGAACGACATATTTATATAAATTCTTAGAATATTCTAAAGAATTTCTATATATCGATTTTGTATTATTTTGTAATTAATATATTATTGAGTAATTTGTAATTGCAAGGATTTACATTTTCAGTTTATTATTTAATTGGAATTTGATTATATTAATAAATCAATAGTCGAAAGAATTTATATCTAGTTAAGAAGATAATATAGTATGAAAAAAAAAATGCAATAAAGCTTGCTAAAAATAAATATCATCATCTGATGGAATTCCTATTTATATATATTTATATTTTATACATATATATATTTTTTAAATGGAATTTTATGCAATTTTCAGACAATGAATTATATTCGGGAACAGTGGCTGATTTTAGTGGCAGCGATCCAATTATTTATCGAGAACCATTACAGACTGAACAGTATGATAGCTCTAGTTTGAATGGTAAGTAATTTTTTTCTCTTTTTTTATACAAAATTTTAAATCACGTAGTATTTTGTGATGTGTTCTATATATTTGGTTGTCCGGAAACTTCATGACAATTTTCAGAAGATGACTTTGTCGAGAACATTTGACTTGTGTACATATTTGGAAAGAACATATCTTTAAGAAAAAAATTGTTTGAGATATAAATTAATCCATGCCATTTTTGTAGCCTTTTGAAGATAAGGCAATTTCATGTTTTTCTGTTACCGGAAAAAACAAAATTGCCTCACAAGTAACATTACACCTTCAGATTGTCATCACTTATTAAGGTTTTTTGCAAATTTCACGAGAAGAACTTCAACTCTTTCGACAATATTAAAAACTATCTTAAGTAGATTTCTGCTAAGAAACTTAAAAAATTTTAAGTGGATGGAATCTTCAAGTTGCATGAAAGTTACAAAAAAGGTTGTGAAGCAAATAAATTCGCTTAAAAAATCGACACGAATTAGTTTCCGGACAGTCCTAATATATATGATTAAATTTGTATCAATCAAATAGTTCTCAATGTATATAATTTGATAAATGAATATAAGTTAAACCATTTATTTATTTTTTTTTTCTAAACTTTATTTCTAGCTCCAAATTTTGTTAATTCATTCACTCAAGGTGATTTTGTGTATTTTTTCTTCCGTGAGACTGCTGTGGAATATATCAATTGTGGCAAGGTAATTTTTTGGTCAATTTCATTTATCTCTATTGAAATATAGATATCTAATATGAAACTAAAAAAAAAAAATGTCTATTTCATTTAATTTCAAACAATAAAAAGGCTGTCTACTCTCGAGTAGCACGTGTATGCAAATGGGATAAAGGAGGACCACACCTATTTCGTAATAGATGGACGTCATTTCTAAAATCACGATTGAATTGCTCAATGCCAGGAGATTTTCCATTCTATTTCAATGAAATTCGTAAGTTTAAATATATATATTTTTATACATATTATGTACTAGACTCTCTCTAGAGGATTTTTTCTTTATACATATATGTAGAATATCTGTTCTTTTTTTCTTTCACTATGTTCCAATCGAATTGAAATCAATATTTAATAAGTTGAACAAAGAATATAGAGAAAAATTCATTCGTCGATAACATAACTAAAAAATTTGCTATTTCTATGATAATATTAAAAGTAAACAATTTTCTTTTAGTTGTAATTGAATTCATTTTTCCATGATTGATAGTTTTTCTCTATATTTAACTTGATTATTTTCGTTTTTTTTCTTTTTTTCTTTTATCGTCAAATAAAAAATTATTATTGTGTTCACGATTGTTTGTTATACCCGGTTAGACGAAAGAAATCAATTTAAATTTGTCAACGAAACATAAAATTAAGAATGGAAATAAGAACTATTTGATTTTAATAAAATTTTCTTTTATTACCATAATAATAGAGGCTGCCACTAATATCGTAGAAGGACAATATGGTCATACCATGTCGAAATTAATTTATGGAACATTTAATACACCAACTAATTCCATTGCGGGATCAGCGGTTTGTGCATTCTCATTGCAGGTAAATTACTTATTATATTTAGCAAAGTATTAAAAATACATAAGTAAAATTATATATACACGGTTCGCAAATAAAGTTCTGTGACTTCTTCAATATCTCTGCAACTAGAGACGACATCTTTTGATGGGATGTGTCGTTTTAAACCTTAGAGCTGTTATCGGGTAATATTTCCTAATATAACGCTTTGAAATGAAATCATGTTTAATTAAAATTCATGTAAAATTTGGCACAATTTTAAGCGATATAAGCAGCAAGTCAAAGAAAACACGAAAAGTTCCTTTAAAAATCAAGACAAGGTACATTATTTTCTTCAATAGGAAAGTCATCATTCACAAAGAATTCGTTCCACAACTGCTCAAACAGTCACTGGTTATTTTTAATTGGAAGTTCTAGAGTTCTTCGAGTTCGAACAGAATATTGTGAATAAAACAGCTTGTTTTTGTTACACGACAATGTACTAAGTCACAATTCGTTGATTGTATGTCAATTTTTCGCACGAAATCAAGCCTACGTATTGAATTATTCACCGTATTCACTTGATTTAGTACCATGTGACTTTTCACAATTCCCAAAAGTTAAAATTAAGTTGAAAGGATGCTTTTTCGATGGCAAAAGTCATATGTACGTTTTTGAATCACATTGAATCAGAAAGAGATTACTTTGAATAAAGAAAAAGAGAAACTTGAAAAATGTTCTTTCGTTTCATTCATATAGCGACAGTCACGAAACTTTTTTGTCGCTCCATGTAGATATGAACATTTTGAACAAATTCTTCAATTAAGCATTTAGTTAGTATTGCTGAAAAGTTCAAAATAAACTTAAATGCATTAAGAACAGGAAATTTTCTTTCATATAAATTTAATGGTAAAAAAAACTATATATGTACATGTTTCTGCTCCATTAAAAATGAGAATTAAAGTCAATTGTTGAAAATAGTTCAGAGCAAAAAAAAAAAACTAACTAGTTTCATTAAACTTTTCCATTCAATTTTTATTCCATTATAATTTCTAGGACATAGCTGATACATTTGAAGGAAACTTCAAAGAACAAAGTGGTTTAAATTCTAATTGGCTTCCAGTAAATAGTGCAAAGGTTTGTTGAATCTTTATAATAAAAAAAAATTATAAACAAAAAAAAAAGTAAACATTTAATATTTCCTATAATTTATTTAGATTCCAGATCCACGACCTGGATTATGTCATAATGATTCACGAACGCTTCCAGATCTTACATTAAATTTTATCAAAACTCATTCATTAATGGATGAAAATGTACCAGCATTTTTTGGTCAACCAATTTTGATTAGAACAAGTACAATGTAAGGCTAAGCCGTAATTAATTATTTGGTGGTAAAATTGTATTAATAATTAATTATATTTTGTTTCATAGTTATCGTTTCACACAAATTGCTGTTGATCCGCAAATAAAAACCCCTGGTGGGAAAACCTATGATGTGATATTTGTTGGAACTGGTAAGGATAAAACATTTTACTATTTTTTTTTCTCTTCTTGCTATCGTTCTATACGAAAAAAACATTATTTATTTAATGAAACACGTTTTATGGATAATCATATATGGGAGTATTTATTTAGTGTAGGATTTTTCGAATTTATAAAAATAACTTTTTTACTTATATTAAAGAAATGGAAAAACAAAAAATTAAGGTACAATTTACTTAATCATAACCAGAACTAAAATGTGAAAATGATAAATTATGGCATCATACGTAAAGCTCCATCTAATCGAATAGTTTCACCATTAAGAAGTGGATTTTCATAAATTGCTTCAACAAGATGTGCATATTCTGATGGGTATCCTAAGCGTTGTGGAAACGGAATTGTTTTTGCCAAAAATGCTCGAACTTTTTCCGGTAACGCAGCTAACAATGGTGTATCAAACAGTCCCGGAGCAATTGTAACAACTCGAATACCTGCGGTACTTAAATCTCGTGCTATAGGTAATGTCATTCCGACTATTGCACCTTTCGATGCTGAATATGCTGCTTGTCCAATTTGTCCATCGTATGCTGCTACAGAAGCAGTATTGATAATTACACCTTTTTGACCATCTACATTCGGTTCATTTAAACCCATCAGTCCAGCTGATAATCGAATTACATTAAATGTTCCAACTGTATTTATCATTAAAACTTTTGTAAAATCTTCCAATTTATGAGGTAGATTTTTATTAAAATTATATGTTTTAAAAGCAATTCCAGTTCCAGCACAATTAACTGTTAAATCTAATTTTCCAAATTTACTTTTGGTCATGCCAATTGCATTTGTTACATCCTTTTCGGATGTAACATCGACTGGGACAAATAAAACATTATCTCCAAGATTTTTGGCAACATCGTTTCCGTTTGAAGTTACCAAATCGCACAAGACAACTTTTGTACCAGATTTTGCAAGTCGTTCTACTGTTGCCTTTCCTAAACCTGATGCTCCTCCGGTAATAAGTGCGACAGCGTTCTATTAAAATTAAATGAATTTATTCTCTTTTTAGTATATATTAAAAGATAAAAGGATTTTAATTATCCAAATTTAACAATTGCTTTGGGAAAAGAAAGTAATGGGGACATTTTTATTTTCTAAACCATTAATTTCATATTAAGTTTTTCGCTGATTAAAAAAGGTAATCCGACAAATGAATGAATTAAAATGAACTTATATTTTCTCAGGTATTAATTTTTCAAGTACTTTGAACTGTAATATGGAATTATTTATATTTTCCATAATTCCATATGTAACGAATGCAAGTCATTAGATATGATTATTACCTAGAATTTCTGTGTGTACAAAATTGTAAGACCGAAAATTGTAAATATGGTTTAATCTGCATTTGAGGTCAATAACAAAGGATTAATATTGGGTACTTGAATTAATTCTGAGTTCTTTTTTTTAAATAAAAAAGACGCGTTTATTTAAAAGAAAAGGTATATGCTGCATCCATCGAAACAAGTGATAATCAGATGGTAAACCATTCGATCCAATTCGATTGTAAATTACAAAATCACCTTGTCATGTCTATATAGTATTCTGATTGTAGGCAAAGAGAAATAAATTGTGAAGAACCGGGATCTGGATTTAAAAACGCCTGTAACTTCTACTTGGTGTTCGCTTTAAACTGTTGTCGGTAACGGTAAGTCCTAATTATTTTGATAACAGATAGAGCAGGCTCATCTTAAGCTTCACAAGAAACTGATAACTTTAAGCGGCACTTTTCTTCAGATTTAAGCAAAAGGTAACGTTTTCCCGCAAATACAACATTTTCAATTCAATAAAAATAATGTCATATATTAAATATTAAAATTTATTGACAGTACAATAATATAATTTAGTTTTCTTCACAATAAATAATGCCAAATTAATGACTTCGACATCACTCAAAATTAATTCAAGTACCCAAAATCTTCTAATAAAAACTAATTTTTGATATGGGTTCAAAGGTCATATTTCTACATTTATTTGAAAATTATTTAGAATATTTTCTTGATTTTAATATTCATAATATTCACATTTAACCTTTTCCTAACTCGAAATTAGCAAATGTATTTAAATATTATAATAATTTAAATATTTGATTTTGTTATCACTTTCGCAAAAACACAACGTTTCCTATTAAAAATGTCTTTTTGTTTTATTTCAATGACAAAATATAAAAGTTAATTATACCTTTAACATGTTGTAATTAATTTAATGTTAATTAAAATCTTTTTAAATGCAATGTAAATGAAATAAATTTATTAAAAATTATGCCGGGTTCGTGACAAAGCTGTCAAAAATTCACCACCGTAAAACTGTTCTGCGCCTTTCTTGATATGAATCAGAATGAGAAAGAAATATTTCGAATGGAAAAGAAATGCGAAAATCGATGAATCCTATACTAAAGCAATAATGCATACACATTGTACGCATACTATATACGAAAATTGTTTTAAGAAATTTTATGGGAAAAAAAGAGATAAATATGTGTACGCTTATATGTATGATAATGAGGTAGAAAGCGATGGAAAAATACAGGGCGAATCAGTTTTTCGAAATTTTAATAACTAGTGATAGCGCGGCAGCAATAATATCTAAAGATGTTGCCGTCAACCGCAACTTTTGTCGCTGTCGCGGATTTTTTAATTATTTATTTTTATTTAAGAACTATGATAGAAATGGGACTCGTACTTAACAATTAATTTAACTCTAAGATAACAAAAATATCCTGGGTCCCATTAGCGTAAATCAATTTTGCAAATCTTATTTAAATCAGCATATTATGGATATACCTTTTTCTCCTACAACTATTGATTTCTCTACTATCCTTGGGGACCGATTTTATTGAAATTTAACATAGTGGCGTATATTTATGTAACCTACGTAGTAATTAATTTAAATGAAATTTGGTGGACAAAGTTTCCAATTAAATCTGAAACACAAAAAAAAACCGACAAAATTTATGGTCCTCCTGGTTTTTGGTTTATAACTTCATTCCTCCTCGGCCGATTTTGCTGAAATGTAATAACAAATTGAATTAAGGAATAATTAACTCAGATTTTTAATTTCATTAAAATGGGACAATACGTTTTTGAGTTATCTTGTATGTTATCTGTTGGATGGATATGCAAAAATCGATATAACTTTTGTTTGTCTACACTGGTAATGAATGGAAATCTTTCTCCCATCATTATTTCCATACAAAGGTAGTGACAAAACTAATATACCCACTGATAACATGGTAGTTCCTACTAGGGTTACCTGTAATCTAATTATATGATATTTTGCTTCACCATTTGAATTTAAATTGTCGATTATTTTTTTCATTAGATGTTTTTCGTATTTAACGAGAAAAGTCTTTTAAGATGCATTTTCTTTTTTAATTTCTAATAGAAGAACTTTAGATACACAAATTGTAATGAGTTTTCTTCACGACACAATATTACATTTTCCTTTTCTTTTTTCCTTCATTTTATTGTAGATCACGGGAAAGTTATAAAAACAGTTAACGCTGAATCTGCAGATTCCAATAAAAAAGTGTCTTCCGTTGTGATAGAAGAACTGGACGTTCTGACAAAGAGCGAACCAATTAGAAATTTAGAAATTGTTCGTACTATGCAATATGGTAAATATTTTTTTCTTGAAACAATTTATTATTTTCTAATAATTTTTTTCTTCTTCTTCTAATTTCTTAGATCAATCAAAAGAAGGTAGTTATGATGATGGAAAACTTATTATCGTAACAGATAGTCAAGTAATTGGAATTAAACTTCATCGTTGTAATAGCGACAAAATAACAAGTTGCAGGTTAGCTAGAAAAAAAGCAACATTTTATTCAATTTTAAATCAATTTAATTGTATATATTTTAATTTTCATCATAGCGAATGTGTTGCACTTCAAGATCCGTATTGTGCTTGGGATAAAATTGCTGGTAAATGTCGTTCGTATGGTGCACCACGATGGCTTGAAGAAAATTATTTCTATCAGAATGTTGCAACTGGACAACATGCTGCTTGTCCTTCTGGTAATTGAAAAATTTATTTTCATTTCTAATTAAATTGAATATTAATGGATCTTTTAATTTCCTTTTAGGAAAAATGTCTTCAAAAGATGCAAATGTTGGCGAACAAAAAGGTTATCGAAATGATATGGATTTACTCGATTCACATCGACCAAAAGATCAACAAAGTGGTGAAGTGATAAATATTATGCAAGATAAAAATTTCGACGGTAGCGGTAGGATTTCATTATATATTTAATATTTGTGTTTACTATTCAATATATAAATATATATATATTTATTTTTTTTTAATATAATTTGCAAATAGGTAACATACCTATTTTATGCTTTTTATTTCACATACAAGTCTTTTTTTTTTGTTTTTTAAATGTGAAAATATGCACTAATTTTTATGTTTTTGAAATTCTCCCAATATTTATATAAATTGATATGAATATGCATGCTTTTCTCAATATTACATATTATTGAATTATTTAATGTAATTTTGGTTGCATCAAAAAAGAAAAAAAAAATATATTTAATTAATTATATTTATTTGTATATTAATTAATAGAAGCACTAAAAAGTATTATCAAATGATCACTGAGTGTTGTACAGATTGTGTTAAATGTTTTGTTTTTTTGGGTTTTTTTTTTTTTTTTTGTTTTTTTCTTTTCCTTGGGAAACAATCAAAGGTCCACAAATTTCAGCTGATGTTATCACAGCCCAATATTCTGTTGAAACTCTTGTTATGGCAGTCTTAGCTGGTGCAATATTTGCTTTACTTGTTGGATTTATTACCGGCTATTTTTGTGGTAGAAGATGTCATAAAGATGAAGATGATAATCTACCATATCCAGATACTGAATATGAATATTTCGAACAACGACAAAATGTTAATAGGTAAATAATGAGAAAAAGAAAAAACATAATTGAATCAAATATATTTAATATATATTTTTGTTTTTTCTTCTTCTAGAATTCAAGCTGAACCAAAACTTTTACCACAAGTTGAAGAAGTCACATATGCTGAACCAGTTCTTCTACCTCAAGCATCTAGTCAAAATAAAATTCAACATTCACCGAAGAGCACATTAAGAAAACCAATACATCATCATGGGGCGAATTCGGAAACGCTCTTCCAATTCCAGCCAGATGGCTATAATACAAGAGACACATATCGTGGACGTGATAATTTCGGAACATTACGATCCCATCAAGTAATTATATAGTTTCAAAAAATTTTTTGATTTAATTGTTATTTAATTTTTAGTTTTTTATAAATAAGTTTATTATTTCTGATTGTTAAAAAGTTTCAAATGTTGATGTAAATATATTTTTATATTGTTTCTTCTTTTTTGTTTAATTTAAAAAAAAAAAAATCATTAATCAATTCATTATTATTATTATTATTATTATTATTATGCTCAAATTATTCTAGGGTGATAATTATCGTCGAGGTGATGGATTTTCAACGACAAGAAGCGTAAAGAAAGTAAGTGTTAAAACTTTGAAATTGTATGTAAGTAAGGAAATACATATGAATGAAATCCTTTTCGCCTTTTTAAATAATATATAATTGGATAAAAAAAAATAAGAATAAAAATCTGTTTCGTGTGTATTCAATAATGCAAGTAATTCAATAAATATGAGATTGATGTTTTTGTTCTCATTAAATAAGGTGAATTTGTAGCTAATTGTAGATTGTTTTTTTTTTTTTTTAAAGATATGAATTATATTTCATTTAGTTTTGTTTTTATTTTAATTAAAACATTAGCTCATATAATATGAAATATCGGATTATTCAAAAAAGATTTCTATATTCAAATAAATATTCATCAAAGTATGTAGTGTCCGAAATAAGTGGTGATCCGTTGGTGAAAGATCAGACGAGTATAGAGAATGCAGCAGGATCTCGTAGGTTGTTCAGCTTTTGCACGGTTTGTGAATTGTAAATTTCAAATCTTCGCTGGTTTTCCTGATCACTCAACTCATGTGGAATCCATTTATCGAGATTTTCCATGTTCTTGAGATAGTTACCGATGGTTTTTTGCAACACACTTTAAGTTCTTCTGGAAGAGATGTCATTGTTTAATAGAAATCAGCTTACACCAACGCTCAAAGAACGTCATCATTAACCAGAAGAAGCACAAATGGCTTCGCACGAGGGAATTTTTCGAATCATATCCGACATTTCATATTATATGACCTCTAATAATAAGCTTTTTTCTGTTATCAATGTTACTTAGAAGAATATTCTTCTTGCTATTAGTTTGCTTTTGAAAATGTTATGTTATTGGAATTGAAGTAATTTTCATAGCAACAATTTTTCCATCGTAATGTCATAATTGAACTGTGACGATAAGACTCCAGAAAATGTTTAAACGATTTGTGCCGGAAATATAAGAATTTAAAGACTCAACGATTTCATTTCGGAATAAGGTCCTAAATTCAAAATCTCTGGACAAAACAGATCAAGCTGTTGTTGTTTTCCATGTTAGATTTAGATTTAGATTTAATTTTAGGGTGTTCCTGTACTGCGACCTTAAGATCTATTGTACCCCCTTTTTCTTTGGTGTAATAGTTAGGTTAACTTCCCATTCTACAACACCTCCTCCAGGCCTATTTCTCTTAGAAATTTTAGTATCCGGAGTGGATTGAGAGATTGTATCTCGCTTGGAGAGAAGCAATATGCCCCGAGATATTTTCTTCTCCTACGGAGTAATGCCTCACAGTAGGAGAGAATATGCATTGGGGTTTCGTCGTCCCACTCGCAGAATCTGCAGGTGCTATCTCTTTCAAGTCCTAGTTTTTTGAGGTGTGCTTTGAGTCTGCAGTGTCCTGTAAGGATTCCTGTCAGAACTCTTATATTCTTCCTATTAGTGCTAATAAAGGCTTTGAATCTCTGGGAGTTGAATTCCCCAAGGAGATCCTTGGCCTGCCTTAGTCCTGGTTGAATTTCCCAGTATCTGGTTCTTTCTGCCGCCTCTTCTTTTATTAAAATTTCTCGGATTATATGTGGTCCGATTCCACAGAAGGGTTCTGGACCTATGAAGGGTGTTCCTGCCCCTAGTTTCGCCAGTTTGTCGGCTTCTTCGTTGCCCTCGATACCCACATACCCTGGTATCCAGTAAAGGGTAACTTTGTTGTTTTTTCCATGTTAAAATGTTGCTCTGCTCCGGAGCAAGTGACAAATAAAATATGACAATTATACAAAAAATAGTTGTATGTTCTTCGAAATTATTTCCATTGACGCTGGACTGCTTTGAAATGACAATCAATTTTTGTGGTAAAGATTATTGTATCGAAAATTACTTATTGTTAGTTGTTTTAGCTAAAATCTAATTATTTTAAAGAATATTTTTAGAATGAAAGCTTTTTTTGTTTAAATATGAATTGTTTAATAAAGAATGTTGCATAATTAGATGTTATAAAGCATGAAAATAACTAGAAATTCATCTTATTAATAAAAAAAAAAAGTTCAATCTCAATCTCTTAAGCTATTTAACATACAAGTAAACTCGGCAAAAATATTAGATTTAATTAATTTGGCGAAATATGTCTTATCCAAAAATATTAATGTTTTTCTAAAACGACTTTTTTTTTCGTCCATGTTTTCCAGAAAATCCACTTGATCTATTTTTTTTTCTCTTGCATATTGAATACACTTCTTTATTTGACTGTTCACTATTTTAAATATTATTCATATTTATTATTTTTAATTGTTTATATATTATTTCTATTTTCATTGATCTATCAATCGACTACTACTATTTTACTTCTCTTTTTCCCGATTAGGTATATCTTTGAGACGGGAGTGGGGCGGCTGAGACCAGTCAGGGACTCATTAACCAAAATATGGTAATTATTCAGATATATATCTGCTTAATTTGGTCGTAATGACAAAAAAAAAAGTACTAAAAAATTTCTTTTCAAAAAAGAAAATCCAACGAAAATTTTATTAATCCAAAACCGATATTATTATATTTTCTTTTTATTTTGCTTAAAATTTATAATTTTTTTTTTTTTTGTTCACTCAAATATTTCAAAATCAGCTAACCAACGTTTATTAACAGCTTTTTGTTGTATTATTTATTATTATTGATATTTTTTATAATTTATTAAATAATTTTAGTTTATTTATTTTTTTAATCGGATGCCAATATTTTAAAATATATACTAATACAGTTTAATCTGCTAATTGAAATAGGCTTGCTCAAGATCGTAAACAAGAAAACCTAAGCGATTAACGAAAAATTATGAAAAATCGAGAACAATTTTTCATTTCGAAATTCAGGACAAAACACGCACAGTATCAAATCCCCAGTTTGTTTTTAATTTTAGCGTTTTTAACTGGAAAAATGTTAATTAAAAGTAAATTAAAAAAAAAGTACATCACTATTTAACAGTTTTAATCTCTTAACTAATTCCTATCTTTATCCCACTGACTATCTAATTAGTGAGAACACTTTTTTGATATATAGTAGGTATTGTGTTCAAATATACGAAAATAAAATTTGGGAAATTCTGAGAAGACTTCAATGGTCTTTGATTCCAGAAAATAGTTCGTTTACCTTTTTAAAACATATTTTCTCACATTTAAAAATTAATATCATCAATTATGATTGCTTTTCGATATCCTGTTACATTTTTAAGGTCTATAAAATGTTAATACTATATATCACATCCTTTTAGGTTTCTTATCTATATTTTAAATTACGAAAGAGATTTGGTGTACTATATGGTAGATATTCCAAAAATCTAAACATGTTTTGACATTTAGCCACCATATGTACTCGAGAAATGTGATCCTATTAGTAAGTGGACCAATTTTTCTTCATTTATTTATGAAAAACCTTAAGTGAGGATGAATTAATTAACACGGATTAAACTGCAGGCACGAGTAAACAATTAGCAGGTTAAATTGTATATGTTTTTTTTTTGTAAGCGCGTAATTAGACATACAAACATGAAAAACATAGAATACATAAAATATTACAAACACAAAATTCATAGTTAAATTTTCATCGAATATTTCATATATATTGAATAAAAACGGGTCAGCCATCCCGCGCCCTACCTCTAAAATATCAAATCTATTCCACAAAAATAATATATGAAAATATTTTAATATATTTTTTTTTTTTTGTTACAAAAAAGTGTGTTTTTTTATGTTTCCTACTTTTTTTAGTGCCTAAACATTTTAGATTCCAAACAATAAATTTTTAATTTTCCTCTGCCATTAAATTTAGTTGAAAATGTTTTTAGTAAAATTATTTACACTTCATGAAATGATTAATTTTTTAAATAAAATAATTGTTTTTGATTTAATATAAAAATTCCCAAATAAATGAATGTTTTTTTGTTTTTGTTTTAATAAATCAGAAAACATTAAAAATAATTGTATTAAAATTATAAACAAAAAAAAAAAAAGACAAAAACTATAAACTTTAAAGTTTAAATATAAAATATCCATCCAAATTTCACTCAGGGTCTAAACACAAATACACGTAACAGAAGCCTTGGCCGTTTGAGAAGGCAGCCGCCCCGGCATGGTATTGGTAAGTAAAAAGCCTTAAAACGGATACCAGCTAAAATGTCTTAGATTTTTCTGCTTTTCTTTTTTTTGTATGTAAATTCTTTCGCTCATTTTAAGTTTTGTATTTTTCTTCAAATAATTTTGTTTTTATGGTTTTGCTAAAAAGTTTTAAAATCAAAAATTTTGGTTTATGATTTTCTTCTTTTATTGAAAAGCTTTGTTCTACAATTTTTTTTTCGTTTTAATCTGGATTTCTAAATGAATGTTAATAAATTATATTTACGTAGGATTCTTTTTTTTTTAATAACTTAATTTCATCTGATTTAAAAATGTTTGGCTCTAAAAGAAAAGGAGTCTTTAGATATACTGTGAGCGACCAAAAATTATTTTTCTGGATTGAGGACATAACTGAAAGAATATAAAGATTGCGTATGTCGGCCATTTTGTGTGATTTCCTTTCACATAAATAGTAGTGATTTTTCATACAAACAATGTATTTTATGTCTCGTGTGACGTAGGTGCGCAAAAAAAGCAATTTGAAATATGGGAAAGTGTAATCTATATATTCTTTCATTCATGGTTTAACTCGTATTCCTAGTCTGGATCTCTAGATTTTAAATAAAATTCCAGCTCGAATTTGTATATCCTGTTGAATTCGTATTCTTCGAAACTAATTTTCCAAAGAAAGCTACCTCTACAGTTCATATTTTTGTTTTCTCTCTGTTTGAATCCATTTTTTTTTTCATTTACTATTAGTTCATGAATCATGGATGTTTTTTACCGTCTTTGTTCAGCTGAATTTTTATATAAATTCTATATTTCGTATCCCTTTAATAATAAATGATTTACCATCAACGAATGTAAATACCCAAAAGAAAGACAAAGCCATTTAAATATCGTCTTCATTGTATTTGATATTTGTTGTTTAGAAATTTTATTTATCCTAAACATGGAAACAATAGCTATTATTTGCATGGCAAAGACTTTTCAAATAAATGCCATCTGTGAATTAAGAAGAGTAAAAGCTTGATAAAGTCAATCTGAAAAAGTCAATTTTTTAAAAAGAATTCTCTACATTTCTTTTGGAGCCTTTAATAAAAATTCGTTAAATTTTTCGTTAAGATTGTGTTAACTTACTTTGTGAAAATTAAGACAATAATATTTTTTTATTTTTTAGTTTATCTTAAAATAAATTAATGAAACTAGAATGAAAAAAATCAATATTTTTGTTAGTTTGTTTTTCTTCTTCTTTATACATTTTTATTTTCTATTTATAGTAACTCAACATCGTTCCGATAGTCCACAAAATTCAAGTTCCGGATCATCACCAGTAATGTCACATAGTAGTTCTAGTCCAGCTCCACCATCAAGTAGTCCAAGTCCACAAGAGAGTCCTAAAAATTGCAGTTATATATATCGCGATTGATTGATATATAATACAAAATCCATGCCATTAATAATAAATAACACAGAAACAACAAATCATATAACAAATAAACATTCTGCCAATAATATCAAATATAATAGTTATCAATTGTGTAATTCATTACCGAATGAATCAATGAATGATCTCAATGAAAATGCGTCGTCCAGCAATAATATACAAATGAATTTGAACGAAACTAGAAATTTGATAAATGATAAATTTGATATTGTTACAAAAACACCAATACGACAGACGACAACAGCAACAACATTATTTTCAACACAAATCAATGAGAATTTCGCCAATTTAAATCGTAAATGGTCGAATTTAAATCGTCGCCGTCATCATCGTCGTAATAGTAGTTCAGGTGATCCAAAAGAACTTGATATGTTGGTATTGAAATCTGTGGATTGGGATGAAAATGAAAGCTATTAAAACTATGAAAATATTTTTTTATAGTTGAAAGAATGTGCGTGGACAAAACAAATTTTTTTTTTATTCTAATTTTCAAAAATAATTTATTAAAAACGAACACATTAAATAAAAAACAAAAAAAAAACAAAAATTGTATAAATTTAATTAAAAAAAAAAAAAGTTAAACTATATTTATACTAAATTTTAGTACTAAAAAAAAATAAATTAATTAATTATTAAAAATTATTATATAAGTAACAGAAAAATCCATTCGTAATAAAAGAAAACAAAAAAGAAGTAATTCAAAATTATAATTAGATTGATTAAAATTTAAAATGAAATGAGAACATTGTTAGGGATTTTTAAAACTACAAAAAAAAAAAAACGATTAAGATTTTAATTATATTTAAAAAGAAATGAAGAAATTAGTGATCTAAAATTAAATATTCATATTTTAAATTACTTTTAACAAAAAAAAACGACATATTATTTTGTTTTTAAATTATTAATAATTCTAGAAAAATCAATTATTATTTTTTTTGTGTTCTAATTGTTGAAAATGATTAAAAATCAAAAGAGAAATTTTACCTTTTTCTTAATTTTTATTCTTTAAATTAACAATTAAGAAGAAAAGTAAATATTTACACAAAATAAAATTCGTCCGAAATATGCCAAAGAATTTTTTAAATAAAACTATTAAAGTTTTTCTTTTTTTTTTATTTTTTTTTTTTTGGCCAACCTATCGAATATCTAAGCTCTCTAAAAGTCCTAATTTTAATGAAAAGTGCTTTGTATCAAAGTGTAATTAATTATAAACTTCGGAAACTTTAATATTCCTGACGTGTTAATTTTTAATCGATTTCGATACATGCATAAAAATTTATAATCATGCAGAAATACATGCGTATATTCATATCTACGAATACCAGAAAAGATGAGAGCGATTGGAGAATTTTTAAGAGTAAAAGCATAACTTTTACATGCTTAATTCAATGCAATTGTTGCTGCTTTGCTCTAATTGGTTAATTTTTTTAGTTTCTAAGTTTCCGAACTTTATAATTACACTTTTTTATTGATAGATTTTATACATTCAAAGAAACAACATTCGTTTATAAAGTGATATCTACAATTCATATGCATTCTTATTGACTTGAGAAATCCAACTCATCATGGCTAAACCAAAAACATTTACTAAGCTTTGTTCCTTCTATTACATAAAGAACGTAATTTATTATTGAACCAAAGGTATAAGGAATAGATTAAATGAAGCATTCGAATATGGCAGAGTAAAACTCTGAATCTCAACATTCTCATCACTGACAATACTGTCAAAATAAACCTTGTTAAAAAAGTTGTTGAACAGTTCAAAATCGGTTTTTCGAAAGTCGAAGCTATATGCATGTTCCATGTTTATTAACTACACATATCGGACGCTGATTTCATGATAGCCTATATCCAGGAGAAATACCAAAGGAACTGATGGCGTAAAGTATGGATAGATAATTTTAAAAGTTATGGGTTAAAAGAGAGAAACACTTTGTTAATGTAAAATAATTTTAGCAACTCATTGCTTTTATTGCTACTTCTCAACGACGTTGCATTCAAATTGATGACATTGCAGGCCTTTTATATAGTAGGTGTTGACATATCCTACTATAGTAAATAAGCTGGACAGATCAATATCTCCGATGTGCAGAATCTGCGGTAAACACGGGGAAACGGCCGAACACATTCTTTGTGAATCTACTTGTAGATTCAAAATCCTCGAGCAAAATTTTCTAATACCCGTCGATATCACATCTAGCCCTCTCAAGGACGTTTCTAGGTTTATTGGCAACCTAGCGTTCGTGGGAGAGTTCTAGGATTTTTAGGGTACCACAATAGGTCAGTTTTGGGTTTTAAGCCCAGCCCTAGTACTAATGTAATCTAATCTAATAGTATGTAGTACAACAGTTCAGACCTTTTATATACTAGGCGTTGGCATATCCTACTATAGTAGTACAACAGTTAGAAGGACTGATATTATGTTTTTAATTATTTATTTTTGTAATAGTATTTTTTTTTTAATTCTTAATCATTTTCAACATTTAGAATTTTTTTGATAAATACTCATGAAAACGTGATGAGATTATTCCACACACATTAACTAGTATTTTAGAATAATTAAAAATAAAGTAAACTATGCTTAAAACAAAAAAAAAGTATAAATGCTAGATCATTAGATTAGGTTTTTTATTTTCTTTCTTTTAAATGTTTTTTTTATTAAAACTTTAGAGTATAATTCTTCCAAAATAAAAACAAGAATCAAAAAAAAAAAAATAAAGAAAGTTTTGGGAGAACTTTTAGCGGTGATACAATATTGTTTTAAATATATTTTGTTATTTATAATTTTTATTTTAAAAGTTTCAAATATAGTTTTGTGTTCCTTTAAAAAAAAAAAAAAAATTAGTCACCCTTTTTTTGGTTTAATGAATTTTTTAGTTACAATTTTAAAGTGTTTTTGCTGACTACTTCACAACCAATAAGAAGAGATGAATTCCTGATTTGGGATATAAGAAGAAGAAGAAAAAAATTTAACCCCGAAATAATTTCTTATATAAACAGTCTTAATTTCAAGGGTCACGTCACGTGAAAAAGTGACGTGACCTTTAGAAATGAGGCTGTTGAAATTGTGTGAAATCTCCTGAAGATTTTTTTTTTTTAAACTTAACCAATTTGCTAAAACACTTACGAATCCTCAATTAAGTTTTTACTATAACAAAGAAACATTTTCTTTTTTAGTAGAAGTATATAAATTTTCGCTTAATTTAAAGCTACTAAATCACATGATTATGTTTTTTTTTATTACAAAATTCAGTGTTCTTTAATATTTTTTTCTACAAATAAAACAGGCGCTATTAACAAATCTTCTAAAACATTTTAAATTAATATCTGATTTCTAAAACTGCTAATTATACTTAAAAGTTGAAATGATTTTCGATATTCGATATTAAAAACAATGTATAAACAGGCATCTCATATAAAACAAAATTATTTGAACGAGTTATATACATTACTTTCTTTAAAAAAAAACATTTCAATAGTTTTCCTTTTGTATATTAGAATATCTTTTTCTCTGTCATTCTTATTAAATAACGTATTTTTAACTCTTTCTACAAGCTAGACATTTGAAACCGTCGATTTACAGGGCTTTGCGACTAATTTTTAGTCATAACAAATTTGCTACTACAAATATTATGACAGCTGAGAAAATTCGTATTCTGGTAGTAGAGTCATAATTATGTCCAAAATATGAATTTATAAACAGTTTAAACTGTTACAATTCGAGTGAGTTGTCATGGTTATTTGAGAAATACTCTCGAAAATGTTTGTATATGTCTACACAATTTTTTATAGGTTCAAAATTATTTGTTTTGTTTTAAAAAAAATTTTGGAAATTATTCCATATTTATCAATTAAATCAATCAGAGAACAAACATAAAATTTCGTTGTGATGCAAAATATTTTCGGTCATAACTTGTGATCATTTTTTATGACGATTGTGAGTTATGAGCGCGTCAGAATACGAATTAATCTTTAAAAAGAAGCTATGACAGTGGCGTTATGTTATGACCGTTTTGACTGAATAAGCATGTTAATCATAGAATTTTTTTTTTGTTGGAGAATTTGGCAAATAATTGTGTTCTATATGAAATGTTTGTTTAGATATTATTTTTGATATAACGTATTTGCAATGTATTGAAGAAATGAAGTAAGTTATGGGCAAATACATTACGTGGTCTGCAGCTAACTAGGACGTGAAAAAAGAATCTTAAAAGTATATATTGCTTATATGTAATATTTAGTTTTATATTTTCTTTAAATCGGCTATTGTATTCCGAAAAACGCCAAAGATTATTTTAAATACTTTGTCTTGATTGAAAGATATCGTTTTTTTTATACAAACAAATTTATTCAGAACATTTTTTTTGTTTAAATAAAATTGTTTTATGAATTTGACTGAAATTATTTAATGGTTTTTATTTTTAATTTGTTTTAAATTGATTGTGTATTTTTTTTTATTATAATAAAATATATTTGTTTTCTTCTTTCTTGTTTTATCGAAACTCCATAAAACATATTTTTTTTATTTTCACCGCTCATTAATTTTAGTTTTCTTTTTTCTTTTTTAAACCAATTTCATGTTATATTTAACTATATTACGAAAATATATTTAAAAATAAAAACTTTTTTATATATTCTTGATTATTCTTAACCGCAAAAAACAAGGGAAAAAAAATATTTCTTAAAAATTAATGCTAATTATGAGCTATTTGAGAAAACAAAACAAAAATGTTATAAGATTGTTTATAATATAAATTGTACAGAATAAATAAATACAGTTTTTTTTTCTTTTTTTTTTTAATTACAAAAAATTTGTTTAATTATTTGAAAAAAATTAAATGAAATAATGGTGTTTTCTTTCCTCACAAAAAAATTTTTTTTAACGACATTTTGCATACACAAAAAAAATGGGAAACTGTCATAAAAATTGCAAAAATTCTATATAAAGTAAATATACCAATTTGCGGACACTCTATCAACAACATGTTCATTTTCATGACTAGAATATATAAACAACAGTGGATTGAAAGATCGAGTCAAAATCGAGTATAAAAGTAGTTGCAAAAAAAAAATTTAAGCAGAAAAAAAATGCAAGAAATAAAAACTTGATCAAGCCAACAACGATTGAGTGTTCTTTTCGCTTGAACTGTTAGCACGTAACTTGTTTCACAGTTTTGATTCGACCATACAGTAAGTCGTTTCAACTGAAGCTTAAGTTTTCATATGAATGAAACAAGTTACGTGCTGCCATTTTTATGAAAAGTCGAAACACACAAGTTATGTACTACGACTCCTGTTTAAAATGCTTATAAAACAGTTTATCGCTGTTAAAATGTAGTCGAGTGCTTCAGTCATCCCAATTTGGACTCGACTTACATGCATTTCAAATCGTTTAGACTCTCCGTGTATACACGGGGTAACAGAGTAGTTGCAATTGGTTACATTTACTCCATATATATATATATATTTAATTTTTTTTTTTCGAGAAAAGAAAACGCTTTAATATAAGCTATTTAATTAAGATCATAGAAATTTTTAATAATTACTACAAAATAAAGAAAATAACATAAAAAATTACATTATATTTAGAGATTATTAAAGACTATTAACAAAAAACGAAAAGAAAGAAAAGAAAATGAAGAAAAATACGTACACATTTATTAATGATAAATAAATTAAAAAAAGAAAAATATATTACATACAAAATAAAAAAAAGTATTATTATTAATCATATTTATTAAAATTATTATTCTATAAAATAAAAAATTGTATAAAAGCAAAGCAACAAAACAAAAAATATTTATTAATTTTATTAAGCTTGTAAAAAAAAGAATATTATTAATTAAAAATGCATTAAATTCGTTTTTTTTTTCTTTAATAAAATAGCAAACTTTTTTTAATTTCTCTTAAATTAAAAACAAAACAAAATTCTTTTATACAATAAAAATAAAATTATATATATATATATTATACATATGCAATTATTATTAATTATTTATTTAGAATTTATAATATTTGCTAAATAATTGAAAGAATTAAAGATGTTTTTCATAAAAAGAATTTTATAATTTTTTATTATTTATTTCATTCATTTTGGAATCCTGAAAAATTAATTAATAAAAAATATAAAAGAAAAGCAATATTTAAAAGACGTTCTTGTTGTTATCATAAAAAAAATATGTCTTTAATTTTTAATTTAAAGAAAACATAAGAAAAATATATTCGATACACTTTGGGGGGAGGCAAGACGTTTTGAAAAAATTTAAAATAAAATAAAATTCTAAATTGACAAACAAAAAATAAAATGATTTCTTTCGTATTTTAATTGTAAAGAATCTGACGGAATCTTAACCAAATTCTAACACAGGGACTAGATTAGCTTTTATTTCTGGTATACTAGCAAAATTGTTTGCTAAAAAGCCAGTGTGGACTATACCAATTTTTCTGGTATAATAATTCTGGTATACCATTTTCGTAGACAGTGCTGGTATATCAGTTTTTGACATTTGAATTTAATAAAATGGCGGAAACTAAATTTTTGCGAAGTGAAATTATTAAATTGATAAATATTTTTCGGGAAAAAGAATGTTTATGGAATGTGAAATCAAAAAATTATAGAAGAATTGATTTTAAAAACAGGGCATGGGAAGATATTGCTACAGAATTTAATTCGACACTTTAAAGCCAATATTTTGGCTATTTTTATTTCCTGTCCTCGGTTCAACGGCATGTCAGATACTGAAATGGCATATCAGAATTGACCCACACACAAAAAAAAACTGGTAGTATTTTATTTCTGGTAAGCCAGCTGGTATACCAGAAATAAAAGCTTATTTAGACCCTGCGTAAGAGAACAAAAAAAAATATTATTAATTTTTATTTGCAAAACAATAAATTACACAAAAATTACATAAAAAGAATAACTAAAAAAAAAACAAAAACATACAAAAACCAACCTATTAAATGTGTTCTTTTTAAAAAAAATATTTTGATTTAAAAGAAAATTAAAAAAGAAAATGGTTTATTAGAAGAATAAAAAAGAAAAACTACAGAAAATATAAGAAAACACAAAAAAACATATTTGAAAATAAGAAATAAAAATAATAATAAAATCTAGTGTAAAATATTTCCATATTTATTAAAAACATTATTAATAATAATATAAATAATAATAATAATAATAAAAACATTTCATTAATATGATATATTCAAGTGCTTCTTAAAAAATAAGATATTAAACAAAAAAAATCACAAATAAAAAGTTTAAAAACAAAAAATATTATTGCTTAGAGTTTAAAAGAAAGTATTTTTATGTTTTTTTTTTTTTTTTTAATTTATTTTGATGTGTAGAACAAAAATCTAAATTTGCTGCGAACTTGAACAAGAATCGAAATTGATTTTCCTTTTTTTATTTGAACCATTTCCATGGAAATTAAAGTTTTTTTTTTTGTAAAGAAAAAATTCAAATGGTTTTTTTGGGGAATAATGTTTTTTTTTTGTTTAAGGAAATTGTATGGTTTTTAAAATCTCAAAATTATTTGCCAAATAATTTAAAAAAATTCTTTTTTTGAATTATTTCATAAAAAAAATTAAGAGTAATGTTAAAATTTATAAGTTATTTTAACTTTAAAATGTGTAATAGAGCATCTTTTTGTTGGAGTTCATAATGGAGCGACTGTTGATTTTTTTAGGCAGTAAAAACCCCTTTTTCGATTATAATTACGAAATAAATGTAAAATAGATTTATTCCTACTAAATTATCGTATCGGATTTTGAACTGAAATTGAACTTCTAATTTTGATTGTTTTCATAATCAACAGTATTCATATGAAAATGTGTTACTATCCAAGAAAAACTAATTGCATTTAAGGTTGTAAGGAAAATTTGTTATGTATTTGGATTTTATCCAAGTCAATAGTTGAAAGTCCACTTAAAGTAAAACATCAAATTGAAAAGCTTCCAAAGATATTTTGAGATATTCGTGTGAAACCAAATACTGTGGTATTTCTTGGATAAGACCTTAATCTTTAATTTGGGAAAAATCTGTTTGATAATGCATTATAAATTTTTTTACAATCCTAGTTTATATATGTGTCTATTAGCTACAAAACGAATCTACTTCTATTAATAAAATTCAGTGTTATAAAATTCGGAAAGTATTGATTTCGGACTTGGCTTGGCCACCAACCCTTTGGATCTCTTTATCCAGATTTATGATGTGTGATAGTTTTAAGCATTTTAACATCTCCAGTTGAGTATATACTATTGGAATTCATTGCTAATTGTTTTTTGTGATTTCCTTTCATTGGAAGACTTTATGGACATATTTGCTACGATAGTAACGGAAGTGAATGCTCGAAAGAATCTCAAGCTAGCTAATCTAAATACCAATATTTTTTGGGCACAAATTTTAAGTGTTTTTGGCATTTTGTGCCGTCCTGAAATTTTAACACTTATCTGTACTTGTTCACGTGACACTCTTATATAATACTTCTTGTACAATTGATATAAGGATAATAATCCTTTTTTTTGTATATTTGAATTGAAATAAATGAAATGAAATTATAGTCCACAATATTTTATAATGCAACTTTGTGGATTTCCTAATTGAATCATCATGGAATAGACTCGTTTTGCAACTAAATAGACACATATGTACTAGTGCTGTTCGTTTAGTAATATTTAATTCAACTGAAATTAATTTAAATTAAAAAATTACTGCTTTACAATTGTCCCAGTCGAATTATATATTTTTCAGAATATGTTTTATGCTCATCTTATACCCAATAAGAACCCTAATGAATTAATTTTTAAATTTAAATTCTATTTCCTATTTGAAAGAAAACACAAAAACCAAAATAAGTAAGAAAACAAATTTTTAGTTTTTAGGGCATAGTGCTTTTAGTTTCTCTAATTTTTTTCTCATAGTATTAACAAAAAAAAAAAAAAGAAAAAAACTATACAAAAGTCAATTTTACTACTGTAAAATAGTTTTATAAATATACATATTTATAAAAATAGTAATTTAAATTAATTAAAAATATATATATATACAAAAAGAAATTTTTAAATTAAGAATAACAACAATCGAATAAATAATATATGTGATAATTTCTAAAAATCTTCATGTATATTATTTAGACGTATTTTACATGAAAAAAAAAAACACAAATAAATTAGCGCAAAAAACAGCTAAATTTTCATTAAAAATATTATCCAAAAAAATAAATAATATTCTATCAAAAAATTAAAACAAAAAAGAAAATTAACATAGAAAAAATGTTAATAATAAATAATTAAGAAATAATATTTTTTTTTTTTGGTTTTTCAAACGGTTCTACAATAGAAAACAAAAAAAAAATATTGATATTTAAAATATAAAAAGAAAATCCATAATTTTACAAATTAAAATAATTAAAAAAAAAACTCTCATTTTATTAAATGAGAAATTTAAAAAAAGAAAAACAAAAAAACGAAATAAACTTTAAAAACTTTAAAATAATCTGAAAATTGTTGATATTAAAAAAATAAATTTTTTTTTTTTTTTGGAAAATAAAATAAAAAGAATTAAAACGCTCATAAAAGACTGATCCAAAATAAAAAAAGAAAAAAAATAAACATGTTTTTTTGTAATTAAAAAAAAAATAAATAAAATGAAAATAAAAATTAAAAATAATATAAAAAAAAAGACGTTAAAATTTATTAATTGATTTTAATTTGTTTTAATGTTTAAAACCAATTTGAAAAATGTACAAAGAAACAAAAAGAAAAACAAGAAAAAATAAAAACACAAAAGAAAAGAAACAATTTAATAATAATAATAATAATTAAATTTTCTTTTTCAATTTTTTTCATTTTAATTAATATTTTATGTTCAATATTTTTTGAATAATTTCTCGGATGTTTTTTTTAAATCCTTTTGCACTCGAATTTTTTTTTTACTCATATTACACATGAATGAAAAAAGAATGGGGCATGTCAGCCATTTTGAATTTTTATTCTCAAATGGCTGCAAAAGGTTTAATATTCAAATCCAACATTTATAGGTGTCCTTTCGGTAATCAAAAAAGAGAAAAACAAAAAAAAAATCCATTGTTATTGATTTATATAAAATATATTATTGATTTTTTTTCATGTTTTTATGTTTGTATATAAACGAAAGAAAAACAGAAGAAGCGATTGATTAAAATATATACATTTGTTTGTATTGTAAATTAATTAATCAAATTATTAAAACAAAACACGAAAAAAATCAAATCAAGCAACACAAATAAATTCATTTTGAAAGGACATTTAAAAGTTACTCCATTTTCCAATTTTATTTATTTCAATTATAAATTTACATATTTTATTTAGTATTTTCCATTGGGATTTTAGAAAGTATTAAAATTTGTCTTGGCTAAATTCAAAAAGCGTACAAATAAGCATTTGCATCCTTCAAGAACGTATAAGTACTTGAATACTTAATATTTATGTATTTCAAGTAAGAGAAAGTAAAGATAAAGCCTATAAAGGAGGCTACATTTCAACTAAGTGCAAGTACTTGAAACCTAATATTCAAGTACTTTTGGTTGCAAACAGCATGTCTCATTATTATTATTTGTAGAAAAAAAAACTCTGTTTAATATACTAAAATACCTGTATTTACACTATTTTCTTTAAACAGAAACATGCAGTCATGAAATGGAGTCATAAATTTAGACAGGGAAAAACTTCATGTTTATTTTCTCTGTGTGGAATTTTTTTTTACTAAAATTTTATTAAACGTGGACATTACAAAGTAATTCGGACAGTCAACTTGGAATTGATAGTGCATTGTTGTCTGTCGATAATACTGTTCATATCTATTTATTCAAACACGAGAAGCCATCTATAACTCAGATTTAACATTCAGTAAGACTGTTAAAAATTAACAGTGATAAAAAACATTACATAAATAAGTGGCTATAAACTATATGGTAATCATCCTTATTTTTCCCAAAAAAATCGAAATGCCGGATAGCTCTTTGCGCGACATCTGTTAAGTCACTTTAGTCACTTTAATTAGTATTCGCAGATGCCCTAATAAATTACTATTTCCAACCGGAATGAATATTAAATTTCAAAATCAATTAAAATTTTTGTTTCTAATTTTTTATACATAAATCGTAAGTAAAGTAAAGTACGCAAAATTTATAATTTTCAATCGGATTTTTTTAATTAATTAAATGATAAAATTATGTTTTTCATTTCTTTTTTTTGTAGTACTATACAACCGAAAACATAATAAACACAACAAAAAAAAACACTTTTATCAGACAAAAATACGTATCAAGTCAAAAAAAGAAAAGAAAAGAAAGAATAAATAAAAAATAAAAAAAAATTATTAATAAATTATAATTAAAAATAATTAAAATTAAATTTTGAAATAATTTATACAGTTTATGTATAATTTCATTGTAAATAATTAAAAATTAGTTGCTCGTAGTTTAAAAGTTTTCCATCATAAATATTTAAAAGAAAGGTTATTAAAAAAATATTAAAAAAAAATTAAAAATTAAGACAAAGTGTTAAAACGAAGCTGTTTTTTTTTTTTTTTTTTAATTTAAATTCTTTGTCAATAGTCAAGAAAAAACAATATTTATAATAATCTGCAATGGAAAAAAAAATAGAGTAGAATTTTTATTATAAATTTAAAAAAAATAAAAACACAAAATCAAGAAATTTATTAAACAGAAAAAAAAAGAATAATAATAAAATTAATTAAGTAAGTTTTTTCTTCCCTCTTTAAAAAAATGAAATAAAAATCAAACAAAAGAAAAATAGTCCAGTAGTAAAAAAGAAAATGATTCTGTAGGGCAACTTTCGCCATTTCGCGTAATTTAAAATTATTATTGAGGTAAAAATTTATTCAACTTAAAACTTATTAATAATAATAATAATACATAAATAAATTAAATAATTAAAGAATAAACATTTTTAAGTATCCGAAATTAGCATTAACATCATTCAAGAAAAAAACCAAAGAAAATATAAATTCAAGTCAAATATATTTCATATTTCTAAACGATTTTTAAATTATATAATGTTTTTTTGTTTTTTTATTTTATAACAAATCAATGCAATGAAAAAGAAAAATGGTTTTCGTTTCAAAGAGCAGTTTTCATTTCGTTTCAAGTAAAATCGTTTTCATAAAACAACAATTTCAGAGTCTTCACAGAACAAGCTTTATGTTCATGAAACTATTATGTTTGGTTAAATAAATATAGAAAGGACAGGATCGCATTTGGATCAATTTGGAGCGACATTTCGAAAGCTTTCTCTCACAAACAACTATATATAAAAAACAAACTAATTAATGCGAAATAATATTTTTGATGATATTTATTTCAAATACAAATGCTGAACGCTCATTTTCAGTATTGAATGTATATTAATTGCAGATAGACAGGTAGACAGACCTCAGGAGACCACAAAACGTGAACATCTAAAGATAGCAATTTTTATCATCACAAAGCTCTTTATTCCAATTCTTTGGACCTAGTTCTTTTGAAGTCTCATAATGATGTTTCGTTTACGGCATTCGAAAGTTTAAGTGCGACCCAGTCCTGGGAAGATCATATATGTTGCACAGAAATTTATTTTATTACATATAAATCTAACAAAAATCCATAACAGACGAGAACTAAACATAAATATATTTAAGTTTGTCTTTTACGGCACATATTAAAGTAAACGTTTTTGTTTGCTATTTGTTCAGTTATTCTCTAGGTTGATTCCGTATCCACTTTGAACGTTACGAATACAATTTTTTAAATAAATAATACCACATTTTTGTGTAAAGACAATATTTTGCAAAGTAAGGGGATCAACTTTTCAAATATTTTTTTAGTTTTTATACCCACCGAAATTCTTTTATTAATAAAACTGCTCAATAATTCATTTTCGATTTTATTAATTATGTTTTTGTGAAAAAAAAGAAAAAAAAATTAAAGACAAACAATTAAAAAATCCAGAAATTTTTATATAAATAATGGAGTTTTCGTTTTTTTTTTGTCTATTTTTATAACATTTCGCATAAATAAAATAAAAAATTCTATTCTTTTTTCGAGAAACGGAAATGCAAAAACAAAAAAAAAACTACTTTTCTTCTAGTCCATTTTTCTTCTTTTTTCTACTACATTTCTTTTTATAACAATTTTTTAATAATTAATTTCAAATAAATAAAAACTTTAATTTTATTTACGTGTAAATATTTCCAAAAAAATATATATATATAAAACAACAACAAAATAATTGATTATTTTTTAATTCAAGAAAAACAACAATAAAATATTCTAAATAAAAATATTAACACAAAAAAAAAAATATATATATATAAAAGAAATTTAAATAAAAAATGGAAAAAATTTGTATTTTAAAAAATAACACAAAAAACCAGTTTAAAAATGGGGTGATAGTAAAAAGTGCTTCTCTATTAATTACAAAAATTCAATACAATACAATATTCTTTTCCTCTAACTCGTCATCTCGAATTCTATCGCTTTTTCCTTTACACAATAAATTGAAACAAAAAAAAATATATATATAAATATTTTATACATGAAAAAATAAAATAATAATTAATGAAAATAAAAAACAAGAAACAGAATTCTGCCAATTTTGAGAGAGCACACAAAGAAAAACTATATTAAAAAATTTTTACAAAAATTTTGTTGCAAATAAAATATATGAAAAAAGAAAAACTCTTCCCAAATATCCAAAAGTCAGTTTAAAAAAAAAAATTCTAATATCGTAAGTTCAATGTAAATTCAATGAATTTACGATATTAGGATTTTTATTTTTCGAAAATACCAATATCGAAAATTTATTCATAGTACATAACGAAAAAAAAATCCTACAGAAAAGCATACCAATTTATATTAATTAAAAAAAAAAAATTACATATAATAAAATATAGATAAAGTTATTAAATTATTTATAATTACGATAAAAAAATTATTATATTGAAACAAAAAAAAAAGAAAATAAAATAAAAATTAAGAAAATTACTTATATTAAAGATGAAAAATGCAAAACAAACAAATAAAATGTTATTGTTTAAATTATAATTAATAAAATAAATAAAGGAACTTTAATTAAAAACAAAAAGGACAACAATTTTATTCTTTTTTTTTTCTTTTTGTTAACACAAATAGAAAACCGCTTAAAAAAAGAAACTCTTAAACTTTAAATAAAAATGAAATTAAAAGTAATAAATAAGTGAATTTTTCTTTTGGTTCTTTTGCTTACGAGATATTTATATATATATATATAAAAGAAGGAAAGTTTTTATTAAATAAAATTTTAAAACAGACCTAAAACAATTTTCGGTTTTAGAATTTTCGATAAAAATTCAAACAACAAAAAAAAAAATACAACAACATAAAAGTACATAATTTAGGTATACAAGAAAAACAAAATAAATTTAAACAAAATAAAAAATAATTAATTGAAAATTTCAATATTTTACGCACAAAATATTAAAATAATAAAAACAAAACAAAACAAAAAAAAAATGCTGTTATTTAATCAGTGTTTTTTTTTTTAATTAATCAAAAATAAATAATTTTATCCTAAACTTTTTGTTTTTTTTTTTTAAATTTTATTTAAAAAAAAATATATTAAAAACAAATAGAAATGTATTTACTTGAAAAGAAATCAAAACAAAATTTTACAATTAAATAAATTCTAAATAAATTAATTAAATAAAAAGAAAAAGAAAATGAAGTAAAGAGAGTCTAACCCCCAAAAAAACAAAAAGAAAAGGAATAAAGAAAATAATTTCGTGTAAAAAAAAAAAGATTCGAACATTTTTCCTCTATTTCCAAAGCGCTAGCAATTTGTTAAATTGTAATTTTTAATTAATCAAATATAATTAAAAAGCAAAACAAGAAAGAAAAAAAAAAAGAAAATATTATTTATAACTTTATATAAATAAATAAAACGAAAAAGAAAATAAGGAAAAATTAAAAAAAAAAAAAAAAAAAAATAGGAAAAAAAGGAAATATTTAATAAAATCACACCAAAAAATGCAAAAAAAAAAACCTATGCCATAAATGACATTATACCTAAAAAAACCACTAAAATGATAATTAAAAAAAAAAAAAAAAAAAAAACTAAAAAATTTACTTAGATGAAATGATTGATTAGAAATTTAATAAAAATATAAATTAAAAAAAAAAGAAAAAAAAGCAAAAAAAAATATAGAGAAAATTATATTAAAATTAAAATTTCTTCTGCATTTTTATTAAATTTAATTTTTTTTTTCTGGTATAATTTCTTTTGTTATTAAAAAGTTATCACAGAGATTTCTTTGTGTATAAGTTTTTGTCATCATTTCAACGTTGCAAAGAAATCTATAATACCATGTTTCCATCTCCCTGAAATCTCGTGATTTCGACAAAGAGATTTCAAAGTGTTTCCATCTCCCTACGAGATTTCATTTGACGTTTACAATTTTGAAAACTAGAAAAAAAAATGAATTTTGAATGGAAATATTCCAAAAAAAATTTCTTTAAGAGCATATTGAAAAAATTTATATATATTTTTGTGTCAAAGGAGACAAAATTCATGTTTGTTAAAATATTACAAAAAAAAAACCAAATTCAAACACATGGAAGGGGCGCGCAATTCAAATTATTAAAAAGAGTCGTCCATTTGCCAATTTTTATACCGGCTGAATAGCGCGGAATAAGTTTGCAGGGTGGACACAAAAATTTTAGGAGTTTTCAACAAAATCTCGTTGAAATCTCGAGATTTTGAAATCCTCTATTTGTATGGGAAATCTAGTAGATTTGGATGTAGATTTGGCGAAATCTAGCAAAATCTCGAGATTTGAGGGAGATGGAAACATGGTATAAGATTGTAAATACATGTCCTTTTTTTACAACTACTAATAACGAGATATCTTGTTTTCCGACTGAAAATCTGTCCCACATGCGAATACAACAAATTTGATAACTCTAGTCGTGTATTGTATGCTTTTTGGTTTTATCTTATCGCAATTTAAATGTTTTTCTTATTCCACATATAACGTGAAACGTAACACTATTATTTGTATAAGCATGGAGTGTATAATAGGGGATTTCCTACAATTATATCGACTGGAGTGGAATCGTGTAATTCGAATTGAGAGTTAATCGTATCGAAAATACATTGCTTTTTCGATACGATTTGTTTCAAATAGAGATTCCACCTCCTACATTTTAAGAATATTGTACTCTAAAATAGATGGAAAAATTCCTTGTGTCATAAAGGTTTGAGTGAAACTATCGATGTAGCAAGATATTATAGATAGCTAAAGAAATTCCCTTTCAATATATATATATATATATTTAGGGTAGCCCTTATTTTTCAACTTTGCAAAAATCAATCTTGTTCCAATTAACAAAAAAACGATATATACCAAAATTTTAGCTCAATCGGACAACTGCAAGACGACCCTCATCGAGCTTGAAAATTTAAGGAGTTTTCGAATTAACTTTTGGGAAATTTACTTCAGAATGTTTTTTAATAGTTCCTGAGGTCGCCTGAATGTTCCCACAAAAATATCTTTAAGAGAAATAAAAATGGTTGATATAGGAAAGCGTCATTGGGAATACTATGTTCCAACTTCAAGGCGAATGAGGGTCGCCTTAAACTTGTCCGATTGAGCAGAAATTTTGCATAGCCTGTTTTTTTGGTCATTGAAACAGGATTAGGGGGTTAGGAGCTTAATTTCCAATAAATTTCATACAGCTAAGGGCCACCCTAATATATATGTATATGTTCGACGGGTCCTATAGAAATTTCAATTGTTCCGGTACCATTAGAAATCTTCTGCCTGTGAGTATGTGAAATTTTCTAATTCAATTCAAAATTATGCTCTAGTAGATCGACAGTGGTGATCGAGAAGTCTTTAAACAATAATAACTTCAATTAAAATGTGCCTACGAAGCACCTAGTGTAGCCAAATGACGATTCAACTTCCGGCAATCCATCTATCCTGTTGGAAATTAGAAATAACTCTTTAAAAAAATGTATATACTCAACAGTTTTTTTTTTTAATTATTTTATTTTATTTTATTAAAAATTTCACAATATACAAAAAAAAAGAAACGTACAAATAATTACTGCACGCCATTTTTTTTTTATTATATAAATACAAAATAATACGAACTAGAAAAATTTTGATATTGCATTTTTTTTTTTTTTTTATTAAAAGAAAAATGTTAATTTTTTGAAATTATTTTATTATTTCGAAAAAAGAAAAAGTGTTAATGGAAGCCATTTATCAAAATATATGAGAAACAATGAATTGATTTATTTGAATACAAATGAAAATAATACTTTGATGAATAAATTAGAGTTAATAAAAAGAAGAATATACAAAAAATTTAATTATAATTTAAAATGTACAATTACAAAAAAAAAAAAAAACAAAGAGAACTTAATTAATTGTTTTTCTTTTTTCATAAATCTAAGAGAAAAAAAAACATTGATATTTTTTGTTGTTTTAGTTTTATTCCTGTTTTTGCCATTTTCAAATATTTCCAGGCACATTTTTTTTTTTTTTTTTTTTTTACATAAACACGACATAGTTTTTAAAAGCCTCTTTTTTTATCTAATTTTAATATTTTAACTAAATGTTAATTCCTTTTACAAGAATTACAATAGTTTCTTTTCTGTAGGAAATTGATTATTATTTTTAAATCATTTTTATTATAAAAGAAAGAAAAAAACAAAAAAAAATTGTGTTTTTTAAATTATTTTATAAAAAAAAGAAAAGAAAATGTTTTGGCAAATTTTAAATATATTTTTTAATTATTTCTTTTTAATGCCTTTGCAACATGAGCCGCGAACTGTGAATTGCGAATAAATCAATTATTCCAGATTTAATGAATTTTATTTGATTAATATTTGATTAGTTTTCCTACATAGAATTTTTAAAATTAATTAATACACCGAATGTCATCAAAAATAGTTTAATTATTTTGTTAAATTAATTAAATTAGCAATTAAAATTTTTTCCGGCAAATTGGAACAGCTGTTCGCGAACTGGCGAGTCATTATTCGCATTCCACTGTGGAACCTATAGTTGCGAATAAAAATTTCTCTGGTTTTTAACCGTAGTTTTGTTTAAATAGGTTTGTTTGCATTTTGATTTATTAATGTTTTTAACAAAATGAACAAAAAAAAAATAATAAAGAAATTGGTAAAAAGGTAAGAAAAATAATTGTAAAATTATTATTTTTAAAATTCTAAACATTTCATTCGCATATCGAAATCATGTGAAAGAAATGTCAAAATTTCCGTATATTCTGCAGTTCTTAATTCGCAGTTCGCGTCTTATGTGTGCAAAGGCCTTTTAATATCAAGTTCAAGTTTTTTAATTTTTGTTTTTATTTATTTTTTTATTTTTCTGAAGAAGAAACATTTGTAATTATTAGTCACTTAATTACAAAAGAGCATATAAAAATGGCAAACTTACTAATTAAATATATATATATATATAATTTTGTTTTAATTCTTATTTTATGAGAAAAGTATATTTCTAGTTTTTGTTTTTCTTCTTTAATTTTCCATGGAATAACAAAAAAGAAACCAATTTGATAATAATTATCACAAGAGACAAAAAAAAAAATATATATATATATAAAAATGAAATAACATCTAATTAAACATTAATATGTATATATATATATATACATAAACATATACATACATATTTCCAACATAAAACTAATAATAAATTTTTAATAAATAATTTTGTTCATTCTCGCTCCTCAAGCGATTTTATATGTCCATTTTGTATCCTCTGCCAATTTTATTATCATTTATTTATTTTTTTTTACTAACGAAAAAAGTTCTGCTTCCTCTTCGGAAAAATAAAATTTAATACTAACTTTTCGCTAAAGCTTTTTTCTTCCTTTGTACTAGGATATCGTAAAATGGATTGTGGCTAATTGATTGGGTCAACCTTTTGATCCATTCTTGTTTATCTTCTTCGGTTGCGGCTGACATTCTATAAACTGTATGTTTACCTTCGACGACCTACAAAACAAAACATAAAAACAAATTAATCTATTTGATAGAAAAGAACACGATCACAAATTCACAAATAAAATGGAAAAAGACCTTCACAAACATTAATAATTTAGAGTTACAATATTTACTCCACATGGTGCCCCTTATCATCACCGTTATCGAATTGATATTAATTTATCTTAATAAAATCGCTTTAAGAAATTAATTAACCTGAATTCAAATCGCGATTTGTAGAAATTTGTAACCAAAAAATAATAAATAAGAATTAATAGGTTTTATACGATTTTAATTAGTAATACTAAATTTTTAGGGATGATAAAGTCCTTAGATTACAAAAATAGACTCTTTATGGGTTACACGTATGAATTTAACCTTACACATGATAACAATGGCTTTGCGAAAGACAATAGAAAATTGTCCGTGACTAAAAAAAATAATTGAAAATTTTGACCATGAAATCTATTTATAGGAAAGCAACATGACTTTTAAATCACTAAAAATACAAAATAATCGATTTAAAGACTGAATATTAAAACTATAAGACCCCGTAAATAAACTCAACCTATTTCAGTGGCAGTGAAAAGGTTCACAATCAGCAATGAATAGCGAGAGAGCAAGGACAACAGTATTTCAATAATTTTCGAGGTAAAAACATATCAAATAATGGCAGATGTAAGATGCAATTGCTTACAATGATCCCATGTCTATTATTCTATAACATTTATTTACCTTTCCTTCCGAATCAGTCTTGCAAGCTTTAATAATATCGGCTCCACCACATGCGTATAACTCAAAACAATGAGGTTTACTTCTATCATGTATCTCTCGTACCTAAAAAAAACCGTAAGAAAAAACATAAATTTGAATAATTTAAATTAATTTAATTTTCTTCAATCTTACTGAAATATTTTCAAGTGGAATAATTCCTCGGGGTTCTTTATCAGTCGTGTACTCAAAATAATATAAACAATTATCATTTAATATAAACCATCTTCGTTTCCATGATTTGTATCTGAAATTGAATGATTTTTGTTTTTTTGTAAAGATCTGATTTTCTTTCATTGAGAAAAGAGAAAAGAAAACTTTACCTTCCGCCCTGTTTCCATAACCATCCTTCTTTATCTGGATTAAAGAATGTATGCATTAAATCGTTACCATCATCTTGTGGTATTTTAAAAGGTTCTGTACGAATTGATTCATAAAGTGATTCCAAAAGGCCTCTTGGTAAATCTCCACCATTATTGATTCCTCGATTCATTGATATAAATTGTTCAACTGTTGGTTTGTCTTTAACCTATGAGAATAATATATTCATCATTAAGATTTATGATACTGGGGAAACAACTTGGTTTTATTAAATTTTACCGATGGATTATGTAGTGATGTATTTAACATGATAATTGCGAAACTAAGTACATAACAAGTGTCCGTATTTGTAAATATATCGGGATTTAATTGGCAATAGCGTTGTGCAAAACATTCCATCATTCGATCAATTTTTTGTGCTTCACCAGGTAAACGAAATGACCAAAGAAATTGTCTACAGAAAAATGGAAAAAGTTTAGTTTTTCAATGCCAAAAAATCAATATTAATTTCTTTTTTTTGTTTACCTTAAAGCTTGTACTAAAATTAAATTTGAAAAGTCATGTAATTCGACGAAAGCTTTCAGAACATTTTCATTGAAATCATTTTTTTCACCAAGATAATCACCTAAATAAAAGATTACATGAATTAATATACATATTTATTTTATGATTAAAATGTCTTCATCACTCACCAATTGCTGTTTTATTTAATCCTTCACCTTTATATAAGAAATGTGCAACATCTTGTGGTAGCATTCGTAAAAGATGATTATCCACAAGATATTCGATTCCTTTTTTTGGATCCATATTGAATTTTTTACGTCCTATCGACATTTGTTTATCTTTATTGGAATGTTTACAGTCTTCTTGAGCATCGAGAGCCTCCATTTCGGATACAACTTCACATAGTTCATCTTTAATTTGCTGAAAAGATATATAAACACAAAATTTAATTAAATTTAGTAATAATAGGTAAGATATTTTTAAATGTTTATAATTTTATTTAGTAGAACACGGTTCTTCTTTTGTATATTTTTTAAACTGACCAATTGCTTCCTTCACATAGAATGAGAGTATGATGGGCAATAAAAAGGCAACCTCTAGATTTGGATTGACATTCTAGGGTCTCCGAAATTTAGAAAAACATAATTATAAAAAATGTCTTTTGAACACGTTATTCGATGTAATTAAAATTTGGGTAACTCATCGGTTATTAGGAGAAATAAGGTTCGATCTTCAAAACGGTTATTTATAAAATCGGAGATTTAATTTTATCTCAGAAACTTCTTAAGCAATTGTAGTCAAATTTATAACATTTAATTCTATAGGTGAATGTTCTGAAGCAGATTTAACTTTTGTGATGATTTGGGAAAAAAGGATTTGATGAAAAACAAGAATAGAACATAAACTAAAATATGGTAAATTCAAACGAAATTAATTATCTGGGATTACGTTATACAATTACTATACATTAATATCGGATTTCGAAGTAACAAACGTAGACAGAAATAGGAGAATATTCTTCCAATGTATCCATTGGGATAGTCTATTCTTCAAACGTTTGTCTAGTATATTAAAATAGGATTGTTAAAAACCAAATTTTTTTAAATTATTAATGTTTACCTTATTATTATTATTATTATTATTAATATTTTTGATTTTTGAAATTGTCAAACAATTCGAACATATTGTATTTGATATGTTTTTATTAATATGATCATTTTTAATATCATTATTTGTACATGTTGTCGTTGCTGAACTGCTGCCGCTGGTCGTTGTCGTTGTATCGTCGATATATAAAAAATCACTATCATCTAAATATGATTTGTTTTGTTGTTTTATTTCATTATCAAGAATTGAATTTAAACTATTTGCCCGGACAGTTTCTAGATTTGTTATTAATTCACCATCATCATTAAATATTAAACCGACACGATTTGTTTGTCGGGTCAGAATTGTTGTACGCGTTATTGTTGTTGTGGTGGTCTTTTTAAATTCTGATCTTTTATTATATAATATTATATTCGTGTCGGGCTGAATTGTTTTTGAATATTTAATATCATTTGAAAAATCTTTTTCAATTTTAATATTATAATTTTTATTCGATTGTGTTGTTATGCTATTATTATTAATTATTGGTAATTGACAACAACATTTCGAACATAATTGACTAAAATTAGTTTTTTGGCTTATTAATAACGTTTGTTGATTATGTTTATCACTATTATCATTTGTTATGATATTATTTTCGGTAAGATTATTATCAATATAAAATATACTAGTTGATGTTAGATCAACGCAACTTCTTTGTAATTTTTGATTATTATCAATTTGTAGAGATTTCTTTGATTTTGGTTGACGCCGTAAGGATGAAAACCAATTTGATACACTCGGTCTTCGTTGTTGTATTGAAGACGACATATTAATTTGATTTTTATAGAATTGTTATTTAACAATAACAAATGGAAGAACATTTGATTTACTTTAATTTCTTTGTTTTTTTTAATTAATTTATTGTCTATGTTTGTTTTTTTTATCACAAAATTCACAGTAAAACTATTTTATTTTTTATTTATGAAATAATTTCTTTTTTCGACTAGATATACAAAAAAAAAATCTATAAAACAAAAAAAAAAAAATATTGTACAAAATTTATGTTATGAGAAATAAGTAAGTTTCACCAATTTTTTAAAAGAATAAAACTGTTGACTGAGATTGAGCATAAATCCGTTTGTGTTTCCAATTTAATCCAAATATATGGGGATTTGCCAAAAAAAAAATATTATATACAGTTTGATAACATTATCAGTTTTAAATTAATACGAAAATTACGTCATTCACACACGTATTAAGAATTTTGCGCGAAACGTGATAAGTTAAAAGTTCAACTAGTTAAATCTTAAGCGGTCTGAGAATTTTATAAGAATATGTTATTTTGAAGAATAAACATAAAATAATTTATTCCTATCTAATTTCGTTATAATTTGAAAGGCATACATATGTAACTTGGGAATATTCCATGGCCATCTTTTTATAAAGAAACACAATTAATAAATAATAAAATAAATAGATTAGAGAATATTATATCATGATTTTAGCTACTATTAGAAAATCATGCAATATTCTGGAATTCATAACAACAAAACAATCACTTGACATTTTTTAGAAGATCTAAACAGATTGCATGATGCACATATAAAGATCGGAGTTGATAGAGAACTTCAAATTGGATTTCACAAGTGATTAAGATCAACTAATTTTTTTCCAATGCTAATAACTTCCATTTCCCTCCTCTTCCAATACTAATGATGATACTATAACACTTTAGCATATATTTGAAGTGTTAATCAAAGAGATTTTCAAAGTCATTGTGTTTGAAGTGTGTTTACATTTAGCACGTTTATGCGTGAACTAAACCAGTTCGGTTTTAATTGGTCCGTACCAAAATAAAGTACAATAAAAATACAATCGGACCGGTTGTGTTTTCATTTATGCGTAGAATAAATGGTTCGAGATCCGGTTCGGTATACTCATAAACGTATCAACTGAATACAGAAATAGACAGCATAAATTTAAAGTCTAAGTAAAATTTAATTTAATTCACTATATTAAAACTTGGAACCGTAGATAACACGTAACAATATTATATTATATAGAGCCCCAATTATTTAGCTATAAACCAGCAAAATTTTATAAAAATCGAAGAATATACAATTTTAAAATATGTCTTCCTGAATATTAAATCACTTAAACGCGATCAAGTCTACCTTGAAGGATAAAATATAAATAAAGAAAAAAAAAAGCTATATAAGGCCAACTTGATGATACAATTGCCTCAGCAAAACTAAAATTCAATAACTTCGAGTACGTGATCAGTTTAATAGTGGGACGATATCTTTATTTGAATAAAACTACTGGATTGTTGTCACCATCAAAAATACTGTGTAAACTATCCAAAAAAAAAAAATTTTAAAAAAAATCACCTGTACAATTTCTGAATATCAGGTTGCTCTAGAATTCATTTAAAGATTGTGTAGTTGTGCTTTTTTGGGGTCGTTTTATTTAAAAATCTAGCATAATTTCTGCATCATTAATTTCAAGTTGTATTTTTTTCTATATTTTATTGAGGAATATTGTTTTCTTTTATCGCGCCTCCGTGGATCAGTAACACTTTTACAATGTTATAATTGAAATAAGCATTAAGAGATTTGGTTTTTAAAGAATTAATATTAAATTATCTGAACTTTCTCTTGCAATTGATATCATTTTATTTGTTGAACGGATTAATAAGAAATAATATACTTTCTTGTACTTTTTTTTTTAGGTATTTCTTTACTGCAGCGGATAGAGAATAAACCAAAGAAATTAATATTATGAGTTGACTTCTATATATCATCTCACACGGTTGTTGTTTTCAAGAGACGCCATCATCATGTGTATAAATCGCGTTACAATGAACTCTTGGACTTAATTTTTTGTTTGTTTGTGAAATTCTTGTATTTCGCTTTTCCAGAATATTGTAAAAAGTTGTTCTGTTCTGTTTCACTTTTTTAAATAAATTACAAAAAGAAAAAAGAAACCTTGTAAAATGCCAACGATTTATAGTAGTACATTGACCAAAATATACCAATTGTTAGTCACCCCCGCTTAAAATTTCAATAGAAATTCCATTTAACATGGACTATTATTAAAAGTTTTGTTTGAAAATGAATAAAAATAACGATTGTTTTATTTCGAAAGCTTTTTCACATCAGCATTCCAATGAGGGGCACTTATCAAAAAGGAATTTTAAACATTTTAACAGAGTCGGCTTTAGTTGTTTTCTCTATATTAAAATATTAAAAGAAGGAAATCTGTCTAGGGTAGTGGATTTTTATGGAATAGAATGGACAACCATAGAGTTTCACGTTTCATAAAAATTTCACTTCACCTTTTAATTGACATTGCCGTGACGTGACACGAAAAAAAACAAATATAAAATTAGGCGAAATTTTCTATCTTTATTCAAAATAAAACCTGATTTTAGGTAATTTATTTGTTATTTTTGGTTGCTTTCCATGATTTCACCTAAAAAAAAATTATATGACTAAAAATTCGTTTGTGCAATTTATAATGTCACATTTTCGCCTGTGGGAATACCAAAATTTAAATGTGACTAGATTTCACTAGTGAAGTGAAGTTCGGAATAAGGCTTAGAATTTTTGGTATTATGACAATTCATAGTGACTGCGTAACTCAGATGGTTTAGAGCTATCGCTCAATTTCAATTTATGATCTTACCGACAATTGTTAGTATAGAGTTTCTCATGAAATAGGGCTTAATTTTTTGATGGTAATTTCCGTAAAAATTTGACATGCCCATGGAGAAGCTCTCCTTTCTTCTAGATTAACTTTAAAATCAAGAATAATTTTAAAAAAAATTATTCAGAATACATTAAATATGTTTTATCTAATTTTCAATTTTCAATTTTTTGCTGATGGATCTGAAAACAGAATGAATGCAATTTATTCGGGGTCTTCACATGGAAGAGGTTAAAACATTTAATGTGAACGACCACAAAAAAAAAAAAAAAAAACAAACAAGAACAGAACAACAAACCAGTTTTGATTGCTAAAGCTTCTGTTTTTTGAGCGAGGAGACACATATTTCATCGATGTATGATTGTTTTGTCGTCGCGTAGTTAATTTCATTTGGAAAAGGTCACTGAATTCGATTAAAGTGTTTTTTAATTTGTATTATTTTACGAAGCCAATCCCATGAAAATATTCCGATGTTGGCAAGTTGGTATCACGACATATATATTTATATAAATTGTTATAAGAAAAGAAATACTAAGTTAATTGTTGTTGATTGGAATAAAATGACGTCAGAGAAAAAACCAAAACAAAATCGGTGAAATAAAATTAAGTAAATACAAAAATTTGTTTCAAGGTTTTAATTTCTTGTTCTAAATCTTGTTACCGAACAGAAATGATAAAAAGTATTATTAGCGCAGAAAAAAAAAACTGCTTAATATTTTCTATTTAAACGTGGAGCTCCAAAAATACCTAATTTACATAAAATATTCCAAAATGTAAACATTGGGTTCTTTGAAAAATACTTGATTCTAATCAGACTTCTATTTATGCCCTATGGTAGGTATTACCAGAGGGTATATTAGTTTTATCACGGCATTTGTAACACATAGAAATAATCATCGTAGAAAGGTGTCAGTTGTCTAGGGTATGTAGGAGTATTTATATTAGTTTCATAATAGTTGTTAATACAAATGATTGGCATAACAATTGAAAGGTTATAGAATAGTTGTTATATTTCGAATAACAGTTGTATTGTTTGAATAATAGTTTAGTTAGAAAAGGCAAATGAACAGATCGATAGTGTTGAATGGTCAAGTCGGTAAAGACCTCGTTTCTAGAAGCTGATGAGACCCTGGATCAAACCCAGGCCCGATTCTTCATGTATTTATTTTTCTTTGAGAATCAAAAGTTATATGGATTTCTGCATATCCGTCCGTATACAAGATAACTCAAAAACTAATCCGATTTTGATGAAATTTTTAATGTGCATTGTTTCTTTCTTAACTTGATTTGATATTACATTTCAACTAAATCCACAGAGGGAATTATAACAAATTTGAAATAGAGGAAACAAAGTTATACAGAAAAAAAACCGTTGAAATATAATTAGTTTTGACTGTTTTTTCTGTTCAATACGAGTCGTTCTTCTACCATAGGGCATCAAAAAATAGGCTATAGACCGATTTTCAGTTCCTATATACTTGTATTTTAACTTTTCTTTTACATTCGCAGTACTTTTGATAAGGAAACATATTTTGTAAATATAAAAAAAAAAAACCACACGAATTTTGATTTTTCCGCCAACGAAAGAACGCAGTGCATTTCAAAATTGGAAGTTTTTAAAAAACTAAAATTTTATTCTTTCAAAAATTCAAAAAAAAGAAATACATATAGGAATTTTATTTCATTCGTATTTTATTTTAAAATTATATCTCACGGAATTCGAGTACAACAAGGTAGGTTCATAATTTCAGTTCAAAAGCGTCACTCCTAAGGGAAATATTTATACCATGAATTCCATCTCGAATTAATGGATATAATTTCGAAATTCATAATTTATGATATATGTACTAATAATTACTTCGGCTAGTGACCTTTGCGCTTCATTGTTCCCCATAAGAAAAGAAAAGGAACAAAAAGATATAGGTAGAAGGAACGATGCAGGCAGTGATATAATTAGGTAAGCTTCAATTTAAGCACAGTTAGTAGAAATATACTATATTATAGAACGACGAAACACAAACATTTCTGCAGAGCCGAAAATTAATATCCCAACCAAATTCTCATCAATTACTAGCGACAAAGTCAATTCGATCATTCAACAATGAATATAGTATGCCTTTCTAAAAATTCAATACATATTTCAAATCAGTGTTTTTTGTATCATATATTTGTAAACCATTCAATATCAATTATTTGTATTATTAAACGCTTAAAATTTCTACAATATGTTTCCATACTATGGGCAATGTCTTTTATTAGAAGGCGAAACTGAATTGACGAAGGACTTACAATAGTGTCTACACAAGACTTGTTTTCTGTTAATAAAAATATTAAACGAACGCCATTTTTATTTTAGGAAAATTTCATTTGTTTTATACTCGTATATAATATGCTAGTCTCTTGAGCCTTATAAAGAAAAATACGTGCTAGACTTACGTATAAGCTCTTCTACTACAGTACAAGATTAGGCAATTGTTTCAAGAAAACTTATGAAGGGCAAATATCGCACCACACCTAAATTAAATAAGGTAGTTCCAATATCTTTAGTTAAAAATTACGATGATTTAATTCTATAATAAATTAATATCTATATTAGTAATTAAGAACATATTTCTTGTTTTTCGTTTCAGTGCGTTTTATTGCTCTAAAAACAGAAAATTTGTTAAAGAAACCCATTAAGTTCTAATTTACTAACTAGACCTGAATGAATCCAGTACAGTATAACATATTTGGGATCATAAAAAAAATAGGCTGTTCCTCGATTACTTTGCATATTTATGATTTATTGACTTGGTTGAATAACTTCTGTGCCTTTATTTTAGTATCAAATTTTGTAAATAATGTTTGAAAAAAAAAAAAATGAGTAATCTGATTATGAACGATTTCAATGGAAGGGCGGAATTCAAGCAGATGTATTATTAATTCAGTGGCGCTACCAATGGAATGTGAATAATTTTTCAATTTGTTTTAATTAAATCGATTTAACTCATTTTTTTTTTGATGATAGATTTCGAAAATTTTCAAAATTGTATGCGTTTTTTTTGGGAAGTTGACATTCTTTCATATTTTTGAAAAATTTCATTTTATTTTTAAAACAAAATAAATTTATGAATTAAAAATTCAGTTTCTTTTGAAAACGATCAAAGTTTTAATTGCGTCAGCATTGAACGTTTTCTTTTTTTTTTAATGAATTAAAAAAAAAATGTAAATAAATAAATGAAATCGATTAATAGCGAATGACTCGAGTCGTTGGTGAGATGACGTCAATCGCAAAAAGTGACATTTTTAAATTATGTATATGCTTTTAAGTTGTTGAAGGAGTAACCAGTTTTTAGTCGTAATTAATTTGATAAATGAAATTTTTTTTTTGGAAACATTTTGCGTATATCAAAACCGACAAAAAACGTTTTTTTCTTCTATTTTTCTTGATAAGAAACAAAATGTGTGATGAAAAGAATTTATGTTGTGAATTTTTTTTTTCTCAATTTTAACGGAAATAATAATCTAAACTAGTGTAACGACAAATTAATCATAAATTCGTCTTGTTTGTGAAGAGAAAAGAATGTAATTAACAAGATATGTACATGAACAAAACACATGCATCAAAATTAGGGGAATGGGGAGAGTATAAGAAAGTATAAAAAAGGATTAACTTACAAAAAAAAAATTGTTCAAATTCTATAGAAAAAAGGGTAGTTTAATTGAACTTTAGACCAGAGTAATAAAATTAAATTAAAGCTCAATTTACATCAGTAAAATATAAAAAATAAAAAATGTTAGTAGTTTTCGCATACACTCGAAAGTACGGAATATATAGGGTTGAAATCAACCCCATGGAAGTTAACTACACTCATAGACTAACCTCATGACTTCATTGGACTTATTTTCAGTCGAACTGGAAAAAAGTCCAATTTTTAGAGTCTCTACAAAACTTTTTATCAGTCCGAGTGAAAATAAGTCTTGAAATAAGTTGTTTGGAGTCGTGTGGTAATAGTAAGACTTTCAGCAACTGCACATTCAACTGATTTTTCTTGTGAAGCTCTTTTCATATGATCTCTTCAATATCACCCACAATAACAACACTAAACATCACAGCGTAACAAATTTTTTCACATATAAAATATGAATATCGAAAAATCAGCTGTCAAAACTACGTTGTATTCGGATATCAGTGTACTTACATTAGAAACGAATTCTTTTTCTTTTCTAGTTCAAAGATTATTTCCCTTTTTCCGCTATGACGTCACTAGTGTCTATATGACATCTAGACGGCATTGATTTGGCCCAATTTTTAATTGCAATTATTTAGAAAGTTGTAAAAGAATATTTTAAATAAGTATGAATTCTTCATCTATATCAGAACTGTTTAACATGTTATTGCGTTCAAAGAAAAAGAAAAAAATTATTTGGAAAAATTATGAATAATCAAAAATTAAAAATTTTTTCTTCTCAGAAAAACGCATCATATGTTTATTCTTTTGTTGAAAATCATTCTTTAGAGAGCACCTACTTATTCAATTGTGAAATAATTTCATGCATTTTATTTAAATATAAAAATATCATTTTAAATTTTTTTATTTATCATCAAAAGCCACTAATATAAAATATCAAATTGATAAAATTTCACGATGTTGCCAAATTTTAGTTAAATTTAATTTTTTCATACAAATTACTCTATGCTCTCCTATTTCAGAAAATTTGTTGATTTTTTAAATTTCATTAATTTATTTTTTTGTTAAACGTAAAAACTTTTGATATTTTGAATATTTTATTGGATTTTATGTATTTTAAAGAAAAACCTGATTTTTTTTTTTATATACTAAAATAACAAACATGTTATTGGATTATTGTTTCTGTTTTGCCCGTGCTTTTTTTTAATCTTATTATAAGAAAAAAATAATTCACAAAAAAAAATAAAGAATCCGGAAAATTTACAATTTGCATTTGTATTTAAAAACACTAAAATAAACTAAACAAGAAAAAAAATGCGGATTTTTCAGTGTTTTATTAAGCATTTTTGACCCATTTTTGTTTGATTATCGGTGAACGTGTCTAATTAAATTATTTTTTAAAAAAAAAATACATAAATATGCGAAAAATTTTATCAAGTTTTATCAAAATCAGATAAAGCACATTTGTGAAATATGAATTTTATTAGTCATAACTAGTAATAATAATAATAATATAATTAAACGAATTAAGATTTTATTACTTCATAATAAATTGTTAGATCATTTTTCTGGTAATTTTTGCTAAAGGCGGTACGCTCTCTTTTGTATAGAATTAATTACTTTCTATATAAACAACGGAAATGTTTTAGCGCAATATTATTTAGATCTCACAAAAAGAGATCGAAATTTTTTGAATATCGATATAGCACATAAATAGATATATAAACTTTCAAATGTATCATAAAATATATAGAAACTCGTTCCCCTATAGTAGAAATGGGACTCGTACTTAACAAAAGATGTATTTCAACGAATAAACTCTATGATAAACAACAACCAAACCAAATAATATCTTAATGTTTTTTCTTCATGACTTTATTTCCCATCCTTCGAATTTGCTATAATTTACAGGTCCCTAATAGTGCAAATCTATTCTGCAAATTTTAATCAAATTGGTATATCATTTTTTCTGTTTTTTGTAAATTTCAGTAAAATCGGTTAATACGTTTTTGAGTTTTATTGTACACAGATGGATGAACATGAATAAATCGATATAACTTTTTATACTCTACACATCTATCGTTTTGAAACCTTTCTCTGATGATAATCTAGTGATAAAACTATTAATACCGCATGGTATTATGTACCATAGGGAATAAAATTGAAAATTCAAAGCTTGAATATTTTACACACAAGCAAATATGGTTAAAAATCTTTCCGGCAATGCGCAAAATTGGCCAATTCAATAACTTGTTGATATCAACTTCTTAAGGGACAAACTGTATTAAGCCAATGATCCATTTTTTAACGGAATAATCGCGTTTTAGTCCCTCCCTGTATAAAATATATGCCTTGTGAATTACAAATTCAACTGACATCAAAAATTATTTCAGTTCTCTGCATTTAGGAGTGCCTTTTTTTCAAATATGTTAAGTTAATCTTGTGGTATATAAATTCTACTAATTCCTACTTCTGTAAAAGTATTATCACATTCCTTTATTTCTGACTTTTATTTGTTTTTTTTTTTTTGTCACATAAGCTATTAGTTAAACCTACCAGCAGAATTCTTATTGGGAAATTATACTTTTGGATAGAATTTTGGTTTTAGGTTTTTTTTTGTTGTTGACCAACTTTATGTCAAGTGGTATTGAGGTACCTATCACTAAATAAAAAAACATTTACATATTGTTCCTAATGTAAACTTAATTGCATTTTGAGGACCTTTAACCAAAAAAAAAAATAATAAACTCAAGTGGTTCAACACAGAGGATTAGGGGCTCTTTGATTCAAATTTAGTCTGTCATAGTTTATTTATCTAAAATTATTACCAAGAAAAAGATAAAGATATTTTAAAACATATGGAAACCTCTGGTAGAAACCTGCACGTATATTTTTATATTTCTGTATGAATATATAGGAGAGTCAAAGATTCAAATTAACATCAACACATGCCAATTTACACATGTGCCATCTATTTTTAGTATTAAAATCTGTGTCTATCGCCACTTTAAATATTTTGTTTTTTTTGTTCAAATATTAGAAAAGAAGCAAATAAGAAAAATAAGATGACTTTTTTCCAATGTTAATTAAATTTACGGCTAAAATTTAACGTTAGGAAAAAGAAAGTAAATAATAGGGGAGACTTTGGTAGTTACTAATGGATTTTGGTTTACTTTAGATGCTTTTTTAAATATTTTACAATAAATAAAACAACAATGAAGTAACAATTGGACTCGAACTGATTTAAAAAAAAAAAAATTGGTCATATGTTGACTCGACTATAAATGCTAACAATATTTATTCGATATCGGTATATGATTATTTGAGTATTTACAAGAGAACGATTCTATTAACTTTACTAGTCTATGATACAAATAGCTCCGATGCTATATCCTTCTAGTAATGCCGTTGGAAACTGATATTGATGGAAAAGATATGCACAGAGAATGGCATTAAAAGAATTGTTTAACATATCTGGGTGTCGAAGCAGTGACTGAATCATTATAATTCGGTTCAGTTTTGAAAGAAGATTATAGGTACTCACTTTTACTAAATAAAAGTTTTTTTTTACAGTTGTAGGAGTATAGGTGTTTTTTGGTTTAGGTTGCATAAATAATTAATAGAAATAATTGGCATTAAAAATTGAAAGGTTTTATAGAATAATTGTTATATTTCGAATAAATGTTGTATTGTTTGAATAATGTTTAGAAATTTATAGAAAAGACAAATTGAACAGACTTAATAAGTACAGTATGGAATTGTCAAGTTGGTTAAGACCTCGTTTCTAGAAACTGAGACACGGATTCATCAAATCCAAATCTCGGTTCTTCATAATTTATTTGTTCTTTCTCTACACAGTGATTTAAAAAGAAAATTGTATTACAAACAGCGGCTTTTGTGTACATATTACTTAAATTTTATCATATTTCTTCATTCTTTAAAATGTATACCTTCGATTCTGTACAATAGGATATTCAATTCTTTCAAACGAATATTTGAATAGCTTTTTTTCCATTGATTCCATAATATACATTTTTCGGTATTGTAGAAAGTAGCTGATATGGACTACCGCCTAAAACATAGCTATCAATCATCAATGGGGTGAAAAAACGCAGAAAATAGTCGTTACTATTTCCCGAATCATTAATGCTCGTTCATGAATTTCACTTACTGTTATGATAAGAGTTATAAACACGAATAAAAAAAAAACATAACATATAGAAATATAAAACAAAAGTGTTGATTGATTAAACAAAATAAACGTAATAAAGTAGAGAAAATGACACGAAAATTGGTAAACATTTTTTTTTTTTTTGTGTTAAGAAAGATATTAAGTCAATTAAGTACAAGGTGCAACATTTTCCCTTATGTTTTTCATTTTTCTTTTTGAAGGTTGTAAATAAGGTTGTTGTATCCTTCTAAAAAAAAAAAAACAAAATGTTTAATGCACGACAAAATAAACCTAAAAACCTGCAGACATATGTTTTGCATAATTTATGATTTTATACACATGCTTTTTTTTCTCGAAATACTTTTCTTTTAATATTTCTCTGATCACAAAACTTTAATAATTCATTTTATTATTATTATTATTTTAAAGGTATTTCTATTATTAGAAGATGAAAAAAAAAAAAAATGTCAAACAAAATGTATGATCTCAGATTTATAATATTATTTTTTCTTTTTTAAATAACTACAATAAAAAAAATTAAATATATAAACTTTAATAATAAAAAACTGTTTTTGTATTTTTATTATTAATTCCAAGTGAATCACATCATTATTATCTTTGTCACTGTGAGAGCCACTTTAGTAAAGATTCTTTCATTCGCATGAAGAAAAAAAAGAAGAAGACTTCAAAATAAAACGATTTGAATGAAAATTCTTGCATTTTAAAATATAATATAATATAAAACAGCCAATAATAAAGAAGGTAACAGCAAAAAACTACACACGTCCTAATAAAAATATATTTAAAAAAAAAAAAAACACTAAGAAATTGCATTCATTTTCGTTGCACTTTTTAATACCTATTTTGTGTGTATTTTCACAAATATTTACAATAAAAAAATAATATTATTAGAATATGTATTATAATTAATCACTTTTAACACTTAACATTTTCACATTACGTAAATTTAATTGTTTTTCATAAATTTTTGATTGGGAAATTCCCTTAAAAATCATGAATATTTTTTTTAAAACACTAATTTTTTTTTTACAATAAACAAAATTAATAATAATTTATTTTTATTATATTATTTAATTTTATTATTAAACGTAAAAAAAGACAAGAGAGAAGAGAAACAAATGTTCTTGTTATAAGTCCGACCACCGACACAAATTACTTGATTGCGATATACTTGGCCGGCTCGTTTTAGAAGACTAAATTAAAAAACAACTAAATTCAACAAAATCTTCATGATTCGTTTTTTGCTTGGGTTTTTTTGTTGTTGTAGTTTACGCTTTGTCAAGAAAATAACTGAGAGAACGAGCCAAGTCAAAATTATATACATATGCACATGTGGAGATTGTTCGACTTTAGTATAGTAATTTGGACTGGTGGTGATTCCCATCCCCAAAAGCTGCTACTCCCATCAGTAAAAGCTACTCAATTTTATGGGTGAATACAATATGCACGTGTCATGTGTGTCTCTGCTTTTTCTATTATCTCAAAACTCTTTTTTTCCATTCAACCTAATAAGATAACATTATATTCGCGTGAAATTTAATTCTTTTGGGACATTATGTATTGGACGAGATTAATGAAGGTGTAGGCGCAATAAATATTACTGCATTCTTTTGAAAATACAAAATTAACATTAATTTTAGATTGATGACATCAATATTAATATCGTATGTTATTTATTAATTCGATAAAATTATGTTTATTGTTTTTAATTAATTTGAGGAGAACCGTCATGGATCTGGTACACTGGAATTAGGTCATAAAAGCATGTTTTTATCAGTTCGAAATTGAGATGATGGAGTTTTCTTATGTTTTAGATGGTTCTCATCTTCTAAATTTGATTACCAACAAAGCCTTCAGAAGAATTCTGTAATAAAAATCATTTTCAAAATAACGATTTCGAAGTAAGGCTATTAATATTATTCGAAAATTGTCTAAACTATTATTTATAGTAAATGTGGCACCAAATAGTTCTCACTTTAAATTTATCACTTTCAAGTGATAAATTGACTTACGGAATATATGAAAAGGACAATAAATTATGATTTCTCTTTTTACAGAATAATCCATTGCTGTTTTAGTTAATGTGGATTTTTCAATCTGTACTTTGGATACCTTTTTAACTAATAATTGTGAACACAGTATATGACAGCACAATTTTTAACAGCACACTGCATATATTTCCGTTATTTGGCCTATTTTACGAATTCTTCCAATGTATTTTAAATAGTTTGCTTTTTCTTTAGGAATATTTCAAGCTTCTAAAATGGAATATTAAACTCATTACTTAAAAGCGTAAGTTCAATTTTAAAAGTTATTAATCCATATCGCAAATAAGTTCTACACAAATCTAAATAATAGCAACATAACTAGAGTTTTGATTTTATTATAAAATAATGCAAAATAAAGCATTATGAAAAACAAAAAAACCAAACTCACCTGAATTTCAAGCAATAATTCTTGTTTTCTTTTCCGAAGTTCTATAATTAGTTTTTGTTGTTCTGGTGTAAGATCTGTAAAAGACAAACAAAATAATTTTATCAACTTTACTGGACTAATGATAATATTTAACTAAAATTAATTCAATATATAATAAAATGTAGATTCAATTTATTTCTGTGTCGTTTTTTATTAAAAATTCATAACAACACGCACACAGGAAGTTCTCAATTGAGAACTGTTATTTTAACTTCCATAAGAATAGATTTTGGATTTTTTTTATGTTTAATATGTTGGTGACGGCAACTTTATGTAAAAATTGGTTGTCTCAAAATTAATAATAAAGCAAATTGTATACAAAAAAAAACATCTTATATGCAAATAAACTCGGGTAACTTTCGCTAGAAATCATCATTTTGACACAGTTTTAAAGGTTTACTTTAACGAAGAATATCGTACCATTACATTTTTCGTATAGAATTTTAGATATGATATCTAATATGTAATTTAATATAAACGACACAGATTTTTAGTTAGCAGGTGTTACAAGAACATTTCGTAAACAAACTTCAATACAATGGCGATAACTGTCAAATTTTTTCATTTTTAATATATTTTTCACAAACCTGGTGTGGAAAATGCATCACTGTTATGTGATATTGTCGACATTGTAGCATACGAACAATTCTCCATCATACTGAGCATTCTTTCATTAAGGAAATTTTGAATTTTTAAAGAAACTCAGCACAAACAACAAACATTATCCACTAGGCAGCCATTTTAACCTTTACTGTTTCGAATATTCGAAACTGTCAGGCAGTTTAATATGTCAATGTTGGTACAATGAAAGTTTCGAAATTATATAATTTTTTTTTTGAAAATAAAAATAATTTTAATCATTTTATAATTTAATTTCTATAAAACTGCATTTATTAAAAGTATAATAACCCATAAAACTTATCTGTTTAAATTAAAAAATTTAAATTGACAGCAAATAAAATTATTACAAAAATTATTTTCACAACTTGTTGAAAATCATTTATTTGAACAGTAAATGTTTAATTCACTTTTGAAATAATCTTCAAGCTAAAAGAGCACTTCAATAAAATAAATAGTTAATAATAGTTATTTTAAATCAATAAAAAGGGTATTTGAAATTTTCAGAAAAAATACCGAATATTTTGTATGTGAATTAATTAAATTACCGATTGTGAATTTTTCGCTTTTTAAATGTCAAATTCTGATGTCAGCTGTGTGTTTTTTTCGAGTTTGTTTTTTTTGCAACCCCGGAAAGTTTATTTGGAAATTCTTTTTAAAAAGGTGAATATTTAAATCTCAAGGGTGTTAATAAAACCAAAAATATGAAAAACTGTTTAAAAATATTCATTTAATTAGTTCGGCAAAATTAAACCAGTTGCGTAAATTCTTTAATACGTTGTTTTTTTTGTGAAATATTTTTATTACTTTACTGTTTGTATTTGTGTCATTGCTATGGAAAAACTTATATTGCATTTATAAATAAAAGATAATGAAAAACAATGGAAGAAATTTGTGAGACAAAGTTTTGTATACAAACTGTTATGCCAAAAAATTGGCAATCGGAAAATTTTAATAATAACAACGGTACAGATTCAATTTGTTGTAAAAACGTTTGTCACGTTATGAAACCTTGTCAATTGCCAATTAAAGCCACAGAGAAGCTCCCGGACCAAAATGGGGTATGTATTCATTTCATATTTTTTATATGATAACATTTTAAATTTTCCTTTGCTTTTTCTTTTAAATAAGGTTGTTGTTAATACGTCAAAAGAGAGTTTGGAAGATGACACAAGAAAAAAAGCACTACCAATTAAATCGAATGAAACTTCTGTTAATAATTCCACCGATAATTTATCCTACTTAAGTGATAATGGTTTAATCGAAGAAATTATCTTAATCCCAAACATTTCAGACGAAGAAGTTTCTGTGAATTCTGACGATTGTGTTTATGCATATCGAGGAGCAGATTTTGATATTGCCGAGCAAAGAAACAGTCATACTGATGATGAAACGGATTTCTTAGAGATGGATTTCGATCCGGATCCAACATCTGAAATTGATGTAACTACAGAAATTCATGATTTATCATTTAATATACAAAGATTTAATAATGACAATTCGAATGAAAGAAACACAGTGGAACTACCAGTTGAAAAGATTATTTGTAATGAAAATGTTAATCAAGCATCTATTGTAGAAGATGAGATTGAGATAGTTTTAAACGGATCGAAAAAAGAAACTATTGAAAATGGCTCAGAAATATTTGACAATAATTTTCGGACAAGAGGCGCTAGACCGAAAGAATTTACTGAAAAAATAAAAAAGAAAACTTCTAAAATAAATAACACAATCGATTCAATATTTGATACGAATTTAATGCAAAATAATGTATGGAAAGAAGTCGATGACACATGTTTAGATTGCTTGGAAAAAGAGTTTCTATCGAAAACTGTTGGGAAACCAATTGAATCCTTAAACTGTTCTAAATGCCATGTCGAGTCTAATTGTAGCTTTAAAAGTAAACATGTGGATAATTTTAATAACGAATTGAATGAATTTAAGAATTATGATGTATTTAATAATTTTTTGCACAAAAATCACCAAAGAATTTCTGACATTGTTTGTAATGAAGTAATGGTAAGTTTACATTTTTCGAAATCTGAAATAATAATCATGTCTTTTTCCATTAGTCATTTCAGAAATTGGAAAAAGAAAGTACCAGTTTTTTCAGTGTCGACGTTGATGAAAAAATAATAGTCCAGGCATTTGTAAGAAATCTTTCAAATAAATTGAAATTCATTTTGATTTTGTAATTTTTTTTTCTCTAGGAAAAGCTTGATATAACCTTTGACAAAGATGTTATAAGACGATATTTTGATACAGTTCAAAGTCAACGAACTTTCAAAGATGTCCCTGAACTAATTATTTATATGTCGAAAAAGAACTGTGATTATCATAAAATTATAAAATTAATTAAAGCTGCCAGCAAACAAGAATTGTCTGTTACATTTAAACCAGTAAGCTCTACAAGTAATTTAACAATATTTGATATAGATTAAAATTGGTTTTCTTTGGTAGAATGAAAATATGAAGAATGTATCCGAAACTGTACAAGTCAATGCGTGCGATATTCTACAAGCTTGGACACCACAAAGTGATTTGGTGAAATTAAAAAATTTAGGAAAAAGATTTTCACAAGCGAATGTTTTGGGAAAGGTTGTAAATTTAATACGCCAAGCTCAAACAAGAAATGTAACATTAATGAGTGATTTTATATTAATTCCGCAGTATTATAAATCCGGATACATTTCAGTAACCAAAATAAAATAAAATTTGCATAAATTTTATATAAAATTAATGTTTTACTTTTCAAAATTTATTTTTCCAAAAATTCAATTACTTTTTTTGCACTAATTTTCTCATATTTTTGCTATGTTTTTTTTCTTATAAACTACTCTGTGTACCATTGGTCTTCCCTAATTTGTTCTAATGTGTATCGATCTTCTAATGGAGCTAAAATTTTTGTTATCAAATGTTTGCAATCCGATGCAACTGGTGGAGCTTTAGGAAAAAGAAGTTTTGCTTGTACTTGCTGTGAAATAGAAGTTGAAGAAAAAAAAATATATTTTCAGGTAGAAAAAACTTATAATAACCTTTAATAATTGGGAATAGTTTGAACCATCGAATGGTAATCGACCGAAAACCATGGCAAAAAGTACAACACCTGATGCCCATATATCGGATGATTGTGGTTGATAAGGAATTCCTAATGTGGCAAAAAGATAATTTTGAAGTTAGAAACTGTAATACAATTTTTTTAAAAAAATTCCATTACCTCTAAGTACTTCAGGGCTCGCATATGCATAACTACCGCAATAAGTTTCGGAGAAAATTGGAAGACTAGTATTGGACCTCATATTTCCTCGTGCAAATCCAAAATCAATTAATTTCAATGTATAATTTTTATCCAATAGTAAATTTTCACATTTTATATCCCTTTTTATTTGATGAAAGTATATTAAAGAAATTATTTGAAAAATACATGTTATGAAAATTCCCAACCTATGAACAACTCCTTGGCTATGACAATAATCTAAAACATTTGTCAATTGGTGGAAATAACGTCGTGCTCTTGATTCATTTAGAAATCCATCTTTGCGTATCAAATCAAGCAATGATCCATTTTCTGCAAATTGCATTATAATATAAACTCTAATGGAGTTTAAAAGCCATTTAATTCAATTAAAATGCAATAAAATTCTGACAAACCTATGCGTGGTTTCGATGCTTTGATAAAATCGTATTAAATTTTCATGTTTTAATCCTTTGACGACTTCAACTTCTCTTGGTAGGAATTTTTTCAAATATTCATTTGGAGTTTTTAATTTTGATATGATTTTTATAGCAACTGGACGTTTATACTCTTCGGAATATGCAAATTTCACTTTAGCATACGTTCCAGAACCGATTTGTTTTCCAATTGTGTAACCATGATCTTCAAGAACGGTTTTTTTAATTGCAGTCGTTGTTGATGGTACATCATTTTGAATTTTCGGTTCTGCATCATAAAAATATTTAAGTAATAAATTAATACACATAATTTGCACAAAATTGTAACCTTCCAGTAATTCAGTATTCGGTGTTGTTTCCATTTAAAAAGTAATACAAATTTGGGCAGGAATAATAATTAAGTACGAAATAATTTAGATTAATTAATTAAAAATTTGTGTCAAATGAAAACCAAAAATTAAATACAATTGTACATAGTATACTATGATGTTTTGTCTTCTGAATTGAAGGGTTTGCTATGCATATAGGCTACTGATTAGTGGAAAAGAAATCTTGGATGGAAAGAGTGGTTTCCATTATTGCCGGCAATTATTATACATATCCCAAAAGTTGATTAATCATTAGAAATTCTATGCTTTTCTTTAACAATTCCATTTGAAATATATCACCTAGCTCAGGATGAAAGGTAAAAAATTCAAAATTCATTCCCTATACAAAAACTTACGGGAAAAAATAACTATAATCATCACTTGTATATCTCTAAAGAGTTTCATAAGCATATTTTTTCCTAAAAAATTAGTTTATAGTTAACTACTCGACGGTGTTTCTATCTACAAACCTTCAAACTTAACTATTTGGTTAACAATTCATTATATTTGAATCCCTTTACTTTTGGGTGAGAACAAAACAAGTACAAACTGATAATCATGCTAAAGACCATTCCAAAGTAAATTATAGTAAAGGTCTATGACCGCATAAAATATAATATAGAAAAAAAAGTTGTTAAATCTTTTGGTCTACCAAACTTATAAGACACTGAAAGTAAATCCTCGTCTGGTAAGTCGTCCAGGCCTACACATATGTGTACATATTGAAATTTACGAAACAATACCAAAATCCCTCTGTTATTCTTTTTATCTAAATGAAATGGAAAAATGGGTGACAAGGTAATTTTAGTTGAAAATGAAAAATTTATCCCTATTTTATTTTCGGATAGATGCCGTACAGATGAGACTCGACGAAAATACACCTTTTTTATTTTATTACTACAAACTTATATATCCTTGAAGAGGGAGGAGGATTAGTTTTTACAATTTTTGTTGGAAGCACAAGGCAACTATAGGCTTTAATGGGACTTTTTTTTACGAAAGCATTACTGTTCATGTTGAAGAAGGGTGAATAGTTATATTTTTTGTTTGTTATTTAAAAAGTAGTCTTTGGTTTCGCTTTTTTTATAAGATAATCCCGATTCTAGAGAGAAGCAAAAAAAATGAGGATGACTATGGAATGGTTCTTGAGGATTTATTGAATTCCCATAGGTGACCAAAAAAATTAGGGTGAGTTTTGAATCACCACTTTTTTAGATTAAACAAAAACATGAGGGGTTATGTGTTATGTCTATTCAATTTCAATATATTTAAGAGTTCTATGAGGGAGTCATGAGACAAATTGGAAAACCTTTAAATTCATATGATCTCAAATTTTTATTGTGATTTTTATTTTATTGAATGTATATGATACGACCGCATTGTCTGGTCTATGATGAATAAATTATGCCATTTTTATTATGAAGTATAATGCTGACTATTTTGAGGAATTATTGAAATAAGGGTAATATATGGAGCCGGATGCATTGATATCGTTTATTCAAAATATTACAAAGTTAATTGAATAAATTTTAAAGATTTATAAGCAAATTTATGAGCAGGTTCTTTGCCGGTAGCCTCTGCTACATTTTAATATTTCGTCTTTTGTCTCATGTGGTAAATTGATAAAATAAAGCATTTAATATTTATTTATCATTAATAAATCATTCTTAGAACCGAACAATGTTCTATATCTAGAAAGAATAAATTGTCCTTTTCTTTTATTATTATTTAAAACAGAAACTCCGATAATAGAGTTGGTTTGAAAGAATCCAAAGAAATTCCTCTGAATGAAGGATATAATGAACAAGTAGACTCCGTTGAGAAAGAAAGATTTGTTTCAAAGTGAAAGATAAATAATTATGACACACGACAAATATTGTGGGTGTAGCATTGAATGAAGAAGAAGCAGAAAATAAACAATCTGGGATGATTTAGTAGCGAGCTTTTCCAACGATGACGAGTCCACAGTATGGTATTTCAAAATCGAAAGGAATTTTATTAAAAAAAGATTGCTCTTTACTAGTATTTCAAACTGTGTTAATTAAAGAATAGGAACACATTATTATTGTTCTTTAAAAAGAAAAGTGATTTTTATTTCTTATTTTATATATATATATATATATATTTAGTTTGTGATATTTAGTAATACGTACAATTTTTCAAATGGAATATATAGAAAAACAGACACTTTTCGGCAGCGCCGTAACTAGCTTTTTTAGGGCCCTGTGCAAAAATTTTTTTAGGGCCCCTATATTTTTTGGGAAAAAGTAATTATAGTTCAAATAGATATCATATAAAAAATTTATTGTACTGAGAATACATATTTTATTTTAAAATCTCGAATGAAAATTTTTGTAAAAAATTTGTGTTTTAAAATCTCGAAATTTGTAAAGAAAATTCATTTAACAATTTCATTTTAGGGCCCCCTAGATCTCTGGGCCCTGTGCGGGTGCACCTGTTGCACCTGCCTAGTTACGGCACTGCTTTTCGGTTAGTAAAGCATTAGTGTCCACATCAGAACGGAATAAGATTTCGTTTTCATAGGTAAGAAAAAATAAAATGAGATCCTTTGCTACGTTCTGTTCTTAAAAGCGGGAGCAGAATCGTGTAATTCGATTGAGACTGAATCGAATCGAAAAAGCAATTTTTATACTTTTTCGATACGATTTGGTACAAATCATGATACACAATGCCACTACTGCTCTTTTAATCCAACACTGTGAATTTTACAGTCTCTTAAAGACGCAACTAGTTCTTTTCGAATTGCGGTTTTTGATACCATCTCTACTCATTACTGTCACTGGAAGAAATTACATGGGTTTAATTTAAATTGGTCTTCAGCAAATTGGTGTGCATAATTTAAAAAATTAATAATAATTAAAACAAAATTTCGTAATGTTTATTATGAAGCTATTTTTTTACTTTCTTCTTTTTTTGTTTTTATTTTATAATTATTATTAAATTTTTACTGGTAGTTCATTTATTTTTTTTATTTTTTTTTTGGTTTTTTCTTTTTTATAGTCCGTAATTGTACATAATTTTAATAATAAATAATTGCTAACAAATTTTTTCCTTATATATTTCGGCTTTTGAAATTGTTTTCTTAAATAATAATTACAAAAAACAAAACGAATAAAAAATAATTTTAAATTATTGTTTGTTAGCTTCTTAAAAATTTCCAAACGAAAAAAACTCAGTTTTTGTTCATTCATTTTATTTTATTTATTTTATTTTATGTTAAAATATTATTATGTTTTTTGTTTTATTCTTTTCTTTTTTTTTAAATTTTGGTCCATTTTTAGCAATAGGACTACCGCATTTTTTTTTGTTTTCGTATTATCATCATTTTTTTGTATAAATTTATTTATTTATGTTTTTTAATTTTTAAGAAAAATCATTCTTAAAACAAAATAAAATATTCTTCTTTTAAAATTTTGCAATTTTTACTTCTTTTCTATTTATTTTTTTTTTTGCTTCTTTGTTTTTATTTATTTACATTTCTTTTTCTTTTTCTTTTCTTTTTGGTTTAATTTGTATACAAATTAAAAATATGCTAAAACATTATTTCAATAATTTTAATTTTACATAATTGTTTTATTTATTTATTTTTAAGTTTTAGTTTTTTTTATATTTATAATTTGTAATTTAAAATATTACATTTTTTTTTAAAAATAAAATTTTTGTTTTTCATGTTTTCTTAATTTTTTTAAATAAAAATTATATTTTTAATTTTTTTTTTTTAAATTTTGCGATGAATTTTCTTTTTTTTTTAATTTCTTAACATTCTAAATTTTCTTTCAAAATATGATTGTGCTCACTTTTATACTTATTTATTGTGTAAAAGATTTAATTATTATTATTTATTATTATTTTTTTTTTGTTTTAAAATAATTAATAATAAATATTTTTAATTTCTTTTTTTTTTTTTTAAATTCCATCGTTTGCAATTTTTATTGATTTTTTTTTATAAGAAACATTTTAAGATTTACAATTAATATTTTATTTTTAATTTTACAAATTTTTATTATTATTTAATAATTTGCATATTTTTAGTGTTTTTATTAGGGAAAATTTTAGAGTAATTTTGTATAGCGAACGTGGAGCTGTTTTAGTTCTAAGAAGCAGCTCCGGAGCCAGTAATTTTAGATGGGTTTTTACTGTAAGTTTAGAAAATTAAAAATGTTCTTAATGGTTATTTTAAGATTAAAGGTTTTCACCACAAGAAATGAAAGAAAGATTTTATGTAAATCATAAAATTTTATAGTTTTAAGAGAGGTATTCAAGAGATGGAGATTTTGTTTCCATAGAAAACTATGCAGGAGAAATGGTCATGTTTTTATCTTCTCAGTTGTTTACTCCAAGTTTACCAAGTTTCGGAGATAATAACTTGCCGTTCAACTAATGAGGTATAATAAGTTAGTATTTGAAATCCGTCTTGTTGTTATTCTAAATACATTTAACGCCAGGTTTTATATTCTCCTCTGTTGGCCCACGTGAGACAGAAAAATTAATATTTCAATTAATCAATACATCTCTATGGTTCAACCTAAGCCTTTAAATCTTAACTTTAACATTATTTTTTTAGTGATTAATGTTAATTTTGATTTTAAGACAATTCCATCGCGTGGGCCTGTATCATGTCGTTTTACAGTTTATCTCCGATTAAAGAAAAACCAAAAAAATAAAATTAAATGAAAATTAGTTTTTCTGCATTTCTTTTATTACAAATATCAACAATAATTTTCTTTAATGTAAATTCTGTGTTTTTCTTCTTCTTTAAAATTTACATTTTCTTTTTTTTCATATCGTAAAAAATTGATTTCTAAATAATTGTTTAATTTCTAATTTAGTTAATTAATTATCATTTATCTATTAATATTAGTTTATTTGAATTATTAATTATGTTTTTTCATTGCAAGAAATAAAGAAGAAGATTTTTCTTATTTTTTGGTTTTTTCATTTTAAAGAAATTTTAAATAACTATTAAGAAATTAAAAAGAAAATTCTATTGAAATTTTTCGGAATGTGTTATTTTCAGTTCAAAGACGGATATTTTTTAATTTTTTTTTTAGCATTTATAGAGATCTAATTTTATTAATTTTACATAAATTAAATTCTTTCAAATTATTTACATACAGAATATACTTTTCATTGCAAAATGATTTTAATTAATTTTTTTTCTTAACTTCTACAAAATCTACTATATGTACTAAATAAATATAATATTTACTTAAATTTAGAGTTTTTTTTTTATTTATAATTATTTAAATTTTATTTAAATCGTTGCAATAGACATTATGATATGATTTCATGATTTCATTTCAATTTCTCAGAGTTTTGGTTTTTAATTTCAATTTTTTTTTCTTGTTTCTCAACAGTTTTTCAGTGTTGTTCTTTTTAGATTTAATACAAAATAGAATAAAATTTTGTGACAAAATAATAGGAAATGAAGTTAAATTAAAAAAAAAGATGGATATAAAATATTCTGTAATCATTGTAAATTTTTAATTAAGTACAGTCTTCAGACTATCTGTTTTGTCATATGTTTTCGTATAAGTTTTGTTAAAAATGTCCACTCAGATCGCGTGAACTCATAGAGATCACTTTGGTACAAAGATATATGACAAAGATTATTTGTTTTTTGACATTAGAAATGTTTAGAGACATTTTGAATGTCTAGTTTTTCAAAAAAAAATTTATGAGAAGTCATATGACAAAACAGACAGTCTGAAGATTCCTTTAGTCAACATAACCGACATAATCAACATAACCGATATAACTTGAACAACAGGAAAAGTCGATTTTTAGTGAAATGGTTTAGAAATATTTATGGCTATTGTTCATATATTTCTTTTGATTATGTTTAATTTAACACTTAATGAACGGACTGTTTTTTCTCTATCTTTCTCGGTTTTCGGGCATTTTTTAAGAGAATTAAATAAATAGATTTGTTACACTTTGCATTACTGGGTAATTTTTGTACACCTGTAGTATGCAGAAAAGGTTATACACACATTCGTTTATTTTGAGATGCCCAGGATTAACAGATAGATAGTACCAAACCCAATACGAATAAATATGGAAAACTAACGAAGTGTAATCAAAATTTAAGAAAAACGTAAATCTACGTAACCAGTTTTAGGAAGTCAGAATGAAAAACTTAAATCTACGTGCCCCGTCCGTTAAGTGTTAAAAAAATATTGTGGTGGAGCTATTGCTTATACGTTAAATAGCCTGGAACAGTTATGGTTTTATTATCTACCTAAATCCATCAAAGAAGGATCGTAGTTTCTTTAAAAAGGCAGCTACAAGATAGCAGTTTTTGTTTGGAGTAACTACAAGATATTTCCTGGAAAAGCTTAACTTAAAAATTTAAAATAGATGGCACCAAAATTGAATGTTTTTCTTAAGGAAATGTCTTCCAAGGTATTTTATATCCTTCATTTTAAATATAAAAAAAAATCACCTCAAAAATACTGATTAGGCTTTTTTTTCTTTAATTTATGTTTTGTCATATAATTTCTAAATTTAAAATACGTTCTAATTTTGAAAACTCATTAATTTTGTTTTATTATTTTATTCATTTTTGCAAGAATTTTTAAAGTTTTTGTGTTATTTTATTTTGAAGGAACTGAACTGAAATTACAGAATAAAAAACAAAGAGTCTTAAAACAGTGTTGATAGGCAATTTTTTCAACATTATTTAATTAAAAAATTGTTAAAACTATTTATTAGTAATATTTCACACATTTAATAATGGCTATTTACAACGGTTTTTGAGTTGAAAGAATCATGTAATGTTTTCTTTTTATAATTAATTATTTATTATTTTTTTAATTAAAGAATTTTCTTTTAAATTTTAATAGTTTGTTTTTTAAATGATTTGTTTTTTTTTTAATTATTTTTTATTGGTTTTTATTTTGTTCACATAAAATCAGCAACAACACGAATAGCGGTTGTGAAAAGGCACAAGGGAAATTGGGATAGTTTTTAGAATAATATATTATTATTTTCTTTTTTTGCTTTCCAAAAAAAAAACAAAATTCTCTTTTATTAATTAAGTTTTATAATTTCTTTTAAATTTAATTAATTAATGGTTTGTTTTTCTTGTTGGTTTGTTTTGGTTGAAAATTGTTTGAAGATGTTCAAAAATGAAAGAAACAAACTTTTTGAAAAAAGGAAGAAAAGAAAGATTTTTGAAAAATAGAAAAGAATGATTTTTATGAGAAGAATTGTTTTAGTTAAAATTTTTTTTTCAAAATAAAAATTGAGAGAAAATGCTGAATCTGGGTGAATCATATTTTAATTGTTGTGCGTGGATTAATTTTCTTTAATTTTATTTAACAGATACATTTGAAAATTCCGTCTTAATCGATTTCTATAAGCATACTCGGCTTAATATTTTAATATATCAATTAAATTTTAATTTGTTTCTGTTAATAAAATTAAATTAAAATTAATTTCAATTAATTTTCATTTGTATTAAATGAGAAATTTCAATTTATTTTTTATTTATCTTCTCAAAATAAATTTGAAAACAAATCAGTCTTAAATATAAATGAAAAGAGGAAAAAAAAGAAATTTATTAGATTTTTCTCTTTCGTAAAAAATATTTAATAATACTTTTGTTCATAATAATTGACTCAAAAGATTGATAAAAAATCGGATTAAATTATTATATCTGGCAGTGTTTGAATATGTGTCGTTTTGGTTTTATAATTTCCAAATTTAGATTTCTATCAAGCAGATTAATTTAGCTGGTGCATTAAAAATAATCAAATTAAATTATATTAAAATTGAAAATAATTGCATTTGTAAGGTTTTCATTACTACAAAATGGCAGAAATCTAGAAAACAATAAAAAATCTGGTATGTCAGCACGTAAGTTTTTTCACTCTTTGTGTTTTGAGTTTTTTTAGCTAATATTTTAGGCATATGAAAACTTAAACTAAAATGACTTATGCACAATTTCACAGTCAATTTAAAAGCAATAATAATTCAAAAATCAATACAAATATTCCATAATAATTTAGTTGTCAAATTGAGTTCAGGTAAACTTAAGTTGTTAATATAGGAAACTTAATATTTTCTTAAGACTTGCCTGTAAAATTCGTTATGTAACTTAAGGTCAACTTAAGCTTTCAACTGAACTTAAGCTCTCGCTGTGAAATTGGGCATTACTGTTTGATCAAATCAAAAGTGTGAAACAATTAACGTGATGACAGTTCTGCTCTAACAGAGACGATATATATTAGGTGAAAATATACATTAAAATTTAATAATTTTCTTTTTGAATTTTCAGTAAAATTTATGTCACATTTATTGAAATTTAATTAAATTTAACATTTTCATTTATTAATAGTCGAATCAAAATTATCTTTTCTTATTATAAATTCGTTTAAAAAAAAAAATGTAATAAAAAAAAAGAAAATGGCGTCCTAAAATTTACTATATTTTATAATTTTATAAATTTTTCTTTAATCTTGCAGATTAGAAACGAAAATAAAAGAATAAAAAAAGAAAATATCAAAACATTTCATAAGTTTAGGTTTTTTTTTATATTTTAAAATTTTTATTTTATTTTAGTTTTTCTTTTTCTTAATAATTGTAATATAATTTTTTTTTTTTTTTTTTTTAAGTTATTGTCAAAATCATTCGTACAGTTCACAAGGGAGAAATATGTATAAATATATAATTTTTTTTTTATTAAAAATTTTCAAGTTTCTTTTAATTAGGTTTTTAATTTTTAGTGCAAAGAAAATTGAAAAGTAAAAAAAAATATTCAAAACAAATTTCATAAATGGGAAAATTTTGAAGAAGAATATAAAAATTTAAAAGATTATAAAAACACAAAAAAACAATATTTTAAATGTTTTTGAGAAAAGCATAAATATCAATGATGAGGAAGGAGAGAAAGGCGAGAAAGGTATGTTATTGGCGTAGTTCTTAGTAATTTCAAATATTAAATAATAAAGTAATTAAGCTTTATAAGGAAATCAAATACGAATTTTTATGGAACAAATAAAGAAAACCTATATTGAAAAAAAAACAAAGCTTTTCCAACTTGTATTTATTGAGGTGTTCGCATTTTTATCTTTCTAATATTAAAAAAATTCAAACTTTACAACAATACATCACATCGCCATCTATCTGCTAGAAATATACTACAAAATATTTCTTATATTTAACTGATTAATCGCGGTTTACTTTTGATTATAAAAGAAAATATTGCTGGTCAAATAGTAACGTTGATGGCATTATTGCTAAATAATTGCTAAGTCATTGCACAGAGATAGATTGTTATTAAGCTGTAATAGCGCTTGCTTTTAATGCTGAAAATAGAAAATATGAGAAATTTTATTCGGGTAGAAACTAGACAGTTTTTTCTCAGAGAAGATTCCTAGGTAATTAATATTAAAAATAAGACTGTCACATTTCACTAGCTGTTTTTCGGCGATTTTGTAATATTTTAAGAAACAATTCTTAAAATGTTTAAAAAGTCTTTGGACCTACGATCTTCCATATTACGCCATTGAAAAAGGTTAGTCTATTTCAAATAAATTAAAGGAGTATTATGTGGTAAAATTCTAGATAGGCAGGATTTTCATCAGAAAACAATTACTCCTCAAGAATTTTCATAAAATTTCGTAGTGTATTTTCCTTTTTCATATATGAAATTGAAAACCAAAGGAAATAAAATTTCGGGATTGATGAAATAATAAAAGAATAATTAAAATAAAAACAAAATATAAAAAAAAAATTCAAATATATTTTTTTCTTAAAAATCATTTAAATGACATTTTTTTTAGTTTATCTTTTTATAATGTGTTTTTTTTATACTTAATAATTATTAGAAACTACTTTTTTTTTATATAATAATTATTTAACATTATTCTACTTAACTAATAATGCATTATAAAATAATCAGTTTTTTTTAAGGTTTTACAAATATTTTCATTTCTTCTCTTTTCATTTAATAATAATATTTTTTTTTTTTAATTAATAAAATAATTCACAGAAACAGCGCATTCGATTGTATTTCAATTACATTATAATTATTATTATTAATTTTTTTATATATCTATTTTTATATAGATATACATTTGTTTATTTTAAATATATAATTTTTTTTTTTTGGCTCTCGGTATACTTTCCCAGACCCAATCCATAATCCAACTTAACAGTTTATTAATGAAAACTACTTTGGTATTCGTTGTTGGGTTCGAGATTGTAAACCAGAGCCATTTTACTTTTTATTAAATATTTTAACAATATTTTAATTAATAATATTTAGAGCCCCAGTATTTAAATTAATATTATTTATTATTTTCGTTTTTGTTAAATTAATTAAAAAAGAAAAAAAAGAATTAATCAATCGTTTTTATAATAAAAATATTGAAAATAATACTTTTATATAAAATCTATAAAAGATTTTCATATTTACAAATACGTACAGTGTGTAACCAAACTCTAAATTCAAGATCACTATTGTTTTTTGGTGTTTAGGATCTAATAAGTGATTATTAAACATAAGCCCCAAAATTGAATCCCATATATGACCTAATATTTCTATTTAAATAAGATGATCTTCGGATATATGATTTTCTTCTTTTCTTCTTTTATATCTAAGTATAGAGAAAGTTTACTTGGGAACCGAACAATAAGAAATAATTTTCAAAGTAAACGTTTTGAATGGAAAAATTGATTCTAGTCACTTTCAAAGGTGATAGTTTCAAAGTACGGTTATTAATTTTAGAATATCACCTATTTGAAATAGACTTCTTAATAGTTCTCATCTCAAAACCACTTTCGAGTGACAAATTACCTTACGAAATTTATATCAACTGATTATCGTTTGTCGCCTTGCAGAATTCCTATGTAAGTTTTGGGCAGCGTCAATGGGGTTTTCGTTTTTCGTAAAAAAATATAGAATATTTTCACTTTTTTAATAGTTCGCATTATATAAAAAATGGCAAAATATCATAAAAAATGCAAAAATTCTGTATTTTTATATACTATAAGTGTCGAGCATACAACGTTTAGTTTTCTATGATTTTGTGTTTTTAGCCAAAATTAAATTAAGAGAACTATCTCCCAGTATTCTTAAACCATCGTTTATCCTTTAAAAACATAAATTAAACAACCATTTATATTTGAAAAGGAACTTTTAATTTATGTAATTAAAATCGGTTACACCCTGTATAAGGAACAAAAATCATACATTTAAAAAAAATAATCATAAATCATTTATTTTTTGATTTGTATTATTTAAAATCAATTAAGTTCTTCATGTAGGTCCTTTTATGTTCATTTTTGTTGTGTCATGTAATTGTGTCTTGAAGTTTGGTTTTTATTATTTATTTAAAAAGTTCGGTTTTTTTTTTGTAGACGTTGCAGATATTTCTTTCAAATCCAATTCGTGGCATTAAATTTCCTTATTTTTTCTTTTTTTTTGGCTTGGAACTCTTTTTTTTAATATCTTTTATATACCAGAGAAATCCTTCCCAAGAGATGTGACTCTAGAGATAAACTAATAATAATTAATAGGTGTAGTCTATGATGGCTCGTGTCCAATATTATCCTTTATTACATGTCGCTGTATAATTTCCATTTCAATTTAATAACAAATTAGTTTTCTTTTTTTTTTTTATGTGCCATGAAAACATAAAACATTCATAAATGTATATAAAAAATGGTCCAAAAATTAATTTTAATAATATTATCCTGTTTTTTTTTCTTTTGAATAATAATACATTCCCATTTTTCTTTTGTTTTCCCTTTTATGTAATATTTTTTTAATTCATATTTTCTTTTTTTTTTAATGTTTATTTTTAATTTAACAGGAAAAACATTATTCACCGCTTATATAATATTTGTTCTTTTTGTTTTTGTTTAACTAATATATTTTTGTTTAAAATGTATTATTATAATGTTTTCTTAAGGACAATAAAATGGTATCACCGGAGATCAGTATGTCGACGGTTTATAACCTAAGTTTTTTCGTTGTAAGAATAAATGAATTTCACGAAAATTCGGTCTATTTGTTTCGTTCCTTTGCCAGCATTCACACATTAAATCGTAAATTTCACGTGGACAATTCATTGGCATTGGTAAAAGTATCTGAAAATAGAAAATTGAAATAGAATTATATATAAAATCAATCGATATTAGGTGTGTGTTGTTTTTTTTTGGGGAAAAAAAAGAACGGTTACCATATACATTTTATACTCGCTTATTTAAAGAATGTTAATTTATCGCTGTCTAATTTTAACAAGAGTTATTTAGTACTATATTAAAAATATAGATGGCATAAATTGAAAGTTTTGTGTTTTGTTATTACACTATTTGAATTTTGAATCAACCCAGATTTTGGGCATTTCTTTTCCGTTTAGACCTATTACTGTGGTTCTCGGACCTAGACACATGACAATTTTCCAAAATTTGTTTTCTTTGGTTATTCAATTAAATATTTTATGATTTTCTTTTTAAAAAAAATAATATAAAACGTGTGCCAAATATTTTGTTTTAAGCAATTTAGTATTCTGCTCAATTTGAAACCTTATAACCAATGCTATTTTATGTTGTAATATTTCAAAAAGAAGCAAATTGAACCCTCTTAAAACGATCAAGAAGCAACAAAAGAATAAAATTCACTTGAAATATAGTAAAAAAATAGTAAAAGAAAAACTTGAAACGAATGAATGTTCACATAGTATACTTATATTATAATCCCACCCAAAAAAGAAAAGAAAACAAAAAAAAAAAAATAAATAAATAAAGAAAACTTACATGTTTCTTATCGTCTTGATAGATGTGTCCAATATTCTCAATAACTTTTTCATCGGTCATGTTCTCAAATGGTTGTTCCCTTGCAAAAGTCAATATTTCCCAAAGGGTTACAGCAAATGACCACACGTCAGACTTAGATGTAAACTTCCCCTGTACGAGAAAAAAAAAGTGAAAAAATAACAAATATATATATAAAGTCAATATAGTAATCGATGGATCGACGGTTCAGGAAGGAATAAGGTATATTTAATAGAAAAACAGGATATTTATGTGTGTACATATAAAAGGATATATACAGAAAGATTGTATTGGTGACATAAATATATATGAAGAAGGAAATATCCAGTAGGTATGGCAAATGACTCAACTTTCTTATACTTAAATATTTTAAGTTAAATTTCTTAGACAAAAGTTAGGCACTTTTCGGTTTGTACAATAAATGAGGCAAGAGAAAATTACAGTGTATTCATGGCTCAAGTCGTTTAGAGCTTCATTAGAGCTTCATTTCTGGTATACCAGCTGGTATACCAGAAATATTGGCCAGTGCAGACCCTGTGTTAGATTCGATTCATGACTCCTGTGATTCAAAACTTCTTCCTTTCTTTTGCGCAAAATTAATCAGTTCTACTAAAGATATGAATGAGTAAGGATGTATAAAATAGTGTAAAAAGGTTTTATTTAACTTGAGTAAATTCCATTGGATCGTAAAAAGCCTTTTTCAAGCTTTCCACATCTTCTCTTTATTTATATTTTTCATTCTATGTGTCAATTAGCTTTGTTACAATTGATTCCAATTTGCCAATTTCGCTCAAAAGAAGTATTTTTGCTTGAAAATCGAAGTTTAAATTTTTTATATTGTATTATAAGAAAGTAAAGAGAAGCACATATAAAGGATATTGTATCTTTGGATATGGAATAAAACTATATATAGTTGTACTTTTTGAATCGAAGAAGCTGCATGAATATTTTATTGAAGTGAAATTGATTGATGGCTATTGATCGATTTCGAAGGGATATGGACAGATATATATTCAATGGAAGGTGGATATCGAGGGTGGACTATCAAAATGTGTTTTATAACGATAAAAAGAATATAAAATTTGAATTATTTACTTTCTTCCGATTTAAATTGCTTATTTATATATATATAAAAAAAAATTAATATATAATTACCAGTAATACACTTTCCCATGCCATCCATCGTATCGGCATTGGTTGTGATTGTCTACCAGTACCTTCTAATTGGCAATAATCAGATGGATATGCTGAACGGTTTATCACAGTTCCAATAGAGCACACTTTAACTTCTAATTGTGGTCCTATTATGCAGCTTCTGTAAACGAAAATAGAAAAAAAAGGGTTATTTACATTTTCCGATATTTATATAGTTTTTTTTTTTCCTTTTTGGGACTAATCCTAACTGGATATATATATGTATTTACAACAACAAAAAAAATCCCTTCATAGGCAGATATCAGTTTTCATTGACTCATATAGGTTTGTTTATATTAAAAATTTTCATTTATATAATTTTCCTTGAATTTCCATTTTCTATACCACACAGAAAAAAAATGTGGACATTGGACAAAAGGATATATAAATATATACTAAACTCTACAACCACATCTCGGTAAAATGACTTCAAAATGTTCAGAGGAGAGAGACAACTTCGGTGTTCCATATTTTTTTGTGAGATCAGCAAAAAAAAGTATTAATATTTTGTATAAACTAGGACCAGGAGTTCGTGGACGTATCATTAAAGTCAGTAGTGTGATCCAAAAGGGAATTTACATTTGTTGGAATATGAAAATGAATTTTTTTTCTTTTTCATTGGTTAGTTGGGGATCTCTGGTTATTTGGAATGAGTTGTTTCATCGAAATAATATGAATTTTTCTTCTTGTATTTATAATATGGCGTATATCCTTCATCGACCTGTGTAAAATAACGAGCGACGCCAAAAGGACTGAACTGATGGAGAGAGAAAGAAAGAGCCAACTTCAGACCTTGTCATTGAAATCATTAAATATTTTTACAATTAATCATAATGATACGGCCGGTGCTTGTTTTAACGTTGATGATGATGATGATGATGATGATTCCATTGGGGTTTCTCGTTTTTTACTCGTTTTGTAAAATTTTTAAATAGGGTTAAGGTATAGTATACGGTTTTTGGGTAACTATGCCTCTCAAGTAGTCAACTTATAACATTGATGAAAATGTGGAAATATACGTTACTTGAATTTTCAAAAAATATACGAAACGGAAGAGTTTTGACAATGAAAAAGAATGGTTAAACATTTATCACATAAAGATAATGGCTTGAAAAACAGAAAAAAAAACAAAATAATGTACTTCAATGAAAATGAAAGAGTATTTCCGAAAAGACAAAAACAAAATTATATGTAATAATTCTTTTTTATTCATTTTATTTTATGTTTACTTTTGATTAGTATATTTTTTAAGTAATAGAAAAGTAGACAATTCTAATGAGAATGGACTAGAATAGTTTAGGAGGATAAGGGAATTATGAGCAGCAAAAAAAGATAATAAAAAGGTTGGAGATGAAGGTCTAGTTTATTAGTGACCGGAAGATATCTATGGTGCCCAGAAAATTTCTATGATTAATGCTTTGCACTTCCTAAGACATTAGGAAATTGTTATGTATATGGTTCCACATCACAAGTTCATTTGGCTTGGTACTCAGTTCAAATTCTCAACTCTGACTTGACAATAATGCATCCCAGTAAATGGATATCTACGTAGTCTAACATTTTTTGATAGTCAAGCAAATTTCTAAGGTTTTGCAGAACTTCAATAATTCTTTTTTGTAAACTACTCAACAAGCTTGTTGCCTTCGAAGTTGTAGTATCCGCATATAAGTGTAACTTTATTGGTTGGCACCAAACTTTCTCAAACAAGTTTTTAGGGTTTAGGAAATAGACCAACATTTATTTATCATCATTTCAATAATGTATAAAAGTCTAAATAAAGTTCAAAAATAAATTAGATTAGGGAATGAGAACATAAAACATGTTAATAAATGTATCCCAGATTAATATTATCTCCCAAAAAAAAACAAATTTTTGTAGAAATGCAATTTGAAATTCCCTTCCACAAAAAAAAAAAAAAAAACGGAATTCCCCAAAAATTACATGGGATAAAGTTTATCCTATCGCATGTCTGATGTGACAATTATTAATAGTTTCTTTGGATATAATCCCACTGGGAAAACGGGAGATCTCCCCATTTTGATAATGTAATTTTCACTCGGCAAATTCAAATCCTTGTGCCAAGAGAAGAGGAAGGAAGGTATTTTAATAAAAGATATCCGAAAGGTTCAAGTTTTGTTTAAAATTTTCGTTCGAAAATTTATTCATCTTTTTTTTTTGCTCCATTTTATATTTAAAAGTGTATAAAAAATTTAAAACTAACTAAATTTTCTTTAAAGTTTTTAATATTGTAATTCAACAAAATACGAACAAAAAAAAAATACAAAAAATTTAAAACTTTCGAGAAACTTTAATGTGGAGCAATTTTTAACAATCATCCTTTTTTTACGGAATTGATTTTTATATTTTATTAAGCTTTCTTTTTTTTCTTTTTGAGAGATTTTGAAGTGTAAGTTTTCAATATATAGAAATAACTTCGAAGTAAGTTTCTCATAAAATTGGAAAATTCTATAAAAAAAAATGTTTTGTGTTCATCAAAATGAAAGGAAAAACTTTCCAAACAAGTTTTTATTTTTTGAATGTTAACAAATAAACGAAGTATCTATCAGTATAATCTATATATTTTGAATTCAACCCTTTTTTTGTGCAGTGACGTAGGGCAATTGTTTTTCCAGTTATATACTTTCTGTTTGTTTTTCAATTGTAGCCTTGTATGATACAAGGAGGAAAAATTTTAACTGGCTTTTCCGGCTTACCAAATACTAATTCCTAAAAATCAGTACATACAACAGATTACAGCCCCAAGTAGCAAAGAATGAAAAGAGGAGCTCAATCGTATTGTGACGTGCTATTCTTTCGGTTCGATGTTATTAGAATGATAACACTTTTTATTTATGTGAATTTAGTGTATAAGGTTTATTTATAATTATTTCTGCGTTACAATTAGTCTTAAAAATATTTGTCTTTCAATAATTTAATTATTACAATTAATTTATCACAGTTTATAAAAATGCACCACAATCACTATCTTAATAATTGATCACAAATCGCCCTTGTAATCGCTTTCGCAAAAATAATCACGTTTCCAATCTCTGTTTTGTATAATCTCTGACGAAGCTTTTCACTTCAACTGATCGATTAAGATTGATTTCAGGCTCGACCCTACAGCTGCTTTTATATCAAATTGGTGTATTTCGGGAACTTTCTCGAAAAGACTGGTCGTTTGGCTGTCTAAAACTAGATGGCATTTTCTCGAAAGCTCTACAAATTCTTGAATATTTCCAAGAATTGTTTTTTTGTTCGTGTGGTGTTTTTGTGTTAGTTGTTTTACTTAGAATACTTGTATTGTGACAATGTTTTATTGTTATTGTTTGATGATTTTATGAATCACCAAGTATTCTAAGTAAAATATAGTGCAGTATAATACCTAGCGCATACTTAATGGCAAAAGGAACTACATTTGTACAATGTAAATTAATACAAGTGATAAAATGAGTAAAATGAGTTGAAATTGAATGAAATTTATCTTGGAAAATAAAATAAAAATGGCCAAAACAAGTAAAAAAGAAAAACTATAAAAACTGATTGAAATGTGAAACTTCTTTTTGGCTTTTTCACAAAAATAAAAAACTGCCTATTTAATATCCTTTATCTTCAATACCTACAACCCACAAAAGATCTTCAATCTCTGTTTATAATAGCATAGACGGATTTGAGTAAAAATTCTAAATATCCTTACGTACCACTACTGTAAAAAAAAGAATTTTATTTGCTTATCAAGTATCGCTTTCATGCTCTAAAAAATTCATATCATTATTGCCTATGTACGGCAGTAACATTTTCCAATTGTGCATTTTTAATTTCATCTCACCATAATGATTTATGTTATTCCCATTTTTTTTTAAATTAAAAAAAAAAGCATATTTATCTTTAGCTTTTGTGAAAATCAACTGAACCACATCTAGCTAGTATTGTGTTCACTGGAAAATGCAATTATTGTATATCTTTCGATGAATGTTCATAAAAAAGTTAATGTTTTCAGCGTGAAAATTGTACGAGGAAAATTCAGTTTTAAGTTCCAATAAATGAATGTAAAAAGAAAAAGTACACAATTTTTCATATCCCTTCGATATAGGTGAGGGTTAAGTATGAACCCCACAACAGCAGTCTCAAACCGCTACTTTCCTAAACCCTTGTCAAGTTTAATTAACTAAAAACGAAATGAAAATTTTCACTTGTTGAACTAGTATTATTCTGTTACACAAGAAAAACACACAGTGAAGGTGAAAAATGGGGAAGGACAAACAAAAATAATAATTACCTATAACTGCCGACAGAGTTGCACACACGTACTTCATATAATACCTTTTTTTTGTATATGCAACTATTTACACCCCTTGACATTTATAAACTATATTTCATTTTAGTTTCTTTTCTTGAAGTGTGAAATAAAGTTGTACGCGACTTTTGATGTCATGTGAATGGATTAAGTAATCATTTCGAAATTATTATAGGTTTAAAGGGGCCTAGTTTTTAGCCGAACTGAAGACTTAATGGTAATCCATGTGTGATGTGCGCCCAGGAAAATAATAATAATAATTTTTTTTGTAGAAAAGTCCCTTACCGATTCGATATGCACACGTGCATTTCTCGTATTCAACTGACAATCCTGTCGTGTGGGATATGGTTGAGAATTTTTCTCTTTCATCATTTAACGCACTTTTAGCAACGGTTATGGTTTAATATTTTTAAACGAATATTAAATTTATTACAAATTAAATTAGTTTTTATTAAGTTTATTTAAATTTCTATAGGGTGTAAGGTTATAAAGAAAAAACTGTGTAAATTGAAGTGTATACGCCGTTTCTTTTTTAAGCTAATGTCAATACTTTGAAATTTCTAAATTAGAAAAAGTGAAAATTATATATAATCAATTCAACCAAATTCAAATCATATCAAATTAATTCTATTCTATTCAAATACAATATGTAGAAAAATATCCGGCTCGAAGGACCATTGTTTAAAACATCTTTCTAAAGCAAAAAAAGTACTAATTTTTGTAACAAAATATATACTAAACGCCCTGTTTACATAATATACATCAAATCAAGGAACCTTTTACCTTATTTAATATCAAGAAGAAGAAAAAAACAACAATTTTTTTTTATGACAGTTTAATCGTATTTTGGGTAAAGGGTAATTAAGAGTATATACCATGATTAATTGTTCCCATTGTAACCCTTCTCGTTTATGCTCATATTTTTACGCTGACTTCGTCTTCGCTTTTATTGTAATGAGATCGATCATACGCCTTTAATTACAAAATTCATAAATTTTCATTAAAATTTTTCTGCAATTTAATTTTATATCCTTGAGAAAAGTTTCCCTTTTTTTTGGTTGGTGTTTATTTAAAATCTCTTTTAACGATGGCAGCTTTAAATTCGGGAATATACTTGGTATAATTTTAATGGAATTTATAAAGAAAAGCATACGGGACGTGAGAGCCAAAGGGAAGGCGAAAATTTGTCTGATAGTCTGGATTTTATTTGGTCTGTTCTAAAAGTGTTTCAGGATTCTGAGATGTTTGATTCTGTAACATTGGTCCTGCATAAATACAAGAGTATTAAGGGATTTGTTTTCATTTTTTTCTGTATCTCTTCTCGTCCTTTTCAAGAATATAAGATAAATCCAAATAAAAATATTGTATTGGATGAAATAAAAGAAAAAGAAAGGAAAGCAAAAGAAAAAATACAGGATTCTAGAGAATCTCCTGAAGTTTTTAGATGGACCGAATTATTACTGCTACTTTTTATGTATTACTTTTTTTTTGTGCTATGCTTTCAAAGAGATCATATGTAAAAAAAAAAAAAAAATAAAAGAAATATGAAATCGATTTTCAACTGGATTGAGATTTAAGAACAGCTCTGGAATATTATTTTTGTTTTAACTCCTGCCGAAAATCATTTCATAAATAAACTTATATTATTTCCTTACACTTTTGGGAATGATTTTCTTTTTGGGTGAGTAGAAAAGTGCTGCTAGGGTGTTTTTTTTTGTTCGGTAGAAAATCTGGAAGATATATTTGCAATTTTTCTGAGATAGAATAAATATAAATAAAATGCAAATCAAACAAAATGCAAACAAAATTCCGAAAAGTTTGTTTATGAAATTCATTTTTATTATGTTGCAAAATTTTATATAGGAAATTATTATATGGAAAATGTAGATAGTGTATGTATACTTAGTATGTCGCCATTCCAAATGTAAATCTTCTCATCTTCGTTCAGAGACATACGACGTATTTCGTTTTATGATAAATTCATATATGGAAGTTTTTCTAGGATTTTCTAGTTTCTTTTTGATAGTTAATATATTTTTAAGATTCATTTTCATATTAGAGAAATTTGAGAACGACATGAATGACATTTTATATTAGGTGTATTTATTATTCTATGTTTGTAACGTTAGTAAGTAAGTATATCAAAAGAAACAGATTAGGAAAGTGTTTGATTAAGAATATAAGGGATTTGTATGTTAGCTTCTTATAGTGTATCAGGAGATAAATAAAACTAGATGAATTTAATAGTCTATATGAGAAAACTTTACACGTGTATTTGCCAAAGTTTCGGACGATGAATAAAGAAAGAAATCGACTAGTTTCGATATTAGAAAATTAGAAATTGAAAATAGTTATTAAATGTAATATGTTGAATTTAGTGCAAACATTCTTTTTTTCTTATTAAGGACTTAAGATGAGCAAAGGAAATCCCATAGTTCGATCTTACATGCCGATTAAACTTCAAGGAAAACTGAGAGACGTGTACATATAGAATTTAACTTAACCTGTCATAATTTTAATTCCAGTTTGGCTTCATCTTGGTAGTTGTCCCAGTTCTGGAAGCAATTATATTTTCTTTAAGTATATATTGAGCTTCCGGAAAAAGGTTTCACAAAAATCGTCTTACTAATAAGGCATAGATCAAATTAATAACATACATATAATGAATCTCTTTCATATCCAAAGTGTGTAGGTCTTTGAAATCGCATAATAGCACTAAATATGTCATAGATCCTCAAGAAAGCTTAAAGAAGGGAAAGGTAACAAAGCGGTTAACACGAAAGCCACGGTAAAGGTAGAAATTACCTATCAAATTTTACTGAGACGAGTAAAAATGTCACTTTCAAGTAACATGATCAACGAAACACACATGAGTCTTCTTCTTTCTTCTTTCGATTTACGAAAATGGTAACTAGTATATCTTGTGTGTGTGGCGATGATAGTGTAAAACCGTCTTTAAGGAAAAGCACACAATCTTTTTATTATCCCCTTTATAAGATACATAAGCTACTAAACTATTATAGTAAATATTTTGATTTTTTCATTAAAAAACTTCTATGAATATATTTCTTTAATAATAATTAAATAATATGTCCGCCATTAAACCCATTTTTTTTCTTACAAGGAAACAAATTTCTATAAAATTTTATTTAAAATTAATATCAAACCATAAAATTGAAATTTTATTTTTTTAAATATTTTAAAAGTTTTGGATTTTTATTATAATCTAGTTTTTATCATAGTTGCATGAATATTATACATAAAAATATTGGTTATAATACATTTTTATAAGATAATCTATAAAGAAGGAGCCAACCCGAAGGAAAGAAGTGCAATTTCATCTTAAAACTTATGTTCTTGTTATTTTCGGAAATTTTCTTCTTTTTTTTCTTTCAAAATATTTCGGAAAACTTCTACATAAAAGAGAGGATATTCTTTTATTTTTTTTTATGTGAAGATTATTTTTAAACTTTATAATCGAAAATCTATAAGAATATGTAACATTGGCGATAGTAGTCACTGTATTCATACAAAAAATCGTTTAACAAAATTGAAAATTTAGAGTAATGGCAAAAAAGCATGTTCACATAATAATAATAATAATAATAACGAACGATAATAATAATAATAATAATAATAATAATAATAATAATAGTAATAATGATAAAAGTGTACAAGGTGTATGTCATGACACTGCCACCTTCATCTTCATTGTTTCATTCCCGAAATATGCCACAAGTTGGCAAAGAAAAAAGATTGAAGTCTCTTGTATAGAGGTTAGTTTACGTGAACGTATCCTTGTTATGAGATCCCTGTTGTTATTGTTATCCATTCATTGTGTTCTATTCGCCTCTAAATTGTGCTCATTCCGTTCGATAATAAATCATCCGAAAAATAAAAGTGAAAGAAGAAAATGAATTCTTCTAGAGAGAGTAAAAGTTTCGCTTTTTTCACACGACGGCATCTTAAGAACATATTTTCTTTTTTTCTTTTTTTTTTGTAGTATTTTCACCCAAAATATATATACCGGGTGTGTCTTATTACAAATTTGAATTGGGAAAGGAATTTTTGCTCCTTTAGAAATTAATTAACTTTATTCGATCATTGACCTTTAATAATCTAAAATTTCAAATTTTGTTAACAAAAAAGTATCAGATGACATTTTATATACCTTAAAGCATTTTAATGTCTAGGAAAAAGTTATTTGCGAATACAGAGATCAAATCAGATAAGAATTAATTCCGATTTACATTATATACTATAGAAGTTCCATCTTCAAACTCATTCCCGTTCGTCGTCGATGGCAACAAAAAGTTTTATTTTATTAAAATATTTCGATTACAATATATTGTTAAAAATATTAGGAATTTTCTTGCCAAAAGATGGCGTATTGATGTGTAAATGACACTTAATATCGTTATAGCAAAGAGATTATATTAATTAGAGAAACAATTATGCATATTTTCTGTACAAATTAATGCATTTCTCTTGTTTTCACAATGCTAATAATCGTCAATATGCTATTTCCTACTCACGCAGCACATTCGATCATAAATACTACTTCGCGACTGTATACTTTGCTAAAAAGAATCATTAAGTCTTATATACGTCAGATGTGCTGCCTGGGAAAAATCTTCTGTAAACCTTCGTAAGAAGAAAAGAGACGAAACAACAAGGAAAGCTAGGAAGATTTTAAGTTTTGGCACAAACATTTTCGGAATTTTTTCTTTCATTCCCTTACTCCGCATTTATAGGAATAAGAATAAAAATGAATATGACAAAAAACAAAAAGGATTCATCCAACTGAATGATACACCGTCAAATACTGTGTATGGTTTTTTTTTAAATATTCGAATTCTTTTATTTTATCTGATAAAGAAAACTAAGCTTTTCATGTTGATATGATCACCCTGTACAACTATACCATAAAAAGGACAAACATATTTAAAGGAAAACAATTTTCTAGTTTGTTTTTTTTTTCCTACTCTTCTGTGAAAATTAATTTTCAGGGCGGCGAAAAATGAGTCAATAATGTTCATGTATTATTATTTTTTTTTCTTATCCTTGCTCTTTGGAAAGAATATCTTCAGAATGAATGAAGTAACAATAAATTTATATATACTTGTATACGGAAGAGATAGAATCTCCTCCAGGCTTCTATGTTTTCAATGAATATTCTATACGTAGTATAGAGTTCAAAAGTTATAGTATATTTCATATTACATGCATTACATTAAACATAATACATAGTTATGTCAGTATGTTAGATAGAATGGCATGTTTACGAAGCAATAATGCAATGAATGTGCATGATCCAAAAGCTCAGAACATAACAACTGCATTAACATCTTATTTATGCAGGGCCATGAAGAATTCAAGAATCTCATCGTTTGTATTTTAGATGCTTTAAAATTTACTGAAGTTTTTCATTTTGTTGTTTTCGTTTTCTCTTCTTTTTTTAAATATTAAATATTTTCCAATGTTCGTCCTTTTGACTTTTTGATAAACGTAAAAATATGAAAATATGAAAAGAAAATGCATATTCATTTGAATTTTATTAGGAAAATTATTTATATAGAAAAGTTTTTAAAATGATATCATTTTTCTGGATATATAAATTTTAATAATTCTGTATTTCTTGGAGAAAAAGAAGAAACGCCATCGAGGATGATCAAATTGTTTTACAACTTTTCCAAATAAATTCGTTAAACGACAAAACTTTTTGGTCATGCTAGTTTTTCTTTTATAACTTCGTTTCCCGTCTACCGATTTTTATCAAATATATACATAATATCAACCCGAGTTAATAGGTTTGTTTTTTTTGGGGGAAAAATAAGGCCATTTTATACTCACTTCTTTAGGTAATGTTAATTTATCGCTGTCTAATTTTAATAAGAGTTATTTAGTACTATATTCAAAATATAGATGGCACAAATCAAAATTTTTGCTTTTTTATTGCAATATTTCAAATTAACAGAATATTTGTTGAATTTTGAAGTAACTTCTAAATTTCATTGGAATCAGTCAACGGATTTTTGAGTTATACATAAAAATGTTATTTCTATGCGTTACAAATATTGTACAGTGACAAAACTAATTTATTGGTACGCTTACCGTTGAGTATAAGAAATATTAAAATGTAAACAAAAGTGAATATAAACTGAAAAACAAATTTATTTATCATAAAATTTTCAAGTACATTTAGAAATTTTCATAAAACACAAAACAAACCATCTTTAGAAAATTTCTTCAAACTTTTCATATAGACAGAAAATCAAATGGCATTTTCAGCCTAATTTTTTAGTATTTTGGAGAAGTCACAAAATTTGAACAACAGGAAATTTTTGTTCTACTCATTTTGACCAACAAAATGTTGATGTTTTTTTTTTTATTTTTGAATTTTAATTAAAATTCAAGGCAAGTCATTCAGTCAACGAGTTCGGCTTTTAGCATTTTTCCTCATCCTTTCTTCGATAGAAGAAAATTTCATATCATTTCATTTTTAAACAACTCCCCACTATTCCCAATTCTACAGAAATTTTCTTTGAATCGTTCTTATATATATATTTTCGAATCCACCACATTCCACCCCCAAGAATCCATTTCATACATACATATATAACCTTAACTCAAAATGATTCTTGACTTCAAGAAAACACAGCCTTCAAAGTTTTGTGGTTTGAATTTTTGTGCCGTAGGGGAAAATGTTGCATATTGGACAATGATTTTTTTCTTATTTTGGGAATATTGAAATTACTTTTTCAAGTGACCGAAGGTTATTAATTTTGTTGAATTTAAAGCTGCTGCTTTAAAAAGCATAGACATCACGTAATCTATTAAGAATTTACAACTTCTTTTGCGGCGCACCTATGACAAATTTGCCAAAAATGAATCGAAGAAAGCTCCAAAAGTACATTAATACATATATTTTTTCAAAAAATTGATTAACTTGCATTTGTCTTCCAACTAGCATCAGCATCTCCTAAATCTATATCGTAAAATACTAAATGTTAAATACTCCTCTCGATTTCATGTTTTCCTCCTTCGATGGAAAGAGGATTCTTATAGGTTCTTAAAATTTCTGTCAAGGGCGTTGTCACACCACTTCAATTATTTGGAATTGCTGCCTTTTTCTTATATTCCAAGGCAACAGATGTATTTGTCATTATTAAGAACAGTAAATTATTCGTTTGCCTTCTAAATTTGTTGACTTCATCCCATAACACTCCCCCCCCCAATATATATAAATATATAAAAAAAACAATCTCAATCCCAAAAAATGATGTTTTGTTTTCCTTCATGTTTATATACACCTCCTTTAAATCTATTATCGCTTACGAACACAAAAATTCCTTTAGTACTTATTTGTAATCACAGTACATGTATTTTTATATATATTAAGAAGGCGAATATGTTTTTCCATTTCAAAAGTTTTTCCTCAAGATATATAGTATATATAATAGTAGACCAAAAAGAAGATCGTAAGGGATTCCTCACATAAGCGAATTTTCGTGTGCTTTCACATAATTTCACAGACTTGGGAAAAAGATTTAATTTTTCGTGCCATCATCATAGCAGATGGTATTCTACTCATAATAATAATATCTTAAATGGGATCAATGTGATAAGATTTAAAAAGGAATGGCTACAGATGAGAGTAAGGCAGGGCAGGGACGCCTGACACATTCAATAGGGTTTAATCACTACCATTCACTACTATATATTATATTGAAACCCAAAGTTTTCTTTTTTCCATTCAAGGACTTCAAATCAATTGTGTTTGTTTCTTCTATGTGCTTTAGTTTGTCAAGAGATTGTTCCGATAAAATGTTCATGCGATATATCTACTTTTATTCACCCGAAATAATGCTTGATTTCCATTTTATCAATTTTCGTATTGTTGAAAATTCAAGATGAGATTTATTATATATATATATAAAATTACAAAAGTTCAAGGTATATTGAAAAGAGTAAACAAAACCAGAATTAAGTGAAACTGGATAAATAGCGGGGGTGGAAATTTTTCATTTCCAAACAAACAAAACTGTGGGCGCATAAAGTTTATACCTCAAAAGTAATAAACAAATCGAATTCTATGTTCTTTAAGGAAAAGAAAAAAAGGCTTTTCTTCTATTGAATCTCTTCATTTCATTAAACAAATGCGAACTTTAATTTGCCTATCAAAAAATTGTATTCGGTAAATAAATGGACGTATTCCGATTTCAGTTCTTTTTCGTTTTTGGCAACCGCACCAAATGAATATCTACTTTTGAATATTTACCCATTTCCCTTTTTTTATTGAACTGAAGAGAACCAAAATTGTTGACTTGAATACTTATATATTAAATGGAAGAGGCCTTATAGCCCCGGTAATGGCTGTTCATTGTAAACGAATCTAACAAACAATCTTTTTTTAAGCAGTATGATTGATTGTGCTTTTAAAGAAATATTTCCGTTTAAAATACGGAATAAAGTTGTTTTGTTTTTCATAATAAATAAATAAATAAAATAGCAAAAATTATAAACGAACGAAAAGGTTTCACAAGTGTAATAAGAAACATTGATCACAATGTAAAGGGAGAAGTTAATCTATCACGTCATTATTTTATGATATTCCTTTGGAGTAAGGATGCTTTGTATAATCAAGAAGTGTATACAAACTTGAAGAATTATGAAAAACATCTGCGTACCACTTAGTGAACGCAATTAAATACAAATACATAATAATGTATAAATAGGAATATAAGAATATATATATAAGTATGAAAATAATGACAAAAATTAATATATTTTTGCAAGACTATAATAGATTAAATTTTAATTAAGAAAACATTGATCTTGACACTCTTGTTCCGACCCAATATATATGTATATTTATGATACGGAGTAGACTTATAGACAATTTGCCTATTGAGACGTTGAATAAAGACGGAACGGCATCGAAAGCTTAAAGGATTTCTTTAAATAAATGTTTATTAATAATTTTTGTTTGCCTTTGTCGAGATTTTTTGACTATTCTTCTTTTGAAGATTGAGAAAACAAAAATATTATTCTGGTTCTATGAAAATATGATTGAATATTCTAGAGAAAATGAAGAATGACACAAAATTCATTTGAACCATTTGAACAATATTCTATTTCAGGAAAGAAAAAAACCCTTATATGGATGCCAGGAGATGGAATCTTCGAAATTAATGAAATGACTGGACAAGCTTGGATGGAAAATTATAGAATCTCGATCATAGGAACAGAGGTGGTTCTGCCAAATCTTCCTAAATGTGATCATATAGTATTTGGCTACGTAGGTTCGGTTTGATATTGAATTTCAGTAAAATTTATATTGCAGAAAGGAAAATTATCTTGTCCATAAAGTTTCGTCGTTGTTTGCTCGTTCAGTTTTTCAAATCTAAATGAAAAACTATACTTGACCAATTTGTATGAAACTTTCAATTTTACCGAAATTAAAGTGAAATAATAAGTAAAGGATTGGTACGCAATATCTCTTTTTCCTTTTTACAGAGAGTATAAAAAAACCGGTTATATTTCAATTTTAAGTTTCTATATGTTTTATAATAACAAAAAATACAATATTTCCATCAAAAATTATGTGAAAGCTTTAAAAAGACGTTTGTTTTTATTCGTCCTGTTTGTTTTTTTTTTCTGTGTAATATTTCTGTTCCTGTTTCCTGATGATACCCGTGTAGTATAAATATTACGTACATATGTATGTATTCTTGCAGAATGCAAATCTGTGTACTTTCATATACGTTGTTGTTTTTTTCCTTTTTCTTTTTTTGCTACATTATTCCTGGTTCCTGTCTCATAAAATAAGGAGATAAGCAAATAACATATCGCACCGTTAGTCACGTTTCACATGTTTAAAGTGGTTGATGGTATTCACAAGTATGGAACATCATTTCCAGGTTCAGGACTAAAACAGATACATATACATCTATAACTTGTCGCCTATTTATTTCATGTTCTTCAACCCTTGGGCATATTAACTTGATTCACTGATGTTGATCTTTATATAAAACCTGAGTGTTGTAGAAAAGTGGATGATGATGGGTGTTGCTGATGTATACATTTTCTTTTTTAAACAAAAAATATTTTTTTCATTTGATGAATACGAATTTCATCTAATCGGATAATGTTGTGACATCTTTTTATATAAGGGATAAATGCATATGTTATTGGCTTTTATTATAGCATTTCGTTACAAAAAAACAAGGTTAAAGTTTCATAAAAATATAGAAGAAGAAAAAAAATGGTAATATTGAATTATATTCCATTGGAATTAGTAATAAGAATAGTTGCTCAAATGAATAATCAATGCGAGAGAACAATAATCCGATCTTGATTAGATCATTAGAAGATTATTTTAGATCATATTATAGGTTTTCAATTGAATTTAAATAGTATTAAAGTTACCTTCATATTCAGACTGTATGAAACAATTACATAAAATACCATTTTTGATAAAGCATATGTATTTTCAGGTGTTAGGACCGCTATATTCCAAACGATTTCCTGGATGAGACAAATAAGTCCCATTAGACTACTAAACAGGACAAAATGGTATTTAGAAAAGAAAAAAAAATCCAACAAAGTGTTTTATTTGAAATAATTCACGAATAACATTATATACGGTAATACTTCTAGTGGGACGTATAAATTTCAAAAGGATCCAAAGGGTTCATAATATTAATCCCATCATGCATAAATTTCTAACCAAATTGATCTTCTTAGTAAACAAACTATGTTGTAATTTGTTAAGCCAGCGTGAGATTATGTAAGAAAAAATTTTCTATTATTTTATAATATAATATTTGAATTTAAATTAAAGAAAAACTCCTTTTCATATTTCAGTTCCTATTCAAATACCTATTACAAAAACAAGAAAAAAAACCCCGAGTATAAAAGAAACGAAAACGTTTGCCTCAGTTGCCTAATTATCTATGTCCACCGGGTTTTCTTTCCGAATTTCTAAAGAAAAACACTTATAAAATATTTCCTCTATTATTGCCATTTGTATATGTAAGTTATTATTTTTTCTTTTTCTTTTTTTTTTTTTGTTTAGTTAAACCTTTTTATCAGTACGCAAAAAATTATTATCTTAAATAAGACTCTTTAGGAGTCTTCTCTAAATACACAATAAGAGAAAAGAATAACTAAAGCTAAAGGGCAAGGCTATATACATATATATATGTATTTTCCTTTTGAACAAAATACAAAAAAGAAGAAAAAAAAAACGTTTTTTCCACAAGATGTAATCAGCCACCAAAAAAAATACTGGGCTATGTCACAAGTAAGGAACGCTAATTAAAGTGGCTTCAAAGTGGAATTTATTGTCGGTGAATTTAATTAAACAGCAAAAGTTCTTTCCTCTCAACATCCCTTATCATATCACAACAAAAAAAAAAAGAAAAGATGAATTCTATTTTCTGACTATATAGAGAGAAGAAAATCTTTTGAAGGAAGAACGATAACCGCAATTTTTCAATGGAAAATCATATACTATACAGCAATAAAGGAGTTGTTGTTTTGTCGTCGTCTTTTTCATATTAAAATTTTTCTTTTCACTATACTTCTAGGTATCTATAGTAAGTTGACATTTTCTTAAGAAAAAAACAAAACTCTTTTCCTCAAGAATTTTCTATTTTAATATTATTCAAGTTATTATAATTAAAGCTAAAATAAACTTGTAATCAGTTGCTATTAGTTTTGCCATCATTTTTACTAGCTAAATGCATTTATGAACTTTTAAAAGTTTTGTTATTAAAACGGTTCTTCTTACCTTGTAGCTAGATCCCGATGTACAAAATTCAGTTGCTCTAAATGTTTCATTCCTGATGCTATTTGAGTTGCTATATACACTAAACATCCATAGCTAAAGAAAAAAACACAAAATTTCAATTAAAAAATATGAATTTCCAAGAATCCATTATAAATCTGTACCTTAATGACTTATTTTGTACACCGATTGGACCAGTTTCGGCGATATGTTCTTGTAAAAATTGATTCAAATCACCCTGACAGTTACTATAATCTAAAACAATACATATTGGTTCATCCCGTAAACATGCTCCTAACATCTTGGCAACATTCGGATCATTCAGTCTGCTCAAATGTTTTGCTTTCGATCGGAATTCTTTTTTCATATGATCTGAAGCGCCTGGTCGTAATGTAGCGACTGCAACTAAATTTGAGCTACAAAAAAAAAAAAAAATGCAAAAGGATTTTAGTGAAATTTTAAAATTAAAATTTTTACCTTAATCCTTTAGTTTCACATAAATGTAATTCACCAAATATACCGCAACCCAATTTCTCAACAATAACCAAAGATTGCCGTGGAAATTCTTGCAATTGTAAATCCTCATCTGCTGAAATCGTATCGACATCACTATATGGATTCACTTGAGATGGTGTTGTCGGTGTTGATGGTTTACAAATTGCTGTGGCCGCATAATATTTTTCTGATGGTGGCGGTGGTACTGGTGGTGGTTTCGGAAATATATTATTAAGCGGCGGCGGTGTCATGCGTACACTAACATAACCTCCAGGAATTTTTGGTATTAAATCTTGCATATGTGGTACAGCATACTCTTGACAAACGATATCTGGAACATCTATTCCGGATATAAAAAGTATGGAAGAAGAAAAAAAAAACGGTTAAGGGTCTATAATAAATTTTATTACAATATATAATACTGAAAATACTCTAATTTTATAAACGCAACGCGACATTTATGGGCATAACGTTTTGATTTCTTTCTTGTCATCCGAAATGGAAAAAGCCATTTAATAAATAATTCAATTCAATAAAATTTCAATCGTAATTATGTTTAACATACGTGTACATTGGGAAAAATTATAACCACGAATATATTAATAAAATTCTTATGTTTTGGGTGATAATGATTCCGGGATAAATATAAATAGAAATCCAGAAGGAAGATGAAATATCAAAATATACATCTATTTCAAAATGTTGGTGTGAATTGGCTGGAATTGTTTTAATCTGGTGGCACTTTGTGATTTCGTACGTGCTTTGCGTAAATTAAAATTCAAAATCCTTGAACATATAATATACCTTTTGCGGCTTTTCTTTTTTTTTTTTTAGAATTCAACTTTTGTTTTGTTATTTCACATTTCTCCATAAAACTTCCATCTTCTCAATACAACAATTTTACGTATTAAAATGGTCGTAAATTTTTGCGTTTACATTACATAAGCTATGTTGAGAATATGTTTGTTTTTCCTTGGATATCTCTCCATAGGTTGGATATAAAATTTAATTGATAAAAAGCTTCAGAAAGAAAAAAAACACTTCCTGTGGGTACAATAAAATCATATACAAAGATGAAGTTGTACGTGTAAATACCCGAAAAACAAAATTATTTTCCGGAAATTTTCTTCTAGGGAAAAAAGTTTAAAAGTTGTTTTTCTTTTTATACATATATCGGAAAGGTGTATTTAACTTTGTTTTCTTCTTTTTTATGATGCCAATAAATAAATTTATGCAATTAAAAAAAAAAAAAAAACAATTAACAAAAGTTGAAGACGTTTTTCTTCATGTCCAAGACGTTTTATAACAAAGTTCTGTTTATGTTATGAAAATATCTGTCTCATTTTCATGACCGCCAGAAAATAGGCAATTTATAATTTTTTGAAGAAAATTTATATATTTTTCAAAGAAATTTTTGCTGATTCGCAATTTCTTATAATTCTTGACGCGATTTCAGCTAATACGATATTTTGCCAATATCCTGTCCTAAAACAAAAACTCACCTGTATAATCTGGTGTAACATGGTGACGTTGTAAATCATTTAATGAACATCCGCTTGCAGCACTTGTATACATGTTCACATTGAATGGTTCATGATAAAGACTACTCTTATCAATTGATTCATTATCATCCATTGCAACCTGAAATAAATGACAATTTTGGTTCAACTATTATTGAAGGGTTATGGTATATGAACATTTCTTTAAGATATAATTTTTAATTACATTAAAAAAACATATTTATACAAACCTTCATATTGCTATTTACACGTTTGTCGACGCCTAAACCTTCTGAATTGAAATTATGTTGAAGTGCTTCCAAAACATTAGTGCCACGTGAACGTTTATTTTTTGCAATTATAAAAAGTATAACAGCTATTAATAATAAAATGATCGTTGTTAGAACGGCTATTATGACACCGACGAAATTTTGTTCTGGTTCTTGATCAATTGGTTTTGGTGAAATTACTAAAGGGAGAAAAGAGAGTACATCCTTTTTAATATATCAATATTCGATTAGGAAATCGTTTTTCATTCTTACTTTGTGGTATATGATTTCGTTCACCTTTACTTGGATTCGATTGTACTTCATCTCTTTGTAGAGGATATTCTGGAGTATCCTGTGGTGAATTGTTTCCATTAATTTCTTCATCGGTGAAATTTCCAAGTACAGGAACTATTTATAAAAATAAAAAAATTAATTTATTAATATATTTTTTTTAATGGTAGTTATATATCAAACATGTTTCAAATGATTAAATCAAAGTACAAAAAGGGTCCGACATGAAAGTAGTTATTATACCTAATTGAATAAAATCTTATAGAAATCTATAGCAGCTGCATTACAATACCGATTTGGGGTATAATACTTGAGATTATATACAAAAGGTCACAATACTGCATTTCCTTCTCTGGGCGCTATTGTATTGAAAATTGTAGAGTTTTTGAGAATGCATTTCATACATGCGAATCTCGATCCTCTTCAAGATATATTCAGTTTTATATATAACTGAATCTTATTGGAAATTGCGTATTGTAATAAAGGTATTATATATATAACAATGAACAATATAATATAAAATGTACATAAGTACTTTCGGTATCGAATTGTAAGCTATAAATGCAATTACATTGGATTATATATTATTTCCAAAAGAGATAGTGTCATTGTTCTTCGCTTTTTTAGAGACACATCATACTTGAATTAGGATTTTGGATATACTTAATATATGCTTTTTAATTCCAAAATTCTTTAAGCTCCACCAGAAAGACAGTTTTAATTGGTTTATTCATGTTTAACATATACATATATGATATTGTATAATTGTTGATATAATCCAATTTACTTTTCACATTTATTATTAAAAAAGGAAGGTATACAAAATCCTTTCTATACATGATATATTCTTAATTTCTGCATCCAGATCTGTGGATGTGGTTTTAAATTTAAAATTCAAATGTTCACTTTTATGAAAGTATTCGAATGAATAGAGCCTGAATTAGTTAGGTTATATCCTATATGACTGCCTTCTGTATTATTATTATTATTTTGTAATGATATATGAAATTATATATATATATATACAATATATGTTTTGGATTCATATAAATGAGTTTTTGAGATGAATTTTTGACATATAAAGATTTGTTTCTATTTATCTTATATTCGCCTGGATGTGTGTATATGTACTTTAAGGATTATTGAGTTAATCACTTCCATCAGGATTTGGGAAGCAATATGTCTGGGTTGTCTACCACTGAATAAAATATAGAATATATGAATTTATTCTTGACAGTTTTTAATATTATTTATTTCGCCAAAAAAAACTGAAAATTCATAAAACGTAAAGATTATTTTTGTCTATTTAAAAAGTTGCATTATGATTTTCATTAGAAAGAAATATATCATAAGTTTCATAATTTGGATTAAGTTATTTATTACTTTGTAATAACATAAAATTTGCCATAAGTTTTGGGCAGAGGGAAAGATATGGCTCTTAATATATAAAAAAATATTAATTATTTAAAATAATTCGTGATGAAAATTAGTAGTTAGTGAAAGTACTAGTACTGTTTTACGATAAAAATTTATATTTTCCTTTCAGATCGTTGAATCATAAAAAAACAAAGATTAAGAGTGAAGATTTGCTTTAACTTTCTTTAACTTAAAATATATTATTTTTATTTTCCTTGAAAAATGTTTCGAGATAAAGTTTCTATTTCTCATTTATTTACAAAATTGTCCTTCAAACATAGTAATTGGCACTGGAAATAGTGGCGTCTTCAACTATATTTGCCTGAAATATCATAATTCCACTGAATTCAAAAACATGTCAATTGCATTGCATGGGAAAAAGTATGTTTTGATATAGAGCTCCTCAATTCAAGCATTCGCCATTATATTATGAAATTTTCAAATTCATAAAAATTTTAAATAAACTTAAAGAAACGAGACCACATACTCGTATGTGGTATATTTCATCAGGCTTTTAGTATTAAAAAAAAATTATTTTAAAAATTTACTTTAAAGATTTTCATTTCCAAGGAAAACTTTGTGTAGGTCGAATTTCCTTCTTTTTTTCGTTTTAATCAAAACCAACAAGATTTGTAATAAAATATTCAACTTTCAACCGCTCAGATGCGGTTTGATTTTGTTTGAATGTGTATAATAAATGTGATGAGAAGACGACACCCCGTCATTTTATCAAAGTAATTCTACTTTTATTTTTTGATTTGGTTCTGTACTCATGTATATGAGGAGGAGATGAAATTTTAATTAAAAAATTTTTGCTTCGCTTTTATCAAATTCCATTTTAAGGGTAGAGAAAACAGTTTGCCTAGAAATTTCCCAGCAATCGCTTTCAAACGGAATCATATCATTGCAGTTATCAGATTTTCCATATTCACCTGAATCAATATTTTGAGATAGTTTCGCGAGTTATTTTCTGTACATTGAATACAATTTTTGTTCATTTTGTTTCAAAAGGAAAATCATATTCAAATTATTTCTTGATTTTCTATAGTTGATCCTGTAAAAATGTACACAGAAAAATTGTGAAAATATTAATTAGTTTTGACAAATGACTAGTAGTTGAAACAACTGAACTTCTAAGAGAATTGGGCCTGGAGGAGGTGCTGTAGAATAGGAAGTTAACCTAACTATTGTACCAAAGAAAAGGAGGTACAATATATCTTAAAGGTCGCAGTACAGGAACACCTTAAAACTTAATCTTAATCTTAACAACTGAACTTGGTGTTGTAAGAACTGAATTTTCTGTTGTTACAACTAACATTCAGTTGACACAACTATTCTTCAGTTGTCAAAATTAACCAATAACTTCACAATATTTCTGTGTGCGTGGTCGTCCTTGTAGGTTGAACACCGACGAAAAAACGATACGCCTATAAATTGGTCACCTGTCTAAGTTCGATGGAAATGGTTGTACAGCGAGTTGCCAACTTTCACAGGTTTCACAGTATTCTAAAAAAGGGGACAGAGTCGTTAATTGGATTTAATGTATATATTGTTACTGTATCATACGTCGACATACATGACTTTTGAGGTAAATCCATTGAAATATATTAATTGGGGATTTCGTCATACAAATTTATGTAGGAGGAATGGTCAGTTTTTTATCTTCTCGCTTACTTACTACAAACGATTCAAGTACAAGTTTTCCATAGATAAAAACTAGCTGTACAATGAGATACACCATAATAATTTAACTTGGCTTCAACTTAATTAGCATTTAAAATGTTGTTGTCGATTTCCATACATTTGAGACATAATATTAATATTTCCACTAGTACATCTCTATGGTTAAATCCTTTTTAATTTTTTTCTTTTTTTTTGGAAACTGGATAAAGCTGAGCTTATTTTTTTATAAGAAACATTTCTTTAAAATATTTTAAACATAAATTTCTTGTGATACAATTTCTATTTCTGTGATCAAATCGATCAAAAGAACTTCATTAAATAGTCAGACATCGTCTCGTCAACTCTTAAACACATTATATTTATTTTTGTCATACTTTTTAATAAACATATTAAAAAATCTTTCTATTTTAAATACTATGAATAATTTTAGTCATAAGTGAATTGAAAATAAGACGAGAAAATCTGTAGACTTAATGAACGGAAGTCCATTTGAAACGCAATGAATATAAATAAGGATTCGCAACACTCTAATATGCATTTAAATTAGGATGAAAAGCAAAAACCGGGATACACAAAGAGATAAAGACTATACACACTAGAAATATATGCAAATTTAAAACATAGTCATTTGTTGTACATATATTATAAGAAAAATTAAAATATATTATGTTCTTTTATTTTTAAAGCCATATTTTATGTACAAATATTTTATAGTTGAAAAACTATAGTAGAACTAAACTCTATAACAATATCGTACATACCTGATATAAATGATATTTCACTGAGCATAATCCATCTTAGTGTAAAATAAAGATGTATTTGAAGATAACGTCCGATACGATGGTGTAGTTTAATTGTTACATCTCTTGCATGATCCAGGACAGTATCCGGCATATAAGAATATTGTACTGGTTCGCCGGTAAAATGTCGTCCGCCAATACTGAAAAATACTTTCGCTTGCATAAATACCTGTTAGAAGAAAACGAATATATTAAATAAATATATTATATTGTCTGATTTCAATATATGTCGATTTTATAATATGGTCACGTAGTTCTTAAAAAAAAATTGATTCCTCATTTCTTCTATCGTCTTTAGAATTTAGATGATTCAAAATATAAGTAATATGTCATTCATCAAAATATATAATATCGTTTTTATAAGGAAATTTTCAACAAAAGAAAAAACACCATCATTGAAATTGATTAATATATTTTATTAATAAATAAATCGACTTAAATGTGTTCATAAATATTTTATGTTTTTATAAATCGTAATATCTGTCTGTCTGTCGTTTTTAGACTAATTAATTTAAGCTAATGGATAAATTTTGGAAGGTTAGAAAATCAAAACGAATTAACAGTCACACAAAATTCCATAATAATTATTTAATGTCGTTTTGCTGTAATGAAAATGCATTTTCGAGTTAAAAGGATTTCAAGAATAATTTAATAAATTTATTTGCACTTTTTTTTTGTTAATTGGTAAAAGTTATGTGAAAAATATCAGAAAGATTCTTTATGATTTTATAGTTTTGCTTGAATAAAAGGATTTTTTTTACTTACAACTAGATTTACGACTAACTACTCACACTTACGACTGTGGAAAAAGAAATAAATCTATAAAATTATATACACTTAATTCCACATACGAAGAATACGTGTAAAACCAGAATTGGATGGACCTGTATCGATCCTTTTTAGCCAAGATCAAAACCAAAACATTTTTATTCGATAATATAATTTATAATTTTAGTATCTCGTCAACAGATGGACAATATTTCCCCGTTCTGGTAAAATAAATTAATTATACTAGACAGATATTTTTAATAATTGTTTTTTGATGCTCTTTGTTTTCTATTTAGTTAAATAAATAAAAGAAAAATATGATTGTTTACTAAATAGATAGTTTTAATATAGTACGTATTATTCGATAAGAAAATCAAAATATATATTTGTTTGTTTTATATATAAAAAAAAAAAATAATAAGAAATAAGGTAAATCTTATTAGCCACAAATTGACGAATAAAATTTTATCAAACTTAAAAACTCTTCTGAAACTCCGGTAATCTTTATCATATTTTTATTATCTCTGTTTATAAAACGTAAAAATCTATGCTGTTGATAAACTATGCTGCCTAATTTTCTTCTCATATCATAAATACATATATATATTTATATAGTTGAAGAAAACTTTTCGTAAATTTCCTTTCGAACTTTCAATTAAGATAAGGACAGATAGAACGTTTTCCCTAGACAATTTTATATTCTCATCTTTGAGTAAACAACAGCAAAATACTGTTATCTTATTTATATATTTATATATTTATCTATATTTAAGATGTTTTCTCCGAAGAAAAACTAAGAATAAAGATGGGTAAGAAATTGTCATGAAACTACGTTCAGAGGAAAAACATAAACCTGTTTATAGATGTGTATATAAACATTTTCATCTTCAACATATATATATATATATATATAAATAGGATACCTTTTTACCATCAAACATTTCCACTATATCCTATATTTTGGGGTTTTTACTTTAGTTTTTTATCTGTTTATACGCCCAATAGCGTTATTCTCTGTAATTTTGTCCAGCAAAACTATTTACTCTTCGACTTTTATCAGAAGTTTATGTTTGTCTTAAGACAACATAAGAATTTCCTTACTGGTCATGGTTATAATGGACAAGAAGAAAATCATTCTTGAGATATTTTACTGATCTAATGACGAGATTTTCTTTTTGTGAATAGATCGTAAGTTTGTTTTTTATTAATATTTAAACACTATCTATATATATAAATGGTTAATGTGCATATGTTTTTTTTTTATACTATAAAAGCGTTTATATAAAATATATAGAAACTTAACTTAAAGTGGATGTTTTGATGGTCTACGGTAGAAATAGGACTTATAGTTAACAAAGTTAAGTACTTCAATGAACTATCAAGAAAAGCAACAAACAATTTCAAAGTTTTTTCTGCATAACTTTGTTTTTTGTTCTTTAAATTCATTCTAATTCACAGGTAGCCTGGGTCATAATAGCTCAAATCTATTCTGAAAATTTTATTCAAATCGGCAGTTTAAAAGCTGATATTAAAAAATTTATGAACCGCTTTATCTTATCATACAACTATTTATTTCTCCGCTATCCTTCGATCAATTTTACTGAAATTTAACATAGTATTTTCTACTTATGCACGAAACGTATGTATTTAATTTAAATGGAATTCCTACTCAAATTTTGTAATTTAATTCGAAAATAGAAAAAAAAGCATGACAAAATTATACTACAACATTTGCTCTCTCTCGGCCGATTTTGCCGATATGTAATATCAAACCGAGTTAATCTATAACATACTCCGAATTTCATTAAAAATGAGCTACGCGTTTTTGAGATATTACTACACATTCATGAAACCCTTTTCTGATGATTATTTCTATCCGTTTTAAATGTAGAGACGTGACAAAACTAAACTACGTTTTGTATAGTATATAGCATATACGAACATAGTTTTTGTTTTTGAGGTTAAAAAATCTCTCGCACTAATAAATCCTTTTTAAAGGTTGATTTTTCGAAATCCTTTCTTTTCGTAATTTATTATAAGATTTCGAAATTATACCTCTTTACGAGTTAATTAATCTAAAATTATAACTCAAGTACGCCATATTTTGTTCAGTGACAAATTTCGTAAATAAAAACAAATATAATATTTTGTATACGTAACTAAAAATAGTCGAAAATAAATTATTATCAATTAAGAAACAATTTAGTATAGTATGTATATTTATTTACTCGTGTTTGTAATTATTTATTAAAATTAATCCTTAAATTCTTGTGTATATGTAAAACAGATTAGTTAAAAGGATTTATCAAGTCAAAGAGAAAATCTATAATAAATTGACAATATCTTATTTCGTCTTACCTTCGGGACTCTTTAATGAGCTAAAAACAAAATTTCGTAACATTCTTCAAGTATAATTACAAATAATTCTTCAATAATTATCGAATGGGGTTGCCATATAAACGAATTTACGATTTCTGGTATTCTACTACCTACATAAAATATGATATTTTTCGGGATATCCCGAAAGGTAATTTTTTACGGGGTGTTTGTTTCCTTAAATTCAAGTTTTTGCTTTTATTTAATTAAAGTAATAATACTTTAATTAAATAAAAGCAAAAACATACATACATACGTACATATTTAATTGAACTTATACTATTCAGTTTTACCAATATTAATGCTAAAGATTGGTACTAAAAGTAATTGAAGTCAAACTATAATCTCGGAAATTTAGAAAAACGCGCCTATCTCCGGTCTTCAAGAGTCCGGAAATTTATGATTCAATTTTATTGAAATTCTTTCATTAAAATTTCCTATCCAAACTATTTACAAACATTATTTATGTATTTTAATTAGTTGCTGTATTTTTTGTTTTTGCTTTGTTTTGCAAAGAAACATTTTCAAATATTAGCTAGACAGGAAGAAAAGGTCGCTTTTTTATAGTACATATACTTTTAGTAATATGAAGTGAATTTCGACTAGTGTGAATGGGTAGTGAAAATAGTCTATTGATTGAATTTGATCTTGAACCCCTTACTATTATTGTAGTAATAAGTTCTAACGAACTAAGCTACAAAGCCACTATCAATTATCTTTTTCTTCGTCTCAGAAATCTAATTGATTTAAACTAAGCAATATAATTGCTCATTGTAGTTTTAAACCGTACAAATGCGTTGTACAAATACAATGCTAATAACTCTTAAATTTCTTGTATACTTATTAAAATATATTTATTTACCTGAACATCTTTCGAATACATATTGTTGGTATGAATTATAACTGCACTAAAATTTCGAACAGTATCAAATTCAAAAACAATTTCGACTGGTTTCCCAGACATCCCAGGAGTATCATTCCGCCAGCCAACCCATTCATAACCTGAAAATTAATATTTGAAAAACAAAAATTATTATAATTATGTAAAAGAATATTTTGTATTTTTAGATAATCAATTATTTTGGAAAACAAAAAACAAAAAATTACATCAATTTTCAACAAAATTCAAAGGAAAAGAAAACTTTTCTTCTTTGGGGGCTGGTTTTTTTGGGAAAATATCAACTTTCCAAGAACTTTTTTTGTGTTTTTTATTATTTAAAAATCATAATGTATTAAATTATTAATTAATAATTTTTCGAAACGATCCCTTTTTTCCTTTTCATTATACGTTTATCATAAAAAACACACGGGCTTACATTTATGTATATAAAAAAGGGAATAGTTGAAAAACTTTCCAGGTTTTATAATAATATATGTGTATTAGTATTATAGGGAAGAATTCGTGTGCTTCGTGATCAAAAGTTATACCTACAGCCATACTACTGTGTTCAAAAAATATTGAAACTTGGTTGAAAATTTATTTTACCTAGTTAAAAAAAAATTGCCTAAGGATACAAAATATCCTTGGCTTTAGACAACGTTTTCCTTAGTCTCTAAAGCAGTTCTAGGAGTGGATTTGTTATATGGTCTTTAACTTCTTCAGCGAATTTTCTTTTATCGCTTCCACAGACTGGAAACAGTGTTAATTATAATAAGGAGAAAAAAGTTACAAGATGACTTATCATGATGAATATGATACTTGAAGAATTATATTTGTTAAGTTTTTGACCAAAGAATCACGTAAAGATTTTTGTTGTAGTACAAAGTGAATGGAGTTGTTATTGATTCTGGTAATTTTCTACGAACAGTTTCATGCAAACGACGCAACACACTTAAATAATATTCTTTATTAACAGTTTGATTAGTTGGAAGAAATTCCTGATGCCACAATAATAGAAGAAATATTTTTTCAACGGAGTAATATATACATGGGAAATTTGATTGGTCTTCCATACCTTTATTAATTTGCTTATTTCTTTTATTATTATTCTTTTTTTGTTGTTATACGAATAGGGTATGGGATTTTATAACTTCGATCTTGATCACCTTTTACAGAATCTCCAGCGAAATCCCCTTTCTTTTCCATTCAATTAAAATAACATAAAATTTTTGATACAAAATCAACAGAATATGAAAATATCAGAAACAGAGCTTCAGGCTAAGTAATTCTAAAAGTTGGGAGTTTATATACGATTATGAATATATCACGTATATACTTTCGTATGTTTAAATAAGGATAATATAACGATGTATAGTCCTCGATTTTATATATAAATTCGGTTTCATGTAGACATGGAATTCTTTTTCTGATATATGTAATTAAATTTTTGATATTTTTGAAAAGACTGGAAATGGTAGCATATCATAAAAATATGTTTGAAAAAGAAAATCATTTATAAAAGATGTTTTTTTTAAATTAATTTTAATTGGAAAAGAAAGAAACGAAAAAAAAATTAAGAACACAAAAAATTCTTCTTAATTTAATATTAAGAAAAAAAAAATTGGAATTGAATTTCTTAAAGTGAGCTGCAATAATTTTAATTCAATAACTTCGTCAAAAAGGCATTTTCCATTTGCACGTTTTAGGTACTGGGAAGTAATAAGGTAAGGTTGTAAAAATGTGTTTCATTTAACGGTTGTTGTCCATGCTATTCAAGTACTTGGAATATATAAATGGAAAGATAGTAAGTATAATGACTAAATTACTGGATTTTCATTTTAATCAGTCTCAACTTTATGGCCTAAAGCATTATATCAAAACTTGAAGTTTAATGGTACTACAATATAATAAGGCGCACAAACGTTAAAGATGTACTCAATACAATTTCAAGCTTTAAATAAGATTTAAATATTATTATCTCGATTCAAGCAAAATTAATAATAATTTCTTAGATCTTCTTCAAATGTAACAATTGAGTACAATTCTCCATTCTTTCCCAATCCATGCAAAAAGTCTAAACAACTTTTAGACAAACCAACAGAAAAATTTCTTTTTTTTTCGGGTGGGGGGGGCTCTCTAAAGTGAATAAGTGCTTCTTCTTGGAAAAAATATCCGTCTTTTTGATTAATCCATAATTTTTTTTTTGTGCTGAAATTAATTTTGACCAAAAAAAAAAAATTTAAATTGAGTTTAAGAAATTGGGACTAAAAAATAAAAAAGTTTATATTTTAAATTAGAATTAATCTCTATTTGTTGTGTATATTTTAATAAAATAGAAATTCATGGATAATTCATTTTATAATTGAATTAAATAATACAATTTATTTTTCTGGAAAGTCTTCCCACGTTTTATATTTAATATTTATCAAAAAAAAAGACTGCCTTCAAAATCATGGCCTTAAGCCCGTAGGAGATTTAATAAAAAGTTTAAATACAAAAAAAAACAAAAAAAAAAAAAACATAATACTCTTGAGAATGGCATTTGTAATTATAAAATCTGGATGTTTTACAAAACTTATACCAGAAAAACCTAATTCCCTTAACAAATATACGGAAGATATGGTTCACAACAATATATGAATGTTTTTCCAATTTTCATTATTTTTCCCACAAAATGGCAATGTTTTGATAATAAAAACACAAAACAAAAACGTCCTCACACTCGATATACTTGATTTTGTCCTAGATTTGTATTTGTTGTTTGTTTCGGTTATTTACACTTTTAAAAATTGGAAATCCTTAACGTAGGGTAAATACTTCTAAAGCTCGACATCAGCAAAGGATAGAATTCTTTAAAATCAGAAAATTCCATAAGTGTGTCCGAAAACTGATGCTTCTACCTTAAACCTTAAGAAATTCCTATTTTATCCATACCTCAATCTCTCGGTCTCTCAGAATCGTTCTTCCACATTCGTATAAAATCAATCAAAAAGAACATTTTTAGTATGCAAAACGGAAAGGTATATGTATATATTGAAGGATCAAAATCAGTATACGGAACGACCGGGTATCATCGATTTATTCATAATGGTGGCGTCTTAGAAGATGCGAATTTGTATACCAAAAGAAATTTTCCATTTTTTATTTTTGTATCATTTTCGAATAGATTTGGATATTATTTTGTGGGTCGATGATAATAAATGGTGTAAAATGAGAAGAGAGAAGAAAGATGCAAAATATTCTTCAAAAATAATAGAAATATCAAAAACGGATAAGGATAAGATGTTTGAGACTAGATTAAATCCATTAAAGTGGGTTAATAAGAATTTTAGACAATCAGAGACATTTTTCTGTTGTTATTGTTGTTGTTCGATTGTGATATTACAAGAGAGGCTAGTGTACTGAATCGAAAATGGAGAAATCATTCCGGTTCGGTTAATATGGGAGGCCCATTTACAAAGGCTTATGAATAGATTCTGTGTCATTATTGGAAAATCATTTTATCTGGATATTACTGTTGTGAATGAGATCAAAAGAAAATTTTTTGTCATTGATATTCTGCCATTGGGAAATATTTTTTCACAGTAATATTGACAGATATTGACATTCAAAAAAGAAAAAAAAAACAATTTTGCCTTATTTTCTTAATAAATATTTATTTTAGTGATTTTCTTTTCAATTATTTTCACATTTAAATTGATATAAATTTTATGAATTTAATTTAAAAATCAATTGTTTACTTTCCATAGGACCGGAACAACATACTAGAGCCGAATTTTATGTTAGTTTTGTGTTTTACAAATAATACATGTATTTCCTTTGATGGAAACTGTAAAAACAACTGGTGTTTTCTTTCTGAAGAAATCCATATGTTACAATCATATCCAGTACCACGCGGGTAGTACAATTTTCAATTTGTATCGTAAACCGACAGGTTCAGCGCTGTTCAATAATTTAAATTAATCAACTCGACCAGGAAATTGCTTCAAAATATATGTGCTGTTGATAAAGGCTAAAGAAAATGGCTTCGATCAAGATGTATTATCTTTAATACATAATTTTTGACCTACATATTTCTTGTATAATCTCTGCCTACACTCTGCTGCCTGGAATCCAAACAGATCAAAAATCACGATATGATAAATCAACATTATCATCATGAAAATGAGAAACAACCCCAATTCAATTAACGTGGTTCTTATAACTTCATTGATTTCAGTTGATCGCTTTGGTTTGTCCTCCACATGTTGTTTGCGAACCCTCTTTTAATAATTTACCCTCGAAGTCGTAAGCCCTTCACAGTTAAATTCAATAATAACGTGTTGTTCTAGTCAAGTAGAAAAACATCCAAATTTCATTTAGCTTTTTGAAGCCATTTTAAATTTTCAATTATAAAAGAGTTTAAGGCATTGTATGTAGGCAATTAGCTTTGTATGGTTTAGTTCTGAGTGCCTTCGTATAATTTATGTTGTTTAAAGCTGATGAGTCTCGAGTTCAAGCTCTAGCCAAACTTGGATGATTTCGAATTTTGTATTCTTCTCTTGCAATTTTATTTTACATATTTCAAAAAATAAAACCATATTAACTCAGATCACTTCATATAATAAATGTCAATAAAAGTTCGTTCATATTTTCTATAAAAAAATAATTCTCGAAACACAAAATCCATATTACTTCAAATTCTGTCAAACACAATTCCAGGAATCCATTCGAATCCATTCGAATCCCATAGAAATCTTCTATTTCATATATTTTCACCTGTGTGCACACAAAATGTATTGGAATTACCTTCCTTCCATTTTTCTTCTTTTTGTTCTTTTCATAGAGTAAATATTTATATGAAAAACTTTCTTCAATTCGGTTTTCTTTTTTTTTTCGGGAATAGTTTTTCTTTTTTGTTGTTGATAAAGTTTTGTTTAAATGTTCATGTTTGTCCTTCAATTGGCATTGACCAAATATAAGAAGATCGATGGAAACAGCAACAGTTCTGTTTTAGGCAATTATGGAAGACGTTGAACCAAAACAAGAAAAAAAAGGACACCAAAAATTTCCAAACAAAAATTTTTAACTTTTCTTTTTTGTCATATTTGACATAAAGGTAAGTGGGTGGTAGAGTGTAGGTGGGAGTATAAGAGCAGCCCATTTTTAAACAAATCAATTTTTCAACTGTGTAACCTTTTATTTTCTTTTCTTTTTTCTTTCGACAAGAAAAGATGGTCACAAAATTGACACTATTCTTGCTATTGTCGGAAAACATTTGAAAAAGAGTTTTAAAAGAAAGAAATTTTTATGAAAATCAATTTAAATAAATTCGGAAGATTTATCTAAAAATTGTACATTTAATTGTGATCAAATTTTCTAGTGTAAAATTTGTCGATTGCTCCGCATCTATAATGGAATAAATTTAGTTAATAATGAAGAATTTTTAATGAACAAATTTTCAACTTCATTATTTTTTAATGAATTGGATTTATAGAATTTTTTGCTAATGAATTGCTGAAAAGGAAATCAATCCATCTGTCAGATTGTACTATCGGGTTTTCTAGAACTCCTTTTTAAAATTTTAAATTTAAAGACACATTTTGCATAAATTTTTTAAATTTCTTTATTGAAATATCTTGTATAGACTCTACAATTAATGAATGAAAAGCAATATCTGATAAATGTCTACCACGACTACGATTGCAGACATTGATTCTTATGACAAAATTTTCGATCACATTTCTGCATAATTGTGGCTGTTTCTCACGAATTATAGTCCGATGATGCTGCCAACCCATAAAGCACACCAATTGAGATGAATATAATACCATTGCTCTTGGATTTTCAGAAGCCCAAGTGCGACAATTTTGCTTATTAACGTAGCCATTCAAATGAAAATGAGCTTCGTCAGAAAAGATGATTTTTTTTACGAAAATTGGTTTTCAAAGATCGCTCATTTACATAATGAATTTGAATTATTTGTATACGATTTTGAAATGAAATTGAATTCTTTATAATACAATGTAGACTTTCTACAGCAATTATGTACCAAAAAATTGAATGACACAACTCTCATCATAAGTAATATGATGAGAGTTGTATTGAAAAAAAGTTCTTCTTGAAAAACCCTATCCATAACCTCATTAACAAAATTAATTACCTAATTAAAACGTGTATAATTTTGTCTATATAATATTACCAATAAATGGTGAAATAATAATTTAAGGAAAATCTAAAAATATTTATAATAAATCAATACTTTTGAAAAGGTTTTTTTTTACAATATAAATAATACGAATTGATTTTCCTATCATCCGATCTAATCAAATATAATGAAAAATAATAAATTATTAATTCAATATTTACTTTTATTTTTCATTAAAATTTCAAAAACGGATTCATATAATAAAATCAATTAAATAAAATATTTTATCTTTAATTAATTAGTATTCTAAAGTAGATTGTTTTGTTTCGATATTATGGAGAATATAGTCTCTCTATTCCAAAAATTATTTAACAATTAAACTAAATGAATATCAATTAGATTGACATAAACTCCATTGAATCATTTTGTATATTTATAAATAAATATTATAACAAATGGACTTTAGTTGAAATCCTTATTTCAATTTACATTCAATATCATAAAATATCGACATATGTTGAGTTTTTCTTTTTTTTTTTGCATCAATATTATGAATTAATAGATATATCCTATTCTCCATATATATATGTATAAGGCTTTCATTTTATAAATATATATACATATATCTAGTTGTATATATATTATAAGGGATAACGTTTACTCCCCCATGAATAACTGGATTATAGATTCTGTACATGCCGCTTACGGAACAGGTAACATGTAAACTTAATCTAACGAACTCCTTTTACTTCGGAGTTTATACTAGTTTGCCCTCAAAATAAGCTGTTCACCTTACACATGAAATGAATTTCGAAAACGAGAGAATTCTCGTTCAAGCGTATATATGAGATTGGATATGTGAAGATTTATAACTAAGGCAACGACAATTGTGTGAATTAGGGAATTGTGGATATATATAAAAAAAAAAAATGGAAGAATAACATTTATATAAATATATATAAAGGTAGATTTGTAACAATTCCGGATATGGATCCATACATGCGAATCCAAACCAGAACGTGAAATTGTAAAAGTCCATTAGAGATTATACATAAATAGGGTGTTTCATAAGTTTATTTGTACATACATATATGTAAATACTTTCGAGCATATTAATTGAGTTGTATTAAATACAATTATATACATATATAATGGCACGTGCCCAATTCTTATTTGTTGTTCGGAATTTTGATGTATTTTTAACACGGTTATGAGCTAATTTACTTATAATAACTATATTTTTTTTTTTTAGGTATAATACAAGTATGAAAATCTGTTTGTATCTGGAAGTTTTGTATGATTTTGATTTTCATGAAAATTATGTTGAACCCATTTTTTGCACAACAGAAAAAAACAAAGGTGTTAAATTTAGTTTTTCATTTAATTTCATATCGTGTAATTCAAAGTTCTTATTCTGGAAATAATATATGTAAGAAAAAATTACAATCAAGATTAGAATATAATTTTTTCGGTTGTTTGGTTTTTTCACTACTAATTAACTTTAATTCCGAACATTTGTAAAAACATAGAAAAACAATGGACTGATTTGATTGTATAGAAAAAAGAAATATTGATAAATTCTTATTGTATATAAAATCGTTTTGACCGAAAGACATGCTGGCGCTTTTCTAAATTGGTATAAACGATGGATTATTAACTCAAAAATTGCACGAACTTATTTGTAAATTAAGTAAATGATTAAGCCTTGATTAGAGATGTTAAATAAGAAATTATAGGTTCAGATGAAATATGTGAACTTTTCCACAATCTTACTAGAGCTGGAACCAAAGACTATGCTCAATTGCTGGCAATATTAGCACAAGACCAATTTTTAACATGGACTTTTAACAAATCATAATTATTGGCATATAAACGTGTACAACTCCTATAAAGTTTAAAAGTTCATAATTCTATTGGATATAAATCCAATTCCGTAAAAACCTGAATTCTTCCTTCTGACTTATGAAACACCTTATACTAAAATATACATTTATCATCAATTTGTATTTTCTCAAGTATGATAATCAAAATTTATGTCAAAATGAAGAAGAAGAAAAAACCAAACCCAAGACAAAAACTAAGAAAAAAAAAATTGAAAATTTGGGATCAATAGTTAACATTTGAACATAGCCACATTATGTTTTAAATAAATTACCTTTACCAAAGCCATGAATATCGGTGCGAAAATTATCTTTTCCTTTTTGACCATCGACTAATTGTCCCAAACCATCGACAAGTCTATCACCATCTTCTCGGCCATCGAATGTCTTATCGGATAGGTCGACTTCCATGCCACGTTGTACCCCTTTGGGAATGCTGTATGAGATTATGCCTTCTGTAAAATAAGAAAAAAAAGGGAAATAAGAATAAAACATGCTTTTTGTATATTTTATGTTTTCAGACAAATATGTAAATTTTAAATTTAAGATTTTTTTTTTTTTAACATTTAGGGTCGAATATGTTTGGTATCTGGTTTATGTTTTTCTTGTTAGCTTCTTTTTTTTTTCTATGGCAAAACCTTTTACCAAAACTAATATAGTAAACAAGAAGAGATTCTTCTTTTCTTTTTACTTCTGTGCGTTTTGAATAAATTTTAGATGACGTCTTAGTTGTCTAAATGGACGACATTAATTATGTAAATACAAAAAAAAGAGAACATACCAGAAGCAGATAAATATCATTTTCGGATTGAATGTTATCGATATAAGATACAAAACAAAAAGGCCAATATGACCAACGGATGACTTTCCTTATACCTTGTAAGTGGAAAACAGTAGTAAGGTTTATACTTCATTGAGAAATCTTTAAGTATTCAATAAGTATCAAAGAATCAAAAAAATTTGGATCTACTAGGTGACGTAAATGATATTGCAAAATTCAAAAATTTAATTTGTTCTTGTAGCCAAAGAAATAGAGATACAAAATCCCCAAAGCCAGGAATCAAACCTACTGCACTTCGTCAAATAACGAGAGATCTAAAGAACGTGAACCACATATGTTTTCATTTAGTTTGCTATATACAAGTAGTATTATCTATTTAAGGCCTAAGTTATAGGACGATTATTAGAATGAAAAAAATTGTGGAACAAATTAAAATTGACAATTTTTTCTCATTAAGGATGAAAGCCGGTTTTACGAATGTCAAACAAATTTAATACTAATTCTCAACTTTGAGGTTAAAAATGTATGAACAATATTCAATGAAAGCAATAAATAGACAGCTCTTCATTGGAATGAATGGAAATTAAAAAGCTTTTAAAAAATATCTGATCCAGGAAAACATTTCTCATCATTAAAATTAATAAAGCAATTATAAAAAATCAAAATTAATTAACATTTTTTATCTGAAAACTATTTATTAAACTATTCCCTATGTTTGATGTTATTTTTTTAAAATAAATAATCTCTGAAATAGGTTAATTTTCCTATGCAACATAACTCCAACCTTAATTGTAGAAATGCTAATTATTTGCACAATAACTTAAGACTGTTCCACATTATCATCGCCGCGCATACAAGATGGTTAACAAATTCGTTAATGTGTGAAGATAACAGTGTGGAAGGGAGACAATTCGGTTAATGTGTACTCATATGTGTTGGTTAACAAGTTAAATGGTAATTGGTCCGGTTCTATTTTGCTATGAGTCAATCATATGTGAATAGCTGTCAAATTATTTAATTTTGTAAAAATTAAGTTAATATTCACTATAAACATGTAATTTTTAAATACTTAATCGCTGAAAATAAGTTTTTATTATCACAAAGTGTGCAAAGAAAAAAATTATAAAATTAATTGCGCTTTTTGAAGCGAAAAAATATTCTGTGATACGAAAAAAAAAATTATACTATAGAAAATTCAAGTTATAAAATGTTTTGTATTAAAATATTTGAAGTTCAATTGTTTTAAATCTCCAGAATCATATTTCACAATTAATTGAAATTTATTTGCATTCATTATACACCAAATCAGAACAGCCTTTAAACTCTTATAATGTTTAAATAATTGATTATCTATGTTTAGCCTGTAGTACTTAGCTTGAAGTTATAGTGAATTCCGTTCTAGGAATTTTTTAGAGTCCAATTTAGGTGACGTCTCGTTTATCGAACTTCCAAGCCAAAGAAAAACGCCCCAATTTGAAAACACATATAGATTTCCTTTCCAAATATCTTATCATTAACTAGACAGTACAAATGTTTCCGGTTAAATGGTATAGAGAAAGTCAAAACAAAAATACCAAAATATTTTCTTTTTTTTTATATTTAGTTTTCTTTCTGAAGACAAATTTCCAAGATATTTGAATATAAATGTATGCGGTCTCGCCAAAGATCATCAGAGTCTCGCCATTTAAAAAATATAGTTACATTTTCTTCCCATTTGGATTATGTTAACAGGGTAATTGTCAGTGGAAAGGATATATAACATAGTCGAATCGTTAACAAATTTTAACAGTATGTTAAATGTTGATTTATGTTCTCTCATCGAAGGGGTGGTATTTTTTTGGTGCTGTTGTTGTGTTATCTATGTTTATTTTGGAAATTATCGAAATATTAGATCCTATTCTAAACAAACATTTAGTGTTCGTGTGTGATTCAACAGAAAACAGATAAAATGTCGAGAATTTTATCATAAACATACATTTTTTTTAGATACAATTGAATAAATAGATAAAACATATTTTTCTAGAATTATGATCTAAAATTAATTTATGAGATTTTTTTAAAGAACATTTTTCGTTGATAAAAATCCATTTTTTTGCAGATCATTATAAAATTTTCGAAATTATCAAGAATATTGTTAGCGGGGAGGGATCTGAAAAAAATTAAATCGACACTGAGACGACACCGATATGACTCAGTCAAATTATTTCCGACAGTTCTTTTTTTTTACAGAAAATATATCACATTACTATTTGTGCCAAGTGCAGGCTGGCAGGCAGGTATTATCCGATATAAATATACGTCTTAAGGATATTATATGAATGTTCATTATAGCATGGCACCACATTAAAGTGGTTTCAGTACCATCTCCGACCACTAATGAGACAATAAATTATTCTAATTTGAGTCGTATTACTTGAAAGCGAAATTAAATTTAAATTTATGAAGTTCTTGCCGGAGTCTTTATACCGGTCGATGTTTCTCTTTTTTGTATTTGGGTAAAGGTTCATAGTAAAAAAATTATCTATATATATATATATGTAGAGTTTATAAAAGCAAGGAATGTAATTCCATATATACAATTATAAATTTAAGAAATAAAAAAAATTAATAGAATTCTTGAATATGAGTATAAATGTTTTTGCATCAATTCTCAAAAAAGAAAAATATATGACCATAATACGACTTTCTCTATACTTAGATGATTTTGGTTGACATTGAAAGTCTTTTGGACCATCTAAATCGGGCCTGGGCAACCTGCGGCTCTTTGCAAGTTATATTGCGGCTCATAGCACGATTTAGTAAATATACGTAATTTCGGGAGAGCTTTTTAGATTTGAAGGAAGAAATTCAGATGTTTATGGAATTACAAAACAAATCTGTTGAAGAATTGTCAGACGGTAATTCGTTGCTGGATTTATGTTTTCTTGTGGATGTGACTGACCACCTCAATAGTTTAAATTTGAGTGTGTTATCCAATAAATATTGTAGACTTATCTTTGCGGCTCATGGAATTCTGTTTTTTTTTTTTAGTTGTGGCTCATTATTGAATTTCGGTTGCCCTGGCCTGATCTAGAACGAGAGCTTATACGATAATCTGATCGGAAGTGTAAGAATAGTAACGAGTGATTCTCGTAATACTTCTAATATTCATTAGATAAGAAAATACATGTACTTTTTTGTACAATTGCTTTGATATAATACCATGGCGAATTTGCTTAGAGATTTGTTCCTAGGTTTTTAAAATTTGTATAAAATAATCTTAAAGTTCAATTTTTCACTCAATTTTTGATAAAGGATTAGGAAACGAAATAGGAATATTCACTCTTAGTAACACTTCATCTTGTATTATTGTAGAATTGTATATATAAGTACTAGTATGGTATATGCTTAAACAATCATAAAAAGATACAAGACCACTTACAACGAAGAGTGGATACCCTTAATGTGGTTCAAAAATGGTTTATCTCAAATAGAAACCAAATTCTTCTTTGAATTTCTGCTACTACACTTTCTCTATGAGATAGAGAAACTGAAAAATATTTTATGGATTTGAGTGGAAATTTCTGTGTAAAATTTTCTATTTATATAAAAAATTGTCGTTGTAAAATGTGGCATGCGCAAATTAATCTTTCTAATTAACAAAAAATTGTTTCGAATAGATAAATAGTTTTCGAACACGGATTTTAAAGTACAGATAGCCCTCGCATAGCAAAGGGATAAGGTTCCAGAAATATCACGTGTGTTTCCCCTTGTATGTAAACCACGTTCTAACGAAGATAGATAGACCGCATTATACAAGGATTACCAGTAAAATGAAATTGTATTGGTCTTTGCAAAGGAAATTTCAATAAGAATATTGTTACTTTGGAAAAAGATAGCAGCAGCGGCAAGAATTTTACATACATCAAACTTTTGTATATGTAAATAATGTTCGGAAATCTTTGAATTTCTTTTAAACATAATTTCCTTTCATAATTATCTGACATGTAATATATATATTTTTTTCTTTACTTCAACACCGGATATTCTTTGAAATTAACAAGAATTTCTTATGACATCATTTTGGGGAAAAATTCAATTTCGCGGGACTCTTTTTGAACATAAAAAGCTGTTACAAAAGTTGTTCTTTTTTTTATCATGTTTATTTTAGGATCTAATTATCTCATATTTATTGAAAGATGTTTACGACACATAAAAAATTCGTCAATATTGACACAAAAAAAAAAAAACAAAAAGCATAAACTCATTTTTATTATTCGACTAGATTCATTTCGGTTCAATAAAAAATTTATAATATTGGACAAACCTTCGAGTACTGAAGGCCTTTATAGAAAGCATAGATTTGTTTTCGAATCAATGACCCAAGGAATAAAGAGCAAACAAAATTTCCGTAACATTTGAATGACATAAAAATATGTGTTTTATCCTGCAAAACTGGACAATTGAGTGCGTTATCCAATTCCATAATTTATTTTCACAAAAAAACAAATAAATTTTGTCATATTTTATTGAAATGATAATCGATTTTCAAATATTAAAGCGCATTACACTTGTTTATGATTGTTAAAATTAAAATCCATTAAAATCTTGAATACAAGTTCGTCCTACACACGGAAATCATAAATACAAGAAGTTCCAGATGTGTTTTATCATTTAACACTTGACTCGGGTGAACGCCAACCAATTTTCTGAATGCTTCTCAGTATTTTCTTTTCTTAACATATTATTAATATTTTGTTTTCAATCAGTTCCCGATGCTCGCACAGCTTTAAACCTGATTTGAGAATGATTTTTATCGGAAATTTAAAATATAAAGACTGGTTTCTTTAAGAAAGGTGCAATAGGAGAGGAATTTTGTACCTGGTTAAAGATTTTATATAATTAATGAACTGATAAATGATAATTAAATGTTTTACCATAAAGGCGGAAACACAAAAAAAAAAACATTTATCTTAAGGTAGAGTTTTTACGATTTCGTTGTTTTTCTTTAATGAAGACAGAAATTTCAATCAAGAAATTTGTAATAACTAAAATATCTCATTTTAATACTGAAATATTTGTTTCTTTTTTTGTCTCAGATTTTCTGGAATAGCAGAGATGGTGTCTATATTAAGGGGTTATACCCGGTAATTTTTTTTACATATTTTTATAGATTGATATTTTATTCCAAAGTAGTTGGATAAATATGTCCAGGGGTCATGGCTCAATGAGTAACATGTTCAACTACGAAGTCTATGAGGTTCGAATTCTATAGTCAAATTGAAAGAAAGAAAAAAGTTTGAATTTGTGATTTCAGTCGGTTCCGTTCAATTAGTATGTAACAACAACCAAAAGGGAAGAAAAATGGATACACTGGATCACAAGGCTTAAAAGTACATCTTCTCGATCACCTCGATCATTATCGTTGACGTAAAAAGTTTTTCAATTCGGCAGTGAAGTTGTAAAAAGTTCTTGAATATTGAGTTATATTTTAGGCATTTGACAGGATATAACCCCTAAAGTTTTTCAAGCGCTGCAAATATAATTCGATTGATAGTTTCTAATTCATAAATCGTAATAGAAGTCGGCTTAAGAGCAATATAAGAGATTAAATATTTAATTTGTTTACAAATATTTACATGATATTAAATTTTGACAAATTCTAACAAATTGGAATGAAATTCTTTAAACGCCGAAACTATTGAATTTTTCCAACAAACAAAATGAAAAAAAAAAAATGTTTGTTTGATGAAAACTTTTGGTACTATTTTTATTTCGTTGGATAAATCATTTTCTTCTTGATTATGAAAATGTTATGATATCCAATTTCATACTAAAAAATTCATATATTTTTATTTTGAATTTCTATTTTGAATTTTCTGTTTAGTAAATTTCCTTTTTTTTTCTGTTTTGTTTTGTTTTTTTAATATCGAGCAATTTTCCAAATAAGATTTTCTTTTTGCTATATATATATAAATACGTTCTTGAATATGATTCATGAAACCTGTCACAGGCTGACATTAGTTGAAATGAAGGGCGCATGGGATTCAAAAACTGTTTTTCCTATGTAATATAATATTATTTTTTTATTCCATGGCAGTAGAATATTATGCGACGTCGGGAACTTTTGTGTATATATTTTGAATCCCGTATTAGTTTAATAACCCCTTTCCAATTATAATAAGATCACATTTGGTAAAATAGGGTTGATGTAATTGTAAGGGAATATATTGTATAATAGAACAGAGTTGAAGAAACTATATTCATAATTTCATCGTAGAGAAATCCTCTAAGATTGGACGTGATTTTAAAAAGAAAATATATATTTGAAATCCACATCAAACAACACATCTCTATGTCATCTATTTCATAGAAATTAACTACAATTTCTAAATTTCTTTTACATTAAACTGAGATGATGATATCTTGACTTTGGTGTATCACAACCTGAAGTGGAATCGTGTAATTCGAAAAAGAATTGGCACTTCTATCTTTTTTCGATATGACTTAGTCACAATCGAATGACACGATTCCACTCCAGATCATATAACATTTCCTCCAAAGTAAATAGATTTCATTCAAACTTAATTTCAAATATGAATAAGTTTTCCGATCACTGGAATATAGTATAGTTTTCCTTCAGTATGATATCAAATTTTGTAAAGAGTTTATTTTTCCCTTTTTTTCCCTCTCCGTATTGTTTCTTGGACGCATATTTCAATTAGAATGAATTTTCGCAGTAACATAAAAAAACACAGAACATAATAAATTTCATGATTTCAGAATATGGTTCTAAACAAATCGGATTAAATTAACAACAAGAACAACCGAAAGGAACCAAAAGCTGAATGAATGCAAATAACTATAAATTTATTATGTACAAAAGGACAAACAGAGTAGTCTGACAATATGATTGTATTAAATTTTATCGCGGAGTAGAAAAGAAAAGAACAAAAAAAAAACGACAATATCCTCGAGTGCTAATTGAAACGACGGGGTAGATCCTTGAAACAAATATCGTATATTATTTTTGTTAATTTATCAAATAATATTGTATATAAAATTCACAAAATCGAAAAGATTCTATAAAAAGAACCTACGAACGTTACACCTCTTTTTCGCGTATAAACAGGATTCTTGAAAGTTCGCGATATTATTGAAAGCACGCATATATCATATATTTATTGAAATAGTCTTGTTGCGCATTATTTATCACATTAGTTTCCTTCTTAAATTCATATTTTTGTAAAATCCATAAATATCACAGCACGAAATTTTCATTGGGGTTGTTGTATATTTGATGTATTTTCTAAAAAACAAAAAAAATACATACAAACATTCTTCGGAGCAATGATGCCCAGGTGAGCACGCAAAACTTAGGTAAAAAACGGGTTGTTATATTTCACTGGTACAATTACGTAGGGTGCTGTAAAAGTTTTGGAAATAGTGTAACCAATGAGCTGTCAATATCATTTTCATTAAAGATTGTTCTAAAAGCTGGTTTGGGCACATGCAATACTGTATAAATGTTAAAGGAGAATATTTTCAAAACAAACTAATTTATTCAAATTTGTCCGCTTTTTTCTTCTCCTAATTCTCGAAACTTTTCCAGCAACTTATGTATAAGAAAAACATAAATATTCCAACATTTATAGATGCGGCGCTTTTTGTAACGTCGCTGAAATAACGACCAACAGAAATTGTTTTTATTTTAACTCTGGATAAATTGTTCTCCTTCAATAATATAATTCATGCATCAACACCTTAACCCCAGGGAATAAATATACATAAGGAAAACTATATACATACATATATACCTGTCTAAGAATTTACTTCATTTTGGATTCTCATAATGGAACTTGATTGTTATTGCATACTTTCGAAAATGGAAAACATTTCCCTGGATACAAAATATATTTAAAAAAAAAAAAAGAAAAGTGTAAAAAGGAAATATACATATGTATAAGTAAGTGAGTTTCAATAACCTTGCATGCAGGACCATCATAGAAATGAGTCCTTTAACCATTTTTATATGTTTTTTGTCAAAAGCACGCGATCCACAAAATCCCTTTGGGTTTTCAGTTTAGTTTTTTTTTTTTAAAGGAAATGTTAATCGACCGTTCTAATATTATACTAATAATAACGGGTCTATACACGCCCCGATTAGAAATTAAATTCTCTTTTGCGGGATATATGTACTTCGTATATGGTTTATTTGGCGCCAAACTTACTAATTCTTGTATATTTATTATATATTTTTTTTCTTTTCTATAATTCTTTAACGTCGAATTATTTGTACAAAGGCGACAAAATTGATTATTAGGTTTGAAAATCAAAAATAAAAAATTGAAATGTTCATGTCTATATGGGATCCATGATAATTATATATAATTAAAGGTATATTAAGAAAGAACGAAAAAAAAAATCACTCACCTTCCCAAAGGCAACCAACAATTTCAGCTCGTAGACAAACAGTTCTATCGTATTGACTATATGGATATATACGAACTTTTGATGCAAATATAGTTGGTTGTAGAACATTCTCAACTTCACTGTATGTATTAATATTGCCTGTTAAAATCTGGGAACAAAAAAAAAAAAAAATAATTTAATTTTTAATTTAAAATTGAATTTCTCAAAGATTTTCATCGTTTACCTCTTTTCCTTGGATATTTTTCCATCGTAACCATTTTGTAAAACCCGGCCTCCAATATTCTAAAACATATGCTTCAGTATATTCTTGCCCTTGACCCTTACCGAAACGTCCTTGTGTTCGTATCGCTGTGATAACATGAACCTGAAGTAAATCGACCTGTAGATATTCTTTTAGGCCACGGGATACCATATGCTTTGGACACCATGCGCCGCCATTATTATCGATTTTCAGTCTATTCGAAAAAAAAAGTAAAACGTAAGAAAAATCAAATATATGTACTATAATAAAATTAAAATCAAAAAGAATAAAAATGAAGAAGAACAAAAGAATAAAAGATTTAATGTTTAAGAGAAATAAAATTAAATGAATGTGAATCATTAGAATTTTAATATGCTGTAAAATATGCTATTATATCGAATATTATAGAATTTAATCGCACGCCTCTTTGTGTGTAGAAAGTATGTATATATATAAAGGAAAGGATACAGTGACGGAATTAGGAATACAGAATTTATTTAACTCTTTTCGATGGTTAACAAAAATTTGATTCACATTCTATACAGTTAGCCTACTTCACCATGGTCTACACCCAGGCAAAACATGAAAAGTATAGAGAAATAATTATAAAAGTAGAGAAACACATTGTTAATGTAAAATAAACGTAGCTCTCTATCAACCCGCACAATTGCAGACCTTACTTACTAGCCCATTGTACCTTCTAAACCTCCTAAATAGCTAGAAGAGGCTAGGTCCTTTCTCGAACTGATTAGTCTTTTTCATAAAGAAGAGCACCGTAGCTAGATCCAGTCTACCTAACCATTCTTTTCTTAAAATACACATATCCAGTATAGCAGGCCCCATTTTTGACATTCACATGAAAATGTTCTACGTTTATGAACCTATGATTGAACCGTTTTTGTTTTATGCATAAATGAAAACCTAATCGGTTCGACTGTATCTTTATTGGGCTTTATTTTCGTACGGACCAAATCAGGCCAAACTGGTTTGGTTCACGAATAAACCTGCTAATACTTATAGCATATAAAATTTCAAGAAAAAAAAAACTAAATCCTGATATATCAATGAGTGGAAGATCGATATTGTATTTGCCATCCATCCAATAGTGATAGAAGATTCCAATTTTCTTTGATAAAAAAAGATTTCAATCGGATATTTGATATTAATTTATGGAAATAAAGCAAAATTCGTACATGTTTTTCATGTTTTCCTTTTTAAAGAATTCATATATACCCCCGCGTAAAGAGAGCGTTCTGAATACATGTTCATGTAAAGGACATACAAGCAAGCAAAGCAAAAATAAAAACAAATTATGCTTTTTAATATAATGATCTTTATGTTGGATTCTTACAGTCCGTAAATTTTTTTAGATCTTTCCGATATGTCACGTTTATGTCGTCGTCATTGTTTTTGGTGTTACTCTGCTGATGTTGCTTTCGATTGTTTCCTAACCATTTTTTATGTTTTTCAAAACAAGTACTCGAGAAGTAAGTATTCCATCAGAATTTTTGAAAATCATTTTTTTTTTTGTTTTTTTTATAAATTTCTAATTTCAATTTGAACAAGTTAAAAAGAAACTTCGAAGAAAAGCTAAAAAAAAATTCCAAAATAAATGAAAAAAGTTCAATTGTAATTTCGGTACTTGAATATGAATTTCATATACCTCTGTAGTATATTTTGTTCTATATAAATATATATGAAGAGTATCGATTTTTCTGGGAACGCGAAAATATTTCCATGGCTAAAGGAACAGGAATGAAATAAGGTAGATATGGATTCTATAGTTATATATAACATATATATATATAGAAATTTTGTGTTTATGGAATGGGTTCGTGGGTTGTTATTATATCTGTGCATCGTTCGTCTTTTTTTTTATATAACAGTGGTTGGGAAAACCTAAGGGAAACCCGTATATAAGTAACGTTACATATTTATTTTGCTTCTGCGAACTTTTCATAAGTGTATAGAAAAGTTGAAAACTGCAATTTTACTAGCCAATGCGACTGTGCCGTTTTATGATAGTTAAAAACAAAAAAAAAGATATTATTTTAGTTTAACATTGGCGTAGGTCTTGTTTTGAAAATATTTGAATTTAGTTAACCCGAAAATTGAATTAAAATTATGATAAATGAATTAATTAAGAATTTTATTGGATTAGATTTGAATTAGAGAATGTAAATTGACCAAAATATGATTAAATATTATTATTATGTACGCAATTTATGATATAAATAATAAATTTTCATTAAGAAACTATAAATTGCCTATATATAGGCGTGCGTAAAAAAAAAATTGGGCAGATGATCAGACCAAATTAACATTATGCTTATTTCGTAGATAAAATGGAGCAACCTAGTAAGTGATGGAAGGATTGGAAATTTATATTATGTTGGAGGAACAAGAGATATTAAGGTAGTGGATTCAATTAGAAGTTTCTCTAACTTTTGTAATTTTTTAAAACTTTATCAAAAAACTGAGACGACGTTGTTTCTTAAAAGTGTTAAATAGTAATTGAAAAATTCAACTCAAATTTTAATACAATGAAAATCTTAATTATAATTGAAAAATTCTTTATATGGAATAGTTTAGAAGAAAACTCAAATGTCCTGGAATTTTTTTCATATTCTAAAAAAAAAATTTCTAGACATTAAATGACATATAATTTCCAACAAAATGTCAGTTTTTATCATAGATAATCATGAATTCCTAAAAAGAAAAAAATACGAATACTTAATTCGTGGAGGCATCATTCTCTATTTAAAATTATGAAAATTATGGAATAGATTGACGGATCATCTAAAGGTGTGTGTGGTGTGATAATGACGGTGTTGCAACAAGATGATAATTTTCAAAAAAAAAAAAAAAAACTTTACAAGTAGTGCATTTTCAATGAATCTTCGCCCGTCCCGCATGTACTCCTTCAAATAAACACCATTCAAATGAGATAATGTTGCATAGACTCTGAGGTTGACATGTTGCCTGACAAGCTATCACTTTGCATCTATTTAACTATTGCCACTATTGCTACACAGGAATATATAGTAGCATGTGCATCACAGAATATTAATTATATTTAGATGATATTTACTTTGATCATGAAAGCCGATTGGTTGATATCTGTGAATAAAATTTATGCAAATCTACATATAGTTTGTTGCTGGCAGTTGAATTGGGAATGGGATTATTTGTGAATGGACAATGATAATAGAGTGGCAGGAAAACCCCGAAAAAACTTTCTAGATTATTTTTCATTTGCTAGTTTATTTTTTCAGTATTTAATTTTATTTTCTTGCTAATTTCCCACCATAAACTGTATCAACATTTTCGGAATGGTATCTCTCTCATGACGGTGTGAGTATAGAATCGTTCATTGTTCAAATATTTATGCTACAAGTTGAAAAATTTATCTGTCTTTTCGTTATCCTTTTTTTTTGTTTTTTAGCCTTTTATCATTCCGTCACCACTATCAAAAAACATATTTTATATGCTTAGTCCTGTGTGCATATGATTTTTATGCTGTTTACGTGTGTATACATAATGTTGATGGTAGATTATTTTGTGTGGGAAAGTGTACTCTTTTTTTTGGACGGGGAGTAACATAAAATGCAACTTTTGAACCGACAATAAAATAAACTTTTTGTATAACAAAAATTTTTTGTTTTTTTTTATCAGTGGCCCAGGATGCGACTACAAATTAACAAGATTCATTCGTGGGGTTTACGAGAATTTTTTATTTTCATTTTGTCGAATCGTTTTTATCATATTATAATAACGGAAAAGGGATATTATTTATCCAATTCCGCTATAAATTATGTTTTGATAGCCTTTTAAATATATATACGGTTTTTTTTGTTTGAAAGAATTTGGCTAATCTACAAGATTTTATATCGCGCTTCAATTTACCAGCAATATTTGTGGTTGAATCGTTTTTTATGAAGTTTGTATACAAGAGTTTACCATATATTAACTTACTTACAGAAATGCGTGTGCCTATGTTTTAATACTGTATCTATGGCAACTATTTCTATTTATTAGGTTTTATTCAAATTTAAGGATAACTTTCTTGATATTGTGAATCAATTTTAGAAATTTAATTCAAATCAGTCAAATAGTTTTTAAATTAAATGTGCTAAAAACGAGGAAACTTTATAGACATACCAATTTTCTTTTTTGACTATCTTTTTTTGGATTAACTATCGTTAGAAAGTTTTTACTGAAATTCAACATCAAATCGTCCAATTGTATAACTAACGTATATAATAAATTATGATCAAATTGGTAGCCAACTTTTCCCACTTAACGACCAAACTATGTGGCCACCCTCGTTTTCAATATATAACTTCGCTCCATTAGAAGGGATTTTTCTCATATTAAATAACAATTTCAGTTATTGTGCTATCAATCTAGATTCTAAATTTCATAAAAACCAGACAATCTTTTTTTGAATTATCGTACAGAAGGACGAATAATATACATACTATTTACCAGAGGTTAAAAACCACAAAAAAGACATTTGGATGCATGTTTTTAAAAAAACGTTCCGCCACAATTCGTCATCATTGATTTGTGACATTATTTTCAAATAAAATTATTATAAAAAAAAAACCTAAAATGGGAGCCTTGCCAATTCCTAGTCGAATGATACTATATGTGAAAATCTGTCAACATATTACCATCTTTATTTGAACCTATAAGTACCCCTCCCTGTAAGCAATACTATAGTATGAAAAAGCTGAAAAAAAAATACAGAAAATATTCATAAGAAAATATTTCACTTTCTTTCAGTTTCGATGCCAAAAAGACCTTTGAGCTATGACATATGAATAGCTTTGAATATGGCATTGACCCTAAAGTGGCCCTTTCATGAATCAATAAAAAAAAATAGAAATTGTTATAATATATTTCGAATATTCGAATATGCTCGAAGCCAGATACAATTTCAAAAGCCCGAAACAGATTCTTTTTTCCAGTATAATTCAATCGTAAATAACCAATTTTTTTATGTCAGTACAATTTTCAATTTTCCAACGATTTTTGTTGGATTTTTGTTTTTCGAGATTTGAACAAATTCGTGGCAAATTACTAGTTTTTTTTGTTTCACATATTTATTTATTTATTTTGATTTTATAGTTTTGAAGCTTTTTATTGCCAACATATTTTTTGTTTTTTGTTTTGTAAAATTGTGAAAAAGAAGCTCGTCTCTAAAATTCAGATAAAGCGAAATTTGCTGCTTTTTTTTTGGAACCATGCCAAATTTTCCTTCCTGGATGGACGAGGTTTGATGGTGACTATTCTTACAATTTTTGCCATTTAGACATGGCTATTTTATATAAACAACACATCAATAGTAACAAATCAAAAATGGAGGAGATGAGGGAATAACTTTGTGTTTTTCTCAGGTCTTTTTATATTTATTAGTGTGGATTTTTTCTTTCCGAATTTTCATTCAGTTATTTTTATGTTCTCTCTAAAAATATATATAAATTTTCCAGAAAATCTTTTTAAATTTTCAAAAAAGAAAACAAATCACGCGAAAAAAAGCTATACGAAAAAATAAAAATATTTTTTTGTTATTTATGTTCGCGAATCGCTTAGAACATTATTTTTCATTTAATTACAGAGTTTTGATGTCGCGAAAACCACCCAAGTCGTCTGGAGTTTTATTTTAATTTAAATTTCGAAAATGTGAAAATTGATTTCTTTTATGTTTTCTAAAATCTTTTTATATCCTATGCTTTACAAGGGAAGGTTTATGCATATGACCAAAGAATATACCATAGTACAAGTAGAACAGCAAGAAACAAGTTTCAAAATAATAATTTTTAACGAAAATAATTGATTTTCGTCAGGGACTACGCAGCAACACCAAAGAAAACAGAAATGAAATCGTGTAACTCGATTTGAACCAAATCGTATCGAGAAAGCAAGAGATTGACAATCATCTTTCGAAACGATTTAGTTTCAATCGAATTACGAGATTCGACTCGTTTAATTTCTTTTAGAAGACGATTTAGTTTGTATATTAAATCCAATAAAGAATTATGAAAGCAATTTAAAGTGATCTTCAGTATTCCTTAGCTACATATACCACACACCTCCACCACCTATGAAACACAAATTCAACAACGATTTTTTTTGGATATATAGAGAACACTTTCAATTAAATGCCTTGTTCTCATATTCAAAGATAATGTCACCGCGGTTCTGTAAGAAAATGATTGTGCCTGCTTTAAAAACTACTTAGAAATTTTTTATTTCTCTCTTAGTATTTTATAACACAGAGAAAAGAAACAGAGAATTCTTTGTGTATACAATTTTGGCACCATTGCAGCGCTGCAAAGCATGACTCCTCGTTCATAGTATTTTATACAGAGTTTTTTTTAAACAAATACTATTACTGAGGTGGCATCTGCATATGTGACCAAATCAGAAACCAGGTTGAGGATTCTATTGATTGTATGCTTTTTGATTATATTACCAAGGAAAATTACAGAAAATCCAAAAACCTACACACTTCATACGTTTATGTATGCAATTAGAACATCCCAAATTTGTGATTTAAAAGAAAGGACACGATTTCTGTTTCTACCTTTGGATAACTAGATATCAGAGAAATTAAAAGAAAATATATTAAAAATGAATGGGAATTCTTTTTGAACTTCGTTAAAGATTGAATTATTTATTTGTTAAAAATATTTTCTTCTGAAAAATTTCTAATACTCTAAACAAGAAAAAAAAAACACAACATTTTTTTTCCACGAGTCAACATTTTTCATGTAAAAAGAAAAACATATTCTCTGTCTGTTTTTCTTTGAATTTGAAATAAAATGTATACAACTGTTAAGTCTGTAACAAAATTTGTACTTGTTTACTTATAATGTTATCATTATCATTATGAACATCATTATTGTGTACGAAAGGTATCCGGGGATTGGATTAGCATTTCAAAAGAAGAAAAAAAAGTCTCTTGTATAATTCAATATGTTCCCATATTATAACACAAAACATAAGAAGTCATTGGCCGTCATGGAATAAGTCAAGTGTGTATACAACAGTGCGAGTACTTATGTCGAGTGGATCAGGGAAATACAACAGTAAATTTACTTTAGAAATTTTTTACAGAGTGTTCGCTAATGGCTTGTTACAATGAAATTGTTACTAACGTTGCAAATACTGTACTGAGGTAATGTTTTGATGAAGTTGTCATTAATCCTAAAAGGTTAAATTGAAGAAATGTTTATTAAAATTGGCATCTATAGCACACTCATTTGCAGATTACGTTCTGATAATATTATGCTTAAAAACAATTGTATACGAGGCACACATATAGTGTTCATACTATGGTATCGATACTCTACTATAACTGATACCATTTCACTATCATATTTATATCTGATTTTTTGAAATGGTATAAAATGACACACATGTCGTATGCTGGATGGTATTCTTAAATCATGGTATCTATAGCACATGTGTGTCTAGCATTTTGTGCCTTTTCGAAATTCGCTGTACTTTTCAAATTTCTTGAACACCCCCATATAAAAGTTTTAAAAACAGACGCCTATGATTTTATATAAAGGCTATTTCATTAAGGACATAACAATTCACACTTCTCCTTCAATAAATCAATTGTAACGTGTGCTGTATGGCTTTTAGCGCCGTCTTGTTGAAACCACATATCGCCGATATCAATTTCATCTAATTCTGGCCAAAAATAATCCTCCAACATGGCACGGTAGCGCTCTCCATTGACGGTAACATGGCGATCGAAAAAATACGGCCCGATCACGCCTCCGGCATGTAAACCGCACCATATAGTGATTTTTTGTTGATGCAATGGTCTCTTGAAGCACACGTGGGTTTGTTGCTGTCCAATAACGCATATTTTGCTTGTTCACAAATCCGTTTAGCCAAAAATGAGCCCATCGCTGAAGATGATTTTTCGCTCTTAAAGTTGCGGCGACCGACTCGGAATTTCGGTAGTAATTTTTAATAATTTCCAAGCGTTGCTCGTTCGTGAACTTTACCATGAAGAAAATGTTGACTTTAATCTACGTTTTGACATTGACAGGTCATTATTAATGTTGAAGGGTGCGTTCATATAAAGATACAAAATTGCTATGTCCCTTTTGAAAGACCCTATATATTGGATTGGATTTTAATTTCTCGAAAACAAATTGTAAATTGGCCTGTACAAATTTTATGAGATTTTCCTTTGATTCTTGCATTAGCTAAATATTATTTTATAGTATCTTATTTGTTTTTCTTATTATTTTGTTGATGATTTATACAAAAACAGGGTGTAAATTATTGGCTTAGTCATTTATTTCATCTTCTGAAACGTGAAACAATCCACTACGAAACATCTTGTATAAATAATCAAGAATAATTTGAATGATTAAAAATCTAGAAATAAATACTTTATGGTTTGTCGACTGTAATTATTACCTAATTGTTAGATCTCGTAGGTAACGCCGTACATCAACAGTTTTCTAAGATATGTGATTAGAACAAATTAGTAAGAATAGAAAATAGAAGTCATTTTTTTCCTAATTTCTTGTTTATTCTTAACTTCTCGTTTCGATTTGTACATTAAATATATACCAACTGTACTCTCTACTCTTGTACATAGTAATGTCTATTTACATTTGGCTTCAAGTCGAAGTTTAGTTTTTTTGTAAAGAGTGAATCGAAACATAATAATTTGCCTCCAGTAACCGACAGCTATATACTCTTTTAGTTATAGAAATTATCTCGAAACTAATTACTAGTATGTCGCCATAAGTTTGTGTCACACGAGATTCTTTTTTCTTTTCCTTCTTTTGCCTCCAGTATAATTACAGAGCGAACTTTTCATCACACTTTTGTGTGTCGGATTGTATTTTCTTGTGTGCGGAATTTTCATTTATTTTTCAACCTCGACTAACAATTGCATTGTTTTATGCCTTTATACCGCCCCAAGTAAATCACACATAAGTGCTTGGGTGCTTTTTTTTAGGTGAGGGATATTTTCCAGAAACTTGGATTTTTTTTTGCTTTTAAACTAGAAACTTGAAAGATTGCATACAACAAAATTTGGATGAAGATTTTACAGTGTGCAATTTTGAAAGTAGAGCTCGTAAAACAAGAAGGATTTTTTTTGGGTCTTTATAAACTATTCTATATATATGTATAGTATATAATTATTATGTAAATATATATATGTATGCCAATAGAATTGTCTGAACGAGATAAAGTGTTCAGTATTTAGTTTAAAATGGAAATAAGTATTATCTAAAAATGAATTCTTTCTGTTTAAATAACTTTTTTTTATACATTTGAATGCAAGTTCTGGGTGCATGTCAGGCACGAATCATGAGTTTATGATGAAGAAAAGCATTTTTGGCTAGCATTATAAAGAAGTCCTGGGATGGATGAGAAGATAAAAATCGAAAAATAGTGATCAATTATGCTTCTTTTCAATAGTAGAGAGGAAAGAATTACGGTCCCAGACCAGAAATATTTCAGAAATTCCGGATTTACCACAAATATGCTGAAAAATTGCACATTCCCAGGCGCATAATAATATACATTTTTGTTGCTAACAATAATGATTTCTCTTAACTCATTTCATAGAAACTACAAATTCTCCCCGTAAATATCCATGTGACTTATGGTTCAATAAGAAATAAGTTCGCTCTTTATGTATCTGACAGAAAATTTACTATTGTACTATTGTAAGTCATTTGGATTATCCCCGAACGACTATGTTCTTCATTTATGGAATGCTTACATTAAGAATACAATTTTGTATGGTTTTTGTTTATATTTAGGAGGTGATTCTGAATGAAATTTCGGGAGCGAATAACTTTGAATGTAAATTGAAATTAAATTTTTATACTTGAATTTTTTTTACAGAAGTACTCATTCTCTTTAATATATATGGACACCTCGTGCCTGGTGCATGCATATAGTTAGGCACTATTTCCTGATGAAGATGAGTCCGGCGGAATTTACACCTGGATAAAGTTGAAAAGATTATACAGGGTGATTCATCATGTTTTAAAACAGTTTTCTGTAGTATGAATACAGATATATTTCTCAGGTCTGATCGTTACAACCATCGTCGCATCATCTTCTTAACATTATATTATTTTATTAAAAACAACAGAAAATAAAGTCATTTTAATACAAAATCCAGCTTAGAAATGAAAATGTCAAAGTAAATCCATGGAAATCCTTGATATAATTTTGATTTTAGGAACCAACTCTTGGAAAATTAAATTTTGGCTTGTTCTACATTTGTTTACTTAAATAAAATCATGTACAGGACCAAGAAAAGAACGAATTATACATTTATTACCATAACACACATTTCGGAAGAGGATTTATACTTATTTCTTTCTAATGTTTTGTTTGCGTTATGTAAAATGAACAAAAATGAGTTCCAGTAAAAAAAAAAAAAGCTATGTGCGGTTTCCTTTTTTCTTATTAAAATGTAGAGTGTTAAATTTTATAATTTTCTTCTATATGTATATATGCTTGTTCCGAACAAACCATTTCTTTTCTTGTGCTTTTTTCCATTTAAAATGTATACCTAGGTATATGTATGTATTTTTTTTCTTTTCTAAAAAGCATCGTGAAACTTGAATGTTCTTTTTACCTTGTTGTTTGTGTTATGAAATGACTGACAAAATGACGGTAGTTTGCTTTTAAAATTTTGCGGTTGTTAAAAAAAGAGGAAATTTTATTCAAAGATGTTATATAGTACGAAGCTTTGTGTTTTCTTTTTATGTCCTATATATAGGGAGGTGAAAAAGGAAGAAAATAAAAAGTAGTACAGAAACCAATTTAATATTTTCCATCATCATACATTCTCACATTTCATAGAATGAGTTTTCCAACAGAGTATACCTACATACGAGTGTATATTCTTTGAATTGTTAGAGCTCCTAACTGCTAAAAGGGCTGCTATAAAAATTTATGCAAAATGTTATTTTTTTTTTTGTAGCTTTGGATAATGATAATAATGTAAGTCATAGAGAAATATTAAAAAATAATATTCTCCTATGAAAAAAAAGAACAGAAATAAGACGATCGATAAATTATAGTGCAAGTAATTCAAGTAGTAAAAATTGCTAGTCTTCGATACTCGGATGAAATAGTGAAAAAAAAACATATCCGGAAAAGTTTCATGCGTCCTTTTTAACATATCACTGCGCCACCTTCCAGATATTTATTTATTACAATTTAAAATAGAGTTCAGACGTTCAAGTAATTGACAGAGAATTTTTTTTACAGGATTTCTCAATTTCTATTTTAATTTAATCACGTTTAACCTCAATACCTCCAAGATCTATCAGATTTGGAATAAAATTTAAAGGAATTTTCGAACTAAATGAATGAAACAATGGAGAACAGTAACGAGGCTACGGTGGAGCCATATTTACTATGAAAATAAGCAAAAAATTGATTATTCAAATTTTTAATCCGAATTCAGATTCGAATTGAAAATTTCGGATTCTAATTTAACAGAAAATATAATCCAAAAAAAGTTATAGAAACTTTAAATTTTTTGACATCCTATGGTAGAAATTAGATTCACATTTAAGGAATCAATAACTCAATAATTTCCCTGGTAAATTACATTCAAATCGGACACAGGATTTTGAAGTTATCTCGTACATGAATGGACATGCAAAAATGGATATACCTTTTGATTCTCCATACACATCTATTGTCTAGAAATCGTTCTCCGATGATTATTTCTATGCGTTACAAATGTACTGACAAAACTTTTACTTCTTCTGGTAATATCTACCATAGGAAATAAAAGCAGACGTGATAAAAATTTGCAACAATTAAAATTAAATTTGGAATCAATTTCTAATTGAAAATGAATTATTCTATCGTAAAATTTATTTTGCCATTATCTGGAGTTATCTAAAAAAAAAAAAAGAACAGATAATAAATCCGAAATACGTATTTCAAATTGATTTAATTTATTCCTTTCACGGGCCTCACAAAACCCACAACACCCGCGCAAATTGTTCAAATTTATATTTAAAAGCTTTCATTTAAAATCTTCTTTAAAATAAATATTATAAGAAAAACCTTCTGGATGAGTTTCTTTAATAATTTTCAATCATATTTATAAAAGAACAAAGTGTAAGATTTCAGTTCATTACTTTAGGCGATAGAGTAAATAATATGCTAGGAAGAAAAAGCAAAATTAAACATAATCCACATTCATACATTATTATGTAAATAATGAAGATATCGATTACAGTATAATACTCCTATATCATGCATATAGAAATACTTTAAGGATAAGGTCAGAATCACAACTGTACTTTTCCAAGTATTTCGTTTCGATAAGGAAAAGATTCTAGTCGCCAAAGTGAAAAAATATCGACGTGAGAATAAAAACTTTAGCTGAAACTTAATTTAATGAACTGAAACTTATACACGATTGAGTTATGTGCATATAAAGAACATACGGAAAGAGTGGTGAACATGTGGTATAAAACGGTCCGAAGATCAATATTGAAACTTTCAAAACAGGTTCTTTCTATACCTGAAAAGTTTTCGAAATCTATTTCCGTTAAACTTAAAAAGCACGTTCAATTTAATTCAAACAAATAATGCTGTTTCAATAAAACCAAAAAAAAAAAGGAACACACATAGAAAATTAAAATTGAAATATAACCAAGTTTTTGCTATCCTATAGTAGAAATGGAAATATCTTGTACATCTCAGGACATTCTCTTCTTCTTATTAGGGGTAACTTGAAGCTTTATTATGCCAATTATTATCTGAAAATTTCATTCAAATTAAACAAATAGATTTTGGATCAAATCTATTCAACAGAAAAAGGGCGAACTTTAAGGGCATGCCAATTTCTTTATATCGATCTAACTAAAATTTGACATCAAATCGTGGAGAAGCTGGTCGTATTTGAAGGCCAGAATCGAATTTGGAATACTTTTTGATGACTCCGGCTCCGAAAATTGAAATTGAAACACGAAACCAGGAATAAAATATATAGGAAATACACGTGCCCTGAAAAATTGTTACAATTGCTTTTTGTACTCCTATTGAAACCGGAATCGAAGTTGCAGTTAGAGTCGATATCGGTCTTGCAAATATTGAGAGCCAGGTTCTCAACTAGTTTTTGATGATCCCGCTTTGTACATATAAACAACGTATAGAGTAACTTTGGAACAAATTGGTTTACAAATTTTGCAATTAAATATGAAACACTGAAAAAATAACATAAATTTGAGGCCAGTTTTTTTCTAACTTCACTCAAACTATATTCTAAATTTCGTTAAATCAGTCAACGTTCAAAAAAAGTTCTCCGATTATTACTTCTATTCCTTATGAATGTTTTGACAAACCAAATACCATATTTCCCCTATTGATGGTATACTACCATAGGGTGTACATATAATTGAAAATTTATGAACAATTCAAATTCTATTTAAGACACTGAAAATTTCATTATTCGAATACTTTTTTGATTAAAAGTTTTTTTTTTTTTTTAAATTTAATTACTTCGATCGAATGGACAAATTTTTGCTTGAATTTTTAATTCAATGTGATTAAATTGATCAAATATTAAATTTCCTTATAATTGGCTTATTTTTTTATAATCAAACACGAAAATATTGCTCTCTTGGCAAATAAGTGTGTATTATTTTACTTTTGAAAACAGCCTAAAATTCATAATTATTCCCGAAAAAAAAAATCCTGGAAAAACAACAACACAAAGATGTTGATGGTGGGTAGTTACATTATATGAACTTAATCTCAATGCTTTTATCCTACCTTTAACTATTAAAAGTTAATCAGTGATCCCATCACCCTCTTGAGGCTACCAACTTTAGTTCTTGATGACTGTCGTAATTACATTAATAATAGATGACAAAAACAAAGAGAAAAAAAAATACACAACATCATAACGATATGAATACTTGAGAATACTTGCTGTAATATCGATCATTAATTAAGCTAACAAAAACTGGGAATGGTGGTTCTATATATATGTATATATAGGCAGAGGATGCCCACGATATGATGACTGATACTAGAGGCATACTGTAGTATACCTTTTCTATACCCGAAAAAAAAGGAAACTTTGTTTTTTTCTTCCTTTTTTTTTGTTGGTATAACTTCATCTCTTATATTATTATGCTTACAGTTTTTTTTTTTTTTTCGTATTATATACCAATCTAAATTATTATTGTCTTGCTTCTCTCACAAATCTCTGCTTGTTCAGTATATTGGGTATTATTTTACCGGGTCTTATACTTCACCAAAATCCAATTCCATATATAGGGTACGTCATCGGCATAATGTTTATGGAACATTCTTGAATATGATTTTTCGCCTCATTCTCATTTTGTGGGAGGTATTGTATGTTGTATTTATATGAAGATGGTCCTGTCTATTGTTCATTACTTTAACAAGAAGCATACAGCATAATAAATTTCGTTTAAATATGTAAGTATATATAGAATGATTCTTTGGGAATATGTATAAACAGGTAAATATACCTCTTTGTGTATTTGATAAGGTGGTTATGATCCGCCCACATGAAAATTATTCATCCCTTAAACTTTTTTTTTTTCCTTATTATAAACCTCGAGACCTATGCCAGCCGCGTGCTTTTTCTGATATGTTTCAACTAAAAATCTTTTCATATATATGTATATATATATATAATTACAAGGTGTTTCAAAAAGTTTTATTTTTTTTTTGGTTATTCTATGTTTAAAAATGTTTTACTTTAAATTTTTTTGAAAGAATGGGAAGAAAAATTGTTTCCAAAGTGTATCATGTGACATATCACTTCAAAGGATTTCTATGATCTAAAGATGATAGATAAACTTTTATTTTCATATCTTTTCACGTTTAGGAAATATGAAAATTTTCAAACTTTCAAAATGAAATTTTATTTGATAGAAATCTAATAACGTTTTTTTTTTTTTTGTACTTTATTAGATTAATCTTTTCACAAAGCAATAGAAGTTCTAAACACCCTGTATATATGAAATATACTAAATAGAAACCAGTCAACAACCGGGTGAAGAAAATTTCGACTTTCATTCTTCTTCGAAAATTTATTCTTTTTCGTACTTTCTTTTCGTACTTTCTTTTCCAGGATTCTTTTTTTTGTTTTGTTTTTTGTTTTTTTCTTTAGGGATGAAATATTACTTGAGGGATTTGTGTATGTTAAATTTATTTTTTTCTCTTTTCAAATTGAAAGTTGTACCTTTTACAATTGTTTTTGTTTCTTTTTGTTTTGTTGTATTGGCGCGGGCGAGGGTTATATATACCTTTTACTTTTATATTTTTTGTTTAGCTCACCTATTTTTGTGTTACATTTTGTCCAAAATACTTCAAGCACGCAGATTTTTCTTTTATTTTCTCAACTTTATCCCATACAAAAGGAAAATATACAAATTTTTGAAACTTTTCCTCTTTTTTGTTTCTACACAAGAATAAGAAGAAAAAAAACCAGACCGAAAGAAAGCCTTCATTTCCACCAACCAACATTTCCCTCGTTCTCCATCTTCATCGCATATAATAATAATAATAATAATAATAATAATAAAAATAATAATAATAATAATATGTGTTGTATTTTTGGTGTTTTCTCTATGTGTGTACTCTGATGTTGGATCCTCTCGTTTATTTACAAATCGTAAAATTAACATAAAATAGGACTCTTTTTTATACATTTGTTGTGTTCCCAATTTTAACTTTCTTTATTGTATGTTTAGGATTTGCGTGTAGAAAACAATTTCTCTTGTTTTTTAGGGTGTAAATTAACAAAAATAACAAAATAACTTCTTTTTTTTTTGGAAAAACTAAAATAAATAGGAAAAAAATTAAAGTAAGTTTTGCGTAGTAAAAAGGGAAAATGAAAGGAAAATTAAGAGAAATAGAATGAATTATGTGGTTATATGGTAAAACCACTAAAACGAAAAAAAAAAAAAAATTAATAACATTATAAATAATATTTCTTGAATAAAATTTATTTTATTATTTCGAAGACGAAGGAAAACTGATATTTATGAATAATTGTATTTATAGAAAAGTCTGAAGGTGTTCCTTTAAAAATATATATATATTTTCTGGCAAAACTTATTCACACGCAAAATGAATATCGAGACTCGATTTTATCGACAGGACATTAACCTTCGAGAATTAAATGTTTATATTAATTTTCGAAAATATCAAAATTCGATAATTTCATTGACAATTAATTAATTAATATGCATTAATAAAAGTTTGTTGTGAATCGTATTTTGGAGTGAAAGTAGAAGTAAAAAAAAAAAAAACATAAAATATATTTTTTGAGCACAAAATTAACATCAAAATTTATAAAAATTGGTTTTTCCTATTTTTTTTTGCAAAATGTATTCACACCTGTTTTCAAGATATTACAAGTATAATAAATGCAAAATATCTTCGAAATCTCTTTGATCCGAAAGATTAAAGATGGTCCTCTATTATAAACTAAATTACAATATTCAATTCAAATATATTTTAGATGAATCATTTAAAAGATAAAAGAGAATGGTCACGAATACCTTCCCTATACCTATAAGTATCGCACAGATAAATGCTTGAGCTGAAAGTTTGTACATTTTTTTTTACAAAGTTGTGACAACCAAGTACTTAAATTTGAGGGTTTTCGAAATCAGAGTATATGTATATGGGTTTTTTCTCACTATCGAAATCGAATACTACTGAAATTAATACTCGTATACATTAAAATTTGTATACACAGAACATTTGCATTTCAGATTTTTAGCCTGCTAAAGCCCTGAGTCCAATGAGAGCCACGCGATTGTTTTGACATTTATCATCGAAAGTTGGTAGATGATTTTATTTTCTGCGGCGCTACAAAGTGGTGCTACTATCATTGTATTTAGGACAATTGAAGCGCATTGATTTGAATTGATTTTGTGGCGCCACAAAAACGCGTGGCTCTCATTGGACTCAGGGCTTAAGAATTTAGTAGATACAATTTAATTCTAATTAGTTCTTTCTTTTAGTCTAGGATATGTGTATGCTAAACTTTTGTTGCAATTGGTGATATGTGGTTATCAAGTTATCATCTTCACAAAAGTTAAGAAAAATTTGTGTTTTTTCCCAAAGAAGACAACACATTTCCAGCCCAAAATCAGTTTATCTCTTTACTACAAACTATCTTTAAGCTAAATTTAAATAAAATTGAGTAAGGAATTGTCGAGTTATCGTGTTTATTAAAAAGTAGGAACACATGCATACATCTTTAAAAAAATAGTCAATTTGAATTCCGGGGACACGAAAATAAGTCTTCTCCGTTGAAAAGCGAATTTCAAAGTTTTACACAATTAAAATACTTTCTTTAACCTTATTATGGTCAAAGTAAGTAACAGTCTTTTATTTAAAGTTTAAAATTTCATTTTCTCAATAGTTTATGAAATTTTTAAATACCTATTCATAGAGAAAGTAATAAACATTAATTTCAATGAAAAAAGAACTTGCTATATGATGTAATCAAAAAAACATAATTTGTACATTTTTATTGGCGAAATTAATCAAAGATACGTCGCCCACTATTTTTTGGCTAATCTCATTCTTTGAAGATGTTATTTGAATGAGTATCTTTAATAAGGTTACTAAAATAACAATAAAAATATCAATAATAGTGATTTATACATGATGGAGCCGGAAATGGTAATATTCGTAATACTTTTTTGGGATGAAAATGTTATTTTTATATTCTATCAAGTTCAGTCCTTAAGTTTTTTTTATTTTAATTTAGAAAATAGAATAATATTTTTTACAAAGCTTTACAAATCCAAAAATTGAATTTATTGGTACCCGAATTTTTCTTTGGATGAAATCAAAAATTCTAATGTAATTTCCAATAAAACCATTTTTAAATAAACATTGTCGTTTGGAATTTTCTTAAAGTTTTTCCTTTTCTTTTCTTTTTTTTTTATATATATTGTTGTTATTCTTTTTATTAGGCCCGACATTATTTATGTAATTTTGATCGAATTAGGAAAAAAAAGGGTCCAACAAACAGTGTAAAATTATTGTGGTGGTTTTTTGTTGTTCTTGTTTTAGGGGAGGGGGAAAGAAAATGTCCCAATGGAGGACAATCAACGAAAGGACAAAAATGAAAGAAGAGAAAAAATTTTAATTTTAATTCGTTTTCGTTTCCATATTTTCCTTGTTTTTTTGTGGGTTTTTGTAAAATAAGTTGCAAGTTTGCAAGATTTCCATTGACTTTAAAACTAATAGAAAATGGATTTTTATATTAAAGAAAACTGAATTTTCTTATCTTTATGCCCTATGGTAGGTACTACCAGAGGGTATATTAGTTTTGTCACTAAGTGTGTAACGCATAGAAATAATCATCGTAAAAAAATTTCAAGGGTATGGTTGTGCAGGGAATCAAAAGTTATATCGATTTATGCATGTCCGCCCGTCTGTCCGTCCGTCCGTAGGCAAGATAACTCAAAAACGCGTTATCCGATTTTGATGAAATTTAGAATATAAGTTACTTATTCCTTAACTGGATTTGGTATTGCATTTCAGCAAAATCGACGGGGGGGGGGGAAGGAAGTTATTAAGTAAAAACCAGGATGACCAGAAAGTTTTGTCGGTTTTTTTATATGGTTTTTCGGATTTAATTCGAAAACTTGTTAATTAATTTTGTTTAAATTAATGATATTGGTTAAATACGTAAATAGACGATACGATGTTAAATTTGCGCGAAATCGGGCAAAGGATAGCGAAGAAAGAAATAATCCTAGGAGAAAATAAGTCTGTCTATAAAGTTTTTCTGATGTAGTTTAAAAACTAATACACCGATTTGGATAAAATTTACAGATTAGATTTATGCTGGTAGGGTCTCAGTTACCTGCAAATTAGAGAAAATTTTAAGAAGGAGAAACAAAGTTATGAAGAAAAAACCTTGAAATATTGTTAGTTTGGCGGTTTTTCTGTCCCATTTCTACCATAGGGCATCCAAAAATCGGCTATAGGCCGATTTTAAGTTACAATATGTTTTTCAATATTTTTATTAGTTTTCAGTACAAGCAGACCCACTTATATAAAAACTTTACGAATGTAAGATCATAAATTATGAATTTTGGTGCTAAATAGTATAAATACTATCGTATTTGAACCCCCGAAAAAAAAAATCAAATATACAAAAATATTGGGGAAACTCTGGTAAGGACTCCATTTAAAAAAAAAAAAACACAACATATATTTTTATTTGATTTTTGTAAAGTCAGCTATAATAACAAAGAAAAGAATAGTTACATAAAATATCATAGATACCTCAGTGCACAGGTATATAAGTGAGGTGTGGGGGGCACGGGATAGATAAAAACTCTGTACAAAAATAAAAAACGAGTATAAAATAAACGAAAGGCGAAAGACACGCTATTCGTCAAAAATTCCTTTGTAACGGCGGCAAATCGATAAACCACTTTGTCCTTAGTTAGAAAGAAGTTCAAGTTACTTTTTTTTGATACTATTTTGTTTTCGTTTGGTTCGTCCTTACGCGTCACTGCTATCACTACCACCTCTTTCCATCCTTCTTATAAAATATCCTTATTTTTTTTTTACAATTCGTACATAATAGGTATATATGATTGTCGTTATTTCACATTTTCATTGGGTTATGTTGCGGTTTGAGTGGTGTAAGTATCGATTTGGAAAAGAATTCTTGTCGAACGACCATAATGGGGAAGTTTTTTCCATAAGGGATGGAGAAATTTTTCGAAGGTTTTAATAGTAAGTAATTTCGAATATAAACAAACTAACAAACCGATAAATTCTTCATTTTTTTTTTCTTTCATTTTTGTCAACAATTAAATTGGATATACTTACAAGTGTGAGTGTGTTCAACTTTTTAAAAGTTTAAATTATAAATGGACATAGGGTGTATGTAAATGGGAGGAAAACATTAAATTTTTCCGAACAACGGTTAGAGTCCATTTTGTCATTGTTTCGTTATTCAACCAAAGGGAATATACAAAAATTTCAGTGGACACTCTGTACGAGTATGGACTATATTGTCATTACCACAAAAAAAAATAAATTTTTTAAAAATATTAAAATTTAATTAGCAACATGACATGAGATCGCATAGACTCTGGATCTGTCACGCAAGCATAATTTCCAATATAAAATAACAAATTTTATTGGACATTAAATACAGTGAAACCTCTTTATCGCCTCTATAATGAACAAAAATTGCCAAAAGTTGTTCCATCCAAATCTCTTATCTATAAAGCGAGTTTTTCTATATTTTTTGAAACAACAATAGTTGGTGAACGAGTTAATCATGACTGAGACTCTCACGTCCACTTCGGAATTCTTGGAACTAGTGATACATTTTTGTTTTTGATAGTGCTTTATTACCAAAAGCCACAACGAGTCGTTTTATACAGTGTTTTATTCAGTTAACATAGAGTTACTTCATAAATCGTTGCTGGAAAATGTTCTCAAATTTTTATTTATAGTTTTTTAACTTCTTTTCAACTTTGAAATGCTATAAAAATGAAATTTTTGTTCTTTCTAAGCTTCCTAATTTAGAAAATGACAAATTTAAAGACAGCTCACTGGTTTTACTAGAAATGTCCGATTCGACAAAACTTTTACAGCAACTTATTTAATACCTGGATAGCGTTACAAAAGACGGCGAAGTAGTGATTTCGTTATAGAAATAGAAAGATTGCCTTGAATTTTACTAAAAGCCCATTCATTAATTGAAGAACAACATATTTATAAGTCTATAGCTAGAAAATTTTAGTGACAATAATTAATCTACGTCCTTTACGGAAAAACTCCAATGTTAATTAGTCAGTTCGCTTTTTCTTCTTGTTTTTAATATTTAATAACTTCTATTTTTTTTTCTTTCTTTACAACATCAAAAACGAGAAAATTTCAAAGGTTGTAGAAATTCTTGATAAGAAATTTTTTCCCTGTTTTTTTTTTGGGGAGTAGATCAACTTTTTGATATCTTAATTAATGATTCTTTTGTTCTGTTATAATTCCAACATGAATAAAAAAAACGTAGAATACACAACAAAATACATGTTCTTATGTATTTTATGTTTTTAATGAATTTAATTAATAATTACCTTGCATGTTGTGGTCCAACATTTCCAATGTCATGCGCTGAACTGGCAGTTATCTGAAAATCGGCAATGGCACCAGATTCCATACCAAGAGCATGTTTGCATGTAGCTGCATGGACAGAAAAAAAAAATAAAATATTTTATATTAGAATAGAAAAAAAAGTTTAAAAATATTTTAAAAAATAGAAGAAAATTTTGATAATATTTCAACAAAGAATTTTATTCACAATTTCCATGAAATTTTTTTCAATTTTCATATTTCTAAAGATTGAGTTTTTCTCGTCTTATCGTTTGATGAAAATAATTGAATTTTCTTTCTTTTTTTTTTTAAATACAAAAAAAAGAATGTAACCACAACATCAAGACAAATTATCAAAAAGTATAATTTCCTTTTTTCTGTTAACACTTTTCCTGCTAAAATAAACTTTTGAAAAACGGAATACATTTGCAGAAAAAAAAGGAAAAAATTTTTTATATTAAAGTCAATGATCACAGCCGAACTTACTCTATACCTTTATGAAGTAAAGACACTAAGCCAGATATATTTTTATTTCTGAAATTTATTGGCATTCCTAACCATCAATGAAGGATCTGAAGAGGATTATATTCTCTCATATCATTGCTAAGATGAATCAGTTACAAGAGCTCAGGAAGTAGAATAGTCATAAACCGAAGGGTCTCCAAATCTCTCCTATTCTTTAGGACTAATTACCGACAAAGCCATCAATTTCGGACCTTACTCTGAAAAAATAATCATTGAGTCTTTAAATTTTAAATCGATAATTCAGTAAATTTTCCTTAAATCGTTTTATTTTATCGATCATATTTTTTAACTTCGTTCAATTATCTCAGTTTCAAAATTTATGAAGTTCTAAAGTTCCATTTGTAATCCTTAAGTAAAAAAGACGTTATCACTTAAAAATGTTATGAATTTAACAATCAATTAAATCATTAGTATCAAAATAAGGCCCTTAATCTTATTTCTAAAAAGAACTAAAGGAGTTATATCGATCTTTGAAGAATATTTTAAGCTAAAGCAGATGCCAAAGAAACTGCTGAAGTTATATAAACACTTCAAGCTAAAAGAACTTAAACAAATTGCGATATTTTTTTTTATAAATTCACATTTTTGTGTATTTTTTTGGGCAGAATAAGGACGATTACCATACATACTATACCCGCTTATTTAAGCAATATTTTTCATCGTTGTCTAATTTTAGTTATTTAGTACTATATTGAAGATATAGATGGCACAAATTGAAATTGCAGCATTTGAAATTAACACAAAATTTGTTTGAGTTCAGAATAGGCCCGTTCGAGTAAAATTAATTAGGCTACAAAGTTCCAATATGACTTATACCAACCCAAAGATTTAAAAAAAAAGGATCTGTTATCGTTTCTCAGCCTACATTACAACACTAATTAAGTATCATTTTTTTTATATGTTTGTATACTTCAAATTTTCTCTGGTGATGATATTTTATGTAATCATTGGTATAGAGAAACCAGTCATCCTTATATCTGTAGAACAAACCAATTCTCGGGAATAGAGGAAAGTCGTAGAACATACAAATATTGTAGTAATACCTTTTGAGTAAGGTGCTCGAGATGTTTTCCAAATGACAACTTAATGACGTACTTTACAAAAAATATATATATAGATATATGTATATGTGTTGGTATACAATTTTTTATTTCAGCATCATCAGCAACAACTTATTTGCCTCCATTTGTAACGCTTATTTATTGTATGCATGTGAACTTTGGAAAAGTTCGTCCTTTGTCGTTCTTAAATTCAGAAAAGTCATAGGTTTTTTTTTTCTTTTTCTTTTTGTTTTGTTGGTAACATTGGATTTTCAATGTTTTTACAATATTTACCACTACACAACATGTTAGTTATATTTTCTTTACTTGAACAAATTTTTTTTTTTTTTTTATAATATTCTATCATTTTGGTAGACCTCTTCTATATATTGTAACAATTGTAACAATTCAGCAATTCAGCAACCATCTCTTTTTGAATTAAAAAAAAAAAAAAAAAAAACATGTAAATATAAAAATATATTTCTGTTTTTCAACTTGTTTTTCTTTTGAAACAAAAACAAAACAGAAAAAAAATAAACATTTTTTATAGTTGGTTGGAAAAACTGAAAGAAAATTCTATAAACAGAGGAAAAAAAAACGAGGAATCTTTGAAGAGGATCCTGAATTGCACAGACAGATCTCATTTCTTTCAATTCGAATAAAAAACAAGTAACCAAAAGGAAGAAAAATGAAAACATTGAAAATGTTGGATTCCATTCTTTTTATATAGTTTTATGGAATTTCATTTTTTTTTTAGTCCACACAATCGCGGTATGTTTCTCTTTTGTCCTTTCCACATCCTTATTATCATTATTTTGTCATTATTATTATTTTGTGTTTTTTTTTTTTTTAATATGGCGTATGTGAAAAATAAATTGATTAAATTACTTTGGAGTGGTTTGGAAACAGATATTGATAAAAAAAAGAAGAAGAAAATTTCAAAAATAATTGTTTCCGCTGAACTGCATTTATTTTTATTAATTATGAGTTTATTAAGAGTGACTGATTTTAAAACCAATAATGGAGTTGCTGTGACATTTTCTTTTTTACCAAATATCATTTGTTACACGTCTGTTATCCTTACAGCCAACTATTATGTCAATAACTTACTTCAATTGCTATAATCGGTTATTACTGGATAATTGAATAAATTTTAAGTTTTTTTTTTTTATAAAAGAAAGTATTGTCCAACAATAACAAATTTTTCGGACAACAAGCGGATTCCGCGATTCCAGCCGCTTCATATAAGTTTTAAAAACTGCAGTTCAGGGATAACAAATGATACCAAATAGCACCATGTCTAATGAATATATCGTAATAAATCGTAATTAAATTGTCTATCGAATAAAATATGATTCATATTGATAGGACCCAGAATACCCGAGATACACACACATTTCAATTTCCGTGAATTAAATCCGGTGCTCTTATTGGGAAAGCCTTTATAATACGAAAAATTTGGCAATCCGTTTGCTACAGAAATACTTGTCTTTAAATTCCAGAGGACGAAAATATTTCATCTTCATAAATATGGGTGGCTACATGTGTGACTTTTGTCACTATCATAGCGACAAAAGCACGATAAGTCAAGAATTCGTGCGTAGTTAATTAGAAATTTAAACTTGAAATATTATGTATAAGAAAGTTTCTATACCAGCTATAAGTAATAAACTTTATAGAAAATAAACTTTGATATTATTTTTGGTTCTATGAAAATGTTTTATAATTTTGTTTATTTTGTTTGTAAACGCGTTTTAATTCTTTACTTTGATTTTTAGCAACCTCATTGATTTATGATTCAATAAAATTGAAGGATTTTTGTATTAATCAAATAATATTTTTGCTTGCCGAAACAATAAACAAAATATATTTTTAATTTGAAATTATTAATTAACTAATAATTAATAAACAGAAATGAAGTTTTATAGTTTCTTCAAATGCAAACAGAAAGTATATAATTAGTTTTGTAGTTTTTGAAAGAATTTTTTCCACAATACTCAATCCTTGTCCAAAATAAAATATTATATTTGAGTAAAAAGAAAATACATCACTTTTTAATTACAAAACCGTCGAAAACATAAGAAGACTTTTCATCATGTGAGGTAATTAAATAAAGAATGGCATCCCTTTTGGAGGCAAAGGCAGTAGAAAGAAAAGATACAAAATAATAAAATTTATGTTTTAAAATTTATTGATGCGATAAACAACTATTGAAAGGACAAGCGATTTATGCGTTTTACACATCGCGTTTTCATTTTAGAAAGACTTTGTAGATTATGTATTACTTCGAGTCCTACTAAGAAATACAATTCTGTATCTTCGTGGTCTGGTTTAAAGGGTACTAAGTTTCTTTTTAAATAAATTAGGTGCATGTATTTTAGTAATGAAGAAAAAACTTTAAACTTCAGATTCCAAATATTCTTAATAAGATTGTATTTATTGTTTACATACAAAATGGTAGACAGATTCGGAATCCAACTATAGAATAGAAGAAACAAGTTCTCAACGATAACTCAGAAACTCATAAATTTATTTTCAGATTCAATTGGAATAGCTGTAAACCAATTTGTTTAAAATTTACTACATAACGTTATCGTCCCAGTAAAACTTAGTACGTATTTTTTTATCCAATTGATGTACAAATTAATAAGATTATATAAACAAACTTCATAGAAAAATTTATAAAAAGCATTTCAAAGCATTCATCTTCCTCAAACAAGAAAATAAAAACTAGAATTTTCACAGCAAATATAACATCTAAGAATTAATATCAAAGTTTCCTTTATAGCTTAAGCAGTCGACAATAAAGACGCTTACATTCATCCGTCTGACTGTCCGTTTTTAGTTAAGTACGAGTTCCATTTCTACCATAGGACATCAAAAACTCGGTTATAGACCGATTTTAAGTTTTTATTTGTTTTTAAATTGGTTCATTTGTCGATGCTGCTAAGACCGAAGAAAATCGTATCACCTCTCCCTGAACCAATAAACCGCAAGCGATAAAATACGTGATAATTCTCAAAACAATTAGTCTGACATCATGTTCTTAATTTTACATTGACTCCGGAGATTTTCCAGATTCAAGCTGATATTTTCTTGTGTTTATTGACGGTGACATTGTTCTCGCTTTATGACAATTTTCTCATTTTTATGATTGACAAAATTAATTGTTTTTATTTTTCATTTTAAAGTAAGAAAACGAACGCAATTAATAAAAATCTTGTCTGATTTTTGTCGGATATTTAAATCACTTTTAGTTTAATTTGTTAGTGACTTCTTAAAATGCATTTTATTCACCGGAAATGTTCTAAAAAAGTACAACGAATAACAAAAAAAAACTCAAAAGAATTTCAAGGAATAATTGCTGGATAATTTTTGTTATTGTATCAATTTAAAAAAGAGGTTCACTTTTCAACCCGTGGCAGCAGTAGAGTTTTCCCCATTCAAAATCTGTTTACAATTTGAACATCTGGTTTAACTGACAAGATGGAATCTTTGGCAATGACAAGAATATTTTAATTTTGAACGCCGGGCGTTTTATGTTAAATTTAGAATTTCGAACGAAGACCTCTCCACAACATACACTATTAAAGCGGTGTGCTGTTTTTTTTTTTTCATAATAAGTTCTTTCATATATAATTGGAAGAAAACAAAGAAGAAACATTTCTTACATAGTAAATATTTTGAGGTTCTTTTAATCAAAACTACATAAATTACATTTATATGTATATATGAGATATGATTTGGAATATAATATGAGTTCCCGTCGATGTTGTCAACGACGAAACGTTCTGGTTGAAAAATATTTAAAAATAGTCGCTTTTCCGGATTGAAATGAAGTGAAACCGCTTTGAAATGATTCGTTTCGATCGTTTATCACATCTTTATCATTTTCATTTTTTTTTGTGAATATCATTTGGAACATACATTATTAATGTTTCACTTTCTCTATGTATTGGTAGAAAGAGAAAGTATTTTATTACGATTCGATTGAAATCAATGCCCTTATTTTCGGCCGGTACAACGAATTTATATTTAACGATATCGTTAAAAGTTTTGTGATTGTGATTGGTATGTAATAATGATACCTGACAATACTATTTTGCAGTACAATCCGTACAAATGCAAATTGTATTCTTTACGCACCTTTCAAGTTTTACTTTGTATTAAAACGATCCTATCTTTACGGATACTTTTTCGCTAATAACTAATAACTCAAGTTCAAGATCCATTACATACACGGTATGTAACTCGTTTTTTTTTGGCTAAGGAATTAATCACACGCTCGGTATGTAATCGGTCTCGAATGGTTTAAGCGCAAAAGAGCGATATAAAATTTTTAAAATGAGATTTGGTTTGCAATGTTGGGATCAAGACAAGTGGAAACTAAATAAAATGCCAACCAGGTTAGCCTGTTACTGGATGCATCAATAATATTATTCAAAAATCTGCAAACATTTGACAATATTTACATATAAAAAATTGAAAATTTCAAATTGAATCAATTATATTTTATAATTTAAAAGGATTTATTTCGGAATACTTAATAGAAAAAGACAAATAATTTTCTAATTAAAAATTCAACATATTTTCTTTTTCAAAATGAAAATACACATATGTTTTCCCGAACGTATATAAAAGAAGTTATATTTTACTAATTACGATAATTATTTTTAAGTGAAATTTTATTTCCACAATTAAAAACTCATTAAATCCTTTTTTCAAACAAAGACAAAAAAAAAATTTAAATCAAAACTTTCAATACGTTATATTAAATCGATTTTCTAATTTTGATTTATTTCAACTAATTCTAATTGAAATAAATCAATATATAAAATGATGTGTGATTGAAACGATATTTTCGATTATATAATATTAATGATATGATTATTATTGTTGTTGTTGTCTGTATGAATAACATACTTAGGAGAGACTGTAGCATTTTGAAAAGGCTTGTAATTACTTATTTAACAATCCTAATATAACTACATATATGAATTTAAAATAGTACGATATTAATTTACCTCAAATATTTTTGTATCAACTCTTGTCTATCACAAATACAAGTATTTTCAGCCTTTAGGTTTTTTTTTAGAGAGTATTCCTTTATTTTTTACCCGAAATCTATACCAGAACAAATTCTTTGTAAACTAAAAGCTGAATTATAATAGGAAGAGTCAAATATAGCAAAGGATAAAAATTGAACGAATTCAAGCTTATGTTCAACCAATTACAATATCCAAAAACAAACTATGTTATTTGAGAGTTCGCCGTCAAAGAAGTCAGTATTTTTCAGATTACTTTTGGTAATTTAAAAGTGATTTAAAAAAAAACAGATAATAGCCTGGAAAACTATTGTACGTACGGATTGTACGAATTGATTTCAACATAACGACATAAAAATCAAATTCAACGAAATCACGGCTACAATATATAACATGAAGATTAGTACATTTTCGCAAGATCGTTTATGCTTGGTTGTTTCTAATAGGCCTAAGTTATAGGACGATCATTGTAATGAAGGAAATTTTGGAACTAGTGAAAACCGGACGTTTTTCTTTGATTTTTAATGAAAGGTAGTTATACCTCTTTTACGAATGTCAGAGAAACTTTCAGTCCGATTTTCGTTTACAGCTAAGTCGTGTAATGGTTTTTTTCATCGAATCCAATTTGATTATTTCTTCCTTTTCGTTTTTTTACAAATTTTATCCATTTTTTTTATATATTTTTATATATTGTATTATAATTATTTTCTTATTGGAACGCTGAAGTTTGAGGTTAGAATATCGACGAAAAATTTCTGATGAAGGAATCAACTTGGCAGTTTTCCAGTGGAATGAAATGAAATAGAAACGCAGTTCGCCAACCACTCATCGATTAAACCATGTTTCATCATTCAAATTATAAAAACAATTATAAAAAACAAATTACATGATATACCTAAGATTTTTTATTTAAAATCTATTTACTAAACTATTTCCCATGTTTTGCATTATTTTTTTTTAAAGAAATAATCTTTATAATAGGTTAATTTTCCATTGTAAAACTATTTCCTTCATTACAATGATCGTCCTAACTTAGGCCTTATAATTTGGCTTTTAATTACAACTCTGTTTTCGGAACTGTCTTAATGTGACATTAGTATCAGAATTGTTGACACAGTGTTTGTGGATATTCTTATTCTGCCCAAAAATACCCCAATCTCACCTATGTACAAATTTCATTTAACCAAATATAATGTACTGAAAATTAAATGATATAATTTTTATTTTTTTTTATTTTTAATATATGTACTTCATTTTTTTCTTTTTTTTTGGTTGGCATCCCCTTTTTTGAATAAATCAATTTCAATTTTGAATATTCAAATTAATGTATATGGAAATTATTATATTAAATGAGAGAAAAACAAACCAGAAAATGAATTTAAAAAAAAATATATATATATAAAATAAAATTTACCACTTATATATTCGTTTGCCGGGCCCATTAAATAACTAATAAACCATATCGACAGTCGCTCATAGTGAACGGACGTTTTTAATTATAAATTTAATATGAGTATTTAGTATATTTATTTTATTTTATGTATAAATGTAAATGTAGAGAGATAGACTGAAATCGGGAGCAATGGAAACATATGCGGTATATGTACATGTAGTATACGCGATATATCTCATCGAATTTTCGACATCGATTCAATAGAATTGTACACATATAAATGGATGACCAATATAGATTTGTGTTCAATATATATATATAGTTTATCAGAATAGCAATCAACGTCGTCATCATCAGTGAACCATTTTTATTTCTACATACGTTCTATAGGTGTCAAAGATATCCACATTTTGTGTTGTACAGTTTATCATCATCATATGTCCCGAGAGGCGTAAAAAAAGGTTTCATTTTGATGTGTTATTAAAAATGAAAACATTACTTCCAAAAACTAGGTATTCTCGATTAAATGGTTGAAGGATAAAATTGGTAAAACTTTTTTTTATACATGGTGTTACAATAAAGTCCTGTGACTGTAAACTATAAAAATATAGAGATACGATATTTTTCAGGATTCGCTTTTTCTTTATTCAAAGAAATCTCCTCCTAATTCAATGCATTTTTTACAATGATTTCATAGTGATTAAAATGCATGTTCAAACTAATTCGTGGTATTACCTGCAAAGCTTTTTGAATGGTCTAAATATCATCCTAAAAGCCTCCTTTCAACTTTAACAGCTGTCTAATTCGCGATATTCTTGTCGAACTCGACGAATTCTAGCCATCAAACGTTGTAGAACTTCCAACTAAAAATCACCAGTAATTGTTTGATCAGTTTTGCAACGAATTGCTTTTGGATGCCGTTGCTATCAAGGAAAACAATGAACATTGTCTTGATTTCTGATGGAATTTTCCTTTTTTGTTTTGTTTTCGGCTTGTGGCGTTTCTCAGCTTTCCAAAAAATCGTTTATGTAAACAACTATCACCATAAACTTTTTGTATCATCTGGTATGTTTCTGTGTTTGGCTACTGCGTCAAGTTTTACGTGAAATTTAATAACAGTCTAAGATTTAAAATGAGTCACCTCAGCATATTAGAGAAGTCCCAGAACTTTATTGACCGTCCGTGTATAAATAATTGATTTTATTTCAATTTTGATTATTTCTATGAAAGTTATAAGCTTTTTCGGAAATTTGATCTCAGATTTCGTGATATATGAAATACTATTCAAGTTTATCCAAAAGTATTTTTAATAATATTAATATTTGTCGGCAACGAAATAGATTGACATGTTTGATAGAACGTCATTAGTTGTATTCCCGGATTTATGAAAGTTCATTATTATGGAAAAAATTAATTTATACATTAAGTAGTGACTCTTTTAAATGAATTTAATTACGTTGAAAATCTGTCTATCCTCCTAGAATTTGTAATGTCTGTTTCTTCATAGTTGATGATAGTAGATGATGTAGAAAATTTAAATTTTGCATTGAGTTTTATGGACACAGTGCAAAATATGAGTAATTAAAAATAGCAACTGAACAACAGCTTAAAAAGGACTATACATAGTTTTATCACTCAATTAGTAGTAAGACAGGACTAAATATTAATGTTTGGTAAAACTAGAATTGAGACTGAGTTTTACTCGTATTTAAAATCTTATATTAGAAATCTAAAGGAAAGACAGATCAGATCATATATAGATTCAATAGTTAGGACTGTTGACTGGAAACGAATTTTCAGATGAAACTCAGTTAGGGGCAAATATTTATTTACCAATATTTTTAGTTTAATTAATTTTGTTAATAAAATGGCTTTTTTTTAAATATTGGCAGTTGTACTGGCACAGATACTTCTAATAATTGTTGTAAAGCAGAAAGAATTTGAAACAGGATTTTAATGATTTTTTAACATTTTCAAGCATAAAACATTTCCCTTTTCCCTTTTTTATATTTTATGTTAACAACAAATTCACATTAACATTTTCAAAATAAATTCCCAAGTTTATGATTTTGTTTTTTTTTGCGCCATAGCAGATTGTAAAACTCTGTAATTTCCATAATTTCGTTCTTAAAGTCTTTTGTAAATTATCTTTTTTGTATAGACTTTAAAGAATTCGTTGAACTTTTTGACATAATCTGCACAAAAGTATACACATACGAGTATACCCAGAACAACAAAAAGAAAAATAGTAGAGATTTATGTACCTACGTATAAAAAAATAAATGATATAAAAACACATATATACATACCTAGATCAAAAGCACTGCTAGAGTTTACTAAAGAGAGTAGAAGTAGAACTGCTACTAAACAGTGAAACCATCGACTTAAGTATTTTTGAAGTGCTATTGGCAACCTAATAGCAGCCATTTTCTTGTTGACGGATTAATGGTCCACCTCTTCTACCATTTCTTCATCTAATGATGTCTTTGCATACTTTTTCCTGCTTTATTTGTTGGCCTGTTGTAATGATGATGGCATTCTTATTACCATTCATATAGGTATATTTTGTTTATGTAGGAAACTTCGACTTTCTTCTATAGAATTCTTAAGTTGTTAAATTTCAAAATTCTGAAAAATAGATGAAATAGAAATCATAAAAATATAAATTCAATAATGAAGATGATTTAGAAATAAAATTGCAACGAAATAGAAAAACATTTTTCTTTTACTTTCTTAGACTATAATAAAAGGTTGTTGCAAAAGTTCGGGAATCGGACACTTCTACTATTTTTACTATTATCGAAGTAACTTAACTCAACAACAGTGTATGGAGCTTAAGCAATTTCGTCTAAATTTGGTACAAAAATAGATTATAATGTGAGAACTTAATCAGTTCAAGTTTTAGACAGCAATAAATAAAACCAGGAAGTGATTGATTTTCGCTAAAAACATATTTCTAATCACATGTCTAAGAAAGTTGGGTAATGACCCATATATATATATCGCAAATGACGATATATATAAATATATATATATCTCTTTTAAATTAAATTAACTACTAAAATGGAAACTAAGTTAAAAATCGTCTCTTAAATTAATATAAAATGTAATTATTAACGAAAAGAAAATCGAAAGAAACATTTTTCTTTCTTTGTGGTTCATTTAACATGAATGAATCATAAAATCTGTGGCCAATGATCTGAAGACGAGCCTTTAATTTAATTCTACGCTTTCATATCTAATTTATATTTTGCGAAAAGAAACACATCCAAACGTACTTTATATAAGAGAATGCAATAAATCTGGCCTGGCACACAAAGTGAAAGGAAATTAAAATCTTTTTAAAAATGTTCTTATATGTTATATATGTATGTATGTATATGTTATCCATTAAGTTCTGTGTCGTATTGACTTCATCTCGGGTATATGGGCATTCCTAGAAAAGATATTTTCAAAGTCTATCTTCGTTAATTACGGTGCAGTCATATTACATGTTGTAAAACCATTAAAGCGTTGCAATCAAGTACAGGATTTCATATACTTATAATATGAAAACTGAGTTTTAATTTTAAGCTGGAACATATTTCAAATTCTATTTTAAATAAAATTGTATAAAATATGTGAAGATGTTTATCATCATTTATGTTGCCAATTATCACTATTTTAAATAGTTTTAATTTCAGAAATATATTGGTGCATTTCTTTGGAGGAGGTAAGAGACGAGACTACTGCTCCTATTCTATATCTATATGAGAAAAATATTTAAAGTGAATAACGATGTTTATTAATGGTAAAAATACTTGAAATTTTGAATAATTTTTCAAGAATTTCGGTATTTCTGGATATAAGGTAAAGTCGGGTGATTTTGCCATAGGACAGAGAAGTAAACTAACTTTTATATAATTAACTACAATAGATCTATTCTGTCAGTAAAAACTCATCAGCGATCCATTCTTTCAAAAATTGAGGCGTAAAATTCTTTTATAAATCTACACATAAAAGAATATTGACAAAATATTTAAAATTCCTATAATTAGTGATCAACCAAAAATCAAGTATGTGATCCCCATTATTAAAATTTTAGTAACTGTTATGACATACTTCCAATCACTGGAAAACTGGAAAACATTTTCAACCACTATTTTGTTAGTCATATATTTATTATCTTTCGTAACATGAGACGTTAACACGACAGAAATATAAAGATCATCCTCGATACTATGATATTTTGGGAATTTTAAAAATTATGATTGAGGATTAATATTTCCACAGTAAAGGGGGCATATTCTAGACGGAAACCCTGCTGTTGACTGTGCGGAATTCATCAGTTTTGTAGTATCTAATAGTATAACATACATACTTTGATTTCCTAGTACTTATATCCTCTAAAACCACATTTTGAAAAGGATGACATTAAGTTTGAAAACTTTTAAAATGAATGGAATAAATCAATTTTTTGAAGAAGTAACAACTATATTTCGATTTCTAACAATCAATTCGTATACAGTTTTGAATACGTCAATACCCTTCAATAATATTTTAAATTATATTTTGTGGGTTTACCAAAATCTCTTATATAAAACCCTAAAGAAATCCATATCCATATGTACTCTAAAAATATTACAATTTGTACAAAATAAATCAATTAAAATATTGAAATTGTTTTCTTTCCAACAAAATATTGACGATCCATGAGAAATTCAAATTATAACGAAATTAACATCAATTTAAAATCTTGAATACATATTTTTCATTCTGTGCACCCTATCCGAGAAAAAACCGTTTAACTAATGCCTTCATTATTATACGTGATGCATTCCAACAACATATTTTCGACAAATTAGTATCACTGCTGTCAAAATATTTGTGTTGGTACAGTTCGTAATGGTCCTCTACATAACATCATAAATTTTACCAGCCAAATAAAACATCTTAAGAGATTTTATATTCATGTATAAAAAAAAAAAAAAGACGCGACATGATAGCGAAATGATGTAGTACAATGGTGGAAGGAAAAAATGAGGTATATAGATAAGATTCAATTTATGCATACGCGGGCGAATAGATTTTTGAATGAAAAGAACTTGTCGAATTTGGATGTCTCAGAATTCCATCTGTTCCCAAAAGAAAATGGCATTATATTATATTCGTTGTTATTGTTGTTCTGTGGGGGAGATAGAACCTATTTAAGTTAGTCATTAGGAGACAAAAATGTTGTTGTGGTTTCTTTTTTTTTAACAAGGGTGACATGATAACCACGTAAAACAACTTTAATAATGGATTGAACGCGTAAAGAAAAAAGAAGATTAAATAAAAGACAATTTTTCCTTTTTTTTTGTATATGTAGTAAATACTTATGTCTAAGATGTAAAATAAATAAAATAAAACCATCGACGTCGACGTTGTTTTAATTTATTGCGGTTGACATTTATCAGAAATCCTATATATATCGAGTACAATATATGTACGTCCATACGACAGGAGGAGGAACTATAACAGAGGAGATATAGCAATATCGATGGCAATAAATGGGAATTTCTGGAATGCTCTGTTGATTTCTGATAGTGGTGGTGTATGGTGGTGTGCTCGTTGAACATTGACAAAATATGTCATTGAAAGATAGGCGACATTTTCATATCTCTCAAGGGATCGAAAGGATCTATCTATTCAAATCATACTACTGGAAAAATTTCTACAATTTTGTTTTTTCTTTTTTATGGATATAAAAACCACCACAATCATCGTCGTCGTCATCATCATCATCATCATTGCTAACAATTTGCTACTATTATATAAATTGGATTCAATTTTGAAACGCTAAAACCATAGAATATCATATTTTATTACAGATTTTTGTATATCTAAAAATTTTCTCCAAGTATTTTCTTTGCACGAAAATTTAATAAATAGCGTAAACGAGGGAGACTTTAACATGTCGTTAGAAAAAAGAAAAGCATGTTCTTTTCTTGTATTTTTTTTGTTGGGTGGTTGAGGGCCCTGTAGCCTTTTGTACCCGTTTTTCTTTCTAGTAGTTGCTACGCGCTAACCCAGCGGGAGTTACGTTCCAAGAGTATATACATATTCATTTATGTTATGCTATTAAACATCTGATAGATTGTATAGTAATGAAAGTGATCGATACCTTATATATGTTTCCTTACCAGAACGACCGCACTTTTTTACGTTTCCGTGAATGCACTTATAGTAAGTAACACTACACTACAAATATTAAAAGTTAAAGCTCTTTCGAGACGTCATTCATCTAAATATGATATTATATCATATCTAGTTCCTTTTTTGATGAAATTTTGAATTTTAATAAAGAATGTAAAAGCTTCACCACTCGATATTCATCCAGCCAAATAATCGATATTTCATCGGGACAAAAGCTATCAATCAAAAAATCCCCTGATTGACACTACTCAAAATAAATATGAATTATAACGCATACGTTTTTTTTTGTTTTTTTTTTTTTGTTTATGTGTGCAGTATGCCACGCAGGCTTGAACATAATGTTTAGTAAGAACAATTTATTTTTTTAGTCTATTAATCTTGTAAGTAGCTATTAAAAAGAATGAAATGATTTTTGGATTGAAAAGACCCAATTTCAATTGTATACCATTTTCATTCAATTTCAGTTTTTTTCTTTTGATGTGGCAACGGAAGCAAGAGGAAGAATGAATTATTTCCAAACCAATTAACATTGAAACATTCATAACTAGCGAAACCATCATCCCACTTGAACGATATAATAGACGTCTTCCAAGCTGGTTCACATCCATTTAGAAAATATTTTCTTCTAAATACTGGACATGTTTTGAATTTTTGGAGCCAAATTTTTGGTTGGCCAATATTTTTTATCGTTTCGCCTCAATGAAAAGAACATAAGAAACATTTAAACAATAAAAATGTATATTTCAGAAAGAAGAAAAAAAAAAAAGGAAGACGAATAAAATAGGGTAAAGCATTAATAGTTAGCCAGGCATTATGGTAGTTATTGGGCACTTGGCCACATAAATTTTAACAATTGGTACCAATATGAAGTTTTGTAGCCAATAAGTGATTTCCTTTAAAGTTTTCTAAGTTTGAAATTTCGAAGCGAATTTTCAATTTTAATATCTAAAGAATTCAATAAACTATCAAATGAAATGAATAGCCTTAAATATTTTTTTTGCAGACGTATTCAAAATCATTGATTTGCTAAAAGAGCCCAATAACTAATACCTTACACTATATTCGGAGGCATGAGTTCTGTCGTAACCCATCTTTTGGAACAATGATTCCTTTTAATTGAAGAGAAAAACTCTGATAACCCGAAAAAATATGAAAATGTTTAAAGATGTGTAAGCTGCTACGTGCGACTATAATTTTATTCCTTAATAAATCAAAACATTAAAATGAATTTCTGCTATATATAATATCGGGTTCGCTTCACCCATTCTTCCCTCTTATCATTTTATTTTTCTGATCGTCTTTTATAATAAAAGAGTACATTGTGTATTATATGCTTTTTTTTTTGTTTTTGTTAAGAATAGGTGCTGATAAGACACATTCAATATGAATAATTGTCAAGAGGTCAAATGAATCAAAAAATATGAGTTCAGAAGTTGTGTACGATGTGAATCAATTGAATGGTTGAATGAATTTCCAAGATTGACATATATACGGCCTACATATTCTATTTTAAAGTGATATTATTTTCTGTTATGTTTTTCTAGTCATTCAACTTTTATACGAAATAAATTTCTTTATAAACAGATTCATTGCGTTTTATGCATTAATAATATAATATTGTTCAATTTTCGGGTTGACAAAGAACCAAAATACCAGTAGAGGAAATAATAATATGAAATTTATCAAAGTTCAGCAATTGATAGAAAGGGCCACCCAAAATCATTTGAAATGATTCATTTATATTCGATAGTAATCGTTTTCAGTTACAACAATAAAGTCTTGGGACATTTTTAAACTATTGTAAATTAGAGTAAATTGTGAAATGATCCAACTTCTGTATGCCCAAATCTGGTAAATCGAGTAATTTTTACGTTTTTCTTTTCTGATTAAAAGATTTTAAGATCATTTGAAAAACGGATTTTAATTTGATTCGATCATAAATTAGGATTATCCCATATGGATACAGTTTTTCTCGATTTTCGAATCTTTAGTATTGCCAGAGTTATAAAAACAAATTATGAAGAAAATGGACATAAGTAGATTTTCAAATTTATAATGAAATAAAATATATAGTAACTTAAAATCGGCGTAAGTCGATTTCTTAATGCAGAAATGGGACCCGTAGTTAACAAATCTATAGCTTAACTTTCCTTAGACCGATTTTACTGAAATTTAACATAATATCGTCTATTTATGTAGTCAACCCATGTAAATAATTTAAACAAAATTGCTTCACAATTTTGCAATTAAATGCGAAAATCAGTAAAAAAAGAGTGAAACTGCCTGATCATTAGTTATTGCTTTGTAACTTCGCTTCATCTCGGCCAATTTTGTTTAAATGCAATACCAAATCAAGTTAACATTGTATAATCAACTCACATTGTAAATTTTATCAAAATTGGGGAACGCATTTTTGAGTTATCTTCTACACGGACGGACAAACTGACATGCAAAAGTCGATATAACTTCTCGACACAACTATGTTATACAATTGAAATCTTTTTACGATGATTATTTCTATGTGTTACAAATGTAGTAACAAAACTAATATACCCTCTGGAAGTACTTAGCATAGGGCATAAAAAGAACTACACTTTGAGAAAAAGACATATTTTTTATTTTATTTAAATTTTGAACTTTTTTGTTAGGAACCGAAGAAAAACTGAAGTTTTGGAAAAGTCTCGGGTGGAGTTCGAACTCAGCATACTCGATTACTAAAAAACAAGTATTCTTTAGTATTATCAGGCAGAACAAACTGTACATCAAATGGACGTAAAATAATCGCATTGAAAATATTCACAACATTTTTCTCTCAGTGCAAGTAGGAACACTGAATTTTATTATTTTACTAAGGGCTACGCTCTAAGCTCAGTATATAATACATGCTTTCGTGCACATCATCAATGCAGTTTCATATACCATTGTTTTGCGGGCAAAACAATATTCCTAAGGACTAATCTATACGAGGGTTATATTAATTTCAAGATATTCTTTTAACCAATCACCATTCCATTTTACTTTTCCTATAGAATTTGTACTTAATTTCATGTCAATGTAGATCTATGGCACTAAACATAGAAGCACATATCACATGCATATATACATATTTTAATTCAATTTATATCTTTTCGAATGTTTGAAATTTTTTTTTCCTTTTTTACCCATAAAAAAAGCAATTTAAAGGTATTTCAATAGAAGTAAAACAAGGTGAGTGCATTAAAGCATATATGTAGACAAGAACGGACATTAAATTATGTAGTCTATGCATAAATATTATGTTTTATCTTTTTTTATATATTACCAAAAAAAAAACAATAGTAATATTCGTTTATCGATTATTAGTCAAACGGATACGTATTCTTTTTTCATATTTTCTTTGAATGAAAAGAATGACCCATCATAATATCGTACCGCACCGCGCACTGAACGGCATATAAATCTGCTTATTTAGATCGAATATTACTGATATAGCATTCAAAAAGAAAGAAAAAAAAAATACCCAACTTCCAAACTCTACAAAATACCATTTCCAATCGATATTTTTTCCATTATTATATTTTTCTATATATATATATATTATTATTATTCTTTATTAATACATTTTTTATATTTTATTTTTAGTTCATTTCCTCGATAGACGTTTTCCAATATTTATGCGATTACAAGGGAAATTATGTCTAAATATTCAATTTTATTGGCTTTCATAAATAGATATATCAATTGAATACTGAAATTATTGTTTTCTTGTTTCATTTCAGTGGTTTTTTTTAGGTTTATGAATAATAATATATATCTGGATGCATTTTTGTTTTATTTAGGGAATAAAATAAATCAGAATTAGCTAAATGTCACTTAACTATTCTTTATGATCGACATAGTTTTATTTCCTATATATGAAAAATATTAAAAATCTGCCGAATTTAATGGTATTCGAGTCTTCGACGAAAATTGTGAGAGATAATAGTGTTTAAATTTAAATGTATCAATTGAAAAACAATTGCCTCACTCATAGCGTAAATCTCTACTTCCTTTCAGTCCTACTGGAAAATAATTTTCACATTATTAAAAACACTTTCCTTAGTCTGAAGGTTGATTCTATTTTCACTTACGCCTGAAAATAGGACATTTATAATTTCTTAATGAAAATTTATATATTCCAAAAAAAACTTTTTGCATGTATAGTGCAGGTTTGAATTTTATTTTTTTATAAGTTATTATTGACGGGCTTTTACCTATTATATTATAAAAACTTGTCACGAATATTCACGAATCAATGATTAGTCTAAATTGAAAATATAGTGATTGGAATCAAAACATGTAAAGGGAGAAATTATAAGAAATCAAAACTAAACTTTTCATTCGATAATAATCTTTAATCCTTTCTAAACTAGAAAAAAAAATGTTTTACTGTGGCTAATTTATAGTGGAGGGACTGTATACATATATGAATATGGTATATATTTATATATTCTTCATATTTAAGTGCCAGAGCATAGCACAAATAAAATTACTCAAGTCAAATGGAGTTGTTGATCATCAATCACTTCCCTAACAGAAGCAGAATTTTCTTTCTCTTGAGTATTAAAAGGAAAATATAAGAAATTACTAAGGGCCTAACGTAATTAATTTCCTCAGAAGCAAAAAAAAAAAAAATTAAATATATATATATATATATATATATGAGTACAATATTCACTTATTATACCTTGTTTTTTTTTTTTTGGTTCTTCCCAAAACATATGTATTAATAGTCTTGTACACACATTTATTATAAGTCCGGAAACATATTTTCAAAATCTTCCATATTTTCTATATTATGTTTATTGTATTATGAAATCAAGAAATTTCCCGTCATGAATATGTATCCACATAATTATAAATTGACTCTCATATAAAATAGCTTAAATACTTTCGTAAAGAATTCATATTTTCGAGAATATATTATTATTTTTCATCTTTTGTTTAGAATTAATTAAATGTTTGTTATTTGAGTAAAATTTGGAGTTGTGCATTTGATTAGATTTAAGCTATATACTCGTAATTACTTAACTTGTGTTTCTATATAAGAAAAAAAAAATATTTACAATTATTTCATTAAATTGTATGGAATTCAAGCGTATCTAATTTGATAAAGAAACACGCTGGCATGATGTGTTCCGATAGCATATACAATAATCTTTAAATATTTCTCTCTCATGAATTGATGTCTTTCTTTTTGGTTGTGAAATGATCTGTGATTTTATGAAAAACTGCATAGGGTGAAAGTTTCTTCAATCCAGACACTTAATTTTAAGTGGAAATAATATGTTCCGGTTTTGTGTTAAGCGCTGCAACAAGAAATGCTGACTACAAATAATCTAAACACTATTGTGATCACCTGTAATTTTCTTACATTTCATGATTTTCATGAATCCGTAATAATAGAAATGTCAAATGAATTTGGTTAAAAGAAGCGACTAAAATAAATGTAATCTCACGAATTTTATAGTACGAATTCATCTGATATCGGTCGGTATCTCATCTTGGTTTGAATAAAAAGTTATAATCGGTAACATGTACCAATATTCGTTACAGATGCTTATCCTATAAATACAGCTTAAGACATAGGACGTGTACAAAATGTACAAATTATGGTCAAAACTTTTTTCTTATATCAAATATTTTTGTAGGAAGTCTGGCTCAATTAAGTTAGAAAAAAAATTAGAAAATTCCTTTCAAATACCCGGACACTGATCCTTCTCCCATACATATTTTATAAATCTTTGTTAAAATCTTTTATTCAGAATTTTTGATTCTTCTTCGACAAATTTAAGAGTTTTATCCAAATAGTATTCTGTATATTGCATTTATATATCCCGCAATAAATTCTGTACCATATCATTCCTCGATTTTATGTCAGGATTAAGTTTTAAATCTTTTGTTAGAAACCCAATTCGGATCGTAAAGCATATTTATTCTGAGGCCTAAAAATATAAGATATTTATATAAAATTTTAGGACTTGAAAAATTTCAAAGAAAATCATTCTCAAGTTGACGTACATAAAAGCTACTTTTGTACTTTATTTTTCAAATTGACATAAAAGCACAGAACGTTTTCATATATAAAGGGGAGACAATAAGTTATAAATTATTAAATTTCAATGGAAGTTCACCCTTTAATACCTTATTTAGCGCGGTGCTTCTGGTTTAACTCGTCAATTTATTACAGTGCGATGAAAATCAATCAATTGTAAAAAATCGAATTTTTAAAATTAAAAAATGGTATTGCAAACAATCTAATCTAATTAGTTTATTATCTTATTATAACCTAATTTTGTACCAAATTTGAATAAAATTGAGTAGAGCCATCTCGAGTTACGGCATTTTCAAAAAACACAGATATCTTGGGAACAAAGTCTCTTTAGTTATAAATAATCACATATAATTTTAATTTTAGCCCTTATTTTGTGTATAGTCTTTTATTTTCTTCAAATATATGTATACAAAAGCTACTTAAACGAACCATCCTGTACAAACAATTATTGTAATTGGTGTAGAAATGATTAAAATTCACAATTCCAAGTCATCAAAATGAAAGCGATGAATGATTGCAGTTGAATTGAATTTTTTTAAACGAACAAAAAAATGCCCATAAGACGCAAATTCTTCAAGAAATAGAAGCCCCAATAAATCTTCCATTGAAATAATACAAGAGGGTTGTATATAAGGTGAATAAAAATGGGGGTAATGACTTGCAATGAAAGTTTTTCTCTTTACACAAACACTTTACAATTTTTCATTCTAGAAGCACAAAAATCAGCACTTAGGCACGTTCAAATTGAAAAACGAAGTAGTATAAACCCGCAAGAACCACATAGAACCACAAACGGAATTCTAAATCCTAAATCTCAATACTGAAATTGACGTCGAAACTATATAAAAGACATATATAGAGTTTTGTTGCGTTTTTATCCACTTTAACACTTAGTTTTTTCCACTTACTTGTTTGGTTTATTTGTTTTTGTACACATAAGGTTTTAGGGTGGACAATGGACAGAATGTTTGCCGGGTGATGAGTTTGGTAAGAAAAAAAAATTCCCAAACAGAATCAATATTGACTTAATACTCTAAAATTGGTTTCATGTCGACATTTAAGCAATTTGGTTGCATATTTGGAAGCTTTTTTTTTAGAAACCTTGTTTTTAAATAGAAATCAGTGTTCTTTTGGCATACACTTATTTCCTAGATTCAGTTTAAAATAATGTAGTTTTAATTTGGATAGTTTTTTTGCCTTTTTTAAAATAATTTATGTTCTTTAATCAGGAAAATTTTCTTAAAGAAATTCAGTATCGAAAGCCAATCGTGATAGAAAGACGATGAACATAAATAATCCATAATTATTCATTTAAAACCCCATTTTAACATAGACTCATAAGCGTTTTAAGAAGGTCAGAGTCGTTTGTAACATGATCCTTTGAATTTATTAAACTATATATATGAATATATTTTCAATGAAATCTTTTTTTTTCTTTTCCGACAAGAAAGACAAGAGTCTGATAAACCACATATACACAAAATGTGACGACAATGCGTACACAATTCAAGAACTTCCTTAAAATTTCAATTCAAATTATGTATTGAAAAGGAGTTGTCAAATCCACACTTTAGACTCTTATTGTAGAATCTTGGCTTTTAAAAATCAAGCTGCTGCTGATGATGATGATGACGAAGAGACAGTGAAGAAACGAAAGAAGTTATAAGAGGTCTCTCTACTATATATGATAAATTTATGCATGAATATATGTTTGTTCTTTTGTTTTAAAATACCATAATATATACATATAATATAGCGTAGACGAATACCTTTCAAAAATCCTTTAAAAAGTGAGTGAAACGTTAAAGGATATTGAAATGTACTCAACCTCTATTGTCTTGGAGATTGATATTATACTTGAATAACGTTTCCCATAGTCATACATTATGAACATATTGTGTTCGTGTTCTTATAATCTTTCGTGCAGAAATTCACAATATATATATGAATTAAATGAGACATCATTGATCCGACACATCGCGTCATATGTAATATTCCATTATATATAGTTTTCTATTACATTTAAAAAATAGAAAGTCCTTTATAGAATGTATAAGAAAAAAAAAAGGGTTATATACATATGAAATCAGGTAAATATATTGCCAGTCAACATGCACTAAGGACATGTCAAACAAAAGACGAACAAAAAAACATATATTATATTATTTGATTGAATAGAAAACTGGAAAACTGAAACGATGTGTTAATACCTCACTTAGTTCAAAGGACATCACACAGAAAAAAAAAACTTATTATCCCATTCGTAAGGGTTTCGACTACAAAAATATCCTCAGTTATATATGCCACAGAAGAAAAACCACCTTATATTAGACAAACTGTTCCTAGTATCAAAATGGGGGAGAGCGACTCCAAATGATATTGTTTTCGGCCTGAAATAGGGCGCGCGTAATTTATTCTATTGTCCAATTTTTGCTGAATAATGAATGAGGTTTGTACTCGCATATATATGCGGCACATTTATGGTGTAATATCATCTATATATATGTATATATGCTATGATTATTAGATGAATGTATTATCATAGAAATATACACATGTACTATAATAATTTCCCATGGCGTCATTTCTATTGATTCAATTCATTTTAATAATAGGTATACTCAGATTTGGTTACAACAAAACAAAGCACCATTAGCAGTAGTCATATACTAATTCACAAAACCTTATGGCCTCTCTCTATTATGGATCCAAATACAGCAATGATATTTTATTAATTTTCCTCTTCAAAAATCAACCAAAAAACAGTTCAGGTATTTATTTCATTTCGTTGCATTTAATTCGATTTGATATTACTTGATTTCATTCATATACCCCAGGATTTTTTCACCCTACTAACCTATCCCAAAAGAAAACAAAGAAAAAAACCATGAAAAAAAGGGAAAAAAGGATTCAATTTTGTTGTTGTTTGTAATTGTTTTAAAATATCCTGGAATATAAGGGTTTTCGGTTCATTCGTGAGCTGATTATACTTTATTATTTACATTCGACTGAATATGGGCTCTTTTCATTTTATTTCGTATTTCGATATGAAAAGGATCCATGAAATTCCCTTGAAATTCATTTTGAAATAAACAATTTTGTAAAGGAATACAATGGGAGAACATGCATATATATATTCATATATATTCATGGGTATTTCATATGAAATTTCATACATATTAAGGGTTTAATTTTTGGGAGTTATAATATGGTTCGTTTTACTTAAATGATTGAAAATATTCATAAAGAAAATGATATCAGTTGAAGTTTTAATGAAAACGCATTTTCTTTATATTTTAAAAGAACATATTAATTTAAGTCCCTTTGAAAAACACACAGGATATCTGAAAAAGAATATCTTCCATTTTTCAATCAAGAATTTTTCGCATCATACATTTTTCTTTTACACCCTGTATATCGTAGAAGAACACATAATATCCAAGAGTTTTTATATTCACCTTTTTGGTGTGGTTTTAAGTATAAAATGTATTATATAGAGAAAAGCGGTTATATACGTGAAAAACCTCAAATCTCGCTCCTTATATCGATCCATCATCATCCATTTTCAATGGACTCTCACTATTTTCTATTCACATTATATTTGTTTTCAACATATACATAGAAATACCAGAAAAACCAGTATTATACCAAAATCCATAGGAAAATCCCGAAGAGAACAGGGAGGAAGAAGGAAAAAGAAATCTGATGTGAACTTCTTGAAGGAAATACATATTGCTTAAGACTTTGATGATAGAATTTCCCATTGTACCAAGAAATTTTCTTTCCTTTCTTTTTTTGTAATTGTAGTGGTTATAAATGGTAGAAATGGTCGTTACCTACAATTTCTAGATGAGAACATAAATGGCTAATGGGGAGGACAACTGTTGATTTATCAAATGTCGGACCAGACGTTTTTGTTCAGAGAAATTACGGAGACTGGCGCACATTGAATTAATTGAATTTTTCGATGTCTTCTCCATAAAAAAAAAAACCATTCCAACATTTCCAGAAATCGGGGGCCAAACATTTAAGAAAAGCTCAACGTTCGTTTAGTATTTGTTGTATATCTTGGTGAAAGAAAGAAAAAAAAAATATTAGATTAAATAATTAAGATCTTAGATCTTAGATCTTAGCCAACAATGCTAAAATTTTTGATGTATTTCTTTTATTTATTAATCTTAATCAATTTGCATTTAAATTTCAGTTCATCGTTTTTATCGATTTTTCCTTCTAGCAGAAAACGACGAAAGTTTTTGTGTGTATAAAAATTTTAACATTCTAAAAAAAAATAAAGAACAAAAGTCAGTAAATATTTTTAATTGAATTAAATTGTTTGGAAATTGAAAATGTTTTCACACAATTTTGTCTTCTTCCTTTTTAAGCAGAAATATTTTCAAAGGCTGTTCCTTAATTGATTCACAAAATAGTCATTTGATTTTTAAAACTAACTAATTAAGACGGGAGACAAAAAAACATAGAACTGGGCCCCATATACGTGTTAATCACTGTTTATTCTGTTGAAGACAATTCTACAAGGTGGAGTCCAAAGTAATCAGGACTTTTTGAATCTAGCGCCCCTAGTGGCGCCATCTATATGCCGACTGGTGCGTTAGAATCTGCTATCCTTTATCGACTTCCTGTGAGAATTTCATGACATTTCATCTATTGAAAGTGAAGTTATTGCGTTTTAAGTGCAGTATGTTTGTGTCATCGGTGCGAAAATGAGCTTCGACGACCAAAAATTGCTCAGAATTCAACATTCGAAGGACATCATTAAAGAGGTCAAAAAGGACAAAAACTTCCTTTATAACATTGTGACTGGTGACGAAACGTGGTGTTTTCAATATGATCCCGAAACGAAACGCCAGAGTGCTGAATGGAAGGCGCCGGACGAGCCGAAACCCAAAAAATCGCGCCTGGAGAAGTCAAAAGTGAAGACAATGCTGATTTGTTTTTATGATTCCAAGGGTATTGTCCACAAAGAATTTGTTCCACCCGGTCAAAACGTTTATGCGGTATTCTACCTAGGAGTTTTGCAGCGTTTGGTGCGCCGTCTCATCGATCGACGCTTGTGACCGATTATCTCACCAAAAATCACATTTTAACCATCAACCACTCCCCGTATTCACCGGATATGGCACCGTGCGATTTCTACCTTTTCGGAAAAATGCATTTGCCGATGAAAGGAAAGCGTTATGCAGACGTAGAGGACATTCAAAAGGCTTGCACCGGCATACTGGCGGCCATACAGGCCAACGAGCTAAAACACTCGTTCGACATGCTTTTGGACCGTGCAAAAAGCTGTATTGAAGCAGAAGGAGACTATTTTGAATAAAATCAATTGATTTTGCCGAAAAAACCATTTGTTCTGTTTTTTTTTTTAAAGTCCTGATTACTTTGGACTCCACCTTGTATAAAGCAAATTCTTAAATATGAGAAAAATTTCTAGAGTAGAAAAGTTAAGAAAATTTTTGTGTTAAGAATTTATATTTCAATGAATTCTATTCAAAAAAGAGAGAATTTGTAAAGTCTAACAATTTGAAATTCTTAAAATACATTATTTTATTAAATTACAAATATAGGAGAGACTAGGCTGCATTGAAATGATATTAAAATACCAAAAGATTTCGTGACATATAGTAACTTTAGCTAGTCTATATTATGATATAAGTGTCGCAAAGTCATATGCAATACTAGCAAGTATTGTATATGGATAAAGAATTCTTTACAAACTGATGGACTTATTCCTTAGCCATTATGCATATGAAATCTAAAATGAAACAGTATGCCTTTTCAATTGAAAAACCGAACTAAAATCCATATTTATGCATCATTTGGCATGCAATGAAAAGAAAACTTGACTGGTCTGTCAATAAACTCTAGTCTTCCTTAATCATTCATTATAATGCAAACGTAGAACTTTGTGAATTCTTATTTGTTCCGATCCAAAACTATGGGATTAATTCCAATGTTATTATTTGGATGCTATTGATATAAAAGTATCCCTTTCTATGGATAAAAGTATTCTGTCATACTGCCAGAAAAAAAAATATAGCTGAGATGCACAAATTTTCATTAAAAACTTGGACGTGATCCACCTTTGTACATGGAAACTTTTTGAAAACTTTTCCAAATTAGCGTGTGATATTAGTGCACAAACATTCCATATTATTTATAACCAAAGGTACACTAATCAATTTGCTAATTGTCTTGTTTATTACATCGATAATCAGCTTAAAATCCGGATATATTTTCACTTAAGAAAAATTTATCTTAATCAATACTAAACTATAGTAAACTATGTTCTACAAAAAAACAAAAACTTATTTCCACATATACATTTCTTGTACAAATATTTAAGTATCTTACGTATATTAAGGGCATGTAATATTGTATATACTTTAAATATATTGTATAGTATAAGAAAAATATCTACGTTAACGGAAAGGGCATGATGTAAGTACAGGTATAACCAAATTAGATATTTATTACAGCCCTTCGCCGTGTAATGGAACCATCAATTATTCAAGATATGAGACGAAATTTATACAGCCCATGCCAAGATGAAGTTCAATTCGTTTCAATTCTCATCCAGTTGCATAATTTATTTCAATTCCCGTTATATGGGCTAGAAAACTCTGAGTACGAGTGTCATGATGGGGTTTTTGTGGAGTTCTTATTCCCATTTTAGTTACGTATATACTACGTATATGTTCTACTATATATATTGCAGACTAATTTTACTCAAGATATAGTAAATGTGTTTGTATGTTTTAATATATTTTTGTGTATTTTTAACTTCTTTCTTTTTTCTGTATATATATATATCTATAACACTTTAATGTTTTAACAAAATGAGTTCAGGTTGTTTTTAAATAAGGCGTTTATATATACAAACACTTGTAAATAATAAACGATATAAAATTATTCATAAATTTAAGCTATTTACTCTAAATTTTAAATTGTTATTTTCATTTCATTTTAAAAACATCAAAATTACTTCACGTGTTACATCATAATTGCGATAGCTAAAGGAAGGAAGACCTTGTGTTCTTTCACATTTTCATATATTATACAAGAGTTGAAGAATATTTATTATAAGTGTAAAAATGTACTTAACATCTTTAGAAAAAAAAACTAAATTAGTTAGAATTAAAAATCGCGCACTGAGAAACCTGTTTCGCGGAGCACAAATAAATAATTCGAAATAATAAGTTGTATATATGATGAAAGTGATTATTTAAAAGAATGTGTTATAATATTGATCGTTTTGTTATATCCTTAATTCTTTTACTACTCTACCCATATTCACCATGTTATTTCATACTAAAGCTTTCCAACCCAAAATCAAGATGACGCGTTGATCAGATAAAACCCTTAATATCAGAGATCAAAAGGAAAATATTTTCCCTCTATAATATAATTTACAATTTTAGTATGTATCTCACCGATAGATGGACAGAATTTCGTTGTTTCGATAAAGGAGTGAATTTGAAATAAATTTTTTTATACTTTTATTCGTTACTATTCTATCTAAGAAAATCAGTCTGTTTATCAGCTTTGTCTAAAATAAGTCTCATTTCTACATTGACTATATTTTAACATATATACATATTATTTAGCTGAGTTCTCAAAATTTCTTTAATCACTATTTTATACTCAAATATCTTAATTATTAAACACGAAAAAACGAAAGACGAGAACTGAATTCTAAAGATTTCGACCACAATACTCGTATAATCAAAATCAATCAATTCATTCATTGTCTGCAGAAATTATCACACTTTGTAACATTAGTTAGTAGCATTCTATATAAATTTTAAATACTTCTTGTCGAGGCAAATTTAAAATGTATTTTCATTTAAATTTTTTGCACAAGTAAAACCAATTTAAGTTTAATCAAAATCAATTTAAAATCATCATTTTCAGACACTTTGAATGAAAACTTTACAATAATGATTAAGATTTTTAATGCATATACGTACGTCAGCATCTACTTCTCAATTTCCCATCTTCTATCACTTTTTCTAAATGTATATATCATTAATTTACATCCAAAGATCTTCTCTAGCTTTACCAAAACTAATAATATACTAGTATAGTATTTTTTTTCTTTTTTTTGTATATCTATCATAGACGACATTTCATATTCATACACTTATGTTTGTTTTGCAAAAAAAAAAAAAAAATAAATTACACCAAAAGCAGAAATATTATTATGACTTTAATCAAGTCTTGCACAGAATGTAAACATCATAAAGTCATATAAAGAAAGACGTAGTACTATATATGGGTGGAGAATCTGTACTCAACTATTCTGTATCAAGATTATTATATGAAGAAGATTTGGTAAAACTTATGACAAGAAAAAGGTGATGGTGACATGATGAGGATGAACATTATGACCGCACTTAAGTTTTGTAATTTTGATAACCCTGTACCTAATATATATACAGAGATATACATACTAGTACTATAGATTGCTCATGAAATATTTACTTTTAATCCCATAAAGTCGAAATAAATCTTGGAACAAAATAATCCTTCAATTAATATTCATAATTTTTTCTTTGTTTTTGTCTTTTATATAAGTAATAAAACTTCTAGGACAAAATAAGAGTTTTGTCTTAAAAACAGGACATCATAAATTTTAAATCTCTTACGATTTTTTAATAAAAATTAGAGCCTTAAATTTTAGTTTTTATTTTTTAGGCAATATTATATAAATGTTTGGTTTTATTAAAATGTTATACAGGTTATGTTATAGATCATGTTCAAGAATTAAAAAACCTAGCACCTAGTATCCCATAAATTCTATAATAACTTGTAAAATCCTTTTTATAGAGCAACATAATTTAATAGAGATATTTTTTTCAATAGTATACGTGTTCCTTGAGTCCAGATATTAATTGTCAAATTAAAAAATAAATTTTCTCGTAAAAATTCAGGCATAATAAATCCGATTTTAACACAATTTTGATGTAGAACTTGATTTTCGTGAAAATATTTCCAAAAAATTGTATCCAAACTTCTATAAAATAGACAGAAAGTCATAAGTCTCGAGGCAGGAGATATCCTGTATATTCCGTGTTCATTATTGAAGTCATTACAAATCTGCTCATTAATCATAGAACTTTTTTTAAGTGAATAGCTCTGATAAAGAATAAATTTCAAATGATATTAGGAACGGGGAAATAGTTTTATGTTCATTAAATTCGAGAATATAGTTTGTTGCCCAAGGTCCTATCTGATTTTTAGTTTTCAAAGTATTTTAATCTATTGAAAAACCTAGAGAAAAACCGATTTCATTTATAGAGGGAATTTGTTAGTAGTTTCACTGATTTTAAATTGAGATGAATTAGTTTAGGCGTTTTCTCAAATCATTCTATTTTCAACATATTTACATTTCAATTTGAATTAATAAATTTAATTAAAATTACGAACAAAAAAAATGAATAAAATAACAAAATTAAAATGAATTTAATTAAATTCGCTAAAATGAGAAAATAGATGCGATATTAAATTAACTAATGAATTAATTTGTTTTCGTCTCATTGAAAAGCATAATATTTACAAAAATATTTTTAGTAATAACAATTCTCTAGTAGAAATGTCTAAAAAAAATGGTTCTATACAGTTTTTTGCTTTTCAATGTAAGCGCCAAGTTGACTATTAAAACCCATTTTTTCCGCCCTCTGTAATTAAATTCTTTCGAATAAGCACTGGTCTTTTAACGACCATTGAGACGCTAATTAAATCGCTGCATTAAAAATTTGTTAGGAAGTTTTTGTGTTGCTTAAGTCTAGGCAAAAAAAAAACAAACAAAAAAAACAGAAGTCAAGGAAATTACTTCAGAGCTTTTTGTTTTCGTTTCTCTATTTATCGTGAAAATAAATTTTCTAAATACAGATTAACTTTTCTTATAGAACATGTTAGATGAAGTTACCATAAGTATAGAGAAAGTCATTCTTATAAGCACATTGCCTTTTATTATGTTATGTTTTGTTTTTGTTCCAATTTAAAGATCCCATATGCGTATATTGCTCCAAGACCTAACAAATTACATTACCCACTTTTGTTAGATTTTACAGTTCTTGTTCTCAAAAAGCAAAGTTATTACATTACACAAAAAAAAAAAGAATCGGAAAAACAGAAATGAGAAAAATTTTTAATGCAAGTTCGGCGGCGGCATCTTTAAATTTAAAGATATTAAGTTTTTTTCTTTTTTTTTTTGCTTTCTTTCTTTGCTGTCACAAATTTAACAATCGAAGTTCGTCTTCAAAACATCAAAAAAAAAAAAAAAAACTTTTCTTCGCTATTTTCATTGGAATTGTCATAATAAAGAGCTTTTTTTTCTGTCTATATGAAAGATTTCCTACAAATGGGATCCAAATCTCATGAGGGGAGTCGATGATAATTCTAGCAATAATATAATTCGCGCGCAAGGTACTATTCCGTTACTTGTTTGTTATCGCGTCGAGACAATAGCAAAAAAGAAAGGGGTGGATGGGTGAAATTATAAGGTACTACGATGGGTAAAAACGTAAAAGCTTTAGAAAATCTTGATTCTTCATATATTTTCTATGGTGTTCAACGACAAAAAAAAAGTCGATGAGAAATTTTCGCTTGAGTTTGCAGAAATATGTTGAAATCTTGATTTTATTTTCGGTTTTTTTTTTTTTTTTTTTAATATGAATAAAAGAAGCGAAACGAGACAATGATGAAGATTTCCTTTTTTCTTAATATTTTCGCGATATTATTGAATACTTGTATTTCGTGGTTGGATAAGAAAATGATTTTCGAACATGGATTTTTCATCAATATTTCATTTTTTTTTTAAGGATTTTCTCAATACCATCGGGGAATATGTACAAACAATTAAAACAATGAATTTCACCATTAAATAATGTTTATCTCCGTAAAAGCTATAAAAATATATAATATCACATTTTAGCTGGCAATCTCTCTATTGACAAGATAAGAAATGGATATATATATATATAGATATATATAAGGTCACAAATGTCTACAACAACAATATCAACGAAAAAAAAACTATCATTATGATATTTTCTTTTTCCTTTTATTTTCTTTTCATCGTCATTGAGTGAAAAACTCATTCGGTATATTTCCCTGGGAAATAATTATTTTCAGTTACAAGAACACAAAACCATATATACATATATATATATATACCCAGCGGAAACGGAAACCTCTGACAGCACTAAGGAAAATAAACAGCGGCATATGGACGGAAGAAGAGAAAATCGAAGACGAAGAAACAAGTAGGTATATATGGCAAATAAGGATAACGCAAAGAAAAAAAAAACAAAGCTGAAGCAATAACTAAACTGAAACGCAATTATTACATTTCGGAATTCTATATAGTACTATGAAATCCTGAAATCCTATGTGATGTCTGACGTGTGGCATTCTATTTCGGATTTGGATTTTCTTCTGGTCGCACGTCACTCATCCTTCTAGATCTGTGTTAGCCATGATGTCTAATTTTCTTATTTTTTTTTTTTGTTCTTATGTATTCCTTGAATTTTGATGTTTTTTTTCGGTGTGTTCTTTTTGGTTTTCGGGAAGGATGAGATAGGTTTATTACAGGACGTTTTTATGCTTTGAGCACTTTTACCAAAAGTACAAAAAAAAGCACATTTCTTTTCTTCAGTATTCATTTACTGGGAAATAACCCAAAAAAAAAAAAAACAATATGAGAAAAGAAGAAATTATATGATGATATTTTCGGTGGGTGGGTATGTTGGGTTCGGTTTTGGATGGGTAATGGATGAATGGAATGGATAAAGAAAAAATATAAAACTTCTATATACGGATCTTGAAATGTCTTATGTCTTATGTTCCTGACGTATACGACAAAATGTGGTCGTTTGAATCTATTCGTCTGATATGAATGAATAATGCGGCGAAATAAAAAAAAATAAAAACTGTTCACTTGACAAGAACCGAAAAATGTTTTTTATCTGTTTGTTACGAGGACACATCTTATAAAATTTACTCTCTTCCACTCATTCCATGTAAAAAAAAAAAGTCCAACTGGTGAAAAAATTGAAATTATCCTTTGCCCTTTTGCGTAACGTATATACATGTTGTTCTTTCCTTGTTTTGCAACATCTTCATTTCCATAAAGATTTAGTACAGTACCAAAGAGATAGTACTGCAAAGCTATATAAATTTCTTGATATTTTTTTCTTTTTTTTTTTGTATTTTTAGAACATTAATGAACCTACTTATACCACCAGAAGAAATTGGCAAAAAGGATGAAGATGATGCCGATGACGACAAGACATGGAACTTTATATTTCGAAATTATTTGATTTTAATCTAAAAGCATGCGACACGTGACTTCTTCTCAACTTCCTGTCATATACATGCTGCATAACTAAATGAAATGAACAAGTCTTTAGTGGAGAGAAAAAAAAAGTGTCATAAAGAACCATTTATTGACTAGATATATTTATATATATATATATATGAAATTGTACTAGATTTTTTTGTTGTCCTTTCGTATTTAATCTTTTTTTGATATTATATTGTTTTCTCAATATGGATCTATTCATGACGCGATGATGGTGCGGTGTATACTATCAAATACAATACTGAGAATGTCTATCAAATATTCTGATCGCATATTAGTTTTTTTTTCTTTATTGATATTTAGATATACATGGTTTTACAATAAAGTTCCGTGATTGTTCCTATTGCTAAAAATGAAAGGGAACGACATTTTTTCTTATGATTCAATGGACGTTTTATAACGATTTATTAGTGACTCAAATGCGTGTTTAAGTTCATCTCTTTCGCCGTCGAAAAAGCATCCATATATTTAGCGTCAATTTTGGGAATAACGAGAAGGTGCTAAAGCAGGCGAATATGGTTAATAATTCAAAGTGCAGACTTAATTTTGTGCCAAAAATGTTTCGAATTGAGGTGTGGTGTATTATCGCGTAACAAACACCAGCTGTTTAATTCACGATCGAGCTCATCAAACGTTGTAAAACTTCCAAATAAAAATCACCAGTAACCAGTTGTGAAACGTATCTCTTGTGGAAAATACCTTCGATATCGAACATTGTTTCGATTCTTGATGGAACTATTCGTTTTTTTTGCTTGTGATGGGTGCTGTTCTCTGCCTTCCAAAAAGTGTTTATGCCACTGAATCTTCGAGTTTGATAAACAATAATCAACATAAGTTAGGTGAAGTCTCGGGACTTTATTGTAGCACCGTGTGTATATGTATATTAGAAGAAACTCTTAAAGAAGGACGAAATACAGGACGTCGATATGATAACGTATATGAGATGAATTTTTCATACTGTATATATATATACATATAAAAAGAAATGAAGGAAGACGAACGTTTCTTATCCATAAAGAAAAAAACCTTGCCAGATACAATTTCCTTCGATGAAAATGAACTGGTACAACATTATATGATATAAAATGAAACCAAAATGAAAATACCTTGCGGCTGTCAGAGCGATATAAAGTGAATATGACGTATGTATTAGTGGAAGTAGTTCATTTCAACTTCATATTATCATTCCCTTTGTCACCCGGGTTCTCCTATAATGTACAAAAATATTAGATACACCTACTTACTGTGTGGAAAATCGGTTTTCTTTTCCATTTTTTTTTCTTTCTTTCTGAAAGAATAAAATCGAGTAAAATTTTCCTGTTCTAGGAAAAATGAAACTTTGTAAAAATATTCTTTGGATAGATGATGATGGACTACAGAGAGAGAGAGAGAGACAGAGATAGTGTGAGGAGCAACAAACAAAAAAAAAAAAGATCGTGGGATCAAAAGAAAATATTCTTCATATATATATATAGAGGTATATTTTATCAGAATAAAAATAACTCCAAAGTAAAAATCAAACCATATTATATATATATATATATAACTATTTGATAAAGCAGAAAAAAAAGGAAAAAAAGAAAAATAAAAACAGTAAAAGCGAGTTTTTTGAGTACATATATATAGTACAAAGGAGTGAAAGCCGACCGAACCGACCTTTGCAACTAAATGATTTACTTCTGGGGGTTAAGGGTTGATTGCCGAAAGGCATTCAAACATTTAGAGAGACCTGCATGTGCTTTTATGAAAACACAGAAAATCCAGAAAACGGATGGGAACGATGAGATTGCTGTATGTCAGATAGATATGATGAAGAAAAAGATGGTTTTGGTTTTGTGTTTATTTGAAGGAGGCGATAGCAGGGACGGTTGCGGTATATAAAGCGAAGTATATATCGTGTGATATAGATCTTCTTCTTTGTTCTTTTATGTACACTATATACGCATATATATATATATATATACAAATATCCTTTTTTTCTCTTCTTTCTTGTGTGATTGTTCATTTGAAATAATCTGAAAGGATAGAAGGAGTACCAACAGAAATGATGATGGGTAAAGTTAAACTTTCTTTATTCTATATATATAATTTTTTCAAGAGAAAAAGGACAAAATAACAGACACTGACACTGAAAGGTGAATCTGAAACTTTCGTGTAGTACACACGCAACCTTATATAACATTCTATTAAATATTTTTTTTATTTCTCATGTAATTATGATTTTTTTTTTCCTTTTTGAAATAAAATTAGAATTCAAAGATTTATGAAATTTGCCCAACTGTCAGTGATCAGTGTATAATATTTTATGCGTACGTAAACAATGTTTGCATGCGATTTAAATTCAAAAGCGAGTTAATTAGGCCCAGGTATACAAGAATAATAAGAAGAAGATGAAATTTTGATGTTTGTTTATCTCATTATGTCAAATTAATTATTTGTTAAATATACGGAATTATTAAAGCATATGTAATTTTGTTTTTCACTTTATTATTTTATGTTTGTTTGTTTTTTTTCCTTTGTTTGGGAAGAAGGGAATGTATGAGGCGAAAGTATAAATGAAATAATGTTCCAATTGGAAACAAAGAAAAAGAAGATTAATTATTAACAATATCAAAAATCAGACTTTAATGTGAGTTCGAAAGAATTGAAAATATTCACGTATAACCATCGTTGAACGTTTATCGTACATTGATAGTGTAGGTGGTAAATCCTGCGAAAAGAAATATCGTATCACGAAGACTTGGATCAAAAATCCCCAACCCGTGTACGAGGCAAGATGATGCTATTTCTGACGCTTTTCAATGCCTCCCAAAATAGAAAATTCGCAGAGTTTGTGTTGGACACATAAATATAGTATAATTAAAACATTATATTTTACTTGTAGTGTTCCACAGAAGTCAACCTCAAAAGGTTGGGACGCTATAGTCTAGCTAGAGGCACCATTAGAAACATAAGCTTGTATCTGAGTACGATTATTTTAAATGTAAAAAGTGTGCATTAATTATGAAAAACAAGAAAATATCATCACTTGACCAACTCTAATCAAAAGGATATTTCAGTAACTGGAGCCGCGTTGAAACCATAAACATTTCTGAACAAACTCTAAACCTGTGATTCCCAAAGTGGTCTATATCGACCCCCAAGGGTCAACGACAATCTCCAAGGGGTCGATGTCCGCGAACGAAAAATTTGAGGGTCCATGAAACGAAAATGGGGGTCAACATTAGCACCATTAGCATTAAGCAGAATTATACTAAAATTTAAGTTATTAGGTATATTTTCTGATATATGAAACTGTTTAAGAATTATACACTTTGTGACTTTGTAAGTTGTAGGCATTCGCTTCGTGGTCATCATACAAAAAACTCAATATCAGGTAAGCAGGGGGTCTACCTACAACCGAAAGACATGGCAAGTGGTCCACGAGACAGATAAGTTTGGGAACCTCTGCTTTAAACTATACTATTATAGTTGCGAACAAAATAGGGTTTCCTTACAATCTTCTTAAACAAACTGTATATTCTGTTCGATTTCAAATCAATGAAATTGTGGATGAATCTCGTGGTGTTACCTTTCTTTCCCATTATCAAAAATATTATCAGAAAATCAGGTACAATTTTGTTTCATTAATAAAATACCTTCTTTTTTATCCATAGGGAATTTTTTCATAAGGATTATAATTTTATGTATTTTATCCTTATTTTTTCTTTTTTTTTCTTTTGTTTCAAAAATATTCTCTTATATTATGTTTATAAATCTTTGATATCGAAAAAAATGGAGAATTTTCAAAAATTTCATCATATTCATGTTTGACAGACAGAATGAATTTTTGTGAAAGTTTGGGGCTTCATATTCCTTGTCGTACATAAAACAAAAGAACAAACAAACAAAAAAAAAACAAATAAATACATACCATACAAAATATGATGTTTGGGGCTGAGGCATTGTTTGAGAATTCTGAATTCCAGTCTGTTCCCTATATGAGCTCTTCACATCCATGTATATCCTCCAACATAAGAGGTACATACTTACATCACATTAAATTTTGGGAAGCATGTATACCTTTTATGTTTCGGATAAAATGACATTGATGGAATTTCTTATTCCTGTTTTCTTACGTTAATATTATTTTGTTTTTTTTTTTTGTTTTTTGTCTTAAAAATTTTATTATTGATATCTTATTTCTGTTTTTTTTTTTCTTTTTATTCTAATATTATATTTTTATTCTTTTCAAGTGGAGACATATGAAAATTTGTTTTTTACGAAACAAAAATATGTCACCACTAAATTAAAAATTTACTATATACAGTCATGATCACAAAATTTCCAATCATTTCATATTATTTTTTTTTGGCGCATACCCTTCAAGGATTTTATGTGTACATTCATATCAGAGGCATGTACACAAATATATTAGTCACCTTTATCACATCAACTACTTATCCATTGTGAAAAAAAAATGTTTGCACTATCCAAGAAGTGAAATTAAACTAGGAATTATAGCTCGTAAGCACTTGATCTAATCCAAGTATATACATAAAAATCTCATTCAGATATTCTAACTAAAACCCTAAAAATATTGGAAATAAGTTGGCTTTATAAACACACTTAACTCATCGAAAGTTATCGATTACTATTCGATGGTAATAATCAAATTGACTCTTGTATAAAGCCAACATGTAAAATAGGAGTGTTTTATTTGTTACTTGCTTCAGAGCAGAATAAAATTCTAACATTGAAAGTCCCACAAACAAGACAAATTTGCTTATTGTTGTTATTTTCAATTTGGTAAAATTTTATTCGGTTCCGGAAACAATTATTGAAATTCAGCGAAAAATTACTACAGTTGCTTAGGTTATAGTTAAAATTGTCATTGGCGAAATTCAGCTTAATTGAGTCAAATCTAGACAAGCCTTAAGTCGTGAGTGTAAGTTGTTTCACACTTTGTATTTCGAGTTTCTGCAAATTGTTTCAACTAAAGTTGAAACAACTTACTGTTTGTTCGCATCAAAAATCTGAAATAACTTGGATGCTGACAGCTCAGATTTAAGTGCTGCAATTTGCATGGCCACGACTGTAGTTCATCTCAAAAAAAATATAACTAGTATAAAATTTAAAATTCAGGTACAATAAATATGGTATTTTTAGAGATGGTTTATGTGCTTTGCATTATATATCGCGTCGTACAAATAGTGGAGTTTGAGAGAGCCTCAATAAATATATTTACAGTGTTTCACCAATTAAATGACAAAAAAAAAACTAGCAGTCAGTTTACCGAATTACAAACCTTCGAGATTATTTTGATACCCAACACTTTCGATGTACATACTATATATAATTTACAGAGTTATGTTGATGTGTCCAATGGGTTCTTTTTTGTTTTCTACCAATATGTTTTTATTCAATGTTTTTTTTATATATATAATAATAAAGTACGAAGGTACATAAAAATTGTTCCGAAAAAAAAACCACCAAGGATAGAGTATTTTTTCTCCATTGTAGTTTAAAGCCTATAAAAACATTGTAGAAATAAATAACAAAAACAAATATGGTCGAATTCGACAGAGTAATGTTAAATTTCGTATGTTACTATGTAGTTGGAATTTTCTGTCATTCATAAAGGTGAAAAAAAAACATTATATGTTAGTGTATGGTATACGCCTCACCACCCCCATTAGTGTCCGCAGCAAAAAACAAGAAATAACGACTTCCACGGGAAAAAATGAAAAGAAATAACTACAATACAAAAAAAAAAACAAATAAAAAAAAGAGAAAATTTTCAACCAAATTACCATCCAGAAGATAAAATTTTTTCTTTCTACTATACGATCATCTTGCAACAAGTTTTGTATCACCATCTCTCATATACCTGAGGTCCTTGGAGCATTTTACATAATGGCATTCGCCTTACATTCTCAGCCATCACATTTTGTTTGTTACTTGTTGTTTTTTCCCTTTTCGTGAGAGCAGTTTTTTGCATGGCACTAGTGTTTTTTCTTTTTTTTCTTTTTGTTTAAGCAAAAATTCGATATACACGAAACGGAATCCCAACATCACTGCCACCCTTTAGATTTCCTGCGAGTTGAGGATAGTGTATATCCAATGACTTCGTTCACCGTTTTTTTTTCTCGTATCCTTCTTTTAAAGCTAAAACCATTATGTTTTTTCGGTTCAATTTTTCTTCGGATAAAAATGAAAAGTGTATATAGAAGAAGAAATTTATATTCTAATGTTACTAGCAAAAGGTGTAGCCGGAATATGGAGTAGCAGTAAAAAGGAAGAAAAAAAAGAAGTGAGATTTTCTTCCTTTTTTATTTTTCATTTTATTTTTGTGAAGAGAACGAGAATTGAAATAAAAACTGCTATTCTACAACACACAAAAGTACTTTTTTGAGGTTAATATCGTCAACCATCTTTTCCCTTTGATATGCCTTTCATATGGTCCATATAGAATGGAGACGACAACAACAAAACTATTATACAGACAAAAAAGACGAGAATCTTTAAGATACGGCTTTTATCTTTACATTATCCTGTATCCTTGTTTACGGAATAGCTAGACATAACTAGTATAACAGCAATAATAATAAGAACAACAGCAAAAAAAACAAGAGCAGTATACTATTTTGGAAAAGTATGTATATAGAACAATATATGAAAGCATGTCACTTTTTTCGCGTTGTTTTTGTTTTTATCTATTATAATATTTTGATGGTTTAAACATGTGTTGAACAAAGATATTCCCGGTGTGAAAAATATGTTCGGTATATGAATTTAAAGGACTTTAAGGATTCAAAGGAGATTGGATTTTTTTTAATCCAAGAGAGACTTTCTATTATCATCGCTAAATTTACTACACCAGCTACATTTGCACAACTATAGCATATACACATATGAATGTATATATATATACAGTGTGCTTTGCGAAATACATAAATACATAATCATTGTACGAATTGGAATAGATAAGAACTAATAAGTCATGCATGATATTAGTAACTTCCATTTGCATATGCCAAGTACTTAAATAGCAAGAACAATAATCGGTAAATGGAACACATTTTTGCAAGTAAAATATTTATATAAAAAGACAATTTCTATAATTTTTAATCTATTCTAAAATTCTTGAAGCAAATCAATTTTAAAATTACTCATTTTGAAAATAGAATTCTTTGCTGTCCATACCAATATTATTCACACATAGATAGCGAAACATATAAAACATTTGTAAGGAAATAATCAATTGTTGCATCATTAGAATTAATTGGTATACAATTTTAATACACATTTATGGATAGCACATTTGCAAATCGATTCGGCCACCTAATATGAGGAAAATGTAAGAGTTTTATCACTTACCACCGTCATTTGTAATCCTCTCAAATGTTATAAAAATTTATTGCAAAGTTGTTAAAATAAAAATTTCTTCTTCAAAACAAAAAAAAATATGAAAACGTTCACTAAAAAATCTAAATCTTCCGAAAAAAAAGTTTTGAATTTTCCAATTGAAAGAAATCACAAACGGGCTTTTTGGGTGGTTATAAAAATTTATTGTAAATTTTGCACAAAGTTCTTCGCACAGAGGAAAATGGAGGAAATTTGATATGGGCATAATTTAAAATATTCACCCAAATCGACTACCAAAATAAATTACAAAAAATTCTCAAAGTTCAACTAATATGAAATGAATTATTTGAATGAGTTTTTCCTTTTTTCCATTTTTCCTTTAATCATATATAAAATATTTATTTGGAAATTAATTTTATTTTTTTTTTTAATCTCTTATTGAAGAAACGAAAAGAATTCGACGAAAAAAAAGGTTCTATATTTTCTCGTGAAAATCTTCTTTTTTGTCATTTTATTGTAAAAAGGATTGAAAAAGGGGGTGGTAAACGAACATGAAATTCAATTATATAAAAAAAAAATTCTTTTTTTGGAAAATGAAAAATTTTTCTTTTTCTCAAAAAAAAAATATAAGCTTTTCAAATCGAATAACGAACGCGCAAATTTTCCTTTTATATATTATTTCAAAATTTTCTTCTTGTTTTTCTTGGGAAAAAACGAAAAAGAAAAAGAGAAAAAAAAATATAAGAAGAAAAAGAAATTTTACCTTTACGGCCGATTTACCTTTCCATGACGTTTAGGTATTTTCCCTCATCATATTCGGCACAGGCATATATAGACATCTATACAAGTGCTTTTTTCACCAAAAAAAAAAGAAAAAGAAAAAAGAAAAGAAATCGGAGAAAAGGAAAAAGTTCACTACCATTCCATCTTCAATCTTCATCATCCTTATGTACACCTATATGTGAATGTTATAAGTAGTAATATGAAAAGGTAACGAACGAAGTCCTTCCACGTAACACATATACATAATATATGTGTACCTTTAATGTAACTTTACCTGATACACATTAAGATATATACATGTCCATGTAGTCGTGTTATGATGTAAAAGCAAAAGAAAAAAAATTAATTTCCACCCCCACCAAACAAAAAAAAACCATACCATTTTGTCGTTTCTGTCGTCTCGGTCTCCGGTAAAGCACCACTTATACGCGCGCATATCCAATTCGTTCTCGACTCGCTCACTCATTTTATACCTTGCTCATATAAATACTATTTCTTCGGTTCATAAATACTGTATCACCCTGTATATCCCCCAATCTCATCTTTCACAGACCCATTTTTCCCATCATGAAATTCTTCCAACCCACTTCCCACATCCACATTTGTGTAACGTGTAACTTTGTGTACATATTTGCTTTTTAAGAGGTGAAATTTGTAGACGAGAAGAAGAAGAAGAAGAAGAAGAAGAAGAAGTAGTAGTAGTAGAGAAAATGTGGGTGGCGTATTTCACAGTTCAGCAAGGATAGAAATATCGATCCATATGTTTATCCATGTACAGAGTTTGGGGCTACTTCTATACAATATAGGTACATATGTAACAAAAATGTACATGCGTGGGTTATGGAGTATATGTACATCTACATTAATAAACGGATATATATGTATATTAATGTATGTTATTTGAAACTTAGGATCAGAGATAAAATTTTCATCTCTAGAGTTTTGGTCGCCTCGAACCGATGTCGAAGCCGGTCGGTCTGTATAGTGAAAAATAGAATTCACTCTATATATATGTACATATATTAGTTACAACTAAAATATTATCCTTTATCCTTATGTATATGTATATTCATGGTATATGTACATATCTCACAAAAAAAAATAAAAAGGTAAAATTTGTATAGTGGCACGGGTCAGAGGCGTACATTAATTAATAATTGACAACGAAGTCATGAATTGTTCACTTTGGAAAAGATGATTACTTTTTCATGTGATATTCAACTCCCAACCAATTCTGTATATGGGACCATCGGAAACCAACATAAACCGCAAAATGTGAGTTTATTTCGTATTTTTTTTGTTGATATGAATATGTTCGTGCGTATATATGTTCGTGTACAGAATTATATATATATACGTTTTTTTTTTTATTGTTCCGTTTTAGTCTATTCAGGACTCCGTATGAACTCTATTTTGAAACCTGTTCATGATCTTTATCTGACATTTTTTTTTGTCAATAAAAACATGTACCTACATAGAGAGAAAATAAAATCGCAATTTTTGTTAGTTTTATTTTTATTACTGAAAATATTTGTAAGTCTAATTTCTTGGATTTGGTACATAATTTTTCAGTTTAAGGACAAAATACTAGTATTGTATGTGTAACAGGAATAAGGGATATGGTATGCAAATAAAAAGTGTAAAAAGAAGTTCGTAAATTCTATTCGAATGAAAATATATTGAAATTCAAAAGAAAGTTTTTTAAAAGGCACATAGCCTGAGTTTCTTTTGAATTAGAAAAATATGTATATGTTTGACATTAACACATTATCTCGCCATCTATCTTATATAAATTAACTAAACATTATTTTATATGTTTAATCGAATTAGTACGAAAGAAAATATCAACAAGCATTCTTGGTTTCGTCAAGTTGCTTTCGCACATTTTCGAAAGCCGTCAGAATTATTACATCCGTTGGATTTTTCACGTATTAGTAACTTACTACTTGAACACTCGAATATGAACGACAACAACCGATAAATGGAACAGACATTGGTACAAGTAATTCGGTACAAAGTAAGATTTAAAAACAAACGTGTTTTTAATGTACATTATTTTAGTACATTAAAAACACGTCTTTTTTTTCAAAATGATTTCATGGATTCTTAGTTACAAGTTTTAATAGAATATTTATTTAACTTTGTCAAACATTTCTCACAAAACAGGGTTAGGATAATACCATCAGCAAGAAGGGTTCAACAGACCGAGGTATGTTGAAGACCACTGATCTAGATAATCCCATTCAATATAGACTAATTTTGAAAATTGAAAATTTCTATCTACACGATTCTATTACGTACCTAACAAGGCGTAATTTTTTTTTTAGAAACCTTATATAAACCAGACTAAACAATATTAGAACTCAATTATAGCACCCAAATTCAAACACAATGTGTAAAGGACCACATATTTAGACTAACGAACTTAAAAAAACGCAATTTAATTTAGGCACTTTTCCTTTTTTGCATACTCGAATTAAATAATAGTAACTAGTTCAGGACTAGTTTTTCTCGTAAATAATTAAATGGAAAATCTGTTAAAAAGTTAATTAACATTTTCTGAGATTTTTCCCTAAAATTTACACACGATACTTTACATAAAGCTAAATTATTTTGTTCAATGTGGTGTTCGAGTTCATTTTCGTTCGATTGAAGCATGCGAATCGCGGTTTATTATGTATTTAAATCTTGTAATGTTTAGGAACTGATTAAATACTATTATTCTTAATTGGGAATGATTAAAATCTTAGTTTTAACATAATTTTAAATAAACAATTCATGTGGAACGAAACTACCCGCGTTAATCGAGGATTTACTCTTTCTTTATGACATCTAACATCAGTTCATAAAATAAAAGTATTAATAAAAAGTTTTTCATTGTTCTTTTTAATTACATACTATACTTTTATCGAAACAATATATATATATATATATATTCTTCTTCTTCGGAAAATGAACCACGTTCTATAAAATGTTCACACTTTCGATGAAATCATATCCTATTGTATATGAAAAAGCGTTTGAAAAGCATAAATAGGAAATGATCTTTTGTTAATAAATACTTAAATAAAAACCCCAAAAAAGGAAGACATTATGTCACCTAGTCCCCCTGTATATGAGTTTGTGTATATACAATTATGGGGACCGGCACTTATTTTAACTGACGATATATGTCATAAAAGTTGTAAATTATTCAAAACCTGAACGGAAATTTAAATGAGAAAATTTTGAAAAGTGCCTAAAATTATTAATGAGCAAAACAAATGAACATATTGTATACGTATGAATAATAGTTTGACTTTTAACTTTTACGACATTTTATAATAAATTCGTGTTGTAAGAATATTTCATGTGTTCCATGAGGGTGTTTTTTGTAAAAAAAAAAAAAAAAAATAGAAAAATATATATACAACGTTTTGACGAGTTATAATCGGCACAGCCAGACAGACAAACGGACATACATATTTGTAAACAATTTTGCCAAATTCAGCTGACTTCAACAAGTGATGATTTATCAAGATATCGAGAAAAAAGTTGAACACTCGATTCATATTTTTAGAGAACTAAATTTTTTTGACGTACTTCCTAAATTTAGTCAAATTTTAAATCTAAATACGACGTCTCAGTTTTGGTTATTGAATGTATACATCTTAAATCTAAAATTTGATTATTGTTTCCTAGTGTTACGGGGATATGTATTCTGAAAACTAATGTCTATGAACTGTACTCTATTATGATTACAATTACAGTACATAGACATACGATTTCAATTTTTTATTAGTAGTGAAAACTAGTCGATTTCCTTCAGTGTGCATATTCATTTTCAGAAAACCTGAGTATATAATACCAGTATAGGATCGAACAAAGGTTTAGAGAGCTGAAGATTTAAAATGCATTCGTCTAAATTCAGATTAGTTAGTTGTTCCAATTTGTGTAGAGTTACTAACTATTGTTAATGGCGAAATTATGACAGTTGATATAGGATGTAGTTTGTGATTCTATCAACACAGAAACAGGTTGTTATGATACACCATTTGCACTTTCGAAAACAGTCTATCAGCACTCTTCAAAAAAAGTCGATCTAGTAAAATGCAACCACTTGAGTGTATGTGAATGAATCCAAATGAAGTATATGACTATATTTCAAATTCGAATGATATAAGCAAAAAGACGATTTAATGAACTATCGTTTATCGAACACGGCTTTAAGTCACAAACGTATGTATATCCAAGTGTGTACTTTTCTATCATTCTTATATATCTCGAAATACGTTAGAATTATTATTATTTTATTAACGTTTTCATATATCAAATTTATTACTTTTTCTGATGAAGGAACCAAGGTGGCCAAAGAAAAGAAAAAAAACTATTATAAATTATATTTTCAATAATTTTACTTTTATAGTTCAAAAGTCGAAACAATTAAATTAATTATTTCAAGGTAAAAACAAAACAAAAAAAAAACCCCAGAAATAAATAAATCAAAGTGGAATTCATTTTAATAGATTTTCTTGTAATCTTATAATCGTTAAATGAAGCAAACCCATAGTAAACCCATTAACCCTTGTACAGAGTAATATCATCAAAAATTAAACACATATACATCGCAATGTGAAACAGGGCACGTGCCATGCTTTTTTCCGTTTTTTTTTTTTTCATATAATTTAAGAATCAAATTTTTTTTTTCCTATCCTTTCCAGCTTTAGTATATGTGAAAAGGGTTAGTCCCTAAGCTCGTGATGTCTCCAAAATATGTTGTTGTTTTTTTTTCTATTCTGCCATATACAATGTATATAATGTTGCTGAACATATTTAGTACTTCGTATTATTCAAAAAAAAAAAATAATACAATAAATAAGAATTCTTTTTTTTTTTTGTTAGACAAAAAACGCAAATAGAATTTCAAAGGACCGTTTTGTTTTCCTCTCCAAAAATTTCCCTTCCGATTTGAATAAACGGAAATGTATGAGAATATTTAAGAAAACCAAGTATTTATTTTATTAGACGGTTTTTTTCTAATCAATCAAATCGAATTTGAATAATTTGAATATTCGAAATTCAAGAAAAGGGGGATTTCGAACTTCATAGTTCTTCTGGCTTCTATCGTACAAATTATATAAATAATGCATTTACTCTGGCTTGTCTTATTCAAATGACTTCCTTTTGCCACTTAAATTCAAATCAAATATCAATAAATCATATTTCTAGTATCCTATGCGATCGGAATAGATTTGTCCCAAATTTTAGTTTCTTCATAAATTTGTTTCATCTTATTAGGGGAAATTTGAGACTTACAAAATTAAATTCAAATCAGTCAAGTAGTTTTAGAATTAAACCTGAAAAACTGGAAAACGATAAAACTTTATGAATACACTATATAGTATGGACTATTTTAATAGTGAGTGATATTTCCTTACCGTTGTAAATCATGTTATACCGTTGTGTGATATGATATTTTTCTACAAAAAATTTTACAATTATACAACGATACAACAGTACAACGTAATAGGGAATCGCATTTATTATCAGGAAGATTTTTATTCACAAAACATTACTTTAAACAGTATCTACAATTTGAGATAGATTCTGATGTCCTGTCTGAACTTGTTTAAAGTAAATTCACCGCCAATCGAGTTAAATTAACTGTGCATCCTGGATTTATAAATCTTGTTCATGACAGGCTAGAATTTAAATCCAGCTTGATGTCAGAACTTTAAATTTCACCATTGAGCGGTAGGAGTTGCTACATGTTAAATGTATTGTAAGTGATTGTCGACTTCTCCAATTACTATATACATTAAATAACTGAATAAACCGAGAAAACATTCTCGGGGAGTTGGTTTTTCTTCTATAATTTCGCTCCTTCTTTACCTATTTTACTCAAATATAATACCAACTCAAATTATTATATGCCCAACCTGAATTCAAAATTTCATTATAATCAATAAACGCGTTTTCGAGTTATCCTTAAAGGTCATTAAAAAAAAGTTGATGTATCTGAAAATCTAAATTACGAATTTTTAATGTACATGAGATTATCTCCAAGGGTATCAAAAGAGCTTGCCAACAGGTTATTATTGTTTACGAATATTCTGCAAAGCAAGAAAAATTTCATATTTCCTTCTAAAAAAAAAAAAAAACTCATCCCTTCGCCTACTTTATCCTATTTGCATTGAAAGAGAAAAAAACTTCCCTTCCTCAGGTATACAATTTTATTCCAATTGGAAATTTTAAAATCCCTCACGTCGTCCCAACTCTTATCACAAACAAATGGTTCTTTTTTTATATATATATTAACACAAATTGGCCACATCATTAGTTAGCGCCCTCATTTTTTTTTCTTGTTGAAGACGTAACAATTTCTATACTTGTTTTCTTTTATTTTGTGCAACCGCATAGAAAAAAACCAGATGTTGAACGTACGTACTTGAAAATGTGCTCAAATCCACAATTATTGGGATAATATTACTGGAACAGGCAAAGGAAACAAAAAAAATGGTCAAGGGAGACTACATACGTATATATCGTCCTATAGTGCACAGATTTATGTATTTTATTTTATTTTTTTTCGGGAGTTCCTGCGGGAACAATACCAGAAAAAAAACCGTTCTTCTCGCATAATACAATATAACAAAAGAATAGAAGAGAAAGCGATGAAAGAACCAAGACAGTATATAACATACTCGAGGGGAGATAATACTAGGTATAAAAGAAAAAGATGAAAATTATTAGGAAAACATTGAAAAATGGTAGAAAATCTATAGATGAAAACATATTTCTGTGGGTTTTTTTTTATGTTTTATGTTTTATTTTTGGATAAACACAAAAAAAAAACAGAAAACCTTTTTCTATAAAATGACCACAAGCAAGAAAAGAATTGAGAACGAGCGAAGAGAATTGAGAATTGAATACATAGGACGAAATACACCCCAAAGAAAAGAAAAAAAAAACAAGAACAAGTCCCATTATCCCGGTGGGAAAAAATTAGAAAAAAATCTTGAGTTTTCCATCAGATATAACTCTTAAAAAATAAATTTGTATTGTTCACAAATTGAATTAAGTATTTTTTATCAGATTTTTCTTAAAAAAAAAAGAAAAACAAAAAACTTTTGTCTTATTGGCTAGGGGTTTTCCCATCTAAATGAGATTGGTATGATATCATGCAGGTATTGAATTTCATCAAAATCATGCGACATTTTAAGGAAATGAAAACAATGTCCAACTTTTCTGAGAAACTATTGATTCAATTCACTAGAAATTTGGTATATAGACTTGCATTTGTTATCTATAAATTTCGAGAACACGATACTTTCAAGGATTAAAAATATTTTTACGTGATTTTTGCACTAAAACTACGAGGGTAGATTTTTGCATGTAACGAAAATACGACACGAAAGAAAAAGATAGAACAAGAGAGGTATTAAACTAGGTGCACATTTAAATCAAAGTCTTCTCTGTCCAAAAAGTGAACTTTAATATGAGTGGCCAAAGATATCTGTGCAGTAGAGACCCCTTTTAATCAAGACACATTCGTTTTTAAAAACAGGGAATTAGCAGACAAAATTTACTAAACAAGTTTCAGTTCTATGTCACTCCTGCGATACAGGCAGACACTTGTTTCTATTCAAACATCTTCAATAAACACACAAATCTAGTACATAGAAAGTAAATCTCTTCGAAACATTACAATTTTGTCCAAAAATATTAATGAATTTCATGCTGTAATCCACTTATAAAAACTTCCTCAGACAAGGACTTCAAGGTATCACCAAAATAAAAAAAATCTCGAAAATATCACGAAAATATATTGAAAAATCTGATTATGAAAAATTTTGATTGCCGCACAAAATTTAGATCGAGATGAAAACTCATCAGAAATTTTTCCTAGCGAAACTCACTTATAATTCGATTAGCATGGAACTGATATACTTCTCCCTTCTGTTTGGGAGTTCGTGTTAACGAGAATTTAATGTAATACGCTGGGGCAAAGTAAACCAAAAAAAAAAAACATATTTCTTTTAAGAAAATATTTAGTTTGTGCATTTTAATGAATGTATTGATTTTATTTTGCTGTTGAGCAAGCAACTTTTAATACATATGTAAGTGCAATGACCTAAAAAAAAAATGTCTTCACCTTATCCTTTCCAATAACCACAAAAGTTCCGGTTTTATAAAACCTTATGTCCTTTATTTGCAATGAACATAGAACTACACTAGATATGAAACAAGGACAAATGATATTAAAGATTTAATTAAGATTTGATTTTTTATACATTATACATAGACATTTTTAGATAACTAATGTTTAAATTCATCAGTAGCACCATTTGTTTAGACCATTCGACTTGAAAGAATCCGAGATCGAATCCTGTTTGATACCAACCAAATTTTTCAAATATTCCCAGCAGTACTGGCACAGAGCTTTCTAGTTAAGAAAATTCAATATGAGAGGTCCTTATTTTCTTCTTCTTCTTGTTCCACATTTTAAAGCGTCTACCTTTTTTCTTTTTGCTTTTATTTTTTCTTTTCAATATATTAAAGAAAATGAATGAAAAGTAAAGCAAACAAAAAATAAAACTGAAAACAAATCAAATCAGAAAACAGTAAAGTGAAAATCAAAAAATTTTCAGACATTTTCTAAATAAGGATTAATGTTATTCTCAAAGTACGTGCTTTCATTTGAATTAAATGGAGTAATGTTTTGTATACTTTACAAATATTTTCCTAGATGACATACACACACACATACGATACTCGATATTCGATAAAATAAGATGAAAAACAAACTAACAAAAAAAAGGAAAAGCTAACAGCAACTATACAACAATATCCAAGCAATGACATTAACTAAAGGAAATTAAAGCTGTTCTAGGGGGAAGTTCTATGACAGGTGAAATGGTCAAAGAATGACCTTTTCGATTATTAATTTCATTGAAATCACAAAAAATAATAATAAAAAAAAAACATGAAGAGGTTATATTTTATACGAAAATAAATATTCAACATGAGAAAATCGTTAGCCATATTGGCTGTCAATCAAGACAATCCTTTTATATCAATGGCTAATCGTTATCATATATATATATAAATGAACTGTCGTTCCCAAAAAAAAAAAAATAGATGTAGGTTTAAGAGGATCCTCCTACGTCATAAAATAATAATCATTTTCAATTTTTAGGTTATATTCCCAATCGTAAGAACCCTCATCTTCTGGTCTTCACATTTATAGAACAATACGGATATGGAATCAACTGAATTTCTCCCTCTGCGATCTCTACGTGTGTCCTGTTTCATCTTCCCACAGATATGAATATATATATATATAGTAGAAGTTACTTTGAGGGGTAAGTAAGTCTATTGTTATATAATAGTAATGTTATGGCGTAATGTTGTAATTGTAGATCCCCAAGAATCAAGGATATCGGGTAGAAGAAGAAGAACACGCAAAAAGATTTGTGGGGAATTAAATTCACACTGGGAACTGGATACCAAAGACCTATATATATTCTATATTATAGAAAACGATGAAAATATTTTTTTTAACCGTCGGGGTTTGCCCATGAGCATTTTTTTTTTGTGTTAACCATTCTTTTATTTTTTTCTTTTAGCTAAAGGTTAAGATACGAAAGGAAGAAAAAAAATACAAAATGTTTGCCCCTTTTCAATATGTACAATATACATATATAGAGAGAAACGTATGTAGACCATGTTGAATAGCTGTTACTTCCTAACTCCTCTTTGTTGAGATTCTCAACAGATTTCCAGTGTGTGTAACAAGTGGTACTAGCATTTATTTGCTGCCATTTTAAGGATTAGTAGAGCACATCTTTACAGGCTTATGGGTTTCAGTTATGTCAGTGGGAACAACGAAAACTATATACATACATATTTATATAGATATGAAATATGTTTAGATTTTAGGATTTATATACTGTATGAATAGGAATACCATATTATAAGGAACTTCTTTTTCTAAGCAGAAAATATATGTCGAGTGTGTGCGGCCAATTGAAGGGAATTTTCAGCTTTTACCTTTTAATCACACATATAGACATTTATAGAAATTGTAAAAGTCGAAAAAAAAGAAAGATATGATCCTTTAGGATAAGGTAATTGAGTTCCATATATATGAATACATATGATGGGAAATAAAGAAGAGCGAGATACACAAAATAAACCTTTCATTTAAAGAAAAAGATTTCATGTCGAGTATCAGCAAAATAAGGAATAAAAAAAGGACTTTCCTTCTAAGGAATATTATGAATATAAAATAGGGTGTGCGTTTGTGAACGGATATTATATAATAGTAATAATTATACATAATATAAACGATCAAGGATAATTTTCAATATAATGAGAAATAATCTATATACATAGAGAGTCCAAACCAGGTCGAAACTGACTTGAAATTCCTGTATACGTTGGCTGAGTATAAATTTGGTTGACTGAATTGACTGCATTTTGGCGGCTCAGTTATGATTGTCATTTGATTAGTAATACATTTCTTATATTCTCGACTGCATTTGAACTAAATTTGGATTCGATATTTTAACTTCTGTATACACGGGTCGAAATTTCTACCCAGTCTTGCCTCCTCGTATATGATGTAAAAGTTCTCAGATACGTTTAAAATTACCTTTTCTTTATACAATCATCATTTAGTACAATGAAGGATCTGATTAGGATGATATTAGTGGTTTGTTGTTAGAGGGTAATTATTGAAATAACGGCTACATCTAAAAGGAGCTTATTTCTATTAAGTTAAACGCAGGCAACGAAAAAACAAATATTTGTGAAGATTATGGATCTGGATTTGAAACGGAGCCTCATCAGTTTCTACAATAGAAACAAGGTAAAACTAGTTAATCATTCCACCCGGAATTATATAATCTGTTCAATTTGCCCTTTTCTATAAATCCAATATTATTCAAAAAATACAACATTTGTAAATAATTGTAAAAGCATTCGATGCTGATTATTTTCGTATTTCACCTAAAAAACTCTACACACGCTTCTAAAAATCAAACTTTCAAATCAACACATCACTCTGCCATCTATCTAATAGGAATTAATTATAATTTACAATTTTTTTAATTTACATTATACTCAAAACATAACCACTTCTTCATTTCCCGGACCAAACAGCAACGACCAGAATATAAATACTTTAGCAAATGTTGCTAATATTCTTGATGTTGTTGGGTTCATGAAAAGTATACTAAATCCGCATTAGAAATGAACAAATAAATATAATTTTTATTTTACCCAAAAAGAAATATCCACCATGAAAACTAAGGATGTGTCCGATGAAATTCGTTTCGTTCGTTGGTTCTTTTTCTATCCAATAAAATTTCACTTAATTATATCCAAACAAATTTTGATAAGATATTTAAACATAAAAAACAACACTAAATATTTTAAATTTAATTGTAAATTTTTTTATTTTATTTATTTTTATTTTTTATTATTTTTTTTCTTCTTTTTTCTTTGAAAATATAGAAATCCACTTTATTTAATCATTTTTAAAATAAAAACAAAAAACACTTATTCATACTTTTTTCTTTTAAAAGCAAAGAAATTGTAATTCTTAATATTCACTTTAAAAATTGTTATTAAAATAATTACAAAAAAAAGAAATATAATAAAATCGAATATTCGGTTTAGTTTATTCCCGGAATTTATGTTTTTATTGAGTTCGAGTAAAAACAATAAAACTTAAAAAAAAAAGAAGGAAAATTCTTTTTAATATTAATTTAAGCGAACAAAGTTTAATTTTCAAATATTTTTACTAACTTTTCTTTTTGTTATTGTTATATATTCTTTTAATATTCCCCTTTTTAGATATTCAAAAAAAAAAGAAAACGACCGAAAAAAGGCAGGCCATATCAAAATAGTGTTACAATAGTCAAGAACAAGAAATTAATCGGGGTTTGAGTTAGTAGTTTTGCTTAAACAAAAAAATATCGTATTTTTCTTTAATTAACAACACGCGACGTTAACCCAACAGAAGGTCTACGAAGACTGTACAGATTTACGATATAGTAGATGCCCAACAGCACTTTTACTTCTTTCAATTTTTTGGATTATGCCCACTGCTTGCTTATTAAATATACTACGCCGGTTTCAAAAAAAAAAAATTTCAATTTTAAAGCTTTTCCTCTGAACCGTGTTTTTCTCATTTTTATTTCCCCACACGTTTTATTCTCGTTCATATTCAGCATTAAAATTCAGCAATATCGAAATCAATCAACTTTTCCCCTTCACCTAGTGTATACGCTATGTATAGATTTGAAGAGTTTGTAAATATTTACAATAGTATTAGTATTTGATACTCGAAAATATCCTTTTTCATTTGATTGTATTGTTATTGTAATTGACGTCATTAAATGAGAAAAAAAGGATAAGGGATGAAAACACATATCGCAACAGCTTAACATATTTAATATATTTTCCGGAGAGAGAGAGAGAGAAAATTTTCCATAGATACATATGTGTTATTGCATTCATTTTCGTTCTCACGATTTCAAAAATAGAAGAAAGCTTTTAAATTTTGGAAAAGTTCGAAGTCTTATTTCAGATTCGGCTTTTTAAATTAAAATACAGTGAAAATCTTTAAGAGAGAAAATTTGAATAAAAGTTTTCCGACACTGCTTGCAACCACTTTTTAATTATATTTTCTTTGCCCATGTAATTTTCCAGAAGTGAATTTACATCCCTATGCGTTAGTATGTGCGAATGCATTTCCCCTTTGATGATGATTTGTCGATGCACTTTTTTCAAGTAAATGAATTCTATCAAGCGGCGCAATATCAATACGTTTTTCGTAAATGTTCATCCAAGTTCATCTCCGGTTCTATGTTTTTTTTATTTATTTTAAACATGAATAATAAATATGATATACTTTAGTGTATTATATGTGTAAAAGCATTTACATTTACTTTATTGTGTGTGTGTGTTTATTTAAACATTTTTGATAAGAATTATATCTGTAAGATAAATAAAGAAATTACTTGAAAAAAAAAACGAGAGGAAAGAAAAAAGCAAATAAATTGTTTAAACTAGGTGAATTTCACAAAAGGTGTGTAAAAGTAAATAGAAATATCGTATATTTACATAAATAGTTCAAGTTATTGAGTCAGAAATGCGAATGGTCGAATCGGTTTGAACAAGCGAATAAATAATTGAAAAAGAGGATCAGGAAAAAAAAAACGTAAATGGTTGAACAAATAAAATCTTGTATAAAACGGAAATTAAAATTTTAAAAATTAGCACTTAACCAATTTTATATTTAAAACCTGTGTAAAACCTGTATAAAAACTTAAGTTCAATCTTATGGGTACTCTATGGTTGAAATCGAAATCTATAGGTCAATGATTTTACCCGCTTATTTATGTAGTCAACTCAACCTACGTTATTAATTTCAATGAAATTGCTTCAGAAATTCTTCAATTAAATGGAAAAAGGCGAAAAAAAACAGCTAAACTTTATAACTTTGTAAAAACAATACCAATTCTATATTTAAAATTTTATTCAAATTAGAAAACTCGTTTTTGAGTTAGAAGGACGGGCATCCATAAATCAATATAACTTTCGCTTCTCTACACATCTAAGGTCTTATGCATTACAAATGTAATGTCAAAACTAATATACCATCTGGTAATACTAACGACAGAGCATACAAAATCTGTGATATGAATAAAACTAAAACCGAACCACATAATTTCCATTACCTGCATGTCTGTCCCAATTTTTTCACGTGCCTAAAAATAGGCAATTTATAATTTCTTGATGACAATTTATATATTTCTAAGATATCTAATTAATATAAAAATATAACATGGAGATCAATATGAAAAAAGAATTTTTATTCTTTAAACTTTGAAATAATTTTAAAAAGGAATTTTAAAACGACATTTTTCTATTATTTTGTCAATAAATATTAGTATGAAATGATTTTTTTGGAAATCCATAAAATTTATTTAATTAATTAAGTTGAATTTTCATGAAACCGCGATAAATAATTATAAGAGCTGCAAAATACATTCTTAAAAGCTAATTTTTCATAACAATTCCAATAAATATATAATTGGAGTACAGTCGAAACTCTTTTATTCCAAAGCCTCAAGAACCGGCAAAATTTAGGATTTTCCACCAAAAATATATATAAAGAATGATATATTATATTTCTTTGCATTTTCCCAAAAAATTCTATGAAACTCTATGATACGGAATATTTCACTATAACATCCAGAAAACCTATCCAGAAAACCTATCCAGAAAACAAGATATCTAAGACTAAAAATATTTGTTTTCATTATGTGTATTATCGGGAAAATTAAGTTTATTAGACTGTATTTAGTACCGAGTAAAGAGCTTCGACTATATTTCTAAAGCTTATGAAAATAAGTAATTTTTCTTTTATTCTCAAGAAAAAGAATAGAAACATATCAAAAATATATCTGTTTTGTTGGTGGGCTTTCAGGGTGCCTACGTACATAATATTCTCAAACGCACTTAATGTACATATATTTATCCAAAATCTACGCAAAAAACGTGGTACACGTTCAAATACAAATAACTGGGAGTTATTATAAAAAAACACCCAATTCCCTACTTAAAAATATATATATAGTAGATCTTAATATGTTAGACTTTCATTTAAACGTACGAAACTTAGTGAAAATAAATATGCCTCAAGGGTGGAATTTTACAACTTCAAAAGTGACAAAGCTTTTAGCATTAAGCTGTATATATTCGAGGAGGGTGCACAAGACCACCACAGGACCAACTAAATGAAATAATATATAAAATAAAAATAAAATACAACAAAATTTTATCTTATCTTTTTCATTTACGATCCAGTCTCGGAAAAATTGATGTAATAGAAAGTAACAAAAAAAAGAGACAACAACACAACTAAAATAAACGTTAAATGAATATTTGAGCATAAACTTAAAAAATTTTTTTTTTTAGATTTATTATACACGACTGCAAAAGCACCTTAAACAAAGTTTACCAGACCAAAATCTCCTCAATTTGTTAAACAAACCGGTCGGGTCACGTTTTATGTGGTAGATAACGTCGCACATGTATGTAAACAACGGAAACTTTAAGTTATGAAAATCGCTATTGTACGCTTTTAGCACTTATACGAAGGACTGAAATCAGAAATTCAAACTCGACTAAAATTCACAATCTTGTGTAATACAAAGAAAAGTAGGATTAAAAAGTGAAGAACCGAGACCTGGATTTGAAGCACGGTCTTCATCAGTCTCATGAGGCGAGGTCGAGGTCTTAACCAACTAGACCATTCTACACTCTATATCTACTAGTCTGTTCATTTGCCTTTTCCTCTAATATTTTATGTTATCAAATCATTAACAACTGTTTTTGTCTTAAACCTCTCAATTGTTTACCAAATTCAGTTGTATACTATTTTTAACTATTACATTTGGTAGTTCAATCGACGAATGATTTCCAACAATGTCCATTAAGTTCTGTTGTTTTTCAATTTTGCTAGTTTAATTCCAAAACGACATAACCGATTTGTATGAAATTTTCAAAATAAATTTGTATTACTAAGCCTACAGTTACGGTCTAAATAAGAATAAAATCTAATCAGCCGAAAGGAATTTATGAAGAAACTAAAAGTTATGATAATCCCATTTCAATTTTAAATTATATTAAACTAACAGCCAATAAAATGTGTTCACCTTCGATTAACATGGTTGATTTGTTCTTTTATATTATGTTTAACCAGTGAACCAATTACATAAATAATTTTTTTTTTTTTTGAGAAACGAACCTTTCAAGTGGAGTTATTAGCCGTATGTATATATAGAACTCATCCTTGTCTTCCTTAAGCATCGTGTTAATCCAGGGTTAATCTCTATTCCGCACATAAATATTTTATACGAGAAAAATTTTGTTTCATTTGTTTGATGAAGAAATCATTAAGATTAAAGAAAACATTACTTTTTATCCGTATTTACGTAAGATGCGTATTTTGCACAGAAAAAAGCTTATATATTATGTAACATCTAATTATTATCCATTAGGAAAAATCTTCATTTGAATACAATTTTTTTTTACATTTCTTTTTTTTTTCTCTTTCAAATAAGATTAAATATCATACAAGCAATAAACTATATGAATAATTTTTTCGTTCTTGCTATTGATTTTCTATTAGAACTCAAATGTAATGAAAACAAAAGTTACTTTAGTGGAAAATTTAAAAACGAAAAAGTTTATGAAAATTATATTCACTTGATTTGTTATTTCAATATGGTAATAAAAAACATAAACAATGTCAAAATGCATGAAAGGTTTATGGTTAATATACAGGGTGTTTCATACCTTCAAGTATTTGATCCTTTTGATATTCCATATATCTTTCAGTTAGTGTCAGACTGTACTTCAAATAGCTAAAGACTAAATTTCAGTTGATTCTTTTTAGACGCATATTAAATAGCCTCAATTTTATCAAGTCTTTTTTGACACACAATTTTCACTTCAGTCTTAAAAGCTCCAGCTGTCAAAAAATGAATAAGAATTTTGTTCAAAAAAATGTTTGCTTCCTAAAATGTACGAAAAAGAACAGAAACACTTAAGAACAGGCTTTTTTTCATTTGATTATAGCATAACTTATAAGTTTTCTTTAAATTTATAAAAGATCTGATCAAATTTTGTACGTTTTATATAGACAATAAAGAAGTGATTCGGCGTTAATGTTAATGCTGCATTACTTCCAGAAAAGTTACCGCAATCAAGATGAGCTATTTACCCAAAGATTTAAATTAATTTGATAGTTCTATGTGATTGTGGATACCGATCTGGTATTGTCCTCAAATTTTCTATTATTGAATAAGCCAAACAATTATCACTTTAAGCCTTATCGCCGTGATATAAAACACCCTGTATCAAAGACTCTTATATTTGATATATAACAGAAAGTTGAAATGTACCCACACGCCCTTCCACATCATCACCTTCTCTAAAAACCAGTTACAGTTTTGTATTCGAAACGAAAACATGAGAAATTACTCGCATATGTACACAGGATAAAACCTACGTAATCCGATTTGGGGCGGACAAAGTGAATCCTTCGTTTCAAACTATATGAGTTTTTCTTCTTCTTTTTTTCGTATATTTTCACCTCCGACAACCTTTACATCAGTATATCTTCTTTTAACATAGAAATAAAAAAAATCGCTAACAAGAATAATATTACTAAAAAGAAAAAATAAATGGCAAAATGGTAAATCCAAAATAAAACCGAATAAAAAGTAATAATAATAATGAAAAAAATTGTTCTTATCCCAGTAACAGTGTAACCACATTTAAAAAAAAAAAAAAAACGAAACAAAACATATAAACAATAATGGAAGCAGGATAACAGGAGAGAGTGGGCCATTTTTGGTAGTAAAAATTCTCATACGGAACAGATGAGAAACGACAAGAAAATATTTCCGCCACTAAAGAACAATGAATACGAGAAAAACTGAAATTTTAATTAACGGAAATTGTATTTTGTTTTTGAGTGCGACCGCCATTATTTTTTGGACATTTGGGCTTCGGAACTGCTTCGCAGAGCAACAAATAGCTTCAAATAATAAACTAGAAAAAAAAATTAATTTTTTTCTATAAAGTTGCGGTTAGAGCGACCCTCATAAAAAATGGTTCTATATATCAAAAATTTTAAACAAACAAAAAGGTCCTTTTTTTCTCAAATTAAAAGAACAACATTTTCATTTTGGTTTCAAAATGTCATCAAAAATGTTCAAATGTTGGAAATATCAAGTTGTTGTTTTTCTTTTTTTTCAGTAAAATAAAAATAAAAACAAAATATGTTAGTTTGTTAGAAAATTTACAAAAATAAAAACAATTTATATGAAAAAATTTTTCGTATAATAAAAAATTTACACTTAGCTTTTTTAATGTGCAAACTGCTGTTACCCAGAAAAAAAATAATGGATTGAATTAAATAGAGCTTTTATACAACAGACCTTACTTTCAATCCCTAAAAAGTTTATATGACAGATTAGGCGAAGGATGGTTATGCGATTGTATACCTTAAGCAAGTTTCAAAGGAGAAGAACTAAAGTCCACAATGGAATCATCGTTCATTCATTTCGATAAAACTAATTCTTCCATTAATTTTTAATTGAATGGAATTTTTATTGAGATCTTCCAATAAGTACATGTTAAAAAGTTTTTCACCTATCCAAAGTGATTTGTAGAACTTAATAAATTGGATTTACATAATTCCGTGCAACACAATATTAGGAGACTATATGTATGTCGAGTTCATGCATAAGAAGACAATATCAAAAACTGTCAATGTTAACTGCTAAAAGTCAAATTTATGAAGAAAAACATATAGTTACTTAAAATCGGCCTATAGCCGATTTTTTGATGCCCTATGGTAGAAATGGGACAGAAAAACCGCCAAATTAACAATATTTCAAGGTTTTTTCTTCATAACTTTGTTTCTCCTTCTTAAAATTTTCTCTAATTTGCAGGTAACTGAGACCGTACTAGCATAAATCTAATCTGTAAATTTTATCCAAATCGGTGTATTACTTTTTAAAGTACACCAAAAAAACTTTATAGACAGACCTCTTTTCACTTAGAATTATTTCTTTCTTCACTATCCTTTGACCGATTTTGCTCAAATTTAACATGGTATCGTCTATTTACGTATTTAACCAATATAATTAATTTAAACAAAATTGATTGACAAATTTTCGAATTAAATCCGAAAAACCATATAAAAAAACCGACAAAACTTTCTGGTCACCCTGGTTTTTGCTTAATAACTTCCCTCACCCCGGTCGATTTTGCTGAAATGCAATACCAAATCCAGTTAAGGAATAAGTAACTTATATTCTAAATTTCATCAAAATCGGATAATGAGTTTTTGAGTTATCTTGTCTACGGACGGACGGACGGACATGCATAAATCGATATAACTTTTGATTGCCTACACAACCATACCCTTGAAATTTTTCTATGATGATTATTTCCATGCGTTACACACTTAGTGACAAAACTAATATACCGTATGGTAGTACCTACCATAGGGCATACAAATAGGGTACAAGTATCTATTTCCAGACACAACTTCTCTTATTAACGTAGTTTTTACACCGGCTACCTAAATAGATAAAAGATATAAATCAATTTCGAACCTCAGAATGCAGAATGATTTGTGCAGTATATAGCGCGGCTTAAGAATATCATACTCTATTATTGCAATAATTCCTACGAATCTCGAGTAAGATCTATAACTTCATACAATTTTATTTTTATTTTTTTTTTTTTTTTTAATCATTCGCTTATTTAATGAGAAATAATCCATTACCAGTTTTAAATATGCGACTTAGATGGAATTTCATAAAAATAGTTGAAAGTTTAAAAGCAAATCATAAAATATGAAACATAAAAGAAGGCTTATCCTTTGATATATGAAGCGGATCATTTTATATGCGTATACGATCAATTTTATGAGAGTTGTTCGTTCCTCTTCGCCAAATGGGTTTGGTTTTCATTGATAAATCTCTGATCTCTATAAAGTTATATATATATATGAATATATCTGTACGAACGTTAAGATTAAAATACTCGTATATTGCAAGAAGTTCATCGAAAAATAGTTCAATTGTGAAAATTATTGATGTGGATCGTGTTTACTTTATATTTATATTGGGCCCAACCAAATTCGATTTTCATATTCAAACAAATTTATATGGAACCAAATTATGTGGAAAATTTAATTGACATGTATATAAGTATTTATTTGATTAATTTAAAATCATGTTCACTGAAATTATTTCATTTTTAAAATGATTAAAACACCAAAACAATATAATATTTTCGTGCCGATTTCATTTTTTTTTTATTTGTTAAAAAATTTTATATGAAATAAAAAATAAAATGAGATTAATTAAAAATATGTTTCATTTTATATACAACATAAATTTTGCCAAATAAACATTCCACATTGTTTGATTAATTCAAAATATTTTTGTTCACTTTGAAATTAAATAAATATCGTTAAAAATTGTAATAATACATTTGAAATTATTAAAACTAACAAAATAATCGAAAAATATGCTAGTCCAATAAAATGAGACAACATTATAAATCCAGAGCTGTAGCTACAATGGAAACTTTAAAATTATGTCGTAACATAAAAGACACCCTTATAATATACCATAAGTGACGAGCTAGAAGAGCATGGAAACCGCGGTAGAAAATAGCATATCAGAGAGAGCCATCTTTTTTTTTTTTTAAAACACCAAACCTTGTGTTAAACCACAGTTATTCTTATTGTATGCTTATATCCCTACACATTATAGAATTGTCTTCCTCTCTCTCACATTAAAATTATTTTGATGCGTTATTCTTCAATAACAACACTAAACATCAAGCTGCCCATATGGCTTCGACATCTACGTACAACTAATCTATGATTAAACAGTATAATTGGTAATACCCAGGATGATTTTATAATTATTATAAATGACATATGATGGCAGAACAATTAAAATAAATCTTTATTCGATATTGTTTTTATATATAAATAAAAATTAAAATATAAACGACGTTATAGTCACATTGTTGGTTTAAAATAAAATATTAAATTCAAATTTAAAATAACTTTTGATTGCTCCAAGTTCTAAATCATGAAAACGTATAAATTTGAACTAAAACCAGATAATTGAATTCTTTGTTCTTTATCGATATTGTTTAGTTCACTTCCTTTTTAGTTTATTCATCGTACTACAATACTTACTTTCTAAAACACTATTTAAGATTCTTAAACTTGCTAAACTTTATCAATGAATGCAAATCGAAAACATTCCAAAACTTTATAATATGTTAGTTTGAGACCGGGTGGTGGTGAATATATCATCCTACCGATGCCATGTAGAACATATTCATATATAGAGTGTTCCAACGAGATTTAATCTCTGACGAAATTATTTGATATAAAAATAAATAAGATATACTCAATTCAATTATCAAAAGAATTATTTTATATGTATGTTATATACGTCACTGGTGACTTACAACTAAGACAATGTCGTCAAAATCACACCTCCCATTGCAACATCCTATATATTAAATCGGAAATTAATGCACTAAATTCCATTCGGAATTTTAAGATAATATAATTAATATACATATATATATATATGTACATATAGTTGTACAATATATATACTAAAGAAAATATCATATAAAGATATTATGGTTGATTAAATACCGACCAAAATAATTAAACGTCAAAAAAGCTCGATGAAAAGTTAATTACAATCTGTCAATTTTGTATAATAGTAAGTGAAAATTAATTTAATATTGTTTTCTGCTCACTTTAAGCTAAAAGCAATTCGTTAATTTCATATAGCATCATTATATTTTTGCAACCAAAACCAAAAAAAAATATATATATATATATTTTAGGGTGAATCAACATCATAATCATCTATATTCCATACGGTTTTCATGTTATGTTATATTATGTAGATTATGCTCCATATCATGCGCAACCCCCTGCCACCCCCCTATTCGTTTAACCATCATCATTTTCATCCCCTCTACTAGAATATCATCGGATAAAATACACGTTCATTATTTTTGTTTAAAAGAAGAACATGGCATTTACCGATCAAATCTAAACAAATAGTTTAAACGTGTTCACTTTTTTACTATATACACATTTGTATTACAGGATTATATTATTAAATTTTCTAATTCTTTACAAAACGATAATTCTACAACACAATTCACCACAATCAGAGTGCGATTGTTGTCACCAACAAGTAGAAATTCCAATAAAACTACTATAATATAGAATTGTTGTTTTTCTTATATGAAGTATCGAAAACTTTTCTAACGTAAAATACTTTTAAAATGTGAAAAATCACGTTTTTATGATTTTGAATTTTATATGAGGCACTTTTAAGTTACATTTTATGTCATGCACAAATGCACTTACGACTTACTACTTAGATACATATATGTATATACGATGTGTAAGTAGAAAGTAATAAGAATGTATACGACTTTTCAAATCATAGAAAAAATTCATTTATTGCGGAAATATGATTGGATTTATATCGTTTTGTTAATATGTTTTGAAGTAATTTTATGGAACTCCAATTAAATACGTTTGCCCTATTTCTGTTCAATTCAGTGTCCAGAAATTTCAAAATTCATGAAAATTGTTAGTTCTCAGTACTTTTGCCTAAATCTGCCTAATACTTATTGAATCCTGGATGGATATATTCATATCATGATGTTAAACCAAAGTAATAACAAATATATCATCTTATACGTAAAGTAAGTAAATAGATAAAGAAAATAATGAAACGGCTTCTCAACGGATCTAACAAGATCAATTCTTTGTTCCTTTCATTTGTGTTTAGTTTACTTAGTTGATTTGAACAAAATTATACAAATAATAAATTAAATTATATAAAGCTAATTATTTCTAATAATGGCTTAAACGACATCATTTATCTTCAATTAAAACTAACCATAGTACATAACCATAGTATTGTATTGTATATAGATTACATCCAATAAGTTTCTTGGTCACACCTGATAGCTAAATATAGCTCAATTTTTAATGTTTATATAAATGTGAACTTTTCTCAATTTTTATTAAATAATTTCCGAAAACTTTTCTACTGTCCTCAACTTGATATTTCAATTACATTCAAATGAAACGAGTTAGAAGTATATGTAACCTATACTATAGGAAAGTTATACCGCAAACATGGAACATAACATATTATGTTACATATTATGTTCTTTCAATTTGATATGAAATGGGGTGGTTTGTGGTGTGTTTTATTTTACTGCCATTCTCTAATAAAAACCTCTATATTTTCCTGGAGTCTTGTTAATATTGATTTTTCGTATATTTCTTCATCAAGCACATGATCCTAGGCGATTTTATTGTTTCCATTATTTATATTTAATTTAATATGAATTACCTTAAATGTATTCAAATTAAGAATATATTCTTCTTTAAGATAGTTACATTATTATTAGATTTATTCTGTGATATAAATTGATAACATTATTCAAACTACATTGATGCAAACTTTTTCTTAAGCTTTTTTAATAAAACAAATATTTTTTGTGTAATATACAATATGCGTGATACATGTTACTAGACACATGTTGCTGTACACTCTATTATCTTTAATTTTAAAATAAAAAAATATTTGACAAATAGAAGATTATATATGATATATCAAGATTGTGGAATTCAAGATGTCTTTCAATAATTTTTGTGACAAATTTTCACGTAGACTATTTATAAATATTTTTGCTGTATAACATATTATTGTACGAGTATCTTTCAAATATTGTATTTAGTTTACTGATTTCTGATAACCTACGACCTACAATAATGTATTTTTAATTTGTTCAAGTTGAATACAGCCTACGGACTTCAATTCAAAATTGTTATACTATAATAATATAATATATTTTAATTTATAACACATAAATCTAAATTAAGTTATTATAAAAATATTAGAAACGTTTTTTTCCGAAATCAATTTATTTGATTACCGATTTCGATCAATAAAAATAAAATCGGAACAAATAACAAGATTTGTCTCAAATAAAATGGAAAATTATTCTTTTTCAAACTGAAATTAAGTATAATACACACACCTCGTTCTCATTCACCGCTACAAAATGTTCTCGGTTTACATAATAATACGTAAACTTAACAAAATCCAAGCATAGTTTATATGGATTTATTCAAATGAGATGCCAAAATCAAAAGAATCAATTGGCCATCTTCTTTTCGTAAGGGATTCAGAATCTTGTAATTCCATTCTTCTCTTATGGCCCCGCCAAATAAAATAGACGAGAATACAAAAAAAAAACAACAGCAAATCCCAAGATAGTATATTTCGGATATATTTTGTGGTTTGTTTTTATTTTTGGTTTCTTCCCACAGAATGGGAATAAAGCTTTATGATGGTAAAAAATTGCTACCTCCAGATATTGATAGATCTTTACATTTTGAGGTCGTATAAGTTCAAAATACCTAGTTTTAGAAAATGTCCTTCTATCTACCTGTTTGTCTATCTGTCTGCTCGTCTGTCTGTCTGCCTGTTTGTCTATCTCTCTGTCTGTTTGTCCAAAAATTTAGTTAATAGAATATGTCTCGAATTCGTTTCGATTCAATTGAAGTTTGGGGAACTGCTCGATTATTATGAGGAATAATATCCCTATTATTTTGGGTATGGCTCTGACAAGAAGAGATGTCCCTATTAATTGATTTTAATGTAATTTAGAACACTCGTTCCCTAGATAATTTTGTTGACGCAGATTTAATTTAGTAAGCCTCGTAAAAAGCACATAATGTTTATTGAAAAATATTCAATTCAATTGTATAATGTATATAACTATTACTAAAAAATATTGTCCAAAAGATATAATCCTTTTTTCTAATTTAACAGAACTTTACAATGGCAACTGGACCAGATGGGAACACATTTTAAAAGGGACCAAAATAGGATATCTCAAGAAATTAATGTAGAATAATTTATATAGAAGAAAGCTTCTTCTAGTGTAAGCATTTGCAATGTATTTAATTTTTTTTTTTTTGTTATGGGAAGATAAAGAAAATCTCAGAAGAACAATTGAGAAAATTTTGAAAACTGAAATTCTATTTTATCTTACTTTAATTTTTACTGAATTGATGATTTCCTTAAGACAAATGTTATCACATTCAATTTTCGAAAAGCAACAAGCAATCTAAAATTGATTTTTTTTTTTTGTTATTCCTTTATCTTTTTCTTATCATCAAAATATTTAGTATCGCAAAAAACCACCAAACCCAATCTTGGCCTTTTTTTGCTATATAATATTCGGCACTTGCCCTTTTTCTATTCGATTCAATTACCACACAATCTAGCCGAAAAGAATAGACCACAGGATTTATACGTCCACTATATAGTATAGTAATATATGAGAAGAATGAAAAACGAAAATTCCGGTCTGGTGGTGGACTGGTATATCCAGTTAAGGGTTTGGATAATATATTTCTCGCGTAATCTTCAGGAAATAGTCGAAGTTTTTGAATGTTTTTTGTGTAAATATTTTCGTTAGACTAACTATTCATGAAATAACTGGAAAATCATTAATCATTAGACCTATTGGGGCCCCTTATTGCCAATACACAATATATGTTGTATATATACAAAAGAATTGTATAAAAATTGATTTTATAGTTAGTTAGAGTAAAGTTCTAGTTCTATTACATCATCACACTTTATTATTCTATTGGTACAGGGTGATTTTTGATTAAAGAAAGAGGAAATTCTTTTTTCTATTCAACCTGCCATAAACTCTTATAAAGGGGATGAAAATCAAGGGATGAGGTCTACTGCTGGATAGAAAAAATTAAAAAATTTTCGTTAAAACTAAATTCTCTCATATTAGTTATTCGTGTTTAAGTTCGGAATTTATAAACCAATTAGTTAAAAAGTCATATCAAATGTCGCTACTGTGCTTTGACAATACGATGTTAATCTGTAAATAAAAGTTAGTTGCGTTTATGGGTTTTAATTTTATTTGTGAAGTTTTGAAGTTTGCAAAATTCATACTTCCATAAATATTCTGCTCCAGAGAATGTTTATTTTTGACATAAACTTCTAAATCTGCGAGATTTTCTAACCAATAAAAATCTTCAACGAATGTTAAAAAAATAATCATAAGAATTTCGCAAATTTGCAAAAAAAACTCATACGAGTTGTTATATAAAATATTGCTCAGTTACAATGTCAACCTTATTGAAGGTTGAAGATTTTTGGAGTATGCGATAATTTCCAAAACACTGCGTAATTATGAGCCAAGCTTATGGATATATCCCTTTTAACCCTGTACCTGATCCTTATTTCGTATATTTTGTTATTATTGTATGCACACAAAAAATAAAGGAAGAAAAGAAATCTCACAGTAATTCTTTTTTTTTCTTGTCTAGTGAGAGAAACATTTTATGGCAAAAGTTTATGAATGGAAAAGCCTTTGAGTTTCAAACTCAATTTTTCTTCGCTAGTCTCGAATTTTTTTCCTTGCCTTTTTTCTATTATATTGCAAAAAATATAATAAAGAAGAAAATTTTCCATATATACTTACTTACTATATGTTTCTTGTTTTTGCATTTTATCAGGTTCTATAAAAATCCCAGAGTTTCTTTTAGTTATCGCTGGCTCCATGGCTTTAAGCCGTTACCATAGAACTAACAAAAGAAAAAGAAATTATATACGCACATACATATATATACCAATTTTCTTTTTTTTTGTTATATATAATAATGTACTAACTTATATAATATATAAACTTGAATTTATCTGTAATCAAACTTTCTACTTATATTTAGATCCTTAAATCGGTATAGTCTCGGCTCTTTTCGAAAAACAGTAAAGAAAAAAATCATTGAGAAAGATGGACAATTTTCTTTTCTGGTTATAAGTTTTGGGCGAAAAATGAAACTTTTCCTATCGATAAAAGTGAATGAGCGACACGAACATTAAGGGAGGTGGTGGAGGTAATGTGAGCATTTAAAGTGCTTTCGGATTTAATGATGAAAAGTATGATATCGGGTGGTTATTTGGTGGTAAATCAGCAGGTAAATAATAAAGTAGCTTCTTTTTATATTTTATATACTTACTCATATATATATACTATATAATTTTTATTTGAGAGGGGAATAGTGAAAGACTTAAATATTTCTATAATGGACAGAGAAGAAGTTCGAACGGAAAACTCGGTGACGAAATTTAACTTAACCAGTTCAAAGAATCTTTCGGATCGATTTAATGTCAATATTAAAGACAACTTAAGTACATATTATATACGATATATGAAAGAAAAACTTATTTTTGTTGAATGAAAATATACAAAATAATTATATATATATATCAAAGTTAGAATATATACCGGAGATTCTCATAAATTTGATATTAGTCCTCTGATAAGATACACTAGTAAAGCTTATTTAATTTATGTCTCACAGAGAGTTGCTGGACAATAAATGACGCTCAGGTGTATTAAAAGTTTTGTTTGTATATTTTAATTGTACCTGATTTAATGTGGTAAAGGGTATATTTTAATAATCCTTTGAATTTATGTGAAATTCAGTATTTATATAGAATTTTTTATAATATGAAGCGTTCTTAGGACTAGATTATATTAGATTATATTAGATTAGCAAAAGGGTGAAACGGTGCCGATCCTACAATCGTTTACAGTGACTTGAGAGGATCTAGTGTGAATCCCCGTTATTTAAGATTCCAAGAAATGTTATTCTAAATGAAATACAGAAATTTCCTGCAAACCTTTTTCATATCTACAAGTTGACAAATACTTAAGTATACTCTACAGATAAAGCACATCTCTTCCATTTAAAAATTTTTCTTGCACAAAAAATTAAAAATGAATAATATTTAAAAACAATTTTTTTTTCTATTATTCTATAAAAAATAATTCCATTTTTATGTAATAGAATTTTTGTTCGTTTAAAAGTTTCTGTTACACTTTTTTTTTCTTCTTTTTTTTTACTCTTGATTGTTGTCAACAAATTTAATTTAATTATTTTGAAGAAAAGTTTTCTCAAAAATTGTTAGTTTTTAAAAACAAAAAAAAAATAAAAAATAAAAATAAAAGAGTTCATTGAATGTACAAGAACAATTTGAATGGTTCGACTTGCGCGATTTTAAGTACTATTACGTTTAGAAACCTTTTTAAAATATTTGTCACGTAAATGTTACTTAAAAATGACAATAAAACCCAAAACAAAAATTTCATGTGAAGGATGAAAAGTCCTTTTTATGTAATGTCCTCTCAATAGCCCGTTTGTACCACTGCCCCCTCTCCCATCATCGGCTCTTCTCTCTCTAGAAAACGTGTAAAAGAACATAAAAATAAGTAAGAATGATTTCACAACTTTTACCACACAGAACTTATAAAATTTGGTTTTGTTGTTTTTCGTTATTGTTATGGGTTTTTCTTTTATTTTTTTTTGTTGTTACTTTCTTATACTTAAAAATAAGTAAGTAATAAAAATTCAATAACACTTTTGAACGTAAAATGAAATTCTGTATGACTAGGAGAAAATTATATATAAGAAAGTTCGACGATTTGCCATCGCAGGATATTTTGTTTTTAAAGAATTTTAATTTACAAATTTTGTTAATGTCAAACGTGAAACGTGATTACAAAGTTTTTCGTTATTTATTTAATACAAAACTATATTAGAAAATATTAAAGAAAATAACTATAGTAATATATGTTTCTTGATTATCATGAAAATCGCCTGTGGACCCAAGTTCAGACTGTCATACTGTTAACGTCTTTTATTTCGCACGAAATACTGTGACTTTTTTTTTGGATTTATTTTTAAACAGTCTGTCACTGATGATTATATACATTTTTAAAATTATAATAACGTGAAATAATTTTCACTAGATTGTTAGTGTCCACCAAACCAAATTGGTTTGTCCACCAAAGTATGAGTAATCGTATTTACTGAGAAATATTTGACAAAGTTTGAAAAATAACTGAAAAATTTTAACAAATTGAGTAAATTATTTGTACCATTTCACACGATTGTTTTTTTCACTACCGGCAAATTTATGGGGAATCCAACGAGCACAAAGATTTCATACATTTAAATGCTCATGTAATATGGTATGTATTTGTTTCATGTCAATGCCAATGGATGACTCTATCGTTCCAATACACCGTGGTTGAGTTAAGTTACTCCGAAAATCATAAAAAAGCATTGCACGATTACATTCACGATTTATATTCGTTAACTTTGAAACACTATAAAAACGAAACCAATTGACATTTCTCTGTTCTGTCAAATTGATATTAATACTAAGTTTACGATAATTACCGATCATTTGCTAAATTTCATATCTCACTTCCCTGTAATATAAAATTACAAACTTGACAGCAACACATCACCTCGCCATCTATTATAACAGAAATCAACTAATAAAATTTGCAAAATTGATCTTGAGTCACTGCTGTAATCACAGACATCTTCAAAATCATAAAAGTTACCATATTGGACATTTTCTTCATTCAATATTTTGCTTTTTATGGAAATCATAAAATATGCGCTTTCCATTTAATTCGATTCCATGAGAATGAACAAATGCAAATTTTTTTCAATATTTCAATATAAAATATGCCAAAAAAAAAGGAATTTTCATGACAACAACAACAGCAAAAAGGAAAAATGGTGAATATGTTGTTTTCGATTTTTTTTTTTTTATTTCTTTAAAAATAAAATTTTTGAAGGAAATTCAATAAATTGGGCACATTTCAAGGAATCAAAGAAATTCAAATATTTCAAATAATTTTATATCGATGAAGAAAAAAAAGGATACTCTTTTTATTAATATTATTTCTTTATATTTTTTTTCTCCATAGAGTTCCAAGCGGAGGGCGGCCAAAAAAGATGGGTGGAATTGGAATAGCATAGAAAAAGAACGTTTAGAATGAATATTTGCGGGGAATATTCACTTGTGTCGAATGTAGCAGGTGTACAAAGTATTTCAGGTATTATAGAAAATGAAATATGACATAATAGAACACAGGGCAACTTTTATGAATAAACTAGAGATAGAGAATATACAATATATAGTTCTATAAACACCATTCAGAATATTGTATATAACTTCTATTATATTGTATAAAGGCGAACGAAATATTATAGGAGATAGGTGAGATGTCCTTCTCGAATGCATTTACAAGTATACTGGAACTTTAAATATCCGATACAACCAGGATTGTGCAGGATAAAATATTTCCTATCAGAAATAAAATTCGATAGGTTTAAAATGAAATGAAAATTCTTTAAAAATAAATTATTATAACAATATCATTCAGGACTAATTATTTCGTAAAACAAGTATTACAAGCAGAGATTCGAACCGAAATTAATACTTTTCCGGTTTACGGTTTCGCTTTACAAGTTTTCTCTGTTCAAGACGTCCGAGTATGGAAAAGAGAATATCGTTTCGGTTACGATTCAGTTCTTATTTCGGTTTAAACCCGTTTTCAAGGTTCAAACGTACGTACCAAAAGTTACGATATTACGATGAAATAGAAAAAAAAAGTTATTTTTGTTTCGATTACGTTTATTGGTTTTTCAATTATTTCTGTTCGGTTATGGTTTTCTTTTAAAAATTTTAATTTTCGGCTCAGTTCCGGTTCTACTCTCTAATTATGATTTATTTTGTTTTATATTGTGAACGAAAAAAAACATATGCTTTATCAAAAATTAGCAAATTTGACATACATAGTTTTAAAAACAATGTTTAATTAACGAAATGTTTCATTGTGTGATAGTTTAAGAATTTTCTAAATATCTTCATTTTTATAAGCGATTTTTATTAAGACTTATTATATCTTCACCATCATCCTTTGCCGCATTATCAATCCTGTTTATCTTTTCATCTCTTTTACAAATTCATTGAAAATATACAAAGTTAATTGTTATAGTATTATTTCTCATTAGGATTTCATTCATTTGCAAATAGAATACGTTTCCAGAGTTTTTATTTAAAACTGGGCCCTCTTTCATTAGCATTGTGGAAAACATAATTTAGCCTCTTGTGACCGCGAACTGTACAATTTGAATATTACAATATACAAAAATATATATAGTATCATATTTTATACTGAATTCTACAGAATAGTATTCGTTTCATAATACAATATATAATAAGTATAAAAATGTCCAAAAAAAGGGGACAACCTGCTTTATAAAGTTATGCTAACGCTGGTTCATTTCGTGGTGTTCCCGATTTTGCTGTACTATATATACATATAAGGGCTGTTTTCGGTCGGGTTTACTCTCATTTTATGATAGTGGTTTTGATGTCATATGATGTGGAATTTATGGGAATAATGATGATGAAAATTAATATACGAAAAGATCATGAAATTATGAGTAGGACAATTTTTGGGTTCGTTTGGTTTAGTAAAGAACAACAAACAATAACCATTAATTTACCTAAATAATAATCTCTTATTTTAATGAATTTAATAATAAGAATTAATTTTAGGTTATTTATAAAAAAAAAAGAAGAAAAAAAAACAAATTATGTAATTATTTATAAGAAATCAATATCACAATTCTAATCCATCGATATTTTCCTTTAATTAACTTCAAAAGCATACTTTTGGAATGAATAAAACAAGACAATCATTTTATTGGATGGAATTTTTGTACCAATACATATTTGTTATTATACAGAGATGAATTAAAAATATTTTGGGGTTGTTAGAAAAAAATAGTACGTGCACATCCAAAGAATTGGCTATACGAATAAAAGAATCGATTTCATAGGACTTTAAAGAATTCCCATTTAATTATATTAGTTGACATTTTCAACTCACTTTTGAATGAAAGAATGAAAGAATGACATCTGTGGTCATATAAGGATTTCATAATCAAAACGATTAACTCCAACTAAAGTTAGAAGTAAAAAACCACACTTCTTTATCAAAAGGAATTATATTATTTTATATTTCGCCTTAAAGGAAAACGAAAATTAATACTGGGTTAAAAAAATGTTTTGTATACAAATCGTCACTAATCCTTTGGATTTTGTTTCTTTAACAAAATTTGGGAAGAGTTTCAAATTAGGAAATGTTAAAAGTTTCCTACGTATTATGAGTAAGCCTATTTTCAGTTTCACCAATGAGATTACCTTCAATCGCTCTTCATAGATCAGAGTTCGATTATATTCGAATTTTTCGAATTCACCTCTGTCAATACATATATAAAAGCTTTTTGATTATGTTATATCTTTTCTGTTTCTCTACAAAAAAATCATTCAGGACAATAATTGTTAATTTCATTCGGAAACAGACAACATTATATGAACAAAGACATGAGCAAGTTCTTTTTTGACAGTGAATTCTTTATGTTTAGAAATCGTGAGGGATTCGTATATCCACCTCATATCCCGTTCTCAGCCTCCTCCCCAAAAAAAAAAAACACATAAAAAAATACATAAACAAAACAAAAAAAGAAAACTTTTTACGGTGATAAAAAATTAAAATTTAATTTGAGGAATTACGTTACAACATATCAAAGGACTCTCCACTTCAGGTAGATATATTTTTTGTTCGTTCCGATTTATCTGCCACCCATCTTATTCAAACATATATTATTACGATACGAAATGTGTGCTTCATTCAACCTCTCTATATGTTTCGCTTATATTTCTCCCATTCCGCCCATCATTCCTGGAAAATATGTACCTTTTGGATTTTTTTATTTTTTTTATTTTATACTTTGCGCTTTTATTTTATGTTGTTGTTGTTATTATTATTGTTTTTGTTGTTATTCTTTATTTTTCCCGGCCCGAAAGCTTTTCTTCTTTTTCTTTTTTGTCAAAATGAGCAAAACTTCTCATTTTTTTGTGATATACACTAACGGTCATAAATACATATATTCACAATTCAATACAAATGCATAAATCCAAATTTAATCTGGTTATGATTTTATTACACTTCTCTGGAAGAATAAGAATAAGAAATTCAAGTTGAACAAATTTTTCGGAACATTTTAATCGATCTTCTCGACCTACAGAAGCTAGTTTCGGATTAAATTCGATTAATTGTAATCACATTTGAAAAGTTTTTCTTGCTTTGATTTATTTATATTGGCAACTTTGTACCAACATTTAAAAAAGACATTTTATTAAAAATATTTGGCCGTTGTCGGCTTTATCCCGAATTCTTTCAAGTCGAACGGTTTAAACTAATGAAGCTGTTGACGAATTTTGTAAAATATGCTAAGCAATTTTGCGTTGACGATGTAAAATCTATATATAAGTAGGCAAACACAAAAATTTACCTCCCTTTTATTCGTATTCTAACAAAAGATGTGGCTTAATATATATATCAATCGAAAGCTATTTATCAGGAGAAGTATTTAAATACAAAAAGTATGTTGATATATGGTCCTTGAGCCAGGTTGGACAGGTAAAAGTTTCCCATACATTTATATGGGAACAATAGCAAAATATATGGCACACAGTTGTGTGCTTTACAAATTTGTGTAATGAAAGAATGTAAATAACTGAAGTGTTTTAGAAGGTTTTTGATTTAGAATTGTATAGAAAACAGCTGTGTATTTTCCTGAACCAAATTCAAGAAAACAATTGAAAAAAGCATTGATGTTTGGATTTATAAATAAACAAGTGTGAGAATTAGAATATCATATTGAAATTCACAAGTTTAACTTTTAATTATTGCAATCGATATTTTAGTTTTCATTTTATTAGGTCGAATTTCGACCGGTACTAATAAAATAGAGATAGTCCAACGTATGCGTGAAACATTTCATATATCAAATTCATCCCTCAATAATTTCAATTCCTCTTCACGAAAATAAAGACGGATGGACAAATAATTATGAACGATAGTGTACATATATGATCCTTTTTATGCTTGCTTTTTCCACCCCCTAAAAAATAACAACAAAATGAATATATGTAAGCTTGGAAAATGACGGCGAAAAAAATGTATATCTACAAAACGGTTGAAAGGTATAAAAGCATATACATATTTTTATGTTTTTTTTTTTTTTTGATAAGAGAAAAGTAAAGCTGGTCTACAGATGAGACTTTTTTCTTGTACATATATATAAATATAAATATTTCTTCAAAAAAATGAGAAAATTAAAACGGAATAAAATGGGGATTCCTTATAGAATGGGACTTTTTTCGGGTCCGTATACTTTTTAAGCATCTTTTTCGTATATTACCGACAACTCTATGTAGGTATTACATAAAACAGACAAAACAGCGATATGATGAAGCCCAAATGTAAATACAATTTCTATAAGGACACCAGTGTTTTCCTTTGTCGTCGCGCTTACAAAATTTAGTTTAGTATTATAACAACAACAAAAACAGAAAAAATATTTCTTCAGGCCGAATTTAAATAAATTCATTAAAAAATATTTTTCCATTAAATTTTATAGAAAAATCTACTTCTGACAAATATGGGATAATTCGACAAGTAAAATGAAATTTCCATTTGAAATATAAATTTCTTATTTAATTTTTTTTTTGTACATTTGTAGGAAAATTATTTTTCTTTTTTTTTCAAAAATCTTTTTTATAAATTCAGAAATTCTCAAAAGTTAAGATCAAATAGGTATCAGAAAATAATATGATTTGCCAAAGATATAAATGAGTGTAAAATTGTATATATTGTATATATGTAAAATTCTAAAAATCTTTTATTGTGGCAAGCTTAAAGACATTCTTATTAGATCTAATATAATTTACTTATCTTCAATTATAGCTTTTCTGAAAAAATTAACATCTTGTCTTTATTTATATTATTGGTATTTTCATCAGAATCTTTCAGAAATCTACCAGAAAATCGAATTAAAATCAGGAAAACCCACCTATTTCGGAAAGGATATGAGTATCTGAAAAAGTTGGATGCAGACAAAGCTGTTGAAAGAGAGTGCAAAATACATGAGTGCTGGGCTAAAAATTTAAGAAAAGTCCCGAGGACCAACAAAACCAAATCGACAGATGAATAAGTCTTCTAACCAATCAAAAATAAATAACCTAATTCCTCATCAAATATCACACTTAGCTAAACATTTAAATCAATCCTAGATAATCGATTTTTTTTAGTACACATTATTTTTTCTAACAAAATTAAAGATTATTTTCCAATGATTAAATTCGTAATCCACAAAAATTCAAAATCATTCTTTTAATATTATTTTTACAAGGTGGTTTCACGTACACACCATCCAAAAATGTTCAATTCATCAACTTTCAACATTTCTGTTTTGAGAAAACCTTTATTTCCGTGTCTCTACATACTAAAATACAATAGTAATCGAATAAAAAGTATTCACCAAGAATTTCTAGTTCCACACCTAAAAGACAAAAAATAAGACAGGTAAATTTTAAAAGTTTATCTAAAGAGAAAGAGTACCAAGAAAAACAAAACGTTATTTCTAAAAGTTTTCCTATAATATACCATTTTCTAGGATTCATACGTATGTAAAGTTGTTCTGCACTTCTAGCGTTACTCTGAAATGGTTACAAATGACTATTTTGGTTTTTGACGGAAACAGCGGTTTCATACCGATAATTCAAAGTTTATTTTCTTCTTAATGAATTCAAAAGACGAATGATCGAATTCGACAAGAAAGTATAAATTTTATTGAAAATATGTGAATTTGAATACAAAATTATGTTTTGTAATTCTAACTTTCTGTCGCCAAATGTTTGAAAAATATGTATATATAAGGTCTGTTTTATTTGCCATACCCTACACCGGATCAGGGTAAGTAGCAAATAAAACGAGCAGGAGTAGGAAAAAGCCTTAATTCAAAAGTTTGTAGCGCTGCTTAGCAACCATATTGTAATTAAATGGGAAATTTTTAGTTAATACACTTTTTATGGTAGAAAACTGAACTAATTTCGGTGTGAGAGCTACCCCTGGTCTGAAAGTGGTGTAGGATTTGCACTTTTGTTGTTTTTGTTTCCAATGTAAAAATTTGCTCTACCCCAGAGCAAGTGGCAAATCAAACAGACCTATAGTAGTAAATATATTCATCAAGAAGTTATAAATTGCCTATTTTCAGGCACGAATTAGATCAAGGACATTATGATGTGTTATGATCCCAAATAGCGCGTGGACTCTAATTCAAAATGTATGTATTGTTTATGTCTATCGGAGCTTACCGAACTACTCAGTATGATCATAATTATATCTTAAATTTTGTCACTATTTTGTTTTACAAACGCTGGACATGAAACGTTATACTAAAATTTAATACAAAACGATGGACATTGCATCTTTAATGTCGAATAGACTTTCATTCTGTTTCTTTAAATGAAAACAAAAAAAATTTAAAGAAAAACAAAAGATTTAATTAAATTTTAAAACTTAGACATTTTTGCATCCTTTTTAGTATACTTATCCGAAATAATTATGAAAGGGTCAAAAATTAAGAAGGAACTCCGTTAAAAATAAAACAAAACAATATCCTTATAAATAAGAACTCCGAACTCGCCTAAATAAATAACGTAACATTGCGGAAGTACCAAGAAAAAAGAAATTTTCCATTTAAAACAAAATAATTACAATTAAATTATTATATATATCCAAAAAAAAAAAAAAAATTATAGAATGAAAAATGTAGAAAAAATAGCAGAGATTTTCACTTAAATATAGAAACAACAATACATCGAAATGAAAATTCAATGTTCGAACATTATAGAAATTCATAGAAAAAAAGAAAATACTCGAAAGTCATGTTCAATGTTCTGCATTTCAATAAATTTTCCATGAAATAATTTTCTTTTTCTTTTTTTATTGTGTTCGTTTTAGAATATAATGGAAGCTTTTTCTTTTCTGGTTCAAGTTTACATGAAAAGTGTTTCACGGGACATTAGTTCCCTGAAGCCCGTAGACGACTTTTCATTAGAAAACTCCAACATCAATGATGCGCAGAATATAACGAAAGAACGAATTTCTATCATCAAGTATAATATAGGAATGGTGCAATACGGTAAAGCACTAAACTATTGGTACTTACCATACTTAGTCTCTAGTTTAAACTCCAGACAGTCTTCGATGATTTTACTTTTTATCTTTATCTACAATACTATCGTGGAAATATCATATTATCACATAAAAAATAAACAGAGAATTCTCTGTATATAAATTTTTGGCACCACTTCAAGGCTGCAAAGAAATCTATCTCGTCATTAGTGTTTGTCAAAAAGACACATTCATTTTGATATCATACAGAGTCAAATACTTATAACGAGATGTTGGTCACTCTCTAGTGTATGGTAAGCTTTTCGGTATTATCTAGTCACCTTTTTATGGCGTATGTATATAGATCTTAACGGAGCCTGTACGACCATATATAATCGGATAAGCGTGCCTATGAACATAATAAAATTACAATACTAAAATTATGAGACAATCATTTTGGTATTTTACCCTATTTAACAATAGTAATTTTATATACCATCAACATTTTACGACAGTGTTTTAGTTTTTGGGCATTTTGGGTCAATGGCAATTGATTGCTATTAAATAAAATGAAATTGATTCTTATATATTCTTAGTTTTTTCCATTAATTCTCCATTATTAGAGGTGAGCGATAGAGCATAAGTAAATGTAAATAGAATCATGATAACGATTAACATAGTTCCTTAGTCACTTAGTCATTAAAAAGCACTTTTAACGGATATTATATCTGGAATTGATGCAATTAAGTTTATTATGACTTTTAGATTTTTCTTATCAAATTTATGGAAGAATTGAAATTTTCATTTTGATTTTTATTATATTAGTAATTTTGCGATATCTTCTAAATATAAATTGAATTAATTATTAAACTCAATTTACCTGCCAGTTGCAGATTAAATCCAATGAATAAATAAATTCAATTAAATATGATTTTTTTAATAAAATAATTCAACTATCAATTTAAAGTACCAATCAGCAACTGACATAGGATAAAGATGTACCTATATAATCTCAAAATTTCTTAATTACTCAAACAAATAATCAAACGAAAAGAAGACTAAGTACTAATTTCTTATGAAACTGACTTTCTAAATTAAATGTCTGATTCTCGGTTTTATTTAAAAATCTGTAAATGGGATGACGAAAACACTTCAAGAGCTGTCTAGGATAAAAAAAAGAATTACGTGAAAAACTGTCAACTATTTTACATACTAAAATAAAAAACATATACTATAAGTTAAAATGAAACAAAACATAGAATTTTAAAATAAGGCATAAAACATATAGTAAGTTAAAATCGGCCTATAGCTGATTTTATTAATACCCTATGGTAGAAATGGGGCAGAAAAACTGTCAAAACTAAAATTATTTCAAGGTTTTTTTCTATAACTTTGTTCCTTCTTATGAAAATTTCTTCCAATTTGCAGATAACCTAGACCCTGCTAGCATAAGTCCAATCTGTAAGTCTTGTTCGGTGAATTAGTTTTTAAATTAGATCAAAAAAACATTGTAAAGAGGGTTATGTTCTCCTAAGATTAATTCTTCCTCTTTTATCGTTGGAGCGATTTGATTGAAATTTAACATGATATCGTCTATTTTTATGGAATTAATTTAAACAAAATTAATTCTGCTCAAATGCAATACCAAACCAAGTTAAGGAATAAGCAACTCACATTGTAAATTTCATTAAAATCCGATAACGCATTTTTGAGTTATCTTGTATACGGACGGACGGACGAACGGACGGACATGCATAAATCGATATAACTTTTGATTCCTGACACAACCATACCATTAAAACCTTTCTACGACCATTATTTCGATGTGTTACAAATGGAGTGACAAAACTAATATACCCTCTGGTAGTACCTACCATAGGGCATAAAAAAACTAACATAAAGGTTCAATTAGTACAGTTATAGAAGATTTTTATTATATAATAGTATAATTTGGCTCCATCAAAACGGATGAAAGGTTGCCCATCTATCGCGGTCAGGTACTAAAATTATAAATTATATTTTATAGAAAGAAAATGTCTTAGTTTCGATCCTAAAAGGAATTATCTGATCGTTATCTGAATTTAAAATATTGGTTCAAATAATTTTAACAATTCTAAATTATTATAAAAATAGCGAACATCAGCTACCCTGAGGCTGAGCCCGTAGTATTATTTTGTAATACTTATTTCTCTTATTGGATTTACGATAAACAAGACAGGAAAAATATGAATTCTAAAAAGTTAATTAATTTAAAACGTTTCTTTTATTTTTTTTTGTTTGAAATCTGTAAAATAAATTTTCATAAAAGTGCATATTTATTACCTTTCTCGAACGTCTTCTACCACACCAACCCACAATCACAGAGCCAAGAATTATCAACTCATAAAATTCAAATCTCAATCCAGTATTATGGAAAACAGTTCATCTATATCCCTTTTATATATACGTAAAACTGGGTTACTCGCGTGAAAAGGATGAGGCAACAATAAATATAGAAAACAAACGTTTGATGCGAATATTTGGAACTTTTTAATTTCAGGATTTTCTCTCTAATATATGTAAAGCATATTACACACATGAAATTATTCAAAATGTTATTACGAAACTGGGATTTTTGATGACAAAGAACAGGAATAACACAAATATATAGAACACCGCATCCGCGATGAGAAAAGTTAAACAAAAAGAAATGAGGTGCAGAACTAAATAAATTTTCAATTCTCCAATAAACGTAAAATACCATGAATGAATTGAATCTCACATCTAATATATATACATATATATATATACGTTTATATGAATGCCTCATTCAAATCCCTATTTTATTCCCGGTTGAAAATTCCAACTTTTTGAGAGAAAATTTGAAAACTCCTTTTACGGCGGGTATGGTAAAAGAAAAAAAAAACCGGGAAAATTGTTCATGGAACGAGAAGAGAATATATTTAATAATTAGTGAAGCAATTATTTTGGGACAACGATATGCTTTTATGTTTCATACCCTTGTATATATGTATAGAGCGAGTGTTGGATGCATATACCAACAATATTATTGTATATAGAAACTTTTAATTGTAAATTATTCAATCACAATTAGACGGTTGCCACATTTTGTATATTTTAGATGAATCTATGTATATACATATAGTGTTCACTATTAATATTAGTATAACCTTAATTTTATCCATCATATGAATAATAATATGTGATACATACAAGAGTGTATATATGGGAATTTTGATTGTTTTCCACCGCAGAGCAGTATATCAAATCTACAATATCGCGAATATCCGGTGAACTTAAGAACATTTCACTATATTCAAGTTTATTATAGTTATTCCATCGCTTAATTCAGTTAACGAAAGTTACATTATAGTTAATTTCAAACTAAACTTCTTGTGTACTCATATAAGTATATATATGTATATTCACATCCATACATGGTGTATAGTGAAAATTACTTTCCAATTTTCCATCTTTCCTGTATCAATAAAGGTGGTTTTGACTTAAGTGCCATACACAATTCAATTTTAAATATGAAATTTTCAAAGTTTTCTTTCATTTACATACATAATTTATTGGTATACAGAGTGTGACACAATAAATAAAAGAATATTGCAATTTTTAGAGCGATAACCTATATATTAGCTCTCAAGAAATTTTCACAATTAAAGAATTTCATACTAATAGAATACTATACCAAATAGCAAGGAATTGTAAAGTATCCCAACTTCCTATCTCTGCCGTGTTAATTTTTGTTTCGATTTCCATACATTCGTAATGCATGAAAATGTATAGCCATTCATAAATAGATGTGTATATTGATATTTAAATATAGTATAAGCGCAAACTAACCAAGTTAGCCGTGATTCCAAATTGTATAAGAGTGATGACGTAGTTTTCAAGTGTTTTTCTTATTGTAATTTTACTATTTTCCTCTAATTGGTAAATTTCTTTATTCTCCAACTTTGAGGACTTCATATTTACTTATTTCTTGGATATACCTCCGTGCAAGAGTTTTATGTTGCATATGTGTCAGACTCAAACTGGCAAAAGTGGAAAAGATGGACCAAAAGCAAAAAAAACTGTTAAATAACACCAGTTAGTAAAGTAAGAACGAGACGATCAGATGCGCTATATCAATAAGATGAAAGAAGTATCCCAATAAAAAAAGAATCCTTATCTATTCAATTAATTTAAGTGACACCCTGTATAAAAGAAGCATACGTTTTAACTAATAAATAAATTTATTATTAATTTTTCGCTGTAAACTTTGAAGATATTTTTTCGAACATAATTAAATAAATTTCTTAATATGAAAATTTCCTGCTTTTCAAACTCGTTTAGCACTATACGAGTATACTGCGGAAATTATGACAGGAAGCTTATTTATAAAGGAGAACTTTTAATCATGTTAGATCAAAATAAAAAGAAAACTATTGTAGACCTTCCTGATGATCTTGATAGCATTTTTCCATAAAATTTAGAGTAAGAATTTGTTGAATCGTTCCAAGGCATATTGTCTATAGTATATCACCAACATTTCGCTACTTTCGAGCTTTTATGGCACACATATCTAAGATCTAATTCCAATTCATATGTAAAAGATCTTAAGGCTAGCATTCTTTATCATTCGTTTGTTATTTAATTACGTAAAATGGGTTTAAATTCGTTTTGTTGTCAGAAATTGATTAACAAGTTAATGAGAAAAGACAGGGATTTGAATATTTTGAGATAATACACCTCTGCAAACATTTTATTGATATAGAAAAAATCTTCAGGCAATAAATCGTCCCGATGTGATCTGAACCAATGAAAACTTAGTATACAAATTTTGGAAATGGTATAATGGCTTGTTCAGATGTCCAGCAGTTTACCACAAAATTCAATATTTCATGTTATTATATTGTATAAGATACCAGTACTATAATTAAAAAAAAACCCACATATACACATATTTCGAATTTGAATTGTTACTAAAATTATCTATATTTATCTAATCGTTTCTAAGAGGAATGGGAAAATGGCTTAATACCTAAATTCAAATTGATATTTAATAATAATCTATCTTTAAAATGATTTAATACAAGTATTTAGTTGTGCAAATTTGCGAAGAATAGATGAATATTTAATTTTAGTATTTGGATAAACTACAGTTTAAGTAAATTAGTGGGTTTCGTAAAGGAGATTATGCATATACTTGTATACAGTCTATTCATAAGAAGAGTGTGCATGAAAAAACAACATGAATGCAAAAATGTATCAGTACCAGTGCAGTCGATCTTTGCAAAAGTTCAAAATTCAAATTGTCCACAAAAAATAGTTGTCATTATTAAAAAAATCTCGATTCTCTATTACGATTGAAAAACAATACAAAATACTATAGATTCAAACCAAATGAGCAGAAATACATATATCGCATTCATTATTGGGTTGGCTTCAATTATACATAGAAAAAACATGTAAATTAAAAGCTCCAAAGTCTATGTGCCGCGAATCTTCTGAACTATAGGGTAGTTTAAATCTAAAGATAGTAGTTGAGAATTCTTCCTATTTAGATTTTCTATGATCTCAGTTTTATTAAAATGAAAATTCCCAATTGCACCACTTTAGATCACACGCCACAGTTCGAAAGCTTTTTTTCATTATTGAAAAAAAAGAAAATCTTATAATATGTACCTCACATATTTTCATGCAATTAAGTTTATGAATAATTAAAAAGAATTTTTCAAAATCAATTTTAATAAAATCTTCATGTTCTTTTATTTCTTTTGAAACCTTTTTTCCCCCTTCATTTCACATTCCATAAACAATTTTCTATATATAAACGTCTATCATGGTAACAAGACCACAAAATAGATAACAAATCATAAAATATGGAATCAAACCCCTTTGGTATTATTTTTTAATTCAGGGATCCGCCTCTCTATATCTCTCTTCGAAATGTTTGCAACAAGTTTTATTGTTAATGCTCTGGAAACAGAGTATTCCATTCTTCTCGAGATATGAAGATCACAAAACCAATCTGCTAACCTTCTTGCTTTAACATCCCCATAATCATAGTATGTATACTATCCCTGTAGGAAATGGAATCCTTCCAGAACCAGATATATATACCATTACTGGTAAGCGTAATTAATTACATTTATAGGATTCTAAGCCAATGTTATTTTTTCAACGCGATTGTCATCGGAAAGAATTTGTATCAGATCGTCTTTTCATTACCAAAAATTAATTATAGAACAAATACTTTGGATTAGTAAAATCGAAACAAGATACAGAACTGGATACAGATTTCAATATACCTAAAAATTAACCAACGATTCACGAGATGTATTTTCTTAATGACAATTTTAGTTTTCTTCAAAAGTTAAAATACATAATTATTACCTATTTACTCCAAGTCCAGTCTTATACTGAAATAATAATAGAAATAAAACTGAACATGTTCATTTTATTGGCTTTACTTTTCTGCAAAACTTGTTAACTATACAGAAAAGTAAAACATTATATAGTTAGCTCAAACTGTAATTACACTGAAATTTCCTACAGGGATATAGTAACCAGAAAGAACCAAAAAATTGTCATCTCGTTCCAGTTTTTCTTTTTCACAACACACGAAACCACTCCAATTTTTCCACCATTATCGTTGTTGTTGTCGTCACTATGAAAATGAAAGGAAATTACATGGAATTTCGTCGCATTTTTTTCTTTTTACAGCTCATGTAAAATGTACTTACACGCTTTTATTCGGTTGCTTTTAAATTTACAATTGGAAAATAAAGAACGAATAAATAAATGGGATTTTCCTCATTTTCATTTTTTTTCGAAAAGGAAAGGAAATTTTATATAAAACTATTTTTACATGAAAATATCATAAATATGTTATTTCAATTGAGTTGATTCCAATAAAAAAAAATCCATTTACAAAATGATAATAAAGAACAAAAAAAAAAAACAGGAAGACAGATTGTCATATTTGAATTTAGTAGAAATATAGAGTAATATTCCATTTCGACTTCATCAAACTATATAAAAGAATACTATAGATCAATATTCTGCCCACGAAAATATCTCTTTATAGAATTTCCCTATTCAAGGAGGAGGAAGGACCTCCATTCCATTACCCCATCATCTTCTATGTTTGTCTCTTTTATTTACATTAACTTGCATTGCATTCATATAGTAGTTCAGGTAGTAATAAATATAAAAAGAGAAGAATAAAGTTAACGACCTAATCCTGATATACCAAAAAAAAAAGTGCTGTACATAGTTGTAGTAAATACTTTTATAAATTTATATGTGTGTGTGTTTGTAAAATGAATCTCTACTGAACCCGTTGCTTCCATGATATCTATCCCATTGAAAATTAACCCCACTAACAAAGTACACATGTGTCAGAATAAAGAATAAAATAAAAATATAATAATAATAAAAAAAGAATTTCTTTTTTTTTTCATTTCAAATGGCAACCCGTTTACAGGAGTCTCAGGCAGGTATAGTAGATATATGTATTCATTTCATACAAGCAGTGGTGTGCAATCTAAAGTGCATCAAGATATTTTGAATTACATATTTTTAGGCGCGCAAGAAAATGGGACAGACGTTCAGACTAAGGAAATTATTATTGTTCGGTTAGATAGAAAACTAGCCATAGACATTTCCTCTGCAATTTTAAAATGGGTGATAAATGAAAAGAAAAATCATTTTAAAAGAAATAATACGCCACTGCGTATAGGTGTAAATGGAATTTGTATTTCGGAAGCTGAATTACAACATAGACGACTATTACTGTGTTCATCATGAAAATGGTGAATACTCTCCGAAAATAAAAAGGGGATATAAAATATGAACAGTTAGAAATTTTACTTATACACATCAACAACCTTTAAAACTTTCTCCATTTCTCCTTTTCGAATTAAAACTATATGATGATGTATGAATTTTGATAGACATACATATGTGTTTGTCGGATTGACTGATACTATATGTACATTCATGTAAAAATTTTATATCCGAAATATAGAACTTAAAGAGTTGCCCCTTCTTGTTGAAGATAAATGTTGATTTTAAGTTTATATTAAAATGATTTCATTAATTATTATATATCACATTTTCATAAGAGTAACCCAATCCAGACTCTTATGTCCGAACTCAGAATATAAATCTACTATAAAACCAGATCAACTATTAGTAACTGAAATTCGAGACTTTGTAGTTATTATTATTATAAAATCTATTCCAAACCATTTTAAGGATCACGGAATCTGTGTCCATTAGAGTTTTTTTTTCAAATAATTTCAATCAATTTCCATCCAACACATACACCAATATGCATATTTTAGTATATACTAAAAACACAGACTTCTAGTGTACCACATTATCAGTGTAAATTAACTTCAAAGTAATTAACGCGCAACATATTTTTATAGACATGAAATTCATAGTCCAGTTAATATACTCGTACTAGAATTTTCAATCGAAGTTTTATATAGTATAATTGGTCGAAAGGTTTTCACAAATCCACACGTCTTTTAATCATTTATCAAAATGACAAAATTTATTTAGAAATAAATTTCGAAAATATTTTCTTTAAAATGAATTTTTTAATTGGAAAACTAATTATTTTTCCCAATTCAATGAATTAACGTAAAAGTTTCTAGAATTTTGAAATTTTCAAGGGAATACGAGTACTATGAGAGGATAAAGATTTTTATGAAATTTGTTTTCAAATATTTCAAAATGCATTTATAGATTTTCAAGATTAATGAGTTTCATTAGTTTTGTAGAAAATCAAAGTATTATTAATATTATCGTATTCTATGGGATTCTACAAGGAATACATATGCATTTCGGAATAAGTTTCAAATATAATATAATATTAATCGATTTGCATTTAGTGGCTCTTTCTCTTTGGCAACTCTTACGATTTTGTGTCCAATACATCTTGGAACTACACAAGGCTTTTATTAATTATGTCCTTTGGATATCTAGACACAATAATATGTTGTCCTTTTCTGTGTTACAATCTGTAATATCCATTTTTATTTCAGGAAATCGCATTAGATATGAGTATAGTAGAATCAAAAGCGATACATTACCATAATGTCGCATTTTCCGAAAATTTTAATTAAATTTTGGAAAAGACACCGTTTAATGCAGTTTGCTTATAAATGCTGATTTTCGATGTAATTTTTAATTTAAAAAGTATTTTGAAAATTTGAAATTTTATTCCGTTATCAGAAATTCTGAACCCATCAAATGTTGAAGACTACTCTTACAAATTTTCGTTCAAATCTACAAATAAATGTGGTCATAATTTTCGATACTGAGACACTGAGACTTTTTAAAACGGTTAAGACTGTGGATACATTTTTTTACTGGTGACACATAATAATATATTTTTACAGTGCAAAAGTTAATAATAATCTATTCTAAAGTCAATTGATAGAATTTTAATGTGGAAAAGACTCACTTTGAAAGCAATTTTTATCTTTTTGAAGAAGATTTTGGAGACAATAAAGAGATTCAAATAATCGCTAGATAATGAAATAGAATTTAGGGACCTTATCAAAACATTGTCTTTAATTAAATTTTTCAAAAAGTAGAAATATACCGCTTTTGATTCTAATATAGTACTCATATCCTTTTTCCTTATTTTCTTCATAGTTTCAACTTTATTAACTCCGATAATATTTACATTAAGTCTGAGGAAAAACAAATTAGAGAACTATGCAATAGAAAATCAAATGTTTATTATTGACTGGCATATTTTGATTTAATAATTTCAAAGAAAAACATAAAGTAATGTAAAATCGCCCTATAGCCGATTTTTTGATGCCCTATGGTAGAAATGGGAGAGAAAAATTGTGAAAACTAACAATATATCGAGGTTTTCCTTCATAACTTTGTTTGCCCTTTTCAAAATTTTCTCTAATTTGTAAGTAACTCAGACCCTAGTAGCATAAGTCTAATTTGCAAATTTCTTTCAAATCAGTGCATTAGTTCTGAAAATACATCAAAAAAACTTTCTGAACAGGGTTATTTCCTCCTACGACTACTTCTTTCTCCACTATCCTGAGACCGATATCACTGAAATTTACAATGGTATGGTCTATTAATGTAGTCAACCAATATAATTAATTTAAACAAAATTGCTTTACAAATTTTCCAATTAAATACGAAAAACTATATAAAAAAACGACAAAACTTTATGGCCGCACCGGTTTTTCCTTAATAACTTCGCTGCCCCTCAGTCAATTTTGCTGAAATGCAATACCAAAACTACTATAGCAATAACCAAGTAGCATTCTAAATTTCATCAAAATTGCATAACGCGTTTTTGAGTTATTTTGTCAACGGACGGACGGTAATACCAAACATGGAGCATTAATATAGGGAATTTTTTTCAGAATTTTGGCTCATTTTCAAAACCCAATTACCCCAATTTGTTCTGCCAGAATTTCACAATTTTTTTTCTAAGTATTCTATAAGATGTCACCTTTTCAGCGCGCTATAACATAACTTGATAGGATTAGAACTACTAAAGTTATACGATTCTAAAGCCAACTATTGGAAAAAAAACGCCACGAACTTTCTGCTTAATTGAATATTTTAAGGTTTTTCTCTCCATAACTTCGTTTCTTCATTCTCAAATTGGCCCAAATTCACAGGTAGGCTGGCGTCTAATAGTATAAACACGTTTCGTAAATTTGATTCAAATCCGTATATAACTTTTTAAAATACATTGGAAAAACTTTATGAATAGGCTTATTTTAGGCTACAACTATTTCTTTCTTCACTATCCTTAGACCGATTTGACTGAAAATTAACTCGGTATCGTCTATTTATGCAGTTAACCTACATAATTAATTTGAACAAAATCGGGTCACAAATTTTCCAATTACATCCGAAAAACCATAACGAAAAAAACGACAAAACTTTCTGGTCACCCTGGTTTTTCCTTTATAACTTTGCCCCCCGTGGATCGATTTGGCTCAAATGCAATACCAAACCAAGTTAAGGAATAAGCAACTCAAATTATAAATTTCATCAAAATCGGATAACGCGTTTTTGAGTTATCTTGTCTACGGACGGACGGACGGACGGACGGACGGACGGACATGCATAAATCGATATAACTTTTGATTCCCTACACAACCATACCTTTGAAATTTTTCTCCGATTATTATTTCTATGTGTTACACACTTAGTGACAAAACTAATATACCCTCTGGTAGTACCTACCATAGGGCATAATAAATACCAAATGTATAAATAATGTCATATTTCAATAATATATTTCAATAAAATTTAAATTAAATATAATATTATATATGAAATTTATTGATTTTATTAATGTCAGTACAAAATGTTAAAATTAATTTACCCCAAAAAGCGAATATTCAATTTAATTTCACTCATTCTCCTACGCTTACAGTTCGATGAATATGTTGCAGAATAATTTGACATGACATAAGTTGGAATTTTTCATATTAAATAGAAGCACACATCCTATTATAGTAAGTTTTATTTATGAACTTCAATATTATGTTTTATTCACGAGGTTATAATTATTATGTTTGTCGATTTTAATTAATTTGTTCCGATCTTCTACCACCGGATATAGTTTAATTTGAATAAATACTGTTATGAATGTTATATCCTGTGGTAGAGAGTGTACTAGAAAAATCCCAGACTGTTGCGTTAGGAAATCATATTATAGAGGTAGTATACAAATTATATGTATATAATATCTGAGTGTCGGTCTGTAATCATCAAAAGATATCTTAAAACGTGTCTAAAAAATATGCTGTTGATCAAAATCACGAGATCTTTATAATGAAAAGACACTATTGATGTATATTTAGTATTTAAAGTGTTAAGAACAAAATTCACGAATAAGTTCCAAAATATTACAAACCAAAAATTAAATGCATTTAGGACACAATATTCGTAGCACGTAGATTTTAGAGCTTTTATTTTGTCTGTTTTTTCTATAATGGAAAGCAAATAATCCGTGTGATATTTTGCTGCTTATTTGGTTTCATCCGTAATAGAGAATCGAAATTTTGTTATTAATGAGAGCTGTGACAATTTGAATTTTCAATTGTTTTGAAAATATTTTCCGCCAACCCTGGAAATATCTCGAAAAGAGAAAAGTTTGGAATAAAGCGTTTAAAAGAAAGTTTGCAGTGTATAAAAGGCGACAGGAGATGATAATATTCTTTTTACCTCCACTTTTCAAGATACCTGATCTTCCGTAAATAACCGTAAATGCACGTAGAATAGCAAAAAATTTATTTTAAATCGATTTTGAGTTTCTATATGTTTATTACAAAAAATTTATACAAATTAGCAACATTTGATTTTTCAATTATTTTTCGTTTTATTATAAATATCATTAATTAAATCAACATGAATCATAATACCTTTACTCAATAGATATTGAAAATTCATTGTTATATTATAAGCAATATCTAATTTTGAAAGTTTTATTAATTCTTCCCATTGTTCGATTGTCCAAATCGGATCATTTATAGTTACGATAATATCAAGACATGTCTGGAAAAATTCGATTTTCTTTAAAAATATATGTCCAACATTTTGTAATTCTTTATTTTCAACGAATATATCAATTGTTTTTTGTAAATTTTTCATAATTCCATCAATTGTTACTTGAATTTCATTCGAAATGATATTCACCAATTGATTACCAAATGTTAATTCTTCTAATTTCAAAAATTCACTACATGCCAACCAAAATGTTTCATACGGTTGAAAACTTTCAATAATACTACCTAATTGTTCGAAACTTAATTCACCCAATTCAAATAGTTTTTGTCGTTTTATTAATAATTCACTGAAATTTTTGATTTCCGTTACTAATTTTTTAATATTACGAACATTAACTGAGATTTCTTGAATCTTATTTATATCATATAATTTTGATAATTTCATAATTTCATCATTTAAACTTTCTAAACGTTCATCGAAACCTTTTATATCGTAATCATGGATTTTTTGGAAACTCTTAATATCATCATCTTGTAATTCTAATGTTATCGGAATTTGTTCCAGAATACGTTTTGGCCAATTTATTAATTCATATTTATGGGCAAACTCAAGATCGGCTATCGAATATTGAAAATACTCTAAGATATCATAATCTTTTATTAATATTTTAATATCATTATTTACTAGTTCATTCATAATATCCGGTAAATTTTCAATATAATCACGAATTTCATAAAGTTGTTCAATTGAACTAGATTTATTTGTTAATTTTTTCATTGTTTTATCTAATTCTTCATTTAAAAGTTCAGTTTTTTTACTTGTTTCTTTTACGAACATATCTAATAAAGCCTTTTTAATATCATTACATTTATTAATTAAAATATCTTTCGTTGAATCAATTTTTATAAAAAATGGTCCGTATATTATCGATTCTGGTAAACTTTCTTCAATATAATCATGTAATTTTATATCATTGATTATTTTTGTTTTAAATTCATTTGGTGTTGGTTCTTTACTAAAAAATTCAATAACATATTCTTTAGTATTAATTAAATATAATTCCATAAATTCATTATATTTTAAAATGTAATTTTTTAATGGATTTATTATAGTTTTATAATTATCTTCTAAAATTCTTCTTTCTTCATTTATAAAATCATTCAAATATGATATTATTGTTAAAAAAATTTCATTTGGAAATTTCAAATTCTTTATTATATATTCATCAATATGATTTATTTTAGATATTTGATATAACATATCAAAAATACTTAATAAATCTTTTGGAAAATCATCTAAATCTGTTGAATAAAATGGACCAGTTGCAGATAGTTCAATTGTTAATAGAAATAATGGTTTTTTATCATTATGTAATATCCATCTGAAATTATCAAAATATAATTCGATATTATTGTAATGTTCTAATATAATACGACATGGTTCACATAAAAATTTACAAAATTCTAAACAAGAATTTGTTATGAAAATATTTAATGAATCTTCAATACGATATTTAATTTGTTGTATGAATTTATATAATCTCGAAACTAAATATTGTTCGTAATCATCAACGGTTAAATCGAATTTTGAATTTCTTAAACATATTGAAATTTGTTCACCAATTTGTTCAATCCAAAAATTTTTTATAAATTTTATAGTTGCATTTGTATAATATTCGAAAATTGATATATGTTCATCTAAATTCATTAATTTACCAATTGTTAATGTATAAAGTGACATCGTTTCAATTTCTTGACATTTTATATTTAATTTTAATATTGCTAGTATCGATTCTCGAGTATGAATAATAGTTTTGCGTTCTAAGCTTTTATATAATTCTTTAAATGCAGTTTTTTCAATTATATTTTTTGGTAATTTTTTAATTTCTAATTTTATTGGTTTTAGAATTTCTAAAAATTTATATTCATCTGAATTTTCTGTTAAATATAATTTAAAATCAAATGAACCATAAATCCGTTTATGTTCATAATTAATCTCTTTACGTAATTGATTTAAACAAGTTAATTGTTGGCCTTTCAAATTTTTTGGTAATAATAAACGAATTCTATTATATAATTTCTCTTTTATTTCTGGTAAACCTAATAATATTAAAGAATCCAGAATTGTTTGATATATAAAAATTCGTTCGGATTCATTGCGATTATCAATTGCATATTTAATACGTTTTGAGAAATTAATTGGATCTTCTGCGATAAACATTAAATATATACGCGGTATATCATATGATGTAGCTGTTGAAATATCTGTAATTGACCATTTATCAGTTTCTGAATTATAATTATGTACAGCAACTTTTGTCCATTTATATAAATTATTCAAAAAATTTTCATGGATATTTTCTAATCTTGGTAAAATATTACTAATTGATTGCAATTGAAGAAAACTTATTGAACATACAGAATTTTTTCTTTGTATTTGTGGTAGAAATGCTTCTGCTGGAATTGGATGTTGAATACCATCGATTAGGCCTAAATTTAACCAATCCTTTGGTGTCATTGTATCAAATTCATCATTATCAAACCATTCAAGTGGAAAAAAACATGTTTGTGTGAATACATTCATTTCATGATCAGTCGATGCTAAATAAGTATTGCGAATATCAGATGGCACTAAACGATGCATTTCGATACCAGTGTCTGTAAGAAGTTTTTGAATATTGATTTTTGCATATTCTCTTCGTCTTCGATCGATTTCTACCTCTCTAAGTAATTGTCCAGATTTAACTTTATACATTAATTGCACTTTTGGTTTTATCGTTTGAATTGGAAACTCAATCGATAGACGTCCAGGATATTTAATATATTTTTGTGCTGGCTCAACGATTTTTATATGTTCAGGATCTTGTAGTTTCTGTGGCTTTGGAGGAAATACTTCAGAATCAGCTTGTGCAAATATTGAAATTGCTGGTTTGAGTTTTTGTAAATTGAGTGGTAAATCTTCTTCAGACATATTTAAGGCGACATTTTTTGCAAAATATCCACCAAAATCTGTAGGTTTAGAATTTTTCTCGAAATTATATGTTCTTAAATTCATTTTATTGTAATTCGTTTCGTTATTTAAATACAATTTTAATTTTATTTAAAAACACAAATCTAGGATTGTTTTAATTGAAAATTTTATTTATAACAAAAAACAAAAGTTGACTAGATATGAAAAGAAAATGAATAAACAGTTTTGTAAAGTAACATTCAAAAACTAAATGGACAACAAAAGGAGATTCTTTTTATTCATTATCAATTAACTCTTTATCACAATCATCTTCATCATTCAAATTATTTTTAGCAATAACATTTTCTTGTGATCTATGATGAAATACAAACGATATACATTTACTATCATTCCAAGCTTTCGATAGAATTGTGTCCGGAAGATTTCTATTATTCGAACTATGATACCACTGTGATAAATGTGATGTACAATCTGTATTATCTGGTGGTGGTTTTATTTGTATACCATTAACGCATCGTTTACATTTAAATCTATATAAAACAAAAAAAAAACAAAATTATTTTCAATAACTAATTCCACAGGATTTTCTTACTTATTATGTGTATCTGATAAAGTTTCTTCATATTGAAACAAATCCTTCAAATCATCACGAGTAAAATGTTTTTCAGCGTCTTCATTATTATCCACAACTGTACTGGATAGAGATTTCTTGTGTGTTTGTCGTTGGAATATTTTTTCTTCAATTGAACCAGTCTTTAAAAATAAAAAAAAGTTTTTATAATACATAAAAAAATATATATTATATATATTTGTATTACAGCTAAAAATCTATATATAAAACAAGGTTTCTTTTGTCCATCACGCCACACTCTTGCCATTGCCTGATCATCATTTGCTGGATTCCAATCAGGATCAAACATAATCAAACGATTGGCTCCGATTAAATTTAAACCGCATCCTCCAGCTTTAGAACTTAACATAAATATGAATTTATCTGAATCGGGATTATTGAATTCATCAACAACTTTACTACGTTTTTTAATAGTCATCGATCCATCTAACCGTACGTAATGATATTTTCTATTTAAAAAAAAATGATTATTTTATTATGCAATGTGAAAGATATGATTTGAAATTACCTTTTTTGAGAAAGCTTCTCAAATAAATCTAATGTTTGTGTATAATTCGAAATTAAAACTATTTTATCTTCGGTGGTTGTTTTAATTGAAGCTAACATAAAATCAAGAAGCATTAACTTTCCACTGAGCTCAGGATTAAGTTCTCTGGAATATCATATTACAGATTAAATTATTTTATATACAAATATTCAAATATAGTACTTGCTATTGTAATTGTTTGGTAAAAAGTGTAATGCATTCTCGAATCCATTTGCCTTTTCAATGATCTTATCATAAACAAGATCAGGATGATTACATAATTTTTTTAAGGATGTTATATCTGCTAAAGCTGTTATAGTTGGTTTATTTCCATTATTTTCTATAAAAAAATTTCATTTATTTATATCGCTTTTATTGAAATTTGAAAATATACCAATTAAACTCTTTTTTATTGTATCAGATTTTATGAAATTTTGATATAAATCTTTTTGGCATTTCGCCATTTTAATGCAAACGACCATTTCAAATTTGATTGGTAAATATTTAGTTAAAAGTTGATTTGTACGTCTTATTAGGCATTGTTTAACAACACCAACTAATTCTTGTATGCGAATTGTTGCTAAATTTTGTTCCGAATCTGTTGAATCAGCATTTTGACCTTTCGATATTGGATTTTCATATTTTCGTTTAAATTCCTGTGCTGTGCCTAATATATTCGGATTTACAAAATTCAAAAGACTATAATATTCTGTTAAATCATTTTGAATTGGTGTTCCTGATAATAATACTCTACGTTTTGTTTTTAAGCCCATTAATGCTTGATATGTTAAATTCTCACTGTTTTTTAAACGATGACCCTTTAAATATATACAATATTTTTCGATTTTAAAATTTTAAAGATTCTATTAAGAAATTACCTCATCACAAATTACAATTCCAATTTCAGAGTTATTAAGAATCGAAGAATATATTCGAAATGATTCATAACTAATTATTAATACAGGTGTTCCGCAACGGACACTTTTATTTCCCATATATTGTTCTAAGCATCTTGTTGTATCCTCTTTTGAGCCGTTTTCAATTACCAAACATGATACACGGCCCAGCAGCCATTTGTGAAATTCTTTTTGCCAATTTTTAACAAGAGAACTTGGTGACACTATAATTGCTTTACTAATTTCCGGTTTACATTCTGGACTTTGACGTAATAAGGTCCAAACTAATGTTACACATTGCAAAGTTTTTCCTAAACTGAAATATTATGATTTATTATATACAATACTTTTAGTTGATGAAAATATAAAATAGTTTTACCCCATTTCATCAGCCATTATGGTTCCGTAAAATTCACCTTTTCGTCCAGTCACACAATCGTATAAAAATTGCACTCCTTCCCTTTGATGGGGCCGCAAAATTATACTTAAAATCGGATCAACCACAACATGAACTAGTATTTTGTTTTTATCCATTACGACCTTTTCATGTTCGGTATATTTTGGAGGTTCATATAATACTAAAGCATTACAAGCGAACGGATCGTGCAAAGATTGCCGGATACTAGACCTTCTAATCCCCAAAGAACGATTCATATTACATTGGGGAACATAATTTGGGATCGGCACTTTAAATGGCCTTTTAAGAATTGCTTCAATCGCTTGTTCATATTCGGATAATGAAATTTTTGGTACAATTTGTGATTCTACTATATTTTCCTTAGACTTTCTTTGACGTTTATTTTCAAATGGAACAATAAACGAACTTGGAGTTTTTTTCAAACATTGGCTGGGTGCCAATGTTCGCCTCTATGAAATAAGAAATAGAAAATGTAAATATTATTAAAGAAGTAAGTCTTTTTAATTTATAAAATTATTTACCATTTTGACTTAAAGAAATCCAGTAAGTTTTGTTTTGAATAACTGACAGTTCAATTTGAAAGAAGAAAAAAATGTTTACAAAACTTTTAGCGCTTTTTTCATTCTGACTGCAGAGATGTATTAGGGGTGAGATGAAAGTGCATGTCCTACAACCTTTCTATCATCTCTAGTACGCTCTACATTTGATATTGGGATTATGGAATAGAATAATAGAACTGTCATAATTTGTATATTTTGATTAACATTTGTTTTAATTTAGTTTATTTACTTAATTAATAAGTTCTGCAGGTTAAATTACCTCCAGTTTGAAACCAGGTTTTGATTGTTTTTGAATAATTTGATTACTAAAACGCATTTAAAACTGTTTCATACTATTATGGATTATAATGTTCACAAAGTTTGTCGGGTTTGTTTGGAGGAAGGAGCGCTTACTTCAATTTACAGTACAGATTTCGCTATGACCCCGTCAACTATGATGATGATGTGTGCTAAAGTTCGAGTATGAATATTTATAGTTTTCTTATCATTTAGAAATAACTCTATTTGTACTTTAGGTTTATAAGGCTGATGGACTTCCTTCAACAATATGCAACAATTGTATATATAGGCTGGGTGTGGCGTATCATTTTAAACAAGAGTGCGAAAACTCGGACATGAGACTACGACAATACTTGGGTATAATGGAAAGGAGCTACGGGTTTATAATGTTGTTATTATTGTATGTTCAGTAGTTTTATCTAAATTATCCAAAGCAGATTTTGTGATGCAGAAACTATGACTGAACCAGATTTGGGAATGACTGGACACAAAAATATGAATGAAGAATGCGATAAGAAATTAAAAGTGAAAAAAAGGTTTCCTTTTACGAATTTATACAAATAATATAATGTATCTTTATTAAAATCTTTTAAAGCACACGAAGAAGCCGATATAAACGTAAAACACCCGAGGAGCGAAAAAAGCGTGGACCAAAACCAATTCCAAAAGTTCCTCAAACTTGTTACGAATGCCAAAAATCATTTAAGTGTCCAGCCCAACTTCAAATGCATATCAGGTTAATGTTTTTTTTTTCCATAAATTTTGGTAGTTCAGAAGAAATTCATAATTATTTAGAACTCATACTGGAGAACGACCGTTTGTATGTACGTACTGTCCACGACGATTTGCACAAAAATATAATTTATTAATTCATTTGAGAACTCATACCGGCGAACGACCATTTCAATGTGAAATATGTAGCAAGCAGTTTTCTGCGCTCGGAAATTTTCAGGCTCATCAAAAAATCCATACAGGTGTTCGAGATCAAATATGCCCAGTTTGTAGTAAAGCATTTTATAGTTCTGGTGATTTATCCAAACATATGATAACTCATACGGGAATTAAAAACCATCACTGTGATATGTGCGGCAAATCATTCAGTCGCAATCGTGATATGGTAGCACATAAAAAGAAGATCCATTTAAATGAAAGAAGCACAGAGAACTTTAAATGTCCTGAATGCCATAAAGTATTTGCTACATCAAGTAATTTAAGTGTACATTTTCGTACGCATGGTAATTTATCATTGCTCCAGCCAACCGCCCAGTCACATTCAATTCCTGCACCAATAGCACCGACAGCTATCGGCGGAAGTATGGGTCCGCCGACAATAAGTTCATCTCTAAGTGTTGGAATGTTGCCACCACCTGGACCATTGGGAATGCTCTCACATACACAAGGACCATTAAGTATTATGCATGCACAAAGGCTTCATCCTTATTAACGGAATATAAACTTTATTCGTGATTTAAATACAAAAATTATATAAGAAAGTAATATAAAGTGTATGCATAATAAAAATTTGTTTTCTATTTCTAATATATACTCTAAGAATCGGTGACTGCAAGCTTTATCTCATCTAAATATGAATCTATTTGCTTTTCTATAGCCAAAATATGGCCGACGTTACAAGATTCTGTACCAACGAAAGTGATAATTAAAGGCAGCTTATTCATTTGGACAACCTGCGAAAAATACCAGACTTTAATAAGTAAAATAACAGCTTATCGATTTTTTGGTTTTGCTGGCTACTTGGTAGTTAGAATACATCGATATTATGGTTTTATTTTTTCCAAGGCCCAGTTTGCTAGCTTGATCAGTTGCCATAGCAAAAGTAGATATAAATGATGGCATTAGAGCTACATCCACATTTTTATCCTGATGAATACGAATTAGCGGAACACCATCGCGATCAGAAATCAAAATGAAATAAAGTCCGTTTATTCTGAAAGAATTTTTATATTTAAATTCGAAATAATAATTAGCACTCTTCGTTTTACTTTTGCAATAAATTATTGAAATATTTTTTAATATCATCTGTCATTGTTTAGTTTTTCTTATTATTCCCCACAATCACAATTTTGACAGTTCTAATTGTACATGGCAGCCGATTAATAGTTTGTCTAGTACTAAATAAATCTGGTACAAAATATATTAACACAATAGAAAAGAAAATTATCTTATTCAAAATAAAAGAAGAAAACTTATTTTAATAACCGAAAAAATGTTATTATGATTTTCTTCCTTTAAAATTGAAAATATTAATATTTTAGATTTTCGTTTTGAACTTCAAATAGTACTAGAGCCCAGAGTATAAGAAGACGAACAAGAAGTATGAATTGAGGTGACGTGACAAAAAAAGAGTTTTTAAATTTACTATTTAAATATTTCACTTAAAAGTATTTTTAACAGTGTACATCAAGTTAAATAATAGTTTATTTTATTATAGATATTTTCAGAGATAATTTAATGCGTTCAATAGAAGAAACTTTTTGCATAAAATTAACACTAACAATAAGTGAAATTGTTTTTAGTACAAAATTTTTGAAGTGTCAAAATAAAAATAAATTTGGAAGTGCGGCCACAGATCGTAAACCGAGTAAAAATAAATGTCGAAACTAATGATGGATGGACAAATAAAAGATTGCCGAAATGGTGGAATAAAAAAAGAAGCAGAATCAGTGGCACTTATGAAATTGAAAACATATTTACTGGCACTCAGACCATGGTCATTATCAGCCAGTCTTGTTCCTACATTGCTGGGATCAGCGATTGCATATCGTTCTCAATGGTCATCAGATTTTAGTTTCATAACATTTATTCTTATAATCTTTACTGTGGTTACCGTTCATTGTGCAGGCAATGTTGTCAATACGTACTTTGATTTTATCAAAGGTATTGATAATAGAAAATCCGATGATAGAACTCTAGTGGATCATATATTATCTAAAGATGAAGTAAATTTTTAAAAAAATTCACTAACATAAAAGACATATATTAAAGTATTTTTTTTCTTTTTTTTCTTTAGGTAGTTTCTCTTGGTGCTATTTTGTATATGGCCGGATGTGTTGGATTCATTTTTCTTGCTATACTGAGTCCAGCAAAAATGGAACATTTAGCGCTAGTTTATTTTGGTGGTCTATCATCAAGTTTCTTATATACGGGTGGTATAGGATTTAAGTATATAGCACTTGGAGATGTTTTAATCTTAATAATATTTGGTCCACTTTCGGTACTGTTTGCTTTCATGTCGCAAACAGGTCATGTAGATTGGACAACAATTTATTATGCAATTCCATTGGCATTAAATACTGAAGCAATTTTACATAGTAATAATACGCGTGATGTTGAAAATGATAAAAAAGCTGGTATAGTCACGTTAGCAATTTTAATTGGCCGAACAGCATCTCATGTTCTTTATGCCTTATTACTATTCACGCCATATAGTATTTTCGTTGTTCTTGGCTTAAAATATTCGCTTTGGTTTCTTTTGCCATTGATAACATTACCGCAAGCATTTAAAATTGAAAAACAATTTCGTAATGAAAGCACTATGCAGTTTGTACCGAGACAAACGGCAAAATTGAATTTTTTCTTTGGTATTTTTTATGTTATAGCATGTTGTTGTGCCTCAACGGTTCCTATGTTTACTCTAAGAAGGCTCTAAATCTCTTCTTTTTTTCTTTTTTTTTTTTTATTCAAATCAAATTGAAAATTGTGTAAATAAAAGAACGAATAATCTCCTAATTCATTATTAACATACTTTTAAAAGAAAAAGAAATTTATTTATATCTCGATTTGTTTTAAAAAGGAAAAAGAAAATTTTATACAATCTTATTATAATTAATTTTTAAACATATCAGGAAAATGCAAACAAATTATAAATTAGCAGTAATTTTTATTTAATATTTTAGCAAAAATTCAAATTTTCTAAATAATAAAATTCGAAAATATTTTCAATTGTTATCGCCTATTTTGAAAGTTTGCAAAAAAAGAAAAGAAGAAAAAAAAAATAGCATTTAAAATGCTTGTTGAAAATGTCTCGAAAATATGTTCTAGCAAAGCTTTTGTTGGAAATTATGGAAATCAAATAGATATATATATATATAGATTAAATCTAACTAAAAAAAGAATTGACAATAACTTAAGAAGAAAAAATTATATATATAGTTTTTTTTGCACTCAATTTATTTATTAATAGTTTTGTTTATACAAATCAAATACATAAATAAGCCGTTTCCGCTGCCTATTCACTATTGTTCTTTTCCTATGGACAAAAAACACGAGGAAGGCGCACACACGATATTACAACAAAAAAATTTCGCGATAAAACTATTTTCATCAAAGTATAAGCAATTGTAAATTATGGAAATTTAAGATGCCTTTCTGTTGGTTTGGTTTGGTTGTATAAATTTTGTCAAAAATGTTCACTCGTAGGGAACACATTGGTACAATGATATGTGACAAAATTTATGCGTTTTTTTTGGCATTAGAAATGTTTTACGAGATATTTATAGTGACTAATTTCTGACTAAATTCATTAGAACTCATTGACAAAACAGATAGTGTCTGAAAGCATCTTTAGAAATTATATAATCAACTTGCTGTAATTGGTAGCAACATTTATATTGAGTAAATTATATAAAAACTACGTCATCACTCTCATCTTTTGTTACTATTAGTGTATATATATACATTATACATGTATGTAAATCGAATAAAAAACACGGGAAGGTTCTATACTTTAATATTGCTTATACTTTGCCATTACAATGGAACGCGAGGAATTTCTAAAAGGTACGTCCAAACAAAGCGAGCGACTAAGAAGAAAACACGTTCTCTGCAATATAAACGCCACATTCAGTGTACGCAAGAATGCTGCTCTCGCTTATTAATTACTAACATCAACGAATGCTCGGTTAGTTTGGACGTCCCTTAAGAGGGAAATAATGAAATATGCACGAATTATCTCATCACTACTCACGAATCATAATTCCTCTTTCTTGCTGGAAGGAACTTTAGTGCGTGGCTGGCTAGCTTTTAATTGTTATCAACATAGTCTAGTAGTACATGTATTTTATTTGAAAATAGTATTAACATTAATTTAATTATACATTTTTTTTTATTGTCATTATTTTAACCTTTGTAATTGCATTATTTTGGTGTTAACATTTTTCAAAGTGAAAAGAAAAAAAAATTTAGAGTAATGTATTTATTTTATTTATAAAGGATTTCATAATATTTCATCATTTTTAAGTTTTGTATAATTTTTGTATGTTAATTTTCCCCTTATTAAATGTACTCGTACCTAAAACCATTTTCTAATTGAATGTAAGTTTTCCAAAAAAAAGAAAAATATGAAAAAGAAAAACAAGAAAAAATAATTGCAAAGTAAAAGTTAGGAGTTTTTTTTTTGTGAGAAAAGAAATAAAATAGATTTATGAATAAGTAAATTTTTACAGTTTTTTATAACCAAATATGTAAATGAAGTAAATATATATAAATACATGAAGATACCTATAAGATGTTGTTTTCTCATTTTCCTCTTCTTTTAGGAAAATCATTGACTGACCGTCAACTTGAAGCGGTTTTATTATAACATGAAATTTATTTACTTTCTTTATAAACAAATAATTTCCTTAATAAAAGTATCAAATATTAGAAAATTATGCAATAAGAAGTAACATGATATTAATCAGGAAATAAAACATGTACCTCTCTTACTTTTGTCATATATAACCGGAATCGGATAAAATAAATTAATTAAGAGGTCCGGTTGGACAGTCACGATAGATCTCTAATTTTCTTGTTTCATGTTACATACAGACCTCCGATAATAGACCATTCTGCAAATACAGTTTCCATATAATACGATGCAAAAATTACGAAAGCCCTCCTATAATATGATATTCTTGTGCTTGAATCGTTTGTGAGAAGATAAAATAGTGGCATAGTTTTGTATGAATACGAGTGAAACAAAATCTCCAATGAATACAGCTCTTATGCACATATTCACCAGGTCCGTATGTACTTTATTGCAATTTCCACCCGGCCCTGATGATATAAAGAAATTGCAGCTAATGGTAAAATAAATCCAATCGAAAACGAAAAAAAAGCATACAAAACGAGTAAGTATAAATTTCTCCATCACTTAATATTTTCAAGTTATAGAAATCCATGATCAAATATGATCATTATCTTAGTTGTACTTAGTTATTTAGAGTGGTTTAAACAAATTTAAATAAAATGGGTATCAGGTATATTCAATTCTTTATTACTCTAAAATAATTTTAATTTTTTAACGTTTTAATTTTTGTTTTAAAGAATTGTTATGGCACTAGCTATGGGTCTTGGCGCAATGTATATGGTACATCTTTTAGCAATGGATTATAATAAAATTCGACAGCCAGTGAAAGCGAAACGAGATTTAGAAAATATCTATATAAAACATGATAATAATCAATATCAAGGAATTGATTTAATAATTGATTGGGAAAATATTTTAAAAAAGGATCCATTTAATTGTTTATTGTTATTGATTTGTGAAGTAATTTCTATAGATGAATTAGATAATCGGGAAGCAAACGAAATTAAAGAATTAATAGAATTTAGTTTAATAAATACGTTACCACCAAAGGAAATTATAATGGCTTATGAAAATGGTATTAAATTTAAAAATAATTCTAAACAATGTGGAAATGAATATCCGTTATGCTTGTTTAATTATAAAATAATGTTGAAAATGTTAAAGTGGTTTAGTAAATAAATAAAAAAAAAAATACAAAAATTTTTAAATTTAAAAACCTGTAATTTTAACCTTATAATTGTTAGATTAGTAAAAAAAAAAAAACAACACTTGTATTGTTTATTGAAGTATAAACTTTAGTTGACAGCTCAGAGTTTTGTTTGTATGAAAAAAACATAAGAATAAGAAATATAATAAAACAAAATTGTAATTAAGAAAAATTTCTTTTGTTTGGTACTTCTAAAACCTTAAAGTAATAAAAAATCTAAAATGGGTTGTGATGGCTCACCGGAACTTCCGCCAGAATCGGATGATAATACTTTGCGAACAAGTGATGCAAATATGGTGAATTATGGGCAAAGCGAAGAAAGTGAGGAAGAAGACGGAAATGTATACGAAGGATATGAGCCATTACCCTTAACTGATAGTTCTGAGGAGCCTAATCAATTTGGAACAATTGAACAAGATAATAGTGTAAATTCAAATATTCCGGATATAGTAAATTGTGATGTGGAAATTGAGAGACAAATTTGGAGTGAACCAAGGCCTGTAGAATTAAATATTGAACTGGACAACATAAAAACAGAACAGATTATAACAGTAATGGCTAATTTCACTCTTCCCAATTCGGCTATACCAGATTGGGCTCAAGGAGTACCAGAAGAGGATTGGAAACAAAGTCTCCTTGAAAGAATACGACAAAGGAAAGAAACTTCTTAATTTTATTTCTGGAATTTGTTCAAATGAAATTCATTAAAACTAAAATATTGGTGAAAAAAATTATTTTGTTTTTTTTTTATTTTTATTTTTATTTTAAATTTGCTAATAAAACTGTTGCACAAATGGAAATCTTCTCAAATTCTTTTGGATATTGATTTTTCGCCATATCTTGGATTTTCGTAATTACATAGTCGACAGAAACAATTTGTGCTGTTATTAAAGGACCATATTGAGTACATGTTAAATTACCGATTGCTAGCAAAGCACGATAGAAGGCTTCCGAATCTGTAGCCCATTTAAAGAAATTTATAATTTCCTCTGCTATGAGACGACAAATTTCAGTGTCTGTTGATTCCAATTGTGAAATTGTAATATTTGTAAGAAATGTAGCAATAGCGATTTGTAGATTAGCACTTCCTTGATTAATTTTTGAAATGTTTAACATAATATCATTTAATTTTCTTATAATTAGTTTACGACCAATCGAATGCTGCATCATATTGGCGAAAAACCGAATACACATTAATTGATTTGCTGGTGAAGTTGTTAAAATTTTTATTATTGTAGTCAAAAATTCATCGTTGGCCAACATATTACAAATTTTCTCGTTCCGGACTGCCAATCGAGCTATATCGATGACTGGAAAAATGATTTCTGCAAAAAAAAAAATCAAAATGATTGAGTTTCTTTTTGCGAATCAAACAATTTACCCTTAGGCCATATCATTAAATGTTGTAAAGCCTCAACTGATAAGGTGTCGACTTCTGCATCCTGAAAAGTTGTTTTCGTTTTTTTTTTTTTTTGGAGTCATTATTAAAAATCTATGTTACCTGTTCAGCAAGTTTAATAATAGCATTCAAAATATCTTCGGATACTCGCATATCGTTTTCAAATTTACTATTAAATTCTCTGTTAAAAAAAATGTTTGAAATTATAAATGGAAATTTCATTTGTTTACTGAAATTGAACTTTACCTGAGCTTATCTAATATTTTAGAAGAATCATAATTGTCAAAAGTTAAATACATTTTCAATGGAAAAGGTTTGTTGGGGTCAGTTAATACTTCATTTCCATTTCGGGTGAATTTAACTTCCGGTTTTTGGTTGCTTACTGTTGTATAGCTAGAGCCACCAGTGAAAGGATCAGTATTACCAACCGAGTTGAAATGTTCCGAAGTTGCCCCCGGTATATATCTAGAGCCTCCAGTAAATGGATCTTCAAAACCCCTTAATAAAAAAAATTCGTTGTTTTTCTTAAGATAATACTACAAGGAATATATGAGGACGTCTACTGGCAAAACTCACCCAAATATATGGGATTTTAACTAAAATAGGCCAATTTTGCCGTAGACCATCGTTATTTGTTATATATTTACTTATGTTTTTCAGTAGTTGATGAATCGGAATTTGTTAGAATAAAGTTAGCAACTTGATCCAAATAAGCTTGAGGTAAATTATGTCGGTGAATAAATTTCTGTGCTGACAACCATGGATCCTCGCCTTTATTGTATGGCAGTTTAATTGGTGGTTCACTATCCGAAATATCTACACTGAATACATAATCATATTCCTTAGAAATGAAAAAAAAAAAAAACAATGTATATAATAATGCTTGTACTATAAATATATATATTTTTAAATAATATATACTTTTCCTTCAAAAATGCTTTTGGTAGAAGCAGTTTTATTTTCACCGGCACCTAAAACCTCGCCAATTGTATTCCATTTATTGTTTGACCATTCATAACAAGTAACTTTTCCATCTGGATGTCGAACCAATTTCGTTTGCCCCTCATTACCCGGTTGTAAAAGTGATTCAGGTCCGGGTAAGCTATAAGAAATTTATCATTTAAAATTTTCTGTTTTCAATTTATTTATGTACTCTGTCCGTTTGATTCCTCCCAGTTCTTTATTTGTTTCCATTTCTCTTGTATAAACAGCAAGTTGGAAAGATTTCAAAATATCATCCGAAGCAAAACGATTCGGATCTTTCGTAAAAATACGCACAACTCCATCACTTGTAGCTGTTGCAATATCATCATTTTCAAGCCATAGAACTGACCAAACTGATTCAGCGGGGAGTGCTATACTACCTTCAATAGCTCCACTTTTCAAACTCCACATTCGTATCGTACTATCTTCACTACCAGAAATGAATTTATCACTTCCAAAACTAGTATTCATTGATATAGTATAAATAAAGTTTGCATGCCCATAAAATTCTCGAAGACATTCACCAGTACTGCTCCACAAACAAATAGTTGCATCATTACTACAACTCAATAATGTATCATCTTCCAGACCAACTAAACCACGTACACAATCTTTGTGTCCTTTTAATTTATACTATTTTATATAACATTTTTCTCAATATAATATTAATTAAATTACAAACCTTGAATAGTATGAATTTTCTCTCCTTTTGTATTCCATAGAATTATTATCTTATCTGCTCCACCAGTCGCATATTTTCCATTTTTCAGGCAAGTAACTGCCCACACCGCAGCTTCATGACCCTTCAGCTCGGTAAATGTGAACTGTCCCAATTCATTTATGGTCCATATTTTTGCTGTTTTATCCCAACTACCAGAGATTAAACTTTTCGGAATTGAACAATTCGATAGAGCACATACTGTATCTTGATGCCCTTTCAATATTGTAAAGGGTACCGGAGAGATTTCATTGTAAACGCATATTGTTGAGTCATTACTTCCTGTACATATCCAGCCTTCCTCTTTTAAATATAAAACTGATGATACAAAATTAGAATGATTTAAAAGTGTAATGGCGTCGGTGAATTGTTCACTGAAAATAATATTGTATTATTTTATTGTATTCAAAAATATTCGATTTTAATTACTGTTCTTTCTTCCAAATTTTCGTGGTTTTGTCACGGGAACCCGAAATTATAAAATCCCGGCCTTCTGCTAAGGCTCTAACATCCAAACTATGTCCCCGTAATTCACAACTTAATTTGTAGCAATCTAAATTTATCACGTCGTTATTTTCCATAATAAATATTCAATTTAGATTAATTTGGAAAATAAAAAATCCACACACAAAAACTCGATATCACTCAAATTTGGGTTTTAGGTTATAATCGAGTATTAGTGTTGCCAGCAGAAAATCTTAGGCAGAATAAAATTGTTCCCCTTTTTTCTTAACCGTAGACCTCCGCCAGCAATGCAGCTATTGCAAACATTAGTTGAAAACTTCTACTAAATAAGTCAAGGCAAGAACCAAAATAAAAGGGACCAATTCGTTGTTTTTGCTTTATTATTATTAATACATGTGTAATTGTTAAAAAATATTTAATTTTCCATTTTATTTATTTAGAAAAGATTCATGCAATGTATTATAAAGTTTCTTAACCTTTCTTGGACCAAGTCCAGTACATAATGACAATCTATCCTCAGAGCTATTTATAATATTCGCTAAACTACCAAAATTTTGTAATAATGTAAGAGCATCAGATTTATTAACTGGTTTAATATTTGTTAAAGCAGAAACAAGCTTCGAAATAGAAATAATAATTAGTATTTATTAATTTTCGAAAAATATTATTTATATTACCTTCTGATGAGGATCCGAATCTACACGTTCCATTATTAGATCTGGTGGTTTTTTCTCAAATATTTTATAAGTTTCTATAATTTTTCCAGCTTCTTCGATAGTCCATGCCAACATTAAAGTAAGATCGGTTAATAAACTTACTCGGGTGAGATTTTTGAGTGCATTATATGGTTCCTAAAATTCTGTTTTTATTAACAAAAAAAAATCTTACAATAATAATTTAAAATTTCACACTTACCGGCGCATCAACTTGTACCAATAATACACGCAGTTCATATTGTTGTCCCAGTGATTTTAATCTTTGACAAATATAATCTGGATTTAAATTATGATATCGCAATGATAAATATAGAATACATGTAGTCCGTCCAACTACATAATCTGCAAGTATGTCTCGATATTCGAGTGGAAGATTAATTGATTTTAAAATTGGATTTCCACGTTGTTTGGGATGAACTATAATACAATGTAAACTAGGAGCACCGTTTGTTCGTATTACTGGAACAGATTTTGTATTATCAGAAGAACCAGATGGAGTTTTCTTTTCTATTTCCTTTGAAGCTATTTTTGGTATTTTATTATCTGGTGGAATATAAACATTTGCAAGTTCATCATTAATAGAATCATCAAGCATAGAATCCTCCATTTCGATAAATAACTAAAAAGAAAAACACTTTATGGACTGAATTTACAAGCCAATAATAAAACTAACAAGAAAACAAAAAAAAATACTTGAATTCCAAAAACTAAACTTTTTCCAAAACGAAAACTGTCACAACAAAACAAAGGTCAAATTTTTAACCTAACAAATGTTTTTGAAAATTAGAGTTGCCAGCATCAACATTTAATCTTTTGTTTTGAATACAAAAATGCACGTACATTTATTTCTTTTTCAATAAAATATTTTCATTTCAATCAATTCTATCTACGTCATATATCATAACCTCTTCCAAAAACCATGTACATTCATCCTGCCCCTCGACATTTTCTTATAACAAATTTTTTCAACTTTACCTTGGAAAATCAATGAAATTTGAATTTTCAATTTCCATGACTCAAACTTCTAAACATGATGAAATAATAGCCTTGATTACTTTACGTAATATTTGAATAACCTAAAAATTTCATAAATCGACCTCGTATTTGGGGCCACATCAAACCGAGACTGCATAATTAAACGACCGTGTGGGAGAATATAAGATTTCACTTGTTCTTTAATGAGTTCCAACACTATCATTACTTTGAATCTATATTAACCTTGAAGCTTAAAAATAAAGTTTCTTTTCAATTTCATATTAAAGAGAAACACAAAATGTCGAATATAAATTTACTCTTTCATCAATACTATTTACAGAAAAGCTGACAAACTATTTTTCCTCCATTTTTCTATTTATATTTACAACGATTTTAAACATCATCATTTAGTAACTAATTAATTTTACATATGAACTTAGAATTAGAAATTATTAAATAATTTTTATTCAATGTATTTTTTTCTTCTTCTTTATTTTATACTTTTTTTTTTTTTTTTTAGTTCTAATATCGATTTCTTGAAATTTTTTGTTGCTTTAAATGACTATAATTATAATCTCTATATTTATATGTATATATAAACACATATATATATACTTAAATATATATATGAACATAAATAAAAAATTAAAATTCCTATGATTAAATCAAAAATGCAAACAGTTCGTTATTTAAAAAATAATCTATAACTTAAAATCTAAAACTTATGAATTATCGAGACAGTAATTTTTTTTTTGTTTTTTTTTTTTAAATTTTAACTTTATCCTAAAAATTCACATTTAAAAAAAAAAAAAAAATAATAAAAATATTTCCATTTACAAACACAAAAAATTAAAAATTAATTTAATTTAAAAAAAGAAATTCTTTTTTTATGTTCAAAAAAAAAAAAAAAAGAAAGTGAAAAAAAAGGAAAACTAAATCGACAACTAATAAGACTACGAGTTTGAATGGGATGGTTGCCTTCGTTCGTAATCTCTTCTATAATCAGGATAATCTCTATCACGACTCCATTCATTTGGCACCGGGTACCTATCACGATATGCATGGGGAGGAGGACCACCATTACTCATATAATAATTTGGAGCCATATAATGATTGGTATTATATCCCGCTTGGGGAGGTTGAGGGTATCTATATTAAAAAAAAAAAAAACAAAACAAAAAACAGAATTTATAATTAAATTAAAATAATTTTTCTAATTTTTAATTTTCTATACCTTCTCTTTTCTGGTCTTCGATCTCTATCACGATCTCGATGATCTCTATGATATCCATGTGGAGGAGGATGACCACCACGATTATAATTTTCATATCTGCTGTCTGGCCTTTTATAATCTGAAAATCTAAAACAAAAACAAAAATTATATTTCTACTAATTTAAAAGACAAAAAAAATGCTCCAAAATCTTACCTATCTCTCGAGTTCCATCGATCTGATTCCATATACGGAGCTGATGATCTACCATCTGAATAAATTTGTTGTTGTAATCGAGAGTTAGGATTTGGAATTGTTCTGGATTGTGGAACACAAGGTGATGATGAATTTATTGCATTTTTTCGTATTCGATCTGAAGGAGGATGATCGGAATTATTTTGAACATAATAATCATCCCATTTTTTTCGTTCATCTTTTTCTCGCATTTCTTTATTTTTGTATCCGCCATCTACTGGATGGAGTCTCTTAAAATCTTTACTTTCTGTTTCGATATCATTTTCATCGTGTTTCCTTTTAAGTTTTTCATTTGATTTTTTCATATGCAAAAAATTTGTAGTATCATCTTTTTGATGTTTCATTTTTTTCTCTTTCTTCTCTTTATGCTTTTCATGATCAAATTCGTTGGTGGCTTTCTTTTTTTTCATCTGTTTCGTATCTAGGGAATTTTCTTCAGATTTTTCCATATTTCTCTCTTCGATTTTCTTAACTGCATGTTTATACAATCTGAAAAGTTTCTTAGCATCGAATTCCGTAAATTTCGATACAAAATACCATAAATTACTTCGCCATTCTTTAATTTTATCCGGATCTTTATATTCTTCTAAACAAATATCAATTTGTTTTCCTATACTTAATAAACAATCTCTGGTATGATTAACTTGTTCTTGATTTGATAAACTTAAATCAGGATTATCAAGTGCTTTTAAAGCCTTTTTAACTGGTCTCATTTTTTCTTTACATTCATTAAATATATTCGGATCTAAATCACCAAGTACATCTAGAGCTCGTGGTTCATTATTAGCTGTAAAATGCATAGGTTTATCGGTAGTTTTCTTTTTATTCTTTTTAGCCTCTTTATTACTACGTTTCTGTTTAGTTTTCTTAATTGTTTCATTAACAATTATAGAATGATCAGCTAAGTGATCACCTTCAGATTCGGTACGGGTTTTTTCTTTAATATTCTTTTTATCATCACTAGATGAGATATCATCCACAATACTTTCTGAAATCTTTTTCGTTTCAGTTTTTTGATCTTTTTGCTTTCTTGATTTTCTTTGTCGCATAATACCTTTTTTCAATTCAACATTTTTCTTAATAATTTTAAGCAAATATTCTGCTCGTGATTGTAAATGTTTAGCTTGAGGTTTTTTAGTTTCATTTAATAATATTTTCTCCGATAATTCTAATGACGGATCCATTTTCATTGCTTCCCAGGAACCAATACCATATTGATAAATACCACATAATAATTTTGAATCATCAACAACAGACCATTCAATATCAAAATTTGCAGCGCGTGTATGTAAATCAAGTGTCCATTTTAAACGTTCTTCGGAATTTTGAGGAATTATTTCATTTAAAGGATTCAATTCCTCTTCACACGCTAAAAGAGTTTTTGCATTAAATGAAACTCCACCAAATTTTACCGAGTATGCTGCTCTACTAGCACGTTTCTTAGCTGTCATATCCGATTTTTGTTCGGGTTCTTTATGTTCTTCTAGGAACTGTACACAGCGATCATGAAGCATTTCCCCGATTTTTTTCAACTCAGCTAATGGTTTTTCTTGCAGTTCCGCATCACATGCTATTGCCTCTAATCTATTCAAAGGTGAAGGGAATTTTTTGTAACTTTTAATAAATCGTCGCAGTTCAGCATCTGTGAAACCTAAAATCTTCTCTTTTACTGGTGGCCTTCCTCGTTTTTTAGGTCTATCATCACCGCTTCCTTCACTAATCTCTTCTGATTCACCGCCAGACAAGGCCTTTTTTCGTTTATCATTTTTCTGCATACTTCCATCATTTCTATTATCCATATTTTGTAATGTTTTACGTCGTGGTGGTAAATACAGATCTTCCATTTCTTTATTTTTTTCTTCACTTTCAATTACTTTTCGAATATTTTCAGGAATAATATCATCCCAATCTTTTGTATCCTCATTATTTTGATCTTTTCCATCCATTTCTATTGGTGTTGGTCTTTTCTCTTCTTCAAAAGCTGCAAAACTTGCCACTTTAAAGGCAGATAATAAATCATCACCTGCCATTTCAGGATCTTCATTTCTTGTTTCAGCACGACGTAAGATCTCATCAATATCACAAACTAGATCGTCGTCATGCTCTTGTTCATCTTTAAATAATTCTTCAGCTCCAAATTTTAGAATTGCTGACAAATCATCTTTATTGAATGGAGTTGTAGTGCTCGAACAATTCTTGTCGAGAACTGTTCTACCGGTTGTATCCATTCGTTGTATTACTAAATGATCTAAAACCATTTTTTGCTTAGCTCTTTCAACGATTTCTTCTTCAACCGATCTAGCTGTTACCAATCTATAAATATTAACTTGATTTTTTTGACCAATTCTATGCGCTCGTGCTTGAGCTTGTAAATCATTTTGTGGATTCCAATCAGAATCAAATATTATTACGGTATCTGCAGTTGCCAAATTGATTCCCAAACCTCCTGCTCTTGTAGACAAAAGGAAACAAAAATCCGGACTATTATCAGCATTGAAATGATCTAATGCTTGTTTTCGGATTTCACCTTTTATACTTCCATCTAATCGTTGAAAGGGGAAATGCCGTTTTTGTAAATATTCTGCTAGTATATCCAACATTCGGACCATTTGAGAGAATATCAATACCCGATGACCCGTTTCCCTTAATCTACATAATAATTTATCTAATAAAACTAATTTGCCTGATCCTCGCAGAATTTGTTGTAACGCATCATCTTGTGACAAACGCGACTGTTCGTATTCGATTGGACGAATAAGAGCAGCATGATTACAACATTTCTTCAATTCAATTACAATATTTAAAAATGTGCTTGTCGAACCTCTAACACCTTTCCGCAGTGCATTGAAATTTTTCGTTAATATCCATTTATAATATTGTTTTTGTATGGACGTCATTTCTACACGTAGGATTTGTTCAACTTTGGCTGGTAAACTTTTTTCAACATCCTTTTTAACTCGTCGCAGAATGAATGGTTCTAATTGTTTATGTAATTTCGTATAACCTTTATCAGCCGCATTACCATGTTCAACTTCAAATTCTTCCCACGTTGTAAATTTATCTGGCATAATAAAATGTAATAATGCCCAAAGTTCTTTTAAAGAATTTTGCAATGGTGTCCCGGTTATTAGTAAACGATGGTTTGTTTCAAATTCTTTTAATGTTTTATATAGAAGTGAATCATCATTTTTAAGTCGATGTGCTTCATCAACTAATAAAGCTGCCCAAGTTAAACAACCGAGAAACGCTTTATCTTTTAACAATATTTCATATGTAGTGAGGATTGTATTGAATTTCAGTCTTTTAGAACCTTCAAAACACCATTCATATTGTCTTATGATTTCTCTTGATTGAACATCACCCAAATAAGTAACTATATTCATATCTGGTGCCCATATTTGAAATTCCCTTTGCCATGCTGTCATTGTACTAAGAGGAACCACACAAAGGAATGGACCATATAAATTCTGTGTTTTAAATAAATAATATAAAAAACATATTGTTTGAATTGTTTTTCCTAAACCCATTTCATCGGCTAAAATAACTGAATTTTCTTTACACCATGTATGTATTAACCAATTGAGACCATCCATCTGATAATCCCGTAAAGTTAAACCTTCCCCAACAAATTCCGGTTGATATTTGACTTGTTGAAATTTCGGACGATATTTTAAAACTTTACAATGTCTTGATGGAGAATTCTTTGACATTTCTCTATCATTAAATTCACTAATTTTCTTTGACCATTTCTTTTGTACTAGCCCAGAATCCTCCCATGTTGCCTCTGCATATGGAAGTGATTCCCACTTACAAAAATATTCCACATTATTATCAGGTTTTATATTTTTCGCCATTATTCTATCCACATTATTATAACTTTTTAATAATTCATTTTGCAGTTCCAATTGACATTCATAATAATCAATGTCTTCCGGTCCGGCATAATGTTTTTTCCAATATTCAATTTCTCTGTCTTTCTTTATAAAGTTCTCCAACTTTTTTATTCCTTTAACTTTTTGCTCCTTTAAGGTATCTTCAGATTCCCATGTTTTATGAATGTAAGACCAATCTTTCCATTTTATTAAATATTGCCATTCAGCATTCTCTGCATCATCTTCATTAAATCCTTCATTTGGATCACCATTTTCTTCAACCGCATACGATGTAGTTTGATTTCCAGTTACCCCCTTTTTACCTTTTCGTTTTGCGATAATTCTTTCTATAGTTTCACATTTTTCTGATTCCAATCCATTAGTTACCTCCTCCACATAATCAACTTCTAATAAATCTTCGGAATCCGTTTTTTCTTCGCTATCTTCTTTATAACTAACTGCAGCAGTTGTGGCCCGCCTGCTCGCAGATCTTTAGAAAATATTCAAATAAATGTTGACCAAATAAAAAAAAAACTAGACTTTATAACAACTACCTTCGACGTTCTTCTTCGGTATCAATATCATCATCAGAGGAATAATGAGCCGTTTGCTTTTTTCTTTGCTTCCGATTTACCGTTGTTCGTTTATGTTTGATCGAACTCGCGTCACTATCACTTTCACTTTCTGATGTTTCCGAATTCCAACTTTAAAACAGACAAAAAATTTAAATCATATAATATATTATCGAAGATATTCGATGTTAAAAAATGAGTTGATATAAAAAACCAGGATTGATTAAAAATGAGAATGAGTAAAGTAATACAATTTCCTTTAAAATATACTGGAAAAGGGGGGGAATCCTTTTGAAATAAAAAAACAAATAAAACCAATTAAAACCACAGAAATCCATTGACATTTTCCTTTAAGTCTGATTGATAGATATGTCATATTTCACCCCTCAATTTTTAGGCTTATTTAAATCTTCCCAAAATTCTTGGTCTTTATTGACATGTTTAAATCTTTGAACCCTTTCCACCGCACCACTTTAATTCAAATTAATAAATATACGTACTTTTGTTTCTTCTTCTTCTTAGTTCGTTTATGTTGGGCAACCTTTTGCATAATACGAGTAGACCGCTTTGGCTCATAAGCATCCTCCTCCTCCTCCTGAATATAAAACAAATTTATTAAAAACAAATCCTTTACACTACTTAGGCATTACTTTAAATCAACAACTTACACTCGAGGAGCTTTTTTCAGATAAGGAATCATCTGCGTTTTCATTGTCATTTGAATTATCTTCAGATTCGTTACTTGAAGATTCATTTGTAGTTTTTGTTTCGTTGTTTATAGCTCCTTGTTCACTGGACACATTCTTTACAGAACTTTTTGAATTATCACTATTCCCTGAGTCTGAACTAGACGTTGAACCATCGGAATCACTGCTAATATAGTATGTATTATGAAAAATTTGAAAATTAATGAAAAATGGCGGGAAAAATACCTATCCGATTCAGAGGAGCTACTGTTACTATCTGATGCGTTACTATCCTCTTTGGTCTCTTCATTCTCCGATGCATTATGATCATTCTTGGATTCATCGTTTTCCTATAGCCAAAGAAATGAAAAAATCATGATACAAAGATAGTTTTTTTTGGATATTATTACATTTTCTATCATCTATTTAGGTAAAACACTTGAAAACTCTAATATTTTATAACACTTTGGCACAAGTTACGTAACAATAAAACATCAAAAAACAATGAAAATAAACAGAATTAAAGCGCTACAACAATATTTTGGAGTTTCCAGAGTTAGTTATATACATATTTAACTAAGTTTTACAAAAATGGGTCCCCTTTCGATTTCGGAAATTTTTATCTCTATAGATTCAGAATATTGTAAGGAACATTTTTATACGATAAATAATGTGAAACAAAAGGATATTCACTAGAAAAAGGACTTCAAACCTAGAATTCTAGCCATTATTGCATTTTACGTTCTTGGAAAAATACATTAGAAAAAGCCACGCCCTGATAAGCTGTTAACAAATAAACGTTTATATACTCTACAAAAGACAATAATTCATATTTTATTAAAAATATAATGAAATCTAATAATTATTTACCTGGTTCATGTTATAAAAGAGAAAATTTCATAAAATACAAAACGAAACATATAGACAATTTTTGAAATAATATATTACATTCGATGTTTTATTTAATTTAGTTAAATTTCCAACTATTTGCAATTGAAAAAAGTTAAATTTTGACGTATTTTCATAATTTTCAATTCAATGTCTTTTTCATTAGTTCACAAACGCCATTTTGTTAAGTAGCGTACAGGCCATGATAATGTAATGCACTTGAAGAAAAAAGAAAACCTGCCCAGCTAAATTTTTATAATATTCCACAAAATTTCTATATTTATTTTCAATTGTTATTAAATAAATGTTTTTATTTGTGACAATTACTATTCTTTAACACTTGATTATTGCCGACGAACAACAAAAAAAAAACACACTTTCAATTGATCCATCGACTATTTCTGCCATTTTGTTTTTGAGAAATGTTCAGTGAGCCTAAAAAAATCAAGTTCAGTGCGATGTGGCACATTGGAAATCGTTTCTGCTCGAAAACTGCACGAAAATACCAAAGGCCCATCCGTAATAGAAACAAATTTTATTTTTATTATTAAATTTTTTAAAAATGTTCACTGGAATACTGAAAATATACGGGTATTATATTTTATTGAATTTTATTTTTAAAAATGATTTATTATATCTATTAATATATTGAAAATGTTTCGTTTAAAATGGCGTCGTTCTAAACATTAATCACTAGTTGCAAAACGAGTACCGAAATACTAAAGAAAAAATTCAAATTTTCAAATCGAACAACTAAAACTACTACAATCGATAATATAGAAGAACATTTGAGATTTGTATCTATATCATTTATATTGTTGTATATATTTTGGAATTCCAAGGCAATATTTTCAATACAAGACTTACTGTGAAAAGAAGTAAAGCATTATTGATTATTGAACTGAAATAGTGAAATTTTTGCTAATTTACAACTTACAACATGAAAACCGGAAAACATGATATTATTTTGATCAATTTTAGAAATAATGTCTCCCACGACGGTAGGCACCTTGACGCGGTGTGGGGCTTACGTTGTGAGGACCATCTAGCAGGCCCAACCTGTAGGATGGCTAGAGCAACGTACCTAGAACTACCCTCCCTAAGCCAAAGGTGTTATGCGACCCGTGCCCAGTGGACTGGTTGGTAGTCCGGGGGTACACCGACTACCATAAACGGAGCCTCTCTGATACCTGGCGACCTCTGGCATGGTGGACCTACTTTCCCGTGCTTTTCGTGGGATCTACATGGAAAAGAAAAAATTTAAAACTGTGGAAAACATGCGGGATGTCACCGCTACACAGGCTTTTGATCGAATGGAGCCAATCCTCCGTCATGATGATCCAAAGCCTGGAGTATCTAGAAGGGATTCAGTGGCTAAGGGTATCCGTAAGAGTACTCCTACAGTCACCAGTACTCCTAAACCAAGCACCTCTAAGTCAGGAGAACTTAATCCTCCTGCGCAAGAGGTAGGAAAGACTGTGGGGGCAAAACGGTCTCGCAATATGCCGATGCTCCCAGTACTTGGCCAACCAGGTGGACTGGTTGACCCGCTGAGAAGAGGCCTCGGTGGGGCGGGAGTAAGATGGTACCTCCGTTTCCTAGCTCAGGGATTATCACTTGAAGAAGTTAGGAAAAAAGCGGATGAGAGAAAGGTAGGGGATGATATTCCGAAACCACACATCGTGACTATTTACCTACCCAGAAGCTCATGCCAAGAGCCTAATAAAGTACTAGCACTTTTAGACGCGCAGAATTTCGGGCTGGAAACGAAGGAATGCAAGATTCTCTCCAGCAGGAATGAAGCGAATGGCATGGTCCTAAAGATTGGGATGGACTAAAAGTCCGTAGACGCTATCACCAAAGGGGAATACACCCTTTGCTACAGATTTGGCAAGGTGGAGGTCTGCGGACTTAGAAAGGATAAAGGGAAGGGAGACGATCCTCCTATCCCAATTGAAAAAGGTGCGAAGACATCGGCTGAGGAGGTAATCACTCCTCTGCTCGACAGGAAGGTGGAGTCGGAGATGGAAGTCGTGGAGGAGGAATTTGACATAACTCCTCTTCATCTCCTCCCTCCGGCAAGGGCAATAGTGCCAGAAGAAGAGAGTGCGTTGGTGAAAGGTGCGGTACCACCTCACAACGCAAAGACCTTGCTATAATAGACAAAGGAGGAAGCACTAGGGTGGCCCAAGTGAATGTCCACCACGCTAAAGCTGCATCTGCAGAGATAGCGAGGGCATTCACAAGACAACAACTTGGGCTAGTGCTTATCCAAGAACCCTGACTCTGTAGGGGACAGATAAAGGGACTGTCAGGTAGTAATACAAAAGTAATTTATGATGTAAGGCAGGACAAACCAAGAGCCTGCATTTTCATAAAGAATAGTATTAATTATATTTTACTTACAGAATACGCGTCCAGAGACCTAGTCCCCATTAAGATCTCGGTGGACTTAGGAAACAACAAACAGCGAGAACTCATCGTTGCCTCTGCTTATTTTGAGGGGGATGGGAAGCACCCACCACCAGAAGAAGTTCAGAGACTGGTCAGATACTGTAGGAGGGAACGAAAACCCATAATCATAGGATGTGATGCAAACGCTCACAACCGAGTATGGGGAAGCAAGGGTACCAACAAAAGAGGTGAGTGCTTATTAGAATTCCCAATTAAAGATAACTTAGAAATATTTAATGTGGGGAGTACACCCACTTTCACTAACAGGATCCGGGAAGAAGTCCTGGACATTACTTTCGGGAGTCCGGAGGTTAAAAATGTAGTAAAAAATTGGAGAGTCTCTAGTGAACCCTCATTGTCGGATCATAGTATTATAAGGTTCGACCTTGAGGGGACGAGTGAAAAAGCAATCTCCATAAGAAACCCAAGGAAAACCGATTGGGTAAAATATGACACCTATCTAAAGTGTAATTTTTAGAACAAGTGAAAGTGAAACAGGTGGCAAAAAATTACCGTGAACTCGAACTTGCAGTAGAAGAACTAAATGGAGCTATAATCAACGCCTATGAAGAGACCTGTCCTAAAGGAAAACCAAAACAACGTTGATGTTCCATTGTGGAATAGGACTCTATCAGAATTAAGAAGCAGCGTGAGAAGATTATTTAATAAGGCCAAAATAATAGTTCAGTGGGAGGTTTATAAAACGGAGCTCACCAACTATAACGTCGAAATAAGAGAACCGAAACGGAATAGATTTAGGGCATTCTGTGAAAGCATCTCGAACACATCGACCGCGGCGAGACTGCATAAAGCACTGGCTAAGAACAGTACCGATATGCAGTGTGCGCTGATAAGACCGGATGGCAGTTATACTAAAAGTGAAGAGGAGAGAACTCTTCTCCTTTTAGAAACTCACTTTCCTGGTAGCCATCCAATGATGGAACAAGATAAAAGTGAGAACATCACAAGACCAACTTCGGCTGACTGGAAGCAGGCCTCAATCATCTGCCCTGAGCAGAGAATAAGCTGGGCTATTTAGGGTTTCCAACCATATAAATCAGCCGGGGTTGATAAGATTATCCCAGCTTTGTTGCAAAAAGGGAAAGAGGGAATCTTACCGCACCTGATAAGAATATTTAGAAGCAGCCTAGCACTCGGGTATATACCAAGAGCATGGAGAAGGGCCAGGGTGTTATTTATACCAAAGGTGGGTAAAACTGACCACACGCAGCCTAAAGCCCTCAGACCTATTAGCTTAACAACCTTCTTGTTGAAAACAATGGAGAAGTTAGTAGAAAACAACATAAGAACTAGGATTCTAAAGAGAATACCTCTGCACCGGAATCAGCATGCATATAGAGTGGGCAGATAGACAGAAACCGCTCTATATGAACTGAAAAATAACATTGAAGAAGCACTAGACTATAAAGAAATAGCTCTATGCGCCTTCTTAGATATCGAAGGTGCTTTCGTCAACACCTCACATGAGGCGATAAGAAAGGCACTAGAAAGAAGAGGTAGATCGCACAACCTCAAAGTGGATGTGCGACATGCTTAGAAGTAGGAGTGCGGATACCGTGGTGGGAAATAACACCATCTCGATCAAAACAACGAGGGGCTGCCCACAGGGAGGAGTATTATTACCTCTTATGTGGAGCCTTGTTGTAGACGAACTCTTAGAAATACTAAGCAGCAAGGGCATAAAATGCCAAGGGTATGCGGACGACATTGTCCTCATAGTAAGAGGCAAATTTCAGGAAACCCTCTGTAATATACTACAAAGGGGTCTAAGAATCACCCATGAGTGGTACTTGTCTGCGGGACTTGTAGACCAGAAACACTGAGATGGATGTATACCGTGATCATAAGACCTATCATCACCTATGGGGCAATTGCTTGGGCTGGTAGAACACAGCTTACCACGGTGAAAAAGAAGCTGGGGAAGGTACAAAGATTGGTATGCGTATGCATTACGGGTGCCATGAGAACCTGCCCCACTACTCCACTACACCTAAAGATACAAAATGTTTCCAAGGCTACATTAATCAGACTTGGAAAAGGGACAGAAGAGACAGGAGCAATGATAGGTACTAAACACCTTAGCTCCTTAGCGAAGGAGAACCCATAGCTGTTAGCCCCACGGGATGACGTTGGCAGAAGACTTAACTTCAGAAGGGACTTCAGTTCAGAGTTGAGCAGCAAAGAGGAATGGAGATGGGAAAACACCAACTACCACATAGAAAACCACGCCATCAAATGGTATACAGATGGTTCCAGGACAGCCGAAGGTACAGGGATCGGAGTATATGGGCCCAAAACCAAATACTCTGAACCTGTGGGAATACATGCCAGTATCTTCCAAGCAGAGGTGCACGCTATTGCAAGGTGCACGGAAGTCAACCTTAAAAGAAACTATCGCAATAAGAACATAGCGGTAATGATAGATAATCAGGCGGCCATCAGAGCACTAAGCTCGCATACAATATGCTCCAAGATGGTAGAAGAATGTGTGGCCAACTTAAATAAATTATAGTAGGCACAAACAACAAAGTTACCCTGTACAGAACCCTTCTGTTGAATCGGACCACATATAATCCGAGAAATTTTAATGAAAGAAGAGGCGGCAGAAAGAACCAGACACTGGGAAATACAACCAGGACTAAGGCAGGCCAAGGATCTCCTTGGGGAATACAACCCCCAGAGATTCAAAGTCTTTATCAGCACTAATATAATAGAATATAAGAGTGCTGACGGGAATCCTAACAGGACACTGCAGACTCAAAGCACACCTTAAAAAACTAGGACTTGAAAGAGATAGCACCTGCAGATTCTGCAAGTGGGACGAAGAAACCCCAATGCATATTCTCTCCTATAGTGAGGCATTACTCCGTAGGAGAAGGAAACATCTTGGGGTGTATTGCTTCTCTCCAAGTGAGATACAATCTCTTAATCCACTCCGGATACTAAAATTCCTAAGAGAAATAGGCCTGGAGGAGGTGTTGTAGAATTGGAAGTTAACCTAACTATTGCACCAAAGAAAAAGGGGGTACAATAGATCTTAAGATCGCAGTACAGGAACACCCTAAAAATAAAATCTAAATCTAAAAATAATGTACACTTTAGGTTTCTAAAGAAGTTATTTTGTTTAGAATTACAATTACAATTTGATATGTCGCCTTCACCGAAAAGTTAAAACTTCTTTTTATTATTTTAAGTAAGTAGTAACACTTAAGCAACTTTCAGCCACATCTAAACTGCTAAAACCATTCGCATTAATTACAAATAAATCACAAAAATATATATTTCCATTTTCGAGAACACATATTTACAACATTTTTTAGAAAAGATGAGGAAATTACTCCGTGATTACATCTCTGAAGTTCTTTTACATTTATTTAATTTCATACATAAATAACACCGCACAGAAAATGTTAGCTGATCTGACCTATAACAGTCTTTCATGAATTTGGATGAATTATGTAACAATAACAAGTGTTCATAAACGATATATTAATAGAAATCACATACTTGCGTGGTAAACGTAGAGGGTCACATCTTTGTTGGGATAACATACCAACAAATATCGAAAAATGCGGAAACAGGTTGGAAAGGATTCTGAAGACTATGCCAATATTAGGTGTTTTCCATTTATATGTTTAAAATACTAATTAGTAGATAGGTGAAAATATTTGCTGGAAAATCTGATTCCATCTATTTAATCAAAAGTAGCCAAGTAAGTAAATTTCACCAAAATTTTCCACTGGACGGATTTTGTATGTGATTTGGACGCTTAGGAGATAAAATTAGAATTTTGGTTTTAAATTAAAAATTTATAAAATGAAGGTAATATTTTTTTGTAATTCAAAAGTTGACGAACAGAATAAATTAAAAATTACAAGAATTTTCTCCTTCATATTAGTGTTTTTTACCAAAGATCGTATAATAGTACTAGTTTAGAAATGTGTTCCATTTACTGACGGTTGCCCTTGCTATTTAAGTACTTGGTATATGCAAACGGAGGCTCCAAAACAATAAGGCAATAAGTCTATTTTTTTAATTTGGAACTTACTTACTTACTTACTTACGTTCAGTATGATAACGACTTACAGAGTGCTCGTCAATCCTGAAGCGCAGATGGACATATATTTTATAGACTTCTTGTTTTGGACTTTTCAAATGGAAAGTTACTATTGTAACAATATTTTCCTAATTTCAAAAATAAAGGATAAAACATAAAGGATATATTTTTCGGTTTGTTCAAATAAAAATGCAACATATTTGTAAATGTATTAGTTTTTGCATTAATAACATTTTATATATATGTTTTTTTTTTTTTCATTTCATATTTAAATACTCTTAATTTAATATATAATTGATTACCACTATCAATTCCCAGAAACATTATTTTTTTTTTTTTGGTTTTTATCATAAATATTTTTCTTTTTTTTTTTTTTTGAATACTTATTATTTTTCTTTTTCATTTAATATTTGCTAAGCAAATATTTTTGAATTTTATTATTTTTTTTTTCTTTTGAAATTTTGAAAATAAATAAAATTTTTGGTTTTTGTTTTCGTTCTCTTTGGAATATTTATTTAATATATATTTCTCTTTTTCTTTTTTTGTTATATGTAGTGATTTTCTTTTTTAGTTTTATAAAAAAAATTATGAAAAACAAAAATATAAAGATTTGGCATTTATAATGGAATTTTCTTAAATTTGTTTTTTCCTATTAACAAAAAATATAAATGAAAATAATTTCATAATCATAATTCTAGAATAATAATACGTAATAATAATAATAATAAAAGTATATTTAATTTTCAACTTTGTTGACAACTGTGATATAAGTATTATGCATTATATATGTATATAAAATAATTGTACATATACATGGGCATTTGAAAAAGTATTAGTAATTTCAAAAATTTTATAAAAATTGGTTGTGAATTTTGACCATGGCCACTAAAATGGAAGGGTATCGAAAAAGACAAGTCCTTCGGGATAAAGATATATTAGTAGAGATATTAATTTTCTGTCTCATGTAAGCCAACATCATAGAATTTAAAACCCGGCATTAAATGTATGGAAAACAAGAACAACAACGCAAATTTAAAATGTTAACTGAGATACAAATCAATTTAAATTATTATATCTTATTGGTTGAACAGTGAAATCTGGAAAACTTAGGTTTGAATCGTTTGGAGTAGCAAGAATATAAAAAAGTAAACATTTCTCCTGCATAATTTTGTATAGGAACGAGTGAAACGAAATCTCCAGTTAATATATCGCTATAAGCCAACCACATAAATATGAATAATGTCCTTTTCTTAGAACAACAAAATTAGGCTCAAGTTAAACATTCATCTTGAAAGAATAAAAATATTGCTTTTATCTTTATTTGGTTGAAAATAAAATGTAAAATTAATAAATTCTATTTTAATACTAATTTGATGAAATGATTTTATTTTGCTTTAGAAATTTTACTACCGTTGATATAAGTATAACGGAGAAAATATGCCATAATTGGATAACTGAAAAAATGGAAAATCCATATCTGTATTATTCCTTTCACTGGTCTCTCCAAATCTAGTGATTGATTGCAAATATTCTAATTTAAAATAGGTTCTTTTTCAGAACACTTATAACTTTGGTTCAGTGAAGTTCATTAAAAATTTGAATGTAAGAAAAAAAATAGGAAGGTTTTCCAATATAGTTTTGAAATAGAATAGATTTCATACGAAAATTGGTTCGAACTTTTTGTGTGCCCTTCGTATATGCATAGGTATAAAATACACATAAATAATATAAAATATGTTTTTTTCTGTTTTCATTTTTAATATATTATTCTTTTTTTTTTTTATTTATTTATTTAAATATTTTATTTTTTTGGCTTTTAAAAATTTATTTAATTTTTTCTTAGTTTTTGAATAGGTATTAAGTTTTTTTTTTTTTGTGTTTTTTTTTTCAATCAAAAAAGATTTTATTTATTTATTTATTTATATTTATATTTATTTTTATCTCATGTACAAATTATTCGTCAATGTGACGAAACAGTGTCTGTCAGTAACGTTTATCGACAACAGACTTTGAATTTAAATTCAATTTTAATTTGCTTTCTTTTTAAAATTTTATATTTAAATATATTTTAATTTAAAATTTATTAAATTTCTTTTTTTTTTTATTTATTTATTCATTTTTCTTTTGGATTTTTTTTTTCTTTTTAATTTGTTCAGCTTTTATTATTCTATATCAATTAATTTAATTCATTTATTTATTAATTTTTTTCTTCTTTGTTTTTTTTTCTTTTTATATAAAAATTTCAAATTATTTATTTATTTTTTTTTTCTTTTAAAGAATAATAACTAATTAACTTCAATAACAATTTATGTAAGCACGAGTCACCTTTTTTTTTAAATATATTTATTTTAAATTTTATTTAATTTATTTTGTGTTTTTTCTTCTTCTTCTTTTATTAAAGCCTATTTTCTTGAAGCTCAGTTGAGGTTGTATTTATTTTTTTATATATTTTTTTTAAATTTATTTAATATTTTTTTTGAACACGAAATATGGAACAGTTTTCGTAAATTTCGTTTACTTTTGAATAACATAAAATATATTTATATATATATTTTTTCTTTTTTTTGGAATAAAAACATAATAATTTAAATAAAAAATAAATGCGAAATTAGATTTAGATAACATTTAGGTAATTATTAACAATTTTTTTTTTAGCCTTAACTGAGCTCATTTTTGTGCTTTAAGAGTGGTTTTCTTTCGTGAAAGATTTTGTAGTTCGTTTTTTTGTTTTTTTTAAATGTTTACAATCCGGTGAAAAAATAAGGACAACAAATTATTATGAAATTTATAAAATTCAATTTTCTAAAAAACAATTAAACAAAACTTAATAAATAAAAAGAACTAACAAATAATTAGGCATATAATAAATTTATTTTTAAGGAAAATAAACTTATTTAAAATTATTAATGCGATATTTCGATATTTTTTTGTGATAAATTTAATATAAAATATATAAAAGATAGTTAATAGTTAATTATTAGTTTTAAAATTATAATAATTTATATTTAGAAAGAGATAATAAATATTATTAATTGACAGTAAAATATTTAATTTAAAATCAATTTTTAAATAATATTTTTGAAATAAAGAAATTTATTCATGTACAGTATTTCTTCTAATCGGTTGACATTCACCGACATTGTATCTTTGTAATTATTCCCAATTAAATTAGGCTCCGATTTGCATTGTTAATTAATTGCAAAGAAATCGGACACAAATCGAAATAATGCAAGTCAAAATAATCTACTAAACAACGTGATGTAAACATGATGTATCGTTGTATGATTCGATAGTTTTCTATAAAAAAAAAAACGAAATCATGCAACCGATATAACAGTACACCATGACTAACATCGGCAAGGGAATACGGCTTGGCTAGTATTTCCATAGGATTTCTTGAAATATGTTAATAAAATCATTGTGAACTAGAAAATTCATTGCCGTCGGTTAAACTAGCTTTAATAAAAACTCGTCTAATTAATTAATATTATGTTAGTCTTCATTAGTTTTCAGTTACCTTTCAAAGTAAACAAACAACATAATTGCGCCTGAAAATAGACAATTTATAATTTCTTGATGAAACATTGTATACACATATTTCTCAAAGCTATTTATCTGAAGCGCTCGTATTTCAGCCTCAACCAATTTACTGGTCTTTCATCTAATATTATTTTAATATGTTTGTAAAAAAAAAAATCTTGAAAATAAGACATGTAATTTTATAAAATGTTGAAGAATTTTCAAAAAATTTTTTGAGTTGCCCGAACCTATGATACTTTATAATGTCGATTATCAAAACTGATTAGAAGGTACCAGAAGGTGTTCTACTGTGTCTTTCAATCAAGTAAAAATGTATTATAATCACGGAAAATTTATCAAAAAATATTTAAACTGAAAATAAAAATTTGAAAGAAATTAATAAAAGTTTTAAATTATTTTTTTTTTTTAATTAATTTGTTTTATGTCTGTACAGAGTACTGTGCGTTGCTTCTTTTTGTAAATACATATTCATATACATTATATATATGAATATGTATATATTTTTTTTATTTTTAAAATTTTACGTATATTTTAAACATATACGTTTAATTTTTATCAGATATTTAATAAATACCCATCTACATATAGATGATTTAAAGATAGTATAAATTATTCTTTATTTAAATGTTCTCTTTTTCTATTTTAATTAATTAATTTTAATTTTATTTAATTTCTTATTTATTTTCTTTTTTTTTTATTTATTTTAATTTTTTATATTATTTATTTATTTTTTGTCTTGTTTTTTTTCTTTTTTTTTTTTTGGTTTATTAATGGTGCTTTTTATATGGAAAAGGAAAATTATAAAATTCAAAAAAAAAAGCTTAAACAAAATAATTTTAAGGTAAAATAAAGGAAAACAACATAAAATAATGATTTTGAACTGAATTTATGAAAACAGCGATTATAATTCTTTTGTTGTTCTTTTAAATATGTTGATTGATTTTATATAAATTAAACAAAAAAATATATATTTTTGTATTTTATAAAAATTTTTTTAATAATACTATAATTGCTTAAAAACCAGAACCATAAAAATATTTCTTTCTATATTTTTTCATTTCATTTCTTTAATTTTATATTTATTTATTATTTTTTTTTTTTGTATTTTCCCAATTTTTTTCTTTTTTTGCATTTTCTGATCGAATTTTTAATATTATTTCTGTCTTGTTGATTTCTTTTTGTTGTTTTTATCATATAGGAACAATCTATACATATAAAAAAGTGCATATTAATAAAATTTATTAAAAAAAAATACATTTTTTTAGGACATTTTAGTGAAATGTCTTCAATATTTTTTTTTTAGTTTTCCCTTAAATACATAATACGGCAGTTTCAGATTTTTTTTTTTATTTTTTAATCGATACTTTAATAATTTTATTTCTTTTTGGAATTTTTGAAGATGTAAGTAATGAGTCTTTTTTTTTTTGGTTGAATTTATTAAAAATTTATTATTGTGGTTTAAAATTTCTTGTATTTTATTTTGTCACTTATTGCACTATGATGTGAGGAGCAGATAGTAAAACAGTAACCGTTGCTATAATTGTAAAAAGAGTAAAAACAATCAAACAGAATCTGAAAAGAGAAAAAGAAACATCAAAATTATGTATGATTTTGTAATTTTAGATTACCACTAGAACCGTTTTATTTACTACTTGTTCCGATACAATAGAAAATAATTCAACAGCTAGTGATAGATTATCAATAATAACGGAACAAAATATAAATACTAAATTGGTTTGGGGATGGAATTCAAACTTGTGGTTCAAAAAAAAGCAACTTCGAAAAATTTATAAATTTTCATCAACAAATTATAATATGCCTATTTTTAGGTGCGCAAAGTACAAAGAATTTTGTTTCATGATTGAAAACATGATTTTTTTCAACATTATTTTCTATCATACAAAACATTTGGCAAATAAAATAGTGCTTAATAAAATAATAAATAATTAAAAAAATTATTACCTATCCACAACCATTGCGGCAAATTTCCAGTCGCTTATTAATTCTGCTTCTTCGTCAGCTTTTTTCATTCTCGCAGTAATGAATTGTAATTCCTTTAATATTAAATGCAAATCCTTATGATTGCAACCTATTGAATTGTGATGCTCCTCTACCGTTGTTGGTCTTCCGAAACTGCTAAATTGGTAACTTTTTTAAATATATAAACAAAATAACATAAACACAAATAAATAATCGAAACTTACGCAGATGAACCAATAGCTGTTTGCGAACCAGATATTGGATGTCGAAAATCATCATCAATATCAAGAACATTTGCAAGCAATGATTTTGAGGAACGTTCTTTTAATTCTAACTCTTTCATTCGATTACTAAGTAATATCGTTTTTCTAGTAATTTTTTTTCCAGGCCGACCCATTCGTAAAATCCATGGAAGCCATTGTAAGAATACTGATTTTATCTGATAGATTTTAAAAGTTAATTTTTTATAATTATATTCAATAATTATTTTAGAAAAAAAAAACAACAAAACAATTTAAATAGATCAATTAAGAGTTAAACACACATTTAGTATAATTAAGTTCATTATCAAATAATGACGAATTTCTCATAATTTTATGATAAAGCCACCTAATTCACTCTTCTGTTATTTTACAATTCCATCATTAAATATTCTAGGCAGACACAATTATAATAACAAAATATAGACTATATATGAATAAAAACCCATCTCTTACATATCGATATAGCCAAGATTAAAGGTGTAATCTGAACAAGGATCAGCGTAGGTTTTGATGGTAAACGTATAAATATTTTCGACACTAGTCGTTCCGTATGGTCATTAGCGTGTTAGTTTAATAGTCCAGTTTAATATTATATTATATAACTAAATAAGTGATTAATCTAGACCTACGTACACTTAGATAAATTATAATACCGTAGACATACTACACTATACGTTTTAATCAACTTAATTATTTTTTAATTAAGATTTATAAAAGGCTCTTTTCGGTCAAAAAAAAAATGTTAAAGCCACCAAATTCAAATCTGTTATATTTTGCTCTTGTTCTTCTTCCTTATTTTGTTCAATAATTAAAATCAAAATGACTTCATTAGGGATTCTTAATTACTAAAAAAATCTTTTTCATTATCCATTATTAATTATGACTAGAGAGATAGAATTTAATTTGTGCTAATATGTTTGTGTAGTATAATATAATTCTATATGTTATACCACAGAGGAAAGAAACAAAGCATTCTTTGTGAATAAATTTTTGGCATTATTGCAGCGCTGCAAAGAAATCTATTATGTCATTAGTGTTTATAAAAAAAATTAAGACTATAAATTTTGTGTATTTCTATATCACACAGAGTCTTTTTTACAAACACTAATAATGAAATATCTTGTGGCACATAACAATACAAGTTCACCAAGTTCGTGTATTGTATTACTAATGTTTACATACCCATGGAGGCATTTCGTGAATATCAGCCGTACGATGATGATAATTAAGTACGACTACGGTCAAAACAACTGATGAGGCCACCATGAACATGATGCAATTAAAATATGTACCTGTTTTTGGTTGATTTATAAAATGACAAAATTAGAATATACAATATCATAATTATTTTCATAAATATAAATATAAAAATGATAAGTGTTAAAAAATTCATATATTTTTTTTTTTTTATATATTTTTAAAGGCATGACCAAAAACAAATGTATAATAATAATTGATACTTTTTTTTTTTGTAAATATTTAAATATATGTGTTTCACATTTATATATAGTATTTTTTAGCGAAAAAAATGTTTCTTTTTTTTGTTTTTGTTTTTTTTTTTTAATTTTTTATTTTTTAAGAAACAAGAAAAAGTTTCATGCCTTTGAAAAGTGTCAAAAAGCTTACATTTTTTTATTTGTTTACACAAACAACGTTCAACATTCTTTTTGGCAAAACTAAACGTGCAAAAAAAAATTTCTAATATTTTTAAAAGCTCTAATTTTTAGCATTGTTATTTTTTTTTCTATTTACAAAAAATTTAAAAAAAATTTCTTTATGCTAAAGCAATAAAATTAATTAATTTTATAGTAATTTATTAATATAAAAACAATAACGAAGAGTAGAAAGCATGCAATTTTTTTTATTTTTTCAAAAATATTTCTGTGACTTTATTAAAAGTTCTGAAGGAACATTTTTTTTTTGTCCAAAAACAAAACGAAAGTGAAATAAAAACAAACAAACTAATTATTACTTTAATTATTAATTATTATTAATTAATATTTTTTATTTATTTATTTAATTTTTTTTTTTTTAAATGAGGAAGTGATTTTCGCATTTGCTTTCAAGCCATTTTATATATATATATAAATAGTTATATATATATATATATGTTTTCTTTTTTTTTAATTAATAAAATGATTTAAAAAGGATACAAAAATCAAAACGAGAAAATCAAATAAATTCGAAATTAATTAATATAAAATGAAAACAAGTGAATATTAATTAGATTAATATAAAGATAACTGTTATACAGAATAAATATTAATAAAAACATAAAAGACTATTATTCTAGAATGAAGAAATAATCAAAGAGTTTTGTTTTGTTTTGTTTTTTTTTTAATTAATTGTTTTTAAATAATTTTAAAATGGTTTTTTCAAATACATTTTCATTAATTTTGCGGGGGAATGGGACAAAAATCAATAATCTTTTTGATTATTTCAATTGTTTTTTTTTTTTTTTTGATTTTTAAAAGAAAATTAAATTGCAAACAGCAAAAGAAGTGTTTTGTATTTTTTTTTCTTTTTTTTCACCATTTTTTTTTTGTTATATATTAAAAGTGTTTTAATTTTTTTTTTTTTTATTTTGTGAGAAATTAAAAATTAATTTTAAAAATATTTTATTTAAGAAAAAAAAAAAATACAAATCAAATGAAAACAAAAAAGTCACATTTACCAATACATTGAGAAGAGGCACATCCAAATCCAAAACTGGGAGGCATTCAACATAACACATTCCAATATTTAAGAGAAGATAAAATATTGAAATTTTGTTTTTTTTTTTTATTTTATTTAAATCTTTAATTATTTATTATTTATTTTATTTTGTTATGATTTTTTTTTTGTTTATTTTGTGATTATAGAAAATATTTATTTATTTTTATACAAAAGCTAAGTTTAAATTTTTTGTATTAAATTTCTTATCGATTTTTTTATTTAATCTTTTTGTTTAAATATCATTTTTAAATATAAATAAAAATTTTATAAATAAAAATAAAATATAAAATCATATGTTTTTTGCTACTCATACACACACACAAACTTAAGTTAAGATTTTTTTTCGAAAAGGTTAAAAAATAAAAATATGAAAAAATTAAGAAAAAAAAAATTAAGTACATCAAAAATTGAATATTGCATTCAACTAACGTCTAACGTCAAGTTAGTGGAGCCCCAAATTTTTGGTACTATAAAAAAATAAAAACTAACATTTTAGTAAAATCATGTATGAAAAGTTGTGATAAGTTTTGCAAAACTTTGCCCGATCACAATAGAATCCTTAAGCCAGAATTTGAACCTCAAAATCGTCAAGCCAGAAGATTCAAACCTCAGACTGCATTCCAACAGGCTTTAATCAATTACTCTAACGAATAAATACTTTGTTTTTTTCAGTTTAATTATATTTAAAACCACGTAAAGTTAATTATTTTTAGAGTTAATCCAGATAAATATAAAACCAGTTTATCTACTTTTCATACATAACATATTAAGTTTACAAAAAATAAAAATTAAATTATAAATACAGTAGTATCTCGATTTACGACATCGTAAACTATACGATTTTAGACTCAGGAGATTTTTTGATTCTAATTATTTTACAGAGTTCATTTTGCCTTCAGATTTACAAAACTTTGTAATGCATGAAGCTTTCTGAGAAAATATTTTGATTAAATAAACATTACTCATAGACAAATTGTGAATTTTAGTTGTAGCAACTGAGTTTTCAGTTTTTGCAACCAAAATTCAGTTGCCACAACTAAAATTACAATTTTTCTGCGTGCATATGCATAAGGACTGCAATTATCTGACCTTTTATACAAAGGTGGCACAATTTTTTGATTTACAATAGTTTCGTGAACTACAAAATGTTTTCCTTGGGAACCAAATAATCTACTAAGCCAACTACTGTACGAAATAAAAACAAAATTTAAATTAACAAAATCAAATTTTTGTCTCCTTTTTATTTGTAAGGAAAAATATTTAGCTTGTACTTAATTTTATTTTTTTAAAAATTCAAGTTTATTAAAATTTTTATTTATTGTTTATAATTTATTGTTTTTCTTTTTTTAAAATAATAAAAATTAAAAGTAAAAAATTATAATTATAACAAATAAATAAGAAATTAAGAGAATGCCGGAAATTTTGGATCCGAAGGGGAAGAGGAGCATAGCAAATGTTTTCTACAATATTTTCCACTACATTTTTATATTCATGCAAAATATTCAAGATCTTTTCTTTTTTGTTTTTTTAGGTTAATTTAATTAATTTAGTTTTAACTTTTTTTTTTTAGTTTAATCTGTTTTATTTTTGTATATTTTATTTATGGTTTGTCTTTGCGATTTTGTTGAAATTAAATAAATACGTTTATATAAGAAAACTTTTTTTTTATTGGAGTTTTTTTTTTTTTAATTCAATTAAATGTTAGAAAATAGATTTTTTTTAAGAAAATATAAGAGAGTGAGAGAGAAACAGAACGAAAATCAGAGTATTTTTAAAAGAGATAGAAGAAAGCGTTAATTACTTTTAATTAATATGTTTAAATGATTTTAATTTATTTTTGTTTAAATTAAAAAAAAAATATTTAAATTGAATTCAGATAATTATTTATTTTTAATTTTTTTTGTTGTTTTTATTAATTAGCATTGAAGATAATTATTATAATTATATTTTTTTTTTTGTTTAAATTATTTACTTATTCTTTTTTATTTGTTTTCAAGAGTTTTAACCGTCTTTGATACTTGGAAAAAAGAGGAATTAATGTTTTGTCTTTTTATTTATTTATTTTGATTTAAGAAAGTAAATTTTATGCTTTTATTTTTTAAATGAAAAATTTATATGTTTTGCGCAAAGTGCTTTAGAATTAAATAAAACAAAAGAAATTATAAATTTGACTGAAAATTATAAAGAAATATATATGAAAAACAAAAAATATATTACAATTTAATTTAATTTGAAATGAATTCTTTAAATATAATGATTTTATTATGATTTTTTTTTTTATAAATCTAACTAACTATTTATTTTAAAAATATATTAGAAAAGTAATAAGTAAGGAATTAATTAATTTAAAACGATAATCTTAAAAAAAAATTATTTAATTATATGTGATTGTGAAGATTTTTAATAATAAGTATTTTAATTGTCAGAAAATAAAACGAAAAGCAAGAAATAAATTTTGAAATTATAAATAATTCATTAATTGTGTATTCGACTAATTAAAAGGCAATATCTTGAAGAGGATACACGTCTACTCTTATCAGAAGTAGCAACAGACTTGTTAATAAGAATAGTTAAGCTTTTCCAGGTATTTTTTGGTACATTTTCGTCGATTTTTTAACTTCAGAGTGTTTGTGAATTTTTTTATTCACATTTTAATATTCCAAATCGTAGAATATTAAAGAAAAATCGTATATTATCTCATTTAGATCGAAAGGGTTAAATCTTATTCTTTATGTCTATTTAATTCATCTTAATATAATAACATAAAAATAGTTAGTAACAATTTATAGATTTAAAAACAAATTGAACGCATATTTGAATCCATTTTAAGGTTTGGAATTTTTATACCAATCAATAGTTAGATCGGTATAAAAAGTGTCTTGGATAAATTCAAGTTTTTCCATTGTTAAAATTCAAAAAAATCATATTATTGAATTTTTCCTAAATTTTAAAATAAAAAAAAAGATACCTACTAATACTGTTCTTTTAAAAATCAACACAATCACATGATTTTTAATAAAACTAAATTAATTTTTATATATTTCTTATTTAAAGTTATTATAAAAAAATAATTTAAGAATCTTTTTTTTTAATAAATAAATTTTACGATAATTTTATTCCTTGGATAAAAAATTTATTGTTTTAGTTTTGTTTTTTAAAAACCTGTTTGATTTTTTTTTTTTATTTTTAAATACGTGCGTTTTAAAAAAATGGGAGCAGCCAAAAAATCATTTTTCATAAAATTAAATAAATAATAATAATAATAAATAAAAAATTGAAATTAACATTTTATTTCAGAGTTTATTCGAAGTTTTTATTGAATTTTTGATCTGCTCATTCATTCATTTTCATTTTCATTAAATATCTTAAAATTAAAAATTAAAAATAGTGAAGTAAAATAAGCAGCACAAACCTGGATTTTATATTCTTTACTTTTCTTGGGGGGGGGGGGGCGGGGAGGATTTATAGTTAATTTTTAAAGAAATTTTTTTTGTAATATATTTTTTCGTTATGTTTACACACACACACACATGCTTTAAATAATACTTTACAATTTTTATGTGATTATAATTTTTTATTCTTAATTTCATTGAAAATTTTATCTATACAGGGTGTTACTAATATTAATCGAAAGATTTCGTTTAAATCTAATTAACTTTTAAATATGATTTCGATTTACAACTTTCCCAGTTTTATACGACTTTTCTTATCATTCCAATTAATTTTCCTGAGATCCTTTGCTTCTTCTGTAATACTTGTTTTATTATCAATTATTTGGGTTTAATACGAAAAGGTAGATGATATGAACAAGCTTTTCTGATCTTTTAATACTAGAGTCACATATAGAATTTATACCATGGTTTAAGAATATCATCGAATATACTGCGTGTGTGTTACTGAATACTAGGTTAATACCATTTCCAATACGTAGCATAAATATGGTTTTGAAATTCGAAAATATACGTCATTTACATTATTTTACTTCATTTTTCCAGCCATTTTTTTATTGATTACCGACATTTCTTTTTGATTAGACACATTTTGTATTAGGACGTCTCTCCTTTCAATTATATTTTTTGTTAATAATGTTGTCCTATTGCTCATGAAATACATCGATTAAAATTTGTTACACTCTGTATATGTGTACGGTTTTTAATTTAATTTAAAATTGTTTTATTTTTAATATTTGTTTGTTTTCTTTAGTTGCCTTCATACTATGAAACATTTGATTGAAAAATCAAATCTTTGGATTATCTTTGATAAACTTTCTCGTGATATGACGAAATTTCTTTAAATTTAAGAACATATTCAATAAATTTAAAGCCCACACACGTTCAGACTTCTTGACATGATTTGCTTGTACACAAGGACCAAAACCAAATCCTTTTATGCTAGCTTTTAATCCAAACTTCAGTTGAAATTGACGCTATACAACTTGTCTCGTCCATGAGCGTGCAAGCCGGCCTTTCCGAAATGTTTTATAGTGTGATGAAAGCAGCTTTATCAACTTTCTCAAATATAATTTGAAACAATTAGTTTAATTAATTTAATTACTTTTTATACATTTTCAAATTTCAAATCGATTTGAAAAAGTTTAATTTTTCTACTTAATTTTTTTGTTACTTTTTAGTAATGATTTCTGTTGTTTATGAAAAGAGGGAGGAGGGAAATTATAATGTTTTTTTTATATTTTAAATTTTCAAATATTTTTAAAAAGAAGGTATTTTACAAAAATAATTCTATTTTAAGTATTCATGCTTGAAAGTATATTTTTGTTTTTTTGGTAATTAGAAAATTTTAATTAAGTACATTACTTTTTTTATATTTAATAATATTTTTGTTTTTGAAAATAAAAGTAGTATTATTTTAAACATGCGTGATGACTTCCATATTATATAAAAGTCGTCTGATATCTTTTTTTTTTGATACATTTACATAGTAGCAACAAGAGTCAGGCGCAAAAGTATTTTGCAAGTTTCTATATATTTCTGTATATATAATATTATTTTTTTTTTGATTAAAACTTTTAATTTGTAGATCGTTTTAATATAAATATTTCTAAAAAAAAAAAAGAATATTATACAGCAAAATAGAGGATTAATAAATATACATGGTGTTCTTCTACATTGACCATATTTGCTTCCCACCATGTGATTTCTTATTAAATGTCCTTAAAAATAATTTGGTCTACATTTTTGGATCTGATCTGATTCTGAGTTTTCCAGATATTTAAGGTGATAATCGGATAATCGGCGACATATCTATTTCTTTTCTTTTAATTATTATATTTAGAATAAATAAATTTCATTCTTGATAAGTGTTAGAGATGAAAGTCTTTCAATAATGACGAAGAAAAGTAATATAAAAGTATATGGGTTAAGGCTGAGATTGCTCTTCAACCAAGGAAAACCTTTTGTAAAATTATAAATTTTATCAAGAAAACTAAATTGCATCTTTCCAGGCGCGCAGAGAACTAGTTATAAAATAATGTGTCGATAAAATATGGAATTAAATTACGTAATTAGTTGTTTTAAATCCCGAAATTTAAAAATTAAAGGAAAACATAATTGTCGAACACATTTTCGTATACACTATTTGAATTCTCAATGAAAAATTCACATGGGGGAGTCAAATCTGATTGATGTCCGACACCATATATGTGAGTTTATTTAGTAATATAATAGGAAGAATTTTTTTTTGTTATTTAATTAATTTTTTTATTTTATTTTATATTTGTGTGTATTTTTTATTCTGTAAAAGTTTCGCAGAACTGAATTTTTTTTTATACCTAAAAGTGGTATCGCTTCACTCGTCTTTGTAATGACATGACCCACCAATAATGAGAAAACTGTTTGTGAAAGTAGAATTGTTACACCTGAAAGAGAAACCCCCTTCTGGGCTTTACACTTTCTCTCCACAAAAAAAAAAACGAAAGAAACAAAAACATATGAATTAAATAATAATAAAATTTTGTAAATTATATTTTTTTTTATTTTAAAAATTAAAATTATTTAGAAATTATTTTTATTTTAGTTTCTTCAGTTGTTTTTTTATTTCATGTTTGTTTGCTGACTTTTGTTTTATGTAGAATATTTTGAAGGGGGTTTTTTTCTAGATAAATAAATTTGATATTAAATAAAAAATGTAAAAATTAAAAAGAAAAGCATTTTTTATGATATGTTATTTTGGCTGCTCTGTTTCATGTCAGACAATTATAGGAATAGAAAAAGAACATAACATATAAACAGAAATGTTTTCAAAAGATTGTATTTTGGAAAAAATTAAACAAAAATAAATAAAATGTTTAAATGAACTTTTCCCATCTAGAAATGACGATTCTTGTATTCTTGTTGCATTTATTAAATATATATAGTTCCTTTTTTTGAATATTATCTTCAATTTTTTTTTTTTTTTAAATATTACCACGTTTTTTGTAATAGAAAATATGAAACAAACATTTACATAATATTATACAAAATCTTATAGAAAAAAGATGTAATTTGTAAATTTTTTTTAAAGAAGTAATCGCACGATTCAAAGAATTGATATTAAAAATACGAATAGAAAAAGTTTGTGCCACCATTAAAAATTCACTACAAAAGACATTTATAAGTAAGAATTAAAAACATTTAAATTAAATAAATAAAATAAAATTTCAAGCTACGTTTTTTTCTTTATTTTCTAATGTTTGTTTTTGTAACAGATTTAGCTTTGTTTATACATTTACGATATACGATTTAAGTTTTACGATATACGATCAATTCTACTTCTATACAAACACGCACGCATTTCATGTTATGTTATGTTAAATATCAGATAAAATAATTTGATTTATTCTATGATTTCCTATGTTATTTTGTTACTTTGACATTCTTTATAAAATTTTTCATAAAATTTTTCCAAATTCCGTATTCTGGAAAAATTCTTTTATTGTGTATTTTACGTATCAAAAATCGAATAGAATTTCTTTTCAGACGATGCTCACTCAAAATTCTGAAAAATATCCTTAAACTTTCCATAAATTTTTTTAACAGCACCTATTTAGATCCTTTTAATTTTACTCTATGTAACGTAAGAAAATAACACAACATAACAGAATATTGGCTTGTAGAATAGCAATTTAACGAAAAACAGTATTTTATATGAAATTTAACATAACATAAAATAAAATGTGAATGCAGAATTAACCCGAATATTTTTATTTTTCAGAAAATGATATATTATTCCAAATTTTTGGTTGTAAAAATCCGATAGTAACTCTAGATATCGTATTTAACTAGTTCAAGAACAATGATTAAAGAAAAAACGCAACTAAAATAGAGTAAAATAAATTAAAATTTTGGAAAAAAGAATTATAATAACAACAAATATATATGATAAATTTTTTAATTATCCTGTTTTTTTTTTGTTTTTCTCCTTTCACTGTATTACTTTAAGGACTCTTATTTTTTTCTCATTCATTCAGTTTTATTTTAAATTATTTTAAGTTTTTATTATTATTATTATATTTATAGATTTTTAAAGCAGGCAAATTTCAAATACGAAAATCACTAAACAAAAAAAAAACGTAATCTATTTAAATATTTGATATTATTTTGTTATTTTATATTTTACACGTGAATTAACGATTTAAAAACAATAAAAATAAAAAATAAATGCATTATGTTATTTTTAAAATTTTTTAATTATATACATAATATGTATATATTTATATTTATATTTATATATTTATATATTGCTTGTGAATAAGAAAAATATTATATATATATATATTTAAACAACACACTTAATAAATCGATATAAATATATTTTGTTCCTTAGACCCATTTCTAATGAAATGATATTTTATGAAAACAGAACAATAAATAAAGTCTTTTTATATATATTTCGGTTTTTTTTTTTCTTCTTAACAGTCCAAAAATATAAGCGAATTTTTCTTTTGTATAAGTTATTTAATAATTCAAAATAAGGGTCTTTAAAAAAAAATTAATATTTCAATAAATAATTTCGTATTTAGACGCGAATATAAAAAATTTGGGCATTTTCATTTTGGCTTGTCATCAAAATCACATCTGTTAATTCTACCGGAAACATAAAATTCAATTCTCTGTTTCCGTCAAAAAAATACATAGAAAATTCTATATTTTATACCAGTTATACCAGTCTTTAAGGAACATTAGAAATTTCTCCTCAGCACAAATTTTACCATCTCTTAAAATTCTTCTTCTCGTTTCTGGAATGTTAACAATTTATTTGAATACGTGAAATTTGAAATTATTTAAATTATTTCTTATCATTTTGCATTTTTAAGGATGCAACCTTTGCGCATGCGTTTTTATGAAAACAAATCAATGCGCAACCAGCTTTTATGAAAACGTCCCAAATTTCATAAATATGCTTTTCAAGTTTATTTCATACATGTTTTTTTAAATAATTATTTTATATTAAAAATTATCATAATTAAATATTAAATAAAAAGAAAAAAAAAATAGAATAAAAGAAAGTTGTTTTCAGCTTGTTTTTTTTTGATATACTTGTATATATAATCGTACGATTACAACATAAGTTAAATATATATTTTAATATTTAATATTCGAAATAATAATCATATAAATACTAAATCAAGTTAAGCATAATTATTAGAACTCGATCACAAAAAAATAAAAAACAACAAAATAAACAGAAAAACAAAATGGACGTTCTGCACGAAATATCATTCCAAAATGGGTCAAAGTTCACGTGAGTTCAAAAAGAAACAAATGCGCATGTCTAATATAAACAGAAAAAACAAATAATGGAAATATAAATTTTGAATATTATATACATTTTTGATTAATAGAAACGAATAAAAGATAAATAATAAGAAATTTGTTTTTTTTTTCAAAAATAAAAGAAGAAATGAACATGATACATATTATTTATCCAAATTTTAAGAAAAAAAAAACGGTTGGTTAAAAATATTTATTTTTTTTTTTGATATATATATATTTTTGTATATATGCATTTTTTTCATATATATATATATATATAAAGAAAACAGCTCTTTGACACACAATCAAGGATTATTTTTTTATAATATAGTAACTTTGTTATGCAATCTCTACCTAACAGGGGGATTGCATCGGATACTTGGGGCAATGTCTCAGCTACGAGGTTGAGAAACACTGTGAGCGATAGAAGAATTGTAACTCCTGAAATAAAAACAAAAAAGTGAAAGAATATTATATTAAAAAAAAAAAAGGTATTAAATTTTTTTTTTTTTTTTTGTTAGTTGATTAAAGTTGATCGCTAAATTTATAAGTTGATTTTTGGTTGATGAACATCCTATAATAGTCCTATATTCGTTAATTTGATGTTTTCAAAAAGTAAAAAAATAAAAAAATAACAAAAGAACCAATAGAACCAATAGAAAAGAATTACGTTGTAATATGAATTTTGAAGGTTTAAACCCCAAAAGTTTATTCAATTCTTTCAGGAAATTTATAAAACCATTTAAAGGACTACATCTACCTAGGAAAAAATTAAATCGACCTTTATGATTTTGACCATTCTAAAATTTTAATGATATAAACTTAAAATTTTTTATATTGGTATCTGTACATTTGATGAACTGACTTTCAGGTTTCAAAATGTCCTCAAAATTTCACATCAACCTCTCACAGAAATAACGAAGTTATAGAATTCTGAGCGAAGCAAGTCATAGAGCCAAAACACTCTAATATCTCAAAAACCACTTAATAGATCATTATAAAATTTTCAAAAATTACGATGAGAAACATTCAGACGTCATTGAAAATCTTACTTTTTTTTAAAATAAATCTTTATATTTGAAGAATTATGATAAAATTACGACTTTTTACATAGAATTTTTATTCTTGTGCTTCGTGGCAATTTGGTGGAAAAAATCAATTTTAAAAATCCGAGATCGTCAACTGTTATTGACTTAAATAATTCATTTTATTTTTTGACTTTGGATGAACTGTTTGATCTGGATAGTGTCCAACACCTAACACCCTGAATAAAATCTCATCACCTACAAAGCCATATCTTATTTTTGTTGGTCGATATTTCTAGATGTAGCCCCTTAAAGGGATATTAATTTACGATAACAATATTATACCATTTATAGTTTTCTGTTATACGCTGAATATATTGAAATGGATGCCTTAAAAATGATATTTGCATACAATTTTTATAAAAATTGTCATAAAATATAAAAATATTCTGCTGGATGAAGTAAAAAAGAAACGGTTTTATCATTTGTACAATATAAATAATCTATTTTTATCTTCTATTAAACAACTGCATTGTTGTTTAACACAATTAATTATAATTAATTGAAAAATAAATATGAAAAATAAAAATTATATAATTATTTTCATTGTTACTATATATTTATATTTTAAATTGCGATAAAAATGAAATTAATGGAAAAACTGTGATCGATGAAGAATGGAAAAGTGATGAGAAGATATGTATACCACTTTTTCGACCAATTAAAATTTAATTATTCGCTATGATATGTTCTGTTTTTTTTTTTTTTTTTTGCCTTTCACAAATTTGATAAAATATGATATTTTCCTCATAAAACCAAGTATCAAATGACAATATTTTCTGCGTTTTAAACCGCCTGCAGTATATTTGTTCATATATTACCGAAATAGAGTGTTTTTTTTAGGTTAATTGATTTGATTTTCCTTCCGGTTCGATTATTATCGATAATAAAATTTACCATTATTTTTTTTTTTATTATAAATGAAACGAATGTATTTTTCAATTATTTCGCGATTTGTTACATATTTATTTTTATATGATTATTGATTATTTTTATTAAATCTTTAGATTATTACCAAAAAAAAAAAATTCAAGACGGTCATTAAACACTCACGTTCACAAAAAGAACACAATAAATCAAAGAAATAAATAAATATCTATTGAGGCATACATTTTGTTTTTTTTTTTTTGTTTTTTTTAAAATATTTTTCGGTTTTCGGAAAATAGAAAATTTTGAAAAAAAAACTTTTCATATCAATTATCAAATATTTGAACAGTTTTTGTGAATAATAATAATATTATAGAAAATATGAAAAATTTTCTTTTGTTTTTAATTTTCTTAAAATCGCCATTTTCTGTTATTATATGAATTATTTTCTTTTAATTTTAATTTTTTTTTTTTTTGCTTGTTCTGTAATAAAAAGTTTTCGTTGTTACTTTCATTTTAAATTATTTTCCAAAAAAAATATGAATTTGTTATTAGTTTAATTAGAGAGTTTTTCTTTTGTGAAAATTCTTTGTTTTTTTTTTATCTACAAATTTTCCCGTTTCTTTTGTACCTATAAGAGGGACAGCATCCGACGTTGTCGGCATTGATTCGGCAACAAGATTAAGGAAAACTGTTAATGATAGAAGAATAGTAACTCCTGCAAAAAAAAATATAAAAACAATATTTTTACAAAATATTAATTATAAAAAATTAAACCCAAAAACTTTGGTAGAAAAAATGTGAAGAAAACAATACATTATAGCGTTTCTACTGGAATATAATCAATATGTGTAAATAGGTCTTTTTTGTGAGTTCATTACACTAAAAAATTAGCAACCTATGAGACTTCCTTTTGGAAGAATATATTCGTTTGGTGTCATTTTTATTTATGTATTATACCTGGAATAATATATCGTCTAGGTAAGGTTTTAGGCCAAAATAAATGCCATATTAAACATGAAATTGTCAGATTTTCAAAAACTAAATTTTATAAACGAGGCTTATATAGAAATACAAAGTGCAAATAGATGGAAAAACATGAACTAGTTTTTTCGAGATGTAATTGTTGAGTATGAAAAAAGATGCTGAGTAGGAGAAAGGATATAAGAAACAGTATGAATACATGTTGCAGAATACATTTATAATATTGAATTATAATAATGGTTTACGATTTCACTGCTCGAGTAGAACATTTGATGTCTAAGGATCTTAACTACTATGATGCGACTCTCTATCGTGATATAAAAAGTCGTTAAGACGTACGTCAAATGTTATGATTGAGTGGGAGGTACTTTAAAAAATTGATTTTTAAAACGGAAATAAAGTTAACTCTGCAAATGTTATTTCAATACTATTGTTTTGAGTTGTTCTCATTTATTTTCGATCAATATGAGATCATGATATTTTTAAATTGGAATTAGCAATACTCAAACCATTAAAATCTCAAAGTAATTAAAAAAGATCAATCTATTATAACTGCTAATGTAACAGTCTTTAAAATGATTTCAGAAAATAATTGTCTAAAGTGAGCATTAAGTCATTCTAGTCTGTCGAGCTTATAACGTTGTCATATTTAGAAACAAAAATTATGTAAATCATGAATTTATTTTCATACTTATAGAATATTTTCATAAAAATAATAAAGATATTAATATTGGTGTTGAAAAAAAAAAATAAAAAACTAAAAATAATAAATACAAAAATCAAAAAAAGAAAAAAAAGACGGAAATCTGTAAGATATTTTTATGATGTTGTCCAAAATAGAGATAATATAGTTATATATATTTCTTTAAAATTTCAATATTATTATTAAATTTTTTATATTTATTTTTAAAATATAATTTTAAAATAATTGAAATATTTATGTGGGGAAAAGGGGGAATATTTTATACCCACCTAATGTAAGTTTTTCTCCCGAATCGGGCGGGAGAGTAAATCCTAGTAGCGCCATTGAAGAAATTAAAACGCACGGCACAATTAAATTGAAAAAATAATATAACGTTCTTCTTCGAATTTGTATGGTAAATGTAACATCGACGTACGGTTCCGGGCAGCATTGATAAACGATTGTATTCTTCTTCCCAGGCATACCTTAATTGTATATATTTTAGTAATCATATATTATAAAAAAAAAATTGTCGATTCTATTCAACTAATATCGTAACGTGACGATTTATTTTTAATGAACTTCATAATTATATGCAAATTTTACAACTTTAAAGAAACGTCAAATATAGGTAATATAGGTCAAATATAATGAAATACAGATGAAAACCTTAGAACTAATTTCCATGACCAATTTTTGAAAGCTTTAAAGTTTTCTAAATAGTTAAAATAGTAATTTTATTTTATATTTTCAACTAGATAACATAAAATGCATAACATAAGGGGCACATTAGATACTTTTGAAGTAAAAGCTCTGGTCAGTTTACTTGTTCCGCGATTTTTCCTAATCTGTTTTGCTTTTTAAACCGTTCGAAGTTAATTATTTAAATACAGAACGTCTAAAACCGCTACAAACAAATCGTCACGTGTGATTTTAGTAAAAAATAGTTGGCCAGTAATATAATTAATTAAAGTTTTAAGAAATAAAATGAAGAAAGAAAAAAATAATTATAAATAATAAACAAATGAAATGTGTTCGAACAAAATTTATGTATAATGAAAAATAAAATGAAAAATTTAATTAAAAAAAAAATAAATAAAATTCAGTGAAATTTACTAACCAATTAGGTACCACTCGCCATTTGTAATAAAATCGGAAAGATCGCCTCCATCTTCTGAATTTAGTATCAAATCCAGCTGGTTTTTTTTTTTTTACCAAATTTTCAAAATAATTTTTTTTTTTGATTTTATGTTGTTGTTTTTTTTATTCGTTAAGAAGATAGATTTGTAAATAAAATATTTTTTTGTTTAGTACTTTCAGATATTATATACATTTGGAATCGTAATTAACAAATGATACCGACACTCAATTAAATCTCTGTATATTTATTTATCATTTATTAATTACAAAAACAGTAATACAATTCTATTTAGTTAGGTTTTTTATGTTTAATTATCGTTTTTTTCTTTTCTTTTTTATTTAATTTTTGTTTTTAATACTTTAAATTTTTCTTTTTGTTTTAATAAGAGTTGTTATACTTTGGCTTATTATGTGGTAAACGGCTATCATGCAAAATAGTCGATGGATTTATTCAAAAAAACCATATACTTCACATGGTTCCATTTTTTAAAGGCAAAATAAAATTTTATAATAATCTCAAAGAAGTTTACTTTTTGTTGTCTTTAGAGTTATTTTTATTATGCAAAATTTTATTTATTTAAAAAAAACATTTAAAATTCATTTTTTAAATTTTAAAAACTTTAAATGTTTTTTTTTTAAAACTCATTCAAACATATTTATTTCATATATTTTTAGGTCTAATTTCGAAATAGAGTTAACTTTTCTCGAAAATGTAGAGTTTTTTTCGGTTTTTATGAGAAACTGTCATACAAAATGCAAATATTCTTTATTTTTTTTATTTTTATGACAATTTCCTTTTTTCCAAACAGTCGTGAAAACTTTTATAATAACTGTACGAAAATGCTACATGTTTTTAAAAAGACACAATTAATAATTAAATAGCTTTGTTTAAGTACGACTTAAAAACGTCTTTTCAACGAATAATAGTAGTCTGAAGATTTGAAATTAGTATAGTTCCAGTCACTTTGCTGGAGCAGGATCTAGTATCATCTAGTTCAGGGTACTAAACTGGATAACACTTAGATAAATTCCGTTGATGACCTGGCAAGATGCACCAATAAATTTCACTAATGCAGCAAGGGTTATGTTCAAAATATTGCACTAAACATCAAGCAGATAACTCAGAAAACTTAAAAATTTGAGACTTGTTTATGGAAGATTCATGTACGTCATACATTTCATTCTAGATAAGATTTCCGGAACAAAATCAAATATGCTTCAGTGAGAATTTTCATTATATAACTTCAATTTCAAGTTTTTGATTGAAATTTTGATTCATTCAAGTTTGGCATCAGAATCTGGATAATTTAGAACAATCTCTTGTGTTATTAAGCAACTATTGGATTCGATTAATACCTTTAGTTTGTCGTTTCAACAACGCAATAATTTTTCGGCCCATCCAATATATAAGTCGCTTTTTGAAAATACATACTTTTGAACTATAATTTCGTTTATATAAAAAAAATATGTTTGAATTTCTTATTTAGATTTTTAATTAAACTTGAATAATTTAATTGCTTGTTTTTGTTTTAGTTGTATTTGCTGTTTTTTTTTTCTTTGCTTTTTTCTTTAAAAAAAAAGCTTTCATACCTGATTTCCGTCGTATGTCCAACTACCGAATTTCATATCACAGTGTTGGTCATCAAATGGGAACCAAGTGATGTCTATCTTGCATGTGCTCTTGAAGATACCAGGGGGCACGTACAGACAACTGCCGTTATGTTTGACCACAATATTTGTGTGGTACGTGCCATCGAATCCCTCATCCGCGCTAAATATTACATATATCATTTTTTTTTTTGAACTTTAATATAAAACGACTATTTTATGTGTATTGTAATGTATATATTTTTGTTTTTTTCTTTCGTTCTAGTTTTGTATACTCATTAACACTTTACCATTATTAAAGTTTATTAAAAATTATCTATAACCTAACAAGGATCGAATACTCTAGGATATTTTCGAAATTGTGATTTACTTTAGAGAAAAGCTGATTTGGTTTGCATTATTTTATGATACATATTTATAATTTATACACTATTTCTTCTTTTCTAATGCCTTGGTTTTTTATCTAGAAAGAATGCCACTATTGAAAAATACAAATAGATGGTTTGACTCCCTATGGCCACTTAAGTAATACAATTTTAAATTGAACTTTTCTGATGAAAATTTATCAAATCTATGGTTTGGGAAAATTTACCGGCCGTATTCTCTGTCTAAATAACCGTAACTTTACATACAGAGAATTCTTTAAGCAAAGTTACATAAATGCCTAAATTTGTATTCTGAATCTGTATTTATTTCGCTCTCGTAAATCGAATTCGCCAATTTAGTCATTGATCGGATTTTTACGGTTACAGAGTGAATTTACAGTTTGTGAATAGAAACCTTAAAATTTCAATTCTTCTTCGGATGAAGAATTAATCATTACCAAAACATAAAATATTACATTAAAGTTGTTCTTAACTTCTAGGTCATGTTTCCGTATACATATGAATATATACAATATGTTGTCCATAAATGTGGTAATGTATGAACATTTTCTATTTAAGTAACATAAAAAAAAAAAAATAATAAATATAAATTGTTAGCCTATTACTAATAAACCAAGGCAGAATTTTAATAACATTTCAATGTCGAAATATATAAGATGAAGAATCTAAGCTTAACCCCATTAAAATAAATTTACATAAAAATGCAGAAGAAGTTTTTAGAACATTGTATGTACCATATATGCTACCGCTTTTCCAACAACATATTATTATAAGTATGAATAACGTAAGTAAAATTTCTCTAAATAAATGAACTACCATATATTATATAATAGTACATATATACTTGTACACCTCCACACAACAAGTTAGGAAGTTTTAAGGGCTTTTCATACTTGAACACCTCCTTCCATTTTATTCACAAAAAACAGGCTGTTTCCTCTATATATGTGCAAATATAATAAATTTATATAGTTTGTAGCACCAACACAATTTTTAAATAATATGAAAAGTTTTCGTTTTCAAGAAAATTTGCGACTAAAGTGTTACATAAGTGATGAAAATGAAATTTTCAAAATTCAAACAATTGTGAAAAACATAAGTTTTATAAATTCGTTAAGTAATTTTGAAAGACACAAAATATTAAAAATTAATACTATAGAAATCAAATTTTACTCGGTGGAAATGAGGTCACCACAATTTTCTGGATATCGAAATAAATCAATAAATATATATATATAGACAACTGTAAAATATCTTCTATTATCTGTTTTTCACGATTTGCAAAATATTTTCCATTTTATCTGTGTCTGGATTTTCCAGGTAAAAAGTATAATTGATTTAAATTGAACATGAAATTTATTCTCTTCAGTCTTCTACATCTGTTGCACTCAACAATATTGATGTCTATACCACGGGGATGAAGGGTGAAATGTTCATAGTAGTAAGTATATATACAAGTAAAATATAGAATTGTTAAGAAAATGGATGTTGGGTTATTTAAATTATTGTTTAAACATAAATCTTGATAATCATGAATCCTCTAAAATGGAAAATCGTATACAAAGATTTAAAAGATGGTGTTTTAAAAAATATGTTCTTTTCTCATATACAAGTGGATTGGAAATAATTTATACATATTTACAATAATTTATATACAAATGTTTTATATTTTGAAAATGAATAATCCAAGTTAAGCCTGATTTTCTTTTTTAACGTTCAAAAATTGATACACGTATATAATTGATGTTATTGACAAAGAGATGGCATTTCATTCGTTTTCGAGTTACTATACTCCGCGTTAAATTCTTCTTGTAAACCTAATTATGTTCTATATTTCATTAGGAAACTAATAATTTTTTTTTTTTTTTATTGAATATGTAAATGTATATGTTCTAAATTTGGTTTCTATAACGATTACTAAAGGGTTATACTAAACATCGAATTTCATACACATTGCAAAGTGCCACTAAAAAGTTGCACAAGAAAATTATTGATGGCTGATTTTTAAAATTTAATTTTATACATATAAAACAAATTATAATTAAACTCTTACCATTTTTTTGGATTCAATGGATAACAAATTCTGGCTAAAACTTCCAATGTTTTACAAAAGAAAAGCACAATGCTCAACATAAAAAGCACATCTCTGAATTTATGAATTTTTTTTCTTTTCGTATTATTTAAAGGTATTTTGATTTTGATTTTAATTTAATTATTTATTTATTTTTATTTTTAATTTTAGATTCATTTTAAATATTTTAATGAAGAATTTGATATTTCCTTTCTAAAAAGGATTCTTCTTTTAGTTTAAAAATAAATTTAATATATTTTGAACTTTTAAAGGTCGTATGCCAATTTTTACTTATTTCTTTGACATTATTTAAGGATACAAACAAAAATATTTGAAAAATACTTATCTCTGGAAACTATATGGATACTAACCACATAGATATGCTTAAATGGAAGAGAATAAGAGTCGTCTCCGGTAGATCGATAGACGTATATGGAAATATTATTGTTTTCTTTACTTCTAAATCTTGGATTCGAATTTCTGACTGCATGGACTACAATTTTGCACCATATAGTACACCTTTGAGTATATATATTTTTTAATAATTAATCAAATATAACAATTAAAAAACTATAATAACTAAGATAAAAAGTACTTGTATATGCACTAAGGCTGTAATAGAAACCTGCGATTCAGACAAAAAATTATAGAGAAATAAATAAACGTTCATCAACCAATTATAAATTACATATTTTTAGGCACGTATGAAAATATGACAGACCAAAGGAATTAGATTATTTGATAGTAAAAAACAGAATTTCAAGAAAAGTTAATCAGCCATTTTAGGGGTTAGTATGGCTGAAAATTTTAAATATTATTTTTAAAAAATAGAAAAGAATTCATATGCCTTTTGAGATTTAACTTTTTCTTTATCTTCTTACGACTTATAAGACTTCTACAGTCAAGTTTTTCTACGTAAATTCTTTAAAAAAAAAAAGAAAATAATTATAGTTAATTAAAACGTTTAGTATGTGTAAGTGTTTTTAATTTAAAAATAGTAAGAGAAATGTCTTGTAAGAAATAAGAAAAAATTGCACACGGCCTAAGTTGCCTTACTGTTAAGTATAAAATGTTATAAAAAGTTTAAAAAGAAGCATTTTGTGTTTATTTTTATTTTGATTTATTTAAAAATAAGTATATATGAAAGATTAGGTTTCCTTTTTAAAAATATGTTCAATTTTTTTATGTAATTTTGTTTTGTTTTAAATATATTATTTTTAGAGGATTTTTTTTATGAGGGATTTGATTTAGTATTTCTTTTTTTTGCATCAACAAATTATGATTTTTTTTTATATCAAAAAAATTAACAAGATATTATACAAAATATTAAGATTTCTTTTTGGATATTGAAAAATCAAATCATAAATTATAATATCTTGTTAATAATTTTTTTCTCATTTTATTTCTGTATTTAATATAAATGTTTTAATTTGTTTTATTTTTTTTTTTTTATTATTTATATTTATATATGCGGCCCACAATAACGGCAAGCTGACAGTGTACTTTCCCACTAGACCACAGCGCGGTAACTACTCTTATATAATTAATTCTTGAAAAAACATTGTTTTTTTTTTCTTCAAATCAAAATAAATTTTATATCATAATAATATAATTATAATGATTTTTTTTGTGCAAAATTAACGATATTATAACACTGCGAAATTATAAAAAAGAAAATAAAAAATAAAAATTACTTTAAAAAGAAAAAAACAAAAAAAATGTTGTGACAAAAAATTTATGGAATTTTCGATTCTCGAAAAAAATGTAGAATTTTTTTCCTTTTTTTTGACAGTTCACCTACATGAAAAATGGTAAAATGTCATAAAAATATGAAAATTCTAAATTTTTTTCCAGATAGAAAAACGTTTTTTTTTATTTAAAAAAAAAAATAAAAAGAAGAAAATAGCAAGCACATTAAATTAATTAAAAAATTATAATTAAGTCGGTGTGATAATGACAACATGTATTAAAAAAATAATAATAAAATATAAAATTAGAAAATAATAATAAAATATATATCTATATATATATAACCATTTATTTCTTACCTTTTTCGAATTATACACCACTTAATAAGATATATGTTTGAAGGGATTTTTAATTAATTTGATAACGTTCAAACAAAACGCTTATCAAAATTATTTCTATTAGGTAAGTGCTTTATTAACAATATGTAATGTCTTCTACATCGTTTTGTATCGTTTTTATATCTAAATATAATTTCTTTTGTTTTTTTTTTTTTGTTTGTTATGACATATAGTACCATACTATATATGTAGTTTAGTTAGACAACAATCCTAAAACGAAAAAAGCACCAAAGTACTTACCTGTTATACATAAGAACATCCGGTTTCCAAAGCTTATTCGGTGTTATTCGTAAATCCTTAACACCACCGTAATCTGAATCGTTCCAACGTAGATTGTAATCATTCCATTCCTATATTGTGTTGGAAAAAAACTTATTTGAAGTATAATCTATATAAATATACTTAATAGATATAAATATTATACATTAATTACTTTGAATTAAAAAAAAAAAAGAAGAAGAATATAACAAAAAATGTGAAAAATTAAAATTATAAAAAACATATTTAAATTGTGTTAGAGAATATATAATATATATATACATACGTACATGCTTCACAGAAGAATTACAGGATTAAATACTAATCTAGTTTCTATATAAATCAGTTATAATTATTACAATAACGAACAATATACTTTTCTTTTCTTTTTTAAAACAACTCTACATAAATATTTTCACAAAAAAACATAATTATATAACGCTTTCTTTTTTCCTTTAATTTTTTTAAATAATTTAAAATTTTGCTATTTCCATAGTTTCCGATGTTTATAAAACCGCCATGAAAACTATTATATAACTGTTATACAAGTAAGGTGTTTTCCAATTTTTATGACAATTTACACATTTTCGTAAAACGTAATGAAAATTATAATTACTTCTATAAAATGGGTCTGTTCGAAATGCTTATGCTGGTTACCAGTTGTTTACAAATGTGAATACAAATTAAGAACTCTGTTTCCTTTCTCTGTGGTTCAAGATAGCCAAAAATATTTGTGTTCCCAAGATACCACGATAGTAACACTTTATACTATTGAAAACTTATTGACCATAAGCCAACATATATATGACGGTGATGTATTTAGTCCAAGTGCGAGAAAGTGTAAAATGGAACCTTAAGTAACAAACATAAGTATTTTGAACAGACCCACTAATTTAACTTCTGTTTTTATGACAGTTTACCATTTCTAATATACCGTAATGAAAACCAAATTATAACTTTTATAAAGTCACATTTTTTTTAGAAAATAGAAAACGCTATTTATAAATTTTTAATATACATATTTAAATATTTCGATTTTTATTCAAATGTATGGTTTTTGTATTATTTTATTTTAATTACTATAATAGCGTTTACTTGTCTCATTTTCTTATGACAATTCCCAATTTCTTTTAAACTGTTATAAATTTTCTGCTTTTCATAAAAGAAAACGTTATAAATGGAACAAGCGAAAAGCATATTTCGTGCATTAAAACGAATTTAGCAAAACCTTTTTTTACAAAAAACCGAATGAAAAAGAAATTTTAAAAAAGGAAAAAAAAAACCAAAAAGAAAATTATGTATAAATATTTGGCAAAATGAAATTGATGTGAATTTACGAAAGGAACAAAATTTTTATTTTGGACGAATATTTATTAATTCATTCAGGATTTAAAAGGAAAATAAAAAGATGACGACGATTCTTTTTTTTTTTCTTTTGGTGAAAGGAAAAGAGAAGATATGACTTTAGATATTTGTTATTTTAATTTTTACTTTATTTAAATTTTGATTAAGTTTATTGAATACGTTTTATTAAGCGTGACTATTCAATTAACTTTAATATTATAAAGTTGTGGAAATTGGTGTTTTTTGTGGTTTTTGGTGGGGGGAGTAGGAAAAAGTTAAGAATTTTATACATAATTTTGAAAATTTATTTTTTTGTTTCATTGTATTTACTATAAACAATGTTTTAATTGAAATTATTAAATTGCATCTGCAGTTTTTCACACAAAAAGTATATATTGAATTTTCGAAATGTCAAAAAAAAAAATAAATTTTCAAAATAAGTCACGCATTTATGCAGAAAAAATTATTTAAATTATTTCATTTTTTTTTTATTTAGATTAAATTTTTTTTTAATTTTTTAACACACACGGCCAAAAAATCAAATCAAATTTTGTTTATTCAAAATTAATAAAACAAAAATAAACCAAAAACAATAATATTTTATAGTGTTCAATGGAAACCAAAATGAAATTAAAAAATATGTTATTATTAATAAATTATAATAAAATAAATACTAATAATTTATCCTCTATTTGATTAGCAAACAAAAAAAATCAGGGACTTCCAAAATTAATGATCTAAATATGGAATATTTTATACAAATGCAAATTATGTTCATATTTTATCTCAATTATAATATTATTTTTAATTTACATGATAAATATTTGAATTAGTCTAGTTTACAGACGTAGTCACTAAAATTGTATCACTTCAGGAATAAAATGACACCCTTTAGAAGATCAATTTTGTTTTCTGCTATGTATGTATATTCAAACGTCAGACCATATTCAACCTCTTTCCAAAATTATAATAGGAAGAACCAAGTACAGGAAAGGACAAAGAAAACTGAATGAATGCTAGCATATGCATATCAAATCCGCTTAACCGATTATATATTTTGCATAAACAAAAAAAGCATTTAACAGCAGTGTCAAAGAATTCTGTGTTTTATGAATTGGTTTTGGTAAATTAAATGTGATTTTAAAAAGTGGACAATCATTTAGAAAACTAATTTTCATAACAAACCAAATCTTCGGGTCATTTATTAATAATCGCAGAATACTATTCATGAAGATTAGTATATTTCCAGAAGTTCGTCTATCCTTGGCTCTTCCTATTAAATTTCAGCCTTCATTTACATGCATAATCCCATTTTTAACATGACAATCTGATCATATTATGGAAAGAAGTAAAATTCTTTTAAGAGGACTATTTTCGTTACAATTCATATTTTGTAGACCTCCTTTCGGCACATGCTTTTGCGTGTAAGATTGGGGCATTCAAGTTTTGTATAATAAAAACACCTTTACACTATCCAAAATATGAAATGAATCTGCTAATCATCGCTTTCTTAACACTTATTCTAATCTCATTCGAAAACTCTAACCTAGCTAACAATATTAGTAGCCACTACGTAGCTGTCACTGGTAGCAGGAACGTGATACCGAGAACCAATACTAGGTGATATGTTTTTTTTTTGCTTCCAGTCTTCAAAAGTCACTTTCCATTATTTGGAAACTCGCAAATATAAATTTATTTTTAACGTAGAGGTTTTCATGACCTCAACTGTATACAGCATAAATATTCTTTTAAAGATATCATATCAATATTTATAAAATATGGAAAAAGAGTGAAATAAATCGGCTAATGTTTTTTTCTTTTTTGTTGGTCAATAAAATCAATAATTAATTTGTATTCCTTTGCAATTTATGAATGATGTGCCAGAATTAGGACATTGGATTTTCTATTTTGACAAAATTATTAATTCTGACATTCGTAATTTATCGTGTTAGAAAAGGTATTGATTTCATTTTATCGTTTTTAGGTAATCTGAGACCAAATTAACGAATTGAATTACAATAGAATTTTCCTTTTATTCCAAATGGATTTTCAGATCAAAATTGTATTAATAATCCGGCTTTATTCACACAAAAGTTTAGTATACTAATTCGGATTCGATTAATAAATGCTTGGAACCAGATATACAAGTATATAAAATAGTAGGTATTTATTTATTTATTTATTTATTTATTTGTGGAATATTTCATATAATATTTGTTAAATGGAGAACATTTGTAAGGATAAAACTAATTGTACTAGACTTAAGATCAATTCTAGCGATGTTTTAATTAAAATGTTATATATTTTGAAGGCGAGCGTGTTTGATGAGTTGGGACATCACCTGAACTATTTCAAGGAAAAGTATCTCTTCTCTTATATTATTACTTTACTTTCCATCTACATATTCCAAATACTTAAATAGCAGAGACAGCAACCGGTAAATGGAACACGGAAAAATTATATTTACAAATTTTTTATTAATAAAACGATTAAATCACATATGAAATTCACCTAGCAAAAAAACTTGCCGAAACTTATATCTAGCTAGTTAAATGAAATTGATTAAGTAGCTGAATAGCAAAATTTTTAGTTATTAGTACTTAAAACATGCAAATGGAAAGCGCCTATTGTTATTTTGAAAAAAAAAATTCAAAAAAATGCCTTGGTGAGTCTCACAAGTGTAAGACATAGTGGAAAGAGCAAATTAATTCTGTTTGGATACATTATACCTAATCTTAAACTTTAGTCAGTGATTTAAAGAAAATATGGATATTCCTATTGCCTTTTCGCTACTCGATAAAAATTCAGAATTTCTGCATGTTTTATGACATTTTCCCATTTTTTGTGTATGGAAACTGACAAAAAAGGGAATAAAAAACACTTTTTTGAGAAACGAAAACGCTATATTAGTAAAATTATTGTATATACAGCTTTCAATTCATAAAAACTACTAACATAACTTTTATTTTTTTGTATTATATGAATATCAATTTTGTTGTATAATGTTTGATTCTTGGTTTTTTTTGGGAATGATATGATTATATTTTTAAATTAAAAAAAGGATCGAATCGAATTTTCGAAATCATTCTTCTACAATCATTCCAATAAACTATATTTATTTTATTTTATATTATAATTAAAAAAAAAACAATTCTAACTAAGATAGAAGAAATCATTTAATCAGAATATTTGCAAATATCATAAAAATAAATATATAATAAAACACAAAATATATTCTTAAAGCATTAAAAATCATATTCATAAAGGATAGACTTTTATATAAGAGTTAATACATTCTGTTTTGAAAGATTTAAGCCTCTATATTTCTTGTATTTTCGTTCATCTCATAGCCATTAACCGGAAATTAATGCAAATTTATATAATATAGTTTATTTATTTTAATTCTAATGCATACGAAATGTACTTTAAATTGTTTTAATGACTTTAAAAACACTGGAGACAATAATAATGTTCATGGAAAAATAGGAAATTTCATTATAAAGCAATTTTACAGATTGTTTTTCATCTAAAAATGTTTTGGTGTCTAAATTTTTATAGATACAAAAAAAAAATGATATAGAAAATAATGTTTAAGATTAAAAATGTAGAAAATGTGACTTTTGAAAAAATTAATATTTAATACGATTTGCATTTAAATATAATGATTCCGTCTTTATACTATAATCAAATTGTATGTATTATATACAATATATGTGCCCGCCTGAAAATAGGCAATTTATAATTTGTTGATGAAAATTTTATATACAAAAATTTTGTTTTCCTGAAGCGCAGGTTCAAATTCCAGCCTCAACCGATATAGTATTTTCCTCCCGTCAATATTGACGGGCTTTCACCTAGTTATGAATAATTTGATATTAATTAACTTCCTTTAAGTTGCTTGAAAACCTTTTATAAGAAATTAAATAAAAACTCGCTGAAATTATAAAGTTTTCGATTAAAAAAACATTCAATCCGAAAAAATATTTCAATTTTTAACATTAATTGAAATTTTTTTTTTCTTTTTCAATCACAAATAAATGCATTAGCTTAGCTAGGATTGGTAAAACCGGATATTAATCCGAATGATTTTGAAAGTGTTCATACATACTATATGTAACAGAAATATTATCTCCAATGTAAAATAAAAGTCATATTAGGTGTGTTTCATTTACCATATGTTCCCGGAGCACAATAAAATTGTACCACAAGTAAAACACAATTTTTCACATTATTGTTTGTTAAAATGATGTTCTGTTCCGGTACATGTGGCAAATAAAACACGCCAATAAAAATAATGTACATCATTAACTAATTTTATATATAATTATATGTAAATGGAATTAAAAATTCTATTTTTTTATATTAGATGGAAACGATTCTTTGTTTTGTGTTTTGTTTTTTTTTTCTGTAATTCTAGTAAAGGAAAATTTTATAATATTATAATATAATGGTTTTCTTTGTTTTTATAGAGATAGAAAATTCAAAATTAAAAAATTTTGAAAAAACTTATGAAAAAAGAAATTAAGAAAGAAATTAATGATAATAAAACAAAATTAAAAAAAAAATCAAATGAAACGTATCAAGATTAAAACATAAACAAATGCCGTGTGTGTAAAATATAAAAATGTTTAATTTGATTTATCGTTTATAACTTACCAAGGAAAGCCAAATATTTGTAATTAGGAGTTGATTCTTCTCGTCCTACAACATAATCAAGACAAATAAAGAAAAAAAGAAAAACATATGACGAATATCAACGAACAAGGAAAACTTTTTTAGTTTTTTTTTTTTTTTGGTCTTTTTTTGAATTTTTTCTTTTTTATTTATTTATGTTAATTAATTTATTATATTTTGAATTTAATCGATTTAAATTATGTATTAATTTTCGAAAAAGAAAAATAACGGTTTTAAATAAAACAGAAAAGAAATAATAAAAATTATTATATTTAGCGTATCTGGTGTAATTTCCCGCGTTGCTATTTAGTAACAAGAAAGTACACAGATATTATAAAGACAAAAAACGAAAATTAACAAAAAAATGTACATAACATATCTAAATCAAAATCAAAAATAATTTATAATAAAATCAAAAGTTATTGAGTAAATATGCACACACATGAATTATTCCCAAACTCTCCTCGAAGGCACGTATACCTAATATCGAACTTCCTTGAAATATGTTTTGATGACATACCGCCGCGGAGGATAACACGTTACAATATTAATACTTGGAAATGCACCTTAAAAAATTTACACGGAGTCCAAATTTGCACAAGGCCCACTTGCCATCGGTCAAGTTAACACTCTGGCCAGTCCGTAAAAAGAAAAAGAAAAGATTTTTTAAAAATGTTTAACAATTATTAAGTCATTTTTAATATCCTTAAATTTTCTCATTGTAAATTGTATAACAGTTATAATAGTTTAATGAAAGTTAAAAGGGGAAACTGTCATAAAAAATTTCAATTCTGGATTGCATGGTTTTCAAAAAATTCGTTTTAAATAAGAAAGATCGTTATATAATGTGATCTTTTTCCATATATTTACAATAAAGGTGCTTTCCGAATTATGATATACTTATTAAAAAGTATTTTACAAATAATTGAACCAATTTCACTACTTATCTGTACGACTTATTGCCATATAATATCGATTATATAATTATTATATGTTATCAGAGAAATAATTTTCCTCTCTTATTCAGTATTTTCCATCATTAACATTTTCAGGAGTTTTCATTCAAAACGGATGTGCACATCATTTGGCAAAGTTTTTTTTTTCTCCCAAAATAAATTTTACATATATTTTTCTTTATATACATACAGTGGTGTTCAATGAAATCCGGACACTTTGAATTCCTGGAAAAAATGCATGGTGCAGGTCGAAATTTAATCCCCTCCCATTTTTTTTTTTCAGTATTTAGTTACTTGATTTATGTAGTAAGTGTATATTTCAAAAAATAGTTTACTAATAATCGATAAGTCAAGTTATAAGCATAAACATTAAATAAATGAAAAAAATGTCGAAATTAAGTGATGCTGAAAAAAGTGTTATTATAGCATTATGGCATGAAGGATTGTCAGTACGGGAAATTAGTGATAGAGTATCACGGGGGGAAGTCCTCTGTTGCTGATTTAATCCAAAAATTTAAAAATACCGGACCACAGAACGCCCCAAAGGATCTGGAAGGAAACGCAAGCCAACCATAGTAGAAGACCAATTTCTGGTCCTTCTTTGCAAACGAGACCGCTTTAAACCTTCCACAAAATTGAAAGCGGAGCTTGCTTTAGCCAGTGGAACTGAAATTTCTGCAATAACTATGCGGAGGAGGTTACTTGAGGCAAATCTAAGGTCACGTTGCTCGCTCCAAAAGCCACCTTTAAAGGTTTCATCAAAGATCACTCGGCTTCGGTGGGCCCAGGAACATTCCAGTTGGACCCGAGAGATGTGGAATAGAGTAGTCTTCTCTGACGAAAGCAAATTTAAGCTGCATGTCGGGGATAGGCGGCTACGCGTTCCAAGGAAGCCAGGAGAACGCCTCAGTGATAACTGCATTCAGGAAATTCCCAACAAAGCTGAAGGAGTAATTGTCTGGGGATGTTTGAGTGCAAGTGGTTTAGGTCATCTGGGGTTTATAGATGGAAGAGTAACCGCAGATATGTATTTAAATGTCCTAGAGAGTCATTTGAAACCGTCAGTTTTGGAGCTGTTTGCTGAAACTGAAAGGTACATCTTTCCGCAAGATGATACGCCAGCACACGCTTCAGAAAAGGTATTTATTTATTTTTTTAGAACTATTGGACAATCCTCAAGAAAATCCAGTTCTAACATTTTGTGAAATTTTATTAACTTCCGTTTTTTTTTCATTTTCAGGTAAAAGACTACCTAAACCAAAACGATATTCAGACATTGGAATGGCCTCCGTACAGCCCAGATCTTCATCCCATCGAAAATATCTGGGCTATTATGAAGACAAAGTCTGTAAAGGTAATCTCCAAACACAACAGGACTTAAAGTGGCAAATTCAAAGTGCTTGGGATGAAATTAGTGATGACGTCACTGGAAATTTGGTGAATTCTATGAAGCACAGGTGCACAGCGGTAATTAAGGCAAATGGCAGTCATATTAAATAGGAGGTGCCAGGAGGTGTGTACAAAATGCAATTGATAAATTTTAATTACTCTATTTATAACATGTTTTTTTTTTGTACCCTAATAAACGTAATATTTACAAAAAATTATCTGAATTCTTATTAATTTCTTTAATTTTCCAATAAAACCATAAATGCTGATTGAACCATATAATTTTTTTAGTGAATATTATGTGAGGTAATATAAAAAATTATTTCACCGAATAAGCATCACTACTTTTTTGGAAAAAATCGCTTCAAATCGAAAAAAGGTAAGTGTCCGGATTTCATTGAACACCACTGTATATATGTACTAAATTTTCAATGAATTTAAAATCGGCGTATAGCCGAAAAAGGTCCAACTTCATATAATATGTACATACACACACACACACACATTTTCTTTTCTAGTTAAATATTTCGAATAAGTCCTTTTCTCAATACGGAGAAAAAGGTGTATCGAAAATATATGTTTGAATTTTTCAGTTGGAAAAAAATTAAATTTAAAAATTAAAACAAACATTCATCTCATGAGAATTTCAACATAACAAATTGGGGTGTAAAAAAACAAACCCTATTGCCCCATTAAATATGCCCTATTTTTTTTTAGGCTTGGAATTCCATGTAATGTGCATTTATGCAAAATATATATAAAAAAAAAAAACAACAAAGCAAACGAACGGGCTTATTCTCCGGGCGATGCGACTGCGATTTTTTACCGCTATAGATTTAAAACATAGGTCCACGTGGAAGTCTATTTTTTTAATTTATTTAGCGCTAAACGCTTAGCATCACCCAATGTTGAGAGAAATTAAAATTTTGAAGCTGTTAAATTAATTGCAAATGTAAATAAATAATTTTTCGTTTTATATAAACTTTTATAAACTTTTTCACATTTCACCGAAATGGAAAAGAATGTGTTAAAAAAGATAACTTGACATGCGAGGTTGTCCAGTAAAACCAGAAAAACAATAGCACTGTCGTTGACAGGTAATTCTCAAAATTTTTTAAACCAGCGATGAACACTCACACTACATGTATTTACATTTCATTTACATACGATGAATATTTTGAAAATTACCGCTAACGTTAAACAACGTCACATTCCGCGTAGACCTTTATTTTTCAACCTTACAACATAAAATAGAAAAATGCCATTCTCATAGAAAATTTTTGATTTTTTAAACTTCTTTTGTGTTGTTTAAAAACAAAATGTATTGTAATATCGTACAAATCTGTTATCGAACAAGCGAGCTGGCATTTAGGTATGTTGCCTATAGAATAGCATTTTTAAGTGTTGAACGTTACATGGCGAACACAAAAGTATTATCAACATCGATAAATACATTTATTCGTTAGAGAATAAGTCCGTTTAAAAAAAAAAGAAACCAAAACAAACTTAGTAATAATATTAGTTTTATTCTTTTTTTTTGTGGTTTTAGTTTATATATTAATTTTAATTAAATTATTTTTTTTATTTGATTTTATTAATTTGACAAAAAAAAAATAGAGAATTCATGCATGCAAATAGTTTGCCCGTATGACATGTACCCAGCTAGCGACATTAAAATGCAGGTTATATAATTAAATAGATGATTGAAAAATTTTCACAGTGAATTTTCCATTATTCAAAAAAAAATAAAATAATTATATATATGTACTTTGTAACTAAAAAAACATAAAATACCAAAAATATTGTTCACTAAAATTTTTAATTTATATTTTTTTTTATTAAAAGTTCTTTTATACTGTGTAACCATGTAAAGGATATCGCGTCTTAAACGATTGATAGTCGTATTTATCTATCTATAGAATTTTTAAGCTCGTTAAAAAACTAAGAAGAATCTCCAAAAGAGCGTTTTTCTTTAAATGATTTACTATTTGGTAGAAGAAGATATATGTATTTCGGATTATAAAAGATTCTGCTCTAACCTGAAACTTAATTATGCAAATCGATTCTCAAAATTCCATTCAAATCGATCAAATTGTTTTTCTAAAAAAAAATAAATCAAAAAAACAATAAAACGACGAAATTTTTTTTTTCTATTCTATTCTGCGATTAATTTTACTGAAATTCAACATCAAATTATGTATTTATATATCCAACGTATAAAATTAATTTTAATAAAATTGGTGTACATTTTTTTCGATTAAATCCGAAAAACTATAAAACTTTTTTATCATGCTATTTTGGTGTTTCTTATAACATTCCTTAACTTTTACCGATTTTTCTTCAATACGATATCAAAATGAGTTATTTTCTGACAAATCTATACTAAAAATGTCATTAAAATCAGTCAATTTTAATAAATCTATAAATTAAAAAGATAACCGCTGTACCCAATTAAAATACACAACTGTTTCAGACATAACGCAGAAGCCGAAAGACGAAGGCGATTACTATATTAGTAAATAATTAGTAAATTAAACAATTTATAATCAGTTTCTTTACTCAGTTACACAAATATAAAGGAATCTTTTTGTTTTCTTCTATCAAAAATATGAAAATAATACTTTTTATTGCAAAAACATATATTATTGTTTTAATTCGTTTCATTTTATATATTTTAATTAAGTTATTCGTAATTAATTTATTCTTAATCAATTTTCAATTTCTGTGTAAAAGAATTTTCAAAATATCGATAATAGTTTTTCCCTTTCATAAGAACACATTCTTATATGTTCTTCAAAATATTGTTGCCTATAAAATTTTCTTCATTATCATTAAAGAAATTAAGGAAAATTTTACTGAAATATAATTTAATAAAGTGTATGAAGCGATATTACTTTATAATATTAAGAAAATCAAAAAGTTAATAAAAATAGATTTTCATCAAAAATTTTTGGCACCCACAGAAAATTCCTTTTCTAAATCAAAAGAAAATTAAATTATAATAGAAAAACAACAAAAATATAAAAAAAAAATGTCGATAATTAACAGAAAAGCTAATTTTTGCGGTGATTTTTCGTGCTGCTGTTGCAGCCATTTAGTTCAGATGTTCGAGATTTTAATTTTAAAGATTATATTTCTCCGAAAATGAATGCAAAAAGATGAACTTTTTTTAATAAGAAATTGAATATTGAATAATTATTATTGATTTAATATTTAATAAGCAAACTTAATTAGCAAAGCTTTACCAAATTAGTATTTCAATTATATTAGATTAGTGAAATATTTGTTTTTGGTAAATGTTTAATATATTTTATTGCAATTAGTTTTTAAATGATTTTGTTGGTTTTTCTATTATTAAATGGAATTATTTACTTTATCAATAAAATATGAATTTCAATTTTTGAAACTTCACAGCTTCATATGCTTGTAATCAGCAACAATTTATATGATATAATTAACAGAAGTAAAATACCTAAAACTTATTTCAATACAATTTATATATATGGTAGTTTTTCCGTAATAATTCTAGTTCCTTCTATTCTAAATTACCTCAAGCTGGAATTTAGGGACAAATTGTCAAAATTACCTAATAATAAAATTAAACTGAACGTGGACAGTTAAAATTTAGACAATTCGAAATCATGAATTAGTTTACACAGAAAAATTTTATAGTTGTAATAACTGAATTTTAGTTGTGACGATAGAAAATTCGGTTGTCACAACTAAAATTTAATAGTCACAACTATTACTCAGTTCTCAAAACTAGCTAAATAACACAATTTTTATGTGTGTTGAAGAATCTTTTCTTCAGTATTATAAAATTTTGAAATATTTTCCAAATAGCCTTAAGAACCAATTTATTACTGCCGAGCCTTTTAAATTTGAAAAATTGTATTTTATAAATTTATTTAAACAATAATTGGCTGACACGATATAATCCAAGTCTCTTCTATTTAAAATTTTATTCCATTATCGATAAACTTGAGAGAGCTACTGACAATAAGAAATTTACCTAAAGAGGACAGTATTACTTCCAGGACTGAGTCAACCTGCGAAGTTGAAATCTATTTATTGCGAGGTCACAAAACCCGAAAGGATCATTTCTTATGATGCGACTGTTCATGGGTCGAAAGCTTTCTTGAACTGGACTAACAAAAGTCTACTTTTATAATTTTTTCATTCTACATATTTTAAAAGTTATATTAAATTTTCGAAAATTAAAAAGGAAATTAAAAATGTTGCATCAGAAAAAAGTAAATTTTTTATTGATTGTTTGATTTTTAATTTAATTTTTAATAAGAAAAATTAATTAAATACTATTCGTTTTTAAGTTTTTGATTTTATTCAATTTATTTTTAATTATTTTTAATGTTTTTTTCATGTTTCTTTGTGTTTTTTTAAATGTCTGTTTAATTTTGTATAGCATAAAATGCATGCGATTGACACCTTTCCTGTTGCTTTGACAAAAAACTTAAGTAAAACAAAACAAAAAAAAAACATAATTTGCAATCAATATAAATATTTATATTTATCTTTTTTATATATATATTTATATATATATTAAAATTTACGTAGGAATGTACACAAACAAAAGAGAGACAACATATTTAAACATTTATGTACGTGTAATTTATTTTATATTTATAATAACTTAGAGACTCTGACATGTTTTAAGTCATTTCATAATTACTATTATTATTATTTGATTTTGTGTTGTTTTTTTTTTTTTTTAATAACAAGAAAAAGAGTCGCTCTTTCTCGGGTACATGTCACTTACCAAATTTAACCACGCATTTGTGGTAAGAATCTGATTCTTTTCATCCTATAAGAAAATACACACGATAATATAATTATATAAACGTTTTTTTTCTTTTTTTTTAAATTTTTTTTAAATATAATAATAATTTTTAAAAATTTTATATTCGTTAATTTCATTAAAAAAAAAATCATAATTATTATAGAATCAAATTAGTAGTTTTTATGTTTTTTTTTTTTAATTATTCCATGATATTCCAATTTTTTGCCCAAAAAAAGTATCGCACTCCTTAAATATAGAAGACGGACATCTTCAAGTCTATAATTTTATATAATTTCACTGGTTTTAAATTTAAATATATATAATATATGTATTTATAGCACTTCTGGTATATTCTTTTTTTTAAATGTTTCTTTTTCTTTTATTAATATTGAATTATATAGGTGACAAAAAAGAGTTAAGGAAAACAAAATTATATCTTACCACGTCGATTATTTGCTGTAATGTTAAACCGAATTTTACCTCAAGCGGTTCAGATTCATTTGCTACGGGCCTTTCGAGTGTATTGTAAGTTGATAATAGATGATTTAATAGACGCTTTTCGTGTGGGCCTTGCAAACTTTCTGGAAATTAAAAATTAGAAAAATGTTATTTATTTGATATTAATATTAATTTCTTAATACTATACATTAATGACCAAATATATCCTATTTGAAGGGTTTACTTTAAACTGGAGATTTTGATTCAAAATTTAAAAATATTAAAAACCTCAGAAAATACAATAAAAAACCTCTAAAAGGACATTGAGAGACAGCATTTGCTATGGAAGCATTTTTAATTTCCTCGAATAATGATTCTTCACATCTTTCCCTTGTACTAATTATATAGGCACACATAAATACACCCAATTCTGTTTTTACACGGTCTTTTTTTACACAATTTTGATTTAACACGGTCTAGAAAAAAAAATTAATTCAGTTTTAACATGATTTCATCCGATTTAGCACGATTAAAAAAAGGTATTTGATTGAAATTTTAAAGAAAAATATTAAAAATAATATTATTAACCGTAATCTAAAATTTAATTTGGATTTTATAAAGACTCTCATAATAGTTTTTTTGTATGAATCATTTATTTTTACTATTTTTTACAGGGTTGAAGGATATGGAACTAATACCCTTTTTTCTATGTATTTACTTCATGTCTTTTTTTACACGGTTTCTTCAGGCGGTTTTTTTTACACGGTTTTGTCTGAACCGTGGAAAAACAGAATTAGGGGTATCTGAAAACTTGAAAATCTTAAATCGGAATTACATCAGAACTAATAATAATCTCTAAACAACGTAAGCTACGGAGACACTAAAATATTCTTATTGTATTTCCCTCATTACATTCACTGAACAAAGCATACAAATGGAAATTTAAAAAAAAAAACGCCTATATTTTGCAACTCTACTTCTAGGTTTTTATATAGCAAAGGAATGTTAATCAAGAAATAAACGTATTAAGGAATAGATCATTTTAGAAAAGACTTTTTACACCAATATTCGAACATTTTTAACCCTCTCTTATGTATCATATTATATGAAATTTTCCCATCTAAAATAATTTAACTCTTATCTGACGTAGACTGAACAAGTTCTTATTATAATTTTGTACCCATTAACCTTCAGTATCTATTCTAACAGATTCTTTTGAAACGAATTGGCTTTTCATATATACTTTTTTTTCAAATTTCTTTTCTTAAACACTCAATATAAGGGTTGAGATCACCGCATATACTCATAATAATAACTTTATGCTTGTTGTTGATATTTATGAGTTATTTTATGCTTTTGTGAAGAACATGTATTTAATAAAGTACCTTTTTTTTCGTCTTCAAACATTCTAATAACGAAAATGTATACTATCATGTATAACATAAGCATATATATACTTAAATATATATTTTATAGACACGTAATATTAATTTTAATTAACCTGAATAACTTTATAGTTTAAGGCCAAGGAATATTATGAAATATATTTATTCCTAAATCATTCGACACGTGAGTAAGCTTTAAAAGGTAAATACTTTAAAAGTATTACTTTAAACCTTTTGTGAGTGGGGTAAAGTCGATTAACATCATTACAACATATTTAGGAAGACACGAATTTAACTACTTTTAAACCATAATGTTAAGTCATTTTTAATCGAAAGACATTTAAGATGTTTACATCGGTTGCCTATATATCTGAGAATATTTAGGTTAATAAAATTTCAGTAAAAACTCATATCATATCATATCGTAAGTAATTAAATTTAAAACTTAACTTCACTTCTATACATATCGATTTTTAACACATAAATTATAAAGTAAAATAATTCAACTATTCAAATCTAAATATTCTTTTATCTATTTGGGGAAGTTTAAGTGGATACCCACTTAATATATACTTCGACATATTAGGTAAACAATAATGTTTAGATAACTTTAAGGGAGCGAATCTAAACGAGCTTATTATTGATTTGTAAGAGGAAAAAAAATCATATTGACACCTAAAGCATAATAGGTGATTTATCGTTATGAATTTCTTTTTAAAGATCTTCAATTAAATACAAAATACGTACTTATATTAAAAGAAAGAACTATTTCCAATGAATATTAATCAGTTTACTGTAACTTATTAATGTCAAAAGGGAAACGTAGACTATTATAGTACAATTTTCTCATAGAATATAATGTTTGAAAGAAATTAATGGACGGAAAATGTTCACTTGAAATTCTTTCGAGTTTAGTGTACAGTTGGAAAAGTTATGAGACAGAACTTTTGCAATATTATAAAATTTTGCATACTCCTTCATTATTCTAACTTTGTTCTCAACTTTAAAGCTATTAAATGAATCATGTGGAAATATAAAGTTACTAATCAAATTAAGAAAAAATCGGACACTTAAAAGAAATTTCTGATTTTGAAAAGTTTTATCACCTAACTTAATTATAGAACAAAATTTTTACATAGATGTAATTTTAGGTGATTTTATTAGCTTTTACATAAATATAATATTTGGCTAATTTGATTTTAACTTTTAATAATGTTGCATTTAAACTGTAAATTGTCTAATCACTGGAGGTGTCCAGTTTCCTTTACTCTTTGATTATTAGTTAATTTCGTGTTGGATCTGATAATTTATATCTACATACCTCAATGAAAATTTCAAATGCAATTTTTACTAAGTGTTGCTTCTAAGGAACTACGCAAAATGTTACCAAAACGTTTCGCTATTTTATAATTTATAATTCTGATATTTGAAAAATGGCATTAATTTGATTTTTGCAAAAATCTGAGATACGATCTTTTGAAAATAAGGTTAATCCAATAACAGAGGCAACAATTATCAATTAAACTGAAAATATTAATTGCATAAAGTAAATTTTCTTTAAATTCTTTTTCTTTTTTAAAGAATTAACGCTGATTTCGTTTATGTATTGATTTTTCAAGCTTTATTACAGAAACACTTTAGTAAAGCTCATAAAGCTTGAAAGTATTTTATGTAAAAAGGAAAATCTCATTGAAAACACATTATTTTTTAAGCTTAAAATTTTTTTTCTATACATACGAGTATATAAAACGTTTAGAGAAAAAAATATATATAATCTATAAATACATAAAATTTCTTTTACAAATATATTAGCTTAATCAAAAGTAACATTATTAATTTAGTTAAAAATCTCTAAGCTTTTTTAGTTAAAAGAAAATATCTACAAGGATTTTATATAGAAAATATCGAACAAGGTCATATTCTGGAATACAGGATGACATTTTAATTTCGACCTTCAACGAATATTATATGAAGATATGATGTGACCCATATTCAAAGATATTTATGAGAGTCAACAGTGAAATGAAGTGAAATGCACATTTTTGCCCATCAAATTTAATATCATATATGCAAGTACCGGGTAATGCAAAAGTCTCTACGTACGTTACTTTATAAATATTACTTTCTTTGTTAATAAAGAAATTTTATCATATTTTTAAAATGGAAGTATTTTTCTTATATGTTTCCCATAAAAATGTATTCAATTCCTCAATGTATAAAAATCGTTTGCAATTTAACAGTTTCATAAGTTGTACTTTTTCCTATTTGAGGCTGTTTGAAAATGAATTACTTTAGATCGGTAAACCGTAGCTCTAAAATTAGTTTCACGCATTCAATTTTTAATAAATCATATACGAGACGAAATGTATTTGTCGAATTAGTTTTACGAAATGCTTCATATGTAGTAATATAGTAGATAATAAGATAATTCAATTTGTAACCATAACTTTGTAAATTACAATTCGCAAATTTGCTAAATTTTTATAATCATTTTTGGCAATTCGTTGAAGATTTTGATTGGTTAGAAAATTTCGTATATTTGCAAAACTTATGTCAGAAATATACATGACCTGGAGCTGATTATTTGGAAAAACTTATGAAGTATGAATTTTTAACAGTTTTTGAAAGGAATTTAACTTTTTTTTTTGTAAAATTGCATAAATGTCGAAAAAAAAGTAAACAAGTATAAATTTTGTATAAAGTATTTACTTTCCTATATAATTTCTCACAAAATAAATAATTATATTTGCGATGAAGAATATTTTCATTTTTCCCTGACGAATTCAAATAACCTGTCAAACTTGTTATGCTGGTTGGTATAACAATAGCTATGGTTAATTGAAGTAACATAAAGTAAGAGATTTCTGTGGTACCCTGTATAATAACAAAGTGTACAACTATTTTATTTGAAGGAAATGAATTTTTAAATTTGTTGCACTTCATTTTATAGTGAAAATGTTAATAAATGAAATGCATTCATTTTGTATAACATGACAAAACGTTTGACAAAACAAAATCATATAAAATATTCATTCATTTATTTTAGTGCTTTTCAAGCAGTTAAAAAAAAATTAGTTCTCTTTTTTTTTAAATATTAATCCTTTTTACGTAGAGAAATGTTCATTTTTCTTTTCATTGGCATTGCAAGCTCAAGTTTACTCATTTTAATTGCCATATTTAATAAAATGTAAATAAAAATTGTAATTACTTTGACATTGAATAATTTTCTTTATGTGCTCACTGAACATGAATCCTTTTTGATTATTAAAATGCACATTTCTTATAAAAATTTCTTTTCTATTTTTAATGCATTCATAATTAAAATATACCAGTTTTTTTTTTTAATTTCGTATTTAATACTTTACTAAACAGTGTTCTATTTAAAAACAAGTTTTCATGATTAGTTGTAAAAATGGGATATTCTCATAACACTAATAGATGGCGTTTTAGTTTCTCATTCGTTTTTCCAGTTTTTTATATATGCAAACAGTTAAAAACGGGAAAACAAATTCTGCATCTTTTGGGAGAAATGAAAATGCTGATAAAGTCTATATGTATACGATAAATCAAGAATCCTTGGACTAATTTTAATGAAATTTAAAATAAAGATAAAATCTAACGAAATCATGATCTGCTTAGTTTTTAGAAGGAAATTGTGAGTTTTGACTAAAATTATCGAAAAAAATGCATAAATAAGTTTCTATACAGAGATAAATTTGTTTCTATACAGAGATAAATTTTAATCAATTATTTTTGAATCTCTCAGAGTTTATTAGTAAATTAAACATGAAATATTGTATATAAGAAAGATTTATTATATTTTCCTGTCAATTCATTTAAGGTAAAAATATTAAAGATTTGATTATTCATTAGAAATTCTTTTCATTTGTATGATGAAGTGTATAATTACTTCAAGAATTTTTAATTTATAATCATACAAAATACACAAAAACCACTTAACCCATCAGACACTACTGGCAGTTGAAAAGAAAATCCTACAATTTGAAAAGAAAACTGGAAAGTATATGAAGTAGTACTACACCTCAGCCAGCTACTTGATGGATTATTATATAGAAGCAAAATAAAAAACGTTGGCCCAAGAACTGTTTCAATTTAAAAATGCTCGAAGCTAAAAGAGAAATTCTACACAAAGAATATAAAAAGCACGGATGAGGTGCCTTTTTCTGTCATCATACATAATAAGAATGTTGGTTTTTTGTTCCGGTCTAGAAGTGCATTATATTGTATTAAACTTCTTTTCTATTATATTGTATATGACACGTATTTTTGTGTATTTACAGTTGTAACCGTTAAAATTATATGTTTTTAAATTTTCGTATTAAATCTTTAAGAAATTATACAATTTTTAGAATTAAAGATATAAAAAAACCTACACTATAGTATTGACTATTTATTTATATGGACAGTATGATGTTCACTGTTATTATTCTAGTTCAGGCATGTCAAACACGCGGCCCGCGGGCCGCATGCGGCCCGCCAATACATAGATTGCGGCCCGCCGAGACTTAAAAATTTTGAAATATCAAGCTTTGACGCTTGAAGCTGGAAAGTTTGAACTTTGTGATTGATGCTGGCGCGAGGCGTCAAATGAAGAACGGCGGTCGAAACCGAAAAGAGATAAAACACAAGACGACAAGATAAAGTCTAGTGTTTGCTCAATCGTTTGTGGATGAAAGTGGATTTTGGTTTCTATTCATGTAAACATGATCAATGTTAACTTACGGCCTATCGATAATGTAAACATGTTTTACAACAGCATGATAACATTCGAAACAAATCCTATGTAAACATTAGCCATGATTGTAGGATGGCTATCAGAGTTAAGAAAGATAGTTCATGTAGAAAAAACGAGGACAACAATCTTGATTCAGCCAGTTTAGTTTGGATCGTCGTTGAAAAAGTAAAAGTAAAAGACTTGAGTTCATTAAAATAAAAGTGTTTTTTACTTCATCCTGGTCCTTTTACATTCTTTCATAATAAACTAAAAACTTAATCTATTATAATTTTATTAAAATTCAATATAATCAAACTTCGAGAATGAGTAAGAAAAGATCGATTGAAGAGGAACATCGTAATTTTCAAGAAAAATGGGAACTGCAATATTTTTGTGTCAAAAACAAAAATAAAATAATGTGCCTGATATGTAAAAACTCCATTTCAGTTGCTAAAGAATATAATCTTAAAAGGCACTATGAGACAAATCATAAAACAATCTATGACCAATACGTTGGAAAACTTCGTGAAGACAAATTGTCGGAATTGAAATCGATTCTTCAAAAACAACAAAGTGTATTCACTAAAGTGGTTGAAGACAATGCATCTGCTGTGAAAGTTAGTTATATATTATCACATTTAATCGCAAGCAGATCGAAACCATTTACTGAAGGGGAATTTATTAGTGAATGCTTAATTAAAGCGGCGGAAGTATTATGTCCAACAGAAATAAAAAAATTTAAAAGTGTAAGTTTAAGTCGAAATACTGTAGCTAGCAGAGTTGATGAAATAGCCGAGAATTTGAGAAATCAGCATAATTCAATAATATCAACATTTCAAGCCTACTCTATTGCAATTGATGAAAGTACAGATGTTCGAAATACCGCTCAGCTGGCCGTTTTTATTCGCGGATGCGATGTTAATTTAAAAATAAGTGAAGAACTTTTGGAAATCGTTCCTATGCATGATACAACCACTGGAGCTGATATTTTTGATGCACTTATGGAAGTTTTGAACAATTATAAGTTACCATTGGAAAAGTTGGTTTGCCTTGCAACTGATGGTGCACCTACCATGACCGGTATTACTAAAGGAGTTGTTGCAAGATTAAAAGAAACATGCAAACAGCATGGTAATAATAATTTTGAACACTTTCACTGTATTATTCACCAGCAAGTACTGTGCTCCAAAGTTTTAAATATCGGACATGTTTTAAAAATAGTCACCAAAATTGTAAATTATATTCGAGCACGTGGACTTAATCATCGCCAATTTGCTTCATTTCTGGAAGATATAGAATGTGAATACACCGATCTACCATATTATACGGAAGTGCGATGGCTTTCGAGTCATAAAGTGTTAAAACGATTTTTCAAATTGCTGGACGAGATCATAATTTTTTTGGAAACAAAAAATTATGAATGTGCTGAATTAAAAGATGGACAATGGATAAAGGACCTGGCTTTCTCAGTTGATATTACAAGCCATCTTAATCAACTTAATCTTAAGCTTCAAGGCAAAAATCATGTTGTTACAACGCTATTTGATAATATTAACGCTTTTAAACCAAAATTAGTACTTTGGCGAAAACAAATAGAAAAAGAAAACTTGTCTCACTTTGAAAGCTGTCAATATCTATTGACTAAATCACCTAAATTAAAATTTACAGAATATGCTCAGCAAATTAAATTGTTAGAAACGGAATTCGATCGAAGATTTTCTGATTTTGAAAGCTGTGAATTACAATTTCGTCTTTTTACTTCACCTCTATCTATCGATATTGGAATTGTTGATGAAAACTTACAAATGGAATTAATTGAAATCCAATGTGATTCTTTGCTGAAGCAAAAATATTTGGAAGCTGGAATTCCAGATTTTTATACATATTTATCTGTAGATCGGTTTCCTAAAATGTTATCGTTTGTTACGCGTATAATGGCTATGTTCGGAAGCACCTATTTATGCGAACAAGTATTTTCTTTAATGAAAAATAACAAAAATTCAGAAAGGTCAAGATTAACCGATCAACATTTATCATCAATTTTAAAAATTGCATCAACTCAAGATATTCAACCAAATTTTGATGACTTGCTTTGTGAAAAACGATGTTAAATATCTTCTAAAAAGTAATATTAAACTGTATTTCTTATTATAACTTTTATTTTTGTTTTTTTATAAAAAATATAAAATATTTATTCTTTAAGTTTAAAAAATAAAATAAAATATAAAACGACTATGTATTTGCAATATAATATACAATACTTGACATGGAGTCTAATAAAGACATAATACATAATATAATCATTCTACAAATTGTATTTTATTAATTTTTTGAACATTAAAAACATGCGGCCCCCAACTTAATAGAAAAGAGATCATGTGGCCCGCAATATCATATGAGTTTGACATGCCTGTTCTAGTTGATATTGAAGAAGAAAGCAATAAAAGACAGTTCATGTGAAAGAAAGAGAAGAATCTGTAATGTGTAGGGATATTAGCTCACAAAAAGAATCAACTGAATGCACAGTCGTTGGAAACCTTTATTATTATTAGTCTATGATTGTATAATAAATGATAGTCAAATAACTTGATTGTTGAGATTTATCAACGAAACCCTTTAGTGGCAATCGATATTTCATGAAATGATATTCATTTTCTTAAATGAGCATTTTAACCTTTAAATTTTAAAGATTTTAAAATGAAATTCCCCATCCCAGAATGTAGAACTTTAAGTACAAAATATCTTTCGAATATACTTGATATTTTAATTATATCTATTGAACTTTTAAAATTAATTTTTAAAAAAAAAAGAAATAGCTAGGTTTTAGTAATGAGAAAATGTATACAGGGTGGGCAAAAATTCACCATGGGGTTTAAAAATTTAATAACTTTTTCGTTTATATATATTTTTTATTTTTTTTTTTTTCAGATTATATAAATAACACCTGGAGAATAAATAATGGAAAGATTCACAACTGAACAAAGAACCAGAATAATAGAATATTATTATTTAAATCAGCGATCAATTATTTTAACACAAAGAGCATATCGTCGGCATTTTAACGTCAGAATTTCGCCCTCTGAATCAATGATTCGTTGCTTAGTTCATCGCCACCACCAACATGGCACCGTAAGAGATTTGCCTCGAACCGGTAGACCACGTTTAATTCGCACTGCGGAAAATATTGAACGTGTAGAACGAAATGTTAACGAAACACCAGAAACATCTACCAGAAGGCGTTCTACTCAGCTAGGGATGGCTCGTACGTCACTACGGCGGTTTTTAAAGAAAGATTTACTCTTATTCCCATATAAGGTGCAATTGGTGCAAGAATTAAAACCAGCAGATCATCGGCAACGTCTAAATTTTGCAGTTAAATTTCAACAGTTGGCCAGAAATGAAATCAACTTTATTGAAAATCTGATTATGAGTGATGATGCTCATTTTCATTTGAATGGCTTTGTTAATAAGCAGAACTGTAGGTTCTGGGATTCTGAAAATCCAAGAACCATTCATCAACGCCAATTGCATCCCATTAGATGTACAGTATGGTGTGGCATTACATCTGAAAATATCATTGGGCCTTACTTCTTCGAAAGTGAAGATGGAAGTGCTACAACCGTAAATGGAGAGCGGTATCGGTTTATGATAGAATATGCTCTTGAAAACAGACCTGAGATGTGGTTTCAGCAGGATGGAGCCACTGCCCACACTGCCCGAGACACAATGGCACTTTTAAGTGCGAATAATTTCCAGAAATTCGGAAATTAATTGGCCAGCGCGTTCGCCAGATTTGTCAGCACCCAACTATTTTCTTTGGGGTTATTTGAAGGAGCGAGTATATGTGAACAAGCCCGAGACAATCCTTGAACTCAAGGCCAATATTGTTGCAGAAATTCGAGCGCTACAGCCACAAATTTTGAAAGATGTTATGGAAAATGCTGTACTTAGTACTTAGTTTAAAGAAATTTCCATTTTGTATATTTTATAATCCGAAAAAAAAAATAAAAAAAATATATAAACGAAAGTTATTCAATTTTTAAACCCATGGTGAATTTTGACCCACCCTGTACAGTCTTCTTCTTTTTCAGTTTAAAAACTCACATTTCTTGTAGTATCTGTACTTACAAAGCAGTAATGTCGTGCAACAAAACTAAACAAGAATTTGAAAATTAATTTAAGAATTTTCATACATAACGTTATCCAGGATAAGAGCATATATTCCGTTTGAAAAGTATATTGCGCTCTAGTGTATCAGGACTAACTTCAATTTAGGTACGATACTGAATTAATTTTTTAAAACCCTTTGCAGTGTATTTATTTCGCTAAATTCGAGTCCGTTCTACACCTGAACAAATATTTTTTGTAAACTGATTTTCAAAGCTTTTTACGTATTTAAGAAAACTTTTTTAAAGAAAAAATGGATGAGGGTGCATTACAAAAGAACTTATTTGTTGTTTTCTGCTTGTATTTCGTTCTGTAATATTTACCCTTTCAATATAGGCATCCAAATTTACAGATATTCGAACTTATTGAAGTTGTTTAAAATTCTATATGGTAAATATACCAAATTGCGGCTAATCTATAAAAAGAATCCTTGTAATAGTTATGATTCTTATTTTCACTTGTTCTTGATATTCAAACAAAATGTTGAGCCTTTTAAGAACATATCAATGCAGGAACTTCTGTTATAGAGTAGCCACAATTTAGTAATCGGATGTAATTCGGTATATTCACTCTATATTTCTAAATTTCAAACTAACTACTATATGTTAGTGGTTGTAACGAAATTTCTTGTATATAAACAAACAAATTTTCCAAGAAAATTTTTTTCTTTTTTGTAAATAAATTTCGAATTGTTATACACAATGTTGGACAAGATTTTAAAGTGTACTAACTATGTCCTGTACGTAAACATATGTTTTATTGTAAAGATTTTCATCGCCCAAGACAATAAATAAGAAAAGCTTTTATATAGAAAGTAAATATTTCATCCGGAATTTTGATTTAAACGATTTAATAATAGTACAAGTAAAATTTATTTATCAGAAAAAGTAAAATATATAACCACTATTTTGAAACACTGAAAAAGGAACCGTACATCATGTACTAGCGAATTATCGTCCAAATTCAGATAACACTATCTATTACGATCTGTGTCAATTTAACTTTGTAAAATCCGCATACATAAAAAAAACTCGTTACAATCTAATATTAAACAGAATAATAAAATATTCATCATTTTAATATTAAATTTTTGGGTTATGGTGAAAATTTTTAGTATACATATCATATCAGCACAATAAAACAGGTCAAGGTATTTTCCTTCAAATTTGATTTTTAAAATATATAAAAAATTTGGAATATGATGCAGTTGTATGGACTCTTGTGCATTTTACAAAGCTCATTATTTAAGTTTTCAATCTCTATACCAGAAACCGCATCTTTTTACTCCCAATCGCCCGTATTTTTTTCCAAAGTTGGTAAAACAAATCATGTACATTTTCTTGTATAGAAATAAAACAAGCACAACAAACTTGTAAATATTATTGCATAGAGAGAGGATCATCGTGGAAACAACAAAAAAAACACTAATCTCAAGTATAACAAAAATAATGTTGTTGGTTTTCTTGTACTTTGTTTTCCAAAGAAAAGAAAAAAAAAAGGAAAATTACACTTGCACAGAAGAGACTTTATCTTTTCCCACCCGAAAATAAAGCATCCAGGATGCATATACAAGCATGTACATAAACTCATTCATATATGTTGAGATATACTATATACATTATTTCTTAGGCATATATATTTCATGTGTGTTTAATGTGTGAAAAAGGATCTAGTTTATTTTTTCTTTTTTTTTTTAATATGGTTAAAAGCTCGTTCAAGTTTACTATAAAGGTTTTTAATTTTGACATTTCACCTTCTTTACGGTCCTCGATTCTCAGTGTGTGACATCCATTATTTTGTGAGTCTTTCTTTTGCACACAAAAAAAATCAAAGATCAAAGTATAAACGTTTCTCGAATGTTTCAAGAACACAATATACAAAATTCTTTTGTTTTTGTAATTGAAATTGTGTTTTTTTTTTAATAATAATAATCAATATTCAAATACACAATTGTTTTTCCTAATGCGAACTATAATAACATGGCTGATTGATTTACTTAAGAAACCATATGCAAGAGATATCCATAAAGGTCGTACATTGAAATTAGGACGGCAGTTTAAGTTTTAATAAAAAGTAAAAATATTTTTTAGTTTAAAAAACTTTCGGGTTTTCAACAATAAAAATGTATAGCTATGAAAATTGTTTGAACCTTAGTTCTTTAAAAAGTAGACGCATAGAAAAGGGTCTATATGGTGTAAAACTGATATTAGGGAATCCATACTCAACTTATTTACGAACCAGGTAATCGAGTAATTTTGTTTTTTAATACCTGGATACCCGAGAACCTCGAAAAGCTTCGAAAGTTTTATATTGAGCTAGATTGACTGAAATCTCCCCTTTTCACGATTTAATTCGATTAATTTTAGTACTTTATCTAACGCTGATGGTCTGCCCATTTATTATTGTCCTATTCTTTTCTGCAATTCATTCAAAGCAGATACTTTAATATTTTCAGAAGGATATTCAATTTCTGCTTCATAATATAACCTTTCAAAAGTCTCGTTTACTAAAGACTTTATTGGGATTTCCAAATGAAGCATTTTTCAAAGAAAATTAGAGATTAATGGACTTAATTTATTACGGCCCGATTGTAATAGCCTGTCTTTTCTGATTTGCTGATTTAGCGTTCTCAAAAATTTTGAATTGCTTTCTGAATTATTATACATTTGATCAATCTGAATTACAACTAGAAAAGGTGCAGAATCAAAACCTGTGCGTATACAAGAACATCCGGGTACTTGGTACACAAGATTGAACAAGCCCAAGCCTATAAGATAATTTAACTAGTCAGCTAGTTTTTAAATACATAATAATAAATATTTGCAAATCTATTACTCATTTTCTAATATTCTAACAAATAAAAGAATCTAATCGTATCTACTCAATCTACTATTAATCCTCGACTAATATCAATTGTACTGTCATAGGGCATCTACTAATATTTAAAACAGTATCAGCATGTGTCTATAACAAATGTTTATGACACTATATTGTATATAACTTTTAGTAGAAAGAAAATTTGTCAGTCAAGAGTCAGATGATGTTATTAAGAAAACTGTTAAAAGGAAATTTTCTTTTTCAAAAAAAAAAAAACAAAAACAAAAAAAGGTATGAGAACAAGAGCATAAAATCTGAATGATATTGAAATATATAAGAAAAAAAAAGGTATATAAGTAATTTTCAGCGTGATGCGCGCAAATCCGTTGAGAAAATGTTGCGCAGTTTCATAAACATTTGTAAGATACATTTTTTTTTTTTTTGTAATTTGTTGTTTTTCATGTGAGCTTTCTTTTGGTTGCTGTTGTTGTTATTTTTGTTGAATGCCTTTTTCCTTGAAAATCAATATATATATATATATACAATATATAAATGTGAGTATACAGCTTTTTTAGTATACTTTTTTAGTATATCAACAAATATATATAATAAGATTCGAAGAACAACAACAATATTGCAATTGTCAGCCTTGCGCATTTCACTGTGAGCAATCCTTAATTAGTTTATGTATATATTACTATGTATATATTTATTTTCACAAAAATGCGAAAGAATATAAAAATGAACTTCCATCATTTCACCTTTTTTCAGGATCCTTTCAATAAAAACAATGAAAAACAATAAAAAAAAAAAAAGAAAAACCGAAATTATGAACAAATCTTCTGCAGGATAACATTGGTTTTTTTCTTTTGTAGGTTGGTATTACTTATTAATAAATAAAATTTTCATCATGTTTTTGTTTCATGATTGTAAATCTTTTCATGTCAGTATTCAAATAAAAAGAAAACAAAAAATACCCAAAATAAAAGGAATTTTCTTTTGCTACACAAACCTGGGATGACATATTAACACCTTTTTGATCATTTTCCTTTTTTTTTTTTCCTTTCACTAATAAAAATTCTTGATGCAAATTTTCAAAATTTCTCTCTCACCTTCAATTTTCACCAATCTACTATCTCTTTCTCACATTTTCATTCAACGATACTATAAACATATATTTTGTTGGGAGTTTTTTTTTTTCTTCCTTTTATTCTATTTATCTTAAACATGTATTCTTGCCTTTGTTACATACATTGACTTCAGAATATATTCACTGAAATCCCTGGGCAGAGACAAAACAAGGACATTTTCCGTACAGACATCATTGAATCAGTTTTTTTCATTATTAATGTCGACACAAGCAACAAAAAAAAACAAAATTGAAGAAAAATATTAATAAATAAATAAATAAGTAACGATTGTAATAAATTTTTCATTTACTTAAATTTACTGTACACGATGGAAAATAAATCGAAAATTGAATAAAATAATCATTTTCTTCAACAGGAGGTTGTTTTTATCTTTTCCTTTTTTTTGGTGTTTAATAAATTAATTTTCATATTTTTTTTTTTTTGTTAAATTTTTGGATAATTAATAATTAATTAATTTGGAAATATCATTTTTTTTAAAGCAGTTTTCATTTTTTTCCTTCTTTGCAATTAATTAATGGAAAATATGAAATTCAATTCAATAAAATTTTTCAATTTTATTTTTCCCTATTTGTTATAATGGGCATGTCGCCAGAGGCGCACTCTTTTTCTCACTTCAATCAGAGATTTGCTCCAATTTTTTATTCATTTCATTTTTTGCTTTTCGGATAATAAGCTTTTGACTTCAGAAAAAAGAAGAAAAAAATAATAATAGGAAATGATTTACGACAAGAAAAAGGGATATTTAAAAATTGGTAGTAATTTGTTGGTCTGCCATATTTTGAGATTTAAAAATTAGTTAGAAAATTTAAAATTACAGTTAAAGAATTTTTGTTTTTTTGTTTTTGTTTTTTTAGAATAGGGCCACAAGACTAGACTACTAGAATATTTTAATTTTATAAAGGACTCAGTAGGCTCAATGATGAATTGTTTTATGATCCATGGAATTATTTCCAAGATTAAAGATTTGATCATAGAAAGTAATGAATAAATCTTGCTCAATGATCTTTTCTTTATATCAAAATCTAGTCCCAGGTCACGAAAGGAAACCTTGGTTAAATCCATATCTTTAAAGCCCTTTAGCGTACATGATATTAGTAAAAAAAAACCAAGAATGAAATTCAATCGTGTAGGAGTTATAGGCATTTAGACCTATGTTTCTAGAAACTGATGTGACTCTGATATAAATCCAGATCTTGGTTCTTCGCAATTTATATTTTCTTTGCCTACAATTGTTACTTCTAAAGAGCGGATCATTTGAATTACGAATTATGTCTATACTTCCGAAGCAAGCAATAAACAAAACAAAACGATTAAATATGAGATATATGATTACTGGGAATATCCCAACATATGGCAGTTTAAGGATATTACTCATAAACTCATTTTCTTACTGAAAAAAAAATTAATTCTTGTAGGAAATTTTTACTACAAACTACGTATATTAAATGATTTAATATTTTATTTTTTATTGTTACCGCTTTTATTTGGAAACTGTAGGGAGAGTGTCCGGTAATACATTTTATTCCAATTATTGGAGTATGTTAGAATGAGTTTAAAGAATAATTTAAATACATCGTATTATAAAACATTTGTTTAAATTGAAATAAAGAAATCAAGAAAAAACATACAGTAATTTAAAATCAGACGATTTTTTGATGCCCTATGATAGAAATGGGACTCATATATAACAATGAATTAACTTTGAGAAAAAACAACCAAGACTAATAATATTTTAACGTTTTTCTCCATAACTTTTCTCTTTCACAAATTCCTTATAATTAACAGGTGATCTGGGCTTAATAGCATAAATATCTTGTGCTCATTTTATTCAAACAAAAAAATAAAGGGTGTCTTCATAATAGCGCCAGATTTAAATGTCTTGCTATTCTCGTTTCATTAAGTTTACAGTACTGAATTCTTCACATCTGTCATCTACCATTGCTGCTGTTAATAGTCATGGAACTCTGCACGAAGGAACGACATTATTATTGACAGTTTGTCAAGTTTCGAGCGCCTACTGTTGTCAAAAAGACAATTCCACAAAATTCAAATTGTGCGTTTCTTTCGGAGCAACTTTTATTTAAATAATTATTAAATTCCCTATCGAATGAGGTATAATTCATACCTGTAGGACCCAGAATACCTGACATATACGTATACCTTCACAAGAGAATTCTTGTGTTTCCTGTCCTAAAAAGGAATATTTGAAAACGGTGAATGGCATTTAATTCCTTATTAAATTGATCGTCGAATGTGGTATGGGTCGTCTTTGTCAGATGCAGAATACCCGAGATATAAACAAACTTCAGTTACGCAAATTAAATCTTGCACTTTTATTTGGGACATCCTATATATTAGTTTTTAAAATATGTCGAAAAAACTTTATGAAAAAGCTTTTTTTCCTACAATTTCTTTCTCCCTTAAGCAATTTTAGTGAAAATTAACGTAGCGTCGTCTATTTGCGTAATCAATTCATGTAAATTTAAACAGCAATTAAATTTAAAAAAAAAACGACGAAACTTTCTTCGATCCCCCTGGCCGATAAATAAATAAAAAAATTTAAGGAATCAATTCACATTGTAAATTTCATCAATATCGGATAATGCATTTTTGAGTTATCTTGTATACGAACAGACGGACGGACATGCAGAAATCGATATAACTTTTGATTCTCTACACAACTATAATAATAGCGTCATGTTACAATACCGTTATTCCAACAATGCTTTTTTGTGAAGAACATCTAACTGTATACAACAGGTAAAAAGAAAAACAATCAATTGATTTTGCATATAAGTAATATTAAGAGGATAAATACACTGTTAGAGAATGTCAGGAGAGTTTAATTTTTAATTTGTTTGAATTAACTGACAAATTAAAAAAAAAAGCAAATTATTTGAACAATTTCTATTTTTTAGTCTAATAATAATTGAAATTGCATATATTTAAGTTAAAAATTTATTATTCATAACTCACCTTTAACTACAACGAGAAAGATTAACAAAGCGATCAGATAAGTGTCCATTTCCAGACTCTTTCCGGCGTAAAGAAATCGCCAGTTTCGTATTATTGTCTCCCTAAGTACTTAGTTTATTTCGATTTGATAAACTAAAGAACCTCTTCGTTTGGTTTCCAAGCAATCAATCGTTATCGATGTTACAACTATTTCTGATGTTCTTCGATTGTTGTTCAAGTTGTCTCTTTTACTTGAGATTATGATTCAAGGCAAGCATTCATTCAATTCAAATATGTTTCGCTTTCTTCCTTATTTAATTTTTCAAATTATTTTTAATTAATTTAAAATTTTTTTTTAATTTTTTTTTTTTTTTTTTGGTCTAAAAAATTAACTAAGTTCAATTTCATCTGTTCTTCATAGTAACTGAATTTTTCCGATTTTCTTTTTACTACGATTTTTCTCCAATTTTAGGAAATGTGTTTGAACACACAGAAAACCAGCACATTATTTACACACAAATTTTTCTTTTCTTTATACTTTTGGTTTTTAGTTAAAAAAACAAAAATTATAACTTTTCAACAAAAAAAATTAAAAATTCGATTTTTAAGCAAAATTAAAATTAAATAAATTTTATATTTTCTTGTCTTTGTTTTTGGGAAAATAACAATTTTCTTTGCTAAATCATGACTACTATGATATATTATTGTTTATACACCAACTCTTTTTGAGTAAATCACATTTTGTTAAGTTTTTGTTTTTAAAGTTTTTTATTCAACGTTTTTTTTTGTTTATGCAGAAATTTGAGAAAGAACAAAAATATCAAATTAAATGTTTTGTTTTAGTAATTATTTTTTTTTTTTTTTTGGTAAAAATAAATTTTTAAAGAAATTACATTTTCTCAAAATATTCTTTTAATTTCAAGAAAAAACAAAAATTCTTTAATTTTTACTAATTTTAAAAGAATATTTAAAGAAAATACGATTATTTTCTGTCCACAAAAAGGAAAAAGTAAATAAATAAAAATAGATATTATTAAAAACAAGAAATAATAAAAATTGAAATAATAAAAAATTAAGGAAAAATAATTTTTAAATAAGATTTTTAATTGAGAAAGTTTTTTTTTATTATTAAAAATATATTTAAGAATATTTTAAATATATTACAGGATGTTCTTGAAAGGTTTCAATATCATCAATTTCTCTATACAGCTCAAGAGTAAAGAAAAAAAACTGTTCACAGTATTTACTGCTCCAGTTTAAAAAAGACCATGCGTTTTTAGTTGGTTTGTTCACTTATTTCTACTTTTAGCAAACCAAACCAAACCACAGAAATATTGTGATATAGATCAGAGCTCCGCAACCTCGGTGTGCCGAGAGATGATCCTTAGATATGCAATTTTTCAATTCCTCCAAGAGGAGATAATGCAAAAGTTGATAATGGATAAGTGAACATGAATAAAACATGTTGACTTTTAAATATTTTTACTTGTGGTGTCCAAAAGAAGCTTTTGAAGTGCCTGTGTGTACCTTCAAGATTAAGGATAAGTACCAAATTGAACGATTTTAAATTTGGAAATTTTTTTTCTCCAAAAAATTACATTTTCCTATTTTTTGTGAATACAAACAGTCATAAAAAGTGAAAAATTTCTGGATTTACTTCGACACAAGAAAATATTATTTATTAAATGAATTCATTAACAGTTCTTGACACTATTTATAGTAAGTCTATTTTAAATGTGTTCTATTAAACTTCAAGACGGTTCGAAGGAAAGCAATTTGTGGTCATTATAACTTGAAAACGATTTTTCCAATTTCAATAAAATTAAGTACAGAGATTGGGTTTAATAAATGAATAAAGAAATTATGTTCGATTAAATGCTAAATCTAATTTTTCTAAAAATTTTGTATTGATGATAAAAAAATAATAATTCGTTAGTGTGTTATCAGAAATTTCGTTTTTGTTTAAAATATGATATGTCCTAACCTCTAGCCCCACTACATAGGAGGTTAGTTCGCAAGATAGTTGTTATGACCGGAATAGCTTATTAAATTAAATAACTGATAAATTTGAATAATTGCAGTTACCCCACGACGCCATTAGACTTATTTCAAGACATGCTTTCAGTCAGACTGACAATAAAGTCCAAATTTTAGAGTGTTCACAAGACTTTTTTTCAGTCCGGCTGAAAATATGTCTTGAAAAAAGTCTAATGAAGTTGCCTGGTTATTCTGCACGCATTTTCATTTACCAGTCAATCTTATCATATCCAATAAGATGTTTTTCATTTAAACCTTTGATATATTCCATACAGGATATACATAAATTTTCAAATTAATTCCATATCCGAGAACCCAGAAAGTCACAGAAAATTCGGAACCAAGTGATTTAACATTCTGCGAGAAAAGTTTTAATAAAAGTGGGCCTGATTGGATTTTCTTTCCAATTCATTTTGAAAACATTTTGGAAATGATTTCCTAAATTTTTCAAAGCAATTCTGATGGAATGAGAGCACACATAGCTTCTGTTTAACTGCAACATCGGTAAGAATGCCTACGGGTAAGAGGCCGATCACGGAATTATAATAATTTTGACGAGGAAAGTGCAAGGCAACGTAAAAGCAAATTTTGTTTACCACGTGCAATTGTAGTTGCAATAGCAAATGCGGAAAAAGTATGGATTATAGAAAAATTAGGAACACTATATGAAATAAAACACAAGCTGTTCAAAGAACTATTGACTTCCAAATCAAATTGCAATATCTGATGAAGGAGCTGGAATTCTTGAGTTAATAAGATTTCATGTTTTTTAAAGATTCTATCAAAAGAATTAATGATCTACAAATTAAAATTCTGGATACTTTTCATCGACCATAATTTCAAATTTAATTTCCGTATAATTAAACTTGGAAATGTTCCATTTCGTTTGCTATAACAGATATTTTCTAATTAATTTTTAAAAACAGTACTCAAAAAATATTCAAGATCTCTTTTAAGAACAACCTGTCATAATTTATTAAAAAATAATTTACGTTTTAATTAATAAAATTTTATTTATACCATTCTTTTGAGGTAACATTTTCCATTTGATTTAAATTGCTGACTTTTTAATAAGACAATCTTTTCCATAATTAGACGAAATTATTATTTTCTTTTATTATTATTTTTATTACGATTTTTAGGTTTAATTTAAAATTAATTATTATTTAACAAGTGATTTTTAATTTTGTATGCGTTTGTGTGTGTGTATTCGTTTCTTTTTCATTTGCTGATCTAAATTTTTTATTAATAAATAGTAATTAAATTTTTTTTATATTAAAAATAATTATTATTTTTATATAAATTTTTTTTTTTTTTGGTCACTACATTTTTATTATATTTTTTTTTGTATTTTTGTTTTTTTAAATAATTTTTAGTGAATTTTAAAATGGTTTCAATTTTATTGATGATATTATGAACATTTTCGTTTTTATCCTTGTTTTCGGTTATAATATTTTAAAAATTTATTTTTTTTTTAAATACAAAAATAATTAACATATATTTTTGTATATTTTTAATAATTATTTTCTTTTTTAATTAATTTTTTTTTTTATCTATAATTTTTGTACATTTTTTAATTTTCGTTTATTTTCTATCGATTTATAATGTTTTGATTAATTCTTTTAATTTTGAGTAAAATAATTTCTTTATTTTTTAATTTAAAAGAAAAAATTATTTTTTTTTTTTTTGATACAAAAAAATAAAAAATCCAATTTAATTTAAATATTTTCTTTTTCTTTTTTTTTTTAATTTGATATTCTATTTAAAGAGATTATTTTAAATATTAAATATTGTTTTTTTTTGTTGTTGTTATTGTTTTTCTAATAATTAAATAAGAAAATTAAAAATGAATAAAATTATTTGGACAGAAATTAGGCACAATAAATAATTAATTAAAGATGGCAGTGATGGGTTGGCGATGGTTTTTTTTATACATATTTTTTGGGGGTTTTATTAATATCTCCGATAATTTTTTTTTGTTTTAATTTATTCACACATATATGTATTACATATAGATTTTAATTTATTAATTTCATGTCATTATAAAAATTTAATTTAAACAAAACAAAAACAACCACTTTTGTTTAATATTACTTTTTTTTGTTTTTTTTTGTTTTATAAAAGTTTATTTCATATACATAAAATATATACAAACTTTAAAAAAAATATATATATATACATTAAAAAAAACAAAATATCTTCTTTTTTAAATGTATATATATTTAGGTATAGATTTTTTTTGTATATATTTTTTTCGTATATTTAATTTTCACAAAATTTTTCCAAAAATTCGCACACTCGTGTAAAAATGTTACATAGAATTCACTGTATATAGTTTATTCATCATTTTTCTTATATAAATTTATATATATATATATAGATATGTATATAGTATAATATATATATATATATATATATATATATATAAAGAGAGAAAGAGAATAAACCAGCGAGAGATGAAAAATATAAAAGATTGAACTTCTATATTGATTAAAATTTATCGATCACAAAATATATATTATTTCATTTATTTCCAATTCTTTCTGTTACTTTTTCATTTATTACTTTTCAATAATTGTTCGTTCTTAATTTTTTTTGTTGTTGTTGTAGCACACAATTAAAATAATTAGAAATTTGTAACGATTTTATAGATTAAAAAAAAAAATTATTTTAGACCGTTTAATTTTTTCTTTTCTTTGGGTATTACTTTTATCTCAAGCAGATTTGATTTAAATTTATTTAAGTTTTTTTTTTAAATTATTTATTATTATTTTTGTTGATTATGAATAAAAACAGTTATTTATGATTTTGTTTTTTTTTTATCAAGAAGAAAACAGAAAAAAAAACACTTTTAAAATAATGGAAAAACAAAATTTTTCTTATTGAGATTTTCTTTTTTGGTTGATTTTTTTTTGCCAAATGAAAAAAATTAGAAAAAAAAACTGAAAAATTATAGAATTTTTTATTAATTTTTCTATTTTAATTAAACTATATTATATATATATATGTATATAAATATATATATATATATATATTTTTTTTTTTTTTTAATGATATAAACTTGAAAATTTTTTTGTAAAACGACTAGCTTTGCTTTTGGTGTCTCAGCAACTTATTGAGCTGCCCACAGCTTTCTGATCATGGACCAGCCAAAAATTGTATGAATTTTCATCTTTATTAAAAACGCTTGCGCTCTCTTTTCTTGCTTAATTTTTCTTGACAATTTTCCTATATATACCATATATATATATATATATATTTTCCATGAATACATATTTTTCGAGATTTGTTGTTGCGTTGATACTTGATGCTTTTCGAAGCTCTGTGTAATATAAGGAGCTCCCATATTAAAACTTGCCTATTGCATTAAGCTAGCGCATAGTAGGCCAAAGCTTTGATATGGAATAATTCAATATATACCTTTTTGTTATATAGAATATGTTATAGGGTAAAAACCCCTAATATTCGGACATAATTTTTATTATTTCTTCTCATTTGGGTATCTTATAGATTTCTTCCATGGATGAGAAGTTTTAGGACACTCTATTGGATTTACCATAACTATAGTTCGAAACTGATAAGTTTAAATATTTTGTCTATTAACACTAATAATAGATAGTCTTCAAAGTGCTTTAGGGTTTACTATTCATCATTCATTTAAAATTGTTCTACTCTATGAGTTTCTGGGACGTACTCGTTTTCTGCAGTGTTGTAGATCAGTATGACATAGTTCTCTGCATTCCTTAGGTAAAGTATTTCTTAGGTCCTTGTTTATGTTAAACATGCTTAGTTATTTCTGAGTGTCTTTTATTTTAAATTACACTCGACCATCAAATTCTTAATATGCGAAAATCTGCAATTTATTTTTAAGTTTTAATGACTAATCACATCTCTGACCCATGGAACCTCATTTCTTTGTTCGACCACTGGAGATATCCGATTGAAAGAGTTTATTAATTAATTAATATTTTCTGTTTTTATTTATTTTAATTTAATTTTAAAATTTCTACAAATCTATCCTTTTCGAACATATCTTTATGATAATTTACAAACTTCAACATGCTATTAAAATTTAATTTAATATAGTCTTCAATTGCTGGTATCTGTTGTGGATCTATTTCCATCCAAAGTTTTCCATTTGTTTTTAAATAATTATTAGCCACATTACAAATATTTTTGACTACATTCAATCCATCGGGACCGCCATCTAATGCCGTAAGATTTTCATATCTAACATTTGAAGCAAAAATAATATAATATTTCATAAGTTTCCAAAAAAGTACTTACAATAAAATTTCTGGTGGTAAATTTTTTAAATCTTTTGTTTTTATATATGGTGGATTACTAACGATCATATCGAAATAAGATTTCTGAATTTTTTCTGGTAAATTCTTTTCGTTTTCAACTAAATAATTGATAATTTCTATTCGTTTAGATAAATTTCAATTTTGTGCATTCTCCATTGTTAAATTACAAGCTAATTTACTTCGATCCAAAGCAATACACTTCGAATTTATTAATTTTGATAAAATTGATAAACTAATAGCACCTGACCCACATCCAATTTCCAAGAAATTATATTCTTTATTTGTATCAACATTTTCTAGAATTAATGTAATCAAATTTTCGGTTTCCGGTCGTGGTATAAAGACTGGTGGTAACATTTTTAATGTTATATCTTGGAAATCCCATTCACCAATAATATATTGCAATGGCATTCTGGACAATCGACATTCACAGAGCCGTTCAAATTGAGATAATTGTTCTTTCGAAAAACGAGTGTTCTTATAATCGAAAGAATCATTCTGAAACGATATTTATTTATTATTCCAAGGAATTAGATAAAAGAAAACTTTTAAATGCTTACAAATTTCTTATTTAACACATGTGCTGTAATACATTTTAATTCAAAATCGAAAGATTCTATTTTAACTTCTTGAAATTTCCGACTCCATTTTTCAATAATATCCGGAATTGATTTCATATCACAATTATAACGAAATTTTATAGAATTATTTTGAAATAATATTTTTGGTAAGTTTTTTAAAATCATTTTTTATTCTTGGACAGATTGAAAATACTTAGGTTATGTTTACATTATTTTTAATGTCAAAGATATTAGATTTTTTCGCTAAATATTGGAGTAGTATGGAAAGATATGACGATTTTGAAAATCAGACACAAAAAACAAAGGATACACTTCTAAAATCATGGCAATAAAACTCAATTTTGTCATCCACATCTCGTTTATTTACATTCGAAAAACCTCACATTCTTCAAAGTAGTGTGAATCCCCCAAAATTTAGAAACTAAATTCACAACGCCGCAAAGTTTAAGCTTTATTTACATATTACATATTCTAAACAAAAATTTTTTTAAAACTTTATATCGAACCTCTTTAAATAATTTAACAAAAAAAAAAAAAATTGTACTTCGCGTATTCCGAATATATTACAGTTTTTGTTTTATTTTTTCTCTTTTTTTTATTTTTTATTTTAAAAACGTTTTCGTATGTACAAAAATTTGTTGATATAACTAAGAATTCTGTTTTAAACTATACATCTTTAATTTTCCCATGGAAATTTTCGAATTTCTTTTTGAATTCAATCATTTGCATTATGGAAACTTTTACTGTAGGATTTTTAGTTGTGAATTCGATAAGTGTGGTACATTCTTTGGAAAACATGAATACAATTGGTATAGTTACATCATTGTTACCATCACCAGACATGGCGAACATTGCTTGATTTTCACCAGAAGAACCAGCAACATTATCACAGATAATTAATGCTATAGCTCCAGATTTTTGTGATTTTCTTGCCTTATCGACAAATGTACAATCACCTCTTTCTGCTAATGCTATTTTTGATTTAATATGATCAGGATTTTCTAACGGACTGCATAATCGGAATGGACTAACAATTGCTATTTCACCTTCAACGAAGTTTTCATCAACTAACTCTGGACTGAAATGACTTGGACCAGCAACAAGTACTGTTAATGATTCATCTTGATTTGTAAAATAAACGGCCTACAAAGAAAAAATGGTTTTTAATATAAATTTAAGAAAAACAAATATTGAAAAATTCAACCTGAAGTTGAGCTAAATGATTCATATTTTGTGATTTTGTTAGTTCCAACATTTCTTGCATAAATAATATTCCTAGTTCACCATCTTCTGGCGTTTTAGCCTATAAATTATTCATAAAAATATAATAAAATATTTGTATAGAGTAAGATTAATTAAAACGTACATTATAAAAACTATGAAATAGACGCACTTTTCCATCACCTACTGACACCATTGTAATACCCATATCATAAACAATACGAAGATGATCAGCATTATTAGCTTGAAAATCAAAAGCACGTAATCTTTTATTTGTTGGAGTTCTTGGACATGATCCTGTTATTAAATCTCTTAATGGCCGTCGTACTTTTTCGGGAAACAATTTTGTTGAACTCGGACAAGTTCTCATAAAATCTAAAGCATGATGTTCATCTTGACGAAAATCTAAAAAAAAAAAAAAGATGATGAATACCTAAATGAACATCCTTGTTAAAATCATAAATGAACTATTTTACCATAAGTTACGTTTCCTAATTGACCAAGCGATAATGGTAGTAAATGGGCTTCCGTTGTGAAAATAAATTCATCTAAATTTACAATTATATCAGATGGTTCTGAAAACAATAAATATAGATATTTGAAAGTTTCCGAGAGTACAAAAGAGTCCATTCGATCTTCATGCTTTCCAGTTCGGACATCATTTACTGCAGCATATCCACAAGCCACTTTTGCATGCTCTTGTAATGCTTTTAATGCTTTCTTACCGACCTTTAAATAAGTATGACCGATAATTCGATGAGTTTAGAATTATTAAAAAAAATCTTACTTGCAAATAATAATGATCTTTAGTAGCTTTATATAAAAAGTATGTTGATTCAATAAATTCAGGTCGTAAATGATGTTGTCCCCAATGAATTTGGAAATCTGTAGTAAACGCTTCCGGAATGAATGTATGCATTTGCATAACTTGATATAGCATTTCGTGTGTTTGAACGGCTGGCTTCAAATCACCTGACAAGACTTGTAATCCTGGCCAGAATGCCAATAATGAATCCATAAAATTCCTTGATTTCGCATGTGGACGATGCATTAAAACATCCAATAACATTGGCCCTTCACTGACGTATTTCATCACGGCATTATAATGTCTATTAAATCGAGCTAAATATCTATCATCTCCCAATAGAATATACGATTTAAAAAGATATTCATAATATGAATCGATACCAGCACCTACTCCCGAATCTCGTCGAACCCAATCTCCGGAATGAATATTAAGAACTGTTCCCATTAAATCGGATCCACGATGTCGTAATTTCCATAACGAATCCATGGCTGCATGAGCTCTTACTTCGAAAATTGGTTCACCACTTAATCGGGATAGTGCAGCAAATTCCAACAATATGGTGCCAGCACAAGCTGTACATGTTTCCCGCGACCTTCGTAACATATCATCTTTCATTCCGTATTTTAAATTTACTCGAGCATGAGGAATTCCAGTTGTAGTATTAAAAGCTGGCAACAATCTATAGCCTAAATCTTTTGCCATTTCCAATAATTCACCTCTATACCATGTCATTATTTTTACATGTTTTTGTATGAATTCGGCTAATATATGAGCTGAAAGTAGTCCACCTACCATTCTAATATTTGTTTCAAACACAGAAACGATGATATCATTATCAAATGACACATCCTTAATAACTAATTTTACGGCACTTTCAAATTCTTCAAAATCTCCAAGGATTACTAATGTATCGAGTGTATCGACCAGAGTCATTGAAAAACTAGGAACAAAAATATAACAATTGTATTCTTTTGATAACGTTTATAAAATTTTCAACATTTACTTTCCTAGGATGTCATCCATATCCCCCCTTGTCGGGGTCACTCCTCTATATCGACCCTTACAGGATAATGGCATTAATTCATCAGCTGGATATGCATTTTCCATATACGCTCTATATGCATGATAAAACATTTCTCTAGCTTCTTCCCTAAAATAAGAATAAAGTAAATTATTATGTAAATATAAAAATTATTCATGTTTTTACTTGAGCTCTGCTCGTTCCTTTTTGGACATATTTTGTGTGGGAATTGTATCCGTCAAAACGAGAATAACACAATTTAGAATAATAATTGCCACAAAAACGGGAATATTCCATAAATAATTCCACATTTTGAATTATATATTTTATATTAAAGTAATACGTGTCGTCTTTTTAATAATAATAATATAATCTCAGAAAAATAAATAAAAAATACATTGACAGATCTTAAGGCTTGCCACATCTACTCTGTTCAATGTCGTAAAATGGTTTGAATATTTGATAATCTGATGTTGTCAAAGAACAAAGCGGGCAAAAAAAAAAAAGGATAAAAATAAAGTCAAAATTTTTAATAAAAAATTATATTTATTACTTAAGAATTGCTTTGTTTTATAGTTTTTAATTCAAAATAATTTAGCAGCTAAAAAGCAGTAAAAATTTTGTTTTACTTCTTTTTTCTTTCATATAATTAGTAATACAATAATAATTACACTTCTTGGATTTCATATCTTGTATTTTGTTTCTCTGGAGGTTTTTGTAAAGGCCGATTTGAATTATAGCATTCACTTAAAAATGCTGCCAAGCCTTGATAATATCTATAAATTTTAATTATAAAAATTGTTATATTACATGGTAATAGTTTACCCTTCAATTATCCACGTATCGTTATGAGAACCACCGGAAAATTCCAGTAATTTCTTTTTATTACTACCACAACGAATATGCAGCATTCTCATCATTCTCGGTGGAACAAGATTATCTGCTAGTCCAGATATAAATAGACATGGAGCTGTTATACGCTCAATTTTTCGTATAGATTCAAACTGTAATAACGAAATTCAGAAATTATTTTATACAAAATTAAATGAAAATAAACCTCACCTGATTTTTATATAATATAATAGGCAGGTACTTAACATAAGGATGAACTAGTTCTACAGCCATTTCAGGTATACTCGTAAAAGTATTTTCTACAATTATGCACATAATTTTTGGGCCATATTCTAAATCGGCACCCACTTCAATAGCAACAGCTCCACCCAATGATCGGCCGAACAATACAATTTGATTATGATCTGAAACATAATATTACCAAAATTTCTTAAATAATTGAAAACGACGGAATATTATTCACCTAAATCATGTCTGGTATGTAAATAATCAACAGCTGATTTAGCATCGAGTCCAAGACCGTATTCGGATGGTGATCCACTTGATAATCCGTAACCACGATATTCAACCATTAAAATATTACAATGTAAATTATAAAATATTCCCCAAGCATTTTGTAAACGATGTCCCATATTGCCAGCATTACCATGAAAATATACGAATGTCGGAACGTATTTACTTTTTTCGGCTGGCTGACGTATCCAAAAACCATGCAAAACAACATTATCACTAGTTCTTATGTTAACAGTTTCATATGGGAGATTATGTACTGTCGGTAATGGAATATATACTCTGGAATTGCTTGGTAAATCTGGATGATATAATAAATGATCTTGAGCATGATATAAAATACCTAAATTAAAAAAGAACAACATATTTCAGGGATCAAAATTTTCATTTAATATAGAAAAATATACCACACGTGAAAAATCCTAGAAGACTGAAAGCTAATGTGCCACCGTAAAAGCAATAAAGGATGAAACAAACAAGCAATGCACCACCCGAAGCCGCCCATATTCTTGTTGCTATTCCTGTTAGTATTTTAACTATCTTCCAGTCACGCATTTTAGATTTTATAATAAATTAAAATAAAAACACATTTGTTTTGTGTTTTAATTTGACACATTAACATGAATTTTCAAATATCGATCCAGGTCAAACTTTTCGTCAATTAGAATATTGAATGAGTTACAAATTACATACTATATATATACTAATGTGCACTTTAAAAATTTATATTGTCGAATAATTGTAATCATTTAATTTTTCCTTACAAAAAAAAATTCTTGAAATATTTACAAAATACACAAAACTTTTTTTTTATTTATGAAAAGACCATACAGAGTTATATGTATGGAGAAGAAATGATACAAGTAATTCAAATTTACGAAAATCCAATAATCGTTAGTTGATCATAAAATATGAATATATCTATAATTTTTAAAAAAGAAATGAAACATATTCCATTACTTAAAAAGAAATTTATTTCAATAAAGCTCAAGATCTAAATGTAAATATAAGAAGGAAAAGTGCTGTACAATTTCTTCTCGTATATTTTTTCCTTATATTTTATTTAGATTTTTAAGTCAAAATTTTTTGCCCACAAATTTTAACAACTTTACACATCTTATATTATTTGTGGCTTTGGTGTTACCAATAAGTTGGGAGCATTACGAACTTAAGGAAAGTTAATAATTTATTCAAGAAATATGTATCTAGTTAAAATTAATATATTTTTAGTTTAGAATTTATTTACGAAACTAACTGCTACTAGCCTCGTCTCTGCTCCCTTCTGTAATCAAATCGTTTTTTTATATAATTTTTAAGGTCTTCGCGTCCCTGCACACTTCGCTCATCAATCCTACCTACTCCATGCAATATAAACTCTTCAATTTAAAAAATAACGGAAATAATATAATTACAATTTTATATAAGACATTGTGCTAACTCCAGAACAAAAATCTAGATTTGATCTATGACCAGCATTTTTCTTTGAAATTGACCTCGAAAATGACTAACTTTTGTTGACTCAACTCAATCCAATTATAGAAATGATGAAGAATAAAAATTTACTCGTTTTAATATAAAAAAAAAATTAACAAAAAAAGCGATCCTGCCAGGAGTCGAACCTGGAATCTTCTGATCCGTAGTCAGACGCGTTATCCATTGCGCCACAGGACCCTGGGATTTTCGTCTTCCTAAACTTGTACCAAAGTCTTAACAATTATATTACACAAATTAATCGTCTAATCAATTTGATTAAAAACCAAATTTTATAAATTAAATAAATTAAATTTTAGGCAATTATTATAATCAAATCAATTAAATGTAAAATATTAATTAAATTATTTTCTCATAAACTAAGAATTAGTCCACCAGATGTCGTTATAATCGAGTTTGATTTTGACAGAAACAGAAATGACTGAATTTCATTTTAACTGAAGTTCTTAAAGTTTGTGTTTATTGCGTGAATTTCTTACAAAAATTGTTTAAAAATTATAATGGCATTTAATTTTTCTGCTCTTTCTTATATCGTTGCATTAATTGCAGATGCGTTCTTAATTTTTTTTGCAATATTTCATGTAATTGCGTTTGATGAACTAAAAACTGATTATAAAAATCCAATTGATCAATGTAATAGCTTAAATCCGGTAACTTGAATCAATATAAATATTTTATCTAAATTTTTTAATATATCGATAATTCATTTTCCAGCTTGTTTTGCCAGAATACATATTACATATTTCCTTTAATATACTTTTTCTATTTTGTGGAGAATGGTTTTCATTATGCATTAATATTCCATTAATTGCTTACCATGTTTGGAGGTAAATGCAGTCATCTAAATTTTATGTAATGAAAAAAAACATTCCTTTTTTTTTTAGATATAAAAATAGGCCTGTCATGAGCGAAACAGGTCTTTATGATCCTACGAATATTATGAATGCCGACAGTCTATCGAAAAATATGAGAGAAGGATGGATTAAATTGGCAGTCTATTTATTATCATTCTTTTATTATATTTATGGGTAAAAGTTTTATTCTTTTTCCTTTTTCTCATTTATTTTACATATTTTTATTTTGCAGGATGGTTTATTCATTAATTTCAACATAGAACAAACTAATTTATTAAGTAATTTTTAATATAAATGAAAACAAAGTACATAAAGTATTTGTAATTTGAGTACGAAAATTTATTAACCAATCAAAACTGTCCAAAATTTTTATATTAATCAAATTGAATTTAAGATTTGATTAAAACTCAAGAAATATGTATGAAAAACATGATTTAATTAATATAAAACCAGCTAGCTATCTTTGCCCAGTGTTGTTTATTCGGAGTTTAAGTGGTTGGACGATTGGCGAGATTTCATTAGAAGATAATGATAAAAATAAAATGTATGAGTATCTACAATAATTAAACTGCAATGTTCTGATAACGCTTGAAAATATAAATATATGCTATCATCATTCGCGCCGGGAGGAGAGAGTAGGATAGAGGAAAGAAAAAAAATACTATAACCGACCACTCAACCCTATCACCGATACTTTTTCTTAAATTTGTCTATCCAGAATATACAATATTTTCTTAGTTTCATGAAAATCCGCCTTAAAGATGTTTTTCTATTTTAACTAACCTACCAATTGGATGCATATCCTATAATTTAAGATGGCCTATCTATAACACACATTCTAAAATTCGTCTGATATTTACCGAATTGGCAAGATTTTTCCTATTTATGCCAAAAAAATGTAAATCACGAACATTTTCGAATTTCAAATTGCTACAGACTTGAAGTGGTATTAAACTAATATACGATGACACACATGTGGTATACTACTTGATATTCTTAAACCATAGTATGAAGAATCTATATAGTCGTTATAGGGTAAAAATGCATAAAATTTTATAGCAATTAAAACTAGTACACTAAATCAAAAAAACCTAAAACATAAAAAATGGAAAGATTTATTATGTACTTTGTATTGCTCGTATGGAATTATTTTCTTATAATTATTATTTTAATTTTTCCTTTAACCATTCCTCGGTGAGTTCATCCAGTTCACGAATTTCATAAACTCTAGTCAAATTGATCTCTCGCTGAAGAGCAGTCTTCGTACCTGCGTACATAATTTGAAGTTCAATCTAAAGTGGAAATTTGAATTAAAGATTTTTTTTTTCTTTCAATTATTTCTGATTTTTACTTGACTATCTCGAGGTGTATAGAAAATAAAACACATTGGATATGATATTCTTTTATCGTCATGAATCATTTTGTAAGTATAGATAATGTAGCGAGGTTGATGGCCTGGAAGTTGTTCTTGTAAATCATCAACAGAAATATCGTCTAGAAATTCATCAAGAACAACAGATTGTTTCTCACGATCCACTTTCACTATGAAATAAATGTTATAGCAATTATTTTCAATTTGATTTGCTATTATAGATTTACTTACAAATTAAAGCCGAATTCGTAGTACTTTTTCGAAAACGAAATTTTTTCAGTTCCTCTTTCACTTCACTGCTAATATCACAAATTTTACTATCTCCCTATAATGGATGGATATAAAGAAAGATTTAAGATTTTTAGTGTAATTGAAGAATATAACTCTCAAAGGGCCACCCAAGTGCCAATGGAAGCACATACAATATCACCAAAACAACAAAGTAAGGTTGTTTTTAGGCCATTATGTACACGTTATTACATTACTAGGCTTGTCCCAAAGAGATTATATTAATATAATTTCTTTAGCTTGTCCATAATACCGAATTCAAGCCAAAAACAATGTTGGCACTCTACGAGCTTAAGCGTTTTGAGACGTATTATTCTTCAATTTTATAATTAGTCATTTCCTGAGATATAATATAAAAAATTACCATGTTTCTTGACGTATTCAACAATGAATTATGTTTCACAAAAGTAGCTTAATACTTTATTAAAAAGCAAATTCAAAAAAACTGAATAAGAAATTTAAAACTGGCTGCCAAATTCTTTTTAACCTAGCTTGTAGGGCAACACATATTGTGGGCAATTAATGGAAATGTCACTACTAGCATGGTAGAAAAGAACAAGGTATGATATGTGCAAACTTTTATTTATTCGCCATTTTATAATTAAAAAATGTACCATTTTGTATGAAATTCATCCAAAATATAAACCTTATTATTTTTTTTTTTATAAAGAACAGATCTCAATTGAATTCAAACAGATGAGAATATAATCCAAATTGAATTCTGCCGAACTGTCAAGCATACCTTATACCTACTTCTACCATGAGTACTATATTACTTGTCAAATTGTCAATCGTGGTTAAATCCAATGATTCGCGACGCGACAGTGTCTCGAACTGAATAAATAGGAAATATCAGTTTTATATTATATATTCTTTAAAAAAAAAGATAAGTTGTTATGCTTATATTAGAGGCGTATATATTTAATAAATCAAAAATTACATTAATTCAATTAAGTTAAAAATAAAGAAAAAAAAACTTGACAAAATGACTGTAGCAGAATTTTTTGGGTGTGCTTTTTTGGCGTTTGGGCCTCCTTTGGCAATGTTTGTTTTTACAATTGCTCACGATCCAATACGAATAATAATATTAATAGCGGCCGCTTTCTTCTGGCTACTGTCATTATTATTATCATCATTACTTTGGTTCATAGTTGTTCCTTTGCGAGAATATCTTGTATTTGGTGTAGTTTTCTCCGTAATATTTCAAGTAAACAGAAATTTATTTTTTCTAAGAATGTGTATAATCTTTCATTTATCCAATTCTAGGAAGTCTTCCGTTATGTTATTTATAAAATTTTAAGAAAAACTGAAAGAGGTTTACAGGAAGTTGCTGAGAATGCGCGAGTCACCGAAAATAAACACATTTTAGCCTACGTATCTGGCTTAGGATTTGGTATCATTAGTGGAATATTTGCTCTAGTTAATGTTTTGGCTGATTCGGTTAGTATTTATCAACATATGGTTTTCGTCAACAGAATAATTTTTTTTTTTTGTTGTTGTTTATAAATAGGTCGGACCTGGCACTGTGGGACTTAAAAGTGGATCTGATATATTTTTTATTACATCAGCAGCACAAACATTATGTACAGTACTTTTGCATACATTTTGGAGTGTGATTTTCTTCAATGCATTTGATACGTCCAAGTACACTCATGCAGCATATGTTTGCATATCACATTTATTTGTTTCATGTATCACTCTTTTAAATAAGAACGAATTGTATGCTGCTACGCTCGTTCCAAGCTACATTATAACTATCTTGACGGGGATTTTTGCGTTTAAAATTGTAGGCGGTTCATTTATAACATTTAAACAATTTATAACATGTAAATAGGAATAATAAAATTACATAACTATAATCGCTTCTTTTGCTAAAAAAAATAAAAATAAAATGTTACTTGTTGTATGAGTAATTTTTATAAAATATATAATTTACTAATAAATACGAATATTAGCTAGTTAATAGGAGTTATTTGGATATTGAAAATTTTTGCTATTTAATAAAATTATTTTTAACAAAAATATTGAGCGCTTTTTATTCAATAAAAACTTTCTGTTTTAATAATGTATAAATATCTTTCCTAGATTCAGTCTCGAGTAATTTAAACTAGGAAAAACCATTTAAGGGAAGACTTTATTTAATTCGTAAATGTATTTTATAAATGTTTGTACGTATGAGAAATACGAAGTTGACTACATTTACCTATTTGTGTTTTTTTTCTCGACAAGTCATATTTTTGTTCTCTAGAATTTTATAAATTTTTTAAACACCTCGTTTTTTCCAGAGTTTTATTCTCACTTGGAACAGAACGAATCGTACCGAATTACATGAATGAAAGAATATAATATATTCTTTCATTCATGACGGAATCAGAACTGAAATCGAAACAGACCGAACATGAACTGAAAAAAACGACAAAACTTTTTGTACAATTGGTTTTTAGTTTATAATTTCGTTCCCCTTAGGTCGATTTTATTGAAATGCAATACCAAGTCATGTTAAGAAATAACTAATTCACATGATTAATTTCATTAAATTCGGACAATGCATTTTTCGTGTCATCGTGTAGGCGGAAACTGGGCGAAATTTATAAATTGTGGTTCTTCTGATGTGTTTTTTTGTTTACGTTACAAATGTTTTGATAAAACTAATATTGGCCATAAAGCATGAAAACTTAGAAGAGAATAGATTAAATGCAATTTATTCCTAATTCTTATATAATTGTAATAAATGTACATATATTTTAACAAAAGTCGAATATAATAAGAAAAAAGAATTATACTTCTTTTTTTTTTTGCTTTTCACTAAAAATTAAATTAAAATTTTTGAATGAAAATGCACTAGTTTTAATTTCCCGCATGTTTTTTTTTTTTTGTTTTGTTTTTTTAAATACATATAGAACATGTAAGCACGTACATTAGATAATTTAACTGATTTTTCAAATATTTATTATTTATAAGTCTTCACAACTAAATTTCATAAAAGCATTATTGCGAGTAGAAATTTTTATACATATCTAAGTTCTCTTAAATTAAAAACTAAACCTAATGAATATTCAAAGAAAACTAACAGATTTTTCTTTGTTTCGTTATTTTTTACAAAATTAAAATATGCTAAAAAAAAATCCGAAAAATAACAATAAAAAAAATTTGATAAATGGAAAAGAAATTATAATAAAAAAAAATTATTTAAAATTTCAAATTATAAAAATAGCTAAAATCGTTAAATAAAAAAAAAAAACTTTCCATTTTTAATAATTTCATCTAAAATTTACAATACTTATTATGTACTTAACACATGCATATATATTAATATATATGTATGTATATTTTTATTTTGTAATAAATTGTGAGTCTCATCGATATAATCGCGTAAAGTCTTTAAGGGCTACAGTCATAGATTTGGTTGTCGTTGACCTAAACAATAAGAAAAAGAAACATCATTTTACTTGAAAATATACTAAAATTTAGTTTATATATTGTGGAGCCAAAAACCGAACGCTAGCCAGCCCTCTTAAGAGTTTATACTAACTGGTAACACATTTATTTAGTTATTATATTGTATTGTATTGGGAAGGATCAGTTGCGGGACTTAGCACGTAGGCCTTACTGGCCCATTGTATCTCCTCCTAAAAGTTTGCTTGATAGATTAGGTCCCCCCCCCCCCCCAAGAATTGATTAGTCCTTCTAATAAAGATCAGCACCGTAGTTAGATCCAAAAAATTTTCTACTGACTCATTTTCCTCCAGACAGGCTTCACATGTTGAACTCTCAGTCACCCCTATTTTACATATGTGTCCGTTCAAGAAAATATCCTGTCACAATGCCAACAATGGACAAATCTGACCAAATCAGTATCAATATTTTATTTAGTTAAGTAAAAATTTAATTTAACGCACATTTTTAAAAATATTTTTCAAAATTTTCCAATCTGTAACGGGTTCTGGTCATTTTTAAAATCGGTTTTTAGCTCCAATATATATATATATATACTAATGTATATTCATACCTTAAAATTGCATCACGAAATTCATCCAGCTGTTGTTGAGTTGCCGTTACACATCCGCCGCTATTCTTTTTTGGCAATGCATCAAGTGCACTTTTCAAATAGTTTTCTAAATTATCACTTTCAACGCATTTCAATTCTACAATAACTTCGGCCACATCAGCAAGCATATATGAATGTAAACAAAATACGGATGCATGAATTAAGTTCATAATTAATGCTTCACCATTTTGTATTGCAATTTGACGTACAAGAAGTTTACTCATTTCATTTTTAGCATCGTGTCGTCCACATTTTAATAAATTATAGAAAAATTTCATAACCGATGTATTTGCCTCTCGATGATCTAAAGTGCATGCCAATAGAGCACATTGAATAATTGGTGTAACAAGGTGACTTTGTAAGAATGGTATCGGACAGCATTCAATAAATCGAGAACATAAACGAAAGAAATCATCTACTGTTTCGGGATTATTTTTTAGTCCATTTTCAACTTGTAACATATTGAATGTTGGTTCTATAAATGCTTGTAACATTTCAAGTAGACCGGCAGTACATTCATCAGATTTCGCGAATTCATCAACTAAAATACTTCCCAAATATAAAAAGCAACTATGATGATGTACCGCATACAGACAAACCATTTGTTTGACAAGAGATTCAAGCAAATGTGATGCTTGTTTACCAACAGCTCTCATACCATAACGAATAAAACGACATGTTCTTTCCATAATTCGTATATCTGATTGATATTTATCCATTACATTGGATATAAGTGGCCAAGCATCAGTTAAAATTCGTACACTAGGATGTATTTCAGATGGTCTAACATCCGGATTTGTATGACGAATTATGGCACAAACTCTATCAAGCCAATAAGCTGGATCCGAGCGTTGTCCTTTTACTGGTGACGAATTTGTTGTTTCCACTAAACTTATTAATGGACCAAATTGAAATGAACAGATTTCTTGTAAAGCCGTTTCCAATTGAATCTTAGGCAAACGAGAAATTATTATTGAAATACCCTTTAAAAGACCGATAGATAATTCATTTGTTATTTCGAAACTATCTAAACTTCTGGCAATTTCTATTAAACCGCTTAAATGGCATGTCATATGTGATCGACATGCAGCACATATAGATGTTAATGCCGAAGCTGCTGCTGCGGCTAAACCGTTTTTCTGTTGTAATGAATAAAGTAGAAAATTCAAAACTGCTTGCAAAGATTCCGGATGATTCTCAATCCATTCACACAATTCTCCCAATAGCATAATTGATGTATAACGAAATGCTATATGTGTATTTTCTGGCAAATTCAATATAGCCTCGACTACTTTTGGTACAATATCATTTTCATCGCTAAATATTTGATAAACCAAATAATTTTATTTTTTTGTTTTTATAAATATTATCTTTAAATTAATATAAATAATAAATAACTTACGGCAAAATATTTTTTGCAACATTCTCCATAATAAATAAAGCTGATTCACTACTCTCCCACGTTACAGATGACTCTTGAAGTATTAGAAACATTTGTTTGAAACAATTGCTGGATCCGACAATAAATACGACATCTTTGATTAAATCAGAAACTTTACGTCGAAAATCCTAATGATTAAAGATATTATTAAAAACAACAACCAAACATATCCATTATAAATAAAATATCTAAATTACATTAAAAGAATCATCTTCATCTATTAGACCTTCATGATCTGAATCCATTTGAGAATGTCGAAATAGAGCACCAATAAGTCTTTCAATGTACGGTTTAAAATGATTTGTTAATTGATCATTATTCTTCTGATACAGTTCCTCACTTAATCTATACCATAAATTGAATGAGATTTCAGCTAATTCATAATCATAATGTCCAACACAAGTTAAAACTAAATCCAATGATTTAATTGTGTAATGCGGTGTTTCATCATTTGAGACCATTTTTTCTAAGAATGATTCTCCTACAAGGTTAATAAATATAAATTTCTCTAATAATCATAAAAAAAGATCAACTAAATTGCATATTAAATATTACCAAGCACAGTAAATATACGACAATAATTCACAGCTTTCTCCATATCTTCGTTAGCAACATTCGTATGATAGGAATTCTCCAAACCCAATACACCATTAAATATTTGCATTTCAAGAATTTCCTGATTACTATATTGATTATTATTTGATTCTAAAGATTGTAGTACTGTACACAAACAGTCTGTTGTTGTGTCATGTAGTTTTCGGGAAGTATTTGGTGAATTCAATAGAACAAACACTTGTTGTATAATTAGATTTTCGGTGACGTTTACTAAAGTTATAGCACGAACTGTTATCCAAGCATTCAAACATTTAATTAATTGATTCAATGTATGATGATTTTGTCCATAATTTGTTAAACATATAATTAAAAATTCTAATACGGTCGAAGAACACGATTCTAATTGTTTATGGATTTCATCTCGCCGATTCGCTCCCAATCGAAGGTATCTTGAGTCAATTTCTTCTGGTATTAATGTTAATATTTCTAAAAGAGGCCACACCGATTCCTGACGCGGTGATAATGTCTCGATCATGGATAATACTGGATTCTTCCATGACGACATAAGTAATGCTAAATCCGAAATGGCAAGACAAAGTTGTGTTACAATTATTGGATCAGTTTCATTTGTAATTTGGCCAATATGTGCTATTAAAGAATCACGTAGTCCTTCATGGGCAGACGTTGGCAATTCATGAAATGAATTTTGTATTTTATTTCTCATAGTTTGAGCGGCGAAATAACATGAGTGCAAATCTCGTTTCTGTTGTAAAAGTTCATCTGCTATGCTCCAAGAATAAATCTATATATGGGGAAAAATATACATGTTAAAAATTTTTAAGCGAATGTCAAAAAAAAATTTTAGGTTATGATTTTTATTTTTACCGATTTTTGAAATTCCTCTAACCATCTTGAGGCTTTCTTTTTCTCTTCACTACTTGGATTATTGTAAAGTGTATAAATTCCTTGGTACACCATTTCTGCCGTCGGTGGTACATCCAATTCCATGTTTACCCAAAAATAATAAAGCTAATCTTTTCGGTTCTTTTTTTTTTGGAGTAAATTTATAATATAAATGTCAAATGCAAAACTAGTACATTCTGTTGTTGGTTGTTTAAGTTGCAACCTTGCGCATGTGCAACAACACAACAATTTTCTTTTTTTGAGTCTCAATTTTTTTTTAAATATTAGGTAGCTCGGAAAGTTTTTTCGGTTTTAACCGTCGCATGGTATTATTTTTTTTAAGGATATGAATGTTATATATGTCAAATGTATATTTTTTGATATGTTTACTGTTTACTTTTGGTAAGAATTTCAAATTGGTCGATTATGCTGTATTTGTTTGGCATCATTTTAAAAATGGAAGATCAAAGTGATAATTTTGGACATATTTTACTTTTTTATATCAAAACGTATCAGTATTATGTATTTTAAGTTCTTACCACCTAACAGAACAATGAATTCTAGTGTATATGTTGTACCTAGAAGAATTTTTATTGAAAAAAACCAGAAATAAAGGATCATGAAACTCCCCGAAAAATGGTAACTCCTTGTCAAACAAAATGGCTAATTTATTAGAGATTAAATTTTTTTTGTTTTTTAGTTTATAGAAAAGAAACCGAAAAGATTTTTAAAAAATACAACAAACATAATGGTGTCAAATTTAATTTCGGAATTAAAATCATATTCAAATATTTTTGTATTAATTTGTCCTTCACTTCATTTTACAGTTTCCATGGAACTCCAACTAAACATTTGGCTTCATTTCGAGTATCAAATAGGGATGAATTTGTCTAATTTCTTCCTTTTATATTCTCGTTTGAAGGAATGTAAAACCATCCTCATATATGTATGTATATGTATATATAAAAAAAAGGAACAGATGCTGATGGGCAGCGGTTTTCCCTTATCTTTTTTTATTGCATATATAACATTTAGGGTGTATACTATTTGCCCTTAATTCAATACATTTTCTTCAACATAGCAAAATTATGCGCTCCTTAAAAAAATACCCCTTTTTTTGTGTATGTATTCCGTTATAGAAGCGTCCTACAACCAAATTGGTATTTATAAATTATTCGGGGTAGTAAACCAAAAAAAAAAAAAAAACAATTTCGGTCGTTTAATATACGCATGTTTTTCTAGTAAGGTTTTGGTGTCTCTTTCTCATCACAAAAATGTTCTTCCCTTGGATAAATGTGACGAGACTACTTTTAATATGTACTCTTTGTTGAAATATATGCCATCGAATAGGAAAATACCAGGGAAAAAAACTTAATGGTTTTTCATTTTTAGAATGAGTCCATTGATTTTCTTCATTTTTATTATTTACGATACTAAAACTTACGTAATCTTCTAAATAGGATTTTGATTTAACTAAAAAAAAGAAGAAAAAAAATAGATGAATTTCAAACATACATTTTAATCTACAACTTTATTACCAAAAGATCTACTTTTATCCGGCGAATAGCAGTCAATTTTTAAATTTAGCATCAGCGATTCTTAACTTGTGATCCGTAATACCGTCTCACGGGGCCCGTGATTACTTTCGAAATCAAATACTAATAGAGATATTTACTTTCTTATTCGCATCAGCCAACAGAAGAGAATATTCCCTTAATTACGCAGGAACAGGAACACCTAACAGCGAATATCGTGAATGCTGCTTTATGAAACAACACATTACACACGAAATTCGATAGTTTCAACTTTTTTCCAACTTTTGTCTGATAAAAAACAATTTTCTTTACCGCTCCTTCATATTTGAGAATTGTTTATAAATTAATTACAAACCGAAAAGAAACAATAATTAATATTTTCAAGGTTTATGCACAGAATTATAATCCTAAGTCATCTTGTGAAGTTCCTGTTGATAATCTAATTCAATCCATTAAATGAATTTGATTTTTGAAAACTGTCGATAAATGTATGGAAAACAATAACACAAATTTTAAATGCACACTGAGACCAAATAACCAAATAAAATTATTCTCATTAATTATCTGGAAAACACTGGAAAACTTGGACTTGATTTGTTTGGAGAAGATAAAAAAAAAAGTGACCATTTCTTCTGCATAGTTATGAAAACGAAATCTCCAGTTAATATATCTATATGCAAATACTATTAACAAATTTATTATCATGCCAAAAACTAAAAAAATGTTAAATATGTTATTATATAAAGTTTGGTGGTTTTCAATTCAATCTAATACAATTCAAACAAATACGTACACACTTCAGTGGAATCGTGTAAATAGATTTGAATCAAATCACATCAAAAAAGCATAGGAATGGCAAATGCATTTTCAATATGATTTTAGCCTCAATCGAATTTCCAGATTCCATCCACCTCCTTCTGTTTAGCTCTCCTTTATCCGAAATATACATAACATGTATTTTATTAAATTTCTTTTATTATTCATATTATATAATATTCGATATAAACATGTATAATAAATTTTTTTCGCTGTTAAAATTCTCTTGCTTTTCTTTTTGTTTAATATAAAATATACATGAATAATGTATACCATATATATTTTATATATATTTATATTTATTTATTTTATTAATAATAAGTCAAATACAATATCTCTTAAACACAATTTTATTACTTAAAACACAGTATAATTGTCTCATTGAGAATATTTATTCTAAAAACACTTAAAATCTATTTTTTTTTTGAGGGATTATAATTATGCTCATCATACCTTGATTTGGATTTAAAAAAAAAAAAAAAAAATATTGAGGAGGGAAAAAAAATAATTCTAGGCATCTAACGGCGATGACAACAAAAAAAATATATTTCAATTTACATGTTAATAACTACTAAATCTAAAGAAAGGCAAACAGAAAAAAAAAAGATTAGACAATAAATATAAATGTCAATAAATCCGATAAACTAAAAATATATATATATATATTGCTATCTTTTATCAAGAATTTACTTTGACACTGTTCGAATCGAATCGAATTTTCAGCTTTCTTGATTGATTTACGATTTTATCTGCGGTGGGAATCGTGTAATTCGATTGAGACTAAATCGAATCAAAAGAGCATTGCCATTGTTATACTTTTTGGATATGATTTGTGATTCAAATCAAGATAACGATTCTACTCCTGAATCCATCAATTACACAATTATCCCATTCCAAGAGACAATTTATCGCCTTATTCTTAGTCATGTTACTTTATTCAAGAAATTCAATGTGACTCTTATGGAATAAAACTAATTGTAATTTAAAATCATGATCAAATATGATTAACTTCGACAGATATATATAATATATTTCTGGGCGGATAAAAAAATTCTACACAATGTCGGTACAGTTCCCTTCAAATAAATGCTGTAACTGTTCGTAAGATAAAGTGAGAATTAAGGGTTGACGAAAAAGACTGTTAAATACTCATGGTTAGGCTTCTGAAGCAAACCCAGAGAACATTATATAAAGCACTATTCTGGTTTGAATATTAATATTGTTTTATATTCATAAAGAATTAATACATACAATATATCGAATGAAAATGGCCTTTTTCGTCACTTCTCCTTTATATTCATCAATTTTTTGGAAAGGTGTACTCTTTAAGTTTTCTATACCGTGTCCGGTAAAAATTGCTACAATTTTATTATAATCTAAAATACATACTTGTACCCTCATATACTAAAAAAAAAAAAAAAAAAAACAACTCAAACTGCCATTCATTTCAAATGTTTTAAAAATAAAATGCATATAAACACAAATTTACTTTGCCTAGATTTATTTATTTCATTTGTTTGTCTGAAGTGGAATCATGTAATTCGATTGAGAACAAGGCCCAATTTTACAGTAAAAGCTTAAGCCCAGTTTGTAACTTAAAATGAATTTCAGTGTCAGGGTTTAAGTAAAACTTAAGTTTTTCTTAATCCAATTTGACACAATAAATTATATTGTGAAAATGTTTGTACTAAATTTGGTAGTTATTTAAACTTGAATAAGATTCTTTATATTCCAATAATTTTAAAAATTAAATATTAATTTTTTTTAAAAAATATTTATGAAAATTTTAATTCAAAAAAAAAAAATGTTTTATTTTTATAATTTTCAAAAATTCATTCACAATATCTCAAATGTATTTAAACTTAATCCTCTTTTTTTCTGTGAGATACAACAAAAAATTTAAGTAGAGCTTAAGCTGGAGTGGAATCGTATAATTCGATTGAAATTAAAAATCGTAACAAAAAAAAAGCATATCAATTTCTATACTTTTTCTGTACGATTTGTATTGAATCGAATTACACGTTTTCACTCGTGATAATCAAGTTTAGCTTAAATTAGGTTTAAGATATAACTTGTGAAATTAATCATAAATCGTATCGAAAAAAAAACATTGCCATTCCTATGCTTTTTGCGATACGATTTAATTTACACGATTCCAGTTCAATTTTTTTTTTTTTGTTAACAAAAGTAAAAATCGAAAAATAAACCTTTCAAAATTTCTGAGGAGAGGGATTTAACTAGAACTCCTAAACTATCCTATTTGTGTGTAGGGAGAAAAGAAACATAAAGGATTCGACAGAATGACGAGAAATTGAGGACATATTACATACACAATACGTTTTTTTTGTTTTTGTTTTATGAATTTTTGTAATTTATTTATTAAAATTTTTTTTTTTTTTACTTATTTTCAGTTTATTTCTCTTTGTTTTATTGTTTTTTTTTTTTAGATTTTTTTTTTATTAATATATTAAATCTTAGTTTTAAAAGAAATCTTGATCTTTTTTAAAATAAAAAAAAAATATATATATATAATAATTAAGAAAAAAAATTTCTTATTTTTTTTTGTTTTTGTGTCTGACTAAAATAAATTTTTTTTTTATTATAACACCTGATCATCGTCACCATCATTATCGTCGTCATCCTCTTCTTCCTCTGTGAAAAATCATTACAAAAAAAAAAAAACATTGGAAATTTAAAATTATTTTTTATGCCCAAAAAGAAAAAAAAACTCTTCTTACCCTCTCCGTCTATGTCCTCTTCTTCACCATCATACGGCAGGTCATATTCTTCGTTTTCACTTTCAATTTCTTCGATTTCTTCAATTTCTTCCTCAATTTCCTCCTCGACAATTTCATCATCTTCATCGTCGGCTCCTCCGCCGTTTTCTTCTTTTTTCGCTTTTTTTGTTTCTGCACTTTTGTCCTGTGAGAAGAAGAGAAAAAAAAAAACATAGATATGAAAAATGAAATAATTAAAAGAGTAGCAAAAGAATAAACAGAAACAAAACGGATATGTAACAAAACAATGATTAACAAAAAAAAAAAAAAAAAACATTTCAGGTGAACCATGTGACGCAAAATCCTCGAAAAGACGTTACTACGAGTTGTATTTTTAATGTACAAATGTGTGTGGGCATAATGTAAAAAAAACAACAATTCAGAGCGAAGAATAAGAATTTGTCGAACAACAACTTCCATATATGGAGAGAAAAAAAGAGAGGGAGATAAGAGATAATAGCGGGGATAATCACTCATTCATTCATAAATTCACCACTTGTTAAAAACAAAACATAACTTAAAAAAAAAAAGCATCGACTTATTTACATTAAACAAAAAAAAAAATTAATTATTTTAAATAAGTTTTATATAATAAATAGCCTCTAAAAAGAAAAAAAAACAACGCGACGCCAAACCTTTCATTTGGCTTCACGGTTTTGCTTATGCATTTCCCCTTCACTATATAAGGCGCGTGTAATACAGGGTAACTAAAAAGTTTTTATTTTTCTAATTGCAAATTAATATACAAAATTTCATTAAAATCGATTTTCAGTAAAATTAAGTTTCCTGTAAAACGTTTTTTTAAATTTAATTCGAAAACTAATAGAACGATTTGAATAAATTTTTCAGAATTATCAAATTTTATACTCAAAATCGTTTTTTATATTTCCCATAAAGTATTGGAAATTTTGACAACAAATTCATAATTATTCAGATTTTTTCCCATTTTTCATGTACTTCAATTTTAAATTTCCCAAGCCGGTAAGTGTTTTGATGGAAAATTTCAATTCGAACAGAAGAGTTTATGTGATCGAATCGACTCAATTCGATCCAGTTTTACATGCACGATTATGTGTAATCGGTTCTAAAACTCGAGAATACGAGTAGTAATGGCAACTTTCCAGTTACTCTATGCGCCCCCAAATTTCTACGCCACAGAATTTTCAATTTCAATTCTCCCATTAGGCGAAATTCAACATAGTGTAACAAAAAAAGCCATATTAATAATTGCTTCATGAGATAACCGTCGACCTTAAATTTTCCTAATAACTACTATCGAAAATACGTTATATAGAAATAGGGGGACGCGAATAATAACCATGCGTTCGATGAACGCAAGCATTAGCAAACATAAATATGTCCCATGAAAAATGTTTAACACGAAAAACTCACCATTGCGTGGTTAATCTATGGAAAAGAAAAAACAATAAATGACCTATAAGTAGAAATAGCTTTATATTAAAGAAAAAAAACTGAGTTTTTTTTATGCTTTTCAAATTCTCCTCGACAATTCCCTCTTTTTCTTATTTTAATCCATTTCCAGTTGAAATAAAAATGGTGTTAAGAAATAAATTACATATTTATGTACACACATCAAAATTCTTTCTATTCCTATGCAAAGCGATAGAGAGAAAGAGAAAAAAGAAACAAAAACGACGCTTGATCTTAGCTTGTGTTTGGGTTTGTGTATATGAAAAGATGACATTTCGGAAAACACGCCGCGCCGGTGCGCATTTATATACAACAAAAAAAAAGAAGTTTTACTCTATATACACAAATAGAAAATATCTGTGCAGTCATGAAAATTTTATCTGATTTCGAAAAAAAAAAAGAAGAGGGAAAAATAGAAATGAGTGAACCGATTACTATTAATAGTAAAATCTTAAAACGAAATAAATTTTAAAAGTAAATGACTCGGTGGCGGCGATGATAATTTATCCAAAAAAAAAAAAAAAGAAAAAAATTATGTTTTCATGTTAAAGCGTCGCTTTCATAGGAATTATCTCTCAAATACAATTTTCTTCCCCCCTCGAGTATAAATTTTATCTAGCTTTTTTTCCCCATAAATTGTATACAAAACAATATCATCATAAAAATCCACTAGCGTCACAAAAAAAAAAAAAAAAAAAGCATGAAGAACAACAAAAACACCTTTTGCCGCCATTTACATATTTTAAGAATAATAAAAATTAGTACTGAAAAATTTGAAATTCAATAAACCGGCCGGCGCAAGTTTATTAAAATTGTTTTAGAGATAGTTTTTCGTTTTAATAAAATTTTACAAAAAATAAGCACATTATTTATTGTAATAGCATTTCTCTCCTTCGATATTAAGAAACAAAAAAGAAAAAAAAACAACTATCACCAATGTTTTGAACGCGCGCGCGCTTCATTCATATTTTCAAATTCATTATTTTTTTCTACAATTCCAAAAAAAAAAAAAAAAAATTCTACTTAAATAAGTGCTTTTCATCATTTCTATTCGCCAAAAATAGATAATTCTTTCGGTATCAGTCATTTGCATTACCATTTACTTGCTTAAAACGCCACATTTTTTTATATTTTTTCTTAAATATCATAAAATTACTCACTTCGGCGGGTCTTTTTTTTCCTTTGACCTGTTCTTTTTTGTTGTCGGCTGCTGTGGTCTTCTTTTCTTCAGCAACTTTTTCCACCGCAACTTCGCTATTATTTTCCGTCGAACTCATCTTGATTTGTTTTTTTATATATATTTTTTTTTATAATTATATAACTTAAATAAATTCTTGTATTTTGCACACACTTTTTATTTTTTTCCTTCTTTTTATACTAAACTTTTATTATAAATATTTTGATTCAAAAAAAAAAAAAAATAATAACTTTTTTTTCTTCTAAATCTTTTGAATATTATTTTAATCTCCCCCTTCTTTTCCTCGCTCGATGTAAACTCTTTGGACTCTTAAACGCGACTGAACGCGACTTCTTCATCCCACTGACAAAATTGAAGATGGCGCAATGTTTGAAACCAATATAAAAATTTTTTAAAATGCTATTATTAATTGTATTTTATTCGGATCTAAATCAAATTAATGTTATAAATCTTTAAAAAAAATTCGCAATATTTTAAAATTAATTAAAAAAAGTTTGCAATTATTTTGGAATTTAATATTCCTTTAGAGGAGGGTTTCATGAGTAACATAGACCGAAAATATAAATGGTTACCATGAGTTTATTGTGTCGGCCATTATTTGAAATGAAAATGGCGGTATTTTCGAATTTTATCAATTTTATGCTTTTTTAAAATGCATGATGAACTAGTTTAAATTCTACTTTATTATGAAGATGTTTTTAAGTTTTACAAATGCCTTTGATTTTTTCCCAGTTTAAATAATGTATTTTCGAATATATTACATTTAATAAAATAGTAATTAAAATGATATACATATTAATAATTATTGACCTACATCTTTTGGATTAATGTGTTTATTTTGCAAAGCTCCTCTCAGATGGAGTTGAGTCATCTAAATTTATAATTATTTTTTATAGATTCGTTAGCAACTTCTATCTCGTATACATGCAGATATTTGGTTAACCTGGCAACTTCAGAATAGCCTTGAGATCGACTTGAAAATCAATCCCAGTTTTTTAGCTTTATTAGATTGAAATTGACTTCAAATTGACGGACGCTTGCAAACAAATGTTTACTTTCTGGGTTCGAATTGGCCTATGTCCATACTCCATTTTAAAATTTCAAGTCAATCTGGGTTTTTATGTACCATTTCTGTTTCTTGCTTGATATATAATTTCAATTTTTTGTTTTATCAACTACACTTTGACAAAAAGCTTTTCCAGAAAAGCTCGGGCTTTAAATTAAATTTTAAAATTAAAATTTTAGAATAATAATGGACTAATTAAATAACATTTTTAATACTCGAGTCTTAATTTTTTAGAAAAGTATTATTTTATTTAGATTTTTGAGTTTTAGAGTAATAAAAATTTCCCAATTTTCTATTTAAAATCCCCAATTTGTGCCCAAAGATGGAGTGATTTGTAACCACTTTCTTCTTATCATATTCATTCAGTAAACAGTTCTAAATTCAATTGAAGTTATACCTAACAGTGAATTTATAGTTTTAATCATTTTAATTCTATTTCAAAATTCTAAAATAGATTTCAAATAAAAATGTTCAAAAACCAGGTAAAGCTTTTTGCAGATTGCTTCAAACTTCACAATCTTCATTTTATCAAAGAGAGACAGAATTGTATTTCCGTTTCCCTGTTCTCTTTCTTTACTATTTATTTCTTTTGGGAATAAACTGTCAAAATGGTACGTGCGATTTTATATATTTAAAAAGTTTATCGGAATTCATCGGCCTAAAAAAATAATTAAAATAAATTGCTTTTAACAAACAGTATTAGAAGAATATTAAAGTTCTTATATGCCGATTTAATTTTTATCTATTCCTACAAGTTGAGGTTAATATATAATTTTAATTTGATATTTTTAGGTGAATGTACCGAAACAACGTCGTACTTTCTGTAAAAAGTGTAAAGTTCATAAGTTACACAAAGTTACACAATACAAGAAGTCAAAGGAACGGAAAGGAGCCCAAGGCAGAAGAAGATACGACAGAAAACAACAAGGTTTTGGTGGTCAAACGAAGCCTATTTTCAGGAAGAAGGTGAGTTCTTTTCAATACAAATGGAATATTTGCATATTTGTAGAACCAAGTTACAGTATACAAAAAGTTCTTTGGTGGGAAAAACATATGCAAAATTAATTTGAAATCTTATAAATATGTTGTATTTAATGATATAAAATACTTCATCACAGGGATTTTAACAAGAAAAAAGTCAATATGACGTAAAAGGTTATTAATTGTCGTATTTTTATTTTTTAGGCAAAGACAACCAAAAAAATTGTACTACGTATGGAATGTACAGAATGCAAATATCGTAAACAAACTCCTTTGAAACGATGCAAGCACTTCGAATTAGGTGGTGACAAAAAGAGGAAAGGACAAATGATCCAGTTCTAAACATTTTAAATACTTAACAGAAGTGTTTTTCTAATTAAAATCATATAAAAACAATTTTTTAAGTAGTTTATTTTATTCTCCCGTTTCATGTTTTAATATTTCTATAAAGAAAAATTAGTAGTGAGGTTATGATTAATCCTAATATCTTAATGTATACTCTAGGAAGTTCGGGTCCAGCCCATCAGATTCTATTTTTAATTTAACTGCCGCTGCGGGCACTCCGACTTGCAACATTTTCAAGTATTTCTGATATCTGACGTCGGTTTCAGCCTCTTTTAAAGGTTCATCGTGCGCTTCACTTGTTAGTTCTGGTTCTTTTGCTGGTAAATTTTCCACTTGAACTTCTTTTACATCTTCCACTTTATTTTTGGTTTCGAGTCCTTCAATTGAAGAGAGCTAAAGGTTCAATGTCTCAAAGCTAAATATATTAAAATTAATAAACCACCTTCGATTCTATTATTATCAAGGATGCCTCTACTTTTTGCATTTTCCTTTCCAACCCAATAAACTTTGTTTCACAATTAGTTGCAAAATCATTTAAAAATGAACAAGTGGTCATAATGAAATTATTTACAAATGCAAGGATTCTCTTTTGATGGATTGGAGGCACCTGAAATTGAAACGAATTAATAACTTATTTAATGACTTATAATTTTTTTTTTTTTGAATACTTGACTTTTATCTACTGCATTCCCAAAAATTGGAACATCTTCAATATTCATATTTAGCTAAGTTTTGTATAAATTATAGAAAAGAATGTTTACTGTCGAAGTTGAATTTATTGACATTTAAAGTTTAGGCCTAAACCATACTACAAACTTCATATGACAGGAACTAGTGTATATGCTAAAGAAGGCTTCTAATAACTGTTCTGTGCAGTGTACTGGAGTAGATTCTTGAAATTCGCTTAATAGTAAATCGTATCGAAAATACATTGCAATTCCTATGCTTTTTCGATACGATTACACGATTCCACTCCTATATCCTAAAAAAAAAACTACATGGTCTATGTAAAAATCCTACTGCTTACACTTGTTAAGTTAACTTAAAAGTTGACACATAAATTTTCTATATTTAGAAGTTAAATTTGCGTTACCAATTTATTATAGGAATTGTGAACACTAGTAACGTATTTTCTGTGTTCCACTGAAATAGTATATAAAATCTTTATTTTAGTAAAACAAAACAAAAATTCTCAAACCGCGCCCAAACTAACAACAAAGATGCAAAGACCTTACAGGGTGTTGCCAAATTCTTGAACATGTTAAGATATGCGGCGACTGTACCAACATTTTAAATCCTTACATAGGTCGTATAGTTTTGTTACTGAGTTAGGATATTTTCTTTTTGTTATCGTTATCATAAAACCCTGTTATAAAATAAAAGCTAAAGTTACGCTTGAGTCTAATTATAGAATAAGTGATAGATTTTTAGTCTTCAAGTCAAACTAGTGTGTTAAACGAGGACGAACGTCTAAAAAAGGAAAAATAAATTCTTATTGTGTAAACTGTTCTTTCATTAAATAAAATAACTATTGTAAAATTAAACTTGGTTCTTGAGTAAGAAGGACCCAGTTTACTAAGTGCCTGGTCATATTTATATAACAAAAGAAAAATGTTATCAATCCAAAAAAAAAATAATAATTTTTTTTGCAATAACAAATATTTCATTTATTTTTAAATGTTTTAAACAAATAAATACTAGATAGTGAGACATACATCAATACTGTTAACTTATCTTTTAAAATGATTAAAAACATGTCTCGGAAAGATAATAACACATGAAGAAACCATTTAATCTTATAATTACAGTAGGAAATGTGAAGTATAGACGTAAATGACAGAAATGTTTCTTAACAATTCAGATGCATGCTTAAACCAACATAACACAATAATTGAACTAAGCATCGAATGCAGTATAAAGTGTTATTATAATTAGTGTTGGAGGAAGGTATTAGTAAAAAATACCCCCATGCCTTAACCAACATAAGCAATTATAAGTTCGCTGAAAAATGATTTTAGACAATTCCATGAAATCTCTAGGAACAAATGTTTGAATTAAGGTGCTTTTGTCTCAAATAGAGAAACCATCGATGGTACTATTAAAAATTTGATGAACAGAGACTACATCAGCCACTTCTTGTGGCTTTTCTAGAAAAATGTAAGGGTAATAATTTTAGGTATTATATGGAGGCAGCAAAATATGATCCATATCAGAATAGATTGCGTAAAGCTAAACCTAAAAATCTACGTTGAACAGATTCCAGGTTATTTAAATGCAAAAGTTAAGAATAGATACAAAGTCACACAGTCAGTCTATTTGCATTAAATATTTCACTTTATGCATTTATAATCTTTTAATTTCATTCGTGCATGAATTATCTATTTCCTTCGTAAATGAAATCAGATCACAATCCCTAGTGGGTCATCAATATATAACACATAATATACTTATCGGTTAATGATTGAAAGTAAATATATTTAATAAAAAATCCTAAAATCATTGAATTTAATTTATTTATACGAATTGCTTGGAATCTTAGTTTTTCCTACATTTTCGAAGTACGTTGCTAGTTGCTAGTTGCAACTAGCAACAACTTCTTTGATACTGCATTTACGCACTTTTTGCCTTAGTATGAGAATTTTAACAAAATCAAAATAACAAAAAAAAATTAGAATTGGTCATCATCTTGAATTTGAATAATTTCTGAAAGCTTTTTAACTTCGGTTCAGAAAAAAACTGGTTTCTTGACTAGAATTAAAATTAGAGAGGTTTCTAAAAAAAAATTTGTCACTCGATTCCCACATGAACGTCGTACGATTTAAATATAATTAAATTTAGAGAATATATATTCCAACGGAAGTAAAGAAGCTCTACAAAGTGGGGTCCGATGATGAGTGTTTATGCCCTATAGTAGGTACTACCAGAGGGTATGTTAGTTTGGTCACTACATTTGTAATATGCGTTGACTACATAAATATACGGTACTATGTTAAATTTCAATAAAATCGGGCAAAGGGTAGTGAAGAAAAAAATAATCCTAAGAGAAAATAAACCAGTTTGTAAAGTCTTTTTTGATGTATTTTAAAAATTAATATACCAATTTGAATAAGTTTCCAGAACAGATTTATGCTATTAGGGTTTACATGCGAATTAGGGAAAATTTTGAAAAGGAAGAAGCAAAGTTATGAAGAAAAAACCTTAAAGTATTATTACTATTGGTGGTTTTGTTTCAGAGTTAATTCATTGAACTATAGAATTGGTAACTACAAGTTCCATTTTTACCATAGGGCAAATATCAGCTATAGGCCGATTTTACGTTACTATATGTTTTGAGATTGAAAAGAATGGAATAAGCTTATGTAAACTAAAGCTATATTTGCAAAACAAAGAAGAATAAGTAAACTCTAAAGCTCAAAAAGCTACTCGGAAACATAAAACTTTGATAAACTCATATAAGTTATCAAATCGAGTTTTTCTGTTCAGTCAGTTTAGTTCGAATTTCATGTCTAGCGGGCGTATGATTAGAGCGAGTAGACACGTGTTAATAGTGAGTGGAGTGGACTTTGCGATATTTGTTTGTTTGTTGTGTTATCGGGAATCGTGTTTCTTGCTTCTTGGTTGCGCATAAAAACAATAAACACTTGGATTTTAAAGAATTTCTGATACAATTTACTTATCACATATTTATATGAAATATCATATAAGTATATTATAAATTTCTTGAGAAGGTGAACAATTATAAAGTAAGCATATAAATTTCTTGGTGATTTACTGCGTCTTTGTGCATTTCAGTCTCTAGAAAACAAAAAAAAGGGTTGTCAAATTTTAGATAAGGGTTTGTACAAGGAACAGATTAATGTTCAACGTCGCAGCAATTTTTTAAATGCGTTTTTTTTTTAAACATACTCGTAACCCTCGGCTAACGCGGGAGGCTATATTTCAGATATATCATGCGTATAGAAACACATTATGAATGTTCTTCCTTATTATATCGAAATCACATTATATAAGTACACGTTTTACGAGATTTACCAATACTGTGTATTTGTTATACGTCTTATTTCTGGGTAGACAAATCTATACTACGGTTGGACTCCCTATAACGCGAAAGATATATGTTCCGGTTTATAAGGATCTCGGGTTCTACGAAATCAAGGGCGCAGAAAGTTAGAAATGAGTAGTTTTTCTTTTATTGTAATAAAACAGAAAATAATATCCGTGAACGTACACTTTTTTACAGGTGAGTCTTTTACAGGAATTTTTTGATCGTGTTATAATGGCACGATTCATGTTATAGGAGTACCACGTTATATGGGGAGGGTCTGGTGTACACTTCCTGACCCAACAACAAAATTATTATTATAAATTTGCAATTAGTCAGTATAAATTCTTAAGTGGGGCTAGCGAACGGAGCGTAGCGAAACTAGCATGCATTAAGTCACTAGTAATAACAAAAAAATAAAAAAAAAACTTTTAATAAATAAATGACGAATATTGATAGTTGTTGATGGGTCAGAGCATGTACACAGACCCATAGGGGGTCCTACAGTATATTATACATCGTCAATGTAAAAATTTGTACATACCAAGAGATAAGAAGTATTTTTCTTGATTAATCTATAACTCCATTAGTTAAGAACGTTGATCGTTTAAATTATACTTGCCAGTAGTATTGGCACTGAGGCTTCTAGTTATATTAAATACTTGCGCGTGTGAATTATTTCAAGGTTTTAACTGCCCAATATGAAATATACTCTTGAAAAACATTTTTAAGAATATAAAATCACAAAAAAAAATTAATAAATTATATTAATTGTCTACACAAGTATAGTAGTTGTTTCGGACAGAAAGAAACAAATTTAAATAGATATACGAAAATACAATTTAAATATAGAATCAACAATTGGGTCCAATGAACCAAAAGTTCAACATTTTTCAATATAATCAAATTAATTTTGTTAATAATATATTTTATAAATAATGTTTAATGATTAAAATAATAATTTGGAAGGGCGTCTAAACTTTACTTGACTGTTTTTTTTTTGGCAAATAATTCACACTTTGGAGACTCCTCCATTTCACAATATCCCAAAAGATGTTCAATTATTCGAACGTTTTTTTTTTTGTGTCCGTTATTCTTCTTTTATAAATTTAAATTGTAATTATGATTAATAATTTTTAATTGACCTTTTATCAAGTCAATTGCTAATGCATACATTATATATAATACTACCACAGACATTGAATTAAATATTACTTACGACTTTAATATAATATTGTAGTTTCTGATCTTTTAATAAAATTTTCCTTTCGTTACGAATGTGAGAGATTTTCGTTAGGCAACCCAGCATGAAATCTGATGGTTACAAATTATCATATTGCGTCTCCGGACTTCAAGAGGTAAACCTTAACCTAAAATTTGATTCATTCGAAGCAAGTACTTGAATTTTTATTTCTTTCAATTCAATTAATATCCTTAAATAAAAATGAAAAAAAAAGAAAAATGTAGGGCAAAATAAAAAACAGGATATTTTCCTATTCCCTCTCACCCAAAAGACGTGCCCAAAAATAGTGGTATTAAGATTAGTTTACCTGGAGGAGATTTTTTAAGTGTCTTTTGCTTAAGAGAAAATCGAAGACCTGTACATTACCATTACTTTACTATTACATTCGTGAAACCGGTTCGTTTCTATCGTACTCAATTTTATGATGCATAATTTTGAATAATCCCATGAACCACATGGAGCCTGTATAGAACTTCTCATGAAATAGGGAAATTTGACAAGCCTATGAGAAGCTTTATTGATGTTAAGAAACATTTTGTCTAGCATAACGGCGAAGTCAAAATTTGGCTAATAAAAATCACATTATCCACTAGGCGCCGCTTTTCTAAAGAATGTAAACCTATCAATTTTAATCTGAATTGATATGGGGGCATATTTTGATCATCATTTCTAGAAGTTATCTAATTTCCTCTAAACTTCAGACATGAATTGAAGTAATGTAAGTAAATCATAGATTGATTATCAAAATCAAACATTTCAACAAATATTCGTAGAAGTTTTTATCAATTTGTTTTTCAAAATTATTTATCGGTGTTATCGATATAAATATGTTTAATTAAATGTTTGTCGTACTAGGAATTGATTATTTGCGACTTTTGCTAAAGTTTTGTAATTTATAACATATAAAGAAATGGAAAATCGCTAACATAATCAAAATGAAGTGATAAGAATATAAAATTAAAAATTTAAAACTCACTATTGAGTTCCATATTTCAATATTTTTCCATCAAAACATTTCCAAAGACTGATTTTTTAATAACCCATAATTAGTAGAACTCTGACAGTATGAGATAAAAACCAAACAAATCAGCCAATGACTTTTTGAGAGTTATCGTGTAAAACGGACGGACAGAAATCGAAAATTTTTTTGATTCTAACACTACCTTGAGACATTCCTCCAATCATTATTTCTTTGCGTTGCTTATTCATATTGGATATAGATAATAGTTAGTGAATAAGCCAATGTATGATTTCAGTTGATGATCCTGTAACCCACTATGATTTTTGTAAAAATGAAATTAAATCCTTTCATACATAAGCACTGGTCAATATTTGCAAAGATTCAAAATGCTTTATAAAATATGAATCTGAAAAGGGAAATTCTTATCGAATCCTTCATGTCGGTTCGATATAGAATCTTGAGACATCTGAAATCTAATCTTCACTATAATAAGTCTATAGTCAAACGTAATGTAAATTGTTTGCTGGGTTTTATTAGCCGTTTGGCGATTCAACTAAAATACATTCATATGTGATTTATAAAAATATTTCTTTCGATTACATTTTAAATATTTAAATTCTTCCCACTCCTCTAGCTAGAAGACTATAGTCATCGGAATCATCATAAGTATTAAAAGTATCTATGTACATAATAAAAACCTGTCTACTTATAAAATATTCTTAACTTTATCTGCTAGAGAGTCTCACCTAATACTAAATTTTGTTATTTGATATTCTTAAAGAGATTTGTTGTTTCAATTTGTATCGCGACATTGCTATAATTTAAATATTAATGAAACCATATAGGACATAAGTATTTACAGATAAAAAAAATAAATATGCTTTTGTATTCATTTTTTTTCGCCAAAAATTTGAATATTTAGTAATAATGAAATCATGACGAAATTTTATTGATATTATTTTTCATAATCCAAATGAAATTGTTGTTGTGGAACGCTTAAAGTAGTAACGTTTAAAGACTAATTTGCTACCTAGGTAGTTGCATGTTTATAATTACTATACCTGAAATTGATAGGCTGAATATGCATTAAAATAAATATGTAAAAAAAAGTAGGCTTTCGGTGATTTTCAGTACACACAAATCAATAACTTTTCTTTTTTGTATAATGCCATACATATATTATTATATAAAATTGTACGACTTTTTCGGCTTCTCAATGACAATATAATAAAAATTTTTTGGACTTTTAATTAATTTTAAAATGTGGAAAACTGGATCTCACGCAATAAAAAACGAAGATGTTTTGTCGCAGGGTTGTCCAAGCATTTGCATCGCAAATATGTTGGAACAAATCAAAGAAAATATATTCATATAATCATATTCCAATTAATAAGAAAAAGGTCAATTCATTTGATTAAGTATACTGTTTGCAACAGCGTTTTACAAAGTTTAGCCCGTGAATGTAGAAAAATAGTCTATTTCCTAAGCCAGAATGGTATGCTTTTAACATTTTAGCTACATTTTCTTTAAATAAGAGTTGAATTTCATTTCGATAAAAGGTATTTCCACAAATTACAATTTCTTTTTCCTTTATGTAGCTTAAAACTACAAGTCTTGGGTTAGGATTAGTGTATTGTGATTATAAGCCAACGACGTAGAAAATCATAGGATAAATCATAAAATAAAATCATGCAACTCTCAGTCATGACCATAGAGATACATACATTAACTGGATATTTCATTTCCCTCGATATAATGATCTAACTTGGTTTCCCCTCAATTAGCATTTAAAATTTGCGTTGTTTTTATTTTCCATATAAATAAACCCAAGTTTCATATTCCCCTCTGTCTGCCCATGTGAGACAGAAAATTAATATCTCTAGTTAATATAACTCTATGGTCATGACGGTGTTTTATGTAGCAACGCGAGTGGCGGCAGCCTTTGTTCATAAAAGCAGTATCCGTTCGTAAATAGGTTCCTTATATTATTTTTCTTATCATTTGTTTGTTTCCCTCTAGCGAAAAACTTGTCAAGTGCCAAGGGTTATAGTCATAATTAATTTATTTTCTCTGTTCTAAGGTTGTTTGCAATTTCATTTTAATTCTTTAATGATAACCAATTAAATACAATATTAATCAAACTCGATAGGAATCTAATTAGGTTCATTTGCACAATAGATTGAAACTAATTTAATCAAACTAAATCATTGAATATATTCAAATATTACATATAAAAGTACATATTTTGTGGGATCGACAGTAAACTGTTCTAAAGGCAACTTCGAATATAACAACTAGCAAGTAGCAACCGTTTTAAATGACTACTTTTGAAATTTTTTTGGTTTTGATTTGGAAACAACAACTTTTAAAAGACTTAAAAATATTATTTAAATTAAATTTAAACTTGTGTATGATCTCGGTGGAAAATGCGGGGTAAAATACGTACAGCATTTTTCAGGAAAAGTCTTGGCACAATGTATTTTTTTAGGATTAAATATTCAAATTCATAACGGTCCGACTGAAATTGAATTGATTCAAATTAAATTAATAATTTTCTTTATTTTTTGGATTTTCAGATTTCAAAATTCCGTCCAAAATTAATAAAATGCATTTTCGAGATGTATGCACTAAACGATGCACTGTAACAACAATAGGTTTTATTTTATTTGCAATTGGATTAGGCTGTACAATTTTCTGGACATCTCTATTTAATGATGTGCTAGCAAAGGTAATTTTGTAAATGTATTCATAAATTTCTTAATCATTTTTAAAATATAGCGTTATTAAAAATTAAATCATTACATAAATAAGATTGTTTTCTTTAGTAGTTGCGTGCTTACAGTCTATACATTTAATATATTAAATATGCTGTAATTGTCTTATGTAAACTACTCATATTAATTAATATATTATTAATATTAAATTTTTTAGCTACAATTATAAATCAATGGCCTTTAGAAAAGTATTAGCGGCGTGTGATAAACCACCCATCCAACTTCTCTATACAATACTTTACTTTTTCGGCAGTGAATTCGATTAGAAATTTTAATAAAATTAACAAAATTTTGGGGAAAAGTGTTTGGAAGAACCATAAAAGTTCCGTATGAAACTTTTTCAATAAGTTCCATTTTAATAGTTCTAATAGTTCTAATTTTGTTAATAAAAGTTTGCTAAAGGTAAAGATTGCGTCATGTAATAATGGTTGGTGGTTGTTCATGTAAGAATTTGAGTACAGTTGAAATCTTTGGGATGTTTATTTGGGGAAGAAGTTAGGGACTGGCGCGGATCAATTAGGATCTTTGAGGCTTTCTTAATAACACTTTTTCCTATAAGTTCTTAAATAAGTCTTTTTAAGCAACTTTTATGGTATAAATCTGAAAAAAATGCTGGAGTTGAATCTTGTAACTTGAAGAGGCATATGAATGGCAATGCTTTTTCGATACGATTTAGTCTCAATCGAATTACACGATTCTAATCCAATCAAAATTTCATGATGATTAAGTTCTAGCACATAGAAAAGTACAGAGGATTTTTTATGTATAAATTGTTGACATCATTGCAGCGCTGCAAAGAAATCTATTTCGTCATTAGTGTTTGTAGAAAAAGACTGTAAACACATCTATTCTTATATCGTACAGAGTCTTTTTTTAACAAACACCAATAACGAAATATCTTGTTTACAGACAATAGGCCTTTTATGGGAACTTGTATATCGGATTCAAAAATGTTGAAACCAATTTTCCCAGCTCGTTTAAGAAATTACACATAGCTTCTATATTAAAATTAATTATATTTTTATATGCTTAATTTTGGCATGTAATTTTCAACAAATAAAAAAAAAATTATTTTATATTTTTTATTAGGAAATGGCGGTTCGTCCAAATTCAAGAAGTTATGATGTTTGGAAAACTCCTCCACTTCCAATGAGTATTGATATATATTTTTTTAATTGGACAAATCCTGAAGACTTTTTAAATAAATCAACAAAGCCGATTTTACAAGAATTGGGACCATATAGATTTACAGAAAAATCAGATAAAGTCGATATTGAATGGCATCCGGATAATGGAACGGTCAGTTTCAAGAAGAAAAGTAATTTCTTCTTTGATGAAAAGGGTAGCAAAGGCAGACTAACTGACAAAATAACAACTCTTAATATTATTGCATTAGTAAGATTTATAATAAACAATATTGGCTAGATTTTTATCATATCTTAAATTTATTTGAAATTAATTTTAGTCAGCAGCAGCAACAGCAAAATATTGGAAGTTTGCCAAGAAACAGAGCGTATCAATTGGACTACAAGTTTATGATCAAAAGATTTCTGTAACGAAATCAGCTAATGAACTTTTATTTGAGGGTTACAGTGATGATATGATTGATATGGCAAGAAGTGCTTCACTATTCGGTGTTGATGTTCATGTTCCTTTTGATCGATTTGGTTGGTTCTATACGGTAAAGATTTTAAAACTAGACTAAATAAACTAAATGAGATTAATTATTATTTTATCCAAAAAAAAAAGCGTAATGGTAGTGCTGATTTAACTGGTCATTATAATATGTTTACTGGGGAAAAGGATATTCGAAAAATTGGTAAAATGAATACATGGAATTCAAAAAATTACACAGAGTATTTTAAAAGTTATTGTGGTATGGTGAATGGATCTGCTGGTGAATTTTATCCACCAAAACAAAATGAGAATGGAACAATTTCAATGTTTTCACCAGATCTTTGTCGGACTATAAATTTGGATTTTAATGAAAAAATTACAATTGAAGGTATCGAAGGATATAAATATATTGGTGGCCCGAAAACTGTTGATAATGGTAATTATCTAATATCTTTATCTAAATACAATTATTATGGATTATATTAATTATTCTTTTTTTTGGAATAGGTACAAACTACCCAGAAAATGAATGCTTTTGTAATGGTGAATGTGTTCCATCTGGTGTAATGAATATATCAGCATGTAGATTTGGAACACCAGTTTTTATGTCATTTCCACATTATTTACATGCAGATAAATATTTTATAAATCAAGTAGAAGGTGTTAAACCCGTTAAAGATAAACACGAGTTTTATATTACTTTAGAACCAACTACAGGAATTGTATTAGAAGTTGCAGCTAGATTTCAAATAAATATGCTTATCACACCGTTATCTGATATAGCGTAAGTTATTTAGACATAATAAAAAAACATTTATGTTATAATATAATCAATTATATATATATATATTTTTTCTTTATAATTTCCAGACTTTATGAAAATGTTCCATATTTATTTATGCCAGTTTTATGGTTTGAACAAAAAGTTACAATCAATAAAGAAATGGCTGCAGATCTTCAAATTGTTTTGTCGATTCCGACAACTGGTCATATATGTGCCGGAATTCTTATCGTTGTCGGTCTTATAATGTTATTATGGTTCCCATTAGTACGATTATGTCATAAACATGATAGTACTGTAGAAATTAGTAAAACGGATAAAGAACTAAAAGATATTGAAAAAATTCCAGAAGGTTCACCATTAATCAATGCCAAATTAAAAAATGTCGTATTTTTGGGAACAAATCAAGAAAGTAAAGCACCAATTGAGAAATAAAATAAGAAGAAATTCTTTAATGAAAATATTGATAAGATAAAAACCAAAGTTTTATAAGTAATAGATTTTTTTATAATGTAATTTTTACATTTTTATAAATTTTTCAAAATATAGATAAATAAGAGTTTTGATCTCTCTGTTTTTTTTTTTTTTTTTTTTTATATTAGTTACTTTTATTTCAATATAGAAGTTGTTGTTTATTAATTATTAAAATAAGGAGACAAAAAAAAGTAATTGAAATTGTCAAAAAATAAGACTGGAAACGAAAAAATTCCACTGAAATTATGTAAAACATTAACAAAAAAAAGCAAAGATAGAAATAAAGAGAAGATGTGTAAAATTGTAAAAAGCTGTTATAAGTAAATTATATATGATCTTATGGCAAAATTTTTAAGCTAATAAAAGTTCTCACCATAAGATTTAATTTAATGTAATTTACTTATGTGAAATAAAAGCTTTTTAGAATTGTATATAACTTTACTCATTTAACATCTTTGTATGAAAATAAATAGCATATCAAAGAGTCAAACATGGATACTCAAGAATATAATCATTTTTATGATTATTGTTGTTGATGTTGATAAATTATAACAAAAAGAAAAGACAAATATTTGTTAAGTTTAAAAATAAAATATTTTAAATTAATTGAACATATATTTTTATTCATTGATTTAGTAGTTAAATACATAGTCAAGAATTTTTGGAAGCATTCGGATTAAATTCGTTCATATTTTTTATTTTTTATTTTTTAAATATTTCTATTTCTAAAATAAATGCTCACTAATAAAATACCAACACATATCAAACTGCAATGATTAAATAATGATGAAACACCATTTTTAGGATCATTTAAATATGATTTTGTTATTAAATCTTCCGTAATATTCGGACCATTTTCTAAATGTAATTTATTTGATAATTCTTTCGGAACATCCAAATAAACTTTATCAAGACCAAAGGAAAATATGAAATCTCGAAGCTTATCGACATTAACATTATCATTTGGTGATGACCATATCGTTAGTGTTACGTTGTTTGTGTCATTTAATACTTGAAATAAATTATTTATTTGCATTTTACTATTTGCAGCGATTCCAGCACGTACTGGGAATGTTATTTCATGATTAGTTTTTGTAATACCATTACTCTTGAAATAGAAAAAAATTGAGATTATATAATAAGACAAAAAATTAAATTACTTTGATAGCTTCGATCATTTGATTTATTTGTAACTCAGTGTACTCTCCATCTGTATAGTTTGATCCCCATAATGTAGTCCAACCAATTGATAGTACTGCATTTTCAAAATTTTTACAACCATGAAAGAAAGAAACTGGATCTACAGGCAAAACAACATTTTGATTTACAGGACCTTCAATGATATCTGCATTTAACCAAATTGGATAGTTCATCTGAAAGATTTTTTTTTTTTTGTATTTTTTAAATATTATTAATAAAAAAATGTAAATGATTTATACCTTTGGCCATAAGTTCTTTAAAATATCTATCGAACCGTTAAATACATTTGTTGACTTGAAATCTAATTTAACACCTTTCGATTTCTTTGTGTTTTCAAGATTAAATTTTAATATCTCATTTAAAAACGTATCCAGTGAAATATCGGAAGTTTTAGCCGGCGGATGACCCATTACTGGAATTTCTTCTTTGTTTGAACTGTTTGTTAGAGTACCCAAAATTATGTCAGCTTCGATCATATCAATGTTACCTAAAATTTCGCTTAACTTTAACTAACTTTATCTATGAACTTCACACACATATTGTTTGGACAGAAACGATTACTTTACCCAACAATATACAGAATTAAAGAAAAAAAGAGTTTGAGCCTATGGGAGTAATAAATATCAAGAGTATTACATATTTTTCGAGCGAATATCGAATACATGATACTTTGAAGTATTGTAATTTTGAAAAACAATGCATATTTTGCAATTTTTAACTTCTATACAAAGTATGTAAGTTACTGGAATCATGATCAATCAAATCTCCACGTTTTCTAAGATTCTAAATCGTTTGCAATCATTTTTATCGAATGTCTGTCGTCTGTCTGTCCGCCCGTCTGTCGTATGCAAGATTGTGGCCGTATTTTTGAAGCAATTTCCATGAAAATTGGTAAGAGCGGAATTTTCCTCATGAGAACCATTCTATCAGAAATTGGGTTTGATCGGACTAAAACTTCGGGTAGCCGCCGAACAAAAGTTCGGTTTTTTGTGTTTTTACATGGTATTGTAACGTTATTTATGGACCGATTTCAATGAAATTTGGCATGAGACACTTGTTCAATGAAAGAACAGTAGTGCCAAAAAATAAATTGAATCCCATTACAACTTCGGGTAGCTGCCGAACAAAATTCAGATTTTTTGTAGTAAATGATACGATTTTCAAACTTTGCCAGATTTTTAGAAGGTTACGTGATTTGAACATACGTATAGGAGTTTCAATAGTGGTTTTGCACTATAGCTTGTTTAATTTGAAATCTAAAAATTACAAAAAAAAACTTGGTAAATTTCCAATTGTACTTACTGTTGAGCGCATCGAATAGCAATTGCCTGCTATTAACAGCATGAGCCCAAGCAATAGCCGTTAAATTCTTTGAAATTTTCATGTCATCTCCGCTAGACATTGTGGCTGCGCTCAAAGCTCCTGGATATATAAAATATATTAAAAAATTAAAAATTCAATAAAAAAATAAAAAAACAAAAAAAAATTTAGTCTTTATTATCTCGAACCATGCGCGTTCTTTCTCGTTCGTTTTATTGTAAGATTTTTTGATAGTTAAAAAATTAAAATATTTTTCAGTTACACAATGACATTTCGTTTTAAGCCACCGCAAATCGAGAGTTAACTTCTAGATTATTTCTTTTTTTGCAATTTTAAAATGTTCTTACCTACAACAAGAAAGTAAAAAATCGCCAAATCTTCTATCATTTGGTTATAAAAATAGTCGTCATTCCCTTAATCTAATTGACACAAAACAATTGACTTTATCTTTTTGATTAAAGAAATTTTTCATTTATCAAACTTATAATTTCTAATGCCCCAAACAGAATAACAGTATTACCATAGTCGACAGTGTGACATTAATGCTGGAATCACAGTTTTAATGCACGTGACAGATGCGTGAATTGTTACTGACATTATTGTAGTAAGACTTTATATAGTTTAGGTATATATTTATATATGTTATAAAATTTTTATATATTTTAAGATTTAATTAATAAGACAGATTTTAACAAAGAATTTATTTTGTTTTTCGATGTAAAGTTGTTTTTGTTTTTTCATGCGTTCATGACGAAAGAATACGCGGTGTGTGACCTGCTTTATTCTATCAAAAAATAAAAATATATTTTGACAGCGGTGCGGTGTTTTCTTTTATTGTTAATTATTTTGTAATAAATTTGTGTAGTTTGTGACAATTTCTAATAACGATTTAGTTTTTTTTTATCGAAAAAAGTTCGAAAAATCGGTAATTCGAGTATTCATAAATTTTTGGTGAAAAAAATAACCTCATAGACTGTTTGGGAGTTGTGCTTCGACTATAAGGATTTAAAATGGCGAAGATTTCATGTTTAAATTAAACTAATATAACTATATTAATTATATATTGAAAATGTCCTCATCTATTGTTCAGCAATTCGTGTTGGGACTAAAATCCCGACATCGAGATTTGCAAAATAAAGCAGCTCAGGATCTTTACTTATATGTAAAAACTGAACTACGGGAAATGTCCCAAGAAGAACTCGTACAATTTTTTGACGATTTTAATCATCACATATTCGATATGGTTTCTAGTTCGGATGTATATGAGAAAAAAGGCGGTGTTCTGGCTATAAGTAGGTTCTTCTTTAATTCAATTATCTTGTTTTGTTTCATTTTTCGATTATTTAGAATGTCTAATCAGTGGAGATGTCGTGAATACAACAACACGTATTTCGAGATATTCTAATAATTTACGTGATCTATTACCATCCAATGATGTGTCAGTAATGGAAATAGCAGCCAAAACAATAGTAAAACTTGCTCTGTTACCCGGATCAAAAGGGGCGGAATCTTTTGAGTTTGATATAAAAAGAGCATTTGAATGGTTATCAGAAGATCGTCATGAGGTAATTTATGATTTTTATTAAACCACTTTCAATTATATGGTATCTTTCTAGTATCGTCGTCATGCATCTGTTTTAATTTTGAGGGAATTAGCTTTAGCTATGCCAACTTATTTTTATCAATCAATGTCAACTTTTTTCGAAAATATCTTAAATGCAATATATGATCCTAAGCCCGCTATTAGAGAATCGGCCGGCGAAGCTTTAAGAGCGGCTCTAATTGTAACATCTCAAAGAGAAAATACTAAACAATCAAGTAAACCACAGTGGTATATGTTTTGTTATGAAGAAGCAATAAAAAGTTTTTCAACGGAGGCTCCGTTGAAAGAGAAAGGTCTTACCAGGGATGATCGTATTCACGGTGGTTTGATTGTACTCAATGAGCTATTTCGTTGTTCAAATGCAATATGGGAAAGACGATATAACTCGTTGAAGAATCTTCAACCAGAACAGAGAAAAAATGTTACTGAAACATCAACAATAGTGCCTCGTCTTAAAGCTCCATTTATTGAAAAAATGGGTATAACACACACAAGTTTAGAGCCAGATCATTCTTCAACAAAATTTGCGGGAGCAACAGTTCAAGAGTCAGCGAATAGTCGTCAAATCTTAATTGAACATTATTCTGAAATATGTGACAGAGTAATAGAGCAACGACAATCTAGATCAAATCATGTACAACAAGCTTTATTCGAAATATTACCGAGGATAGCTGCTTTCAATAAAGACGTTTTCGTTCGTAAATATTTAAATATTGTCGTCAATCACATTTTAGCAACTCTAAAAGGCAAAGAAAAAGACAAGAATTCGGCTTACATAACTTTAGGTTATATCGCTGTAGCTGTAGAAAAAGATATTGATCGTCATTTAAAAAGTATAATGGATATAATAAAAGCCACTTTGCCAATTAAAGATACACCAAGCAAGAAAAAGCCAACTTTAGATCCAGCAATATTCACGTGTATAATGTTATTAGGGCATGCAGTAAAATCTGGTATTACAGAGGATGTTAAAGAAATTTTGGAACCTATGTTTTCGACTGGTTTATCGCCAGCATTGACTGTTTGTTTTCGGGAACTTGCAGAAAATGTGCCTCATGTAAAACGAAAAATATCTGGAGGCCTTATTAATATGTTGTCTCAAGTTTTAATGAATAAAGCTCCACCAGTAGCAGGAACTCCAAAGCATAACTTAAGTGTACCATTTTCATCTTTAACATTAACTGATAGCCATCAATACGATGTTGCCACAATTGTACTTGCTTTGAAAACTTTGGGGAGCTTTTGTTTTGAAGATCAATCAATGCTGGAATTCGTTCAAAAGTAAATTGCAAATTAAATTATACAAAAAAACAATTTCTTAAAACGTATGCAGAACAATAAATAAAATTGATTAAAAAAAATATTTTATTCTTTTTAGGTGTGCAGATCATTTTGTCGCCAATGAACAACCAGAAATTCGCTTGGAAGCGGTTCAAACATGTACACGTTTATTAAAAAATGCCATTCAAACATCAGACTCAAATAATGGTGTTTTTGATACTCTAAAAGAGACTGTATCGCATGTACTTGAGCGCCTATTGATAGTGGGTATTACAGATGTAGACTGTAACGTTCGACTTCGAGTTCTTCGATCACTAGACGAAACGTTTGATGCTCAACTTGCACAACCCAAATCTTTAAGTGCACTTCTTGTTACATTGAATGATGAAGTTTTTGAAATACGGGAACTTGCAATTGTAACTATTGGTAGATTATCGGCGATGAATCCAGCTTATGTAATGCCTAGTTTACGAAAAACTTTAGTTCAACTATTAACCGAATTGGAACATTCTGGAATGAGCCGTAACAAGGAACAGAGCGCAAGAATGCTTGATCATTTAATTGTTAGTACGCCACGGTAAGAAGAAATTATTATTAATATTATTTTTATCCTTTTAAAAACTTTTATGTTATTTTCCTTTTATTTTTTTTTTTTTTTGAATAGGCTTATATCATCGTATATGCGTCCAATTCTTACAATTTTAGTTCCAAAATTAAGAGAACCGGAATCAAATCCTGGCGTAATATTAAATGTGTTGCGAGCTATTGGTGATTTAGCTGAAGTAAATGGTGGATGTAATGAAATGGAAAAATGGGCTGACGATCTACTTTCTATACTCTTAGAAATGCTTAGTGATTCTGGTAGTCCAGATAAAAGAGGTGTATCATTATGGACTCTCGGTCAATTAGTTAGTGCTACCGGACGTGTAGTACAGCCCTATCATAAATATCCCGTCTTAATAGATATTTTAATAAATTTTCTCAAAACTGAACAGAGAAGGTCGATAAGACGTGAAACAATTCGTGTTTTAGGACTTTTAGGTGCAATGGATCCATATAAACATAAAATGAATAAGGGTTTAATAGACAGTCAAAAAGACACAATACTTATATCACTATCTGATTTTAAATCTGATGAAACTCAAGATTTGTCAACCGCTGAAATGCTAGTAAATATGGGAAATATGCTTGAAGAATATTATCCGGCCGTAGCAATATCAACATTAATGCGAATTTTACGAGATCCTACACTTGCACCACACCATACAAGTGTTGTTCAAGCGGTCACATTTATTTTTCAAAGTTTAGGTATTAAATGTGTACCATATTTATCACAAGTTTTACCAAATCTATTAGACAATGTCCGAACAGCAGATATGAATCTAAGAGAATTTTTATTTCAACAATTATCTACATTAATTCAAATCGTAAAACAGCATATAATTTGTTATATGGGAGATATATTTAAATTGATCAAAGAATTCTGGACAATAAATACACCACTCCAGGCGACACTTATAAATTTAATTGAAAAAATTGCTATTGCGCTTGGATGTGAATTTAAAGATTATCTTTCACAATTAATGCCTCAAATTTTAAGAGTTTTACAACATGACACATCTAAAGATCGTATAGTTACTGTTAAATTATTGCAAGCACTACAAAAATTTGGTAATAATTTAGATGATTATTTACACTTGGTAGTACCGCCTATTGTGAAACTTTTCGATGCAGCCGATTGTCCACATCAAGTTTCTATTGCAGCGTTAGAAACAATTGACCATTTAGCAAGAATATTAGATTTTACAGATTTCTCGTCACGAATAATTCATCCGCTAGTTAGAGTATTAGATAATAATGCTGACTTGAGAGACCAGGCGATGTCAACTCTTCGTTCATTAGTTATTCAACTGGGGAAGAAATATCTTGTATTTGTCCCGCTAGTTCATAAGGTTATGATTAAACATCGAATCTCCTGTTTGGAATATGAGAAACTAATACCAAAGATTCAAAGTAACACTACCGTTTGTTTGGACGATGAATTCCGTATTAGACAAGCTAAATATAAAAGTAATGATGTTGCATTGAGTTGTAGCGATATTAATACAATTAAAAAATTAAACGTTTCTCCGGCTGATTTACAACTTACATGGCAAGCTGCCAGAAGAGTATCAAAAGATGATTGGTTAGAATGGTTAAAACGATTGTCAATTGGATTACTTAAGGAATCATCTTCACCAGCTTTACGTGCTTGCAGGGCTCTTGCACAAAACTATCCTAAACTTTTAAGAGATTTATTTAATGCAGCTTTTATATCTTGCTGGACGGAGCTGTCTTTTCAATTAAAAAAAGAACTGGCACAAAGTTTGCAACAAGCTCTAGAAGTTCATGATATGCCCGAAATAACACAAACTATTTTGAATTTAGCCGAATTTATGGAACATTGCGATAAAGATCCATTGCCGATTGAATCAAAACTCTTAGGGAAAAGAGCAATGGAATGCAGGGCATATGCGAAAGCTTTACATTATAAGGAAGAAGAGTTTCATGCGGAAAAAAATTCACAAGTATTTGAATCACTAATATTAATAAATAATAAACTTCAACAAAAAGAAGCGGCTGAAGGTTTGTTAACAACATTTCGTAATGCTGCTGATGAGCTTAAAGTACAAGGACGATGGTATGAGAAACTACATAATTGGGATCAAGCTTTGAAGCATTATACAGAAAAACTAAAAGTGGATTCTAATGATTTAGAGTCTCGTTTAGGACATATGAGATGTTTAGAAGCCTTGGGTGAATGGTCTGAACTCAGTACAGTAGCTCGACAAGAATGGGATAAAATTGGAATTGATGGAAAGTCACGGGCAGGCCGACTAGCTGCTGTAGCTGCATGGGGATTACGTGATTGGGAAAGTATGCAAGAGTATGTGAAGTGTATCCCAGAAGACACTCAAGACGGTAGCTTTTATCGAGCTGTCCTTGCAGTACATTATGGTGATTTCGAAACTGCACAAAGACTTATTGATGAGACCCGAGATTTACTTGATACAGAATTGACGGCGATGGCAGGTGAGTCTTATGAACGTGCCTATGGTGCAATGGTTTGTGTTCAAATGTTGGCTGAGCTAGAAGAAGTAATTCAGTATAAATTGATACCGGAACGTCGAGAAACAATTAAAAGTATGTGGTGGAAACGGTTGCAAGGGGGCCAACGATTAGTAGAAGATTGGCAGAGAATTATTCAAGTTCATTCCTTGGTCGTAACACCTCAAGAAGATGTTCACACTTGGCTAAAATATGCTTCACTCTGTCGAAAAAGTGGTTCATTAAAGCTGTCTCATAAGACTTTAGTAATGTTGCTTGGATTAGATCCTTCAGTTAATCCTGAAGAGCCATTACCTGCAACACAGCCACAAGTTACATTTGCATATACTAAGCATATGGCAATGTCTGATGAAGTTCAAGGAGCCTTCGAACAATTAAGTAGATTCGTAAATACTTTTAGTGTACAATGTAATTGTTCAACTGATGATATGATGAAAGATGACAGACGATTATTGGCTAGATGTTATATGCGTTTGGGTCTTTGGCAAAATAAATTGCAAGGTATTACTGATCAATCGATAAAGAGTATTCTCGCATCTTATGACAAAGCAACTACATATGATCCGAATTGGTATAAAGCTTGGCATTCATGGGCATATATGAATTTTAAAATTGTGCAAGCACAGAAACAACAACTCCAAGATCAGGGAAGTACGATGTCGGAGTCTATTCGTAGCCAAAAAGAGAAAACTATTATAGCACAATATGCTGTTCCTGCTGTTGATGGTTTTTTCAGATCAATAAATTTACTACAAGGCAATTCACTTCAAGATACATTACGATTGCTTACATTATGGTTTGATTATGGTCAGTATCCCGAAGTGTATGATGCATTACTTGTCGGAATGAAATTGATAGAAATAAATACCTGGTTACAAGTCATTCCACAACTTATTGCACGTATAGATACTCATCGAACGCTTGTTGGACAATTAATTCATCAATTATTGATTGATATCGGTAAATCACATCCACAAGCTTTAGTTTATCCTTTAACTGTAGCTTCGAAATCAGCTTCCATAGCTCGAAAGAATGCGGCACATAAAATTCTCGATTCGATGCGAAAACATTCACCAACGCTTGTTGAACAAGCAATGATGTGCAGTGAAGAACTTATACGTGTTGCAATTCTTTGGCATGAACAATGGCATGAAGGTTTAGAAGAGGCTTCACGCTTGTATTTTGGTGAAAGAAATATCAAAGGAATGTTCGATACACTAGAACCGTTACATGCAATGCTTGATCGTGGACCACAAACTCTCAAGGAAACATCATTCAATCAAGCGTATGGACGTGATTTAACTGAAGCTTTTGAATGGTGTCAACATTATAAAATTTCTGGAAATATACGAGATTTAGATCAAGCTTGGGATTTATATTATCATGTGTTTAGAAAAATTTCAAGACAATTACCTCAATTAACTTCCTTAGAACTACAATATGTCAGTCCGAAATTATTAGCATGCAAAGATTTAGAATTGGCTGTACCTGGTAGTTATAATCCGGGCCAAGAACTAATCCGAATATCACATATAAAAACAAATCTACAAGTAATAACATCAAAACAAAGACCACGTAAATTATGTATACATGGTTCAAATGGAAAAGATTATATGTTCCTTTTAAAAGGTCATGAAGATCTTCGACAAGATGAACGTGTTATGCAACTATTCAGTTTAGTTAATACTTTGCTTTTAAATGATCCAGACACATTTAGACGGAATTTAACAATCCAACGTTATGCTGTGATACCACTAAGCACAAATTCTGGACTAATTGGATGGGTACCACATTGTGATACTCTACACACGTTAATACGTGATTATCGTGAAAAAAAGAAAACCTTATTAAATCTAGAGCATAGAATTATGTTACGAATGGCACCTGATTACGATCATTTAACATTAATGCAAAAAGTTGAAGTTTTCGAGAATGCACTCGAACATACTAAAGGTGATGATCTAGCGAAATTACTTTGGTTGAAAAGTCCATCATCAGAAGTTTGGTTTGATCGAAGAACAAATTATACAAGATCTTTGGCAGTCATGTCAATGGTTGGCTATATTCTTGGTTTAGGTGATCGACATCCATCTAATTTAATGTTAGATCGATTGAGTGGTAAAATTCTTCATATAGATTTTGGTGATTGCTTTGAAGTTGCCATGACTAGAGAGAAATTCCCGGAAAAAATTCCATTTCGATTAACACGAATGTTAATTATTGCCATGGAAGTAACCGGAATCGAAGGAACATATCGTCGAACATGCGAAAGTGTTATGATTGTTTTAAGACGAAATAAAGATAGTTTAATGGCAGTTTTAGAGGCTTTTGTTTATGATCCACTTTTGAATTGGCGACTTCTAGATACAGAAAAAAGTCGTAGATCAAAGGCTAACAATACCGACGGAACAATTGGTGGTAGTCTTAATGGTTCCGTCGATGATGCTTTACATTTATTGATGAGCAATCAAAATGCAAAATTAAAACAATTTGATGCTCAAGGTGTGAATACATTATATGCTCATACACAAACGGAAGTGACGAATAAAAAAGCTCGAACAATTGTAGATCGTGTTAAGCAAAAACTAACTGGAAATGATTTTCATACACAAAATGCTATTACTGTACAACAACAAGTTGATTTGCTAATACAACAAGCAACTAATAATGAAAATCTATGTCAATGTTATATTGGATGGTGTCCTTTTTGGTAAACTTATATTTAAGACGTACTATTTAAGATGCTTCAATTTTTTTTTATGTTTATTAAAGTAAAATGCAATCATATTGCATACAACACAAGTTTTATTTAAATACAATATAAAAAAAATGTTCTGTATTATATCTTAAAGTAAATTCAAAAAGAAAATATTTATATAATATATTTATATATATATATATATATAAAGAGATATGCTGGCATAAAATTGTTTCCATAAATAAGTCTAACCGTTAAGTTTTTACATATATTTTGGTCTCGGCTCAATCAAGCTCAGTTCTGTGCTGGGAATTTCATTTTTAGACGTTCACCTTCATGGAGACTTATGATTATATCTCCCAAGTCGACCTAAAAAGATCTGTTGTTGCGGATCTCCTAACGAAATTTTTTTTAACACTTCAGATATTCTTATTACATTCATAATCACATCGCATATTAACGATGAATCGAAAGTATGTATATGTTATCATCATTAGCATCGGGAAGGGGGAGTAGGTTAGAAGAATATTACCACGGCAGAGAGGTAAATAAATAGGAAGTTTTAAAAAAAATACCATCAACTACCGCCACCATCAACCCACCCAGCCAACCCTATCAATTGATGGAACACCTGCCTAATACAACAGATTCCATGAATAACATACCTTTCACTCGCTGCTTGCTTGTTTATACTGATTTACATTCTAGAAATAGGCTCAAATCTTTGATAATCGATTCCGATCATGAAAAAAGATAAGAATGATGACGTGATTTTCACGTATTTAATTCAATGTAATTGTTGTTACCTTCCTCTAATTGGTCTCGATTAATTTCATCTCTTTCCATAACTTTAAAATTACTTACAAAGTTAGGCATGTAATGAACATTTTAAAGATTTTTTTTTTTTAAATATTTTCGAATTACAAACGAATTAGTTTGTAACTTTTATTCTACATTTTTGGTTTTAATAAATTTGCAATTTAGAATTATGTATTTTTCAACAAAAAAAAAAATACTTATTTAATAAAATATAAAATCTATGTAATTTTGTTTTTAATGAATTAAACAAAGAAGAGTATATTAGAAATCCCCCCAAAAAAAAATAATTTAGGTGTGTTAAATAAGTAGGAGTACGCAGATTTCTTGAGAAATGAAGGAATTTTTAAAAATATAAAATAATTAGCTTTTCAAAACTGTTCGCAGGAATTAATAAAGTTAATGAAAACTGATTTAGAAAGTTTATTTTTAAAGATTTTTGATACAATTTTAAATATGCAATAAAAACAAGAAATTAATGTATCTGAGGGGAATTTTGATTATGTGCATTTAAAGATTCAAATTTTAAGGTGTTCTCTTACTGCGGCCTTTAAGAGTTATTGTACCCCCTCTTCCTTAGTGCAATAGTTAGGTTAACTTCCCATTTTAGAGCCTATTTCTCTTAGTGATTATGTACATATGTTGCCATGAATTCTTTCTTTATATACATACATAAATATTTATATAAATTCTTTCTGGTAAAATTGTATAAGAAAACCGTAAAATATTTCGTAATAAGTTATGTATTAAAAAAAAAAAAAAAAAACGAAGGCAAATAATAATGGAAAATGTACATTTTTATTATTTTATTTTATTTAATAATAATAATAATAATTCGAAAATATATGATTAATCTTCCATTTGTTCATTTAGTTGTGCTAGCAGAGCAGCACGTCTCGATTCTAATTCTGTTTCGCTTAAACCTTGATCGTCACCATTTTTTGGTGATACAGAATTTTCTTTTTCTGATAAATTGCTACCTTGACTAACAGACGGTGATCGGCGACGTTCTTTCTCCTTTCGTTTTTTATCCTTCTTTTTTTTCTTGTGTATATTTACTTCTGGATTGGGTAAAAGTGAATCTGATGAAAGATGTTCAGATTCCAATGAAACCTGTGAGAAGTGAAGAAAAACTATGAAAATATAATTCAGGATTAATTTTCTTTTTATTTACTTACTGATCGTGATGTTTTTCTATGCTTTTTCTTTTTTTTCTTCTTTGAAAATTTTTCACTATTTGCACTGTCTGTACTAGTTGAATGCTAAATTTTTATAATTTTTGAGATTGTTATTTTATTAATTAATAGAATATGAAAACACATAATTAATATTTTTATCATAATTTTTGATACTTACCGAACGTGATCTTGACACTTTCTTCTTTCGTGATGACATTTTTTCACGTTCAATATCTGAATTCATTTCAATTTCCTGAATAGAAAAGAATACAATTTAATAAGAATTTAACAAATTTGAAATTTCGATTTTTATTACCGATCTTGAGCTGGATCGACTTCTTTTTTTATGCTTTTTATTTTTCTTTGCCTTTCTGGAACGAGAATGATGGTGACTACATGAATCTTCACTTTCTTTAACGAAATCTTCCCACACCTTTACTACAGAACTATCTTTTTCATAAATGATAAATGATTCCAAGTTTTCAACTAATTTCCGTGCAATTTCGTAAGGCTCTGTAACTGCGATTCCGGCATTAATCCAAACTGCTTTTATTTCATTTTCCAGTTTTCTGATACGTCGAGTTTCTTCTTTTATACGTTCTTTTTCTACTGTTTCAGCCTAAAAATGTATTTATATATTTTTTTTTAAATCAAGAGAAGTAGTAAAAAAATGTATATATACCTTTTCTAATAAAGAATTATACGTTAACTTGACATTTCCAGCATCTAACGTGGCTGACCTCTTATCTTCACAGACAACAGTAGCGAAATCTTCAAATGATGTACCTACTTGTACTGAAAAATCCTTTTCTTTTAAAATTTCTTTGATAATTTTCTTTTCATCATGAAATCTTGCTTTCAAATCTTCAACATAAAATTTGAAAAGATCAAGAGGAGTAGATCCAGTCTGACCGAGCATTGCGGAAAATCTTAAATCAGCAGATATGATCGGATAAAGTTCCACCCACAATGACATTGATGTTAATTTTCCTTCTTCGTGTAATCCATCAAGTAATGCCAAAAATGCGTCTCGATTTTTCCGATGTTGCCGTTTTAAGCGTTTCTTTTCTCTCTCTTTATCCTCTTCCTCTTCACGCTCTAAAGTTCTTATATGTTCTTCAAATACAATTAGGGCATCTTCTTTATCCATTCCCAATAAATTAACATCATTTTTGAATGATCCATTTTCGAGTAACATTACTTGAGCCTCTGACCATGTTGTTTGATAACTTATAGATGCCATAGATTCTAGCAATTCGCCTAAGACTTTCATGTTTCGTTTTTTCAATACTCGAGCATCTTCCTTTTCTCTTTTCGCCAAATTGAATATGCAATCTTCGTAGATGTCTCTTCTATCGGTTTCGGGTACCATTGACCATAGTTTAAGTGAAGCGAACAGTTCGTCACACTTATAATATTTCATTAGTGAAGTCATTTTTTCAGACGACATTAAAAATTTTTCCAAATCTTCTTTTGCCTTCTTTGCTCGTAATCGTGATTCTTCGCGTTCGTCTTTCAATTTTTGTGTTTTATAAGCGTTGAATGCTTGCTTTTTCTCATTTAAATTTTTGAAAGCACTATAACGTGGATCTTTTGATATAATTTTCATACATTGATCCCAATTGGAGTTTGATGGAACACTCTTCTCTTTTAATAAATCTTTAAATGCTTCGATTGCCTCCTTTTTATCTTTAAATTCAATTTTTAATTCTTCAGGACTTGGCTGCCGTTTTCCTAAAACAATTTTTAGATATATAAGAACTTTTTATCAAAGTCTAATCTGATCACTTACTTTCTTTTTCTTCACTTACTGGTTCCGGCATTTCGATTGATGCCAAAGTTGCTGCCATTGCTTGGTCAAGGGCAGATGAAGAATTCTCATTACTTCCAGGAGTATTTTGTGACGGTGAATTAATTAAATCTGGAGTTGGTATTTTGACTGTCACCGGCGGTAGTACAGGAAGAGCAGCTGCAACAATAGGAGGCATTATCATTCCAGCCATAGACGAGGAAGTCATTGCTGCTACTGCTTTAGCGGCTGTTGCGGCCCTTTTAAAATATTTTTCAAAATAATTACATTTACAACAAAAAATAGAATACTCACTCCTCGGCTTTAACTTTTGTTTGCATTTCCAAAAATTCTGGTGGTGCTTCCCATCGTGACTCCTTCGTAGTAACATGATGATAATAAACTTTGCCATTATCCGATCGATATTCTTTCCATGGACAAGCAGCTATGAGCTTTTCAGCTGGGGTTTTTAATTCATCTGGTTTTTCCCATGAACTCTGCTTTGTAATACTATTATAATAATAAATACGACCATCTGGTGCTTTGTGTTCACTCCATTCCGTGTTAGCATATGCTGGTATTTCTGGAGGTCCAAATCCTGGCGGTGGCATATTAAATTGTGGCACTATTGATGGAAATCCCATAGGAGGAGGTATTCCCCCCATTGGAGGAACATTTCCAACTGTTTGCGAAACGTTCATAACATTAGATTATTAGAAAATTAAAATTAATTATTCCAAAATTATTTCCAAACATAACCTCCGCGTCGGCAACTCGTAATTGACACTTTTGGCAGTTTAGACAAGATCCAAACCATATAAAGGTCTACACAGAATAAACTTCATTTTGACTTGCTTTAACCTTATGTGTAAAATACAGTGTGTTAACAGCTTGAAAAAGTTGAAAGTCATTTGATGGTGAAGTTGAAGTTAAAGTAATTAATTGGGCTCATCACGAGACTTGATTATTTTTGCGAAATATACAATTTAATAGTTTTTGGAATTCATTTCCAAAAGAAAAACCGTTAAAATAAATTCAAAATTGCATTTGTCAAAAATGAAAAATTTATCTTCGCAAGTTTGTGAAGATAATCAACTCCAGGGCATGTTTATTTTTGACATAAGCTTCGCAAATCCGCGAAGTCTTTTAAGCATTTTGATTGGTTCATCGGAATGTCAAAAATAATCAAATAACTTCGCAAGTTTCGTTTGTAAAATTTCAATGTACTTGTTAAAGCCTCAATAAAACAATACAATACAATACTTCGCAAGTTTGTGAACTAACTCGTGACGAGACCAAATGTTCAAAATTAGTTTTGACATCAATATTGATTTAAAAATGAAGTTCATTCTGTTTCCAGCATTATGCAAAATGGAGAATGCGTTTTTTATATGCAAGGGCGTGTGCGAATAGTGACTAAACTGACGTAGTTAATTTCTAATAGATGTCGCCCGAAAATTTGCTACATCATAAGATTTTCCATTCAACAACGGGTGTATAAAAACGTTTGAAGAAAATATGTAATTACGATTCTCACACCCACATTGGCCTGTTAACGTTTATTGCTCTCTTTTTAGGCTGATAAGGCTGATAACACACCGAATCAGACAAAACAGCCAAAAACAAATATGTCAAATTTATCGAAACGATTTGTCTTAACCTAACACACATTAGTAACACAAAACTAAATGTTTTGGTTATTTTGCCTAATCAGTGTGGCATTGACAAAACAGAATTAGTTAGAATCATAATGTCAGATTCAGACGAAGATGTCATTCCCATTATGTGGGATTTTTTAACAAACGATTTTAACGATTTGAATGTTCCTTTAAGTTTATATTAAATATTGGAGGCCGGTCTTTCACCAACAAAAGCAATTTTTCTGCATCCAACTCCATTGCATTTGATTTTTAGATCTAAAAAACTTAAATTGTATAAATAAAAATATATTTTCAAATTTCATTGTCCTACCTTCAAGTATTTTTAATATTTCTCCCTTTTTAAAAACTTTTTTTTTTAATTTAAATTGTAAAACGCGTATATTGATAATTGACATTTGACTAAAAAAACATGATACCATCGAACAGTACCAGGCATGATTTTTCGCGTTTCGAAACACTCATAACATCTGTTTTGTTTTGTTTTCTCAGTGTGCGTCGACTGCTTTAAATTAATGTATTTTTCTGTTAAGACAAAAATGATGGAGGGGAAATATTGGTAAGTTTGACTGCGGTTGTTTTGTACGATTTAGTGAGGGTTGACCGATTTGATTGTGTGTATTTATATGTCGAAACATTCAAGAAAACATTTTGTTTTTTCGTAGATGTTTTTGCCGGATTTAATGTGGGTTTGCGCATATACTTCTGTGTATTTATTGGTAACAAAACTGATTTAGTGCTAAAAAACTGTGTTGGGCTGTTTTGTCTGCTTCAGTGTGTTATCAGCCTAACATTTTATTTATACAATTTAAGTTTTTTAGATCTAAAAATCAAATGCAATGGAGTTGGATGCAGAAAAATTGCTTTTGTTGGTGGAAGACCGGCCTCCAATATTTAATATAAACTTAAAGGAACATTCAAATCGTTAAAATCGTTTGTTAAAAAATCCCACATAATGGAAATAACATCTTCGTCTGAATCTGACATTATGATTCCAACTAATTCTGTTTTGTCAATGCCACACTGATTAGGCAAAATAACCAAAACATTTAGTTTTGTGTTACTAATGTGTGTTAGGTTAAGACAAATCGTTTCGATAAATTTGACATATTTGTTTTTGGCTGTTTTGTCTGATTCGGTGTGTTATCAGCCTTATATGGCGCTGCGTGTTATAATCGTATGCCAAATAAATTGTAAATTTAAAATGAAATCAATAAATATCTGAAAAAAGTGGGAATTAAAAAAATATAAATGAAAAAAAAAATTGAAGGATATCAAAGTCATCGGCAAAAAAAAATATAAATGATTGAAGAGCCACTATTTATTTTTTATAATTTGTTCCTATAAGTACATTTATAACTAGATTCATAATTGAAATCGGCTAAATCACGTAGAATTAAAAGAATTCACAGAAAACAGGATGCAAATTTTCCAATTTTGTTTTCTGTAATGAACCTTTAGCTCTAGTACATTTCTACTAAAACGCAAGTACGTAGATCCTAAAATTCTTTAATACTTTTTTTTTTTGAAGACAGTTTGTAATTGATTAATTTAACCAACATAAAAATATTCTCCAATTCCAGCAAATCGATTTACGATTACTATTTCGTCCTATGCGCCATTCCGAAAGTGTTAATCCTCTTGATATTAAGTATATTTGCATAATTAAAGCAATTAGAACAAAGACTACTATTAAAAGGGCATAAATCGATACGATGAATGACAAGCTCAATCTACAAAATCAAAAAAAAAAAAACATTAAAATCTTTTAATATATATAAAAAGGATAAAACTTACTCGTATTCATCGAAAACTTCGCTACAATCATCTGGCAGAAGAATACGAATCCCAAATACTTTAAATATCATAAATGGATGGCAAACCGAAGTCAATGCTAAATTTATACCCCATAATAATGCACATAAACTAAAACATAAGCTAGATAAATAGTATCTATGATTTGATTCGCCAATGCAGCAATCTAGCCAAACACTGTGATGATCTTGCCTCAATATACAAGCTTGGCAAATTGAACAATGAAATGTCCGTGCCGGTACATATTTATGGCAATTTTGACAGATATTCGGATGGTGATCATCCGATTCTTCGTGATCAATTAATATTGATGTTTGTTCTTCTGTAATATCTGGTATATCATCGTTTGATCCTAAACTTCGTACTATGATATTTGTATGTGCCTTTTGACGAGTCTTATAAAGACAAAATATCGAAATACAAATTAATATAATTAGAATCCAATTTTCTTCTGGCAAAAGCTCCAATAAAGGTGCTGTAGACTCAAATAACAATATCAAATATATAATTGACCATAATGTCCACATAAAAAAGAATCGTGATCTTGGTAATGCTTGACGAAGATAATAATAGGAATAGCCAAGAAATCCCGGTGTAACAATAAACATAATGACACAGCAATAGAAATTTATAGCTGCAATTCCTAAAACTAAAGGTATTATGACGACTGGAATAATTGCATCCAAAGAAAATTGGATTTGCTTCGCTCCCCCGCGCCAAGGTATACGTAATCTGTCCTGAAATGTAAGCAACATCCCTGTTTTGTTATTGCTCTCAATAGATTTACAGCAAATTAATCTAGAATAAAATAATTTTTATAAATATTGGACATTTATAATTTATAACATCATTTCCCCTTACCTACCTATCGCAAGCCTGATCCAAATCGACACAATTGCAACAGCATTCTAGAATATGATATCTTTCATTATTTCTATTGAAGTATTCGCAGCAACAAAGAGGATCAATTTTTTCTGACTCGCTCATTCTCCTTCTTTTGAAAATTATATAAAAAAAATATAAATATAAAAAGCACGAACAATTAAAGTAAATTTTTTAACAATTAAACTCACTTTTTATATGCTACGGCTCCATTTCGTTGAATAATCGATAACGTCTGTTTGATAAGTTCTTATCTCTAACCAGTAAGTTGCAGAAGTGTCGAAAAATCTAATCTTTAATACGTGAAATTTAAAACGCCGAAATATATCCAATATTATGTTTGTTTCTTTTTTTTTTATTTATTTATTAATAATACTTAATAAATAAATAATAAAAATATTTCAAATTCCTTCCCTAAGAAATGTCAAAACTGAAGCGAAGCGTCATTATGAAAAGTATATTTTCGATTGATACGACATTTGTAAATCAAGCGAGGAAATCTTGAACTAATCAGTGGTAGACAACATTAAAAAATAATAACAAAACTTTCGATTTTTTTAATTTAAATTAAATTTTTATTGATATTTCATGTACGAAATAGTGTAAAATAAGTTTTTATTGTATTTTATATTGTTTAGAGCTGAATGTGATTAATTTTTGGTGATTTTACTAGTTAAGTTGAAAAGGTATAGTTTGTGCGCCCTGACGAACACATTTTGCCATATGAATGTCAATTCTTTTTAGCTAAAGAGAAATGTTTCGATTTGATTTCAATTTGGATAATAGTTCTGAAGAATTTTCAAGTGAACAAAATGACATTGGAAAATTGTATGTAGATTAAAATTTATTATTAAAACTAATTTCATATAAAAACTTTCATTTAGACACGATGTGAATATAAAATCTATGGAGTCAGAAGAAATTCAAATTCAAAATGAACATTTTGAAAATATTAAATTTCACGCATTAAATTCAACAAATCTAGCTGCAGATTTAACTGATATTTTGTATGTAAAATCTGGAAATGTATTGAAAACTTGCTCTATGGATAGGGAAGTCGATTTGAAAAAAGCCGAAATTATGCATTCAGATTTAATTCCCGGTGTATATGAAGGTAAATAAGTTTTTCTGTTTAAAAAATTTTCTTGGCTATAAGTAATATATCCAGATCCTGCGTATTGCAATGAAATACAACGGTTTCAATCGTGTCAATTCAATACCCCATCCGTCCGCCAAAAATTTAGAGTATCTAGTCGTGTTACCTAAAAATGATTTAAAATGTATTTTCTCTTTATAGGTGGTGCTAAACTTTGGGAATGTACTGAAGACTTAATTAGATATCTAGCTAAAAACTTTACATCCAATGATTTTAAAGATAAAACAATTTTAGATTTGGGTTGTGGTTGTGGATTACTTGGAATATATGCTCTTAAATATGGTGGACTAGTTCATTTTCAAGATTACGTAGGTCTAATAAAACAAAACAAACGAAAAAAAAACAATAAAATAAATTTATTTTCAAATTTTCAGAATAAAGATGTACTAAATACAATAACAATTCCAAATATTCTCATTAATTTCCCAGATGTCGATGCTAATGATCGGAAATTTGAAAATGTGAAATTATATTCAGGCGATTGGGAAAAATATCTTGATTTTACAAATATTAATGGAATAAAATTTGATTATATTTTTACTTCGGAAACAATTTATAATCCTGAAAATTATTACAAACTTTTACGTTTATTCAAGAGTAAACTTAAAAGTAATGGAATTATATTATTGGCAGCAAAAACATATTATTTCGGTGTTGGCGGTGGACTAAGACAATTTGAAAATGAATTAAATAAGGATGAACAATTTGAGTCAGAAATTGTATGGAAATCATCTGGCAATGGTGTTTGTAGAGAAATTTTAAAAATTCAATTAAAAAACTAATTTATACAATAAAATACTTGTTTTTTTTTTAATTCCTGTTATTTTTATTTTGTGTTGTTTTTAATTTCATTTCTTTTATTATCATTTTAAAAAATATTTCTTTTTTTTTTTATATAAATATTTGGTAATATTCAAGCTGTATTTTTTCAGAACTGCAAAATATGGTAAAATAGTAACTGAAAAAAATCATTTATCTTTCTTAGATTTATTTATATTACTAAATATATTTATATATATTTAAAAAAAAAAAAAATTCTAAATTTTCTTTTAACAACAATAATTTTTTTTTTGTTTTTTATCTTAAGATTATTGATTAAACATAATTCAAACGTAAAACAAAAAATAATGGATTTTTACGAGGGTATTTGTTAAATCTTTTTTTTTGTGCATTTGTAGGGTTTTGGTGTACTTTCTCCAACAATAACCAACCGAGTTTAAGTTCATTAATAACTGTTAAGCTGTTATCTGATTCAGAAAAGTATACTAAAAACCTATTTGGAAGGCTTCCCGATTTACTTTTCTAGACAACTAATTGCAACTATTTGTTATTAAGAAAGTTAGTTAAGTTCTTTTGTTACTTTTAAATCCAGGAAAATACACCAGAACCGTTTTTCTTTTCTTTTTTTTGGAGGAATGTTAACTTTGGTATCATTTTTATGCTCAATTCGTATTTTTTCTTTTCCTTTTTTTTTTGTTTAAGCCATGTTATGAAATATTCGAACTAAAATACAGTAATTATTAATATTTATATATTTCCAAAATGGAAAAAAAAAATCTTTGTATTTTTTTTGGTTAAAATGAAAATGAACAAAATTTATATATATATATATAAGATAACAAATTTTATAATATAAAATTAAAAACACAACATCTGTATTTACTAACAGAAGCTGTTTTATTTTTTTTAGAATTACAAAAAAAAATTTACATAGAAAATTTTTCAGTTAAATTGATTTTAATTCATATTTTAAAATTCATATCAAAAAAACTAAAATCATTTAAATCTTCGTGTTTTTTATTCATATTGAAAATTTGTAGAAAATTTTCTTTTATTGCATTAATTCGTTGCTGAAAATTTAATTATATTAAAAAAAATATCATGTTTTTTTGTTTGTTACGAAAAAAAAAAATTAAGGGAAGAAAAAATTTTAATACTATAGGCCTAAGGCCTTTTTCACTTGCCCTACAAACTCAACATCTAATCTCAACAAAAAAAAAATAACTATTAAGTTTAATGAAAAAAGTAAAAAAAAAAACTTTAGTTAATTTCTGTGAGATAGATGCTTATATTTTTAAGGCACGTCCAAATCAAACGAGCGAGTATTCTTTGAGATGTTCCCAAAGATTATCAGTGAGCGAGAACGAACAAAAGCATGCTTGCTCGCGCTCACACACCAATTGATCTTGCTTGCTTGATTTGGAGAGATGCCTTTAGAATATATAGATAGAGAGCTACATAGATTAGTCAAAAGAAATAAATTTTATGTAACCAAAAAATGTTTTAATCGAGATATAATAATACATTGCAGCGTTGTTTATGAGATTCTGATTTAACTTATTTGTTCCAGATGAATTTTCTGAGATTCTCTACGTCAAAGATTTAGTAAGTCATGTGTTAGTTAATTTTATGCTTAATTTCATAGTCAAAGTTTAAGCGTTAATTTAAATTAAAATAGATTCTACGCTTAAACTTCACTTAAGTTTTTATATTACAATTCGCAGTAAGATGAAAAAATAAGTTTAAATAATTTTGAGCAGTGTATTGTGAATTATTCTTCGCAAATTGACAATTAATTGTGAATGATTTGTTTTAAATATCCAAAATATATAAAAAATGTTCGTGATTATTTCTTAAGAAAATTAATTATTGTGTTACTTTAAGCATGATTAAGAATATAATAATATTTTGGCTGTTAAATTGAGTTAAAAAACTTAAGTTTTAACTAAACTTAGCTTGAGATTTGAGAAATTTGTAACTTAAACTTTAAACTGAACTTAAGTTCTCACTATGAAATTGGGTAGCATACATAAAACCAATGGCTTCTTTTTATCAGGCCAACATATATTTCGACGGCGACGTCTTTAATTCCATCGTAAGTTCGAGTGAAATATTAATATTATTAATCGAAAATGTTTCCAAATGTAATTTTAATAGTTAGAAACGCGTTTTAATCTTTTAATTTTATCTTTATAATAATACTTATTTAATTTTTAATTCTTAGTCTTGGAACCACGTTACTCTAGAGTCAATTTCTGCAGAAAAAGGGCTAGAGACTTACTTCGCTGAAGCAATTCTATAAATCGCCAACTTATAAATCGTTATATTATACTTTTATTTTATTTATTATTATTTTTTTTTTTTTTTATTTAATATATTTTAAATCGCCATTTTGCGAGAATTATCCGTCGTTTTTCTTTTTATATTTTCACTATTTTGAGTTAGCAACTTTAGATGTTGAACTCTTCAGATCATAATAGTTATATCCCTTTTTTACGGATTAAAGACGCTACATGTCATCTATATGTTGCCATGATCAAAAAATATCAAGCTTGATAAAAACCTTAAATACTTTCTTTTGAGATGTTTTCTGGAACTATAGTTAAATCTCATCGAGGCGCAAACACTGTACATATATGTTTTTTTTTTTATTTTTTTAAATATTATTAATAAAATAATTATATTAATTTACTAACAGCTTTATAGAGTTCAATATACTAGATATGATAATTTTTTTTTTTATCAGATTACTTATTATTTATTGAAAATGGTGTTTTCAAAAATCTTAAAAAATTACTATTTTTAATAATTTTCTTTTTTGTATTTTAATTGACATGTAAATTGTTTTTAATAAGCTCTTATGCGTGTGTTAGGCGCAGAAAACATTAATGCGGGAAACAGAATGACGGCTTCACGATGGATTTCACGGTTTTCAAATAATCCTTCGTGGATCCGTTCGTTGCGTTCTGTGTAGTCTAATTGAAAACGTATATATTTAAAATATTGTAATACGTCGTGAATCCGTCATTATGCTTGGACCTTAAAAAAACACATATAATAATTTTTCAGATATTCTCCGGCATTGTAACGTGTGATTCTTGTTTCTGTTAAATCTTTACTTAAAAATATTTTAAAAGTGCCAATTCTAGACTACAAAATTTTTTTTGGTGTTCTTTTCTTTTTTTTCATATATATATATATATTAAAGAATTCTAAATTTAATATTTTCTTTTTTTTTTCTAATAAATATTTAATATTTTTATTAATTTAAGAGAACATTAAGTGTTTTTTTTTTGGATATAAATAATCTAACAATAATATCTATTTACAAGAAGATTTCTTCTTCTTTTAATCATGGATGGGGAGGGGGAAAAGGGGTATCTTTTTTAATTCTTAACAAATTAAAATATTTTAATTAGTTTTTCCATTTTAGATTGGTGATATTGAATCTGGTCCTGATAATGTTGTATTAGGCATGCATTCTTTTAATAAATCTCGTAATCGTAATATTTCTTTGCCGGCTGCTGCAAGATCTCCTTGTAAAGAAAGTTCTCGTTCACGAAGTCGTTTAATATCTCGTTGGCATGTCTGGGATCAAAACAAATAAATAAATAATCAAATATATATTTATATTTATATATTCTATAAAATCTAGAAAAATTCAATTTTCAACTTACAACATTTTGTCGTAATAAATCTAATTTATCACATTTAAGTCGAGTAACTTCTTGTCGGAGATTTTCCATTTGGGCAATATTTTCATTAGATGATGATGCCATTACAGCTTGTGTACCATCTAAACATAATGAACATGCTTTCGTTGTTGTTTCAGCTGATGACATTGATTCTAAACCGGTGTCACTATCGATATAATTTGCTCCGGGTTCAATATGTCCCATCGGATCTAGATCGACACTATTAAGGCTTGAATCATCGCTGGTTTCTGACATGGTTGTTGCACCACCACCATTATTATTAGGATTTTGTGTATTTGATGGGTTATTATTATTAACATTATTATTATTATAATTATTATTGTTACATAATGGGCCGCGTGATGTTATATCAGGAGAAGATGAAGATGAATTATTTGATGATTTTTTTGAAGAATTTTTAGAATTTGAATTGCTTAAAGCCTACAAAAAAAAAAAAATATAGAAAAACAATGATTATAATAAGATAATTTTTAAATGTTTATTTAAAAAAAATCCATTCACTTACATTTAAACTCGGTATTTCAATTATGCTGGGTTCCTTTTTCTTTGTGATCACTTGAAGTTTATCACCAGTGGCACAATTCAACATTTGATTTGTGTCAACACTTTGTGATCGAACTCGTGATATTAGCGCTTTTTTAACCGTATCTATAAAACGTGATCCTGCATTACTGCTATCCGATTTTGGTGTGTCTGGTACAGGACTTGATGCTCCTCCACATATAGCAGGAGAAATTAGATCAGATCCCAAGAAATCTCGTGTTTTCTCTTTCAATTCTTCGACTAAATTCTGAAGAAGTGAAGTTCTTGTTCTTAATTCGAGTTTTGCAAATTTTTCTGCTTTATAACAAGCGTTCTCTGCATTTATTAATTTAGTAAGTATAAATTCTTTCATGTCTTGCCCCTTTCGGAATACTGCAGGACTTGGTAGTGTAGGACCGAAAAATGGAACATCATCTCTAGATGTAATACTAATTTTGTACCTTGTATTAGGTGTATTTGGTTCGAGTGGTTGAATCACAATAAACGCATGTAAAAAATGACTTGCGACCATATCAGGTGAGAATGGTGTATTTGATTCTTGGAATACGATCGCAACAATATCATTACCAATATGCCTTTTTCGTTGTAATTGTTGTGGATCTCCTTCGGTAAATGGTAACATTGTGGAAACGTGAAACATTATTTCGCGCTCTTTAAAAACTTCATATATTGCAGTATCACCGGTATGACCATTTTGAATATCTAAACCACCACGATAGCCTTTGTGATCTTTGAGTTTTATTCTCCTACCAATTACATCTAGAAACTCTTCAAAAGCTGGTGATGAATTGTTATTTCCAAATAGTTCTTCTTCTGTAGTTTGACCAAATCTTTGATATAGAATACCGAATTTAAAATTCGTCACCAGAACATGTTCATCATAATTGGCAATTAATTGAGATGCCTTCGAACATAAAATTGGCATAAAATTATCAACATTTATTTGATCATTTAATAGTCTGGCCATTTTTATCGGTGTAGGATTTGGTGTCAAACATGTTGATGGAATTAATTCATGCATTGTATCAGTTTTTAATCGTAACAAAATTCTAACATGTTCTTGATTTGCCACATTTTCGGTTTTTATAGATAATAAAATTGGTCCAAGCTGATCATCATGTCCAACCAAATTTGAATGTTCTCGACCAACAAAAAATCGTCTATAACATTTTGCCGTATCATTTGTTTCGAATTTTCCACGCCACGCACTCTGTGGTAAAACGGGATTTCCACGTTTATCAAAAGCGCATTCATGATCAGTGCCATCCACCCAATATCCACCGTTTACTGGTAGAACTATCATTGGATATGGTCCAGTTTTAGATAGAGTTTCTTCTAAAATACGTTGAGATAACGGAATTGTAGATAATATTGATGATGATTGTGATGATACAGAAGATTGTGATTGATAATGTTGTCCATTTAATAATGGTATACCACTTAATTGCGGTGATGCTGGAGTTGAATTTGACTGTGCACTTATAGAATGTCGTAGTGATGATTTACTTGATGAATGACTTAAACCATTCGGATGAGATTCATTGGATGAAGAGTGTGGATTTGGTATACGTTCGTCTCGCATATTCTAGAAAAGTTCAATAACATTTTATTTTTAAAAGACTTAATCAGATTAGTATATAAATAAATTTTATCCTCTTAAGGTAAAATAATATGAATAAGTATTCCAGGGGTAAATGTATAGTACGCGGGTAGACATTTTGTAGAGTAACGAAGTTGATGGAAAAATTAAAACAATATATATATTACGTAAAAAAGCTTTATTTTATTTATTCACCTAACAGAATGGTAACTGACTATAACTCCTAATATCTTGTCTCTTTGTTGAATTATATAAATACCGAAATGGTCATGAGAATTATCTACTAGACCGTAAAATTTTAAATAGCATTTTCCGTCAGTACGCAAACTTAAAAACATTGTTGTTTGTGAATTTCTTTTATTAAGGAAAGAAACTAGAAAAATTTCACACAATGCTAGTGGTTGAGAGTTTCGGATATAGTATATATATATATATATAAGAAAAGATGAAATTTGATGATGAGATTCCCTTGCGGGTATTTATCAGTCAACCAGATCGATGTGGAAATGAAATGCGAAAGAATTATGAGAATTAATTAAAATAAGAGTGTTCTTTATAATATTCTTTGAAGCATATAAATTATTCATAAAATAATATAATATAGAATTAAAGACTTTTCAACTTGGAAAAATTTCATTATATAAGCTTCAAAAGGGATTTTTTATTATACACACGAAATTGATAGAATATCTAATAATTTCTAATTTTTTTTCTAGTTTATAGGGTAAAATCTCTTTAAACCGGCTTAGAGTTTATGATGATAACTGTTTATAATAGTTGAAGACTTTTGAATGGCATAAACAATTTTTGGAAGACAGAGAAACGCTATCACCACAAGCCAAACCAAAGCAAAAAAGATCCATCAAAAACCAAGACAATCTTCATTATTTTCTTCAATAGGTATCCTTCCATAAAGAATTTGTTCCAACTGATCAAACAGTTACTGGTGATTTTCATTTAGAACGTTAGATGGGTAGAATTTGTCAAGTTCAGACCAGAATATCATGAAGTCAGTTACTTTGAATATAAAGAAAAAGAGAAACTTAAAAATTATTAGAGCTTGTCACGCGACTTGATTATTTTTGCGAAGATTTTTCGCAAATTTGACAGATCATTCTGATTGGTCAGGGAAATGTTAAAATAATCTGAACCCGTGATAAAGTTTCGCAAATATAATTTTTCATTTTTTTATTTTAGTGTTTTCAAACAAAGTATTTTCAATTAAAAATTCTACTAATTTCCCTTTTCCGACATTTTATACAATTTAATAGTTTTTGGTATTCATTTCCAAAAGAAAAACCCGTTCAAATAAATTCAAAATTGCATTTGTCAAAAATGAAAAATTTATCTTCGCAAGTTTGCAAGATAATCAACTCCAGGGCATGTTTATTTTTGACATAAGCTTCGCAGATATGCGAAGTCTTTTAAGCATTTTGATTGGTTCAACGAATTTTCAAAAATAATCAAATAATTTCGCAAGTTTGCGAACTAACGCGTGACGAGCTCTATTGTTTCGTTTCATTTTTATAGCAACAGTCACAGAACTTTATTGTGTCACAATGTATATATATATATATATATATAAAACATTCTTCAAATAATTCAGAAAACTACATAAATATCCGAAAACTGATACTTATACCCTATTCGTCAATAACGCGACCTTAACTTTGCGTGTATAACGTTCATGTCTTCATAGTTTCTTAAGTTATTGATTGAACCAAACCCATAAATTATGAATACGAATAAATAACCGGAATTTTTGACCGAATTTTTCATTATATCCATTTCTAATGTTTTGTATATATTTTTTTTTAACCTTCACACCGTTTAACGTTATCAATTCCAAATTCTTATAAATATTCAAAAAATCCCTTTCAAATGATATTAAACTAAAAAAAAAAAAAAAAATTCATTCAATCTGTCCCAAAATATTTTACTATCGTTATTGATGAATTCATGAATAATAATTGATCTACGCTTTTTTTGCTAAGAAACTGCACCTTCAAATATTTCATACTACAGTAACTAATTGTAGTAAAAGCTTGCGTAAAAGTTGCGATAGACTAGGATTTTTTATCCAGATTCTGAAGTCAACCTAGATTTAAATTTTAGTCTGCCATAACAAATAATAATTTATAAATCCAGGACTTATCCACTAATTTAATTGAACTGAAAGGTCCCTGTTTCTAAAACACGTTTAGACGTTACATCAGAATCTGTATAACAAATCCTAGTCAGTCGCAGCTGTTTAGAAACTACCAAAACCCAACCCTGAAAATCTTTTCCATAGAAAAAAACATACGTTTTCGTGTACAATGAGAATAAACAAGTATCGATATTTCTGTTGAAAAAGCACTCTCGTTCAAACTCAAATGTATGTTCACTTGAGTAGAACCTTTTACAAAAGTTTTATTCTCAAACATAATAAAAATTGCTAAATTTTTAATACGTTCTTATGAGCATTATTTTTCCAACCGAAAGTCATGGGTTAATACCCATCATGAGTACAAGTTAGAAGTCCAATAATAATACTACGATAATTAAGAAAGGGAAAAGATAAAGAAGTTATTCTTGGTAACAATGTTTAGGGTGTAGCAGAAATATATATGCTTGAGTGCATATATAACCAAAGTTTGATTAGTAAATGAAAAAAATAAGACGTAGAACAATTGAAAAAATGTTCATAATAATAACCTTAAATCAAGTTGGATTTTCTTTCAATTTTACAAGCCTATCCTATCTCAAGAAGTAGATCCAAAATGGTTATCAAAGAGCACAATAGTGGAAAAGACTAAGAAGAAAAAAGTGGGAGCTATGGAATAAAAAAACATTAAAAATTGAAAAGTTGTAGCTAGAAATACGATTAACTGAAGGCGGATTGTTCAAACGACAAAAACCTAGTCCGGAATATGAAGCTTTCTTTTTTTTTTTTAATTAAACAACGACGTAATATTATTTTTGATAACCGGAAAGAAAAAAAGAAATACCGCATTGGAAATTTGCAAAGCAACAATCGCCAATCGATTGCCACTTTCATACATTTCATAAGGAAATTTGTCACTTGGTTCAGACCTTTTGGGCTGTCACTTTCAAATAATGTTTAGACAATTTTCTACGTCAGCGGAGTTTCCCAAACTTTTCCTATCACGAAACACAAATCCAGAAATTTTAACAGAACAACCTGTTTATTTTGTAGGAAAGGTTGTTAATGACAACAAAATAAAGGCATTGATCGAATCCAATCACAGCATTAAATAGAAGCGTTCAAAATTGGTGAATCACAAAAGTGTTATCTTTTATCATGATAACGCTAGACCACATATAAATTTGATTACTCGGTAAAAATTAAGAGAGCTTAGCTGGGAACTTTTGCACCATTAGATTACCATTTGTTTCGAACTCTGTGCATTTTCTTTAATAGTGTAAATTGCAGTTCAAAAGAAGTCTGTAACTTGTCTCAGTTTTCCTGCCAGAAAACGCGGAAGATTAATAGCGAGATGAGATATAATAGTCTTGCCAGGAGGAAAATGGCAAAAATTCATTGACCAAAATAAAGGTTGTTCTTTCGATCTCAGCGATCTTTTATTAACAATATTTTTATGATGATCAAATATTTTATCCAAATTTTCAGTTCGATATTTTTCAAGCTTTTTTAAAGTTGACTTTAAAATGAATATCATTTTTTTTTTGGATTTAAATTAAACAATACTTTCAGTGAAATTCATTTTTTTTTCATACCTGTTACACAGGCTTTAAATGTTGTGTCATGATTTTAACTGCTGGTTCTCTCTTATATCTGTTTAGTTCAAAATAACAGTAGACATTTTCCACGGAATATATATCGCTATATATATACCTTACCTATTTAAAAACCGGTTCCATTTTTAAAAGTTTTTAAGTAGGCACTTTGGAGAATATTAAATTTACTTTCAATTCGTGTTTTTTTTTCCTTTTTTTTTTTTTGTCTTACAAGTTGCAAATTACAATATTTCAATTCAAGGCAAAAGATTTGAAGAAAACAAACCTACTATGTTTATTATGAAACTGACCAGCACAGAATATTAACTTTATAATTTCAATTTTGTATTGTTTTTAAGACAAGAAAAACATAATCATACTATTCGAAAATTATGTACACATAATTTCATTGATAAGAAATCTCGAAATGGTAAACAAATTAAGAAAAATGATCCACCATTGGATGAGATTACGACACGCAGGCTATAAACATTAAAGTTTATACTGGAAAATATTCAACAAAGAATATACAATAATATTTTTAAACAATATTTATTTTAATACTAGTATATTTAAGCTTTTGTTTCAGACAGAATTCATATTTAAACGTGAGACAAGGAGTCTCATAAAATACCGAATTTCGGTAATCATAATTATTTTTTTTTTGTAAGCCAAAATAATAGTACGATTGTTGATCACAAATTAAATTACTCTTATATAAAATTCCATTTTTGAATTATATTCTAATACCATATTGCGAATGAGTCATCCTACTATCAAGATATTTATCCATTAAAGTCTTAAGTTTACCTTTGAACATGCAAAATACATAAAAGAATTTTTTTTTGTCATACTACTTCTAAGCAGATGTTTTCCAAAGATCCGCTCAACCACGAAATTCACTTTTTGGTGTTTATTACGTTATTCCATGATTAACGTTCTTCCATAAAATTTACCAACTACCGAAAAGGCAGACCCGCACTGTAATCTTAGTTGTTATAATTGAGACACTCTTTTTCTCACAAGGTATATTACAATTTTTATTGGCCTATGGTAGATAATACCAAAGGGTATATTAGTTTTGTATCGTATCGAAATAATCATCAAAAAACGGGTAATAAAAGACCAAAAATCGATTTCTACATGTTCGTCTGTCCGTCTATATTCGATAACACATGTTGTACGATTTTAATGAAATTCACAATGTTGGTCGATTATTCCTTAATTCGATTCAGGCGACGTGGAAAGAATTTCTAAGGTAAAAATTAAGGTGAATACATTGATAATTTTCTGTTTTTCGAATTTTGGGCATCAGCTTTGTTTTTAAATTAATTTTATACATTGGTTACATAAATAGATGGTATTGTATGTACTAAATTTCGATAAAATCGATCCAAGAATATTAATAAATCGAAAGAAATAGTTGTATAAAAAAAAATAAACCTGTCTATAAAGTTTTTTCGTTTTTCAAGTGTACTTTAAAAACTGATAAACCAATTAGGAAATAATTTACAGAATAGATATACGTTATTAGGGAACCAGGCTCCCTCTAAATTAGAGTTAATTCAAAGAAGAGGAAATATACAGAAAAAACATTAAAATACTATTAATTTTGGTTGATTTTTTCTTCTATTTCTACTACTAGAGCATTAAAAAATCTACTGTATTCTGATTTTAAGTTTCTATATGTTTTTATTTTTTTCATTTTAACAAAAAAATATATTAAAGAGCGTAAAACTCCAATCATTATTTTTATAAAGAAACAATCAGTTCCAACATTCTAACCTTAACCTGTGACAAATAACAACTAAATATAGCCTTTGTTTACACCATCTGAGAACGATCTCAAAGCACTATAGATGTACAAGATAATCAAAGATTATTTCGTTAGGTTATAGAATAACTCGATTTGGTACTGTATTTGAGGAAAAAATTGATAAATAGGGATCAAACTTTTACTAAAAACAAAACCAGACAAAATTTTGGTCGGTTTTTCAATTTACTTGCAAACCAATTTGATCTAAATTTACATACATTATATAAATACGTGATTCGATATTGAATTTCAGTAAGATAGTAAATTGACAAAGTTTATACGAAGACATATGCCTGCACCTTAAATAAAGTATCCCATATGTAAATGGCATCAGAATATCTCACAAATATGGAAGACTTGTTAAAATACATGGAACTGAATATATGTAAAATAAATTTTTTATTCTATAATTTAAATTTATATGTTTAAGGAAAAAAGGAGAAAGCTATCGACAATATTTGCATATAGTATAACATCATCAGTTCTTAAATGATTTTTGCATCATTGATGACCTCAATTGGCGTTTAGTAACACAAAATTCAGTGGGGACTATAAAAATGTTTTGAACAAGAAAAAACGGTATACAAAATATGTTTTATCTGGAAATCTTTTAATCAATATACGATTGTATTTTGAATGGTCATTTGCCCTGTCTGTAATTCTTGTTTATTCCATAATCCGAACACAAGAGACAAAAGCATCATAGTAGTGAGAGATCTTTAAATGATATATGCAAGGTGTTCATTAGAATACAAAAGAAATACGCGGATTGATTGCATTTTGTTTTGTTATATTTTTCCTTTCATCACATACAACAAAATCATCTTTGCAGTGATTACTACGAAAATTTTGTAGACCCAAAAAAAAAAATAAACTTTCGCTGCCCCAAATATCTAAGAAAAGAGAAATTCTGAGTATGCCTATTAAAAAAAAATACTGTTTAACGGCTCGGCTCATATGTACATATATTTCTTATTTTATTGATTTCAATTTGATCTATTCAAATTCCTAGTACAGAAGATTCATTAAGATGCCTTTATTTCAAAATATAATTACAAAACTTGTTCAAACAGTTTTTTAAGAATAATATTTTGTGAATCCATTATAAAAAAAAAAAGAAGATAATATTAATAATTATGTATTATACAATCTTTAAAATTTAAATAAAACAAAACTGTTATGAACACAAAATCATAATTCATCAGCAGTTTTGGAAAAAGTTTAATATCTTCTACGTTCTTTAGATTTCCATGTTTATGTCATTTGATGATCTCACACAGGTGAGAGATGTATTTGGGAAAACACAATTAAAGTTTCCATTTGAATTTTGCATAGTAAAATATGTTTTGGTAATAAAACTATGGGATTTCTCCTATATATCTGCAACTAGAGACGTCATCTCTTCGTGTGAGATATCACTTTCTGAATAAATCATCCCAATTTTAGAGTTATCGATTGTAATTTGTCAGTTTTATGACGGTTTGTTTATCATTCAACCAATTTACTGGTTGAAATAAAATCATGATACAAAAAGCTCTTATTAAATGTCACAGAAAACTTAGAAAAACAGCCACAAAAAGGTACAAAGTTCCTGATGATAATTGTCGATCAAAGTGTAACTTTGTTGAGTGGCATAAACGATTTTTAGATGGAACCGAAACGCTGGAAAATAACACTAGAAGTTATATCAAAAATGAAGACAATGTTCATTATTTTCTTTAATAGGAAAGGGAATCATTCATAAAGAATTTGTTATAACTGATCAAACAGTTACTGGTCATTTTTATTTGCAAGTTTTACAACGGTTGATGGCTAGAATTCGTCGAGATCAATCAAAATATCGTGAAAGCTGGTGTTTACTACACGACAATACATCATTTTTGGCACAAAAACTAAAAAGAAGTTGAAAGAATGCCTTTTCGCTCATATTGAGACCATTCAAAGGACATGTGTTTTGGAGGCAATATCACAAATTGAGCTTGAACGCGCATTTAAATCACTATTAAATCGTTGTAAAAAGTGCCTTGAATCAGAAGGAGGTTACTTTGAACAAAGAAAAAGCGACACCTGCAAACTATTGTCCCGAGACTTTATTGCCTTACCGTATATTTTTGGAAATACATTTTAATCCGATTCTTTTTTGTATTATTGGTTTTTTTTTTTATTAGGAAAACTGCGAACTGTGAAAATATGATAGAGCAGATGCTTGTGCTTATAAGTATTCTATGATTGTAATACTTATCCCTTACTCCCCGTTTTGTTCATTCAAATTTAACCCAACGTTTTAGACGTTTTTACCAAACGTCAAATGAGATCTAAATAATCTTCGAAAGGTATTTAACTGATAATTTTCATGTAGAATTTAATCTATATGAAATTCTTATCATATATCGATCCTGTTTTGTATTTTATTACAATATCTCCACCAATTTTGGATATTTGTTTTTTGCCTTCCTCGTTTCACAAATTCTTATTTATGAATTTGACAAAATCAGAGATTTTCTCTTACATATTTGTACCATCATTTCATAGAGTCATCAATAACGATTTTCATTATCTGTTGTTACCAAAATGTAGGTACTTTCAAAAATCCAAAAACCAAATAAGAAGCTCGAAAGAACATTCAAATTGTTTTTTTTATTATTGTTATTATTATTATTTCCCAGTGGGTGTGGCTGCAATGTCTATATTTTTATTATAATTAATATTTTTTATTTTTATTTTTTTTAGTAAGTATGCAAAATGATGTCAGAAAATATTTTATTTTCCAATATTTTTGGCCAAAAATTTATTATATTTTATTGAAAATCTATGATAGAATTTTTTAAAAGCGTTTTTTGGACTATCATGATGTAAAACAGACAAACAGAAATCTCTGTGAATAACACAATTTCTTCTTTTAAGTCTTTCCAACAAATCTAACACCGTGGTAGATAGTTTTCATATGTTTTTTGGACGTGTTTTATACTCCAATAGTCCATAGGGTATGAACAATTTTATATTTGATAAAGCAAACAGTAATATTAAGAAGTTTTTTTTGTACTTTCAATTTTAACAAACTTAAATACAACATATCTAATATCGGTAGGCCTTAATTTATTGAAAAAGTACATAAAGAATATAATAGTAGGAAATAAACATTCTTGCAGTAAAATGTCAATAACAAGAAATCCATACAAGATTTTTAAGTGGGATGAAATTTGTTCAATTTACGCTGGCATTTAAAATATGTACACAATTTATATATTTTGCATGATATGGATTTCTTTAAGAACATAAAAATAAAAAGAAACCATTTTCTTACCTCCGATCGAATATTATTTGTATTCCCGAGTGAAGAACGCGACCCAGGTAAATCACGCCATCGTAAAACTCCCATAACAGCTTGTCGCACCCAACGGCGCTCTCCTCCTTCACTCGTAAATGCCACCTTCCCGTTAATAATCCCCAAATAAAACTATTCCAATAATGATTTTGTATTTTTCTTTTTCAATAAATTGTAATAAAATCACCAAAGGCAAACAGATAAAATATGTTCATGTATAAAACATAAAACGTAAAAGAAAAAGTTGTTGAAGGTGTTTTATTTGCGATAATTATAAATAATTTTGTTATTTTCGATCTTGTATGAAAGTGGAAACAAGTTTTCCAAACTTCAATTTAACTTTTCACGACAGTGGAAAAAACTTTTTTATGTTCTTATTGAAAAAAAAAAAAAAAAACTTCAGTCAAATCCTTTTTGGGGCCTGCAAGAATCAACTGGGGTTAGCTTTATGAGTTATCCCATGCTCCCCCACAGAATGGAAACATTTTTATATTATAGATTTGTTACAAAATTATGTCATCAATTCATTATCACTTATTTAAAATTTAAAACAAACAAATTAAAAACCATTTGACTTGAAAGTTTTTGGTGAATGTCTAAAAATCAATTGTTCAAAAGTTTATTTTTTTTTTTCTAATTAACGACACAGACACGAACAATTAAAAAAATATGATTTAAACACAAAAAGGTAAACTAATTATGAACTCCAATAACAAAACATATTAATTAGAACAGTAAAAAAAACCGACACAATAAATGTCAACAAAAACCATGTGAACGCGACAAAACTTCAAAATGAAATGAATTTTTTTTCCAATTGGAGCCGCTGTCAACCGTTTCATTCAACCCGTTTCAACCAACCGGTAAGTAATTATACCGCATCAAAAGAAAAAATTCCAAGTTCAAAAACGTAAGGCCCAAAACACAACAACCAACTGAAAACTTCAAGCGTCATGCTGAAGAAAAATTATTTGCTATATCGTAAATTAAAAAGTAATATTTTCATCATGGAATAAGATTAGAAATTCAAATAATAGCACAGTTGACACATCCTTCGTTTACGTGACGACTGGAAATTGATTAACTTAATTCGCGATTTTTTTAGCTTCATTAGATTGAAAGATAGACATGAAAACTAATTGCAAACTAATTTTTTATTTATAGATAATGTCACGCAACTTAATTATTTTTGCGAAGATTTTTCGCAAGCTTGACGGGTTATTCTGATTGGTCCGGGAAAACTTAAAATAATCTGCACCCGTGACAACGTTTCCCAAATATAATTTTTCATTTTCGCAGAAATGACATTAGGTAGTCAGTTATTTTGAATATTAAATAAAATATAGAATACAAAATCTACTAATTCCCTTTTTCTGGCATTTTATACATTTTAATAGTTTATGGTATTCATTTCCAAAAGAAAAACCCGTTAAAAGAAATTCAAAATTGCATTTGGCAAAAATGAAAAATTTGCCAAGTCTTTTAAGCATTTTGATTGGTTCAACGAATTGTCAAAAATAATCAAATAATTTCGCAAGTTTGCGAACTAACGCGTGACAAGCCCTAATGTTTTGTTTTCTATTCCATTTTAATTGTTCAACTCGATTAGCGTTTACATACAAAATTTCTAGTCTATCACAAGAATTTCTGTTATCGGATCAACCAAGTCGAGTTCAAAACAATTCTGGTTTACATCCATGATTTTCGGATTGAAGTCTATTTCAATTGGACCATGTAAACGAAGTAACAATAACAATTCTATGCTTTTCCATATTTCAATTCATACCTATACTAGTAATAACAAGTTTCCTAACACGATTTGACCCAGGTTCACGTTGAGTTTCACAAAGAATGAATGAAACTATAATAACCTGAGACAAATCCGTTCGTGTGAACATTTACAACCATGTCAAATAATAGTGGAACCACGCTTAATTAAGGTAAATGCTGTTATGATTATCTGGAAAGACGACGTAAATATTATACGCCTAATCAAGTCAAAAGGGACAGAAAACCTGCTATAGCTTACAAGCCATGTATAAACCAAAATTGAATAGTTTACCATAATATTTATATTGAATCTTACCTGTGAAAAATATACAGGTAAAACACAACGTTGATCATCGAGTCTCGAAGATTGTACGCGTTCCAGCAATTCGAATAGATCATGATTTGTACTTCGCAAGCGTCCTGGACGAGCAACATTGACATCGTTTCCTCTTTGAGTATTCAATTCAGGAGTTGGGAATCTAAATGATGATGTATTCGATGAAGGAATCCATTCAGAGCTGTAAGTCCGTCTAAAAAATAATTATGTAAAAATAAAAAAAAACACATATCAAAAAAATCTGCAGTAATTCACTTACTCTATTGGAGCTGATGCGATTTTAACTTCATTAAATCCTTCTTGATGGTTTTCCGTGTCTTTATTGTCAATGTTATCGTTTGTTACGATTTGCTCCAACATTTGAATTTTGAGCATTTTTAGTGCTTTATTTTCTTTCCTTTTTATTTAGATGTTTAAAAGTCCAATTGATTTATGAAAATCATTGCAATTTTCTAAGAAAACACAAGAAATGTTTAGAATAAAGAAAGGTACGCGTTCATTAAAAAGAGAGGCGATGTAAATATTTTTTTGTGAAAGAAACGAATTTGATAGCAACAATAGTTCGAGCTCTTTACAATGTTGTCATTTAGAAGGCTCTTAAAATGGCTAAATCTGTTTCAGGATGACGCCTGCAAGTCAGGCGTTCAAACGCTTCCACAAATCTTGGGTGGGTAGCACATACATGGATAGCATGCAGTTAAAATAGATTTGTAAAATAAACAAATTTTTAAATGAAATTGATTTTAGTTATATGAAAAAATTGAAACAAGCTAAAAAAAACTAAATTAACTTCTAAACAAACAACTTTCGACGAGCAGAGGGGCTAAAATTTCACTTGTTGCTCTCCGTTACTAAAGAAAATCCTTTTTTAGATATATTCAAACAAACAAAAAACAAAATAATTGACACGATTTCACAATTTTATCAAAAAGAGAAGTTAATTTGTTATTCTTCTCACACGCCTAAAGCAAAATTCTTTCATGGGCGAGTCTCATTTAATGTTCATTTAATAACATTATTCTTAGCAAAAATTTATTTATTATTTATTATCAAAACAAAAAAAAATCTCCATTTATCCTGCAAAGAAAAAAACCACAAACAAACTTAAAACGAAAGAAGTTTGAAGTTTCGAAGAAGGATGCAAATAAATAATCAAATTTTCTGATATGTGTAAGCAAAAAAACTATTATTCAATAAATATAATAATCACAATAAAAATTTCACTGAGAAAAAAAAAATCCACCCACTATAATGAAAATTTAATGACTTTAATTCAGTAGAAAAAAAATTTTTTGACATAAATATGACAATAGAATGAGAGTGAGAGGGTTATTCACAATTAGTACTTTTTTAAATGTGTTTGTTGGTTGAAATTCACAATGGGAAAATAACAAAATTGTAGTTTCTATCTAACTAATCCGTGCCTTCGAAAACAAACAGTATTCATTTTAAAAACAAGCAAAAAAAAAATACCTTATTATAATTTTTACCCCTACACTCATGGTAGAAATTGTATGTATATAAAGTCTAATTGAAAATGATATTTCGTACAGTCTGTACATTAAAATGCGTGATACATGAAACGCATCCACGAACAAAAAAGCTAATTAATTAACTTTTAAAATGTTACTTTCGCTGGTATTTCTAACAATACAAGTTGTAATTAAAAAATAGTTACGATTTTCATGACTAATTTTAGATAATCATTTATTATTTGTTTTTAGATTGAACACAATCTTAAATCGCATCGCGATGAATTTAATGAAATAAACATATAGAAACTTACTATGATAGAAATTAGACTTCGTAGTTACATACAGTCAATCTACGTAATTAATTTAAACGAAATTGCTTCACAAATTTTTGAACTAAATTCAAAAAACGACTAAACTTTGCAGTTAACCTGATTTTCATTTTATAACTTCCTTCCCATTCGGCAGATTTTGCTAAAATATAATACCAAATTGAGTTAAGGAACGGGCAACATATATTCAAAATTTCATTCAAATCAGATAAAATAAAATAAATAAAATTTGGCTACTTTTACTTGCCACTTGTTCCAAACCAGAACAATATTTGATCATGCAAAACAATAAAGCAGAAACGCTTGGCTCCGATTTGTTGTTTGTTCTATTCCGGAGCAAGTGACAAATAAAAAACGACCAATTACCTTGAATTAAGCTAAAGTTCTGGACTTCTGGACATTTAGGAATGAAGAAAATTATGTGTTTTCAAATTGAGAAATATTCCAAAAGAAATTCCTTAATAAATTTTATTTATTTTCACATTATACAAAAAAAAAAAAGAAAAGAAAAAGAAGAAAATTTGAAATATTATTTTTTCTTCCTTTGTTTTTATGAAATTATTGCGTGGCAGCAATTTTTTCGACTTTGGTCATCGCGTTACGGTGGCGGCGGATAATACGATGGTCGTCCTGGTGGTCCATAATAGCCGGTTTGATGATGAGCAACTGGTGGTGGTGGTGGGTGTCCAGCAATTGGGCCATAATAGCCCGGTTGATGATGAGCAGGAACTCCAACACTAGCAAAATGCGGATTATGTGTAAACATTGATCCATAACCGGGATAAACATAATGCATCGGATCAGGTGGTATTAATTTTGGTATTGGATTGCCTTCTAGTTTTTCATCAATCAATTGTGGTTTAATTATTGGATTATTTATTGGTGCTGGCAAAGTTTTTACAGTTGTCGGTGAATTTGCACGTTTTGTTGTTGGACTAGCTTTACTTGGCGGCAGCTGTGGCGGACTCGGTATATCATTATTATTTGGTTGTTGATATAAATCTAAAACTTGATGACAAATATCTTCTAAGATTTCCATTGTTACATCAGCTACAAACATATCCCACCATCTTAAATGTTGTGATTGTCTTCCGATCCAATCAATTACAGTGAATTTACTCAATTTACTAGCTAAATGTATTAAAGCGACTGCTATTATTTCTGGTTCCCATTGTAAACAAACAGTTGTACTAAGCGAATCATTCACAAAATTCCATGCCATTTGTACCATTTTTTGTAGTTTACCTTGATCACCTTTTAAACATTTCGCATATTTCACAAGAAAACTGTATGGATGTTCAACTTGTAAATCGAATTTAATAGTTTGCAATAGAATACGTTCCAATGTCATAACTTCTTCTTTTGGATCATCACCAAATGAATAGAATTTATCATCCGACAATAAGCTACGTGCTGTTTTAATAACATCTTTACATTTTTTTGGTGTTTCTTCAACTTTACCAGCTAAAAATAGACAACAGCATGCCGTAACATAACGTGGAAATGATTTAAACGAATGAAACATATAAAATCGATGAAAATATACAACTCCTGTAGCCATAGTATTATGTCCCAAACTCATGGCTGTACCGCATTGCATTATAAATCTGGCACCCTCTTTACGATAACGTCGTTCTGTTTCAAAGGTGAGACCATCCTGTATTGACGGAGTTACCTTTAAATCTTTTCTATCATAATACCAACACGGCATTTCGATATTGTCTGTGAGTAAAAACAAGCATTCCTTCATCAAATTTTTGGATCCACTTAAATTACTTTTGTCCAAATATTATTTAAAACCGATAATCGAATATTGAATAACACGATATGAAAGACTTTTTATAGAAAAACAGAACTTTTTTTTCTTTCAAGAGAATGACAGCTGTCAATGAACGTCACAAGAATTTTCGGTAAGTCGTAGTACCAATATGAAAAAAAAAAAAAAAATATATAGTTCGAAAAGACATTCTGGTTAGAATTTAAAATTAGAAATTGCAATCCTATTTGAAGAGATTTCTTTTAATACAAATTTTTTAAAGATATTTTTTCCACGAGTCGTCATATTTATTTCTAAAAATAATTAATAAAATTTGTAAAAAGAAGAACTATTTGCTTAAACTAGAAAAAAAAAATTAAAGCTATAAAGTTTGACTTAAATATATTTAAAGCATTTCTGTTTGTCATGAGGTATCCTCGTTTTAAATAGTATCGAATCAGCTCTGTACTGTGTATTTAAAAGTGGTGTATATCCAAAGACCTGAAATTAATTTCCATCAAACATTTCCTAGAATGATTTTGGCAATTGTTTTTTTATTTTTCAAATAACATACCTGAGAAAAGAAATTAATACATTTATGCCTCTCTTGGAAATGAGTATCATCTTCGCTTAAAGAAACTGGACATCCAGGACACCGAAATGTCCATCGAGATGTAACTTTGACTGGTGGCTTTCTAGTTATATGCGAAACTAGAAAATTCATTGCGATATCTTCACAATTAATATATTCATCGACTTTATCACGAATTGCTTGTGGCAACCAATATGTGTACAGATATGTATAATATTTATGAAAAAAGGCAGCACCCGTTAGAACCATACTTAATTCACAACTATAATTTGAATTGTAATTCCATGCATGATTGCTATTAATATCCCAAGCATGAAATCGTCCCGGAAAACCAACAACACGATCTCTATGCTCACGCCAAACACGAAAACCGAAAAGTATTTCATCATGTCGTAAATGTGCATCATCATCTACAGATAGAATAGCTTCGGTTTCGATTACATCGAATGGTAGAAAACGGTTATTTAATGAATTACGTGGAGCACGAACAACTGATACCGGTACACCAATATCAGGCCATCGTAAATCATCTAATGGTGGTTTCGGTGAATTCCAAACAACTACAACTTTATGAAGATACGGTAATCCATATAGCCGTCCAAGAGAATCCATTAACACTTGTTCTCTTTCATATGTAAGCATAACTATTGTAAATTGCTCGCGTGGATAATTTCCACCAAGAGCTTCACTAAATTCTTTGCCTGCACCTCCGGATCCTTTACCAATTGGACGAAAACCCATATGTGATCCCATGAATTTAGCTTCGGATGGTAAAACTGGATCAAACGGTAATTGTGGATATAAATAAAAAGGATCAGCCCAATCGTTCCAGGCTTCTCGAGATTGTAATTTCAAAACAGTGTAGTTCCTTTTAAATTGAGGGCTAGGATATGGCGGTTCAATAGGACCTAGTGATTCTTCAGGTTCTGCATCAAGAATTGGTGGATCCGATTTGAGAGGTGTAAAACTTGAATTGAACACACTCTGAGCAATTATTGATGGTACTGATTTCGGTGGAATTCCCAAACGATCACGTAAACTTGCAATTACCGTATCAACAGTAGCTTGTACTGAACTTAAATAACGTTCCCATATCAGGCGGCCTTGTCTTCGCATCGCAACCAAATCAATATCAGGAACAGCACGTAATAAAAAGTGTAATTCTGTTATTCTAGCTTTTGGTAACATTATTGCTAATCGACGCCATTCAATAGTTTCTGAATATGCAAATTGTACTTGATCGGCACCAAGTATAACCGGAATAGCTCCGGATCGAAGAGCCTCAAATATTCTAGCTTGCATTAAAGTTGAAGATACTTGATTTCCGCCTGGCGGAAGAATTAATGTGAATGTAGAATCTTTAAGAATATTTCTACGAGATGAATCTGTTCCGCATAATGTCCAATCTTTGAAAGCCAATTTATTTTTTTGTTCTGTAGCTGGTATACATTTGAATTGTAAAAGAAATTTATCTTGAGTCGAGCTTGACGACATATCACTCAAATGTTCGACAATGAAATCATCCAAATCTTTTGTGGCTTTGTCCGGCGAATATTTTAAAGTCTCATTTTCTGGACGTAATTCTCCTTGAAATGTTAATAAATATTTTCGTCGAGCTGGAATCATTGGTGCACATTCTTGCCATACATCTCCACCTGGTGGACCAAGAACAGGTGGAACTACTAAATCGAAATTACTTCTAAATTGATATTTTAAAAATGATGATTGAACTAAAATAGCACGCATTGTATTTTGATTGTTTAACACGTTAGTGCCCTTTGATGTTAAATCACGTCGTGAAAGATTAAGTAGTACATGATTTCTTCCGTCACCACCCCAAAATGGTAATTTTAAAAGCTTAGCAATATTTACTACAGAACTTTCAGGGATTTTCTCATCATCTTCGATAACATATCGATTATTTTTGATAAGTTCACGTTCTGGCAAAGCTTCACCTACTAAAACTAAATAAATACATGCTATTTTTGGATCATCGACTAAATGAGTATTATATCCTAGTGTTTGTTTAATTGTAGTCTTCAAAAATCCATCAATTTCATATCCTTGATTTAATATGTTGTATTGATCTGGATCATATAAATACACGGGAAATCCTGATGTCAGACTACATCTTGAATGATCGAAACAATTACTCATTTCACAGAATGGCACTAAATTCTGCATAAGCGGCGGATTCATTTTTAATATGGCATTTGGGAAAAGTGCTTTAGGCAACGCCAATTCCGGAGTATTTCTTTGTACAGCTTCTCGTTGCGCTACTTGTGCTTGTTCAACTGATATTTTAAGACGTTCTAATTCGGTTTGTTCTCTCATCAATTCTTGTTTTAGATCTTCAATTTTCTGATTGTATAATCCGATATCGATTTGTAGTTTTTGTCGTCGAGATTCTAATTCTCGAAGTTCTACTGATACAGTACTCTTAAAAACAAAAAATAATGAAAACCACATAAATTACAAAATTCTTTTAAATTTCATTTTGTTTACTTTTATGCGAAGCATCTCTTCAATTCGTATTTTCAAATCTGTCGCTTTCATATTACTAAAATCCTCGTAAATTTCTAATTGTGATCTAGATTTGTGAACATCGTTTGCAATTGTGTCCGAGTCCGGCTAGAAATTTTGTTTAATAATGGACAAAGTAATAGGATTCAATGTAAAATATCTTACGCTTAACAAACTGTAATGTGCAAAAAGTGGTAGTAGAAACAAAAGCAATAATATTAGAATAATTAATTTATACATTTTGATTTGTCGGAACCAATCAAAGCCCGACATGTCGGACAACATTTCAACATTAATTTCACGATCTCATCCAAGATTTGTGTTCTAATTTCTGTTGAATGTTTTTATAATAAAGATAATGGCTGTCTGCAGGTGAATTTGAAATATTGAATATTGAAAAAATAATTATAATAATTAATTTATTTTATAATCACAGAACTAGTTTGAATTTCTTATATTTTGGAATGTCAAAACATATCAATTTTCAAACTGACAACTGAAAAATAAGAAAGTACTAAATATAATATACTATATACTTCGTTTACATGGCGGTTTGAATATTGACTTGATTCGATTTGATTGTATTGTTTTATTAAGGATTTAACAAAATTCGATTTGAAATTGCTTTTAGCCACTCCGGCTATTTACCAAAATGTATCAATTTTCAAACTGACAACTGAAAAATACATGAAATTAATTTATACTTCGTTTATATGGCGCCTTGAATATTGATTTGATTTCGATTTGAAATTGTGTTCATTAATAATTTTTTGGACAAACATGAATTAGAACTCAACTGTTAAAAATCATCGGGCAATTTTAGTACTGTCATTTCCGGCGATGTCAGCCATTTTAAGTTTTTTCATTCTTTCGTATCTTGCACTCCGTGGATGTAGGTAAGTTTCAAAATCATTCGAGATATTTTTTATTATTTTTAAGTGTAAAATACGTTTAATAATTTTTTGTCTTAATTAAACGATGAGTAAATTCTTTAGTTAAAAGGAACTGTGAAAGTTATTACGCTTAGTGTAGTAAATAAGTGTAAAATCCTAAAATTATTTTGAGCACATGTCATCAGTAAACAGCTTACGTTCAAAAGCTGGAAAAAATTTCATATATAAGTGCTTTTTAAAGAATTACCGCCAGAGTGAGAAAATCACTTTGAATTTGTTTTTCATTTCTATTAAAATATGACAAATCGTTAATGTTTCTTTTTAACTTTTAAGTTCCAAATATATTTTTATTTGTTTTAATTCGGTGAGTACAACCGCAGGGTGTCATATTCAGAGAGGCTTCTTCACTCCGGTGGTTCAATCCAAACAAATGTCTAGAATATATTGATTGATTGATATTCCATTTGTTTTGATTAGCTGTCCTTTATCTGAAGACAATTCCTGCTTCAAGAGAATTATTGATGTATGCTTTTTTTATTTCATTTCAGATAATCAACATGCCACAAAATGAGTATATGGACCGTCACCGGAAATTATTCGGTAGACGACTTGATTATGAAGAACGTAAACGGAAGAAGGAAGCGCGTCTACCTAAGGAGCGTGCACGAAAAGCAAGAAAACTAAGAGGTCTTAAAGCGAAATTGTTCAATAAGGAACGTCGTAATGAAAAGATTCAAATAAAGAAGAAAATCAAAGCTCATGAGGAGAAGAAAGTTAAAAAACAAGATGAAAAAGTTGAAGAAGGTGCTCTGCCACATTATCTTTTGGACAGAGGTGTTCAATCTAGTGCCAAGGTGTTATCAAATATGATTAAACAAAAACGTAAAGAAAAGGCAGGAAAATGGGATGTTCCAATACCAAAAGTTCGTGCACAATCTGATGCTGAAGTTTTCAAAGTTTTTAAAACTGGTAAAACTAAACGGAAAGCATGGAAACGAATGGTTACAAAAGTCACATTTGTTGGTGAGAATTTTACACGTAAACCACCGAAATTCGAACGATTCATTCGGCCAATGGCATTACGTTATAAGAAAGCGCACGTAACACATCCGGAATTAAAAGCAACATTCCATTTGCCAATAATTGGTGTTAAAAAGAATCCCAGCTCACCGATGTTCACCTCATTGGGTGTTATTACGAAAGGTACTGTAATTGAAGTTAACATTTCCGAATTGGGTCTTGTCACACAAACAGGAAAAGTTGTCTGGGGTAAATACGCTCAGGTAACAAATAATCCAGAAAATGATGGTGTGATAAATGCAGTACTTTTAGTTTAAGAATTTTAAGTTAAGACGATTGAACATTTTGTGTTATTTGAAGTTTTTAATAACTAATAAAAATATTAATTTAAAAAATATTTTTCTTTTTATTAATTTACCTTCTCGAAGATTTACCATTTTTAAAGTTGATATTTTGAAATCACGTTTTTTTTTTCTCTTTCCAGGTATAGATTTACCGAAATATGCAAATCTTCGTCAAAACCCTAACGGGTAAGACCATCACTCTTGAGGTCGAACCGTCAGATACTATTGAAAATGTAAAAGCTAAGATCCAAGACAAAGAGGGAATTCCACCAGATCAACAACGTTTAATTTTTGCTGGAAAACAATTGGAAGATGGAAGAACATTGTCAGATTATAATATCCAAAAAGAATCGACATTACATTTGGTGCTTCGTCTTCGTGGTGGTGCCAAGAAGCGCAAGAAGAAGAATTATTCTACACCAAAAAAAATTAAGCACAAGAGGAAGAAGGTCAAATTGGCCGTCCTCAAGTATTACAAGGTTAGGAATTCTTGAGTCTTGTTGATCTTACGATTTTTATAAAAAACAAACACAAACATTTCTATTGAATCCTCTTCTCCTAGGTTGATGAAAATGGTAAAATCCATCGTTTAAGACGTGAATGTCCTGGTGAAAATTGCGGAGCTGGAGTATTCATGGCCGCCCATGAAGATAGACATTACTGCGGCAAATGTAATCTTACATTTGTATTTTCCAAACCAGAAGAAAAGTGAATATAATATTCATTTAAAAAGATGTTTTTTTTAAATTTAAAAATAATAATAAACATGTAATTAAATTTAATTGTTTTTAGTTTATTTCATTCCTTTCCATGAAAAATGTTCGACTGTTCACGATCATAGTATCGATCTTAATCAATACGTCTGTGTCGTCCAGATCGCTTTGGTTTTTGGAATATCAGCAGGCGTCTCGATTTTGTGTTCCAAATTAGCTCATGAAAATTGGACGAGCTATTTTCTCCAATCAAAGAGCATTCTCAAAATTTCTTAAGATACCCCAATTTTGTTTTACGATTGTTTGGACACAACAGTGCTCGAAGTGAGGCGGCGGGATGGGGTGGGATGCCATCCCGGTACTTCTAAATAATTGTAAATTCATTCCACCACTTCTTGGGGAACATATATTTCATCCCGGAACATATTTTTTTAAATTTCAAATAATTTAAAATAAATTTTAAATTTCAAATAGTAACGTATGAATATAAAAATTTGAAAATGAAATTTTCGTTACTAAGTAGGCTTTTTTTCGTTACTCAGTAGTGTACTTCTTTTGCACCAATTTTCGCAGATTTTCGCAAATTCCAAATTTAATATCATGTTTCCATCTCCCTGAAATCTCGTGATTTCGAGGAAGAGATTTCAAAGTGTTTCCATCTGGCAGCGAGATTTCGTTTGACGTTTACAATTATGAAAACTAGAATTCGAAAAAACCATCCCACCACTTTTAACCTACCACTTCGACCACTGGACACAACACTAATATCAGAAGAATTTTCTTACTTACTAATTGATAGTGGATAAAGACAGACATTAACGGGGATTTTGTACTGTCCTGGGCTTGTCCAGGTCTTTAAAATGAAATTGTTCCGTTTACGCCAGCGTAACCAATAGCCACAGTTTAGGTATTGTAGAGTTGAATAATTTTATATTGAGCCTGTGTACACGTTTTCAATGACCTCACCTAAATCATAAAAAATTCAACAAAAAAAAAATATTACGACTGACAGTAACAGCAAATATAATACAAAAGACGGACATGATAAAAAAACAACAACAATTAAATTTAAACAATTTATTTATCTTTATAAAACATTCATTTTTCTCTTTTTTTTTATTTTAAATAGAACTAAATATTTTGCAGTCTACTTTGAATCTCTTTTAATTTTTCTCGTAAATTTTCTGTCCCTGGTTTAGGATACAATAAATTCAGACAAGCTGACACAAGTTCTTGTGCTTTGGCAATAACACGTCTCCTTGAAAGGGAAAAAAACAGTAAAATAAATTTGTTAAAATTAATATCAAAAAATTTACTTATTCCGATTTGGTATTTGATTTGGATTATTGGCAAGTAAAACTGCTAATCTGGATGAAGCTTTAACTAAATGCCATTCATTACCTTCGTTAGCCCAAACTCGTTCATTCATTGAGATCAATCTAAAATAAATATTTACATTTTCAAAACTTGAATTAAGTCCTCTGTCTTTTGTTTTATTCTTCAAAATTTCTAATATACCTGGAGTAATAATCAATCAATAATTCAATATCTAATTTCATTCCGATAAGTGCATCAGGAATTGTACATTCATTAAGTCTTAATTGACAACATTTTATTTCAAGTTCACGTACTAAAAACGCCAATGGAAAACAATGTCCGGAATCACCAAATTCTTTAACCAAGGTTTGTACTTTTGATAAAAGTCTGGTGCATTTCTCTTGTGGCAAACCGGGACTATCAGTTTCTTTATTCAATATTTGTATCCAAACAGATTCAATCAATAATGGATCATTATGATGTGAACAATTCAATATTGTTAATTTACATTCCCATAATTCAAATGGTTCTGCAAATTCTGAATATAATTCAGTCATATCGAAAAGTTTAAAATTTAAATTTGTTTCTGCCTCTTTTGCTTCATCAGTTTCAATCGATGAAATTGCATCCAATATGATCTTTTGTACTCGAGCAATTTCGAGTTTATCTTCTAGATCTTTTAATAAAACTCCATTATGTGCTGAATAACCAACATGATCGTTACGCATACACATTACGGATCTTGCCAAATATTCAATTCTTTGTGTTAAAGGTATTGAATTTGTATGCATCGATGCTAAATTATCTAGAACTTTAGCAGCAGCTGAATGTTGTCCATTTCTTTCATAATATTTCCATAGTAAATCGGTTAGTTTAAGATTTTCTGGATTTCTCATAACTGCTCTTCTAAAGAATTCACCCAATGATGGTTCAGTTCGTGATAAAAGTTCTGATAATAAATTATGGGCTAATAACCATTCATAGACAATAATATGTAATAAAGAATCGGATGTTTGGATTGCCATTGAAACGATTTCCATTATTTGCGCATTTAAATTTCGTTCATTTTCTTCGGAACCATTTGCAATTTTGGTAAAATCAATATTTGAATTTGTATTGTATAAATTTTGATAGGCAAAATCTAACATTTGTTTGACTTCTTTATAGCAATTCATTCTGGAAAAAATGTTGGTATAGTAATTTGGAAAAATATAAATTAATATAATAAATTTGTTTGTTCTTATGTTTCGGGTAAATTCAAAAACTACTGAATCGAATTTTATGAAACTTGAGATGTATGTGGCTAAGGATAGAACCGTGTTAAGCGCAAGTGTCACCGCACAAAAGTCTAGCCAAGTATGAATCAAACAAATACAAGATTACGAATTGCGCATCTTGTTCTGAAACCTTTTTGTGCCGTATTAGGAGTTTATTTCGGACAATACTGGGCGAATTTTCATGAAACTTGAATTGTATATTCTAGAAAGGCCAACTTAAAATATATGATATATCTCAATAGTATGAGTAAGAAGTAAAGAAGTATGTACTCCTCAACAATATTCTTAAAATAACGTAAACAAAGTCGCGTGCGGTACCAACTAGTAATTAATAATTTTACCTTGCTGAAAATGCAAAAAATCCTTCTTGATCTTCAGCTGGTTCGCTGTTTCGATAAAAATGTAATGCAAGATCTTTTGGATCAATTTTTGCTGCACAAGTCGCTGTTAATTCAATGACACCATGATAAAAACCAGCTAATGTAAACTAAAAAAAAAAAAATTAAATTTACATTAAATAACAGCATATTAAGGCGAGCCAAAATCAAACGAGCGAGCAAAACTAGACATTTACGAGCATTTGTTGATTCGCCACAGATCATCAAGCTTGTTGGCCCTCAGTGAAGTGTCTATTAGCATAGAACATGTTTTGTTTTTGCACGCTCGCTTTATTTGGACGCTTGCTTTAGACATTACTTGTTGACAAATATTCGATAGTGGTAAATTCGGGGCAGCATCTTTACAAAGTTGTAGAGCAGTTTTTAAACGGCTCTCTTTTTCTTCTGGGATCGAGCAAGTTTTTGATAACATAAGAATTTCAGTTGCCTTGAAAAGGTACAAAATCATTTAATTATTCAATTTTAAAATAATATAAAAATACAAACTTTATAAGAAATTGCATCCTCGTGACGATATAAATTCGGACAAACTTCTCTTAGTTTTGTTGAAATTGAACTAACGCTTGCATTATCATTAAGATACGAATTTATAAGTGCTACAACCAAAAATGCACACGTATCAGCTCGAGATAATATTAAATCACGAAAAGTGCATGCTTGCAAAATAATTTGCTGTTCTTTTGTAAGATTATTAATAAGCAAATCAAATTGATGTTCACAAAGAATTTTCCATAATGCCATTACTTCACAAGTATACTCTTAAGAATGAAATTCTTAATTAGTTATTTTTGAAAAAATAAAAAAATATATATCTTATATTTTACTTATAAAATAATTAAGAGCCATTAATGAACGTTTCTCTTCGATTTGTGCTTGTTCCATTGTATTCCGTGGTTCTCCAAATGTTGTGTTCTGTCCGAATTGTCCACTTAGATTTTGTCGAATTGCTACTAAATTAATAGAATTATATTTCGATTTTGGGAAACTTTTGTCATAGAAAATAGCTCACCTGATATATCACTAACAGAATTCGCTTCTAAAAATTGTTTAATCGAATATAAATCATCTAAAATTTGTGTACAATCTGGTTGTACAATTGTACTGCATAATTTCGAATCGATACAACGTTTTTTCCAAATCGGACGTAATAAACGTGAAATATATAAATAAAGTCCTGTATGCTTTGCAGAAAAATTTATATTTGATGAATCTGAAGGAGCTGTTTGATGTTGAAAAGTTTGACTTCCAACTGTAAATCAAAGAAGATTTTTATTATCAAAATTTATGATAGAAAATTAGAATTTCATACTTGGACTTAATGGATATTGTGTTTGTTGCATTAAATTATGTTGAATACTTGATGCTGGCCGTCCTGTATGCGGTGTCGATACAAACATTTGAGGTGATGAACGATCAGGCATTCCTGTTGGTGATGATATAATACTTCTTTGTCCACCTGGCGGTATCATTTGATTCATTGAATAATTTCCTCCACCAATAAAAGGTTCTCCACCATACAACATAAATGCTTGTGCAGCCCACATTGCTACATCAGTTCCACGATATATATCCAAGCATGCTAATAAAAGACTTGTATAACATGCTTCTGGTTCAGATTGTATTTGAAAATATCCTTTAACAGCATCATGATGTGGACCATGACATGCTGTTAAAAGTTGTTGTAAAATGTCGGCTGGTTTAAGTAGGGCAATAATATGAGCCCCTTGATTTGTTAAAATCACAACTTTCTTTGGAGTCTGTGCATTTCTTAAGATACTATTCAATGATGATTTAGTTTTTGACTTAATTTCTGATAGTCCCCAAACCATTCCATCTAATGGTAAGACTGTATTCGATTCAGCTAAATATGGTCGATTTGGAAATGGTTCAGAACTAATCGACCAAAGAATATCTTGATCTTGTTGTGGTGTAGATACCATTAATAATGTACCTTCATTGTAATATGCTGAATGTACTTGTTTTGGTTTACCAACAGTTGTATTTGGTGTGTATCCTGGTGGTAATCTGACATGCATTAAATATAATCGTTGAGGTTTTGATGGATCATAACCGCCGCCAGACATTTGTGTTTGTGCTGGTCCTAATTGTAATGATGTTGTTGAAAAATAAATTCGAACACCACATTGTGTAATAGCGATTAAATGTAAATTTGGACAATCATCTGATGTTAAAGGACAAATTGCTTTAATCGGTTTAAAAACAGATGAATCAACAGTCCTATTAATAAAAATTTTATGAAATAAAAATAAATGTTTACACTATTTTAGAAGAAAAACTATACTTAATTATATTTCCAGCATGATAGACAACATCATTTTGTGATATTTTTGATATTCGTCGCATTGAATTGCAATCATCTCCAATATCCCAAGCTTCAATTGATCCTTTCTCTGTTAGAACATATAATAATTGACGACTATTATCAATTGCGATTTTACTAATAGAATCCGTGTCCTTTCGAAACAAAATAGATAACTTTAATATCACGAAGAAACCAATAAGAATTTTAAACTTACAGAAAATACTTTCAAAAAATTCGTCACCACATAAGAAACAATTCCTTGTGAATGATTAATTTTTTTACATCTTTTTCCAAACCATGTAGACTCTGCCTGATAATGTATTTCATAAAGAAATCCATCATAACCTCCTAAAAATATTCTTCCACATGAACTACCGGCAATTGTCGTTATAACAACATTATCAGTATTTAATATAAAAATTGGTTTATTCATTAATTGCATTTCTTCATATGTTGTTGTGCTTTGCATAGATCTTGTTGGTGATGATATAGTTTTTGTTGTATCACCAAAAGTAACTCCTGAAATACCGTAATTAAATTATATACAAAATATTTTTAATTTATATATTTTACCTAAAACAATTATTTCAATTGGAGTTGTTAGAACTAAAAGATATTTTACATCATCAATGAATACTCCTGGTTTGGGTTTCACTAAACCGACACTAACAATTAAATGATTCAAACCATCGTAATATGCTACATCGCGAGCCTGCTCATAAGTCCATATCTGAAAAGGTATAAACAGTTTATTTTAATGGAATCGATTCTAATCCAGGCATATGCTAATATTTACATATATATCTGAATCGATTGTAAGCCAAGCTCTACCGATTTCTGGAAAAAGTCCCATCATACAATGACATTTTATATCTAAAGATTAAATGAATATATAAGAAGATAAAAGTAGATTAAGAAATTAATTTCAATACGTTTAAAGTGTTCAAGAACTTCTGGTGGAATTGGGATTTTATTTAATGTAGTTAATTGATTCAATTGTTTCTGTCCTAAAGATAAACTAGATAAGTTTTGGTAATCATAATCATTTAGACCGCTCGCAGTTGCCATTCCATGTTGACTTATTCCGGTTATCTAAAATAGAAGATAGAATTTAAATTTCATCAGAATTAATTCTTTGTTTTAATTTAACCAAAATCATACTTCCAAAAGACCGGGTGAAGATGTATCAAAAATATCATGCCGTTCCAGCATGTTACCAGCTAATTCTAAGTAATCCATTTGACCAAGCATTTGTGAAACGTTCATTTTCACAATTTATTTCTATATATTCTTAAATTATCTTTATATTTATGACTTTAAAATTAATTTTTATAAACGCGAATTAACACAAGACGATACACACTCGCCGGCAAAATGACATTGATTCGCGCCCTTTACAAAATTCAACCGTCAAAATTCGTATTAGTTTCATATATGAAATATACTTCGTTTACATGGCAGCTTGAACATTTACTTAAGATTGATTTGAATATTTTAAATATGGCGTGAACAGAGTCGAAAAAAATCCTAGAAAATAAAATTTTGTTTAGAAGTGTTAAATCACATTGAAACTGATTTGAAGTGAATTTTAACATAATTTTTCAAAATGATGAAATTATATTCTCGGATTGAATTTCAAGTTGATCTCAGTTTAATTTTCAGTTGTCATTTAAACGAAGTAATGATACACTTGAGAATTGTCAAAATATTAATTTTGAAAATCTGGCAATACTTTTATTTTCGCCGTTCGCCGAAGATATATGATAAAATAATTTATACCGTGTTTAGAGCGACGAAAGTACAGTAGAAAGTTTAACATTTTTTTTCCTCTTATAATCCGTGTCGGCGACCTTTTTTAATTTTTTAATTAATTTTCTATTTATTTTATTATTAGAAATATTATTTGTATTTTGTGTTTAAAAAAATTACTTAATTAGAAATTTTAAGGAGAAAAAATGTCGGCATTACGATTTCTAAGTACTTTTGGGCGGATTACAAAAAAGCAATTTCTTTATACGAAATATCAATCAGGTGAATAACTAATAAGAATTTTATATATTTGAAAAGGTTTCCTGTTTATTAGTCAATTGGAATAACTAAAAGGCTAGAGAAGAAAAGCTTAAACGATGTCAAGTTATCATGTGGGATTGGACTTTGCACTTTCGACGATCTATGATCACAAAATTAAGTAACATCAAAATGAAATATGTAACAAATGAAAATGTTTAAAAATACATTTTCGAATATTTAAAAAATTCATTAAATTTCCTAACAGTAATTCTGTAATACTATGAAAATAAAATGGGAATTCTTTTTCTTTTCGACTTTCAATTAGCAAATCTAATGAACATTGCAAAAGCATTATCGACAACTCCACCAACATTAAAGCATACTACTTCAAAGGTCGTCGATGGAGTTCTCGTAGTTACAATTGATTCACCAAATTCTAAAGTCAATTCGCTTGGTACCGAAATTAGTGCTGAATTCGAATCAATTATAAGAGATTTAGAAACAAATTCTTCTATCGACGCAGCAGTTTTAATCTCAGGCAAACCAGGATGTTTCATAGCTGGAGCAGATATTGGAATGTTAGAAAATTGTCAAACAGCACAAGAAGCAACCGAGATAGCAAATGGTGCACAAATAATGTTTGAACGTATGGAGAACAGCCGCAAACCAATTGTAGCTGCAATTAATGGTGTCTGTTTAGGAGGCGGTTTAGAATTTGCACTCGCATGTCATTATCGTATAGCTACAAAAGATAAAAAAACTGGTCTAGCACTTCCGGAAGTTATGCTTGGTCTATTACCTGGTGGTGGTGGAACTCAACGACTTCCAAAACTTACATCAATTCCGACCGCATTAGATATGGAATTGACTGGAAAAACAATTAAAGCTGATCGTGCTAAAAAACTTGGACTTGTAGATCTGTTGGTGACTCCTCTTGGTCCTGGTTTACAAACTGCTGAAAAGAACACAATGCAATATCTCGAAGAAGTCGCTATTCAAACTGCAAAGGATTTAGCAAGTGGAAAATTGAAGGTAATAAAAGGATTTATGTAAAAAAACATTATTCAAATTAAATATAATATTGTGTAGGTAAATAGAAATAAAAAAGGATTAACCGATATGCTAATGAGCCTTGCATTCAATATTAATTGGGTTAAAGATAAAGTATTTGGAAAAGCGAAACAACAAGTAATGAAAATGACTGGCGGCTTATATCCTGCACCATTAAAAGTGATTAATATTAAATTTACCTGTTTAAGACTTTAAATTATATTATAACATTTTAGATTTTGGATGTAATTCGAGTTGGTGTAGATAAAGGTCCAATTGCTGGTTATGAAGCTGAACGTATTGGTTTCGGTGAATTAGCAATGACACCACAATCTAAAGGTTTAATTGGTCTTTTCCGTGGTCAAACTGAATGCAAGAAAAATCGTTTCGGTGTCCCAAAACGTCCGGTTAAAACAGTTGGTGTTCTAGGAGCTGGTCTCATGGGTGCCGGTATTGTTCAAGTTACCGTTGACAAAGGTTACGAAGTTATTATGAAGGATGCAAACGATGCTGGTCTTGGTCGTGGAATTGGACAAATTCAAAATGGTTTACAAAATGCTATTAAACGAAAACGTATCTCTGCTTTGGATCGTGATAAGATTTTGTCACATTTAAATCCAACCTTAAGTTATGAGGGTTTTAAAAATGCTGATATTGTTATTGAAGCGGTTTTTGAAAATATCGATATAAAGCATAAAGTGATAAAAGAAATTGAAGCTGTTGTACCAGAGCACTGTATTATTGCAACGAATACGAGCGCAATTCCAATTACAAAAATTGCAGCAGTCAGTTCAAGACCAGATCGAGTTATCGGGATGCATTATTTCTCACCGGTAGATAAAATGCAATTGCTTGAAATTATTACACATCCCGGAACTTCGAAGGATACAGCTGCATCAGCTGTAGCTGTTGGTCTTAAACAAGGAAAAGTGGTAATAACTGTCGGCGATGGACCCGGTTTTTATACAACCAGAATATTAGCAACAATGTTGTCAGAAGCTATTAGGTAAGTGTAAATTAGTTTTGTTCTTATACAAAAATACTATATTTTCTGGGGTTCATTTAGATTATTACAAGAAGGTGTAGATCCCAAAGATTTAGATAAAATGACAAAGTCATTTGGTTTCCCAGTTGGAGCAGCTACACTAGCTGACGAAGTTGGTATTGATGTTGGTGCACATATTGCTGTCGATCTTGCTAAAGTAAAATAAAAACAAAATTTTTTAAAATTGTTTTATAATAATAAATATATAATTTTTAAGGCATTCGGAGATCGTATCAGTGGTGGCGATTTAAGAGTCATGGATGATATGGTTAAAGCAGGTTTTATGGGTCGTAAATCTGGTAAAGGGATTTATAAATATGATAGTAAAAGTAAAAGTGGTAGTCGTGATGTTAATCAACAAGCTGTTGATATACTTCGTAAAAAATATTCGCTTATTTCGAAAGGTGCCAATTCTATTGAAGATATGCAATTGAGAATGGTATCACGTTTTGTTAATGAGGCTGTTTTATGCTTAGAAGAGAAAATCCTTGATAATCCCTTAGAAGGTGATGTAGGTGCTGTTTTCGGTCTTGGTTTCCCTCCATTCACTGGTGGACCTTTCCGTTGGGTCGATCAATATTCTGCATCAAAATTAGTTGATAAAATGAATTCATATGCTGATCTTTATGGAGCACCATTTAAACCGGCACAAACTTTAATTGATATGGCAAAAGATTCATCAAAGAAATTTCATAAAAAATTATCAAAATTGTAAAATCACTTAAATTTAGGCATAAAAACTATGGAAAGGCAATTTGTTTAAAACAAATATATATAAATATATTTTTTTTATATCCAATCACACAATTTTCTTACAGCTTTGAGGTCGGAAAAGTGTGCCTTACCTCGAAAATTTCATAAAGCGACTAAATTAATACGATTAAAAAAAAAAGAAATTTGTCTAGCATTAAAATTGTCAGTTGTAAGATTTTCTATTATATTAAAAAGTTATATCGTTTTACACATAAGTCTATATTTTATTTTGACTTGTTTTTTTCCCTAATTTTACAATTTTTCATATCATTAAATAAACAAAAAGTTTTTTCTTTAATTACATATTTATGTATTGGGAACTTGAATTAATTTTGAATGTGTTTTTTGTGATAAAAATCCAAATATTCAAACTCAATAGTAAAAAGTAAGGAAGAAATTTTCTAGTAACCGACAACTGGGAACCGACAAGAAACAACAATCAAGATCTCTATCATACAAAAATTATGATAACCGCATACAGTTTGAATTAATATTCAGAAGTGGGATGTTGTATTCATCTGAAATTTGACTAAAACCACGTGATATCATAATATGCTTTTCTTTTGTTTCTTTTGTACAATTCAAAATTAATTCAAGTACACAATAATTTATATAGTGTAACAATTTTAAATGAGCAAAGCTTATTTTTGAGCAAAAAATATATGCGTTTTCTTTGGTTTGTTTTTTAATTCTTTTGAGTTTACGCAGCACAGCTTTTTAATCTTTATTTGAAATTGTTACACCCTGTAGTATTTTAATAATAAAAAAAAGAAATCACAAACTTAAAAGACTATACTTTTTCAAATAACAATAAAAACGTAACAAATAGTTTCTTTTTTTTTTTTTACAAATATTAAAATACATTTATTTATAAAAATAGCTCAAAAAAGAAAATTCCAAAATTTTTATCATTTTGAAAAATCTTATGATTTCCTCCAAAAACCATTTCCATCTGGTATCGGTATTGGTCTTTTCTCGGGAAATTTTATATAAACATCATCGATTAATTCTAAAATTCCAATTTTAAATTTCCGTTTTTGTAGGGCATTCATACCTTGAATATCAGGTAATACGCTTCGGAAAAAATCCATATCCGAATTATTATCATTATAAGAATTATTATTTTCAAGTTTAATCCTTTTCCTATCATCATCAGGTATTCGTTCAGTTCCGGTCATAAATAAAACTTCCGGTTCAGTTTCAGTTTGTTCGATTTCAACATGAACATCTGGAACACAATTAACTGATGTCGTATCCGTTTCACTTAATCTATGTTTCGGTGTTTGTATTGGAAATTTCGGAATTTCTGTAAAATCATTTTCATTTGTATCATCATCTTGATCAGAATTTTTTATATCCATTATATTCGTATGTAAATCATATCCGTAATGACATCCAAGTACAGATTGTCGATGTGATTTCAGGAATGGTAATAAGAATTGCATGTGTTCTGTTAAATAATATGGTTTATGTTGTGCATCCGCACTATTCTGTTGTTTAATATAACGTGAAAGGCATGCGCGTAAATTTCGCCAACGTTCTTTACAATGAGAAACTGGAAAAAATTAATAAAACAAAAAGATAAGAAATTAGAAATTAAAGTTCTCCGAAAAATCTAATTGCAATTATTTGTATCGGAGGATAGCGTAGGGATAGGATAAGAATTGGCGTAGAAAGCGATTTGGATTCGTCATTTCTGTGCAAGAGGGATTAATATGATTAAAAATGTTCCAATCAATTACGAGGAAAAAAACGGTTGTAGATTTCTAGTCAGCCAAAAGGATGCAAGACTTTTCAATTTGTTAGAAATTCAGTGATGTTATACACTTTTTTATACTTTTAATTGAAATTTATTATATAACTAGGGACCTATGCATTTGGCGCCACCAATCCCCATTGGGACAGGGAATTGAACATTCATTTAATTATGTCTACCATATACACAATAAGATCTATGTAACTTTCCACAAAACAAATAAATCGAAAAACATAAAATTCCTCAAATTTTATTTTGAAGAAAATTAAATTCCATTGTTTTGGGAATTAGAATGAATCAATTTATTCGAGTTTTTCTTTATATTTTAGCACCCCGTAACCCGCCAGCGAGAGGAGGAGACCTATTCTATCTTTTCAGTTGGCCTATATAGAATGTATATTCCAAATTTCATGAAAATCCGACTACTATTGGCCGAATTTGGGAAGTTTTTATATTCCTCTCCCTCCCTTGTACTAGTTGTAAGTTGGAAAACATCTACACATGTACCAAATTTTATTAACATCGGGTTAGTACTTTTCGAGTTTATATAAGCCAAACAAAAACAGAATTTCCGTTTTATAGGTAGAAAAGAAGAAGATTCAAGATTTCCAAAAATAATTTGAAATGGTTTGAATATTGGCTAAAAAGAATTTTGATTGTTATATAATTCTCTGCTTCTTGATACTACATTTTATATAAGTACGAAATCAAATGCTGAGCGAATAATACAAACTGGATTCCTGCTTTTTGTATATGGTTCTATGGAACGAGATTGGAATTCTCCCTTCCCGCTTGTTCGGACAGGTTAAAATCGGGTTAAAATCAATTTGAAGAACATAAAGTAATTTAAAATCGACCTATAAAAAAGGCAGAGAAAAATTGTGAAAACTAACAATATTTCAAGTTTTTCGCCTTTTCAAAGTTTTCTCTAATTTGTAAGTAATCCAGCACCTGATAGCAAAGTGTATTTAATAATAAAGTCGGGAAAGCTAGCGAAGTAGCCAGAAAAAGCATGTGGCAATAAGTGCGAAAGAATAGGCAAGAGCATATACAGTTTTAATAGGCAAAATCCATCAGGAAGAGAGAGAATGAAATGTTTTTAAAAAAGTATATGAAAAACTCTTAAACACGTGCTTCTTTACTTCCATTATATTTCTCTTTCACCCATATGTATAATATGTAGCTATCTATGCCAGCAGTGAATAGAAAATTTTTTGAAAAAGAGCAGGCAAAATTTGAATAACGGCGGTACGGTAAGGATAGCAAGTTTCGCGACTTTATTATTAATTACACTTTGCTGATAGCATAAGTCAATACCAAACCAAGTTAAGCAATAAGCAACTCACATTGTAAATTTCATCAAAATCTGGTAGTATCTACCATAGGGCATAAAAAAACAATATTACCTAAATTGATATTTGATAGATAATCAAATTTTCTCAAGCAAGCTTAATAATAATACTTCTTTCTAAATTGTTCGTCTATCTGGTAATACTAAAATAAGCTTTTTTTGTTTTCGTCGTATTGATTGCCTTTAGCTTTGATGTCATTCAACAAAACAAACGTGAGAAGAAAAAAAAAATAAATTGTAATTTACAAAAACAATTTCCAACAAAACAAATTGAAAAACAAAAAAAAAAAATTGTTTTTCACATTTTTCGTTCAGTTTTGTACAAAACGAAAATACATTAAATATATACAACTATTATCTTAAAGAAACTAAATATGTATATTTATCACCACATACCGCTTTCCCTTGTTTCTTGAGCGATTTCTATCCAGGATTTTTCTTGTTCGTCCTTATTACGATATTCAGGTACTTTTTTATCGTAAATACATTTGTGCTTTTTTACGATATTAACAAATTTTATATTGAAATCTTCGTCAGTTTGCATTTTTTATACTTTTTTTTTTTCAAAAAAAAAAAAAACTTTATTTTGTATTTTTCAAAAATAAAATTTGAAATAAAAAACTTCAACAATTTTTTCGTTTTGTTTTTTCCGTTTTTTGTTTTCTACGTTTTAATAATAATACAAAAAAAAAATTGTATTATTATTAGTAATTTTTTTTTTTACTTGGATGACAAGATACAAGTTGAACGTCAGAGCGCGCACTATTAAAAGCACACACAACGCACAAGTAACAAAACAATCGGCTGGGAAGTTTTTTGTAGCATTAAAAAACAAATCATACATTTATATAAATCACATACATAAAACTTTTTGGATGAGGCGGCCCCCGAAATGTGGTGGAGCTGTGGAAAAGCTTCCTACTCAAGAAAAAAAAAATAAAATAAAATAATACAATAATAAAAACAACAATAAAATCGCGCGGCTACTGAAGAAATTCTCTCGTATATATTTTAAAAACAACAAAACTCAGTGCTACAATATTTAAGAACTCATATTTTTCTTTTGCTGTTAGTAAGAAATTATATAAAAATATGTATTTTATCGTGTTGCTTATTTTAATAGCAAAATTAAACCGCAGATATTCGTGTCAGTTGAAGCTGGGGCCTCTTGTTTGTTTAATGTTTATTTCTATTTATTTATTTTCCTAATATTCTAACATGATTTCATTTCATGCGCAACGAAATAATGTTGTATGTTGTGTATATTCGAGCACCCATAAATTTACCACACAGAAATTAGAGTTTTCTTTAGTGAATAATAGTGTATTGAAAATTGAGATAATAATAATAATAATAATAATATTGATAATGGGCATATGATTGATATTGAATAACCAAATTTACAGCGCAACGCCGAATGCACGAGAGAACTAACAAAAACAATAGTCGCCATGATTTATTGAATATGTTTTCTTAATATTAGGTTGTTTCAGAAATATTGGCCGTTTTTCTTTAGTATGATTTAATTTCTAATCTTTGACTAGTAAAAAAATTTAATATCAAATCTCTAGTAGGATTATTTAATCAACCATCGACGAATAATAAACAACAAAATGAAAATTGTAGATTTAAAATGGATATTCTTGGGTACTTGGATTACTTCTTAATATATAAAACAATAAGCATTCAAAAGTAATTATTTATACACAATTGTATACCACTCCTACGTATTCAAGGAATTCAAGGATTATCTCACAGATAGCTTATAAGGACACCATAAAAGTCTGTTAGAATAGAATTCATATTAATTCATTAGGAATTTAAGTTCGTCATGAAAACATGGCAATTATTTATGACTCGATCTAATAATAATAATATTATTGTTATTGAATGAACAATCGAGCTAAAATCGTGCTACTATGAGTTCTTATCAAAATTTATTGATATTATTTTTAATTTCTTAAACTAACAAATAAAATTTTTAGAATTATTTTAACTAAAAATGTTGGAACATTGTTTTTATTCTACTGAGAGAAGGGAACAAATTGAGGCACAGAACACATAATCTGAAAATAACATCAGAAAAGACGTAAACATAATATTATAATACAAATGAGTGTGAAACATTTACTAAGTAAGCTTCCCAATAGATGCGAAACACTGTATAACGACCACAAAAATATATACAACAAAAAAGAAAGCAAAAATACGTTCACAAATTATGTTGTTGCGGTTGTTGGAATTTTTATTTTGGGAGATGATCAGACAAAATAAATAAAATGTTATAAATTTAATGAGATAACCAACAATCCGTATCGAAATAATGTAATCTTAAATGTGTTGTTTCTGTGTTTTGTCCATTTATCACGATAGGCAACGAGCTCAAGCTTTTATTATGTTCCCTTTTGGATATCCTTATCAATTATTCTTTCATTATTTTTAAAATGTGACACATAAAAGAAAATTCTAATGAATTTTAACTTGCACATAAAATAAGAATTTTGAATTAAGAAAAGTACACGTAAAAACAAACAAGACCAAATAAATGTCGCTATGAAGCAAGGCAAAGCTTCAAGAAAAAAGCTCATACATTTTTTTCCGTTCTTTATTTTACTTTCTTATACTAACTAAGAATTGAGTTTTTGCTTTCCTAAATTTTACACTATAATAGGCAGAACCCATAAAAAGCATAGGAAAAGACAATAACTGAACAAATGCAAGTTTATGCACGCCAAATATAATTTTCTTTAACTTATTTCGAATAGCTTGCATTTGCTTTCCATTTGCAATTTTCAAGAACGTGTAAGTACTTGAATACAATGAACTCATAAAACAGTTTTTCTTTTTTGATAAGAAAATGCCTATAGGCTTATCTTATTTCGACATAGTATTAAAAGCTTCGGATTTCATTTTCTTTTTTTTATAAAAATCAAAAGCACAAACAATTTTACATGCGTTTTATAAAAAACAAAAAAGCTTAAAAACACTAGTCAATTAAAAAGCTTCGAAATCTTTATATTTTCATTATTTTCCTTTTTTTTTGCATTCCTGTCAAAAAATATAACTTGTATATGTATGTGTTTTGTTAGCTTTTTTACTCATTTTCCAAAGAAAAAATATTGAAAAGCAAAAAAGAAAAAGAAAGCATCAACCAAAACAGAAACCAGTTCAGTGTCGTTAAGTTGTCTCTTTACTTGTGTGTGCTTATTTCGTCCTTTTTATGGTGACAGGTTTTTCCTTAAAAATTTTCAGTGAAAAAAAAAAATTATACACATATTAAAATTAAATAAAATTCAAGGATTTTTATTTTATTATAAAAAGAAATTCCCCAAAAAATATCCTTTTTTTTTTCTTTAGTTTTCCATATAAAAAGTGCGGTTATTTTAATTCAAAAGTAACCTTACCTAATTTATGGAAATTAATTAATTGTTTTTATTATTTTTAAGAAAAGCATAAAAATAAAATTAGTGATTCATTTATTAAAGTGCAATATGATGATAAATTTAAACGCGTCATTTATGTTTCTTGCTCCCCAAAAATCAAGAAGAAGAAAATTTCAATGTTAATTAATTAAATTTTCCTTTTTTTTTTTTTGTTTCTGTTGAAATATGATTTAATGTTTTGAAGAAAAAAAAAAAAACGCGAGACTGTTTGTTTGTTTTGCCATATTCGTGTCCACTGTGCAAAGTTAATTAATTAATAAAAATGTTAGAAAAAAAAACCAATGTGTTTTGTTTTTGTAATATTCTTAAAAAAACGAAAAAAAAAATAGAATTAAAAGCAAAATAAGAAAAACATATTCTTTTTTTTTAATAATTTACTTTCCTTATGTTGATTTTTCATTAATCTACTTTTTTAGTATACACAACAACAAAAGAAAAAAATAAGGGAAAAGTGAAATTTAGTGAAAATGTATTTGTGTAAACATAAAAAAAATATATATTTTTCTTATTTTGGTTAAAATACAGTGTGACAAGGAAAACGCGTAGTTTTATTCCTCAAAGAGAAAATTCCATTGAATTTACACAGAGTCTGTTCAAAATACTTGCAATAGTTACTGATAAAGAGCTTTGGAACTAACTGAAACTAGCGCTTGTGAACTTTTCAATGCGAAACAATGTTTGGCCTGGATATGTATATAAATTTGACATTTAGTCAAAATAAACTTCGACGCAGAAAATATGGCAGAATATGAAGTTTAGTTTACATGCTAACTTTTTCGATTTTAATTTGTCAGATCTAATTTTATTCATTACGATTTAAAGTATGTACATCAAATTACTCTATGACACTAATTGAAAACTCTAGTCGAGACATTTTCATTCCAAACAGAAATTAGGTTTATTTTACCAAACTTATGAAAATATTGGTTTAACTAATTAAGATCAAAATTACGTCGCAATTATTCGAAATTTCGACTACAACATTGATCAAATTTCTGTTTAGGACAGCACATATTCATGCCCATTCAACAGTAAGTTTTCCAAGGCACAGTCGTGATGCTTTAACGGGCCTGCGAAAGAAGATCTTCGGAAAACCATTCTTGACTTTTTCGGATGCCCGGAATCTGAAGGTGGAATCCTTAATCGATTACCTGAAGAAAACAGAACTGTTTCTAGGGTTGGGACAAGCTGCCACTCTGTAAACAGGATACAGGTAATTAGTCTTTTTCCCAAAAGGTATTCTTGGAAAACTTGTGCGACCAAGGCATAGTCATGACTGCCTTTACACATTTGTAACCAATAAAGTAACTATCGTGGAACTCAATATTGGGAACACGAAATAGCAAAAAGCATACAACTTATATTCTTTCTCATTTAGCACAGATTTTCAGTCTGTAAACAAGATATTTCGCTATTAGTATTTGTAAAAAAGACTCCGTGTGATAAAAGAATGTATGTAAGATACAGTCTTTTTTACAATCACTAATGACGAGATACATTTTTTTGCAGTTTTGCAATGGTGCCAAAATAATTCTACACAAAGTATTCTTTGGTTTTTTCTTCTTGAACGAACATTTGTTAACAATTGTAACAATTGAAAAATATCGTAATTATTTTGAACAGGCTCTCCGAAACATATAAAAATAAATAAATTTTTTTTTGTACGTACAAAATTTTTACATTTCTAAATTTTAAAAGCCTGTTTTTTTCAAAACTTTAAGCTCAGTTGAGAGACGAATTTTCCGATCATACGAACTTTAAACGCGCGCGACATAACTACATTATATTTTCCATTTTTTTTTTTTTGATTTAATTTTCATTTCATTTTGATTCAAAAACAGAAATACATAGTTTTTCTTAAAACACAGTGCTACGCATCGACCCAGAAAAGAAAATTCTTTCACGGGTATGATATATATATTTTTTCGTGAAAATACATAAATGTGATGTACACGATTCAAATATATATATATATAGAAATGGAAAATTGCATAGTTTTTACTAATACTTTTAAAAAGAAAATGAAAATATGAAAATATATTCGTTTTTTGAAATCGAGTGCAAGTGAACTTTTTTTTTTTTTTTTGGTTAGTTTTGTTACTTTTTGAGTGCTTTTTAATTTTAAATTTTATTGAAAAAAAAAAGAAAAACATAATTTTTAATATTAATTATGAAATTTTAAGTTTTAGTTTATTTCTTCGAAAATTGTTATGAATTTAAGGATAATTTATTTCTTCTGGAATTTAGAAAAGAACTCAATTTTCTTTTTGAGAAGATGTTTTTGGAAATATAATTTATTGTATTTGAAAAAATAGACAAAAATAAAAAAAAAAAAAACAACTAACAAAATATAAAAAGATTATATCAATTGTAAGTCAAATATAAACAAAAGTAATACACCGGTAAATTTTGCGACATATTTTTTCAATAGACGTAATGCATTTCAAATTCAAGTATTTTAAAGAGGATAGTTTTAAGTTTGAAGTAATTAAAATAGAAATGAGAAAAATTTGAGAAAATTTTAAAAAAATATTTTCATTTTCCTGATAATATTCTGTTCGGATTTTCTTGTTCTCATTTGAGTAAGGGAAAGTTCAATGTCTTTATCCATTTCTCAAGTGACTTGAAAAAAAAACCTTTATATGTGAAAGCAAAAAAAAAAAACATTATATTTAAGTTCAATTTGAGAAAACTAAATGCAGTTGTAAATAAAAATTGATAGAAACATTAGAAATGTTTTATAGGGTGAAACATACAAGAATTCAGGAATTATGATATTGAAATGGAAGCTTTCAAAGGATTATATTTGTATACCGAATTTCTTTAGTTTAAATTATGAACTTCTTGATATTTGTTATAAATGCACAATAATTGAATATATGGTCTTTCATCAATTTAGAACATTCAATTATCAATGTTAGACACAATATAAGCAAACATGTTCCAGAATACACGTAGCTAGATACACGGTGGTAGATATATGTTACAATATAAGTATTGCTTGTAATGTGAGTATTACTGAGTAGTATTGCTATTGTGATGCCATTTCTATGTCCATGTTGTGCTTTCTTAAAACGTTGATTCCAAGAGTGATATATTCTAGCGCAGTTAAGTCTTCTCTGTGGTCCTTTGGAACTAGTTATATATTAGATTTTTTAAAAATCATATTAATAGGTAAAATTCTAAGCTAATTTTTAAAAAAATATTTTGATTGATTTTTTATCGATCTTTATGTGTGCGGACAACAATAGACCGGAATTGCTTTTTTGTTGTTCCACAATCAACGTAGTTGTTTTAGTTTATAATGAATTTAGTTCAATCTCAGCAGTGGAATTCTGTAATTGTGACTGTCATGTGATTATCATTCTGATTGTGGTCATTTTCAAATTTATTATCCACTTCATGAAATGTATGAACACGAAAAAAAATTATCTTTCGTCGTTTTATAGACTGTACAGATTATACTCTATAATTGAGTTCCAGTAATAATAAATTTTCTGTTTAAACCACCCTGTATCATGTTCTGAATGTAATGAATCTCCTGTATAGGCCATACATATAAAACTATTTCAAATATAAAATTCTTCAAATTTATATGCGACTAGCTAGCATTTATTTATAATATTATCAAGAGACAGTATACGGAACTAGAATATATCAACCAGAATCACAGAATCTCCATTCGGTGTGTTCTAAAAGACATTCCCTAACTTCATCTAATATATTTCTTTTGAGTTAGTTGTTAAATTGAAATTCATAGAGTACGTTTGAGCCGTGTTCTATCTTCGTTTCTTCGCATCTGTAAAATATATAAATCGGTGATACAATAGAAATTCAATTCAAATTGCAAGATCACATTATTTATATTCTTAAACGAATCATTTTCCTCTATCAAACAGTTCACATATAAAAACACTATATAATAAAATTCCTCAGATGTAGATTTTCTAAAAACACACAATCGTAGATATAAACGCGGCGGTTACATTATTATTACTATTTTTTTTTTAATTTTTGTTAATAGCTAAAATATACCCCAAAGTTAGCACAGATTACACATAACTTTACCGCTTGTAGTATATATATTTTCTCTCCTGTAGGGTAAATGTACCAAATGACGACCAGTGATCAACTTGCGATCACTCTACAAATTTGAAGCTTGTTATACGTAACATGTTTACTATAAGTATGCTCTTTCTACTACAAAATCCAAATTAATAGATTAGAAACTGTTCAGCACCGATTCGTACGTTTTTCTTAAAAAAAAACCTTGCGTGGAATGATTCTTTTCTATACTGTGATAGATTAAAATTGATTGGTCTACATTCTCGGCCACTAGTGGTTGATATTTTGGTTAACCAAATTTTCAAAGGGGCTATTGACTCTCTTTACTTGGCGGATAAACTGCTTCTTAACATTAATGCATGCTCTCTTAGACTAGAATTGTATCGAATTATGTATCACAAATTTGAGTACGGTAGAAACGCCAACGTATCCCGGTTACTGCAGTTATGCAGTTAATACATATGAGTGTTAAAAAGACTTTTTGATAGAATGTATTCAATTTAGTCATCGGTTAAAATTTGGTACGTTTACCCTATATAACGTGAAAAATTTTCCCAACAAAAAGAAAAACCAAACACACACAATTCATCTATATAAATTTTCTTGTGTTGCCGCACATTTTTCGAGGTCCAATATTTTGAAATCGCTTCTTTTAAAATATTGTACGCGGTTCGGAAAAATCTCATTCGAATACATTTACGCAAAACGAAAATACATAACGAATTTTTGAAACAAATTGAAAAAAAAAAAAAAGAATTTTCTTTGAAGAAAAAAAAAAATATATTTTTCTTTTTCAATAAAAAGAAAATATACATAATTCTTTTAGTTTATTATCATTATTACAACCAGTTTTGTGTTTTTTTTTTTTTTTTTTGTGCGGTCCTCAAGGAAATTATAGGGAAATGGTGTTTTCGTGACATTTCATAGGTATTCTATCTCTGTTAACATAACATATTTTTAAGAAGCATAAGAAAAAAAATTATGTTAAATTTAAATCGAATTTTTCGTCATATAAGAAAATTTAAAAAGAAAAAATAAAAGTGAATTTTTTTTAATGAATTTTTGAACATAATTTAAATAAAAAAAAAGTTTAATAAATAATAATAATAAAAATTTTATAATTAAACGAACGTTTTTGGAATTGGAAAAGAAATTTCCCTTCTTTTTTTTCAGTGCAGTGTGAAACACATAACCTTAAAATTTTTTATTTTATTTTTTTTTTTTTATAATTGTTGCTAAAAAGAAAAGTTATAACAATGTGAGTTTTTTTTTCTAAAGGTACATAAAATTGGGGAATTGAAATTTTAGTGTTTTGTGATGTAAAAAAATGAAATTAAATTAAATTTAAGGTGTCTTTAAAAAAAAAAGAAGAAAAGTAAAGAAATTCAAAGAAAAATTTAAAAAGAAAAAAAAAGGAATTTTTTCGGTTTTTTTTCCGCTCTGGTATGACGATGATACAAAAATGTGTTCTAAAAGCGTCTTCAAGGGGTTTTGAAAATTTTAAAGTTGTATTTGCAAATACAAATTACGTTGAAAATGGATAAAAAAAAAAATTAATTTAAAAAAAAAATTACCAATTTTAAAGACGTTTCTTTTTCTTTTTGAAAAATGAAAAAAAAATACAAAATGTGAAAAATGAATTAAAAATTTTTAACATAATTTTTAAACCACATGTTTATAACAGTTTTTAATAATCTATAAATATAAAATTTATTTTATTTGAAATTTCAAAGCGACCTGAAAACATATTTATTTTTTTTGGGGAAAACAAGAGAATTTTCTTTATGCATTTATTTTTATTAATTTTCATTTTCCATAAAGTGTTTTGAATTAATTGCTTTTAAAGTTTTTTCTTTTAAAGATCAGTTTTTATACGAATACAAAATATTTTGATTTTATTCATTAGAAAACTTTTATTATTTTTTTTTTGTTTCTTTTATAAGAAAATATAATTTTGAGAGTAGAATTTTTGAATTTCGTTCTATATTTATAATAGTGTGCGTTCTCTACCTCAATATATAGTGTGGCTATTTATAACAAAAGCCTAAAAGTAAAAAAAAAAAGTTAAAAGAAAAATAATATTTGAAAAAGAAAAGAAAATTTCTTGAAACAGAAAGATATGATTTTTCTTAATATTACATTTATATTCTTGATTAAGAGATTATTTCCTTCTTTATTTTCGGAAGCAATGTAATTTTTTTTGTAAAAAGTTTCTCAAACAATTTTTCATTTTTCGTGGAAATACATCGTGGAATGTTTTGGGAAATGTTGAATTTATAATTGTTATGCATATACATTTATTCCATCCAGCATATATGTAGTCTATTTATTTATCTGCTTGTCTGTCGGATTTATCTGATCTGTACAAAAAAAAAAAAAAACATTAAAATTTTCCATAAATATTCTTTTTGGAAAATATCATTTAAGTTTTTTCAAATAGAAAAATCTGATCTAGTTAAAAAGAAGAAATAGTTGTTTCCCCAAAAATGTCTTTACATTTTTGACAGGAGTGGAATCGTACAATTCGATTTAGCCTAAATCGTGTCGAGAGAAGTTATAATAATAATAATAGTATTGATCGATTATATTTAGCGTCGAAAACATGTTTATTGCATGCAGATGTTAGCAAACAATGGATGTAATGGGATTACCAATTTTTCAAGCGTTTAACATGGATCTTTATTCGGTAATGTTTCACTTAGCATTTGTTTTGGCTATTCAAAACCATCTTTATCGTCCACGCTAGAATCGATCACTACTTTTAAAGCATTTTCTCCATATTGGTTCAGATAAAGTATGTTCATCATAAGTTTCCACAAGCGAACGATTTATTTTATGGCTTCTGATATCGCTTAAATGCAAGCGTGAAATATATAAATATATAGGGCAGCTTACTATAATTTAACATCACCTAGTCAGTCATATAATCAGAAGCATAGCCCGCGCAAACAATAGAACTAATACACATTATCATCTGATGGGACATGACCACTTATCAATTTTTGTTTATTTTTATTTTCGTTTACAGTTCCTATGTATGAAAACTTCGTGGACATTATTTTAGACGGTAAGCTGTAGATTATTTGCCTACAGGACATTTCGTTAAAAATCATTACTTAATGTGGTATTTTGTAAATCTAGGCAAAAGTTGCAGACATTCCTATGCAAATATTTAGGCTTGTATGATTTAAGTAGAAAATGGAGTTGATGAAGAAGAATTAAAAAAAGGTAAAATAAGTAGTCTCATTAGTACAAATCGTTTGGAATTATGTTTTTTAGTAGTAAGGAGATGATTTAAAAAAAATTCCAATTACCTACACCAATGATCTTCAACCTGGGTTCGATGGGGAACCTTTGAGTTCCACTTAATATTTGAAAATTTGGTTCTTAGCTAGAAAAGTTCCGTAGGCCATGGAAAGGTGTTACTGGCCTAGACTAAATAAGCTGGGGATTCAAAATCGTAGGTATAATTATATCTACCCTCAAGGAACGAAATACCCTCTGTGTAACGAAAAGATATGATTTAATCTTTAGCAGCGTATCCTATTTATTTGCTCAAATTTATGGAAACCATTTACGACCAAACCTTATAACTTGATTCCGCATTCTAGTTACTCTGAATACATATTTCTTTTATAATCCTAACATAGTTTAATTAATTTCGAATTATTTATTTATTCATTATTTATTCAAATAATTTCAAAAAGAACTAGTTTTGACTTTTCCTTGGAAAAATAAAATAAAATCAGGAAAATTTAATGAAAAACTATTGACATGAAAATTGTTTTCTCTTCTTTTATATATTGGTATATATATGTATAAGTATGTATATATTTTTTTCCAAAGCTTTTCTTTTCTCATCGTAAACATGCACGCATTTGAAGATTTGTGGGTTCCGACATGACACGATCTGTTTTAGTCGAACGCACAAAATTTTTTTTTAAAACGAAAATAATTTTCGATAATAAAAACAAAAAAAAGAAAAAAAGTAAATAATAGTACTATGTGAAAATTTTTTTTTTCCGGAAAAATTAAAAAAAAAAAGGAAAATAAAAAGTGAAAAAAAAATAATTATAATATTAAATTTAATCTAAAATATATATAAAAATTTAAATGAAAGAAATTTTTAAAATAAAAGTGTTACGAAATTTTTTTGAAAAGCTCAAAAAGCTCAACGAAAATTTTATCACCCACCAATTTTGGAGTGGGTGACATCGAGTAAAACATGCAGCAACAGCAACAACAACAACAAACAACCGATTTGCAACAGCAACAGTCCAATTTGAATCAACAAAATGGTTCGGTAGCACCAGGTGGACAGCAATTAAATTCTGTACCGAATTCACCGCCCGGTTCTTTTGGTACGGCCAGTAAACGGGCACAAATAAATGGTGGACGTTTTGATTTTGAAGATGGCGGTACATATTGTGGCGGTTGGGAGGAAGGTAAAGCGCACGGATATGGTGTTTGTACGGGACCAAAACATCAGGGTGCATATTCTGGTGCATGGAATTATGGTTTTGAAGTGTCTGGTGTTTACATATGGCCTAGGTGAGTGTACAAAAACTTATACATATATTTTGGTTCTTGTTTTATTTTTTCAACTCAGGTCCAATACGAATATTCGATTAGGAAGTTTATAATTAAATTTTAATGGAAAAAAGAAATCAATTAAAAGTTTGTAATAAAAAAAAATTTATAACTTTTTATTGGTATATTAAATAGTGGCCATAGCGCTTTCTTTATTTTTTTATTTTCACTTTCTCTATATTATATTATAAAAAAAAGAAACAGAGAATTCTTTGTGTATACATTTTTGGCATCATTGCAGCGCTGCAAAACATGTCTCTTCGTTAATAGTATTTATTTCTTACTGTATTTTGTCAACATTTTTAAAAGACCTTTAGAGCGGTTTTCGAGATATGATGTCTACCGATTTTGTAAACAATGTTTTCACAAAAATATATTTATGCCCTATGGTAGGTACTACCAGAGGGTATATTAGTTTTGTCACTAAGTGTGTAACACATAGAAATAATAATCGGAGAAAAATTTCAAGGGTATGGTTGTGTAGGGAATCAAAAGTTATATCGATTTATGCATGTCCGTCCGTCCGTCCGTCCGTAGACAAAATAACTCAAAAACGCGTTATCCGATTTTGATGAAATTTATAATTTGAGTTACTTATTCCTTAACTTGGTTTGGTATTGCATTTGAGCCAAATCGATCCACGGGGGGCAAAGTTATAAAGGAAAAACCAGAGTGACCAGAAAGTTTTGTCGTTTTTTTGGTTATTGTTTTTCAGATGTAATTGGAAAATTTGTGACCCGATTTTGTTTAAATTAATTATGTTAACTGCATAAATAGACGATACCGAATTAATTTTCAGTCAAATCGGTCCAAGGATAGTGGAGAAAGAAATAGTTGTAGCCTAAAATGAGCCTGTTCAAAAAGTTTTTCCGATATATTTTAAAAAGTTATATACCGATTTGAATCAAATTTACGTGTTTATACTATTAGACTCCAGCCTACCTGTGAATTTGGGTCAATTTGAGAATGAAGAAACGAAGTTATGGAGAGAAAAACCTTAAAATATTCAGTTAAGCAGAAAGTTCGTGGCGTTTTTTTCCAATAGTTGGCTTTAGAATCGTATAACTTTAGTAGTTCTAATCCTATCAAGTTATATTATAGCGCGCTGAAAAGGTGACATCTTATAAAATATTTATGAAAAAAATTGTGAAATTCAGGCAGAACAAATTGGGGTAATTGGATTTTGAAAATGAGCCGAAATTCTGAAAAAAATTCCCTATATTAATGCTCCATGTTTGGTACTATCGTCCGTCCGTCGACATAATAACTCAAAAACGCGTTATCCAATATAGTTGAAATTTAGAATGCTACTTGGTTATTGCTATAGTGGTTTTGGTATTGCATTTCAGCAAAATCGACTGAGTGGCAGCGAAGTTATTAAGGAAAAACAGGGGCGACCATAAAGTTTTGTCGTTTTTTTTTATATAGTTTTTCGGGTTTAATTGGAAAATTGGTGAAGCAATTTTGTTTAAATTAATTATATTGGTTGACAACATTAATAGACCATACCATTGTAAATTTCAGTGATATCGGTCTAAGGATAGTGGAGAAAGAAGTAGTCGTAGGAAGAAATAACCCTGTTCAGAAAGTTTTTTTGATGTATTTTCAGAACTAATGCACCGATTCGAATGAAATTTGCAAATTAGACTTATGCTATCAAGGTCTGAGTTACTTGCAAATCAGAGAAAATTTTGAAAAGGACAAACAAAGTTATGACGAAAAACCTTGATATATTGTTAGTTTTCACAATTTTTCTCTCCCATTTCTACCATAGGGCATCATCGGCTATAGGCCGATTTTAAATTACTTTATGTTTGAAGTTTTAATATTGTTGTTGGACTTGCTTTCCTTAGAATTTAACAGATTTTAATGTGAAATTTTGAGAATATTTTCTTAAAACATCGAACTTTCAAAAAGTTCCAGCTAGCTGGCACGTTTCTCTGCCAGTACTGGTAATACTAGGTGGAGTGAAAAGTAACCTCCTTGACCGCCAGAATGCTCTGCTACTGCAAAAAAGGTTATGGTGCCTTGAAGTCCGTTCATATTTAGGCAGACATGCCAAATTTCAGTGCGATATTCTCTTTACTTTTGTTTTGACAGCCGATTGTCGTTGACGTGTTTGGCATCATGTTGAGTATGGACAAAAACGATTTTCGTTCTCTCATAAAACATTATTTTTTGAGAGGCAAAACGGCGAAGGAAACAAAAGAAAAGTTGGATAAATATTATGGGGCTAATGCTCCGTCAGATTACACCGTCAAATATTAGTTTCGAGAGTTTCGTGGTGGCTGCAAGTCCACTACCGATCAAGTCCGCAGGGTCAGGCCCTCCAATGCGGTTACAGAGGACAATGTCAAAAAAATACATGAAATGGTGTTGGCTGACCGGAAAGTGAAGATGCGCGAGCTAGCAGATACCAGAAAGATTAGTACAGAGCGCACACGCCATATTTTGGGCAATATTCTGCATATGAAAAAGTTATCCTGCCGCTGGGTGCCGCGCATGCTCACTCCTAACCAAAAACACAAACGCGAGAGCACTTCGAAAGAGTGTTTGGACTTGCTGATGCGTCGATTGGTAACTATTGATGAAACCTTGATCCACTATTACACACCAGAGAACAGAATGAGTGCCCGGTAATGGACTGAAGCCGGCACGAGGCTCGATGGGTCGGAAAGGTTGTGGCGTCGGTTTTCTGGGTTTGTCATGGCATACTCTTCGTGGACTACCTCGAAAAAGGAAAAACCATCAACAGCGAGTATTACTGTGCATTATTGGAGCGATTGAAGGCCGAAATCGCTGCAAAACGGCCTCCCAAGGAGGTTACTTTTCACCCCACCTAGTATGTAAATAAGTAGCCGCCATGTAACGGATACTGAAAATTCTATTCGTGATATACATAGGTATAGAGAAATATTCATATGCCGTTGGTCATATTCGTTTTTATTTAGAATAATTTTTAAAGATTTTAACCATAAAAATGAAATTGATTACAAATCCTAATCGAATACTAAAACAGAACTAAAATTATGTTTTGCTATCGATAAATTTTCGCTTTTAAGAAAAATAAAAATGTTAAGCACGTACTTGAAGAAAATACTTGTAATACGGTTCAACGGAAAATTGTATTTCAATTCAACGAATGAATGAATTCTGGAAAAAAAAATATACTAAAACGGATTTCCTCTAAAATGGAACTTTTTGATCTGTTCGTCGTCATTTAAATTAACGGATGGCTTTTGACGTAGATTTTTATAATTATATACTAGTACATATATATTTTAGTAATAAAATTATTTGTTATTTAAAGAAAAATTCGAACTTAAAAACAAATGTACTAATTTGTACAATAATGTAAGTGAAAAATAGATTTTCAAAATCGTATTACTTTTTGTCTATGAATTTTCCGAAATTCTTTTTCGAATTTCAATGATTCAATAAAATATTTATGTTTATAATATGAATGTGCTTACTTTATTTATAATTAGTCACGTTTACATCATGCTATTATTATATTGTCGAAGAAGATACACCTTTTATGAATATTTGATTGGATTTTCATAGACCGTAATTTCATTTTTAATCGAATTAATTGGTCGGTCAGTTAAATTTTAATGAATCATAGGCAAATAATAGGTAAAATTTCATGGCTGTTATTTTTAATGTATTAATCACATTCAATTCATTTAGTTAAAGAGAGAAAACCGATAAAGAAAAACATCAATTTCATACAAAATTATGAGAAAATCAGCCTTTTTATATTTGATTTCAAGAGGCTTGCAGTCTATAGGGAGGTTTTGATTATATCAAAAGAAATTTGATATGTAAAAGAAAACACGAGATTATTGATGTTTTATTTGTATAACTTGAGGTCAATATTCATTTTCTATTTTTTCACTAAATCCTTTTAAAATTCCTACTTGTTGTTTATGTATACAAGTACATGTAAATTCACTGGTAGGTAAATGATTTAAATTAAATTAATAAAAAAATATTGTTCCGCATGCATGAGATGCAATCTTAGGAAGATATGAATATGTGTAAGTCCGTTTTGGGATTATAGACCTTTTACCATCATCTTGCCTTTATGAGGGAAAACCTTGTTTTATATAAAATAGTCCTTAAAATTTGTATAGACTTTTATAATAACATAATCATATTAAGATTAGTACAATGGGCGGTATAGTTAGTTATATGTGCATGTCAAATTGAAGAATAGGTCACGAGATGGATCTTGAGTTTTTCGATGGGATTTCGCTGGTTATCGATAATAAACAAACCTTAGTACGAATGTTACCATTGAACCAGTTACCATTTGAAATTATATTAACATTCTCTTTTCATTGAACAGCTAACGAATTTTTCAAGCTTGTTATACTTTTTTAAAAGAATATGCTAAGCCCTTCTTTATGTCAAACTTTGAAAAATTAAGAATGTTTTAGCCGATTATCCGATTATGATACTCAAAAGTGAAATGAACTTTAAAACTGTTTTATCACAAACTGCATTTTTGAAAACATTGTGCCTAATATTTAATGTGATGTTGATTGAATTACCGATGAGATCATATATTGTATATAACGTTAACCTACGATGAAATAAAGACATTTTATCAGATATGAAAATTGTTCAGTTTTGGTTCAAGCTGACGTTGAAGTTTTGGTTTTTAAAACTTTTAAATAGCTTAATATAAGTTAAATAACGGACAATACCATGTAGGTCTTGAAATAAGGAAACTTTGTTTTTCTGAGTCTAAAATATTCTATTCGTGATTCAAAACATGGTCAATTTTTGGAAAACAAATTAAAAGAATCAATTATTATTATTTGAAAAAGGTAATAATTTATATTTCAATAACATCAAAATACTAAATTGTTGTTTTTATCTGTATAAAAATTTTCTTTATAATCATAAAAAGTAAAATTGAAAAATTTCCAATATACGAAATATACTAAAAAGTTTTATGTTCTAAAGAAAAAATTCATAATGGAATTTTGATGAAAAATTGATTTCCTCATCATGTTCAATGTACAAAAATATATGTGCTAACTTATATATATATTGTATATCTAAATTTTATCCATTGCCACTCTTTCGATTATTATTTCCGCTGTACCAAAAAAAAACAAGAAACTTTTCATGTTGTTGTGATAAGCATTAATCGATTTGTTATTATTTGAGGGATTCGATGCTTTGATGCAAAAAGACTACATAATTTTCTTTTCATATACAAAAAATTGTAATATAATATTATTATGTCTAACGTCATTATCATATAAAGTATATTATGTACTTTTAGAAGAAAACAAATAAAATTGAAACTTTTCAATTTTTTTGTTTTACCCGGATTTACATAAATTTCTATTTGAAAAATGTTATTTTGAAATTTTAATTCAAATTGTCTGTTATATTTTGTTTGGAATTTCGATATTCACATTTTTCAATATACTTGTATTACCAAAGAAAATATAACTGAGAAGAAGTAGTTTTCAAAGCAATACGTATTAACAGAATTGAATTCCGATTTGGTTCCATTCACGTGACTCTTAGTGTTAAGACATACTGAATCAGAATTTTCTTCAGAAAAAAGCAATCAGGGGAACAGTTGAAAATTTATTGCTTTTTTCGGTTTTGGAGTTATACTAAGCTGTCAGAATTATATTTAAAAATGCGTCCGAGTTGGAAATTTTGAGAGCATCGAATGTTTAAAATTTGTAGATTTTTTTTTTTTAGGTTAAGTAGGCCCAAAAATTTTTCTCTGAAAGAAATTCTGCCAGGGAGCGATTGGTAATGAAATGAAACAAATTTATAATCAGCTGATCCGAAATTCAATTCTACTTCAGGGAAATATATTTTCATAATTTTTGACGAAGATATTAAATAAAATCAAATCGTGTTAATAAAAATATCAAGATTATATAATTGCTGGTATTTTGAAAGAAGTTATTGCATATGATGTACAAAAAAAGCAAATGCAAAAAATTTTTTTTTTTCTGAAAAGAATTCTAATTTAATATGTCTTAACCCTTAAATGCTCAGAATTATCATCGGAATGTCTCATTAACCAAACACGATAGTTTTATTTGTTGAGAAATTGTTCAATGCAGAATATTTTTTAATCCGAAAATACCAAATTTGGTAAATCACAACAAGCGAGCGTACGAAGTAATTTTTTTGATTGTACAAAAAATGAGAATTCGTCTTTTCACCAACAAATAATTTTTACTACTGACAGACAATATGTCAAGCAACAATTATTCGAATGGTATGTAACCGCCTTTTGTCTTAACCACCAACTTCAATCTCTTTTTAAACGATGCACACGATTCTTGCACGATGTCTTGGCTTAAACGGTTCCATTCACGAGTCAAATATTTTTCTAAACCGGCCAAAGTTGTGTGTTTTTTTGCAAGTCGCTGCTTGTAAAATTCCCCAAATGGAATAATTCAACGGATTCAGATCTGGTGAATACGATGAATTTCAATGTTTGATTTTCCAATCAAATGAAACGCAACCATTGAATTTCGTTTAAGGTACATTGTACAAAAAATAAGAACGCGTCTTTTCACCAACAAATAATTTTTACTATTGACAGACAATATGTCAACCAATATTCATGTTAAAATTTAGTATTGCAAGATGTGCGGTTTACATTTGACAGCGATTTGAATTGGACGGACATTTCAATTGTCGGATCCGGTACAAATTATTAATGACACAATAATATTTATATAATATCTATGAAAAAGGAATTTTTTTTTTGGTAGAAAAAGATTTTTTTATTTTCCTATATTTAAAATTCTATTTAATTTTCCATATGTGAGATAAAATCATTTATATTCTATTTTTCCTCTTGTTTAAACAAAATTAATTACGATACGTGTCCTTTTAAAAAAAAAAAATTTTTTCTAATTTTCTTAATTGCATACATATAGACCTAAATCTATGTACATATACACTATTCATACTAACATTATTATAGACGGATACCAATCTAAAGTACACATTTTAGAATTTTTCTATTTAATTGTTTTCTCGAGAAATATTATGAGGAATCGCAATGTGCGTGCCAAAAAGTGTGATGGATGAATTAAAGTTCAGCCATACTTTGTAAGCTACATGACTGTTTAACATAGAATAGTAATAAAATTGTATAATAAAAATAATATTATATATAAGTATGTATTTTTGTATTATCGAATTTGTAAATAAGTCAGTGTTTGTTGGAAATCAAATCTAGACGGATGAAATTGCACTTTACCCAGGCGACAATTAAAATAAAACACAATACAAGATTTTCTTTCCTTGAAACTAAAGTAAAGCAATATAAAATCAACCTAACACTTGTAGAATGGGAATTTTATCATACTTTTATTGTATTTTATTATTTTTTTTTTTTATAAATATATACATTAGAAGAAATTTGTATAAGTACATATCGATTTCATTTTAATTAGTTGATCGATTCGGGTCGTTGAAATGTATGTTGATTATACAGTGTTGGCATACTGTTCCATTATAGCGTTACTCCTGATAAAATGTTTTAAGTCTTTGGGTGTTAATTTCGTACTAATTTAATAAAAAAAAATTTTTGCTTAACATTTTGCTTTCCATTAACGTTACGTTACATCGTAACGTTACTACTATCTGCTAAAATTTCATTATTGATACCGTGTAATAGTAGAGGCAGACATAGAGTATTCATACCTTAGTATCGATACTACAGTATAGCCTTGTACAATGGTATAAAAAGGGGTTGGCACACATCAAATATAGTATTTGTTTGACATTTGAAATTCTACCATTTCAGCGAGAATATGAGAATTTCTTTTCGCTCCTCTTAAATCCTCTATATGATTCCTACAAACATCTATAAATTTTGAGGTTTCATCCACCGATAAAATTTTGCGTTTTTTCTTTACTTTTTCCAATTTTTTAAAACAATATTTTCAAAAAAAACAGTGTAAACATGTGTCAATTGCTCAGCTTACCTACAAAATTCCATTCACTATTTTCCGCTTCAATAAAAAGGCGCGACAATCACTAAAGAATAGATTACAGTGGCCGAAAAAATTAAGTAAAAAAGGGAATACCACGTACTTTTTCGAATTTAAATACCAGATTTATGCTACGTATTTGAAATGGTATTCAGCTAGTATTCGACGACACACATATGGTATACTACATGGTATCCTTAAACTATGGTATGAATACCCTATGTGTGCCTCTAGTATACCGTTACAGTGAACAATTGTGGTATATTGTTATAGCGTTACGTTACAATACTGTTATGCCAACACTGGAAGAAACCTTTTTCCCATTATGCTAATGTAAATTATTTTCAAGTTCTAGTTCTAGTTTGTTCAACTTTAATTACCTGACGTCGTCAATTAATTTTTCATAGATATTAATTATGTCAATTTGATCAGAATAATTAATGAATAAATTTCCCGAGTATTGAATAAGAAGCTTTAAGAAAAATGTTTTAATGACAATCCATTTAAACGTGTTTCTACCTTGTTTCGAAATTTTGAATTCTTCCTTTTTGTTATTCTGAATGAGGAGAAGTTGTCCATTCATTTGAAGTAATTCAAGGAGAAATTTTATATTGTTTAAATATTTCGAAAAAAGATTTATCTTGCTTTTTTTTCGTCTTAAATTTTGTAGCATCTTGAAAATAAGAAATGTCATTTAATGATTTTCTATGAAATGAATAAAATTACATAGAAATATTTTGTTTAAATTGGAAAAGTTTTATGTAAACAATAAATATTTAAATTTCAATAAGAATTTCAGACAAAGCTTTCTCATTCCATTCTATACGAATTAAAGTTTATTAAAATGTATTTTAGTTGCGTTTTAATAGCAGTTGTATACTAAAACTAATTGATATTTATCTAGATACAAAATTTCGCAAATTATATCAACTATTGTTATTATTTTGAACAAAAATTTTCCATATATTAGTTGAAGAATTTCGAAAATTATGGAACCCTGTATTCTTGATCTCTTTGAAATTTTCCGTTTTTTGAGCCGTAATTCAGCTAACAATTTAAACATACCGGTATTAAAATTACACTACTATTTTCGCTGTAGCTTTAAGATCGACGAGAAATATAAAAAAGATCTCTCAAAGGGCAGACATCACTTTGTAGGTAATTTCTCCATATCTGAATATTGTAATTAAGACTAGTAATAAATTATTATTTTATATTTATATATTTTCTATTAAAATGGAATCAACATTTTCTTGGAAATGATTAGCACACTTGTAATTGCGGAATAATTTCGTATATAATTACTTATTTTAAATTTCTGATATTACTTTAAAAATCATTGAATTGTTTAATTTTAAATATCTATACTATAAAAATATGTCAATATGCCAATACAATTATTTATAAAATACTAAATATATATCTATATATTTTTTACAGTGGTTCATCTTTTGAAGGGCAATGGCAAAACGGAAGGCGGCATGGTTTGGGCGTTGAGCAAAGGGGACGACTAATATATCGTGGTGAATGGACAAGCGGTTATAAGGGACGATATGGTGTAAGACAGAGTGCTACATCAACGGCAAAATATGAAGGCACTTGGGCTAATGGATTGCAAGATGGTTACGGATCTGAAACTTATGCTGATGGTGGTAAGTAAAAATCAGTAAGGAAATAAACATTTTTTATTTACCTTTGAAAAATTTCTACTACAATATTTAGTTAGGTAATTAAATATGTATATGACAAGACCATTTTGCTATATCAAAATAAAAGATATGCTAAAAATATAGGTATATTGCTTCTGATGGGTATTATAAACCCTTTAAGGTACCTTTTGGTATATATAAAGATTCTTGTATGGTTCCGACATAATTGCGAAAGATGTGTAAAGTTTTTTTTTCTTCAACGGGTTCTTTCTGCCATATATTCCTTACTGTCAGAACCGAAGAATAAAAAATCCATTGCGAACAGTTTTTCGGAAAAACTCTTAATTTCATATCCAGATATTAAGAACCACAAAATTTTTTGATATGGATTTATTAAAATGAATAATGAAAAAAATTTTGAGGAAAATATTTTATTTATTTCCTTTTAATATGTCATATTTAACATTTAGAAACTTAAAATAGGTATGTAGCCGATTTTTTGATGCTTTATAGTAGAAATCCGCCTTTAATTAACAAATCTATAGTTCAATTAATTAACTTTAAGAGCAACCAATAACCATATCAGTTTTCTAATGATATCTGAAAAACTAAGCAAAAACATAACAAAACTTTGTAGTCAAGTAAATTTTTCCTTACCACTATCCCTATTATCGATTTTACCAAAATTTGGCATATTGTCGTCTATTTAGTTTAGGTAGTTAACCTATGTGATTAACTTAAATGAATTAAATCCGCGAAACCAAAAAAAAAAACAAAACTAGCCACCCTGATTCTTGCCTTATAACTTCATTCCACCTCGGCAGATTTTGCTGAAATGCAATATCCAATCGAGTTAAGGGTAGCTTTATAATCAAAATTTTATTAAGATGGAGCATTTTTGAGTTACCTTATATGAAGATGGTTGGACGGACATGCATAAACCAATATAACTTTTGTTTTTCTACACATTTATTACCTTAAATCCGTTCTCCAACGATTATTTCTACTCCGTTCCATGCAGTGACGAAACTAATATATCCTTTGGTAATTCCTACCATAGGGTATAAACATTAATATATAATTGTATATCCATCAAAAATATTTGATTTATTACAGAATACAATTTTCATATACATATATATCTGAGAAATGATTTTAATAGAAAAATACGCATGGTCAAGCGATTTTCTATTTATCTAAATTTAATTTGTTGATGGCGACCTCAAAAATTAGTGAAGTGTCCGCCCGCAACCAACAACAATTGATACGGAATCGAGAAGTGGAAGGGAATGAAAATCGGGATTTAGCATACACAAACTATTTCAAAAAGTAAATAGTTTTCTTTTTTTTTGTATAAATAATTGTATTTATATTTTACAAAAATAACTAAAAGAAAATTCACAGCTAGTAATGGGAAATAAAACAAACTAAAAAAAAATCAACGAATAAATGAGGTTGGCTACTATAGAAGAGGACTGAGAGTATTCTATATTTAGATGGCATACAGTTGCTCATAACATTATTATAGCAACGAATCCCAAAAATTAAATGTTTTTTTGGTTTTTTTTCGCATTCTATGAACATAAGTTTCTAGGAAACAACTAAAATTATGGACAAAAAAATCACACACACATATAAATCTATAGCGAAAATATTCATCTTCCACTTGCCGGATATAGCATCATAAAAGAAAATATTTTAAACATAATTTTAATGTTAAAACTTATGTTTATGTCATCTGAACAAATTTTTAATAGGTGACGAGACCAGTATGTCATAATATATTAGCTAAGCAATAATTCTTAGTTTTAATGAATTTTTATGGATGAAAAAGAATTCTTTGAAATGAATGGAATTCCAATAATCTTCCTTAATTTATTTCTTCGATAGAATGTCGATTTTTTAAAAACGGTTATATTATTAATACATCTTATCCCCTTTCGGTTCGATATTAGAAATTATAACAATTTTAATGTATAGTGAATTAGGTATAAAGTTTACAATTATTCTTTAAAATGTTTGTTTATCAATAATAATTTCTTTAAAATTAATTCACAGTTTATTACAACAAAAAAACACTAGTACACATAACCACAGTTTAAGTAATTGAATCAAAGATCGTTATTCTAAACTAGACTTTATTATTTATTGTAATCACTCTGAATGTTTAAATGAAACAGTTTCAATCGCTTTACTCAGTGTAAGCACACTTCAAACACAATCACTTTAAAATCCGTTTGTATTAATCTCTTGTTATGTTCACATTGAACTGTTTCATCGAACACTCCGGTATTTAAATATGATGCAATCCTTCCAGATCATTTAAGAAATGTCACGAATGTCAAATGCTTGTTTTGTTGTGAATTGTATGTGGAATCTTCTCTGTTTCTCCATATTATTAACATACATGATCTTTTAGTACAGAGGAAAATCGTATTTAGAGCATTATTCTACTAAAAAAAAAACTATTTCATGTATATAAATTTAATTTACCCATATAGGATCATATCAAGGACAATGGCAAGAAGGAAAACGACATGGATATGGTGTCCGAACATCAGCACCATTTGGTCTTGCATCACATTATCGACCTAAGAATATTCACGCGTCTATGAGTTCCTTACGTAGCAATGAAAATGCCGATCCTTCCGATAAACGAAATCATCGAATGGATGATGTTCGTGGTGGTTTTGTTCTTAAAGCTAGATCAGATGAACCTCCAGCAAGACGAAATAGTTTAACAGAAAAATCAAAAAAAGGATTTCTTTCGGTAAAATAAATAAATTGACTTTATTCACTCAGAAATATAATGCAAAAATATTTTTCAGGGTCTTAAAATTCGAAAACAAAGAAGTACTGGAGATCTAGAAAAGCGTGGTACTGCAGCATCAGGTAGTATTCGTTCTACAGTTTCAACAGCATCTTGGATAAGTACAGGATCATCACAGTCAGGCGTTACATCAAAGTTAGCACAATTATTATAGTTTCAAATAACGTTTTTTTTGTAAATAAAAATAATTAACATATACTATTATTTTAAATTTTAGATCAGTTCATACAGATTCGAATGCTAGTTTTACAGTGGAAGAAGAGGCCTTAGATCCTAGTGTAGTCGAAACTTATATGGGTGAATGGAAACGAGATAAACGTGATGGTTATGGTATCTCAGAACGTAGTGATGGCCTTAAGTAATTATTTTGTCATAATGTTTCGTCTAATAAAATCTTATTAAGTTTGTTTGTAGATATGACGGTGAATGGCATAATAATAAAAAACATGGTTATGGTGTAACAACGTTTCGTGATGGTACAGTTGAAGAAGGAAAATATAAAAATAACATATTAATTACTAGTCAGAAAAAGAAGCATTTGTTTTTAATACGATCACGTAAATTTCGAGAAAGAATCGAAGCGTCAGTTAGTTCAGCTCAGCGTGCATCAAAAATTGCATTACAAAAGGCTGATATTGCAATTTCTAGAACAGCAACTGCCAGAGGAAAGGCCGAATATGCTGATAATGCAGCTGATCATGCACGAATTGATTGTGAAACCGCAGTAGCAACTGCTAGAGAATTTGCTCCAGATTTTAAACCATCAGTTTTAGAACGTTTTGAAAGGCTGCGATATAGGGAACGATTTAGAGCACTTGAAGAGCCACCAAAACTTCCGCCAACATCTTTAACAAATAGTCCTAGCAATCAACCAAACAATCCACAACAACCAAATAAAATTGGTAGTAGGAATAATCCTACTGCCGAAAGTTCACAGGCATCGGCATTTCAACAACAACCTCAAAACACTACGAACATTACGAATCGACGTCCTTCTGCCCAGATGCTAACCAAGCAGCAATCAGTAGATTATAATACACTTCCAAAACAACAGACTAATATGTACTCGCAAATATCGCCACAAACAGATTTATCAAATCTTGTCAATCAGCAAGAGCCAATCAATCAATCAACAGCACAATCAATGCAGTCAAAGCTAAACCCACCATATCAACCACAGCCACCAGGACTGACAGGAAATTATACGGGACAACAGCCTATCGGTGGGCAAACAAGCCAAATGTATGGTAATAACTTAGCAGTAAATAACAGCCCCATGGCACAGCAACCACTTCCACCAACAAATCAACAACAGATCCATTTCCAACAAAAACAACCGTATCAGCAGCAACAACAACCGTATCAACCCCAGCAACAACTATATCAACAACAAGCGCAACATCAAGCACAACAACAGCAACTACAACAACAACAACTACAACAGCAACAACAACTACATCAACAACAACAGCAACAACAACAGTATCAACAACAGTATCAACAATCACAAAATATGTACCAACAGCAGTCACCGCCACAACAACAAATGTATCAACAACAACCGAATATGGATCCAAGAAATCAAATGTACGGTTTTAATATGAATCAGATGACAGATATTCAGCAAACGCAACCGAATCCGTCACTAGAACAACCTGGAGGAGTGCCTTTACGGCGAAGTTCGCGAGCTGGTGCTGAAGGTGGAAAACCGATGTTAGGATCAATAAATCAATCTTCAGTAGACCATTTTGACCATTACAAACGACCGCCAAGTCGAGATTCATCCGTTGATAGGTATGGTCGGGCGGCTAGTCGTATGAGTGGTCTTGGTTCTCGGCAACCATCTGTCGATAGAACAGCAGCTGTTACTACAACTTCACCTTTACAACAAGAAACGCCAAATCGAAATGCACGAGCAGGATCGGCATTTAGAGGTATAACTGCACAACAGAGCACGACTGGAAATGGATCTGTTTTAACTGGAACTGGTGCAACAGGTGCTGGCACTGCTTCACGTTCTGGTACACCAACTTATCAATATAAAGTGACGGTCACACAACCAGCTTTTTCGAAAGCGAATCAACCATTCGAAGATGTGCTACTACGGCAACGAACACTTGGTCAAGATATTATACCTTCATATGCGCAACCGAAACGAACCGAAAGTTTATATATGCCACCAAAACTTGGTCCACCAGCGGGTGGTGCTGGAGGCGGAGGAAAACCTAAATTAAAGGTAAGTACTTTTTTCTTAGTATAAAACAATATTTTGTAGATCCCAAATAGTTGTGAGATGTCCTCAAAAAATTGTTTGTGTATTTGCTTCGCTCGATAATATCACTTGTTACAACAGTCATGTATGCCATTAGTTTCTGTCAATTTATCATAGATTTATAAATCTCTACAAGATGATTTTCCTTTTATTTTATTCCAAGAAAATAACTGTTTGTTTCTATTACTTTTCTATGGAGTTTCTCTACTCCTTTCCTAGCTTCATTAGTCCTATATTGCTTTGCTTAATATTACCAATATTACATTTCATGCATTTTAATTGATCGATACAATCTTAAGCTTCCAATGGAAGTTGATGAAAAGACGAAAAATAAGGTAAAGTGAAATAAAACAAATGTACGCTAAACTCATTACGCTTTGAAGATTACGATTGTAGATTTTTATGCAGATTATGTGCATTTTATTTAAATTGATATTTTCTTATTCTTAAAAAGTGCAAGACTAGAATAATGATAGGATTTTATTTAAATAACTAAAAATTACTCTTAAGATCACAAATCATAAAAAATTGACATTTCCTATTAGTTATCTAGCTCAAGCGTAAATAGACAGCATTATAGTGAATCCACACTAAACAAAGCTTACAAATATGTCTAATTTTCAGATTCATATTCATTTCTGTAGTTTATGTGTTGGGGATACAATTAGGGAATGATGATGTCAACGGTTTGTTTTCAAGAAATTAGATGCAGAAGGATGGACTACTCATATGAAAGTTATTTGTGACACAACCTAATATGATATGATATTAACAATATTAACATTTTGTAAAGTATATACCATGATGACTCAAAAAGCTATTAGCTGTGAGGGCAACTTTTAAAATACCTTTTCTAATTTAGGATAACATTTTTGGAATACATTATAGTTATATTTTGTCGATAATTTCCTGTATGTACTATATACAATAGTATGTACAATATATCTGGCAGTACCAATATTTTATATCCTATGGTTGTATATCAGATTTGTCACTATATTTATAGTGCAGAAAAATAAGGTATCAAGACGGCATTAGTGAAATCAATTGAAGGATAGTGCAGGACAAAATAGTTACAGAGTGAAATTAGCCAAAAAACACAAGTTTTGTCACTTTTATGATAGACCTTAATAAGACATAAGAGAGTATTGTAATTGTGTGAAAATTCGGCGGATATATAGTTTTGAGGTCCCCGGAGAATTGATATCTGTACATGTGTCTGTGGTCTAAAGATAGACTGTAACATGGTGATGAACTGATTAACAGGAAATATATATAACCGGAAGTAATCTTTTCTGGCAAGAAACGCAAGTTTTTTTTAAATTTATATGGAGATAATTAGTCGAGAGGCACATCACTAATTTGAACAAAATTTCGTACACACATATGCTGGACTAAGAGGAAGAACTGACTAGAATTTCAATGGAAGCTTTAAAATAGAAATGTTCAATTTCGAACCCAAATATGACTGTTTCTAAAACGCCAGCTTAATTAGAATAAAATTTAATACACAAAGAACAATTTGTTATATTTTCAGCGGAAATGCCAAACTGAAAATAGGTTATTTTGCACTCCCATGATCACTTTTTACTCAATTTTATTAAAATTTGGTACAAAGTTAGATTATAACCGATAATGACAGTTCATTTTTTCGATATTGTCTAAGAAAGTTATATGTAGTTTATATGTATATTTTAGTTAAGTTTTCCAGATTTAATTCAAGTGTTAATTAAGTGATTGGAATAAAATTTTCCGAATATACATATTTGCATTATCAGAGACTTTAGTTTCAAATGAACGTAAAATTTTGTAAGAGGACAGTTGGACTATTGACTCTAGTTTGGTTCGCTATATGAATGTAAATTCTATTATATAGTACTTCTGTACTAAAATACAATATATTGGCTATAGACCGATTTTAATCTTCTTTTTCTTTCATTTACTTAGAAATTTGCACATGCGCAACAGAAATAACCCACTTAAAAAGAACCACTTTGCCCCATCTCAGAATATAAATAAACTATTGACTAATTCGAAGTACATATAAATTTGTGAAAATCCATTTTCTTTTGTAGTTGTTTTGATATTATAAAATGATTTTCTCAAAATACTCTTTTGGCGGCGATACTAGATTTTTCATAGTATTAAATGAAAAAGAAAAACTGAGAAATGAACGCGAAATTGAAATATTTCAAAGAAAAACAATGTACACCGAACGCATTTCAAAAATATTTTGAATAAAATGAAAATTTTAAGTACATTGACACATGTTCGTTGGTAACAATTTTTAGAAGAGATCAAACCTAGATATCCCGAAAAATTTTCATTTAATTTTTCTTTTTTTTTTCTTCTTAATTTTCTAAAATGTTGGGCTTTTCTTTTTTCCACACAAACACAGTACCAGAATTATTTTGCTCGTCGAATTACTTTATAGAAAATTCGTTTTTTTTTGCGATTTTTCTTGAAATTATCGGCTCGGCTAATTTTTATAAAGAACCAAAATATAAAGCAGGAAATTCTTTTTAGTGGTGTAAAAAATACTACTCTTATACTCAATATAATAATATATTTTTTTTTTATATTTTCTTTTAATCAATACGAAAATTATTAGTTAAGAAAGTTTTCTTTTTCGTGTGGAACTTAATTAATTAAAAATCACGTTCAAAACAAAATGATAATGCATGAAAAGTGGATCCAGAACTGAGAAAATTTTCTTTTTATCGATAGAAAATAGTGTGTCCGTCGTGGAAAGTGATTTTATCGAGAAGTTTTCTTTACATTTTTTTTTTTTTGGTTCGTTCTCGTTTGTTTCACACGACCAAATAACATAATCTTGAAATTATAGTATTTTTAATAATTATAATTTTCTTAGTGTGTTTAGCATGTTACATAAATATGCATAAACTAATTTGTGTATATTTCATTTTCCATTTTCTTTAATGAAAAATTCTAATTAATTTGCATCTATTAGTGGAAATTAATTACTATTGATTTTTTCTTTTTTTGTCCAATTTTCGGGTATTTTATTATTTTGGTATTAAAGTGGGTGGAATCAAGAACTATTAAACAAAAACTTTTCTTTTTTTTTGACGCATATATTTTTCTATTATTTTTTTTTTCTTAAAAACGAATGTATAAAGAAAATATATAAGAAAAATTTTCCAAAAATAAATTCAAAAAAGAAAGAAAACCTATTTTTATGAAACAAAAAAAGTGACAATTGACTTATTTTTTTGTTGTGGTCAATTGATACTGCGAGCCTCTCGCATTTTTGAAAATGCAGTAATATTAGTAAATTTGTCGTCGTGAAAATTCAAAATTCAGGAAAAAAAAACAAACAAAATAAATAAATACAATTTTATTATCGAAAAATTTCATAAATCTCTAAAATATGGATTGGTATCCGGAAGATGAGGAAGAGGAAGATTTGATGTTTTCACCTGCCTTATTAGCAAGGCGGGCTTCTGAAAGTTGGATTATTGCTCCACCTGTTGAGGTGATTTAAAATATGAATTAAAAATTATTAAATTAAGTAAACAATTAATAAAGAGGAAAGGGAAATTCATTTCGGTTTTCGTTTTCAAGAATAATAAATTCAGGAAAATAAAGTCATGAAATTTAGTATTAGTTGAATTTGGGGCATTAGTATTCAATAGGCTTGCGTGGTTTTTAGGCATTTTCAGTCTAGATTTTATGTACCTTTATTTAAATGAAGCTAATTTAAGTTTGAAGTGCTATATAGGTAGTTCTTAAGCAATTAGTCTATAGCGAAATAATTTTTATTTTTATGGTAACGAGATAAACATTCAAATTATTATAAAAATCTTTATTTAGGGTTTAATTTTAGTTTTTTTTACATTATTTGACTTAGTAAGCTTGTTGGCAGCATATCCAGTGGCGACAATTGGGTACTTGAACTAATTTTGAGTGTAGTCATAGTATTTCCACATTGTTTATAATTTATATTAATGTAAAGCACAGGTTTTTATTGAATTGAAAATGTCGATTCTTTATGCCAACAAAATAGCATTTGGGAGAAGCGATATTTCTTTGCTTCAATCTAAAGAAAAGTGACCACTGAAAGTTGTCGTTTACTTGTCTTAAGCTTATGCTGAATATTCTCTATATAAAACCACTTGTACAGACTGGTTTAGATAATTCAAAAATATGGCAAAGCAACGCGATGCTTACGGAATTCAGTTGAAAGATGAGGAAAAGTTCCAACTAAAAATGAACAATAATTTGAATTAAATATAACCTATCAAAAAAATACTCAAAATTAATTCAAGTGTTCAATATGGATGTGAATTTTATGAACGTAATCTGTAAAAATTAGAAAAGTATATAGGAATTTGGTTTTGAGGAATATATAAACAAAAAATGATTATCTTTAATTATTAAATTAAGATAAGACCCCTGGGGTGACTTCATATTTATTTTTCTTTGCCTACAAAATGTACCTAGAGTAATTAGTTTTTGTTATGAATGCACTTTTTGTTCTTTTTTTTTCTTTTTTTGTTAATATTCGCTAAATTAAAATGAAATTATATAAATCCTCTTAAAAGCATATAACTAAATCTTAAATTCAAAAATCAAAAAATAAATAAAATATAACCAAAAAATAAAATTGTCCAAAAAAAAGACATATATATATATATCAAGTTCTTCATCTCTTCTTCAATGCAACCAAAAAAAAACCAATTTTTCTTCTGGCTATTCTAGAGCATCCCGATTAATGTGACCCTACAAAGGAAAAAATCTTTACCTGATGTACAAGAGTTACCCCGCGCCACAGGAGCGATGAGCCGTGAAGAAGTCTCAGCCTTAGGTTCAGCACGAAGAGAAGAAATTCGACGACAGATTGAGAACAGTGAACGGCTTAAAGCAAATCCCCTGCTTTATTTAGTCAGTCCACAAGTAAAGGTAAGTTCAAACCAAATTAACAACAAAAAAAAAAAAAAATTCTTTATACCACAAAAAAAAACAATCGTATAAACGGCATAAAAAGAAAAATTCTTGAAAATTACTCAAAAATCCAGTAATGTTTAAAAAAAATAGTATAATTTCCATCTAAAGAGAAAAAAACCGAAACCTTAAAGGAATGCACGCTTTAGTTAAAAAAAAAAAACGAATAATATTAACAAAACTAATCAAAAAATAACTATTTTTTTTACTTTTATTCTAATTACTTCTTTTTTTTTGGAAAGAAAAACTAATTAATTTCCATTCCATTTGCACTAATAAAAAACCCCCCTTCATTTCTTTTAGAAACAATTTTTTTCTTAATTAATATTTAATATCAAATTCATATTTATACCAAAGATATTAATAAAGAGAAGATTTGGAAAGTTGAAAAAAGGTTTTATTAAACATAAGTGATTTACATTAGGCCTTATGACAAGAGGTTAACCAGTTAACTGTGCTCGACGTGTATACTCGTCATAGCTTGATATAAATTACGCACGCTGTGAATAATTTCTAAAACTAAATTTCACAGTTAACTGGTTAAAGCTCCTAAAAACTCCTTTCATAAGATCTAATGTAGTTTACTCAGGTTAAAAGAAAGCTTTTAAGAATTTTACATATCTTTACTAATTTATATCTTTGTTTATACTTATATATATATATAGTTTCATCGAAGCAATTAACATAGTGAAAATATGTTTTTATTTTTCATACGTTCTCTTTTTTTTTTGTTTTTTTCTTCTTTACAATCAAAAATAAAACCTTCTTCCGATCCGTCCAACAAAATCACACACAAACAGAGAGACATCTAGGTATGTTTGATAGAATCAATGTTTAACCATGATATATATATATATATATATATATATAATTGCGACAATAGAGATACAAAATACAATTATGTTAAAAATGTATTATTATTATTAATTATGTTGAAAAGGTATTCGATATTAGTAGAAAAAAAAAAGTAACATACTTGCTTTCAGTGTGCTTCTTTTCATTTTGTTACTTTTTCTGGTTATGAAAACATAAATATTATGCAAAATTATGTAATTGTGTAATTTTGTACAAACTTACCATTCTTGAAATTGGAAGATATTGTTTAGCTGTTCGAACTACAGTTAAATTGAATGTTAAGAACTTTTGTAAGATTTGGAAAATTTTAGAAATTTGTTCAGTGTTTTTCTTTTCTTTTATTTTCTTTTCTTCTGATTTTGTGGGCTCAGTTTATTATGGATTTTAGGTAGTTATAATTTTGCTCTATCAAATGATGAAATACTGTCGCATCTATCGGCAAGATCGTTAATATGTAAATTATAGGGAGAAAACTTTTTGGTTTTGATTTAATCTACGAAGCGTTCTGATATCTGATAGTTAGATTTTAGGGAAAACAGAGATAAATAAAATGTTGTTTCTAACAATAATTATGAACCGGGCTAAACGGAACGATTTCTGGTCAATAGTGTCGTTAAAAGTTTACTAAGCCCGTACAATAATTGTTGAGTATTTCCTTGGGAATTTTCCAAAGTTTAATTTAAGTTTTCTTATTATAGTAAGTACATTTTCTATTATCTGAAGGGCAAAAAATGCCTCACAACTAACAAAAACCATGTTTGACCTGGTCTTGACAAAATTCTTTGAACGCCAAGAACTTCAACTTTTTGAACGACATTAAAAACTACCTTAAGTAGTTTTTTGCTGAAAAGCCTGAGATATTCTGGAAGGATGAAATCTTCAAAATGCGTAGAAGATGAAGAAAGGTTGGGAAACAACGCAGTGTATAGATAATTACATAAATAATAAATTCGCCTTGAAAATCGACATGAAAGTTACGGTCAGTCCAATAAATACAGTCGTAAAAGAAAATTCAAACGACCTCATTTACAAAAACCAGAACATCAAAAGATGAACTTCTGTTTTTCCTTTTGCACAAAAATTTAATAATATTAAATTAAAATGTGGAAACTGTAATTATAGATTTAACTAATTATTGGGTGGAATCGTAAAATATGCTGTTTTTATTTTAAGAACTTTATTAAATTTTGTTTTTTGGAACCATTTTTTTTTTCTAACGGATGTATTCTGTTCCAGCAAAGTTCTGAGGTATTCTAGTTCATCCTTCAGCATAGAATTTCTTAAATGAAACTTTGTAAATTCATATTTTCGTTCCATTAATAGCATCTCTACGACAAGATGATCTTGTCCTTTTCTGATATGCCTAAAGTACGCAGACAGGTACAAATTGTCCATTTTTAATTAGTAAATAAATATCAATTTTTTGTGGCTTTACCGCACTTGTTGAGTACACTATATAGAATATGCTTTAAGATAACACTAAATTTGTCTTGTAGTAAAATAGCTTTACAGGAAATAAAAAAAGTTACCACAGATTGAAAATGACAATTAATTATCATGATTTTTAGTTTTTATTTTTTGGCTTTTATTGGAATTAGATGGAGAGTACCATTATTATTGATTAACACAAAATTAAGTGAAATTTTAATTCAGATTACTTTACAAGAAATTTACCTTATGCTTAAATAGACGCGGTCAAAGTGAAATAAAATATTATTATAGCTAAATTAAATTATTCCTCTTAAATTTATAGAAATTTTAAATATGATCTCTCAATTCTATAAATTAATATGTTAAATTAAATTGTGGCGACGTTTATGATGATAAATATTGAATTGAATTTTCAGAAATCCACCAAAAATTATATCTGAAATTATTTTCCACAAAGAAACATGCTTATGCATAATTTTCTATTTTAAAATAAAACAACAAAAAGAAATTTAATAAATTATTTGAATATTTTGGAAATGCTTCACTTTAATATGAGTGTTGCAAAGAATTTATTCTTATTAGCTAAAAAAAAATAGTCTTTAAATGGAGTTTTTTAAATGATTTTGCAAAATTTGAACTAATTTAGGCTTATTTCCATTTATTATTTCAGTTTAAGGGATTAACATTTGCCTAGAAATCGATTTTAGTATTTTTATGGTTTCTAAAAGGTTTTAAGGTTTTAAGAATATATCCTGGTATTTTGTGACGAAGTTATAGAATTCTAAGTGAAACAAGTCTGAAGATTATTTTTCTCAATACAATTATTTCCAAAGTCGGTGGACATCATATCTCAAAAATCACTTGATAGATTATTTTCAAATCTTCTAGGATGAGAAGTATTCAAATCTACTTAATTTTTTTTTTTTTTAAATCCATCTTTATTTTTGGATAATTATGAAAAATTTACGACATTTTGCATTGAAAATTTTATTTTTGTACTTCAATTCGTCGGTATTTGGAAATTCTTTTCTTTTGTCAGCAAAACATGTAAATCTCATATTATTTTAATTGTACAGAAATCAATTTTAAAAATCGGCGATCATCAACAACCCTTTGCTGTTATTAACTTAAAAAAGTAGTTTCATTTTTTAACTTTAGATGAAACCGTTTAAGCTGGAGAGTGTTCACCACCCAACGCTTCGAAAAAAGCTTCATCACATACTACAGTCGATAATTTTTTAAGTCTTTTTTTTAAACTCTTAATAAATCTACCTTCTAGTAAAAAAAGCTGGTTTGATATCAACCAATTTTAATAGAAAAATAAAGTCGAACTTCTTTCTTCGGCAGTCGAGTTAAGTGTAGCTCTCTAATAACTGTTTAGCTAGGACACATTTGAGACCCAATGTGATTTATTCATACCTTTTAAGTCGTTTAAAAAATAGTAACAAAATTAACGTATAGAAATGTACTTAAACAAAAATCATAAGATAGAACTTGCGAAATTTTTCCTAAAAAATTCCACTCACTAAGGTAGAAAAGGATAGTTATCCAAAATAGGGATTAATCTCATTTCACTATAAACTGTTATATTTGGCCAAGACACATTCATAACATAATGTAATTCACTATGAATCATTTGTTTAAAAAAAAAGGCAAAAATTTTAAGCAAATATTAATTATTAAATTCATAAATAATTCATTTAGTAAACATTTTAATACTATTTATATTGTATATAGGACAGAAAGCATGCAGACTGTTGCTAAAAAACAAATTTTTGTTAAATAATTTTCATTTTCGTAGATTTTCTTTAAATTGTTTTGTAAAATTTTTATTTTTTTTAGTCGAAATTTTAATAGCAAAATGCGTTGCATGAATTTTGTATCCAAAGCTTGTGCATGATTTTTTTTTTTCACTTTTGCAAATAAAACAAAAAAAAAGCATAAAAAACTGATAAAAAAAGTAAATTAAAATTATTAGAACTTGGATATAAAAAAAAAAATTTCACATTAAAAAAAAAAAAAATTTAATATTAGAAATACGTTTTCAAAAAAAAAAAAAAACATAAAAGAAAAACTATATAAAATTCTAATGAAAAATTTTCTTTCCTTTTTTTTCTCCATTTTCTCATTTTTTATGAAAATTTCTGAATTATGCACGAATCCTAGGATTGGTTCTCACGCCAGCAACTGGTCCTGCTGGTGTTAGTTGTAAACGTAGCATTGGCGATAATGTTTTTCAAATTGCTGACATAGCGTCAACTGAATTTTCGTATAATAATAATTACAAAAATTCATGTTCAAATTTAGCCGCAGTTAAAAACACAAACAACGCAGCCAAGCAGCAACAAAATCAATTTAAATATTTTTATGAATTTAAATATGAAAATTTTGAAAAACATATTTCTTGTAATTATATTTATTAGAAAGAAAGAAAAACTAAACTAAACTAAACTAAAAAAAAAAACGAAAGAAACTATAATATGTAATTTGAAAAATTTGTTAAAGAAAAAAGAAAAAAAAAAATTGTCGCACATTTTGTAAAATAAAAAAAAATTTGTAATAAAAAAAAAACTACATTTAAAAAAGAAAAATGTAGTTTTTTTTATTTAAAAAAAAACCAAAAAAAATGTGCATTTTGCTAACAAATTTGTATAAAAAAAAAATATCTTCATTTGTGAAGAACTTTGAATTTTTACATAAAAAAAATAAAATTAAAAAAAAAAATAAATAAAACAAATTTATAAAATACCGAGTGTTTCGCGAAATGAACACTGATGTTTTTTTTTTGTTTTTTGAACGAATGAATGAGAATGAAATGTCGTTTCCGTTTCTCGAATAAAAAAATGGAGAATTTTTTCCTTTATTTTTATGAAGAAAAAAGGGAAAAAGTCTGCATTCTTTTTTCTCCGCCAGATAAAACGTCATAAGTGATTTTTTCACTAAAACAAAAATTATTAGAAAAATTAATTATTAAAAATGAAAAATTTTTTTTTGAATACAAAGAAGTCTCTGTATTTATCTTCCCAGAGCAAGAAAAATAAAGGATATAATATTAAATTAGGAACAAATAAAGTAATAAAATTTTTTTAAAAAAGATGTCGCCATTTATTGTGAAGCTTTATTTTAAACGACTTTAAAAAATAAAAAATAAAAAACAAAAACAACTGAAGACTTAGTTTAGATTCAAACCTTTAAAGTATATTTTTTGAATTTGCACGCAAAAAAAATTAATTATAGACGTGACATGGTTTTGTAGACAAATCACGTCCTATTTTTTAATAAATGAATAATTAAATATATTTTTAACAAAAAAAAAAATTATAAATTCTTCTTTTTTATAAATAATATATTTTTTATTAAAGCAATTTTTTGATTTCAAATTGAATTAAACTGGATTAAAATGAATTAAATATACAATTTTTGCGATAATATAATACTAGTTTTCTATTTACATATGCCAAGTACTTAAATAGTATGGACAACAACCGCTGAATTGAACACACTTTTCCAAATAAACTGGTATAAAAACAATTCCTATTTCCGTTCCTGAACTTTTAATTAGAAAAAAAATTATTTATAATTTTTAATATTTAAACCCGAAATTCTAATTTTATTTACAAGATTTTTTTTTTATAACAAAAAACCTCCTAAACAACCAAATTACATATAAAATCCACCTAGCCTAAAAATTTCGTGACTACTTTTTAAAATTTTAGTTAAGTGGCTCTGAAAATATTTCTACGTTTTTACTTGTAAGTACTTGAAATGTATAAATGGAAAGCGTTTAATACAAAATTTGGAACTATAATATAGCCAACGTCAATGTAGTTCCCCTATTAAGTTCCATGTGGAATGTGGGTGTTTTACAAGCTTTTATGGAATTGTTTGGGTAAATTCTTATATAATTAATAGTCGCCACAATTATGTACAACTTTTTTTCTAATTTTGACTTTGTGATGTCTGATTTTAAATGAACTCGCAATTCCTATATAACATTTCGTCCTATAAAATTTCAATTACCAATAAATCAGGCTGTTAGAGAAAGCTAATTCCAAATAAAGATTTTTATTTTTTGTCGAAACATTCAGTTTTATTGAATATTAGGTTTTACATCGCTTACGTTATTTCTGGAACACGAAAGTCAATTTCAGTTGAATAGTTTGAATTTGAACTGTTTAGACCGCATAGTTAAACATAGCCTATCCCTGTTTCTCCTGTTTCTACAACCCGTCCTATTGCAATAGTGAAAATTACTTCAAAATCAGTTCAGAAATTTTCCATATTTAATCCGGACAAACAGAAAGACATACATTTCAGCTAGGCAAAGTATTATGAGTAGTAAATTTCAATCGAAATTTTCTAAAAAATATTATTCATAAATTGTGTATGATTTTATTAGAAATCTAAAAGTTGTTGAATTTTATTCAAACGTAAAATAAAATAGTCAAAAATGTTATTTCTGTTAAAAAAAAACATAATGTTTTTAGTTTCTATTTTAAATGTGAACTAAATAATGCTTAAATAAACAAAAGAACAGATTTTTAAAAAAAAATTAATTAAATATATTAAAAAAAAAACAAATCTTGAACTAATTGTAATTAAAATTATTATATTATAAAAATTTTCTACCAAAAAAAAAAAAACAAAAATATAAATAAATTTAAATATTTAATAAAAATCAAATCAAATAAAAAATATTCTAAAAAAAAACATTAAAAAAGTTCTTCGCGAATTTGAAAATTATTTAAATAATAAAAAAAAAAACATTATTAATATTTTTTCACTCAAAAAAAAAAAAAAACAAACTTTAAGACTTAATTAGTAATATTTGCTAAAACTTAAATAAAAGAAGAAAAAAAAATGGAAAATTTAAATTTATAGAAAAATAAAGAAAATGTTTAAAACAATCACTATTTTAGCATCAATTTTAATTGTTGTGAATTTGCTTTAAAGAATTATTTTTAAAAAGAACAAAAAACCAAAAAAATAAAAAAAATAACTCATAGAGAAGTCTATTAAAAAACTAAATTTTTTTTATAAAACAAACAAATTATCGCACATAAAATATTTAGTCATCTTTTTTATTTGTAATATTAAATTTTGCTGTTTTTTTATGGTTGTTGTTATTGAAATTTTAATGAATAGGCCCACATTCAAATAGGAACCGAATTAATGACCAAACACTATTGAAAATCGACTGATTTTTACCACAAAACTATTTTATGAGGGAATTCAATTTAAAGCCAAGATTTTAGAAGAAATTAACTCTTAATTGAGTTCATCTCATTGTAGATGAGGAGGAATGAATTGGCATACAAATTATCTACGACATAAATAGTCTCAACTGCTAAAAGAAAATTCATGAAATATTAAATCCTTGAACTGAAATAATGACGAATATAACAGGTTATAAGTTTTCTATACCAAAATACACAATGGCGAGAAAATAAATTACAGTAGAAGTGGTCCAGACATTTGGAATACGATACAGTACAATACTCATCCAATGAATTCAGATTTAACGTGCTTAAGCTAGCATTCGTTCAGTTTTTGTGTCTCTTCCTATATATATTCCTCGTTCTACCTATTGTAATTTCGGCTTTAATCAGCAGTGGAATTCTGTAATTGTGACAGCGATTATCATTTTGATCATTTTCAAAAGCCACGGGCGACTTTAAAGTAAGGCTATTAGTTAAAAATTTACTAAACATTCTTTGAAGTGACAGCCCAATATTCAAATTTATGACTTTTAAGTGAAAAATTGCCTTACGAAATCTATGAAAATGACGATTGTCGTTTTACAAAATCCCACTGCTGATTATTTCAAAACTAATTTACTTCTTCAAAGTTTTTAATCAACTCAGTCCATTTAACCTGGCTTCAGCTACTACTACTGTTGTTGGTTTTGTTCTTTGAATGTAGCCTAAATAAAAAATATAAATTTAAAAATTATTTATTTTTATTATAAAAAAAAAATGTAATAAAATTACACCAGAGACCAATTTATTAGTAAAATGAAAACAAATTGAATGCAAAATATCACAATTTTTATTAATTAAAAATCAATTTAACTAAAAATACAAAATAAATTAATTAAAAAAAAAAAAAAAGAATTATATAAAAAATATTATTGTTTCTTGAGAAAGCCTATCACAGAAAATTGATATTATAGGAAAATTTTTAATATATATATCGTAAGTTCAATGTAAATTGTATGAACTTACGATATTACGAATTGTTATTTTTTTTTTTTTGCAATAGATTTTTTTGTTCAAAACTAAAATCAAAAATAAATGCATTTAAAATATGCGCAAAAAGAATTTTTTTTAAAGAAACTATTTCAAACAAATAAAAAATTTATATAAATATAAAAAAAACATAAATTATTGTTATTTATTTTATTGTAAAATTTGTTTAAAATTAATGCAAAAAAAAGAAAAAGAGAAAAATAAAAACCAAAACGAACGAAAATATTTAGTAATTTATTTGAAATTTCTAAAATTAAAAAAAATATTAGCTTATATTTTTAATATATTAAAAAAAAGTAAAATTAATTATTTAAAAAAAAAAATGGAAAAAATTAAACAAAATAATTCTTTATTAATAAATAATAATTAATATAATCATAAATAAATAAAAAAAAGAAGAAAATTTGTTTTTGTTCCTTGTTTAGTTGTTAATGTTAAAAAGTTTATAAACGAAGAAAAGAGGGGAAATTTTAGATTTTTGTTAATTACGTTTTTATTTGGCAACCATTTTTTTTTTATCATAAAACTTTCTTTTGTAAATAAATATTTTATTTCGGATCAAATTTATTAAAAAAAAAAATTATGATTATTAAATTTTATTTTAAAGTTGTTTGTTTTTTATATTATATTTTTTCTTTTGACTTATAATTTTTTTTTTAAATTAAATTTGAGTTTTTTTCTCTTTTTTTGTTTTATAAAACAAACTAAACTTTTCTTTTAAGTTTATACCAAAATTATATTGAATTTTATTAAAAAAAAAAAAGAAAACATAAAAAAAGAACAATTAAAAATAAAATATAAAACATAAAAAAACAAAAAGAAAACATTAAAAATGAATTATATTTACGATAAATAATAATTATTAGAATTTAAGATAGTTAGATAGAAACGCTGTATAACATTATTATACAAAAAAAAAAAGAAAACAAAAGAATTTGAAAGGAGATAATTTTTGTGGAAAATAGAAAAACAAAAGAAAACTAATGAAAATTTTCAAAAAAAAATTATTTTAAAAAAATTTTAGATTACAGGAATTTTTGTTTTTTTCGATTCAAAAAAAGAAAAAAATAATAGAATGACAAAAAAAGGAAATTATGGAAAATTGATTATGTTAAATTAATTAAAAAATTTTTATTAAAACTAAGAAACATGAAAAATATATATCTAAAGTATAAAAGAAAATCTGAAAAAAAAACAACAGAATGAAAAGCAAATAAAATTGTTTTAAGATCAGCCGGAACTTTGGATTGAATAAAGAAAAATTATAATGTTTATTGAGAGTTGGTTGGTCTTTATTTATTTACTTAAATCAATTCCAGGATAGTAGAGAAGGAAATAGCTGTAGAAAAAACGATCCCTGTCCATATAGTTTTTTCTGTTGTACTTAATACTTATACTTTATACTTTGATACATTCATTTGAATAATATTTGCAGATAAGATTTATGGTATCAGCTGCAGAAATTTTAGGAAACAAAGTTAAGTAGAAAAAACATTGAAATTGGAATTAGTTTTGATTGATTTTAATCAATTCTTCCAAAAGAAATCACTTCCGTCGTGTATTTCAAATAAATCCGGAAAAAGTTGATGGTGCTTGAGAAAGAAATTTTTTTTATATTTATCAACAATGATTGCGGAACCCGAATTCGTATTCTAAAAAAATACTTCGTCGTTATTTTAGAAACACTCTGTTCACAAAAACTATGTTTTCTTTTGCTTTTTTTCCTTATTAAAATAATACAAAAACTTTTTAAAAAAACATATAGTAACTTAAAATCGGTCTATAGCCGATTTTTTGATGCCCTATGGTAGAAATGGGGCAGAAAAACTGTCAAAACTAACAATATTTCAAGGTTTTTTCTTTATAACTTTCTTCCTTCTTATCAAAATTTCTTCCAATTTGCAGATAACCTAGACCCTGCTAAGTGCAATCTGTACATTTTGTTCAAATCGGTGTATTAGTTTTTAAATTATATCAAAAAAACTTTGTTAAGAGGGTTATTTTCTGATAGGATTAATTCTTTCTCCTTTATCCTTGGACCGTTTTGATTGAAATTTATCATGGTATCGTCTATTTATATAGTTAACCTATGTAATTAATTTAAACAAAATTGATTTACAAATTTTCCAATTAAACCCGAAAAACCATAAACAAAAAAACGACCAAATTTTCTGGTTACCCTAGTTTTTCCTTTATAACTTTGCTCCCCCTGGATCGATTTTGCTCAAATGCAATACCAAACTAAGTTAAGGAATAAGCAACTCACATTCTAAATTTCATCAAAGTCGGATAACGCGTTTTTGAGTTATCTTGTATACGGACGGACGGACATGCATAAATCGATATAACTTTTGATTCCTGACACAACCATACCATTAAAACCTTTCTACGACCATTATTTCGATGTGTTCCAAATGGAGTGACAAAACTAATATACCCTCTGGTAGTACCTACCATACGGCATAAAAACTATATTTTAAAACTAGGAAGAAATTCATATTATTTTTACTTTCAAAAAAACCGTTTCCATTAAACTGAAATTCATGCAAGCTTTCCTTCATTATTCAAAATAAATTTGGACGAATAAAAAAGCTGTCGTAAAAAAGTCTGTAAGAAAAAAGCTGCCGCATTAGTATTAAAAATAAATTTGAATGAATGTGTTCGATTTTAGAGTTTATGTATTTCAAATATTATCGATATCAAATGAATAAAAAAATTGTAAATTATGCATTTGGGAAGATAGCCTTAACGAAAGTTAAATTGATATTGGTGGCTGTCAAAACGCACATATTGCTTTACATTTGTTTTGTAAATATTTCGATTTTGTCCCAAACGAAACATTTTTATCAGTTTTACAGAAGTATTTCTGTCTCAAACAGAACTAATTTGTATCAATTCTACCAAATCATCTTTTTAATAGGTAGAATGAAATTTAAAATCTTCATACAACTAATTGCATTGTATTTTTCACTTATTTGATAAATCCCAGATCTGCGCAGGGCTGCCAGTTTGCTCAAACTGGAGCAAGGCAATGACTGGGAAGGGTCAAAGCAGTTCATAAAAGAGTAAGTAGAATGAAGTGTAAAATACTTATACAATTTTTTGCTTTCTTTTTCCTAGATGTATTTCAAATACAATATTATCGAAATCAAAAATCATGCATTTGGGAAGATAGCCTTAACGAAAATTAAATTGATATTGCTTTCCATTTGTAAATATTTCGATTTTGTCCCAAATGAAACATTTTTATCAGTTTCTCAAGTAAGTATAGAATGAAGTTAAAAATGTTCATACAATATACTAATTCTTGTCTTTTTCTAGCTGAATTTCAAATATCCAATGGTGGGTAAACTACATGCGTGCACTGGCTATCTAAATGAATGAAAGAATATATATATATATTATCTCATTCATGCGCTATCCATAGATGTGCTACCTTCCCAAGATTTGCGGAAGTGCTTGAACGCCTGACTTGCAGGCGTCATCGTGAAGTAAATATAGTCACTCCGTGGAAACGTACCTTAAGAGAAATGATTTTCTTGAATGTGTTCGTGGTATAGTTATATTCACTTTTCGATTCGATTTTAGAGTTTATTTATTTGAGCTGCTGTTTTGTAACTTTTGCGTCATTAAAGTCAGTTTTTATTTTTACAAAATTTTAATTCAATGTTATTAAAAAAGTGTTTTATTGAAATGTGTGCTAGTTGAAATTTTAGAATAAATTTCGGAAGTTTTTGAAAACTTCCCTAGAAAAAAAAAAGAGAAAAAGAAAATATCAAAAGTATGATTGTGCAATAACAATATCATTAGATAAATAAATAAAAGAATGGTGAGTTTTAAGGAAATGATTTTAATAAGTGATATTGCGACGTCGTTTTTTAGATTTTTTTTCATTTCATCCAAGGAAAATTGTCATCTTTTTTTTTTTCTTTTAAACACAAAGAAAAGAACATAATTATATATAGTTTGTACAACATGTTTTTATCCACGTGCTGTGATAGTGTGTGTAAAAATATGATAATGAAGTTGTGTCGTATAACACAATTGACATTTTTGAGTGAATTTTCGCTAAGTTTTCAACCATATTTATTATAACAGTTTTTATATGTTTATTAAAAATAAGAAAAACAACAATATTAAACGATATAAATAAAAGAAAATCAAAACAATTAAATTATTAATAAATATTTAATATGATAAAAAGAGAATAAGTTATCTAAAACTTAAAGTAAACATATATTAAGTTTGTTTTTGTTTTGCATATATAGAATGACTTTTAGATGGGTGTGTGTGTGTGAATTTGTGGATGCGTGATCACCGAGTTTTCGCTGAATCCAGCTGTTTTATGTTATGTATGAAAGAGGGGGAGGAAGAGATAGTGTAGCCTGCCAAAATATACCCTTAATAATAAACATCCCTTCTTTTTCTTCTTCTGACTTCATATGTGAAACAAGATTTTTATTTTTTTTCCTAATTAAATAATTTTAATTTTTTTTTTCGCTTCTAAAAATTGTGATTTGTGTGTGGATCCAAATAATTAATTCACCCTTCTTCGTTGGAGAAATGGTTTGTAAACAAATTTTAATTTTACGTAAAATGTTGAAATCATTAAAACTTGAGAATTCTGAAATTCTTCATTTTGTTTTTTTGTTTTTTTTACTTAAAGAAATTTCTAAAATTATTAATAATCCCTGTAGATAATTTTACATTTCACAAATTATTATAAATTTGTAAAATTTTCCAATTTCCTCAAATTACAATCAATATTGTTTTTGTAAAAATGGAAAAGCATCGAAAACAAAGAAATATTTTCCTAACAAAAACAAGAAAAAAACAGGCCAAGCGTTTTATGCATTTGCGCGTTGTATTAAAAAAATTTTTTTGTTAGAAAAAATGTTTTTGTTTACATTTTAAATGCATTTATGCGTTTTTTTTATATTATTCCTGAATTTTACGAAATTGGTTTTAGAAAGTTTTTTTTTTTTCTTTTGTTCAATTACACATAAATTGTTTTAATTAGGTACATTTGAACTCATTGTAAATACGAGTATCGCTGAGTGATTGTACAAAAACGAGTAAAAAATTTCGTCAACAATTGCTAAATCATGTTTTTATTTTTGAATCAATGTTTGATCACGTTCAGGTGTATTTGTAGTAATTACGCCTGTTTAGAAATCACTACGAAAAGATCATCAAACTTTACATGAAAGAATATTTATTTTTGTAAAATACTCGTCTTTCTTCAGGTCTCCTACATAGAGCCATAATATTTCACTTCAAACAAAAAATTCAGTTTTTTATTTTCAATTCTGTCTATTACATTCGAAAACGAGTCTATTCCACTTTTTATGCCCTATAGTAGGTACTACCAGAGGGTATATTAGTTTTCTTCCGTCCGTCTATGGACAAAATAACTCAAAAACGAGTTATCCGATTTTGTTGAAATTTAGAATGTAAGTTGATTATTCCTTAACTGCGTTGTTGGTATTGCATTTGAGCAAAATCGATCCGCGGGGGGCAAAGTTATAATAGAAAAACCAGGGTGACCAGAAAGTTTTGTCGTTTTTTTGGTTATGGTTTTTCGGATGTAATTGGAAAATTTGTCAAACGATTTTGTTTAAATGAATTATACAGATTAACTACATAAATAGACGATACTATATTAAATTTCAGTCACATCGGTCCAAGGATAGTGGAGAAAGAAAAATTTCTAGCCTAAAATAAGCCTGTTCATAAAGTTTTTCTGATGTATTTTAAAAATTTATATACCGATTTGAATCAAATTTACGAACCGTGTTTATGCTATTAGACTCCAGCCTACCTGTGAATTTGGGCAAATTTGAGAATGAAGAAATTAAGTTATGGAGAGAAAAACCTTAAAATATTGAGTTAAGTAGAAAGTTCGTGGCGTTTTTTTCCAATAGCTTTAGAATCGTATAACTTTCGTAGTTCTAATCCTATCAAGTTATATTACAGCGCGCTTAAAAGGTGACATTTTATAAAATATTTGTGAAAAAAATTGTGAAATTCAGGTAGAACTAATTGGGGTAATTGGGTTTTGAAAATGAGCCAAAATTCTGAAAAAAATTCTCTATATTAATGCTCCATGTAAGGTACTGTCGTCCGTCCGTGGACAAAATAACTCAAAAACGTGTTATCTAATTTTGATGAAATTTAGAATACTACTTGGTTATTGCTATAGTGGATTTGGTATTGCATTTCAGCAAAATCGACCGAAGGGGAGGGAAGTTATTAAGCAAAAACGAGGGTGACCAGAAAGTTTTGTCGTTTTTTTATATGGTTTTTCGGATTTAACTGGAAAATTTGTGAATCAATTTTGTTTAAATTAATTATATTGGTTAAATGCGTAAATAGACGATACCATGTTCGAATTGAGCAAAATCGGTCCAAGGATAGTGGAGAAAGAAATAATCCTAGGAGAAAATAAGTTGGTCGATAAAGTTTTTTTGATGTACTTTAAAAACTAACATACTGATTTGCGGATTGGATTTATCCTATTAGGGTCTAGGTTACCTGCGAATTAGAGGAAATTTTGGAAAGAGGAAACAAAGTTATGAAGAAAACCCTTGAAATACTGTTAGATTTGACTGTTTTTCTGTCCTATTTCTACCATAGGGCATCAAAAAATCGGCTATAGGCCGATTTTAAGTTACTATATGTTTTTCTATTGATTTTCATTCTGAGTTTTCATTTTCACAACTGGGAAAACTCTTAACCAGGCAACTCCATTAGACTTTTTTCAAGACTTATTTTCAGTCGGACTGAAAAAAAGTCTTGAAAAAAGTCCAATATAGTCGTGGGGTAAAGCATGAAAACATTTCTAAACCTAATTTAAAGGGTTTTTCTTAAATATGAATTTTTAATTCAAAACGGTTTTATTCCTTTCAAATATTAGAACTGCATGAAATCCTAAGACCCAAGAAATAGTTGTAATGGCGAAAAAGAATTTCATAATTTTTGTACTGATTATCAAAAAAAGGTATAGGATATTCAAACTAGAGGTCGATAACTACCAATAATTGGCACCACTGATAGTCATTCATCAGAAAAAGTGGGAATGCTAAACGCATCTTTCATACATTCTTTGGAATAATAGAATGTAGTAAACATTATATAGCACATCATTCTCTTTTAACATTCTAAAGACTTTATTTAGTATTAGTTATTAGGGCGTCCTGTGGAAACTTGAGGAAATTTTAAAATGTTGGTAATACGTTGCAATTTCAATTTTACTGCTGGGCGATAGTACTAGCGATAGTTCTCGATCTCTAATTCAAAAATTTCTTCAGATAGAAGGTTGGTCTATTCCTACTTTATTATTTTCAAAAAAAATTTGCGGCTTATCTGATGTTTACTTGCAACTCTCCAAGTGTTTTCTATTTACACTTTGGCAGCGGTTCGCAAAGAGTTTTCAATTTTAAAAATTGTGCAGAAAATAATAACGATTAGTTTGAAGTTTTTGAAACTAAAATCAAAAAACTAATAAAGTATGACAAAACATTTTGAATATTTCAATATTGATTGTATTATTACTGTATTGGGGACAATTGAATCACCTGAAAGAATCTTATAAAAATTCGTCGGTCGGATTTTAAGTCCATTCGAAACAACTTTATTTTCCTAATCATCCTTCTCTGAAATGTAAATGCACTATTTTTAAAAAGCAGTATTTAGTTAAAATCCACATAATCAATAGCTAGCAATGTCTAAAAATCCTGTTGCAAATAAGTTAAAATTGAACCCAAAATATTGACTGAATATCAAAACTAGTTATTTCTATTGCAAGTCTATTTATCAAAACCATGTTTAAAGTGTTTTAAAAAAGATGCAAACAGTTGTATTATTTTCCAGTTTTCTTTGATTGCTTTCACAAAAAATACCTGCAGGTAGTTTTTTTTTTTTTTTTTAAATATCTGGTTTTGGTCCTCTCAAAAAAGGAACCGGGCCTTGAAAAAATAGATCCTGATTTGGCTTCTTTTCTAAATCCACACATTTTTTCATTATTCCGGTTTTTACGTTTTAATGTCTTTGTAAAAACCATTTTTCTTGTTCTTTTCCATATTTACAGAAGAAGTAGCAGCATCAAAATAATCAACAGAGAAACCCGAGTATATTGGAAATATATATAAAAATTATTTCGAAACATTTAAAAAACATGTTTAATGTTTTATTAAACATTATCATTCATCAATCGAACACGACGCGGAAAACATAAAAGAGATTTAGTAGATACGATCATCACCAATACGTTTTTCATAAAAACATAAAAAAATAGAACAAATCAATAATTAATGACTTCAAATAATGCTGGATATTATTGGTTGACAATATTTTCAAAATCGTTTTCATAATAGCAGTATTTTTCTTTACGTAGTTTTTTTCTTACGAGTTTATGTCTGGAATTCATTTTTCCGTTAAAACAAATAACTATTTTCAAAAAGATATCGACGAGAAAAATTCAATAAAATGTTGTACGTATTTCATGTGGACACAGGTCGTATGATCAAATTTGAAATGAATGTAGCACTATCGAGGTAAACTATTTATTTTATTTTTTATTTGGAGAAAAAGAAAACCAATATCAATTTGTATTTTTAGTGTGCAAAACTTAAAAGATATGATAGAAAGATTGCACGGTATACCAGCTTCGAAATTAGTGTTATTAGTTAGTGGCGGTGAAGTGTTATCACCCGGATCTTTAGTATGTAGTTATTCGGCGGGAACAGATACCAATCCAATATATATGTTTTCTACAGTAGATACGAATTTACCACCATGGCCAAGTATAGAACCAGGTAATTATATATATTTATGTAAAAATCTAAATAATTCTTATTTAAATTGAAATTTTTCCAAAAAAAAAAACAAAAAAAGATATGGAATTATTAAAAGATCAAGTAGAGCGTTGCTTATCTTTACCTGCCACAATATCAACAGTTATAACACGAGCCCAATTAGCACAACAAATTTATGATTTGGCACATGAAGAGCAATCAATTAGTAAGAAACTAGTACATGAACAACATTTACAACAACAAGGTTGGGCGGCAGTTATTGCAAATATGGAAGATTTAACTGAAGAATTTCGTCAAAGATTTCATAATTTTTCAAAATGTTTCGATGACCATTTATGCCGGCGAAAAGAATACTTAGAACTTTTAGGACAATTTAATCAAGATATAGAAAACTTAGCTAGGATACCGATATTACCTGGCCTTATGCAAAATGCTGAAGAAGATTTTCATGGTTTTGATGAAATTTTAGCGAACGATGATGTTTTACGAAAAGAAATATCACAAACTGAAAATTTATCTACAACAGAAATTCAACCAACAAATAATCAATCAAAAGAAAATACTCCAGAAAGTTATCAATCATCATCATCATCAGAATTACGAAAAAATCGTACATTAACATTATTACAATGGATTTCGGCAAAAGATAATCATAAAACTTTGAAAATCATGGCAGCCGAATGTATACAAGGTTTATCAAGTTTCGATGAAGAAAAAATTGAAACATTAAAAAACGAAGTTATTAGTGTAGTTAAAGCTGCAGATCACGTAAAGTTTAACAAATTTAATTCAAATATTGAATTAGAAAAATTCTAAAAGAATGTTTTTTTTGCTTGCTTGTAGGATGAAATTAAAGAAATCCGAGGTTTAGAGGATAGATTGTGTGGCTTGGAAAATCTTATGTTTGAATTGAAAAAAATTGTGAAGCAACAAAGAGAAAATGCAACAGCTTTTCAGCAGGTATCAAGGAATATTATATAAAATTTCTTGCAATAGAAATCTAATACCATTTGTCTTAATTTTTAAATTAGAATCAAACTCGTGCCAGTAATTTAGGTGATGCTTCAATATTACCAGATTTATGCGAATCTCATAGAAATCAATTACGGGTTATGTTACAGAGTGAAAAAATAATTTTCGATATGCGAAAACGTATTGCAAATGCAAAAGAAGAATTATCGTCAAATCTGAATAAAAGATTAAAGTATTTTCATTCGAATATTTTTGATGATATATAAAATTCATTTCATTGGTATTATTTATTTCAATTTTAGATATATAATTCAAATTGAAAATCGTATGAGTGAATTGGATAACAATCTTCTATTTTATCATCGTTGTTTGAGACGTGTAGAAAGGCATATAGGTATTATTCAACAAATCCATCAAACACCAAGTATATATGTACAGGCAGTTTCTGAAGTTGTTAGACGTCGACAATTTTCTAATGCATTTATTTCGTGGGCTTCCAATATTTCATATGATTTGCTCACAATACATAATGCTGAAATCGAACGAAGACGAGAATTTAATTGTGTATTCGAAGGGCATTTCTTAAATAGTTTATTTCCCGGAATGAATGATATGCCACCGAGTTTTACAAATGAAACATCATATATTTTCGATGCAAGTTTACCGAATATTACAAAAACTGGTATATATTCATGAATATGAAATAATTTATTATTATTAATATATTTTATTCTATAGATATTGATACACTAGCAACATATTTGCCAGAGATTTCATCCAATTCTGAACCTGTTGATATGGGTTCTGTGATTGAATTTTTTCTTTTAAGGTTTTTTATAAAACATAGGAAATAAAAGTAAATAACAATTTATATTGCTTGTTTTCTTTTTTTAGATCGGGAAATAAAAATGTTGAAGAAAAAAATTCTATGTCCGGTAGATCACAATCGACTGGTACAGAAAGGACTGCTGCTCTTTTATATCGTCCAATAGATATACATGCACATTTAAAAGAGTAATATTATATATGATATTTTACATTGGAATATTTTAAAATATTATGTTTTTTCTTTGTGGTACACAGTGGTTTCGAATCTGAAACTGATACAGAGGAATTCGAAAAAGTTGGCCAAAGTCCAAATGAACGTCAGTTATCAGCAGCAACGACAGCGACCGCAGCAACATCAACAAATCAAATAATCATCGAAACTGCTAGTGCCAGTACATCGACGGAACCTTTAATTATGCATACTGTTGAAACATTAACTGAGGTAAATATTTGTTTTTCTTTCTATCCATGTAATTATCTCACAGCTAGAGGTTTATTAATCTCTGTTGGAGGGTGTTTTTTTTTTTTTTGTTGGCTGTTGTTAGATTTCCTTTATTTTTTTAAAAAAAAAACTTTTAATTAAAAAACACAACGATATTAATGAACTTAGCAAATTACTAATTAGATAAATCCATTAAAAAAGACTGATATACTTCATACATGCGTGCCCAAGAAACCATCAAGGTTGACTAAACTTTTAAATACTTCAAAGAATAGCGAATTTTCTTTGCCCGCTATTCCAGAAAAATTTTCCATATTTAAATCTCCGCTTGTTAAAAATCCTCTTGTTCCATTCCAATATACGACGTCATCACAGTCGTCTAGTTCAGAGGATCCATCACCATCTTCCCCTTATTCCAATCAAATCAAAGAAAAACAATCATTACTTCAGCAACATCAAGAAATTGTGGGCCACCAAACATCTTTATTACAAGGAGAACGATTACATCAATCAGCATCATCACCATATCCAATCAATAATCTTTTAATTGACAATGAATTTGTCAATTCTGAATTTTATATTGATGAATCATTACCATCCAGTCTGGATAATAATATACGTGATGCTTATGATTCCGATGAAGATAATGATGTCCAACAAATTGGAAGACAACAAAAGACTAAAGATGAACATTTTACATATCCAGTACGATTTAATTCCAGTTCGGATGAATCAATTTCAATGCAGTTACACGACAAAATAACTTTCAACAATCGAGAATCTATTGGAACTGTTATCAGGTTGCTCCAGGTATTGGAATATCCAAATTTTCTCACACGATATCAATATATATATATATTTTTTTTATGTTTGAAAAAAAAAATCAAATTATTTTCATACGCCATCGATTTATCTGTTTTTCTTTTTTTTATTTTATAATTTCTTAATTATTATTTTGATCCTATTCCAATTTTTGGTAAATTTTTGTTTATATTATTTTTTTTTTGTTTTTTTATCCAAAAAAAAAATCCTAGAATAAAAGCGTTCATCCTTCTTAATTTTGAAATAGAGAAAAAAAAGAAACTAAATAAAAATATATTTAAGTAAAACACTGAGATTTAAAATGATAATTATTGTTTAAAATCGGATTAGAGCTGTAGAATGTGCCTTCACATTTTTATATCGTCTTAAATCTCACTGACTCCAATTATATTCAAAATGACTTTTTAAAAACTTTACTTTTCATATAAAGACAGGTCGCGATTACCATGAGTAATGTGGTCCGTAAAAATTTTATACTATTCGAAGAAGCTCATACGTCTATTGTCTTTTTATTTCAATATATTCATGATTTGTAACATAAACATACCGGATCTCTTATAACACGGTAAATACGTTTCGTGTTATATGAAAATGATGTTAAAAATATTACCAATATTACTTAACAAGTAGAATTCCCTGTTAATCTCAACCGAAACAATGGGATGGAAAAATTTGTGTTATAGAAAGATTGTCCAAGTTTATTTACTAAATCGTGTTGTAGTTAAATCGCATTAGAAAAATTCCGTATTAATGAAGGGCTGCTGAAATTTTTGTCAACGTGTATTTTACGCAATTGCCTTTTGTTATTGGAGGTCCGTATGTGTATGTATTAAGAAGAATTTCAAATTCGTTTTAAATTTCGAATTCGCACTAATTCGACATCATATTTATTCGCTACCTGTCAGTACTTTTAACTTAATTACTTTACAAGTTGGGCCCTTTTTTAAAAATATAAGTTATTTATATTAAATGCTAATTGAATTTATTCTTTAATAATTTTGTAAGATATATAAGCAAAGATAATATTATATATAGATCTCTATTTTAATCAACTTGAAATTTGTATTAATCAACTTCAAACTGGAAATATTCATCTTCAAATTGAGAATAATTCATTTCAAGTATCAATCAGCAGTTGGAGATAATAGTGATGGCTCAATGTGATGCTTTCGATTGAGGAAGCTGTATATGTGACAATAGGCGCAGATTATGAACAGAGTTTTCCAGAAATTGTTGTTCTAGAGTAGAGATCTATGTATTGAATCAATCTTTGGTATGAGCTTTATTGCATGTGTAATATCGTTTAAATTGGAAATTTTTTTTTTTTTGCTAGAAAAACCACTATTTTTTGCTGTCCTCTCTTAAATTGATTCGCTTTTAAAATATATATTTTATAATTATTATTTTTCATTTTTAAAAAAATTTGTTTCAGCTTTAAACATTCATAATTTTTTTTGGGTATTATATTTTCAGCATTTTGGTGGCCCATAAATAAAAATCATTTTGAACATGTTCAATTTATATATTTACCATTCTTTTCAATTCAATTAGATAGATCCAAAACAAAATATGATAATCAAATTTCATATCCCAATCCCGTTTTGCAAATATATAGTTTTTATTAAATAATTTCTAAAACAAAAATATATGGAAAAAAATATTCAAAAGTTTAATTTATTGATTAAATAAAATTGAATTTCTTTAATTTTTACAGGAAAATTTAGGATCCACAAGAATTGAAGTGGAACGTTTAAAATCGATTATCAAAAGTATGGGACAAATATCGAATGAATCTTTAAAACTTTTAAAAGATCATTTAGAATCATTCAGAAATGAGTCGGGTTTTGAAAAATCATTATTTCAAACTGAATTCGTAATTCTTATCGAAACTATTAATAAATTAAAAAATGACTATGAATTAAAAGAGAAAGAAACAATTGATAATATGAAATCTGTTCATGAAATTGAAATCATAGATCTTCGTAAAGCATTAGAATCAAAAGAGAAAGAAATTGAGTTTTTATTAAAACAAAAATCATATCTAGAAATTGAGCATAATGAATTGGTAAATAAAAGTCAAGATGAAAAAAATGAATTACAAAATGAAATTAAAGAATTAAAACAAAGTATTGAAATACAATCAGAACAATTGAAAAATGTTGAAATCGATAAAGAAAAAGCTATTACTGCATGTCGGGAACGTTTAATACATGAACATAAAACTGAAATTGAATCGCTTCGTTGTCGTTTCAAATTAATGACCAGTATGGAAAGATCACCATCCGATACAAGTTTAGAGAAAATAGAACGTCATGATATGATAGAAGTTGCATGCCATGAATTGATTTTACAACAAACCCGTGAAGATTTGAATCGTGAAAAAGCAAATGCTATTAAAGCAGCTATTGAATATGAAAGATTACAACAAAATTCTTTAAATTTTCCAACAAATGATTTAATACAAAAAGTTATCGAAGAAAAAGATAAATTATTGGACAGTTTAAGAGAACGTGATATGATAATATCAAAAGAAAATTCCCAATTAAAATTGAAAATTGAATCATTAACAAATGAAGATGAAAGTGATCGAATTTGGTTTAAAGATAAAATTGATTTATTAAATAAAGATAAAATTCGTCTAGAAAATGAATTGATGTTAGAGAGATCAAGACGAATCAGTGCAGGAGAACCATCAACATCATCAGCTGGAGCTAAATATTTGGCAAATCGTGCAGAAGTTCGTTTTCATCCAGAATTATGTAGTTCATTATTAAAACTTCCTCTATACAAATTGGATGTAGTAACTGATAGTTGTAATAAAAATGACATTGTTTTTGTGGTTTGGAATAGTAGACATGGACAATATACAATTATTCAAGATAATACGACGACATTATTCTTTTTACATGCTGATTGTCTTGCATTACTTAATCTTCGGATTCCCCGAGGTATATATACCGGAACTGCTCCCGATATTCTTTTCGCAATTGGTCGTGTATTTGAGAAGGAATATTGTCATGCAAAGAAGGTATTTTTTAAAAAACATAAACGTTAATTGTAATATTTTTTGATACTTTTTTTTCGTTTTTTTTTTTTTTTAAAGTCTGAAAACAGATATAATGTAGTAAAAGGAACCAAATTTTATCGTGTAAAAGTATACCCATTACATATGTCAACAGATATCCAAATTAGACGAGATCGACATGAATGTAAGTTTAGCCTTTCTTTTTGTGGTTTATTCAAGTTAATTTTTGTATCTAAAATTATATAGCAACATCATCATCATCTTGCACTTCTGTGAGTCGTTCAACAAGTACTCTACATTTAACTGATTCATCTGCTCAAACCAATTCAAGTGCTGTTCCTAGTACAAGTAAAGCCAGTCGAGATATGTTGGATTCGGTTGAAGTAAAAGATAAAACCGAAGAGGAAGATGATGTTTTAAGTGGAAAAAGCCGTTATTTAAGCCTTAGCGAAGAGGAAGAAAATGCAATTGCTGCAGAAACTTTAAATGATCAGGTAAGTTAATTATTTTATATGCTTCTTGTTTTTTTTTAATGGATGACCATTTATAAACAAGGCAAGAAAAAAAAATTGGTCATCTAATAATCTGAATTTTTTAATATGTTTATGAATAAAAAACTATCGGATTAATGTCATTTTAAAAAAATATAAAATTAAAACTAATAAATCTTCATCCGTAATTAATATTATTGCACATTTTAATATCTTTAGGGAATTGCTTCTAACTTTGGGCAAATTTTAACTGAAAGTTCATCGGAGAAAGACCAAGACGATTCCGATGAATATCGTTCATTAGAAACGAAAGATGAAAACGATTTTCCAACAAACGTTTAGATAGAATATTCGGAAAACTGCTAAACGAAAACAAACAGAAAATATATAAAAATAAAAAGAAAAGGAAAACAAAGAAAACTTATTGTAGTTTATTGCCTATTTAAAATAATATAAGATAAACGTTAATTTCTTCTTTTTTTTTGATAGTAATAATAATTAACAAATTTAAAATTAAGCCAGACTTATTTTTTTTTGTTTTTTTTTTTTTAAGAAATACGTATTTCATTTTTTTCACCAAATTTTTTTTTAAAAGCTTCTTTTATTTGAAAATCCGGTGCTATTTTTAATCGGTTAACATTTTTTATTTTTTTTTTTTATAATCATTTTTGAACGCTTAAAGGACGTGTAATTTTAGATAATTAAGAAAAACGGGTAATATTTGTACCTTTTGTCTTTACTTTTGAAAGTAAAAAAATGGAGCCTCGATTTATCAGACTTTTAAGATTTTAATTTTCATCCTATTGAGTGTTTTAAAATACAGATCTGCAACTGGTGTGCCGCGTAATGATGTTTAGATGTGTCACATAGAAATGTTTCCAAAACAAAACAAGGAGGAAATGGACCGAGTTGATGCTGGAGACATATATGAATGACATATATTTTTTTTGAGGAAGGCTTAGTAGAGCCTAGATGTGTCCGTCAAGATGAAAAAGTTGTGCTATGTTTTCAAATATGGGAATAGTAAATGTTCGAGCTTTTTGGAATTTACAAATCTTGTTTTTGTGATGACTTATTTCGTGTTAATACGAAGGACTGAGTTTTTTTTTTTGTACTAACGACGAGGCTACTAGAATTATTCGATTTTTTTTGTCTGGAACCAATTAATCATGTAAATCGGGGCATCATCATTTTACTTTCCGCAGGAAAACTTGTCACATTATTGAAAAACATTTTTTTTTTGAAATTTGTTAAAATTTAAAATATATTAAATTTTTTTTACATCATTATTAAAAAAAAAATGTGATAAAATGAAATTAAATTTAATCAATTTTAACAAGAAAAATACATAAAAATTATCATTTTTAAAAACAAGGCTAGATTTAAATAATCCATAAAAAAATCAAACAAATATGTATCTATTTTCCAGAATACGGGCGTACAGAATAGTATTGGAATATTCACACTAATAGAACCACTTTTGTCGCCATTTCAAGTTAATTTGGAATAAATTTTTAATTAGAAAAAAATATATAGATTTAAGGTTTTTTTTCCTTTTTTTAATATAAAATCATATTAATTAAGTTAGTTATTATATTTTTTTTTTTTTTGATAATAAAACAGAAAAGCAAAAATTTTTAATAAAGAAAATATAACAAAAAAAAAAAACGTCTTAGTTTTTAGAACAAGCTTTTGATTTATTTGATTTTATTTGTAATTAGAACTATTAAGTAGGAACGCAAATCATTGAAGATTTTATTAAAGTATGTTTCATGGTTTTGGGCGGTGAAAATGATTTCTTTTTGAAATAAAAACGTGGGAGTATATGATAAAGGTTTCCGTGGTACAAAAGAAAAATATGTTTGGATTTTGATATTCAATCGTTCTTTAATTTTATAAAGAAAAACTGAAAACAAATTAGCAATAAAAAAATTCAGTATTTATGTGAAAAAACAGAAGTGGCATCTTGAAATTCGATTCGATATAAAGCAAAAAAGCATAAATTATCGCAATGCATTTTCGATCCGATTTGGTCTCAATCGAACTTGACGATTTCACTCCAGAAAACATGGAAGAATAATTGGAAGGGCAATAATCTTATAGCGTTTTCGTTTCTCAAAAACAATGCGGAAGTTTTGCACATTATAATCTGTTTTACGGATTTCGCTATTGATAAGCAAACATTCGACCAGTTTTTTTTTGTCTTTCTTTATTCCCTGCTCTGCCATTGTAATTCAACCTTAAAATATGCGGTAATAGTTATCTGAAGTTAGTAACGATTTAATAACGAAACAAAATAAAAACAGGATTTTTATAATATTAAAATGCTGCTGTTTCAAGTTATGGTTTGATTTTTTTAAAATAATTAGCGATTCACTTTTTAGTGTGGGTTTATATGATCTGGTAAATATTTTCCTTCCCTGGGCCAGTATTTAGTTTTCCAACTATATCTCGATTTCTGTTGTGAAATACCAAATTTCTATTATATCGATAAAGTTTTAAAAAGCTTTTTTTCGATCAGTTTTATTTTGTCTATTAACATATTTTTCAAATCTTTAAAAAATATAAATCTTTTGTTGGTTGTACGCGAAATCGGTAATTAAATTCAAACAAAATGGCTGCTAGATTTGTTTTCTAATTTTAATATTCAGTTTTTATTTGGGGAAAATGAAAATGAAATTTTGTACAACGATTAATATTAAATCGAATTAATTAGAAAAGGGTAATCACAAATAGAAATAGAATCGTTTAAGTTTAATGCTTTGCATCCATTATACACAAATTCGAGTTCCAAAGTATGCAACTAAATGAACTATATTTTTTTTGCATTATTCATTATTTAAGAAAATCAAATTAATGCTAATAAATTAATATCACATGCTTAAATTTTCATTTTGTAATGAATTAATAATGTTGTGTTTTTGTTGTTGTTATTAAAATTTAAGCACAAACAAACAATATTTTGTTTAAAATTTTTATATTTTCTTGTTTCAGGTTTATAACTTCTTCAATAATGTCAAAATAAAATAAATCATTTTATTTATTCTGCTTCGTATTATTTAAGTTGAAGGATTTTTGCTTTTCTGTTTTTATTTATGAATATCTAAAAAAAAAGGACATAACTAAATCAAAAAATCTTGTATAAACATTTTTTGTCTTTATTGCGACTTCATAATGTTTTTAAATAAATTTAATGATTACATTATATTGTCATCGATTTGGTTTTAATAATAAAACAATATAAATTAGGAAAGGACAAAAAAAATCACTTATTCTAGGCCATTTTTGTAAGTCAGCTAAGGAATGTATAAAATATTTGGGATTCAACAACTGTCAAAAATTCCGTACGAAATGTATACTAATTGATCTGTATTGCTTCAACATAACGAAACAAAAATCAAACTTAACGAAAAGACGGCTATACACATTATAACTACAGCATACAATTCATAAACATTAGTATATTTCCCTAAGCTCGTCTATGCTTCTTGGCTCTTTAGGCTCAAATATAATGTGATCTGCATGGCATAGGAAAAGGCAAAAAAACTGAACGAATGCAACCTTATGCCAGCTTATGCATGTCAAATCCGTAGAACTGATTATAATGTGCATAAGCAAGAATAACCATTTGACTCAAAAAATTTTGTTTTTTTAATTGTTTTTTGTAATGTAAGTGATTTTAAAAAATTGAAAATCGTTTAGAAAACAATTTTTCAAAAAAAAAAAACCAAATCGTCCAGTCACGTTTCATCAGAAAAATATTTCCAATTGAACTGTCAAAATTTCCGTACGGAATGTACTAAATGATTTGTATTGCTTAAACATAACGAAACGGAAATCGAACTTAACGAATGCACGCGTATGCATAATATAATCTTGGAATAGGATTCATGTATATTAGTACATTTCTGTCAGTTTTGCTATGCCAGGCAGAGCACATTATATTTGAGCCTTTTCTATTATAATTCCGGATTGGAATCATGTAATTCGATTCAGACCAAATCGAATCAAAAATACACTATGATTGCTATATTTTTCGACACGATTCCACTTCTGTCTTCACTTCGTTTAAATTCGTATTTGAAAGATCGAAATGGAAATGGGATTTTGATCTGTGCATATGATTCGTCGGATCAAAATTAATTTGAAATGTTTTTAAATGTATTTTTTTAATATTTTAAATTAAACAATTAAACAATTTGTTGTGTTCTTTTGTTTCCTCCTAGATATTTTCAAATGTTTGATCGATGTTTACCTGAACAAATTTCAATCTCATTTCAAATCGATCGATGTTTATATGTATTCGAAACGTATTTAAATGAAGTTGTTATAAATTGGCCTTAAAGTTTTTTGTTTTTTGTATGTGGAATCAGTTAAATTTATTGAATGACATTATGAACGCACATTTTTTTTTCAGAAAACAAAAAAAAAATCTTAAACATAAAATAATTCCTACAAAATAAAAATAAAAAAAAAAACTGTAAAATATAAAATATTGTTCTATAAAAATAATGAAAAACCTAATAAGAAAATGTTAATCGATTACAAAACCGTTTTTAAGAAATTAAAACAATAAAAAAATAAAGCATTTCAAATACAAAAATAAAATGTAATAAATTAAAAAAAAAACATATTTTTAAAAATGCAAAAAATAGAATAAATATAAAACAAAGAAAAACAGTACATAAAATACATCTAAATAAATTTTTTGAAAAAAATAAAAAATACAAATAATTGTACTAAAAATAAAACAATTTTTATTTTAGAATTTTAGTATTTTAAACAAAAAAAAACATTTTTTTTTTTATTATTATTAATTTTATTATTATACAAGTAATTAATTATATATATATATTTTTTTTCTTTTAGTCATTAAGGAACAAATGTGATAGCAAAATATTTAAAGAAAAAAACAAAAAAAAAAAATATTAATTTATTTAAATAACAAAAAAAAAAAAATTTAAAATACAAAAAATGTTAAAAAAATAAAAAAATTAAATAATATTATTAATAAAAAAAAAAAACTTTGTCTAAACTATTATTGCTGATAAAAAATGAAAAAAAAAGAAAAAAAAAACACAAATCAAGAAGGATTGAAGGCTTTTTAGTAAAAAAAAAAAAAAAAAAATTAACTTTAAAATTCAATTATTTGAAAAAGATACAAAAAAAAAACGTTTTTTTAAAAACTTTAAAATTTGAAGTTTTATTAAAACAAAAAAAAAAAAAGAAAACATATTTTCTTAAAATTGATTTTTCTTTTCTTTTCTTATTCACCAAAGAACGAGAATTTTGGTTTCTTCAAAAGAATATGGAAAATTACACAACAACAAAAAAAAAAAAAGAAATTAATAAAATACATAAATATATCAAAATAAGAAAGAAAACGATCAAAAACACAAAAAAAAAATATAAGTATAAAAAGAATTTTTTTATTGTCCATTATTTTCAAATAAAAAATAAATTAAATTAGAAAAAAAAAACCAAAAACTTATTTAAATATTTACAAAGATTTATTTTTATTAATTATTTTTCTTTTTAGATAAAGATTGTATATCTTTTGATCGTAAAGAAAATTGTCCATTCATAACCGCTTGTCTCGATTTTTACTAATAGTTATTATTTGATTTGTTGAATGTCAGCGCCGGATATACCAGAAATCTAATTAAGCTTAAGCTTTAGGATCCCGATTTGATAGCGGCCACGAAATTTATTACAAAGTATACAATAAATCGAAATATGATACAATCTTTAGTCGTAGCCGTAGTAGAATCGTGTAATTTGATTGAGACTAAATAGTATTACACAAAAGCAAAGCATTTACTATAGTGTTACGATACGATTTGGTTTAAATCGAATTACATCCAGATTTTCTTGTCTTTTTATTGGAGCAGAAAATACCCAATCGAATTTTGGAGTTGTCAAGAGCAGTTGACACAATTTTTACAAATCCTAATGATAAGCTGGCATGCTTTGGAGAAGGAAAATGCTAGCAAAACCGAATCTAAGTTGAGAAACTCTGTTTATTGTATGCTTTGTAATTTTTGAGATAATTTGATTTTAAGAAATACTTGTCCCGGTCAAAAATTTAATTTCTGGCCTCAAAGAGGCTAGATCCGTTACTGTTGGAAACGCTTAAAATTGATGATTGGATAAACATGTGAGAACAGTGTAGTACACTATGATATTACTTTCAAATGAAAATTGTATTCATCAAGCCGGAAGGAACACGAAGAGGACAAAGGTCTTGTTTTCTCGGTGTTATGATAGTGTAATCTCCATGTACCCATTGAGGTGCAAATTTAGAATACACATCAAAAGAACGTTTTTAAACATTCCCAAAATCCAGCATTTCATTACATGGAAATTCATACTAATAAATTTGTATATTTTTCTAGTAAAAACCTTTTCAAGACATTCTTGGGTTACTTACAAAAGCCTCAAATCTCTATTATTCGTTAACTTATCAGTAATTATAGTAGAAATTTTGATACAAATCAATCTATAACATCTCTATTTAGTTTACTCCTCGATCATTATACATAAGGATATTGTAACTATTCGCTTCGGGATGACGATATTGCTGGGATTGTTCTAAAGTGATACATTCTCCAATATTATTATTATTCGTAATAATATTTCCGGTTAGTTCTTCGACATTTTGATAATGTTCATTATGTCCAACAAAACTACATTGATTTCCATAGAAATTATTATTATTATTATTATTAATCGACGGACTTAATTCGGTTTCACAATAAATCACTTCATCGAAATCATTATTACATTGGCGATGATGATTTTCATCTAATGAGTTTTTTCTTTTTAAACTTTTATGACTATAATTCGAATCGGTTTTTAAAATTTGTGAATAATTTATAAATTCTAATGGTTCATCATTTTCTAATGTTGTTTTTTTCGATAAATCATAAAAATTGAAATTTTCATTTCGATTATGTTGTCCTAAATTATAATATGATTCATATTCTGGTGGAAATTGTTCAGTAATTGTTCCAGAACCTAAATCCAATAATGTTGTCTGTGAGGATGATTCTTGAATGATATTATTATTATTATGTGTTTTTTCATTTAAATGAAATATTTCATTTGGTTGTTGTTGTACAAAATCGGTGTAATGAACGAAATTACTTGAATTTGTTGGAATATTTGGAATATTTAAATTCATTTGTTCATTATTATGAGATATATAAGATGCTGAATTATTTATAGTTGACCAATTCGTTTGTTGATGATGATAATTGATAATTTCACAATTTGCAGATGGATGAACATAAGATGATGTATGATATGTTTCAGTGCTGGACGTATAAAAACAATTACAATTATATGGTGGACATTGACAACCTGGAGAAAAAAATATTACAATAAAAATAATATCTGGCAATAATGTTTCTTTGTGTTAGAAATAAATTTTTTTTTTATGAAGTTGGCAGAAGTGGAACATTATTTAGTAGTGAAAAGAAAACAAAGGAATTCGAAAACGTTATAAAAACTATAAAGGAAATAAGAACGAAAACAGGTAAGCAATATTTTATAATTTACCATTAATATCAGGAATTAAAGGTGGTGGTTTTAATATATTGTTGAAATTTGTTGTAATCACTTTTTGTTTTTTATGATTTCGCAAAGAAAAAAGCTAAAATTGGTGTAGAAAAAAAAAATTCAGTTACCAAAATAATATAGTTTTTTTTTTTTTTTTACATACATTATTATATACCTTCGTTCCTAAAGATGTATCCTTAGCTAAAAATGTTGCGAAACCTTTCATTTTTCGTCCAGCAACACCCAAAGCACGTCTAGCTTCACTTGAGGATTTCGGTTCTGGTCGTGGATGATCATGAGTACCTTTTGCTTGAAAAAATATTGCATTTGTTGTATGCCGCCAGAAATGTGTTACTGGATAACCACAATGGCCACGACACGATTGTATCTGAAGTTTACCATCTTTACATATACGATTCGGACATGGTTTCCCTTGTTGCTTTTTACGTGCCTTATCACAAATCGCTGGCCGTAAATGAATACGTTCACCATTCGTTAATAAACAATGTTGAGAACAAATTAGGACACCTAAACAGCTCTTTTTTAAAATGTTCACATTATGATTATTTGTATTTCGCATCGCCCAACCGGAAGTATGTTTTTTAGCTTCTTCACTTGTCGATCGATATGCTAAACGAACATGACCATCTGACCATTCATAGAATTCATCAAACTCACTATCCGAGATATGTGGAACATTTGTATCATTAATGTCCCATTCTTTGGAGTTCATTTTTTTAATTGTTAACCTTTTCGGTATGTTATTTCTGAAAAGTGAAGAAATTTAAGAACAAGAAAGTGTAAAATGAAAAAAAAGAACATTCAGACTCTTCGCAGTCGGTAGGATTTGAACCAGAGAGAATCTGATTTAGTCAGACCAAAGTTTATGTCATTTCCAATATAAAAACTTATATTAACTTTTTATTAATTTTAGAATGCTTTAGTTTACAATTAAATTAAGAATTCATCAAAGAGCATAAGAATGTTCCTACATATGGATAAAGAGCATAAGAATGTTCTTTATCCATATGTTACTGGTAAAAGTGGTAAAGGATCGTATCTCGCTTTTTGCAAGAATCGAGTTAATGCCATTTCTTAGATACCACGACCCTATATTATATTATAGAAAAAGGATTTAGGACCACAATGCTTTCTTAACATCCTACATACGTACTCTATTTTACACATGTCAGTAACATATAACTGTTATATCATAAATGTCAGTAGCGTTTGCAAAATGTTTCAAAAGGAGGTGTTAGGGGAAAAGATTTTTTCATAATTGACTTGAAATAGTGTACTGTATTGCAGCGTTCCCCGTGGGTGGGATATGTGCCCAGACAAATGTAAAGTGTAAAACTGAAGATTATACTTGAACTTATTTCTCATAGCGCATCAAAATAGTGATGAAAATATTCATAAAGCCATAATTTTTAGTATACCTAAACCACAACATGAATCTTGTATAATAAAAACCACCGGAAAGTAATGTCTGGCGCAGACCACCCAAAAAAAAAACAAAAGTATTCCCAAATATTTGGAATTGTTTAACAATAGTTTCTTTTTTTTCCTAAAAAATGAAGGTGATAAAATTAGCTTGTCTTATTTTCAAATGGAATCTGTATGATTAAGAAATTGTATCATGTCACACAACGGGACACAGCTGGATAACAAATATCCAGTGACGTTTGGACCAGTCTAACATGTTTTGTCTTAATACTTATGCTTGTGCGCCTTTTTTTGTGTATTATTATTATTATTTTTTTTTTTTCAAATTCAAATCGTGAATGAAAATATTAATATTTTTTACCAATAATTCTCACTTTCAAAAATGAATGAATCTTTTCCTCTCATGATATCAAATTTCTAGGAAATCGTCCAATAATTCTAATAATTTAGTAATATCATGAATTCAAGATTCAATAATTGTTACTTTATTGGTTACAACAGACGCATAAAGGCAGTGAAGACTGTTAATACGCTACGGTTACTAATTCCCGAACCCAATTTCAATCGATTACATATTCTAACGTCAAGAAGAATAACATTGCACAAGGAATTTAATAAAACAAGCCGTTTCCATTAATTTGTCAGGCTTAGTTTATCCACCGTCGAGTACCCGGGTACTTGGAAATTGTATTGATTTTTAGATTACTCGATTAGCTGGAAAATTGCATAATTATACTGGATAATTGTATTCGAATTTTGTTGTACTATAAAAACCAAACATTTTAAGTACATTTGGAGACCTTTTTTGCGTATCTATGTAATATATTTTTGGTTTTTAAACAAATTGCCTTCCACCTCTTCCTGTTGTTTGTATTATTATCATTGCTCAAAAATGGCTCAACTAATTTCAATAAAATTTGCTAGATAAAACTTAGCCAAAGAGGCTTTTATGCGGCAAAAAATTCAGATGAAATATTGTTCCAGGCTTGGCTAACCATCTTAATAGCTTCTAACATCTTAAGTAAAGGTACGCAATCAGCTCAAAATGTAAATGTTAGATGGTCCGAGCAACTGGATATTAAAATGTAAAATTAAACTATTCGTAAGAAAATTCGTGTTATTGGATTCTCTATTCACATTCCATCTATTGACAACACAGTACCGGTATTCTGTTACCGTTATAAATCCTTGTGTAACGTTCTATCGTTGTACAGAAAAATACGGTATACAGAAAAATCCTGAATTATACCACGTTACACCACGATTTACAGTGATGAATACCGCTTAAGGGTATATTGGGCGGCAAGGCTTTAGTTGTTTAGGTTCTTTTATTGTAAGAAAAAATTGTTGGATGTTACTTTTAACAACATAAAATACAATTGTCATAACTTAATTCGTCATTGAACTTCACAATTTTTCTGTGTGTGGGTACCAGACATTCATGCTATAAAGCTATGGCAATTTGCCTTCTCCCACATCTAAAGAAAGAACTCCTTTTGAGTCATAACAAATTCTCCGTGTGAAAAAAAGTTCCTTGCAAAATGAAAATATTTCTCCGTAACTTACAAAATAACCATATTCCGGCGGTATTCATCCAAACACCTAATGAAGATGTTTCTTTTGTTAATTCCAATTATAAATTCATTTCATAATTCATTTTCTTAAATTTACACACAAAAAAAAAGTATTAATCCATTAAATTGTTAACAATCATTGTCCATCAGTTAAGTAAGTACACAAACCAATTTTCTCTTTTTTTTTTTGTTTCCATTCAATTAAAATATTGTTTGTAATCCAATCAAAATCATTTTACACGAAATAACAATTAAATTTCCGAATTAATTAGTTTTATTATAAATATTTTCAAGAAAATTTTCTTTCTCGCATTTATAATTTCCTTTTGTTTTGTTTTCTTTTTTTTTGTATATAAACTTCCAACACTTTTTTTATTGAACGGAAACGCGAAAAACACAATTTCAACGGAAAGAATAAACTAAAATAAAAAACATCTTAAAATTCAAAACTAATAATAATTTTTGAAAAGAAAGAAAAAAACAAACAAAAGAAATTTCTCCAACTCCACAAAATGTGGGAAAAAGGGGAGAATTTTCAAACTAAAAAACAAAAAAAATGTTCATGTAAAAATAGCTATATAGAAATATGTTTAAAATAACTCCACCTCTCTTGTGATTATATTATTAAAAATACAAGAAGTGAAAGTAAATGCTTCGGCGTAACACACATACTTTCATATTAAAAATTGTCCATGGAAATGCACAACCAATGGATATTAAAGGAATTGGGGTTTTCTTATTGGCGGATAAAATAATTGGATTAGATAGTGTGTGTGCGTGTGCATTTATATACTATCAGTAATTTTTGTTATGTGCATATTAGTATTGCAGAAAGTTTATATATATATATGTATTTGAAAGATGCTTAAATTTATATTTGGATGAACTTCAAAGAAAATTCTATACAATTTTGTCGTTTCCCAGGAAGTTTCGAATAAATATGCTTTTTTTTGTTTGCCTTTTCTTGTTCTTTTGTGGATAACGACATTTTCTCGACCATGGATAATGTCCAATGTTAGTTTTTAATAGGCCAAATGAGATTTTCTATGTATAAAAGAAGAGCACCGACTTTTATTATCAATATAGCATATAATAATGATTTTGATTGAATTCTTTCAATTATATGTTATATGGAAAAGATTTAAAATAAACCAGCAGTATTGGATCAAAATAGTCTTTAATCTTGTTTTATTTTTTTTTTGGTATTTCAATTAAAATTATATTACGTTTCTTGGAATTTGAAAATGTCGCTGTGGAAACTGTTGTCCCCAGCATGTTAATCTAGACAGCAACTCTATTATCCTTTTCTAAAAGCCGTTTTTAAAAGTACGATGTCTTTTCATAAACAATATATATCCTGAAATTCATTCGATCACTTTCTCTACAAATTCTTAATAATCTCTAAAAGCACCTTGAGTGTCGTATTAGGTCATTTTTAAAATCTGACCTATAAGTAAAGATGTCAAACTAAAGCCCGCTACACACCTTCAGATAAATCTATGTGATTTGTCTGTACAGATTTGTTCGGTCCACTCACGTTGTTCGTTTGCCATGGATTTTCGATAAACGGTGACACGAATTGGAAAGAAGTTGACGCAAAACTAAAATAAAAAAAGGTATACACTTTTTGCCTACACCAAAAAGCATACAATAATGAGAGTTTCCATTTTGGGCACGTCTGCAAGCGCTATCTCATTAATAGTGCTTGTTAAAATGACTCTGAGTGATATAAAATTTCATGTCTTTACAGTCTTTTTTACAAATACTATTAAAAAAGAAGCGCACTTTGCAAACGTTTCATCAATTTGTATGGAAATGATTACATGTGCCTACACATTCTACGATTTTTCTGTTCAGACAAATCTGTACAATTTTGTCAATAGATATTTTCATTTTATTTCCGACCGTTTGAACAGACCAAAAATTGTACAGTTTTTGTCTCCACACTATACGATTTGTCTGTTCAGATTTTTTTGAACAGATAAATCGCGCAGATTTGTCTGGAGGTCTGTAGCGGTCTTAAATCAAGGCATCACTTCTTCAGCACTTTGGCTAGCATTTCAAAATCAGTTATAGGGTTTTCTGTTTTTTAGGTCGTCTCAAAGAAGTCAGTAACTGATGCCTTACCCTATAGAATTTTGTCATTTTTATAATAGTCTCACACTTTTTATGTATATAAAAAATTCTGCATTTTTTTTCCAGGAAAACAAACGTTTTTAATGTAGAATTCTTATTTATAGCATCGTAGATACATTAAATGGTGAAACTCCTGTAATTTATATTTTTAGAACTTTGACGAATCACTTTCTATTGAAATCAAAAACGTAATGAAGATCAATTTCATGTACTTGAAATTTCTATACAAAACTCTCACACCCTTCGATAATAATCACAACATTCAATTTTGAATAATAGGGAATCTCTATCGCACCACCCGCCAGTTTTTATTTCTCGCATATATCTTTCCAAAAATATATTCATATTGCCACCAAAAAGAAAAAACGAAAAAAAAAACCTGATCCATCATATTTGGTGACAACTAAAAGAGTCAATGTCCATTTTATTGATAAAGCTGGTCACATTGCAACATCTGAAGTTGTCAATCATAATTAGTGCGATTCTCACCTATATATACAGAATTGAATGGAGCATGCAAATTATGCGATGCGCACGACACACTATTGCTATATTATCGGAATTATTTCCAGATGGCTAGAAAAAAGACTTCGCGCGTAGCGAAAAAATAGAAAAAGATTTAAAAAAGACATGTGGTTTTTTGTGATATGCACTTTTAAAGGTGTCGTCCTCGCGCAGATATTTTGTCGTTGAGGTTCTTGTAAAATAAATCAAAAAAAAAGAAGAAAAACATGGATGAAAAGAAAAGATACAAATTCTCGTTTTAAGAATGGCACAGGACAATTTTGAGTTGCACTTATATGGGCAGGTGATATTGGAGTTAGTGTACTTAAATGATCGTACGCCAGTACCGCAGGATATATTATAAATGATGATCACTTTTAATAGCTGTCATTTGTCGTCATATTTCTATTTTAATGTGTGATTTAGTTATTGTTTTTATTTTTCATGTAATAATTATATATTTTTTGTGTATTTTTAGAATTATTAATTGTGTAAATCGAAGATTTGCTTCAATACATGCCCATGAGTACCCAAGCTTGTCTGGCAGTTAGATGATCGTAGTCGTTGGAATAGATTCAATTTCACCACATAAAAGATCATCATCGTTCCAAATTGTTGATCATACCTGGCTTAGTCTTAGATTTATGGAATGATAGAGAATATTCTCCAGATGAAATCGACCGCCAAATAAATCTCAGCGACAATAAACTCATTTCTTCTGGCCAAAAGAACTCTAAAAGACGACATTTTCATTCAGTCCACTTAATAGTAACTGAATCCTCGAATAAAGGGATATAACGTCTTTTTTTTTAAATGGAAATAAATCAAATAGCTTATTTTTAAAGAACTTTTCGTTCGGATACACCAGAATTCAGTAGATCAATCCTAATAGTCCCAGTCTCATATGGACCTTATTGAAAACCTGATATTTGGATAAACACCATACTTTTTAATCAATAAACTTTTTGATTTATTTGAGTTTTTTTTTCGAACAGTAATCAACAACTGCTTCTTGTTTACGTATACAAAATATATGAGATTCGCGTTATGCATATTAATTGCTTTTAACGCAATAAATACATCTTATTGAGTGCTCAGTACGCACCTATAGCTAACATATAATCTATATAATGTGATCCAGGTGGTGGAGTGGAGGTGCTTTTAATAAAACTATCATGACTAGATTTCATTTTTTCTCTGGTGATCATCTGCCTATATGAGCTCGTTTTGATATCTTGCGTTTTTTCTTCTTAATTCCCATCTATTTATTATGCCTGAATGACAAAAAGTATATATACTTCTCGCTATTTTAATGGAATGACACGTGCTCAGAATTAAACGAGAAACAAACAGAAACATTAACCGGACAATTTATGTTTATAACAAGACGATTGTTTTTCCTTTTTTTTTTTAAAAAATTTATTAATAACCGCGAATATCCTTTTGTACGAGTAAGAATTTTAGCGAATCATAATAAGTATGTTTGGAAGTATATAAATTTTATAATTGATTTTCGAACAAAGTAAGTAGTTGAAGAGAAAACACCTGGAATATATATTCTTAATCAGATTTGTGTTAAATCAAAAACCAGTTTATCTCAAGCAATTAATTATCTTTCGAGAACATTCTGCAGTTACCGCATGTCTTTTTTTTTTATTATGCAATAAATTAATTATTTTAATTCATAAAATTACAATTACTCATTTTGAAGACGAAGATTATATGCCGTAGAAAGCAAAAAATACATTATATAAATACGAAAGCTTTTCCAATTGTAATTTAGAAAGCGTCAAATTTAATTCAGAAGGCGCAATCAAAAATTTTGGAGACGCTTAATCAGCAAATTAGAAACAAGAATATTTTAGTAAATAATTTTTTAATTATTTATCTTCAATATTTAGTAATTTAGCAACCGACTGGCATGCCATTCATTGCTACGTCTGTTGCTTGGTGAAATGTCAAATTACCTCCATTTACGGTGTCCTATAATATCCTCTAAGTAGACAATGCTTTGTTTGTTCATTTGACTGCTTTCTAAATTACAATTGGAAAATATGTAGATATAAAATAGTACTTACACTAAATACAAGAATCAATATTTTCTATAGCAAAAAAAATGGATATCATTTTCACCAATAAAGGGGAGTTTTTGATCCTTTTCAGTATTTGATTAACCTAAATTTTATTAAAATTTTGGTCGATAAAATTTTGGTCGATTCACTGTAATTTGTTATCTGCTGCCGTCCGTACAGACCAATTTACAACAGAATATTACGATTTTTGTTTGTTCTCCAAACTTACCATATGATAAAATCTTATTGGTATTAAAATTGGTACACAAATAGATCATAGTTTGATCTTACTAAAAAATTATTTTCATTTAGGTGGATAATGAAACTTGAGCTGCATAACTATACTCATTTTATTAAAAAGCATAGGGTGTCTCCATAATAGCGCCAGATTTAAATATCGTGCTATTTTCGTTTCATTAAGTTTACAGTACTGAAATCTTCACATCTGTCATCTACCATTGTTGCTATTAATAGTCATGGAACTTTGCAGGAAGGAACGACATTATTATTGACAGTTTGTCAAGTTTCGAGCGCCTACTGTTGTCAAAAAGATATTTCCACAAAATTCCAATTGTGCGTTTCTTTCGGAGCATTCTTTACTTAATTAATTATTAAATTCCCTATCGAATGAGGTATAATTCATACCTGTAGGACCCAGAATACCTGACATATACGTATACCTTCATACAAGAGAATTCTTGTGTTTCCTGTCCTAAAAAGTAATATTTTTGAGAACAGTGAATGGCATTTAATTCCTTATTAAATTGATCGTCGAATGAGGTATGGGTCGTCTTTATAAGATGCAGAATACCCGAGATATACACAAACTTCAGTTACGCAAATTAAATCTTGCACTTTTATTTGGGACTCCCTATAGATTTTCAAAGACATAACGTTCGGAAAACATCGCCCCATATGCAGAAAAGCAGTATTTGGATCAAAACGTACATTATTTCATGTTAGACGTCTGTTAGTTAGAAGAACTATAAAATTCGCCTTATTCTTCCTGAAGTATCAAAAAGAATACCAATTAAATATATATTCCAATAAAATTATCTTTAATTTAAAATTTCCAATAAAAAAACTTATATACAAAAAGGAACAAAATAATATCACATAATTTACAAACAAGGAGAAATAAGTGAAAATAATCATATCCTTCAAGAGATTTCATAAAAAAAAATTGATTTAAAAAAAAAATATATATTATTTCATCAATAAAATATGTACCCAAACTAATATGTATACCCTTTGTTTAAGATCTTCGAGAATATGCCCCGATATGTTTCAATTAAACACTTGCGTCCAAATATAAGGGTACCTAATTTCCTCATATACGACAATGGAAACTAACGATATTTGTGAAACTAATAAAAAGGACATTATTTATAGTGCAACTAATTCAAATACAATTAAATAATATACACTAATACAATTATGTCAAGTATATAATATAAACTCTCATAAAAAACTTTAATTCCAGAAACAAAGAAGAAGAAAACAAAACCGAAACAATCCAAAATTTGGTTGTTGTACGTTGAAGAAGTTTTATGTTAGTTTCGTTGTTGAACAAAACTTTATTCCAAGTACTTACGATATACGAGTACCCAATATTTACTTATATACTCTTTGAACACGTGTAGATTTCCTCAAGTAACTAAAATGATGGAAAAAAAAAGAAAAACAATCTTAAACTAAATTCCGTACGAATTTGATAGACTTTTTTGCCCCCTCGTGTGAGAAAATTCCAAAACCGAAACAGCTATAAAAATCCTAGACAGATTCTTCTCCGATATATAAAAAGATAGACTTTATACAAATCCGCACCCTCCATTTTTTTTTTATTTGAAGCTTAATTAGCGGCGCGATTAAGCGAATTGATGAAAGCCTTTTGTAAATTATATTTTATTTATTCTTTGCTGAAGTATTTACTTTGATATATTTACTTTAATCAATGTTTTTGGGGTGTGCAAAATGTTTTAAAGTTAAAGTTCATTAAATGAAAATTATATACAATATTTATTTTTCGGATAAAAACAAAAAATGTATAAGAATTGTAGGCTTTGTTTATAGATAATTAACATTTGTATGGTTTTAAAATGTAATTAAGAAGTGTTCAGTTAAAATCAATTAAGCTCATGATAGAAATGAAAAGAAGATAGTTGAAAGTTTCTTAGTATTTCAGTTGTTTAGAGTTTCTTATCAGTAGCACAGAGAAATTAAATAGAATGCCTGACTTGTATTGTACATACGAGTACTTATTACCTATTCACTTGAATTACAGCAGTCTTGTACTAAACTAATAATAAAAAACATATACTAACTCTTGATTCTCTATGGCAGACATGGACAGAAAAACTGTCAAGGCTAACAACATTTTAAGGTTTTTCTTCATAACTTTGTTTCCTCGTTTCAAAATTTCCTCTAATTTCCAGGTAATATAGACAGTAATGGCACAAATCTAATCATATAAGTGTATTAGTTTTTTATTAACTTTATTTTCTCTTAGGATTATTTCTTTCTCCACTATCCATGGACCGATTTTACTGAAATTTAACATGCTATTTATGTAGTTAATTTATATAAATAATTTTTAAACAAAATTGCTTAACAAATTGTCCAATTAAATTCGTAAAACCATATTGAAAAAACGACAAAACTGGTAGTACCTACTATAGGGCATAAGTACCGGGGGACCAGGCTTTGCTCGGTAAGGCAAAGTTAAAGTATGCCGAAAAATTTAAAATATAGAAATGTGAAAGTTCTTACATTTCCATATTTTCAAATTTTCGGCAATTTTTCAACAAAATTTTGGTATCCTTGATTTCGGATATTCTTTCTTTACTTCTGGCCTTAGCAGTACGGCTAGGTTGAGTTGAAGTAGTCGACTGTTCATCAGAATGTAATGGGTCGAGCAATACGTCAGAGTGCGAAGGCCCCGGTCGCGATGAATTTGGCAAGTTATACTGGAAGCAGTTTGAAATAGTAATTACAAATGGCCATGAATTATAATTCCTAATGCAGTCTGTCTCTCAGTAATTGAATCCGATTGTAATTGCAATCTGATTCGTAGAATGAGGTTCAGGGAACTTGATGGTATTGTAACTACTATTTATCCCTCCTGATAGATATCATATCGAAAAACCTTACTCCTTAGCAATATTGCGAATTTTCATTAAGATACCTTCACGTAATTCTAAGACAGCAGGCGAGGGGTATCGAGGGGAGAGGTAAAGTGAGGTTTGTAGTGGGAAAATCGAAAGCTATTAGCCCCCTTAGTAATACTGTAAAGTTTCATTAAGATCGAACCACCCAATTCGAAAATACCAAGCGAGAGGTATCGAGGGGAGGGGAAAACGAATTTTCTCAGAGGTGAGACCTATCTAGATCAATTTCTAGTCCCAGAAAACCCTTAACTCCCAAGTTTCATGAAAATCGTTAGACGGGTTTTCGAGATCGTTGTGCAAACATTCCTCGTATTATATAATTAATAAAACTGACACTAAATGGGAAAACAAATTATTTTTCTGCATTACCTTTTGCATTACCAGATAACTAGTTCGTTATGCATGTAATGTATAATAGAGTTTGATTAAACAATAATAACAATTTCCTACAGGATAATACATATTTCATAATTTCATTTTTGCTTCGAAAGGATGTTCCAAAATTCACGCAAGAAGTAATTTTGATAGAGAACACAGGTTTATAAATAAAAATTGTAAATTTTTTATTGATTCATAAAGTATTCAGTATAGGGTTATGTATGGAATAGTATATTGTGTAAATAGCCTCCACGGTTTGCTGGCAAATGCACACTCTTTTGTTGAAATTTTCCACGATCGTTTCGCATAATTATATAAATGTGGCTGAATTTCATTGATACAGCGTTCAATTTCCTCTTTCAAGGCGTGGGCTTGTTAACATAAACCATAGGCTTCAGAAAACCCCAAAGAAAAAAGTCCAACGGCATAAAATCGAATGATCTGAGCGGCCAATTCTGATCACCAGATCGGGAAATTAAACGACCAGGAAATGTTTCATTATTTTTAAAATATTGTTCAATAATGAAAACGCGTTGGTATTTTGTGTAGCGCTCCATTTTTAATAACCCAGAACTGTCAGCTGTCACGATGTCTTTTTTTCGTTCTCAACACTTTACAGCACAAATGGGACGAAATTCAAATCTTGTGTGAATTTTGGGATATGTATGTGGTTGGTCCAGTTTGGCATACGTCAAATTTCAAATTTTAATATTTCCGAAAAAGTGTGCACATATAGTTTCTTTCTCGATAAGTATATTGTCCTGTTCGTATAGTTAGTATATAAAGCATAATGGGTAATATATAAATTTCTGTTGAATTATCATAAAAAGCAATAAAAATGTTTTTTTGTTTTACATAAATATAAAATTATATAGAACAAGATAAAGTCGATTAAAGAAATTTCCTAGTTAAACAGAAAGTAGTTGATTACTTTCGATATCAGTTGTGTCGCATCATATACGGGTGTTTATGGTATTGCCGTATATTCGAGGTCTAGCGCAGGTTGTATAGAGTAGCATCTTGCGTTTATTGGGAAGTTTGTTGAGGTCGTAACACTATAAATATATGCGATAGGTGACAAATAGACAATATAATTCAGAAATATATATCACAGGGTGTTTCATTTTCAAAAGCATCTGTTGAATCAACGTAAGTTTGTTTTGTCGGTTTACAGAATTCCACTCTTTTAGTCTATTTTTGTTTATGATTTAGATAGACACTATGGATATGCCTCCGCTTAGTACCAGAAGTGGAATTTTATAAAACGACAATTCATTGTCGTTTTCATACATTTCGTAAGGCAATTTGTATTTTGGCTTAAGGTAAGAACTATTAAGTGATCACTTTCAAATAATAGGTCTGTTTTATTTGCCACTTGCTCTGGGGTAGAGCAAATTTTTACATTGAAAACAAAACAACAAAAGTGCAAATCCTACACTACTTTCAGACCAGGGGCAGCTCTCACACCGAAATTAGTTCAGTTTTCTACCATAAAAAGTGTATTAGCTAAAAATTTCTCATTTTATTACAATACGGTTGCTAAGCAGCGCTACAAACATTTGAATTAAAGCTTTCTTTTACTCCTGCTCGTTTTATTTGACACTCACCCTGCTCCGGTGTAGGGTATGGCAAATAAAACAGACCTAATATTTATGCAACTTTCTATAAGAAATAGGCTTACTTTGAAGTCGTTACTTTTGAAAATGACAAATCTGATAATCACTATCAAAATTATAGAATTCGATTGCGGGACTGGACCGGAGGTTTGTAGGGGCTATAGTACCATGAAGGAAGAGGAGGAAGATTATTGAACTACCTTGTAATCGTATGGAATAGAAATATTTGCATTTAAAAATATAAAATATGTAATTTGATGCTAATTAATATTTATTATTTAAATTGTAAACTTACAACACATCCTACAACACGGACAATCGTTAGTACGATCCTTATATCAATTTATTCTTGTATTTTGACTATAAAATTACCTATTAAAATTGCCAATTGAAATGTATCTTATGGACTAGTTCACCCGTTAAGAGAACTTTTCTTTATTTATGTTTTTCCATATTACTCATGTATATAATACTACAAATGATAATTATGGTTTAGGAAATGTGCTTCTTAACTATTTTCACCTGAACTACCCGCATTTCGCTGAATTAGACTATGAAAAAATAAAACATTAAAAAAAGAAATATAATATATTTTAAAATATATTTCAAAGAAGAAAAAAAAAAACCAAACTATAGTAAAATTAAATTAATTTATTTCTAGATATACAATTGTTCAATTTTGTACACCCTTTGATCAGGATTAGGAAATATTGTCGTTTATTTTTTTTTTGCTATATATTCGTATTCCACCTCACCACCTGTGAAAAGTGACAGTTGAGGCTGATATAGTCAAGAAGATCAATTGTAATTTCATATTACGACTCTTCGCTTCATATATTTTATAATAAACAGACTATATATGAACCCATTTGAATGATAACCATGCTCTCTCTATTATAGGTACGGAGGTTTCTTCTTTATCAACATACGGGCTGAAATTAACATAATAATGATTGAATGAGTTTAATTAACCTGAAGATTAGGTGTGTGTGTGTGTGTGCTGTTTTTCGCAACTATATGTTCTCATCTTTATTATATTGTTCATCAAATATTTTTATAAAACATTAAATACATAATAATAAAACAAGAAAAAAACCTTCGATATAGTTGAACATTAGGTATCGATTGAAATACAGTAGTTTTTCAATATAGTGAAGAAAAACTAAAATTGGGACTACACTATAAACTCATAAAAAGAGGATTTTTGAAGATTATAATAATGGGTGTATAGGGAAGGAACATTTGTACGGTACATTTGGAATGGCTGCTAGATAGGAAGCCAAGTTTGAATTTGGGTTGGTCAGGATTTGAGTTAATTTAACACAGGAATTGAGAGTATACTAAAGGGTGTCCCAAAATTCACGCAAGAAGTAATTTTAATAGAAAACGCAGATTTATAATTAAAAATTGTAAATTTTTTATTGATTAAATTGTACAATATAGGGTTATGTATGTAATAGCATATCGGGTAAATGGCTCCACGGCTTTGCTGGCACATACGCACTATTTTATTGAAATTTTCCATGACCATTTTACATAAATGTGGCTGAATTTCGTTGATACAGCGCTCAATTTCCCTCGTGGGTATAGGGAAGCAACATTTGTACGGTATATTGGGAATAACTGTTGGAATTTGGATTGGTTAGGGTTTTAGTTAATTTAACATAGTAATTTTTCTGAGTGTCGTTTGTACAAAGAATAAAAATACGACACCATTTTACTATTATAATAGCAGTAAGACGTGATGGTAGTTTTCCATCTTTAACCAAGAGAATTAGTTAGGTTTATTACATTTCCTTTTAAGATATAAATTTGTAGGCAAAGAAAAAATATGAAATCTTCGACTGGGATTTGAATCAGATAGTCCTTAGTGATGGTCATGAGCCCTAAATGACGTGAAGAATACAAAGACAATATATTAATTTGTCACTCACATTTAGTTTGTTGATTTATTTGTACACAACGGTGTCTTTTAATTTAAAAAGTGTTGTATGTACTATCTTGCATTCACTGTATTTACTTACCTTGTACCTAAAATTTTATCATTTATTTTTTATTTTCATATTTAAAGAGCCATATTAAATCCGGTCTTTAATTAAGACACGTATATAAGCGCGTGCCAAACAAAATTACCAGTGATTAAATACCAAAAATTTAAGAAGGACCAAAATGATTTCATTCGTAAATAAAACACCCTCAAGGAATGTATTTTTTTTTCCTCTTTCGGTCAAATATTTTAAGTACACCTTGCCTACGGGTACAAATCAATTTATTCAATCATTCGCTGGACATTACAAAATTTTCTTATGAAATCAATTTTTGGTGATCACAAATAAAACATGAACATGAAGACATGTCATTAGTTGTCATTATTTAATATAAATATATAATTTGTGATTAAATTTTTGATAAATTAAATTAAGTACCTATTAAGTATTTTAAATATTTAGTTGCCAACACTAAATGAGATTCAGCCATAGGCTATATTGGCAAAAGAACCAAGAAACAACACAACAAAGCGATGATAAAATCATAAAACATTATACAAATGAGTTTCTTGATGATGCATCCTTTCGAAGATTATTGAAATTTATTCGTTAATAACTTTTTTGTTTTATAGAAACCGAAATTACACAATGTTTTGTCACGATGAAGATATATTTGAGGATAATGATGTTAATTTTCCATTAACGCAACAATCAACGTTGGAGAAAAAATCCACTACGGAAAATCTTGAAAGTTCAAATAAAATAGGTGAACATTTTGATGAAAACGAATCCCTATTGGAATTTTTAAGAATTGATGAATTTGAAAAACATGATTCGAAATCTGATCAATTGGAAGTTGAAGAACTCGAAGAGAAAGTGAAGAATTTAAATTTAGCTGATTTAGAAGTCGAAAACTTTTTTGAATATCCAAATACGATCGTTAAACCACGATCAAATATTTCACCAGATTTATTTGATGAAGATAAAAATAATTCCATCGAAAAATTTACAACATCACCGGATTTATTTCAAGATGATGAAGAAAAACATATTTCACCGGATTTATTTGATGAACATTTAAATGAGTCGAAAAATCAGTCCAAATCTCCGGATTTATTTGAAGATGAACAGGAATCACCTTCGGACTATGGAAATGTTTGTTGTACTTATTCACCGTCAAATGAAAATGAAGTTATTAATTCTAATCAAAGGAAAAAAGAAATAATTACTAAAATCGAAAATTTAATTATTCGAATTCTTGATGATTTTGTTAATAAACGGCCGTTACAGTTTTCTTTTCGGGACACAAAGAATTGGTCCAATTTGCATTTTGCTGATAACGAGTAAGTATATATGCGGAGAATATTTTCAGACCGTAGAGGACACATATTTTATTTTACATGACTCAAACAATATGAAAAAGCATTCTCGCAGTTGCAGAAATTTGAACTCTATACGTTTTTGTCGCAAATCCGAAATATAATGGGAAGTTTAAATGATATGGTTCGAAGCAGCACTAGACAAGATGGCTTTAATGAATAACTATATCAGCCCCGAGCCTATCTTTGGTGTTCCCCAGAGTAGAGCCCGGTCTGTTAGAGACTACATTGTAATTCGACATAAAATTTTATAGCGAAACGTATCCTTAAGACAGTCCAAACTATTTTAAACTGAATCCGCCCTAGTCAGAAATTCGTGCGGCGTACCCGATGTTCACATAACATTTTCTTCGTATTTTGAGTCATATAAAATGCTTTTAATTTGGTATTAATTTAATTTCAAATCATTTTTCTTCCCATAAGATTATCTTTAAAATCCATAGAAGACTGTACATGTAAAACAATTGATTTTGAAAGTTCCAAGACGAAACAAACTTTCGTTATTATAATGTATTTGATCAGTGAAATTTACGAATTGCTAATAACGAGCACTTCATGTACACTAAGGTAAGTTTAAACTATGTTTTTTTTCTTTGTCGATTCTATGAATAATTTTACTTTTTCTACAACAGAGAATTATATTATCGAAATCGTGAAATTATAAAATCACAAAGATATATAAATTCAGCTATTTTGGATTTATGTAATCTACTAGAAGTAGCGCCATGGGAATTGGGTGTTTTTTCATCATCAAAAGGTCTAATTGCCGGACCACTTTTGATAATGTTGCCAAACGGTGAAGTGATTAATTGTTGTAGTGACAGTGGTGGTATTATTTTACCAACTGAAACAACTTCAGTACAACTTATAGAAACTTTGGCAGAATTAATTTTAATTGTTGAAAAAGATACAGTCTATGAGAAATTAATGAAACAAAATATTTTTAAAAATCTCGAAAAACGTATTATTTTAATTACTGGAAAAGGATATCCAGATATAAATACACGAATCATGGTGAAGAAGATTTCCACACAATTCAAATTACCAATATACATTTTGGTCGATGCTGATCCGTTCGGAATTGATATTCTACTCGTTTATCGATTTGGTTCAAAGGTATTTTATAAGTAATTCAAAATATTTCTAGTATTTGTAATTTATTCTGTTATATGGTTTTTCTATCTTTTCGATTCTTGTAGGCAATGGCATTTCAATCTGATTTATTAGCTTGTAAAAATATTCATTGGATCGGAATTTATCCATCTGAAATTGATGCCTTCGCTATACCAACAATACCATTAAGTGACATTGATAGGAAAAAAATTGATGATCTACTTGATCGTTCTTACCTACCTGAAATTGTACGAATTGAACTTTTACAAATGAAACAATTAAATAGGAAAGCTGAAATTGAAGGAGTTTTTAGTTTAGCAACGAATTTTTTAGTTTCCGATTATATTCCATTCAAAATTCGAGAAAATGTTACAAAAGAATTTTGAAATTTTTATGAAAAGAAAAATATATACTTAAAATTATACTTGTGTACATTTATCATTTACAATTTTAATATATTTAACACTAAATAATCACTGATCCTTTTCTATAAATCCTTTTTAAATGTTATTGCTAAGTTCTTTTCTCTTTAAAATGGAATTTTATCAGACATCTAAGACAGAAGGCAATCACTTCAGCTTATATCTTCCTATTAAACCGATATGGAATCAGATTTTTCAGCAATAAATAAATCTCTTTACTTTGGAGGAAAGTCCTATGCTACTTTCAAAGCTCATATGCTTCCCAAAATACTCATACTAGGCAAATACTTTTTTAAATTGGCAAAATGGGCAATTAATTTTTGGAAAGGTATTGAAAGGTATATTGCCTCAAGATATAAAATTGGTTCTGCTGCAGTACAATTGGTGAATAAAACTCAAGGTGTTGTAAGAAGACTCTGGCTTATATTGTTTCGATGATTATCCTTTAATAATTACATTCCTGGAGGTATTACTATGTTCCTATTTGCGTTTCCTTTCTTAAATTGAGTTCTTTAAATTTCAATCTAATCCTGTTTAAGTCGTTTTGACACGTCGTGCAAAAAACTTATCAAAATCATTACAAAAAATACTAAAAAAGTTTCCTTTTGTATAGTTTCTTATTGTTTTTTATGGTCAACAAAGAGTTTCATACGAATGTGTATCTGAAATCTTCAATTTCCTTAGAATAAACACTTTTGGTATAACAATAATACCTAATAAATTTCATATTAGCCATCCAGTATAGAAATTCACATTTATGAAGATATCTTCTATACTTTTGGTAAGTTTTCTTTTGAAATACATATTTTTTCGTTAGTTTATTTACTGTACCTATTTTCAGTTATCAAAACAATATTTCACGATGAGTCGAATCAGTACATCTCACCTTTTAGTTCAAATATCTATTACCATAAGTATAACTTTACAACTTAATCTTCAATTTATTTATATATGAAGTAGGAACTCGGGTATTATATATATTTTGCATATATGGACAATAAAATGGCAGAGGAAAACAATATTCAATCTTACAGAAGGTAACACATTCCACTTGCTTATATGTAGCCGTGGTGTGTATTGACTGATTTCAATCTGACAATCAAAGAAAATAACACATTTTATATGGAAAAACGCGCACATGGTCAATGGACAAACGACAAAAAATAAAAACACAATTTACACAATATATGGATTATAAGTATGTTCTTAGATTTTAATAATTTTTATAAAAGTTGCTAAAAAAAAAACCATACCAAGAAATGAATTTCATAGTTCGTGGTAAAAACTAGAAGATATAATTTCTTTTGCAAACCTATTTTGCGAATATTGTACAAGTCACATCTTATAACCTTATTGTACGTATATATGTATATGTGCGCGCAGCTACAATAAAGTTCCGGACATGTTTCTATAATCATGGAACGGAACAATATTTTTAAGATTGCAAAGTAATCTCCTTCTGATTCAGTGCAGTTTTCACAGCGATTTATTAGTGATTCAAAAGTGTATTCAAGCTCAATTTGTATTGCTTTCAAGGCACGTATAGAACCTATCCGAATGGTCTAAATATCACCGAAAAGGCATCCTTTCGAATTTATTTAAATTTTTACAAATAGTGAGAAGTCATATGGAGCTAAATCAGGTGAATATGGTAAATAGTTTAAGACACATCCTTAATTTCGTCCTGAAAATTGGCAATTGACAATTGAATGTAACAAATACCAGCTGTCTAATTTACAATATTCTGGAAAAAAAATGCGGAACTCCAGCAATTAAATGCTGTTAAACTTTCAAATAAAATCATCAGTCTGTTTATCCAGTTCGAACGAATTCTTTAAGAGAACAGTGAATATAGTCTTGATCTTTGATCCAATTTCTGGCGTTATCTTCTAGCATTTCTCTACCTTCTAAAAACCGTTTACGCCACTCAAAAGTCTTCGACTTTAAACAATTATTACCATAAACGTTTCTATGGCTGTTGTAGCAAGTTTTGAGTGAAATTTAATAACAGAGCTCTTTGTTCCATGATTTTATTTCAACAGGCAAAATTTTTGCCTCATAAATATAGTAAAGTGTCCCAAAATTGAGAAGTTTTAAAAAATTTTGATTTTCAGAAATCTCTAAGCATTAAAATGACAGCTCTCCCAGGAAACCTTGGCAAAGTCCCGGTACTTTATTGGCTTCCAATATATATAGGGTGTTCTGCATTTACAAGAAGTGTGAAAGGATATTGTTTTTAAAATATTACTATAGTGTATCATCATTTGAAATTTTGTATTATATGAAAACGAATAGGGAAATCTTTAAAGAGACATAAATAAAATATAAATTTTCGTAAAACCAAATATATAAATAAGAGTATAGGAGTTTTCATAACAACATAGTCGACGTATGCTGCAAAACATAAGATTTTGAAATTGTGATGACCTTTTGGAATTTCAAATTCCATTCTTCTTTTCTATGCAAACTGATTTTATGTTATGATTTTTGTGTTTTTGTGTATCCCAAGTACGAGTATAAGTATTGAACTTTACAAATTTTATCGTTAACAATTTTTATTTTGCCGATAAATCTAGTTAAACTTAATATTAGTTTTATAGTTTTCAGAAAAATTATTGATTATACCCAATAGGAATTGTGATCATTGTCCGATGTGAATTCGGGAATTATTTCTAATACAATCCAAGTACTTACTTATTATCTGAATCATAGTTTTCATTGCATTTATAGTATTTTTTATTAATTCATTATTTTCAATTATTATTTAATAAAGAGGTAATCGATTCCTTATGTAACCGACTTCCATTTACCCACTGGGTACTTTCAAGGCAAATTAGTTCTTATAACATATTATTTCATTTTCCTTCAAAATATATTTGTTTTAAATTAAACTATTAAACATGTCTTAACGACTCCTATTGTTTTCTAATTTACGTTCAAACATTTTCTAATATTTTCATAGAAATTTAATCATTTATCATTTGTCGCAATTGATTTTATCAAAAGCACAGTAGTTGTCCAAAATCGAAGAAAAAAGAATATATTTAAATAAGTTTCGTAATTAATAAATAACTGCAAAAATTCATTACTATTTATTTTAATTAATGATGTTTGAAGAAATATTAGAATGTTGATGAACATAAAATATGCTTTTACAATAGAACGTTTATTTACGCATATTATTCGTATTTCGGGATATATATTATTCAAATTTCTTATGTAATGTAATTTTTTAAATATTATTTTACCTTTAATATTCGATTCTTTTTTTTTTGTTAACAAATTCTCCGTGTTAAATCGATTAATCAAATAAAAAAAGAGCTTAAATGTTGTCAGTCATAGTTAAAAAGGGCAATCAATCGGGTTTTCTTCTAAAACTCTAAACAAGCAAACAAAATTTTCGATTTCCACAAGGTATAGACAAAAAGTCATGGAAATTTAATTCATTTCAACTTACTATATATACACCCCCCGTTATACGGCCACTCTTTATACGGTATTTGCCTATAACGACCTTTTTTAATTATTTTTTCGATTTACGGCCTCTAATGTTTCGTTATGCAGCCGGAAATAATCCTGTGCGTACTGTTAGTGACCTTCTGTTTAGTTTCAGTTTCTCCGTTTTGGCAGCACTTCTACAAATAATTGATCCGCTTTTCGCTTTACGGCCAACTTTTCCGGAATGTAGATACGTTCCGGAAAAGTGCCCGTAAAGCGGGCTATAGGTGTAATTGAACACTTATAAGATCAGACGCCTAATTTTTATTATAAAAACTCATTTCTAAGTCATGTCTGTCACAATTTTGTAGTACATTGTGTTTAGGTGAAATTGTTGTAATTTTGTAGAACCGTCATTTTTGTTTGATTTGTATCTGTTAGTTGCTATTTGACACTATTGTAGTTTTGTCATGAAGATTTCGATACCATAACAACATATTGAAATAATTAAAGAATATTATCTAAATAATCGTTCGGTTGGGAATACTCTAAGATAAAACTGATGACGGCAAGAATGATCTCGTTTCCGGAATAGGTGATAGTTCGAGCAACTCAGTTAAACGATGTGTGTGAATACTTTTCGATTACCCCTCCTAATATAATTTTATTCGCAGTCCATTCGACAAATTATCCTATGCATAAAGGGATTTGTATTATAGTCTTTATCTCTATAAAATGTTTGTTTTCTTAAAGGATTAGTGAAGCGATCACTAATTACTTGGCAATGCGCATATAATGTTGATAGTAAATCTTACCTCTATTGTAGTATCTCCTCATACTTTCATCTATCGCTATATTATCATCCTTTATAATAGACTATATAAATGTTTGTCCTTCTATACACTTATAGTATTTCTCTTTGATTGATATCGACTTAATCCTTATTGTCCTGAAAATTGTGCTTTGTCCATCAAAAAAAAACCCTCTATAAATGGACAATTAAATGACGACACAATATTTTTGATAAAATCTTTGATGATAAAACAAAGTTTAGTATAGTAAAAACTAAATTCTGATAAGAATAAGACAAAGTGGAGAAGTATCGTGTTCACATTTATGTAATTACCTTTCATTTGAAGATTTCTTAGAACAAACATCCATGAAAGTATATTCGTTTCATCTTATTATATCTGAAAAGAATTCAAGATACTTTTATTGATACTTATATGGAAAGGTAAATCTTTCTTATATCCCTTACCATGAATTGTGATTTTCTTGTTTTGAGTTAACTTCAGAAGGCAAAATGTTATTAATAATGATTTACAAGTTGACATGCTTGAACTCCTTCTTTGAACAGGTCAACTAAAAGGTCAACGGTTTTGTGGTTTCTTTTTGAATATCATTGAAAACATGAGATATATTTTTCCTATTTCAATACGTCATCTTATTTCATTAATCTCACATCAAAAATATTACAAAAAAAAAAAAATTGACTTTTTACCTTTCGAAAAGGAGAAGGTGCAAAGCTACCTGTGTGAGTTCGGCCATATCTCTCTTCTACAATATATAAGAAGAAGGTTATATGTTGTGTGTTCTTTCAATAATCGTGTCGCGTACATTTTCTTTCTCTTAAAAAGGCAAACACAAAAGTTTTGTCTATTAATATCTACTAAAACCGATCATTTTGTTTGTTTTACTTTATATTCAATCACAACATGAGTTTAATCGATTTGATGCCTTTCCTGTAAGTAAGGAATGATCAGTTGGCGCCATTAATCATATTCAATTTCTTACATTTCTAAGATTCGATAGATTTTCGAAGATTTTTAACATATTTCGAATTCTTTTTCATTTGGTTAAAAAACATAAAATCAATAAAACGGATCTAATTTTGTGCCATTTTTTTTTCTTCTGTCTTCGTTCGAAACGTTAAAACATTTAGAAAGATACATCGTGATGACTAAACGAAATTATTTTAATGATCATAATAAATTGGTAAATGATATTGATAGGACAGCGATCGTTTATTGAAAAATCAGGAAATAGATATTATCAGTAACCTATATTGGGTATAAAGATTTCAAATTGATTTAGTTAAGTCAAAGATACATGGATTATGGATTCAAATGAAAGAAAGTTTATCTCATAACATATTAAATTGGTTATTTTTAAAACATAAATTCGTTTCATTAGATTAGACTCTTTACATAAGTAACGTGAGTTTTAAATATTGTAATATAAATATATTCTGAAAATTTCATTCAAACCAATCATGCCAGTTTGTTTATTATAACTTCCACACTCCACATGTATCGATTTTGATCAAATATATAAGACCAATATATGGAAATATCGTCTGACCAAGGATGTTATATGACATAAAAGCTCAAAAATGCTACTAGGGTAACTTCTGATCTGATCTATAGATCTAGTGCCTTAGTGTCAGACTTTATTGATATTAAAATTACATAGAATGAATTAAATTGTAAGATCGTCTTTATCTGGTGTTAAAGTTCTAAGTTCTGAATGTGTTGTTTTGTTGATCGTGCCAATTGAGATACTGATCTAAATTTTCTTTTCATGAATAATTAAAAACAACTTATATAAAACCGATTCCGAGATGATATAAACTGGGATTCTTTGAAATATTTACCGCATTTATGTTCTAACGCGCGGTTCCACTATCTCATTTCGGTCAATTTAATACATGATGAAGGGCTGGAAAATTTGAATTTTAATTTAGCAGAAAGTCGTGTAACAATATAAAGGGGCATACCAAGTGGTTGTAATGCGACATACCAGATGGTCTACCACCAAATTATATTTAATTCTTATCAGAGCTAAATGCACGCTATATACATTAGAAAATATTGCCTTTTGGAGATGTGAATTGATGTTGGATGTCATTGTGATGAATCTCTTGAAATATATTCGCCATTAAAATTATTCTTTATATGGAAAATATTGATGCAAAAAAAGCTCATGTATCTAAGGTATTTTATATACCAGATGCATTATTTTTCATACAAGTAAAAGAACCCAGAGTTTGTGGGTGATTTGAATATTTTCTGATAATACAATTACTCCTTTGGGGTGACTCTCCATCCGGAAATATCAATTGATCGTGCAATATGGTTTTCCACTTTATGGAAATTGCTTCTTTTTTTATATTTATGCAAATTTTCTAGAACTGTATATATTAGTGAAGATGCCACATTTAATTGCAATCCAATTTATTAAACACCATATGGACAATAAAAATATAATAACATGTAAAACATTCTTTTTTTTTAGTTGATTAATTATTTTCTAAAGGGAATAGTTCTTCCCATATTTTAAATCGATCCTTATAAAGTCCTTTCTTCATGATAAGTTCTTCTCCAATATCCAAATAAGCTTCGTTCTCTTCATTAAATTTCGTCCAATTTAAATTACTCACATATTCATCGTTCAAACCATTTGGATTTCTGTAAAATTGTTGAAAAATAATTACAAAAATATAGAAAAATTATAGTTTTTACGTACCCATCTTTAGCGAATTTCGTCCACATTCTACATAATCTCTCGCCTGTAATATGTTCGGGATAATCTTCAGTGAACATCGGAGCAATATAAGGTCCGTCAAGTAAATACACCAAATCATCATGATGAACTACACCTGCAATTATAGTCAATATTGAATAAATTTGCGAACTTTGTTTGTTTGACTAAATCTAGAAAACATACCATAAGGTTTATCATCTGGATAATAGACATGACTATATCTTCCTTGATATGAAAATCGATAGGAATATGTGTCTGTAAAACGTGATACCAAATTTGTAAATCGATGAACACCGAAATTTATTAATCCATCAGAGAAGAGCTGAAAATTCAATGGAAAACAATCAATGGAAACAGTTAATTTGGATGTAATTTTAAAGAAAACAATATACCTCAGATAATTTCTCGAGATCTTTTAGATCTAAAGGTTGATCTTTTAAATATTCTCGTTTAAGAACTTTTGTAATATTTTTCGATCTATCGGTTCCTCTTTCATAAAGAAAACATTTTGGAGCAAGTTCTTCGAAATTCTCCTCCATTTCTTTTCGCATAGTTTCATTTTTGAGAACAGCTAAAACAAGTATTAATTGCAATTATAAAAATGAGTTTATATATATGTATATATTTTTCAAACCTATTGCAGACTGCGCAAATTCATCTTTTGTTATTCCAACAATAACTGGGATTTTCATGAATCGACCTTCCTGATATGCTTTAGTTGGATTTTCTGCTAGAAATCTTTCTTGACCAAAATCTGGTTCAACAACTGGAGTCCATAATAAAACTGGATTGAATCCAAAATCAAACATACTATGTAAACTCGTTCCAAAATCAACAGCATTTTTCTAAAAGAAATATACGAAATAGAATAAATGCTTGTAAATGTTATTAAATTTTAATATTTCTTACAGTATTCAAACATTTCAGCATATCATCAATATTTTCATCAGAGCAATTCAATAAACGTGCTTGTCTTTTGGCAAGTTCAATTTGTGCTGACGGTACTTCCCATTGGCCAGTAACAGCAGCACTCATAACAATTGCTTTATGAAATAAATCTTTGGACATTGGTGAGATCATATGTAAAGTGATACTCATCGCTCCAGCACTATAACCCATCAATGTAACCGAATTCGGATCACCACCGAAACGATCTATATGTGATTGTATCCATTTCAAAGCCATCACTTGATCTTTTAAGCCAGCATTTCCAGGCACATCTTTTGTTCCGGTACTCATAAATCCAAGAGATCCCAAACGATAATTCAGAGTTACAAAAACTATATTATAATCCATAATAGTTGTTGGACCGGCAAAATTTTTACTTTGTCCTGAAACTCCATAAAAACCACCAGGATGTAAATATACTACAACTGGATAACGTTCACTGGAATTAGATGATGTTGGTAATTTCGGTGTGTAAACATTTATTCGTAAACAATCTTCGGAGACATCAGCTAAATCATCAGTTGGCTGTGGACATCTTGGACCATCAATTGTGGCATCGAAAATATCTGTCCATGGTTTTACTGGAACTGGTGGTTTAAATCGAAGATCTCCAATAGGTGGTGTAGCATAACGTATTCCACGAAAAGCATAAAAATCTTTTTTCAATCTTGTCTGTAAAGTAGCTCCTTCGATTTTTCCAAGATCCGTTGAAACAATAATTTTATTATTTGAACACTTCCCGAATGCATTATTTGCATCCATCGCAATTATAAACAAAACAACAACTGACCAACGCGACATTAGAACGTTTATTTGATTTGAAATGCAATTACGTTCTGCTATATTTATAGCAACTTCCATTTCCACTGACGCAAACCTCGTTGATTTTGATATTATGGGTATTCACAGTTCGCTGTATGTGGTCTTGTATTGTAGTAAAATTGCTAATTTTCACTGTGCAAGATTCAAAAGATACAATTTTACTACGATTTAAAACCACACACAACGAAGCGTGAATACCCATATTATACATATATGTCTTATGACTTATGCAAATTATCATTTTGAACGATGAATTATCAAGAAAATATATCAATTTATATAAACACATAATGTGGGAATTCCCTGGCTTCGTGGAAATTTTCGTAATTTGTTTTTAATACGAAAAGCTTATTGTTTGTAATATTTTGATATAAAAAAAAAAACAGTAAGCGCATACATCGCTCGCGTGCAAAAAGATAATTGACCCGATCTGAATATATCATTGAGCATACGACAACAAGGGGAACAAAACAACGAGTGTTCTTCCCCATGTAAAAGTGCTTAAATGAATCGACAGATCAATAGCGCTCTAATAATAGATTGTGGTTTCGATACAGAAGGCAATTTTTATATGCAAGTCGTTTTTTCTGTTGAATTACTTTATTTGCCAAGAGAAAAAATTAAATAGTCGCTAATTTAGTTGAACAACTAACTACTTAATGATGTAATAAATTATGCAAGAGATATTTTGAGTAGGTCCATTTGTAAATGAAATTGTCGCTACGGTCAGTTAGATTAGGGAAAATCTAGGATTCTTAACAAAACTAATGGATAAATTAACGTGTATTCAATTTAATTTCGAAAAGCGTAGAAAATATTATCAGTTTTAGGTAAAATATTTGTATAGATCCCCAAACATGAAGAGGAAATTATAGGAAGATTCAGAAGAGTCGTCAAAAATTTTACTCCATAAAAAAATAATTAATAATGATATGAAATCAATTGGGTTTTCCTATTATTTAATTTTATATTTTTCATTTATTATGCACAATGATTAATTTTATATATGTTCTCTTATTGAGATTGAAGTGTTGCATAACAAAGTTTATTAGATCATATCGAAGATTGTAAAGAATTAATTGTGATACAAAGTCGAGTTAGGTTTAGAACAAATAGTTGTTTTCCAATTGGCATTTAATGAGTTATATTTGTAAGTAAAGACAGCACAGGACATTATGAATAACCTTTTAATAGAATGCTATTTCTATGATAGCACACTATCCATTCAAATACACTTTAATGAAACGCAAGTTGCTCATACTATCTTCATTTTAGTGTAATTAAATACATGATGATTTCCTTAAAACCAAACATAAGACGCACTATAGAGTAGAGATGTGTAACCACGTTTTTTTTTTCAAAATAATAATTACACAGAAAATAAGATAAAACAATTCATTTACTCATTTCGCGATGGAGGAACACTCAAAACGTTATTCAATCCTTTTGTTTGGATCATCTAAATATTATTTTTCTTGAAAAGATCTTAAACTATATATTGTTGTGGTTTTCCTTTTTTAATGTTGACAAAAGATTGATAAAAACAAGTTTTCTTTTATGTTCTTTATTGTCTCGTTTCTAAAGTTTATTCTATACTAAACAGAAATTACGGAATGGAGCGCCAAGACCTCCTTGAATTCAAGGATCAGTTGCGCAATGTCTTTTTATAAGGACTGTATAGACATTTTATTGTTTTTCTTTTTTTTTAGTGAATAGATAAATATCCAAAATATTGTTTAAAAGACATATAAATGTGACAAATAACTACAAAATAGTTTTCTATATATCCACCGAAGAAAAAGGACTCCTGTGTCCTCTGTTTTGATATTTATGGGGCTCGTATATTTTGCCTGAACAAAAGATCTTTGTTGTAGACAATTTTCTTTATGAATCCTTTTTTAATAAGTATTAATTTATAAACACCACACACGTTGTAAAAAAAAAAGTATTGAAAAGGAATGAAAATGTGGTTAGTGAATTCGTTGGAAAAAGTCTGATATTGCTTTAAGTGCATCTGGTAGTTATGGCACAGTATAATAAACAGTAAGAAAACTGGCGAACAAAATGTGAAAAATTACGAATGACCTCGCCAATTTTGCGTTTATTTTTAGAATCTTACACCCGCTTTTGCCACCCATTCTTGTTATTTTCCATGCATGTGTGCTTTTTCTCAATAAAAAATGTATATAAAAAAAAACCGATATCTTTTTATGTTCTATCATTTTTTTTAGATTACGCTATGTTGGTGGAACAGAGATGAATATGCATTCAGCTTTAATAAACAGTTCTAACATTTATGTAAATAATAATTCATACAGGCACTAACACCAAAAATATTTGAAAAATACATAACAAAAAATTTCTTCTACTTAAAAAAACCCACGTGCTTATCAAAACTGCTGTTAAATAGGCACTAACACTTGAAAAAAACTTTAGTACAATTTGAAAAAAGTGTCAGGACATGGATTAGGCGGTTAAGAAGCACGCGGGGCTTTTTGCTTTCTTCGTTTCATCCATTCTTTTGCCGAAAACGCATAAGACCATAATAAAACTATTATTTGTCTCCCTTGCTACAATTATCTTATAGGGAGCACGTGTTAAAATTTAATATATTTGATTTATAGGTTACTTCTTTCTTTCTAATGAAAAATTTTAATTTTCTTTCCTTATTTTGTGCGGAATTTTTTCTTTCTGTCATTCTCAGAGGAAGTATTGGGAAGATCGCGTCTAATTTCTCTGCATTTCCTAGTCAAATTACTGTCTGTTTATTATACTGAGGTTATGGCCACAACATTGGGTTAGGAAATCATATGTTGTTTTGCAAGTAAATTCTAACCTATTTATTTTTGTATTAATCGTCTTTATTAAGTGGCTACATATACCATTGCTCCTCTTCGAAATTGGTTTAGCAAATTTGAATTTGGCCAACGTCGAACTACGTGCTTTCGGCATTCCAATGGAAAGCATAATATACAAACTAAACATTTAATTTAGTTTCATAAATTTTCATTAAATATCTTTTATCCAGTTTGATCAATTAATTTTTTGTTAAAAATAAAGAAACTTTCTCACGATCTCGTCTAAAACAAAAAAGGAAACATTTTAATACCCGCTTCCTATATACTAATCAAGTAGAAATTATATTACGATCGACTTTTATCACCTTGAGAAGACACGTGCTATTTTTTTTTTTTTGGAATTTCTCACTGATCCCTCGGTTAATCAACAACAAGATCATCCGTCGAAAAGAAAATGAAAATTTTCCCATGAAAACCGGTTGCGTGATAAGATTCGATTAAAGGTCCTTATAGATGAAGCCAAAAAGGATTCTTTAACACCTGGATATTGACCATGTTTTTTGAGATCATTAGAAGGACGTTAGTTGAAAAAGTCATAATATATAATTTTAGTGGGAGTTCACGATCAATTTTAAAGATCTTTCAAAACATATATAAAACTGTCCTCTAATGTTTTAAAAATCTCGGTAATCCACTTCAATTTCTGTCCTTTTCAAATATTTATCTTAAAACATATTAAATACCTTTTATTTTATGTATTATACTTTATCAGTGTTAAATGATCTTAACATGTTATTCAATTGTTGTGTGTCCTTTTCGCAGTTTTATAGTTTTCGTTTTTCTTATTAAATCTTGATTATCTATTTTGAAAACAGCAAGACTTCGACGCTCCTTATAGAAATGTTCTTCAGATTCAACTAAAGCAGATGCGCACAATATTAATTCGTTTTCTTATAAGTTTTTGTTCTTTTGTTGGAATTTTAAAAACGCATACTGTTTTTAGTTGTCTTTTTTTTATTCGTTCTTATAGTTAATCTTTAATGGGGCCCAGTTTACAAAAAAAAAGGGCTCGTGATATTTTTAATACGAGAAGAAAAAATGATGCACTGGCAAAAACCGCAACAAGACAAAATAAATGTAAAGATTATTATGTGATGGTTTTGAACAAGAGAGTGTACCTAATGTCTGGCACACTTTTCATGTTCTTCACGAAGGAAATTTGATATGCGATGGATCAACGTTTTTTTCTTCTTTTATGTAAACTATTGAATTTGTTTTTTTTTTCGTGCGGTGTCCACTTGAAGATTCTTTGAAAATCATTTTATGAATTCTATTCATTTATTGAAAGTATGAAATTTCTTAAGAAAATGGACCTTTTTTTTGGTTATTATACTATTTAAATTTAAACCATATGATTAAATGTAGATCAGCTGTGACCTTGTAACCTTCATATAATGTGAATTACCGAATTTTTTTTTACCAAATCCTACCCTTCCTATCGAACCTATTCTTTAACGAACCTAATTTACCAGACGACTAAGTCGATCATATTTTTGCTTGGCATACTATATTTATATTGACTATTTCTTTGAGCCAAAAAGCAAAGGGTTACTATAGATAGATATAATGGTTCAAAATAATCGCGTATCCAGGGGTTGGCTCCAAACGCTCTGGCATCCTCCAAAGAAAAAGTGAATGCAGAGGTCCAATGCTCCAGTCGTTTCTGTAGAAGAGTATTTCAGGAGAACAATTTGCATTCCATTTATTGACGAAGGATTGGCACAACTTCATGAACGTTTCAATCGGCATCACAACATTGTGGACATCTTTTATTCTTCTACCAAATAGAAAGGTGGTTCCAACAGCTATACAATATTTGTTATAAGCAATAATTTGTATATGGCATTATATCAAGAAGATTTAAGGAAGTCGCAGAACTGGAAAGAATGCAAATGGCTGACTAAATACGAATTTTTAAACAAGTGGAAAGATAGACAAGAAAATAATCCTGCTTTGGACTACCAATTTAACTTGCGAAGATTTTAAATTAATTTTACTAAAACAATTAATTAATTTAATTAATACAATATATCCGATCATAATTCATCAAAAACGTCAAAAACATTATCAATTTCATTGACTAAATACAATTATTACGTATGTAGCTGAAAATCAAATATTTTAAATTCGAACTAAACCGGTACCATAACCTCAACTAAATTCTTTAATAATTTAAATCAATAAAAATTTTTCCATGTATGATAATAAAACTCATGAGACTGACCGCAATCAACAAAAATTGTCTTGTGCCAGGTTATGGTCAGAGAAAAGATATTTATTCGATCTTTGGCGTATTAAAATTATTAAATATCGTTAAAGATTCGTTGGTGCGGTCTGTGGTCCCAAGAGTACACAACAAAATATAAAATGTGTTATTTTAACAAAGACAAAAAACAAAAATACTTAACCAAATAAAAAAACAAGAACGCATTTAAAGATCGTCAACCACTGTAAAATGAAAATAATTATGAGTAATTAACTTAAAATATAATTTCTCCAATAATTGTAAATAGAAACTCTTTATAAAAAAGAATGGACGCGTTTTATTTGTCACAAATTTCAAGACCTTGTCGATCTTGAGCTGATGAAGACTGAAGAGATTGGCAATGAAAAACGAAGCAGTAAGAGAAATATTGATGGCGTAATTACTTGAAAAATTAACCTTTAACTGTTGATATTAGTAAAGATCTGTCATAAATTACACTAAATAATCATGCTTAGCTTTATGAGTTTTCGTTATAGCCAACGTTTTCATTCTAACTAGTTCGGGTGGACTTTGGAGTATTCTTTTAATCTTTCTTATATCGTCGTATACGTTTTTGACATACATTGCAATATCCTTATTCTTATTTGTGCGTACATGACATACGTATGACTGGCCCATTCTCTCAAGTCCAGAGCCGATTTTTTCTACCAGTCCGGGCCTAGGCAGGAAAACACAAAAGGATCACATGAAAACGGTACTAAAAATTTCACTCTCTTGGAGTTTGAGGACATTAGACACCAATTGTTTGACAGTTTAATTTCATCATAATTTCAATTTATTCCCTATTCATCATGAAATACAGAATGATATCCGGCTCATGAAAACTCTCCTTAATTTAAATTGAATAAAATTTCAATAAAATGCTCTTAATATGAATAATATATATATATATTTTCTTTTTTGTCAGTTTAAATCGAGGTAACAATGCGGGTAGCAATCTTCAAAAAACAATAATGATGATCGGGCGTTAAAGAAATGAATAAAAATATCTAATCCGCATGAGTTGTCACACTTTGGACAGCATTTTATCCGTCATTAACAGATTTTTTTTAATTCGAAATCTATATCCCCAAAAAAAAGTATATTGTTGGCAAAATAATGGGAGGACTGCATGAACATTTATTGGGTCTTAATTATATCATTATGTTTAAATTTATGGCATAAATGATTGAAGACTTTGAAATTTATTTAAATTAATTGGAAGCATATCAAAGAAACGCGATAAAATGAACATTTATCATAAAAACATGAGAAAAATAATGGAGAGATTGTTGTATCTGTTGATCTGCACATGATTTTCTCGAAATACTGTATCTCTTATAAGTTCCAATTTACTAGGTGGAGTGAAAAGTAACCTCCTTGACCGCCAGAATGCGCTGTTACTGCAAAAAAGGTTATGGTGCCTTGAAGTCCGTTCATATTTAGGCAGACATGCCAAATTTCAGTGCGACACTGTCTTTAGTTTTGGTTTGGCAGCCGATTGTTGTTGACGTGTTTGGCATCATGTTGAGTAGGGACAAAAACGATTTTCGTTCTCTCATAAAACATTATTTTTTGAGAGACAAAACGGCGAAGGAAACAAAAGAAAAGTTGGATAAATATTATGGGGCTAATGCTCCGTCAGATTACACCGTCTAATATTGGTTTCGAGAGTTTCGTGGTGGCCGCAACTCCACTACCGATCAAGTCCGCAGCGGCAGGCCCTCCGATTCGGTTACAGAGGACAATGTCAAAAAAATACATGAAATGGTGTTGGCTGACGGGAAAGTGAAGGTGCGCGAGCTAGCAGATACCACAAATATTAGTACTGAGCGCACACGCCATATTTTGGGCAATATTCTGCATATGAAAAAGTTATCCTGCCGCTGGGTGCCGCGCATGCTCACTCCTGACCAAAAACACGAACGCGAGAGCACTTCGAAAGAGTGTTTGGACTTGCTGATGCGTCGATTGGTAACTGTTGATGAAACCTGGATCCACTATTACACACCAGAGAACAGAATGAGTGCCCGGCAATGGACTGAAGCCGGCACGAAGCTCGATGGGTCGGAAAGGTTATGGCGTCGATTTTCTGTCATGGCATACTCTTCGTGGACTACCTCGAAAAAGGAAAAACCATCAACAGCGAGTATTACTGTGCATTATTGGAGCGATTGAAGGCCGAAATCGCTGTAAAACGACCTCCCAAGGAGGTTACTTTTCACTCCACCTAGTATAATGGATCCAGGAAACCCCTCTGAAAAATATTTTACTACAATTTTAGAATTCGTAATCAAATTGTTAGACTAGAAATTTTATACTGATTTTATATTCTTTTTGTCGCGTCATTTAAAAAGTAATTTCACGTTGGACTCGATTTCCAATTATCTTTTCATTTATTTATGTACTTGTATATACTTTACGCAAAATAATTCAAGAAGCCTAAAGACATGATCATCATACAAAAAATAAAATACAGTCAAACCTGTCTGAAGGCGGAACTGGAAGGAATTAAACAACTTTTATGTCTTAACCAGGTTTCAGTTTTGAAAAGGTTTATTTGTATAAATTTAATAACAAGAAACCAAAAAAAATACTCCTTCTTATACACGTTTCTATCTTATCAAGGATCCGTCTTAGACAGGTTTGACTGTATAACGAAATTACATCCCATTCAATTTCAAAATATTGATGTCAAAACTGTACGTTGACCCACAAACGTCGAAAAGATATAAAAATAAATCGATCACACCTTGAGGTGATCACAAACTCTTCCAGATAAAAAACAAGACCTGTGATTATGGATAGGATTGGAGTCATCATAATATAGTTTTGTGTCGCTAAATCATTCGAAATACCGTATTTTTGTTATTTGCTATCTGGAAAGTAATTTGAATAAAATTGTACTTTATAAATTTATTCACTGTGAAAATAACTGGTCGCGATTGAGTGTGGGCAAAAAAATCTTCATCCAACAAAATACATCCCAACGGGAAATCAGATATTCTATGGCAAATAATCTGGAAGCGATAAGAATGTTTTAAATTCGATATAAAAGAAAGTAAATAAATTAAATTATGAGGAAATGTTCATAGAAGACGCGTCATAAGTATTCTTTCTGACATGCCAATGTCTAACAGAAATCTATAGATGAAGATTCCAAAATGGTCATGCATTATTTAAGCTCCCATTTCCCGTTGGGGTTTCATTTATTTTGATTGAACACATCTTATCAGTACGAACGTATGTAGATACATATATGTATTTAATCAAAACGGGGAATCACATACGATGCCTATAAATATCAGAAATTTCTAACGATTGGAAATAGTCGGTTCTCGGATGTTATTTGATAAAAGAGTTTCGAGTACTTACTTCAAAAATGAATCTTCAAGTGAATTTGTTAGTATTATTATTCTATGTTTGTGGATATAATTTTGTGATTGCTGAAAATTCGACATCAAGAGAATTGGGTGATGTTCTACTAACAACAGGATTGGGAAAAATCCGTGGTACATATATGACATCAAGACGTGGAATAAATTTTTATGCTTTTCGTGGTATAAGATATGCAAAACCACCAGTTGGAAATCTTCGTTTTAAAGCACCCGTACCAACTGAACAATGGAATGAAATTTTTGATGCCACAGAAGATGGTCCAATGTGTCCACAACCAACAGATGATTTGTCAGATGTATCTGAAGATTGTTTACGTTTGAATGTGTACACACGTGAAATACCAACACCAGATAATGATGTCAATTTGAAACCAGTTATTGTATATTTACATCCTGGTGGATTTTATTCATTTTCTGGACAAAGTAAAAGTTTCGCTGGACCACAATCCTTAATGGATCGAAATATTGTTTTGGTTACACTTAATTATCGTTTAGCATCATTGGGATTTTTAAGTACCGGCACTATTGAAGCACCAGGAAATGCTGGACTTAAAGATCAAGTGTTAGCATTGAAATGGATTAAATTGCATATATCGCATTTTGGTGGTGATCCGAATTCGGTTACTTTGATGGGTTATAGTGCTGGTGCAATGAGTGTAACACTTCATTTAGTATCACCGATGTCAAGAAATCTATTTCATAAAGCGATTGTAATGAGTGGTGCAGCTACAGCACAATGGGATATTCCTGATGATCAATTAGGTTTGGCTAAGAAACAAGCACGACTATTAGATTGTCCAGATCATAATATTATTGAAATGATGAAATGTCTTAAAACTGTAAGACAAAATTTCCGATGAAGTTTATTTCTTTTAGTTCTAATTTTTATTTTAACAATTTCAGAAAGATGCATCAGAATTTGGGAACAGCCTAGAGTTTATGTTTGAATATCTCGGCGGTAATCCAATTATACTATGGAAGCCAGTTATTGAACCAGATTTTGGGCAGGAACGATTTTTAATCGAAGATCCAATAAAATCATTTCAAAATGGACAATTTATGAGAATTCCAATTATTGCTGGAATAACAAAAGATGAATTTGTTGGACCTGCAATAGGTTTGTTTCAATTAAACAGAAATAACGAAGAGATTTTTATTTTTTCTTATATATTTTTTTAAAGAGGTTCTTTCAAATGAAACAACACTACAAGATATGGAAGACAATTTTGATGAAATTGCACCGATTACATTTTTATACGAGAGAGGGACTAAACGATCTAAGAAAATTAGTGAAAAACTAAGAAAATCATATTTGGGAAGTGGATCTTTACATCGAGATCGATCATTGGAACCACTTTCACAAGTAAATGTTATTCTTTATTTTTCTGTGACTAAATGTGTCCTATTCAAACCCGAAATAACTATTAAACGACTATATTCGAGTTCTGGAAAAATCTTGAACAATTTTGTTGTCAATATTTGAGGTCAAAAATGAAATTAAAAAAACGCAAAGCGCAATTTTATTTTTAATTAAAATTTAAAATAAATTTCGAATGCCAAAAATTTTAAAGCCGAAAAATCCCCAAACCGTAATACATGCCAAAAATTATTTAATCCAGTGCTTCCCAAGGTGTGCGCGGCGTCGCCTTGGGAGTCGCGATATCTTAACAGGGGTGCTTTCATAAATATTGTGTTCGTTTTCGAATAAATAATAAATGAATGTATTTGTTCAATAATCCAGTTGGGTTGACTTGTTCATTATATGTCCATTGTTTTATGGTACCAATATTTTTATCTCTTACTTAAAATTAGTCATGCTTTGACTTAGGGAAAAGTGTCTCAGGTCGAAAAAGTTTGGTAACCACTGAATTAATCTAATTTAAATTTTAGCTTTTCGCTGATGGTGTTATTGGATTTGGAATGCATAGATTTGTTCATTTAGCTGCCCGATTAACACGTGTCTATTACTATCGTTTCTCATATCAGGGTCGTTACAGTCACGTCAACTATCCAGAAGATAAGCCATACGGTAATTTTATTATTATTATTATATCAAAAATACACAAATTCTAAATTTTATAAAAACTGTTCACAGGCGTAGTACATCATGATGATTTACTATATTTATTTGTAATACCCTATATTGCACCAATGTTTACAGAAGAATATCCAGAAAGTGTAATGGTTGAAAAGTTGACTCGTTTGTGGACGGCATTTGCTTACAAAGGGTAAACTGGATTTTAATAAGAAAAATAATATCTAAATATAATTTTATTTCAGTGATCCAAATAAGTCAAATGATGATTATATTAAAGGTATTCGCTGGAGACCGTTTAATTATCGTCGAGAACCTTATCTAGATATTGGTGATGAACTGGAAATGAAAAATCAATTATATACAGATAGATTTGAAATTTGGAAAAACCTATTTCCATTGAATTGGGTCGCACGCAAAGGTAAAAACGGTGATAATAATGATACTATATCAGATTACCCCGACTGCAATGGAAATGACGATGTTTGCCCAGATTTAGAAGTTAATGAAACGAATTAAAATGTTTATAAAATAATAAAATTATATTAAAATACACAAAAAAGATTGTTTATATTTACTTAAACGTTTTAATATAGGTCAGACATACTTTTGAGAAACGTATAAAATACCTGATCTCAAAAGTATATTCATTTCATTAGTTTAAAACGTTTTAATCGAATAACAACATGTCTCTGAATTTAATTATATTCTTATTGTTATTATCACTTGTCAAGTGTTTTGTTAAAAGTGATATTATAGTTGAGACACGATTAGGAAAAGTACGCGGTGCAATAATGAAAAGTCGTAATAATTCGGATATTTATGCTTTTCGTGGTATAAAATATGCTGAAGCACCAATCAATGAAAAACGTTTTCGTCCTCCTGTGCCCGTTAAATCGTGGAATCATGAATACGATGCCACAAAAGATGGTCCGATTTGTCCACAATCACGTAGGCCAATCGAAATCATGTCTGAAGATTGTCTTTCACTTAATATTTATACCAAACATTTGGCATGTAATTTACCAGTTTTAATATATATTCATGGAGGCGGTTATGTAACTGGTGGTTCACATAGTGAATATTTTTATGGTCCACAATATTTAATGGATCATGATATTATTTTGGTTGTAATTAATTATCGGCTTGGTGCACTTGGATTTTTAAGTACACGAACAAAAGATGCTCCCGGCAATTATGGTTTTAAAGATCAAGTTGAAGCTTTACGATGGGTGAAAAGTAATATTAAATCTTTCGGTGGTGATCCAACTCGAATTACAATATCTGGTCATAGTGCTGGTGGTATGAGTGTAACACTACATATGGTTTCACCGATGTCAAAAGGTTTATTTCATAGAGCGATTGCTATGAGCGGTTCAGCAATATCTCATTTTGAAAATGATAATTGGAAATGGACAAAAAAATTAGCTAAACTTGTTTCATGTGATAATATTTATCCGAAAAATATTGTGAATTGTTTAAAAACTGTTTCTTATGAAAGACTTCTTAATGCAAGTAGTATGTTACAAACTAATGGACTTACCTCATTATTATGGGATTATGAAATAGAAGCATTCACTGGTGAAGAACGATTTCTTATTGAAAATCCAACAAAATCTGTTGCAAAAGGCAATTTTGCAAAAGTTCCAATCATCGTTGGTATAGCTAAAGATGAATTTCCGGATCAGGCACATAGTATGGATAAAACAAAAATAAATATACAGTAACGCTTCTATTTACGAGATTTTTGACTTATATCAAAGATATAAATGAGTAAAGATATGTAAAGTTCTAAAAACATTTTATTTAACAAGACTAAATAACATTAAATAAAAGCTTTTTCTAACGTTCTACTTCTTCTCTTTATTTATACCTTTGCTTATTAGTACCAGATAATCTCGTAACTCAAGAGCATCACTTCTTTAGTTCAAAAATGTATTATAAAATGACAAATTACTTTTTATTTTGCAGTTGTATATAAAACACCAGAACTTCTTGAACGTTTCAATAAAGATTTCGATGGAATTGCACCGGAAACTTTTGGATATGAAAATTTCATAAAAAGATCAAAACGAATAAGCAAAGAAATTAAAGAATTTTATTTGAATAATAAAATAATCACAGAAAATAATTTAATTGGTTTTGGAGAATTATTTTCGGATGCACTTATTGGTCATGGAGTTCATCGATTTATGGAACTTGTTAGGCAGTACACTGATGTTTATTATTATCGAATCAATTACATTGGACGTTATAGTGCATTTTATGGGGACGATGGGAAACCGTATAGTAAAACATAAAACAATAAATTAATTAATTTTTAAATTAAAAATATATTCTAATAAATTATTAAGGTGTACGTCATGGAGATGAATTGCAATATCTATTCCTAGTTAAAGGTTTAGCTCCTCTATTTAATGTCAATGATCCAGAAATTGTAACTGTCGAACGATTAACAGGATGGTGGACATGGTTTGCGAAAACTGGGTAAAATCATTTTAATAGGTAACCTTGGTATAATACAATAGATTGGTTCTAAAACATTGTCTTATACGGGGGTTACCTGTATACAATATTTAAAAGTAATATTTAAAATTATTTTATATATTTAGTCAACCAACCGATCCGGATAATTATTTTACATCAGAAATTGATTGGATCCTGTCCAATAGAAAACGAAAAATAATTTTAAATATTGATAATGTTTGTTCACTTTCCGAAGAACCTTACCAGAAACGTTATTATTTATGGGATAGATTATTCCCGGTGTATTATCGTAATTATAATTAATTGGATTTTACTTTTCGGGTGAAATTCATTTAGTAAATTTAACAAGTAACAAATTTTAAAACAAATGAAATAAATTCTCCACAAACTTGCTTGAACGTTTATTATTATTTATTTTTTAAATTAAATATAGTAATGAGTGTTCATAAGTGGAAACAGATGAATTTTTGGGTAATTATTCACCTTATTATTCATCTGAATAAATACAGACGTGACGTGATATTCTCGTTCACATGCCAATGTGACGAGTATAACATTATTGTTATAAAGACAATTCGAAAAGCTTTCAGTTAATCAGAAGCTTAACATCTGTAATCTGAACAGTTCGGAGAAATATTTAAAAATATAATGAAGATCTAAAAGGTATTGAAAAAAGACAAATATTCGCATAACGTTAGAAAATGATACGTTTTTTCTTGGATCGAGAAGACTCTGACTTAAGGCCAATCTCCACACAGCCGACATCTTATTCTGATAAAAGTATGGGATACACTTATGAAAGGTTTGGTTAAACAGAAAGGTAGAAACAATCATCCTACTAATTTTGTCGGCTTCTGCATTTCTCATTTCACCATCTGATTCTTGATCTGCCAGACAATTCCCCTCAAAAGCAGAAGAACTTGTCTATCGGATTTATGGCTCTTCATCTGCGTTTGCATACTCTCACAATAACCACACACGATACCGTCGCACACTACCAATTTTTCTAAATTGTGTGGGGAGACTCTGATGTTTTTATTCGATCAATCCTAGCGAAAATTGCAAAAGTCCATCTTTTTCTAGTTTTCTGATTTTTCCCGTCAGAATAAGATGTCGGAGATGTGGAGATTGGCCTTTAGGCTTTGAGGCTCATTATGTACCCAGGAATATAGTAGATTTTGACAGCCACATGTATCTGAGTATCCAACTTTATTCCTTATTTTGTTGAAATAATCAGTCTTACATGCTTATTCTGGCATTGTGACAGTTTTGCGGTCAGAAATATTTATGACAATAATATTCTGACTGAAATTATGACTGCTACGAAAATTCGTATTCTGGCGAACGGGTCATAATATGTCCAAAATATGAATTTATAACACTTTAAAACTGGTATAATTTGAGCGAGCTTTCGTGGTTATTTGAGAAATAGTCTCGAAAATGTTTGTATGGGTTTGAAATTTTTCTATCGGTGTAAAATTATTTGTGTGTTGAAAAGAATGGTGGAAATTATTCCATATTTATCAATTGAATCACTCAGAGAACCCATATAAAATTCCGTTGTGATGTAAAATATTGTCGGTCAGAACTTATGATATTTTTTTATGACAGTTATTAGTTATGAGCGCGCCAGAATACCAAATAGTATTAAAAAAAAGTTATGACAATGACGTCATTTTATGCCAGTCAGAACTTGTTATGACTGCGTTCAGAATAAGGGGTTAGCCACATATGACGTACATTTACATGGTAACACTGCAACAGAATTTGAAGATCTTCAAAAGTTAAACAAATTTAAAGGTATAGGACACAATATGACGGTTTTAATTAACAAATAACTAATGAACAAATTTTGTTACAAATTATATAAAAATAGTCTTTTAAATATTAATATAAAGAAACATAATCTAATTGAATGCATTCATAAAATACGTTCGGTTTCATAAAAACATTAAAAGATAATAGTTTTTGGTCACAGAATCAATAAAATATGCAAAAAAAATTAATACCAACAAAAAAACAAGGACCTAGAAATATGCTCGCAGTAATAAAAGTCATAAATGAAAATTTGTGCAAAAAAAGGAATGTTTTTAGGGGTGATTACGTGATTTATTGCCACAAAAATAGTAAAAACATAAACTCCTCATATTACCCCCTTTCAATAATATAAATCGTTACACCATAACGAGAGGGGTTGGTTGATCTTTGATTTGACACAAAAAAAAAGAAGAGATTTCCAGATTTACACTCGCTCATCAGATGCGCACTTATGTATGACTTACCACTAACTCCCTTTTAACGCCCTCATTAGGGTGCAAAATAGTGGGTTGAAAGGTTGAATGCAGTATTTGTTTTTTTTTTTGGGAGGTAAAACGGCTGGTAATACTTATTTCGATATTGTATTCTTTTGTTCCGTCAAGGATGTATTGTGTTTATATATATGAATTTTTGGGTACCAGTAAAGGACATCAATAACTTTATTTGACAACAAAGTATCGTGTTGTATTATATTTTGCTGTTTGTTTTTTTTGTTTGACAGGAGAAGAAAATTAACGTATGTTTCCACCAATCAATTTTTATCCACTGTTGACAACACTATCATATTAAAAAGAAGGGACGAATTGTTTTTTTTTGTTTTTTTTTCTTTTGCGGAAGTTGTATTCCTTAGAGAGCATTTAAGGCGTGAGAGAATTATTTTATGAATACTTAATTAGCACAGATACAAAATTACGAATTTATAAAATTAGTTTAAAAGTTTGTCAGTGCTTTTTATCGACTACTTTTTAACTTTCTCAAGAAAGTCTATATACTTATAAATTTTTATTGGAGATATTGGCACTTCTGATTTTGCTCAACTTCAGTTGTGTTTTTTAATGTTTGGACAAAATTGCAAATTTTTGTTTTTAAACAATTATTGAAATGAAAACAAATAATATCTGACAAGACGGCCATTTGAAATATTGCTTTAGAAAAACAAACTGTCAAAAACCCGGTAAGATTCAAAAACCAAACAAGTTTTCTGTTCACGTAAAATACTGCAGTCGTGTTTCGATTTATGCCATCTATATCTCAAATATAATCTAACACTGAATAACTCTATTAAAAATAAACATATATAAATAACATTCATTTAGTAATCATCCTTACACAGGGTCTACATTAGCTTTTATTTCTGGTATACCAGCAAAATTGGTTACTAAAAAGCTAGTGTAGACCACCCTGGTATACCAATTTTTCTGGTATAACAATTCTGGTATACCATTTTCGTAGACAGCGCTTGTATACCAATTTTTGACATTTGCATTTAATAAAATGGCGGAAACTAAATTTTTGCGGGGTGAAATTATCACATTGATAAATACGTTTCGAGAAAAAGAAGAAAAATATAGCAGGATTGATTTTATAAAAAGGGCAGGGGAAGATATTGCCACAGAATTGAATTCGACACTTTAAAACCAATATTTTGGCTATTTTTATTTTCTGTTCTCGGTTCAACGGCACGTCAGCTACTGAATTGGTATACTAGTATTGGCCCACATAAAAAAAACTGGTAGTATTTTATTTCAGGTAAGCCAGCTGGTATACCAGAAATAAAAGCTAATGTAGACCCTGTGTTATGTTTTCCAATCACGCTTTATGAAAATTTCTTAAGTAGCAAAATCGTTACAAAGGCTATATGCTTTACAAACGAATTCAAGGATCTAAAATAGATTTGGTAGTAGCAATAATTTTTTACACAATTAATTTATTTAATTAAGAAATTTATTATTTTAGAGAAGAAATGAAGATACCTAATCTTAGAGAGAGCGGACGTATTTAAAAATGTGAGCCATTATTAATTCCTTCTCAAAAAACAAATAAATGCAATTTTATAATATTTTTATTTGATTATAAAACCATAATAAGTTGCCCCTTTTTTATGAAATTAAAGAAGAGGAGGGTAAAATCCATCCTACAGATATAGGCTTTAGTCTCGTGCGATGTCATCGAACTGACAAGCAACTGCCACACTGAAAAATCTAATAGGAACTCATATTATTGTACAAGATGCGTTTTTTTTTTAAGTTCACAAATATTTTGAGCCAAAAATTTATTATTATTATTTTATTCAGTCGTCAATCTATTTGAATGAAATTTGATATTATTTTCCCGAAAATAAAATGTTCTCAATTACGTTTATCACAAAAATACAAATAAATAATCGGGAATTTGTAGTTGTTTCGATATTACTGGTTTTTGCAGAAGATTTTTAAATAAACAATTTCAAAATTGCGGAATTAAAATCATATTACAGTAAACTCTTGATTATCTGCGATGACAGAGATAAAATCAATTCTGGTTAAAAAAAAAATTCGATTAATCAAAATTGCTTCGTATGAGAAAATATTGAAATAAATCGAAATAATAATTAATTGTTATCGAATTTTTCTTATAATCCCGGTAAATTCGTATAGCGAAATCCTTTTTTCGGACACAAAAGAAAAAAACAACCGAAAAAGGGAGAAAAGGGTCATTTTTGATGATCTAACTTTTTGACTTCATAAAAACGGATTACATGCAAAATTTTTGTGAAATTAAAGAGTTTTTAGGGAAATTTTTTCCATATGCTGGAAAAAAAGAAAATAAATAATAAATTTCAAAAATCTTTTCGAAATAATATACTATTTGAAAGGCAGATGGTTTTTTTTTTCATAAATCTTTGAAAAGAAAATTATGTTTTATACGAAATTGGATATTAATGAACCAAATTTCCATTTCTATTCGATAAAATTGAAAATTTCGTCATGAATCTCGTAATAAAAGTTTTATTTGATGAAAAAGACGGAGATGCAAACCTTTGTTGTTCAATTAGGCTGGGTTCGATACTTTTTTCTTTGATTTTTTGATACGAGGGCGGTTTAATAAGTCTGGTAGAAATAAAACGAGGAATAGTTTATGGCGCTTATACTCGATATACTTAATCAAATGAGTTCCCAATTTTTTTTAGGCCTTCAGAATAAACTGAATTTGTCTAACTATCACAAAATTCTCATGCCATTTCTTTAAGTTTAGTAACAGGTAATCAATATCTGGTAATTGTCACCAAAAGGGCAGGAATTCCATATAGACAGCGTATAACTGAAAATTGGAATGTCGCCTACTGAAAGATAGTATTTGACAAATCCGATTGCGATTGTGACTGTCTCTATTAATATTTTACCAGACTTATCATACTGCCCTCTTAGTAGAAAAAAGTAAATTCGATCCTGTATTACCGCCTGATACTGTTCATCAAACATGTTCAACGCCAACAGAACTATTATCAAATAAATAGAAACATTATTAACGTTAACACAAAAACTAGCATGTTAACCCTTTTCCACAGTACTTTCGTACAATGGGTATCAAAAGAAAAAGGATTATTTTAATTGAATACAAGGACTCAAAATTGTCATGTTTTGTTGAGTATTGAAGGGCAAAGGCGTATGTTTTTGTAATCGAATATTTTCTTTGACACATATTTCTGTTTTGTTGTTCAAAATTTCCTTTGAAGGATCACACTTCATCGAATAAAATGGCATTGAATATGGCTCTTGACTTGTCCATTATAATAAAATATTATATTAATACATTATTTGGTATAAACGTGATTTAAATTCAATTTTCAATTTTTCATTCCCAAAAAAAAAAACAACCATAAATTAGAAAAACTATTAATGTTTGTTAGTTTACAGAAATTACACACCCTAAATTTGATTTGATTATCTCTCGTGAAATCCTTTTTCGTACGCGCAATTATTGTATTTTCTTTTTTGCAACCCCTTTTCGAAAGACTTGTGTGGAAAATCAATTTGAAAATGAACAATTTTATAGATTTTCGTTTTTTTTTTTTTTTTAAATGGGTTTGATTTGGTCCATAAATTGCAATTTTCAAGTATTTAAAAAAAAAATCAAAAAGCCCGGAAATGTTTTCGCGCATGTAAACATTATCACTGGGAGTTTGTTCTTTCTGTTGCCTATTTTTCATCATAATAGCACCTCTTCCGGTTATACTAAAACATCAAATCAGTTACGGATTCATTTAAGTGCTTTAATGTTGAATTTAAAAGAAAAAGACATATAAAAAATTGTTTCATTGAACCTTTTGTGCGAAATTTAAAATGTTTAATTTCACACCATTTACTCGGAATTTCGATGAATTAGTTACAATGTTTCTTTTAATTTCAAGCGGTTTTTAGGACTTTAACTGTATTAACTGTAGAGACTATTTTATTGCAAAATAATAATATGGCAAATATATGTACATGAAGAACAACATCAGACAAATGGTGGACTCTTGCTGCTCCATTATTTTATTAAAATTTTGCTTATTAACATATGCTTCAAGGTGAAAATGTCCCTCATCAATGCAGATGCTCTTTTCTTGGAAAATTCATCTTGTTTTTCCTTCGATGAAATCAATAAAATTAATACTCTACTATTGTTATATAACTGGACCTTACTATATAAGCCTTCAATGATAAATCTTTGCGCAAAATTTGCGAAGTACTGGTTTATGATACGCTGTAGAATTATTGTTATTTGTGGATCCTTTCCAACAATTTCCCGAATCATATCAATATGCTTTTGTGAACGACCGAGATTTGATCGAATTGATGTTTCTCGATCTTTAACTGTATCAATTTCTTCAACAATTTCTCCCCATTTTTCCAATTGTCTCTTTAGTACAAAACGATTAAGACGTCTTATGTCTATGAAATAAGCTGCCAAAAGTTCTGAGAAATTTATACAATATTCATCAAGGAATTACGAATTGCCTATTTTCCGGCGCACATAAAAATGGGACCGACATTCAGGCCAAGGAAATAATATAATTTACTTACAATATGAACATCCTGTATTAATATCGTTTTCATATATTTTTTATTTAATTAAATTCCAAAACACGACAACTTATTTCAAATTTTCCATAATCGTATATAAATATTTTCCACATCATTTTATCTTCAATTCATTTTGGCACGAGAATCGCTGTATACATCGTTATGTACCCCGTGGCAGATAGAAATCAATGGTCATGATCAATATACCAATATTGTATTTGATGATGATCGATCATTCCTGGTCGTCATGACTTCAATTACCAATTATATGTATTTTTTTTTTGACTGTTTTTGTTTTGTGTGAATACATCCCTAAATTATCTTAAATTTTTGTCTTAGGCAGATGCTTATAACAAACAAACGCATATAACATCAACAACTTTTTTTTTTTAAGGGGTCCATATATGAGTCCATGTACATTCTCGAGTACTAAACATATAGTGTCTGATATTTTCACCCCGATCTCAAATTGTTCACCATTTCATGAGCAGACAATCGAGCAAATTAAAAATGTCTATTTCGCTTGGAATTTATTTATGTACAAACTTATATTGTAGTTGATTTGTATATGTTGTGTGTGTATGAATATATGATCTCAAATAGATCCTTGTCTTTCGTATATGGTCCCCCTTTTTATTCTTATCTGAATATTATATATTGTTTGGTTTTCAATCTTTCTCTAAAAAATTGTACTTACATCATAATCGTTTGAAATTTTCATTTTTCCGTACCACATACAAGAAACGAGCATATTTTTACGCGATTTTATGTTTTTATGTTTATTTGAACTGATAATCATTTAATTTCATTGTGATAAAAATCTTCTAATTAATTTTTGAATTTTTAACTTGATGATCAAATAAAATGTACAATTTTATATATCACATGTGTATGCTGAAAAGCATATATTTTATCGGTTTTTATCAAAAATTCACAAAACTCATATGTGTAACTGTCGTTGAAAGGTATTGTTTTTGTCAACAAAATGAATTTTATTTACAGAGGAAAAGCTTTAATTCTATTGTTTTGTATACGAATTCTAAACTTAGTTTAATATGTTTGAAATCGAAAATCGTTTAAGCTTATTTAATTTGACATCAAAGATAAATTTCATTTAATCCTGTCGTATCGGAATCGAAGCAAACCCAGTGTAAATAAATTTTCAATGGATACACTTGAAAAATTCCGTACAAATTATTCTACATTTATTTCGTAAAATATACTATTTCGTGCTTTTAAAATATTGTTCAATAACTCTGCTTCAACAAAATTAACAAAGGTATAAGTTTTCTCAATTTTATGAAAATCAGTCTCAGGTTTCATAAAGAACCGTGTATCACCCGACCGCCTTGTTTGATCGATACCAAAAACAATAGGAATCCAGTCCTCATAACGACCAACGAAATTTCGATTGAATCGAATACCGCGTTTAAGAGATATCGTATGGCAGACGAATGGACGTTTTCTAAAAATAAGTTTTTTGAACTCAGAGTACCTCAACACGTGAGATCTCATAAAAATCTGGAGGTCGCTATTTTTAATAATTACTAAAGCTTTATTCCCATTCTATGGAACCAATTTAAAATTTGGTATGTTTGTATTTTGCATGTGTGGTTAATTGAGCTAAGTTAAAATTATATTCTTATTATGAAAAACAATAAAGTCCTTAGAAAATTGTTGGATCACAGGGAACTAACTTCAGTGTTAAGTTGTTAGTGCACGTTTCCATACGAATTGTCACGACAAACTTGAAAATATACTTAATGAGTACATAGATGTCATTCTGTAGTTTTTCATTAAACTCCATTACAAATAAAACACAGACAGACGAAATATCTATTCTTATCCTTCAAATGTAAAAATAATTGTGTCCCGCAAATGATAATAAATAAAACTTTGAAAAAAAAAAAATTATAATTATGCTCTTCTGAAGCCAGCCACTTATACTTTTTCTATAACAAAAGAGATCGGATAAGTAGCATATTGTTGCGCACCAGATTTCATTCCATTGATTTCATATAGCTGTGGCAATCGTTTATATTAAATTTTGTAATAATGTAACAACTATTCGAATTTAAAACTCAGTTCAGCTTCGTTCTCAGCGTCCATGGAAAAAAAAACCATCAATTGAATATTCACTATATGAAAAAAATATATCAAGGACTAAACGATGGTTACATTGAGTTACCCTTTATTAAGAACAAAAAAACGTGGTTTATATCCTGGTGATTTATTTGATACTCGCATACAATATATATATTTTTTCAAGTACTTTTTTCTGTTGAAATTGTTACTTTTTAAAAAGGATACGGAAATATCGACTAAGAAATGAATGGTCAACGCCACAGGAGTCAAAAATACAAAAGGAAATACTATTATAGTTCAACTTCAGTGGCTTGGTTACACTTTTTTTTAACATATTTTTATTCATTATGATAAGATATAATATGAAAGCATAATTATAGAAAATCAGAATTTACAATAGTTGCTTAAAATGGAAAATTAAACAATACAATAATGCCTGTCCCATTTGCATGCGCGCCTAGAATTATGCAATTTTTAATTTTCTGATGAAAATTTATGTATGTACAATAAATATTTCGTGTCTAGATTTTTCATGAACAATGAAAGATACGAAAACAACTGTTTTAAGAATTGAAATAGCACAGAAGATACATTTATTTTGCATGAAAGCTTGTGACACCATTTCCAGAAAAAAAATTAATCACATCTTTCTATAATTAAAACAAACCGAGTGCACCAAATTTTACCAAAATCACATATTCTTGAGTTATCGTGTCCACACAACAGTGACCACGCAGGTATATCGTTGTGAAACTTATTATAACTCAAATTTTCTGGAATTTTTTAGACATTACAGCTATCATAAAATTTGCCAATAATTCTTACAATAATCTCCTACAATGATATTTTATTTTCTTGGAATTAACGAATTTTTCTGGGTCCTACAATCAAAATAGATTCTATATGAAAACATATATTAAACAATACCTAAATTACCCAACTAGTCTGAAACAGATAACTATACGACTTCGTTTTAACTACTCGTACTAAACCACATTCATATATATGTGATCTGTATCCTAAGAATAACATGAAGAACATTAAAATTAAACATAAGACTAAAAACAATAGTGTAAAAGACACAAAAATGTCTTAAGACGACCAAAAGATATATGCTTGGTTTGGTTAAACCACAAATTCAAAAGGATTTGTTTATATTATAGCGAAAGGTGTAAAAACGTTTTTCTTAAAACCTTTCTTTACATAACTTTTCTCTAACTTCGTTTGATCTTCTAATTAACTTTTCAGGTCGAAAGGAATTATTGGAAGACACGAGATTATAACTAAATAAAAAAAAAAAACCAAAGAAAACAACATCTTTGATAAATGATAAAATATTTGACTTTTGTTAATAAAGACATAACAATTTGAAATTTATGATTAAATTATTTAAATTCAATTTTTTTGGTGTAGTTTTCCGAATCCTTTTTTTTCTGGGATCTTTTCAAAACATTTATCACAACGTGGAATGTCAAAACAAGCGCATATTTTCCTTTTGGGTACTTTATGGATTTCCTTTTTTTTTATAGTATAAAACCAAAAAAACCACAAATAAAAAAATGTTCATCCAAAAACCATTAGAAGAGCAGATGCATCTTCATTCATAGTGCGTCCTGCGAATGCACCTTTATAGGGTATAGATTTACACACGTCAGTACTGTTCATATTATTTTTTTTTGTTTATTTATTTGTTAGAATCACTCACTCCTATCTCAGTGTCAGAAGCGGAACGTGGTTAACCTTGGTTTGAATATATTATTGATGTGTGAGCAAGCACTCCGGTGGAATACGAGAGATGCTAAGAAAATTATCAAAATTATAAAAGTGAGAATTTGTTAAGGTGACATTCGCTAACAAAGTTTTAGTTGGAAAATATGACAATAAACACATTTTGGGTTTTGTTTTGCAAACCTTTTTCAATGTCCTTTTTGGACATTAAATTGTTTGGCTAAATCACGGAAATGATATCAATTTAGGGGAAAGATCATTACAGTTAATAAAATTCCAAGTTCCGGGTTGGTAATATTAGGGATTTGGTTCTTGTAATTGGTTTCTCGTATAATAAATATATTTTGAAAAGAAATACAGTAGCTTCACGAAAGGATAAACACTTTTAAGTAGGTATATAAGCAATTCATTAGAGTCTGACCATTTTTAATGTCCTGGAAGTGTGATATCATTTTAATTTGGCTTAAAAAGTCTTTCTCCAAAACAAGAAAGAAGGAACTTAACCAAAACTGATATAAACATCGAAACTAGAACAATTATACAAATATATAGTTGCATGACAATAACATTATTAAATGGCACGAGTTCAATTTTAATTAGATGTCTTTTACCTCATCATTATCACACCCTCAAATCTACGTCCACACACTTTGATCATCAATTTAGATGCGAAAAATGAGAGTCATGCAGGATTCTGGGTCCATCACGGTACTCGTGAATAAATCGAGGAGAAACCAATTTATATAATGAATTTATGCCTTTAGGAATTTACTAGAAGTGATATGAATACTGACTATTTTTAATACCGTCTGGACGGTATTTACCTTGCGGGTGGTGTGTGCCACGCGAGTCATTCGCATGATAAAATTTAATAGTTCACACATTTTGTGTAAAACAATTCTATCAAAAATTCGATAACATATGTCGGCATGTATATTTTCATGTCATTGTTTTTATTCCATATATCATAATTTTATAGGGTATTTTGGATATCGTATATTCCTCTTCAAAAAAAAAAAAAGTTTCGAATTAAAATTTACATTGCATATAAGAATTGTGTTTCATTCAAAAGAAAAACTATAGAATAATTTTCATGAAGCCGTACTTCAAGAAAAATTTGAATATATGAAAATCTTAAAAATCTCTCAATGAATTTGTCATCTGAATAGAAAGGGCATTTTGTATTATGATAGGAGCACATACACCAAATGCCTAAAGGGGCAAACTTCTTTAAAACTTATCCTCATCTGACATGAATTCGGTTTCATGGTCTTTGAATCGATGAGAAACTAAAAACTAACAATGAAATTTAAGTGGATACAAAAAATTACAATTTGCCACTTAAGAAACCAATCCAAAGATTGTGCGGTTTGAGGAGAAATATATTATTGTATCTGAATGTGAAGATACACGTATATTCGCGAACCATTTTAATATAGTTTTATAATATACTGTGTATCTCTTGGAAATCTGTAGACTACTGCGGTCAAACGATAATAGTATTTGTTAAAAATGTTTAGACCTCATTGTAGAACTTCTGGGTTTTCTGGGCCAAAAATCGAGACAAGTCTTTTTCACAAACATCTTTTAAAATTAACTTTATACCATTAAAGGAGTTAGTTCTTCATGGAATGAAGCAAATGGTAGTCTGATGGTGCAATGTGAGGACATCACGGTCGATGCATCAAAACTTCCCAGTCAAGCTTTCTGTATTCAGAAATGGCTCGATTTTATTTTGCTGGAACGGCGAAATGGAAATTTGGTCCATTAAATGTTTTTGTTTTTGTATGGTTTTTGTATCTATCCTTCGGCAACTGCTCCAAAACAGTTTTATGATGCAAGTTTAGTTTTTAGCAATGATCACAATGGTTATGTGCCCGTCTTGCTTATTTTTTTCCAGGATTACATCAATATTTTCAACGAAACTTTTCCACCATATATATACTAAATTCATTTTTATAGGATTTCAATTAAAATATTATTTAATCAAAGACTTTTACATCGAAAATAATATTTATTTTTAATAAATGATTTCTTCTTTTTTTTTGGTTTTCATTAATCTGCACAAATTCGAATTATTATTATTATCCCACGGACCACGGATAACATAGCTCGATTCCATAGTTATAGTTGAATGCAGAAAAACCTAAAAAAAATTTGTATATACCATAGATGGAAGAAAATGCGGGCAACCTTTTATTCTGATAAATAATGTCAGTTCAATTGTAATTGACTCGTTACGAACTCATAAAAACGGGTGTCGCATACATTCCACACGATAATCATATAATTGTTGAGATTTAGATTTTTTCTAGTTTCCAATTTTTGGTGGGGCATTGTTTAAAAACTAATTTAGTGACGAGGTCGCGTCTGTACATGGTTATTTATACTTATTGAAAAACAACGGTTCTAAAAGATGAAACAATTTAACAATAAAAATAATATAATCACAGAAATAAAATCAATCACCGACTGAGCAATTAAGAAAATCTATCGGCGAATTCTTGGTGGATTGTTCATTACTTACCACCCAGTGACTTTTGGATCATGATTGGTCATGCTGGGAGGAATTTCATTTATCAATAATGTTTGCTTCCAAAAAGAACACAATTATTACAATTTTTATTAATTCTTTTTTTTTTGTTTTTTGTTTAGAGAAAGTCCGCTAAACTAAAGATTAATGCAATTGTACAATATTTCGGAGGCTTTTCAAATATTTAAGCCACTGACCTTAAGCAATAATATTAAATTTTAGTTTTTTTTTTTTGGTAAAAAGAAAGTCCACTAAGTATTCTTGTCAATTTTACGGATTTTCTATAAGTACTTTCGCGAGCCGACGGAAAATAAATCATTGATATTATTTAGTTCATATTTGATAATATCTTTTTTCGCTATTAATTAATGGACGAAAAAAAGTTGGATGTTCGGAAAATATTTAAGTAAAAGGTTCATCAATTTTGAACAATGCCTGACATACATGAATACATTACAAGATAAAATTATGAGGTGAAAATCAAAACTTTGTCTGTTACATTTCAAGTAGAACATTGAACAACTCTGTTAAAAATAAACAGCGATAAATAACATTACCTGAATAAGAGGATATAAACTGTATGGTAACGGTCCTTATTTTCCCAATAAAACACACCTAGTATGAGTTAAATAAATCCTATGCTTCTCTTCATATGATTTTTCACCTGACTTTAGGACTTCCAAGTTCGTTTCAAATTTAATCCGTATATGATGTCACATAAGTACTTTATTTATTGCATAAGTTGATATTAAAATTAACACTTTAGATTAAATTCTATACATTTGGAATAGGCATGTGATATAAGAAACCGAATATCGAGTTAATTAAGTATCTGCTTTGAAAAAAATATTCCCAATAAAATCGCAGGACTTAATTTCCTGTCCCTTAATAACTTTTCCCACGTATATTCAATTGTTTTCTTTTTGTTGGTAGTTTTAAGTCCAATATCAAAGTTAATTAATCCAATATAAAACATTAACTTTAACAGTTTTCTTACACAATGAAAATTCGAAAAATCGACATTTCCCTTTTTTGTATTCCCTTCTTATCGAGCTTGTTAAGGATATTATATGAATCAAAGATTTCTCGTTCAAGATAAGCCTAGTTCATGTGTAAGTGTGGTTTTTTCTGGTTTTAATGTGACTCATATCCCATCAAACTATCAAATTAAAGATCTTTACAAAATTTATCAAAAAAAAAAACACAACAATACCAAAAACACACAAAACAAGCGAAAAACCATATTTTCAATGATATCCCGCGGTGAGATTCTATTCTGGTCGATTTCTAGTACCTGATAAACTATTTTTTTTAAAGATCCTTTAGGATGATAAATTTTTTTTGAAATTCACCACAACCAAAAAGGATATTTAGAAGGTCGCACACTCAAAAAAAAAAGAATTAAATCGATTTTAAAGACTTTTAATAAGTCTATTAATATAGTAGATGTCCTTTATTCTCTCTAAATCATTTAAATTTCGTCAAAAAAAGATGAATTTGAAAAATGAAAGTGTTTTTATTGATTTCGCAAAAAAAAAATTATTGAATATATCAACAGACTCGGCTCGCATGCTAATACTTTTTGTTACCCGCATTAAAAACAGAATAACCATAAATAGGATCAAAACTGTATTGATTCAAAAAAAAGGACTAAGAAGAGAAAATAAGACTAGAAACTGAAATTATTACGGATGGGAATTTTTGAGTGCAAAAGTGTGTGACTTAGAGAACATCGTATCAAAGAAATTCAATTGATTCGAACAAGTCCCTCAAAAACTGTTGCATATTTTTGTCACCCGCAGAATACCGGAGAAATATTTGTGTGGGAAAATTGGATTTTCTTTTGGGTGGCTCTCTTATTTAGATTAATCAAAATCATATAACAAGCAAATTAATGAACTTTGATTTTATTTTGAAAAAGCTTTAAGGACACGACACGTTGGTTCCTAGGAAGAAAGAAAAATTGGAAATTTTTGCTACTATACTTGACTAGATTATTACTTTTTTTCATTTATATTAAGCCCGCTGGCTCAGAACACGACTTCAAAGGAGAACTATGGAATATAGTAGATTTATATAGTGTAACGCTTTAAACTTCACGGATAATAAATGGCGTCCCAAACAAAAGGTGAAAATAAAATTTTAAATAAAGCATATCATTTATTAAGGAAGTATTAATCTTGTAGCTTCTAACTTGTAGCTTGTAACTTGTAGCTTGCTACTTATAATACTCAAATGTACGTTCGCCATGTCAGCTTTTTACTTATAAACTATAATTATTAAACAATTATATAACTTCAGACGTAAATAATACATTTTCAAAAAATTGTCCTTAATAAATGTCTCCGAAAATGGAAGTAGAAGAAAAAAAAAACCATTATACTCGTTTAATAAATATGTTTTCTTTTAAATGATAACATCTTAATTTTTTCCTTTTCTTCCAACAATAATTATATGCTTGTTGTGTCAAGCATTGTTAAGATCGTGTTTTAAAAACATAAAAAAGGATCTTTAAAGATCGTACAGAAAATTGATAACAATCAGCTTGAAAAAAAAAGAATACTCGCCGATTTGGTTGACTCTTGGGTGCATAAACCCTTCCTCATAAAATCCGTTTGTTCGTCTCGAAAAAAAGAAACTCTAAAATCTTGATAACTTTTTAACGGAAACCCTCTGAGGTCTTTTTTTTTATTAAAATATAGTGAGAGAATTATTAAGGTGACAAATAGATTTGATTTTTCGCACAATCGCCTTATACAACTTTCTTTTGTTATTATAACGGGGTGTCGTTAAAGCTGAAAAGGTATATATAAAATCTTTGTATCCATATAATATCACATATCAATAATTATTTTGAACAACCCTTAATTTATGTTTCAACATGATTCTCTTTTAAATATATATGAAAATCAATTTAAAAACGTTAGAAAAATCATTTCCCATAACTCTGAAATTTGTTTTCTTCTACACCAATAATTTGTTTAAAATTTCCCGAATATAAAACTATGCTCTCGACGAACATAATTATATGTATCTTTATATCGATTGACACAAATTATGTCATAAATTTCAAGTGATCCTGTTATATTCGATTGATTTTCAGCACAATTCAAATTGATATCATAAAAATTTATGTTGAAAAGGATTTCCAATATGGAAAAGATTTTTATTACCGAATTGAAAATTAAATTTTAACAAAAGCGGTAATGTTATGCGGTTAGCAAGAATCCTTTGTGAAATGCAATTTATTTTATTTGTAAATATTTAGAATTGACTAATTTATTAGCGTAATTATTGAAATTTGTTATATAATTTCTGGCCCTTTGACTGTCGGCTCTGAAATAAAATGCCAATCCCTTTGGAATTGTGGGAAATGCTAGAATAATTCGATTTGTTTGATTTAAAAGAGACAATCGTATAGTAAACGTGTTATTATGAACTTTAAACTTTGAATGACTTTGGAAAGTGAAAATTGGGCACTAAAAAGGATGTAATATATATATTTTGAAAATTTTTTAATTTGGTGTACAAGTCTGAGTTAAAATGCTAGTCAAGTTCAAATTCAGTTGATTGGACCAGACTGCGAGTTACACTGTGTCATTTGGTTGACAAAACCTCCACCCTTTATCACCCCTTATCACCACCTTCTTTTGATATTGTATTTTGAACATATCATTGTTACATCCCCAAAAACAAATATTGGAAATTCTAATTACAACCCAATAAAGTCGGCTTGCAAAAAATGCTTTACAAAAAGTTTCAAATGTAAAAATACTATAAATCTGTGTATGTGGATCCAAATCTCTACCCAATCTCAAATCTATCTTTGGGCTCGATTTTTCGACTCTCCATATATACGTAGTACTAATCGTTCGATTGGTTCTTTAAATATTGTACTTATAGTTGATACTACTCGTGGTTGTTGTTCCGTTTTACTTCCATAATCCTTCGAGGCTCACAGCTTCATTGTTCGTATATATCTAACAATCGAATCCTTTGGGAATACAAAAAACACAGGGTCTCCTCTATTCGATTACTTTGAATGTTTATTGTTCTCTTGGGTAACAATGCAATAAAAAAACATATTCTCGTGTCAACAAATTAATCTTGCACAAAAAAAATTGTGAAATTATTGCCTAGTTGTTGCAAATATTACTCAGTTGTTAAAACTAGCCAATAACTTCACAAGTTCTCCGCGCGTGTACCGCAGAATTTTGTTTGCCTATTTTGTTCACCCAAGTTTAATATCCAAACAGACAGACAGGCATAGTTTTTTATTTAAATTTGATTTTTATGTTTCATTGGAATATTTTCCATTTAAAAATATTAAATAGGAAAAAAGAAAAGAAAGAAATAATTAACACAGTTAAAATCAATTGAATATGAAATAATCAACACTAGGATGAAAAAAAAATAGGATTTCATTGTGGAACTCTTGGAAGAGTGAATTATATATTATTGTTTTTTTTTTCGTTTCTTTTGCCTTCACGATAATTTATTATGTTAAAAACGATAACAAATTTTTCAAGGGTGTTCCATTCTATGTGGTGGTATTCATATATATATTTTATGTCAATTAATTTCAATTAAGGGCCGGTCCCCTCTTCATATTGATGATATTCAAGAGCGCTCTGTAATAGCTCCTTCCATGTTTTTTTTTCTTTTTTTAAAATTTACTATTCTATTGTATTATATTTAATATAATGTTAAGTTTATATAGAATCGCTCTTAAATGAAAATTACCATCGATAGTAAAACTTTATTTCTTTTAAAAAGGGAAACAGAAAATTTCAATCTGTTAAGGGCCCATAAAGAAGTTTCTATATATTTATTAATTAAAAGAATTTGTATATATGGTACATATACGTATTTCCTTTGCCCCACTAAACAACAGACGAGAAACGAATTATACGACCGCAAATGCACCAACTTTTTTTTGGATAATGATTTTCTTACATCAATTGATGAAATATAAATTGGAATTTTTAATAAATTTAAATTTATTTGTAATAATATCGCATAACATTGAAATTAAAATTAGTTTTTTAATTATGATTGGTGTTGGAAGGAAAATTGTCCTAAAAAGAAAGGATTTCTTAGAGTAAGCAGATCAGGTTTATGTAATTATGTATTCATCGTTTTATTTGCACCCATCCTGCCAGAATTTCTCAGATTTCTCGCAGTAAAAAACTGCTGAATGCAATTTTTAATGCCCATTCAAAGAGTTGAAATTCTTACGCCATTAAAGTTATGAATCAATGATAATCTGAAGGTGCAATGTCAGATAAAACAGGGCATATTTTTTTAACTCCCGGTTATAAAAAACTACCAAGTGTCTATAATTTGTTCTCATCCATCATCAAAAGGATATACAAAAATGGCAAAGATTAATTTAACTCGACCAATTTTTTTGTTAAAGATGCGTTCAAATCTTTCAAAATATTTATAAAAGTCAAATGTTTTCAACAACATTGATATGTTGAGATATGTTCCTACGTTACCTTCTGAAAACCTGCACAAACTTCTGGAGCAAAACCAAATATAATAAAGATAACGAAGATGTTCTTGAGAACCCGATACATACTTTTAAAGAACTAAATTTTGTGGACACTTTTACTTAGTTTGATCAAATTTTAGATCTAAATTCCAAGTTTCATTGGTAATGTTTTCCAAGTTTTAATTTTATAGATGCTAGAATCTGATTTTAATAGCAACAACTACGTGACTTCCAAGTACGGTATTTACTTTTAAACTTCCAGCTGGAAGACTCTTTTACCCATTTAGTTTTAATACTCCCTGCCCATATAAGATAATGAAAACAAAATCATGTCTATGCGTACTCTTTAGTATTTTCAAACTCCATTTTGGAATTTCTTGTAGGAAAAAATTCCCTAAGACGATTTGTCATTCGCATATCTACGAGAAAGTCTTGAAAAAAGAAGGCATAAATAGCTTAAATAAGCTTAAAACCAAGAATCTACAAAAAAAATTTAAATCTCAATTTAGATCTTAATTGGTAAATCAACATAAAATGAAGGTTTTTTTTTCTTCTTCTTCAAAACTCACAATATATATAATTATGAAGTGATAAGTAGTTAATTCGTCAGGTAAAGGTGAACACCTCCAAATCCATTTATTTATACCGAAAATTAGTAATTAATTCAAAATTGATGGAGTGAAAAAAAAAGAAAATAATGATCATAGTATATGTGAGAAGGTAATTTTATCCGCCAATCAAAAAACTCTTCGGCAACACTCAATAAAACCAAAAAACAATATTTGCATTTTTAATACCAAAAACGTCTATTGTACTCTCGACTGTATAGGGTGGAGTTTTGTTTCCTTCTGTTTACTTAGTTGCCTTAATACCAGCCCTATTTTCATTGTAAACATATAGTAGGTGGTAATTGATAGGAACTAATAGATGTATTTGTGTTATAGCCAAAAGGAATCGATTTCATACATTTATTCAGAGATCCCTTCCAAAACCAATCTTTTATATATATAAAAAAAAAAACTCGCACACATTCATGAAAATGACTGGTTTTTAACTGTTCCATCGGCAATGAGGACCTTGCGAAGCATTAAGTGGTAAATATTCTTCTAGCAATGTACAACACTGTACCATAATCTTTCATTTTCATTTTCGTTCAGTAGAGATTGCGCAGTCGTTGAGTTCGGTCGTTATAGATTTTTGTTCGGATCTTAAAATTTTGGTTTTTTTCTTTTTAAAGAATAAATTTTCCAAAAAAGAAGAAAATTCAGTTAATATTTTATAAAAAATAATAGAAAAAAGTGCTTCTAATCATAATAGTGCTATCAAATAAGAATCACACGCAATGGTTATAATGACAACCGCGGGACTAACAAGTAGTGTTAATAATTCTGTTGAAATTTTACCAACAAAATCTCGTATTACAATTGATTGGGATATTAATGATACAATTGTACCGTCCATAAATGAGTTCGATGAGTTTTTTGAATGGGCAAATGGACATTGTCGTCTTGTGTATTCGCATACGAATGAGGATGCAAAAAAGCATTCATCCGGTTGGGCGATGCGTAATACAAATAATCATAATGTGAATATTTTAAAAAAAAGTTGTTTAGGTGTACTTTTATGTACTGGAAAATGTCAATTACCGAATGGTGAACGTGTTCATTTACGTCCAGCAATTTGTGATAAAGCACGAAGAAAACAACAAGGAAAACCTTGTCCAAATCGGTTAGAATCATGTTTTTCTTCTTTCTTAGTTTTTTTTTTGTTCTTCTATTGTGGAAATCTAAAAATTTGAATAAATAACACAAAATTTATTTCTATTTTCAGAAATTGTGGTGGACGACTTGAAATTCAACCGTGTCGTGGACATTGTGGTTATCCGGTAACACATTTTTGGCGACAAACTGGAAATTCAATATTTTTCCAAGCGAAAGGTACACACGATCATCCGCGTCCTGAAGCAAAAGGTTCGAGTGAAGCGCGCCGGGCTCTTGGAGGTGGACGTCGGATTCGAAGTCTTGCAGTGATGTTGGCTCGTGATGCTGCACTTAGTACAAAACTTTGTACATTACGTGGCACAAAACGACAAACAATTTTAACTAAAACAAATATTGGACAAGAACAATATATTCCAAGTGCTAAAAGAAAATGTGTATGTCCTGATCGTAATTGTATTTGTTCAGTTAATAATAATAATATTAATAATAATAGTAATAATAATTATATGTTACAACCGGAATACAATTTCAATTCGTGGATTAATAATAATCATAATAATAATAGTACTAATAGTGAAAATATAAATTATGTTAATCATCTATCACAAAGTGGCAGTTATTATGGTGACACGTATCCTGCGTCACAAGATTCTGTACAAGCGATGAATTTAGAAAATTCTCAACCAATTGGATATTATTCAGGACCAGATGAAATGTTCTATTATTCAGTTGTTGAACCATCTAATCAAACAGTAACTGCCACATCGAATCCGAAACATTCATCATCATCATCATCATCATCTTTAATAAATCTTCAAGATAAAATTGCTGGTGCAACATCAACGCCAACAACAAATGGAAAATGGTTAGATGAACATTGCAAATATGAGAGTTGTGATGACACATCAAGCTTAACAAGTAGTTCTAGTGTTTACGAAGAATATTATTATCCATTATATCAAACAAATGGACAAATAATACAACAGCAATTAAATAATTGCAATTATAATAATAATGTTTCAACACAATTGGAAAATTCAGAAAATTTATATACAAATTATGATGGAACATCTTCATATCAACAAAACCCGTCATCTACTATTCCAGAGTATTCTAATAATGTCCAAAATTTTGATGGTCATCATTATCAATTAAATGGTAATACAAGTCCGGATTTTTATTATAATAATACTGGACGAGATGTTTGGAATATTCAAACAGATTCAGGGAATTATCAAAGCTTTCAAGGATCTACCGAAATTGATGGAGTTTATTAATCATAATTATATCGTGTGTAAGCGTTTAAAAGACTGTAAATATACATTTTTTTTAAAAAAAATAGTTATTTGATTTAGAGATTAAAGTTTAAATTGTTTGAAAGTGTTACAATTATTAACAAAAATGTTATTAATACTGAGTTTATTATTATTATATATTATTTTCTAGTCATTAAAAAAAAATCTATGTTTTTTTTCGTCTTAAAATTTATTCTTAAAAATTTAGTTTTTAGAAAATTAAACGTGTAGAATTCTGCTTTGTTATAAAATACAAGAAATAATTATTATATTATTAAATTTAAAATAAAAACTAATTATAATAAATATAAATTAATATTGTTTTGTTTTTAATATAAATTTATGAGAGATCATAATTTATTAAGCATTCACAAACGCGGTAATAAAGTTCCGAACTTCTTCAATATCTCTGCAACTAGAACCGCTATTTCTTTCATTTCTGAACAACTCTCAAAATTCTAACGTTATCGTTATGTTTATTTGTCACAAGATTTACTTATCGAAATAAAATCATGGAACAAAGAGCTGTTATTAAATTGCACACAAAACTTAGCACAACAGCCACAGAAAGGGTACAAAATGATGGAAAAAGTTTATGGTGATAATTGCTTATCAAAATCGAAGACTTTTGAGTGAAATAAACGATTTTTTGAAGGCAAGAGAAACGCTATCATCACAAACAAACAAAAAAGAAAAATCAAGACAATATTCATTGTTTTTTTCGATAGCAACGGCATAATACACCTAAAGCAAAGGTGTCCAACCTTTTCGTTTCCCTGGGCCACATTGGAAGAAGACATGGTGTTTTGGGCCACAAGTATATTACTATGTATAAATCCATATCATAAAATGAATGTGATACTTTGCATTGAAGTTGAGAAACTAAACCGTGAATATCTAGTTCGATTGACGTGGTTGCAATTCTCAGGCAATTCTCAAGCTGTTCATCCAACATGTTGGTTTTAATTTTACACTTAGTATGTTTCATTCTTCACTTAAGCCACCAGGTGATACAGCCTTGTCCTAAAGGGTTATATTCGGGAATTGCATGCATTGTGTAAACACATTCTTTCGCACATTAAAATACTAGATCTTGTTGAAATTTTAAAAAATCCTTTAAAACAACTATTTTCTTCCAATTTTCAAAGAATGCGTCAAAAAATTAAAATATCTTGCAACAAATTTCCGAAAAAAAACTCCCATTCACCATAAATATTTAAACAACATTAATCATAATAAGAATAACATCAATTTGCATAAACGACAAAATCCTTACACCGGATCAATGATTTATTTGTAATCTTTTTTCAAAAGGATACACCTTTTGGGTTTTTATTATTCGATTAGGATTTTTAAATAGACGATAATATTGATGAAAATGAAACTAATAAACACTCTGAAATGGATATAATTTCCCCTTTATACGCGTAAAAAGGGAACACGCGTGTCATTACACGATACTTATATAAGCAAATCATTAAATTAAAAAAAAAAAGGTCATACAATATGCAAATGATATGTGATATCATTTTTATATATGCAAAAATATTGAAGTACAAAAATGATAAATTACAATTATTATTGGCCTTCTCTTTTTTTCCATTCTAATATGTTGTTATCCTTGTTAGGGAAAGTTTCGGTTGTATAGCAAATTTCCATATAATTAAAGTACTCTCGATTTGTGCCATATATTTATTAAAATGATAAATGTTCTTTTCAAAAATCGAATCATGTCGATAAGTACTCCGCGCCGTTTAGAAATATGTTTTCAATGTCTATTATGAAAACCGGATTTTGTTTTTTTTTTAATCCTCTTTTTTTTTTATATACAAATATTCGAGATTAATATTTCCGATAAAATTGTTTCCCTTTTTTTCCGGGTGTCAAAATAAATTTTAAATCATTTATACTGCGGTTTACTTTTACCGAAGATTTTAATCCGGTTTAACAAAAGAATTGAATTAAATTGAAAGAGTTATCAAAATGACATATTATTTAAGTAAAAATGAGATTAAAAATATTTATTAAATTAAAATTAGTAAATTTAGGATATTAGAAGGAATTTTGTATTATTTTTATCCCCTTATGAAATACCATTTATTAGTGTTTGTACGCGTCAGAGTAAACCATGCTCGATCTCTTCATACGTAAACTGTGATCTCCTGTCAATAATTAATGACGATTGTCCTCTGTTAAACTGTTTCACGAGTATATCCGTAATTCTAATAATATGCCTAAACTGTTTCAAACTTCAATTGGAGGCTCCAATAGTAGAAGTCTATAAGTCCATATTATTTTAAAATGTTAATTCACAATTTGTTTGTATTGAAAATAAAGATTGTTACATATTTTCAAATGGAAGTTTAGGAACCTAAATGTTTTTACATGTCGAATATAGTAAAAGTAACTAACCCTCCTAACTCTCAAGTTACCTCCATCCTATAAATTCGGCACAGTAAACTCTTGCTATTATGTAACTGAATTTTCAAATTTGATATTATTTTTCTGTAAAAAAAAAATATACGTTTCCATAGAACAAAAGGCTATCAAGAATCATTTTCTGATTTGAAAAACAAGATACTATTCGATAAAACCGATAAGTACTGATTTCCTTATGCCTTTCCATTCATTCCCTTGACATAAAACTATTCATCTCCTGATATATCCTCTTTATGTCGTTTTACGCAATTAATTGTTTTCCGATTTTTTCGTGCGGTTTCCGTGATGATTTTTCTAGGATTCTGACTTTGTAACATTTATGGTCTTTTCTCTAAGTGCCCAATAATGACTGCTTTTGTTATTTTTTTTGTGTTCAATTTTAAGGACCTTTTTGTTCAACTGTGTTTTTCATAATAAAGCCATGACATTTTTTTTTTTCTTCAGAAAAGATATTTGCCTCAAATTAGTTGTCCTTTAGAAGAACACATTCGCAGTTTTCTAACGATTTTTATTTTATATACATTTTGATATAGGGAATATTTTCAACCATGTACACATGTAGTTCGACTTGTCTATATATAAGGATAAATAGACAAAAAAGTCTACTTTTTTATGGAAAGATATTTGAACACTTCCTTTAATGAACTCCGCATTTGAATATTGTTTTATTAAGAAATTAATTCAATTAGTTATCCCACAAAAAGAACAAGCTGTAATATAGTCAGTTAATAATTATAATGTTTTATTTGTTGAATTCAAATATTTACACAACTTTTAGTTTTATCTCCTTTTATATTTGCTAAAACCGAAAAAACAAATTCTGTTGATCGTGTTTGGGGTCAGAATTAAAAGACATTCATTTAATCATTCTATTATCGGGAAACAATAAGAAGACCGTATTGTTTGTGAAACAAAATGACGAACGCATAAATACGTTTATTAAACTACTTATTAATTTCCACTGAAAGCGTGGGGTGATCAAATGCAATTTGATATTTGTGTAACCCGATTTTAAGAGGATGTTCAAACAAAATAAGAAGTTTAAACAACATCCAAGCTACAGCGAGGGTATAAATATCGATAATATATTACACCCTTTAATATGGATAAGCATGGCATAGAACCTATAGAAGGGAAACTTTATATACTATCACGTCCTTTTCTCTCTTTTGTTTACTTCCGATATATGCAAATTAGAACAAATCGCTATAAATTAGAACAACATCTTCTCTGTCCTGTTTGCCTTTTTTTCAGTTACTTTTTAACATGTGATCTTCAAATTCAATAGCGTTTTATTTTCCCAAAAAAATAGAAATATTTTTCTCCTTGAACCGATTTTACTGAAATTTAACATATCGCTTATTTATGTAAGTATATAAAAAATTTAATCAAAACTTCACAATTAAATACGAAAAACCAAAAAAAAACAGACAAAACTTTGTGATCACCTTGGTTGTTGGTTTCTAACTTCACTCCCCCACGGTCGATTTTGTACGTACCATAAGGTACAACTATAGTCGAAACAGATTTTAATAATTTTCATTAAGGTTTTTAATTCTCCCATTTTCTTCCAATCTGGGTGTATTAAATTAAAATCTCCTGTATATTGTACTACAAGGCGTAGGTGGATATTTTCCCATTTTTATATGAAATTGAAGAAATTTTCCGATTTGTACCTTGATTTCAAAAAAAAAAAAAAAAAAACATAATTGGTAAATTATTTTGTTACCTTATTTTATAATGAAAATATAGGAATTAAAGTGTTTATTTTATTCTTTAGAGAGGGGTAATATGTTTTCGTTTCTCATCAAGAAATTTTAAATTATTCCATTTTTTTAAAAATGCGAATAAGGATTTTTTGTATTTTTTCAAAAATTCCAATAAGAATAAATTCGATAACCAAAAATTACTAATAGTCTGTACGCAGCTTAAATTTTTATTAATTTTCGAGAATCGAAATGTGTCATAATTTTTAAGAACGGTAAAAGCTCAAATGACTCACGTGATTACATTGTCAAGCGAAACCAACTTCACAAAATTCATTTCATTTACGCTAGACAGTCGATTTTTTTTCTAGTTCCCAATTAGAATTGTTTTCTCGTTCAAAGTGTTTGGCAAATCGATTTACCGTTCTTTTTTGTTTTTGTGAAAAAATATAAAAAATTAAAATTATCCAAAATGGTTTACATGGTTAAAGATAAAGTAAGTTGATATTAAATATACTATATTTTTGTTTTTTTTTTTTTTTACATTTAATTGATGTGCAATGCAAATTGGTCACCTTTTTTTTATAATTTGATTTCAAAATCTCGAGCAATGTGTTAAATTCTATTTGTTTGATGATTATAAATATGATAAGATAAATTTTTTAATAATTTCAACAACAGAAAACGAAAGCGTTTGTTTTTTTCACAATAATTGTTAATCTTAAAATATGACCTTTTTCAATAACATGATTAGGAAAAATGGAAGTAAAACTTTTTGTTTGGTCATCGATTTCTTGTATTTCAAAACTTTTCTACATTTTTTTTTTCTTCTCCCTCGTTTTTTGAGGGGATTTTATTTCTTATTTTTTTTTTTTTTTCTTAAATTCAAATTCCCATTCCTAAAGAGAAAAAGTTGCGATCATAATTAAATTCAACAAACAATTTTTAATATAATCTTGAAGGGAAATTGGGGTTTGAGTTTTCCTGGTGTTTGCGGTTTTTAATTTTGTCACGATGATCACACAAGTTCACATACTCGAGAACTTTTTATTCATATAAAATTCTGAGTTTCCAAGCACAGAGTGACAACAGGAACATTTTTTTTTCTTTTTTGTTTTATAACTTTATTGCTATCGCAAAAGCGCTGAAAAGCGGGGGGTTTGAAAGGGGAAATCATTATGACGCAATCATTAAAACTTTTTTTTATATTAAAAGCAGCAAATGGACATAACAAAAAAAGGCGTCGAAAAGAATAACCTTGAAGGTAAACCGAAGAATTACCGCTTTTTTTCTTTTCTAATTATTTGATTTAACTAGTTTTATAAGTTATTTATGAAAAAGCGTAAAAAATAAGCGAAAAAACATAGAACCTTGGAAAAATGTTTGGCCTTTATTTCTTGATTGGCTTTTTTTTGTCCTGCATTTTAGTTTCTTATGAAATTTATCAATGAAGAAATAAATCTATGTATTGACTGATTCATAAATATCTTTTCTTTATAAATATGTATTCGGATTACTAAATGGGAAGTTTATAAAATTGTAGAATGAGTCAGCGTTCGGAAAATCTTTTAATGATTTTCTCATTTTTTTTTCTTTCAAAATAATGATGACTGCAATCGTGTCGAAGGTATTTTGTGCAGGGATTGGAACTTTTTGCTTTGATAAATAAGTTTATGTTTGAATTAAACTTAATTTCTTATTGCGGTTTTTTTATGGGTCTAAAACTTGAGATATACTGGAGATTTCGTTTCCCTTGTTTCCATACACCAAACTATGCAGAAAAAATGGTCACTGTTTTCTTTTATCGCTCGTTAACTTCAATGCTCAATCAATGAGATATAATAATTTAACTTTGGTTTTGGACGCTAAAATTGTATCTACCCTTGCAACTTTAAATATTAAATTAGAAAACGTATATGCAAAAATATTAAAACTCCATAAATGGAACTTATTGAAAAAATTTCCACCCCTGATATTTTCAGGTTTAATCAAATCAATTAAAACCGAATAAAATTACTTTAAAGTGTTTATTTTCCAATTTCACCACCTGTTCAAATTATCAATAAAAAAAAGTGATCTCATCAGTTCTGAAACATTGTTTGTTCGAAATATTTAAATAAACTTGAATTATTTTTAATAAAATGCATCCAATTTCGCTATAATCCAGAAAATCATTAAAATTAACAATTTTTTATTAATAATAACAAATATTTACAGGAAGATTTCGATGGAAAACTCCAAAGTGCTGGAGATAAACTCGTCGTTGTTGATTTCTTTGCAACCTGGTGCGGTCCATGCAAAATAATCGCACCAAAATTGGAGGAATTATCCAATACTTATGGTGATAAAGTGCTTGTTCTTAAAGTAAGTAAATAATTTTTGAAATTATAATTTATATTTTAATATGATTTCTTCTTTAGGTTGATGTTGATGAATGTGAAGATTTGGCCGTCGCTTATAACATTTCCAGCATGCCAACGTTTGTCTTCATCAAAAATGGAGCAACTGTAACCACATTTTCTGGTGCAAGCGCTGATAAGCTCGAGAAGCATTTCGCTCAGTACACTCAGCCAAGCTCATAAAGATACAAACGAAATCATTTTTTGCCTCTTTATAAATAATATATATATATATTTTTTCATTTTTTAAAGTTTACAAATATTTTTCCTTTATATAAATTTTGTTAAAAACGCCATAATGCTAATATTTTGAAAAAAAAAACGAATTCTTGATAAAGTTTGAAGCACATCTCGCAATTATGAGATATTTTATTTATGCAATGTGAAAATATATATATTTTTGTTTTGTTTTTTAAACTACATTCTAAATAATATTTTCGAAGCTAGATTCTTTGGAAGTATTTCAGCGTTGCCTTTTATTCAAAAAAAAGAAAAAATCGAAAATTTAACTGAAAGTATTTTATAATTTAAATTTGTTCAAAAAAGTTAATTAGAAAGTTTGAAGTTAAGTAAATGTTCATTATAACATGAAGAAGAGAAAAAAAAATTAGTGTTGGAATTAAATGGTGTAAATGTAATCGTTTTTGTTTTATTTTCAAATTTTTCCCGAAAATATTCTTTTCTCCCATATTTTTTTAAGGGCAAACGAGAAAAGTTCAATCTGCTCCAATATCTTCAAATACGGAGTTTCTGGAAGAGTAGATTGTATGGAAACTTTCTCCAGCATTACTTAATAAAAAACTGGTCGAGATGGTTTTTAATATCGTCCAAAGAGTTTGAGTTCTTGTCACTAACATAATAATAACATTAATATGTTAACAACATCTTCTAGAAATCAGCACGAATTTTCCGGGCAATCCAATATTTAAAACTTCACAAATATTCAAATTAAAGGTTCGTCCCGCCTGGATGATATTTTCCAATATGACTTGAAAGCTTTAAAAATCCTTATGCACTTTTATTTTGAGGTTAGTAAGAAGAAGCTCAAATACGAAAATTTCAAATATAAACAAAAGCAAATTAAATAATTCTAATTTATAATCTATCTAGTTTTGTTCTTTATTAATAATTATAAATATTTAAAAAAAAAATGATCCATGATATTTTATTATCACTTTTAAATCCTCATTCGGAGACTTTGCCAGTCGATGAATTTTTGGTAATTATTCTTTTTCGGTGTTCAAATAAACCATATGTAATTTTTTTAAAAATAATTTTATAGAATTCAGATGCTTTGTCCGTATTTATACATCCGTGTGAAAAGAAAATATTGGAAGAAATTGTCAAAATAATCTATCAACACCGGGAAATTGCAAAATTTACACTAGAATGCAGTTCCAATCAAAAATCTACACAAACTAATTTGGATGATGGTAAATTTTGAATTTAAATTATAAAGTGATACTGATTTAAGGTCAATAAATAGCCGATATATTTCTTTCATTAAATATTAGGCTTATGTTAAACTACTAATCAAAATTAAATTACAGATTCTCATCAAAAAGGCTTATATGTCCAAGCATTCGCAATTGGTATTGATACAGTTTTAGAGAAATATTTGGAAGAAATTGCAAATTTAGAAAAACATTATCTACAAAATCCAACACATTCTCTTTTATTCATATTTTATAAAATTAATGTTTTCCAGCCATTATTTTCTTTTCTTCAAAAACTTTTACGTGGTATCGGGACTCAAAAATTGCATGGATGCACTATACTTCAATATATTCATCAAAATATGTTGCATGGAAATGAACAAATTAATAAGGCTATGCAAATGTATATGAACTCATTTAGAATTTCCTGTTTTTCATAAAACTTTAACTTTTAGTATTCAATCATCCGTAAATATCGTATTTCTAAAACAAGTTACTCATTGGATTCTTTATGGGAAAATTGTTGATACATATGGTGAATTCTTTATTGAATGTTCGGAATCTCGTAATAATACGTTGGGAAGTGAAAAATGTATAAGCATTGGAAGTGGGAAACAGGTGGCTACTACTATATCTGTAAGAAATGTTGTAGCCTTTTTTTTTCTCTCTAATATTCTTGTAATATTAGAATTTTTTTTTTCAGGATACAACTAGTACGTATGCTGAAATTTGGAAATATGAAATATGTTATGATTTTCTTCCGCATCATTTAACTCTTAATTGGGCGGAAAAAGTTCTTTTTATTGGGCAAACAGTTCTAATGTTTAAAGTTGATGCTAAAAATAAATCAAATAAGGGTACACATGAATGGAATGAATCGGAAACAAATAATTCCAATGATTCTTTATGGAATAATAATGAACATGTATTTTTTAAAAAAATTCAAGATTTACAAAGTGATAAATGTTTTAATATATCGCGATATGAAAGAGTTATTGATGAAATTAAAGAATATGTAACTGAACGACTTTCGAAAATAGCTGTCGTTCAAGCGGACCTTGTCAAACAATTGAAATTAATAAAAGATTTCTATTTATTGGGAAGAGGAGAATTATTTTTGGAATTCATTAAAAACACTCATACAATTGATAAATCTTCGATAAGTGAAAATACTGTTCGTGACCTTATAAAAGCCTTTGATGTAAACATAAATCTTGAGGGGAAAATTCTTCTTGTATATTTTAATTATTCTGATTTTTTTTTTTTTCAGTCTGCTGCACATAGTGTAAACGTTGTTGAGGACTTGGAACAATTCACATTTACAATTCCGAAAGAACGTATTGATACTTATGATAGTCATAATTTTGGTTATATTAAATATCTTACAATGCATTATAAAATTAATTGGCCACTTCATCTATTATTCTCACCAAAAGTTATGGATCAGTATAATGAATTATTCCGATTTTTATTTTTAATAAAACGAATACAATACGATCTTCATATGGTTTGGTTTCATCATCGTCATGATAAACAATCGAATAATGTTAATATGCTTCAATTAAGAAATCAATTAATGTGCTTTATTGATAATTTACAATATTACATACAAGCCGATGTACTAGAAAGTAATTTACCACAAATATTCCCGAAAACGACAATAATTTTCTTTTTCTTTTAGGTCAATATAGTATTTTAATGAACACGGTTCACAATTCAAATGATTTCGAGCATATACAAAGATCTCATAGTATTTTCCAAGCGAATATATTAAGTTTATGCTTTTTGTTGGGAAATGTAATACATAAATTTTTTGGGTTTCGTAGTTTTTTGTAATCATTTTCTTCATAATTAGGAAGAATTCTCCGCATCAACAAGTACAATTCAACCGAAAGAAAATCCAGTCTTGGAGATTTTAAATAAAATATTCCATTTATGTGAAGAGTTTTGTGGTTTAGCAACATCTGAAAATCAAAAGATAGAATCGAAAATAAATGATTTGAATAAATTGGAATCAGAGTAAGTTAGAGAATGTGAATAATTTGAATTAATTCATTACAAATCTTTTATAATTTAAGATTATTACAACTTATTGAAAAACTTTTGAATCTCCTTGTTGGATTGAAATCAGGTAAATTATTCCTAATGATTTTTAAAATCTAATCTAATCGATTTTATTACAGCATCAAATTCCACATCTTTATCTCAATTATTATTACGATTGGATTTCAATTATTGGTTCAGTTCTAGGAGTCAAGAAAAGGTGGAATAAATATATGATGGATTAAATACAAAACATTTTTATTTTATTGATCCGTTTCCATAGCATTTAAATGTGCTTTAGTTAAAATACATTTCGTGAGAATACAGTCACATGGCAGCGGATGATCAATTTGCTCTTGATCTAATAAATCCATTTCAATATTATATCTTAAATAAAAATTTCAATTATTTTTAAAATTCAATTCCCATATAAATAAATATATACTTTCGTTTATCATCATTATTCCTTCGCATCGTTAAACTAAAAGCCAAAGGTTCTCCAACACCAACAAACTCACACGAACTTTCCGGAAGAACTATTACACATTGTTTCCAATGAGTTGGTGGCATAACTGGACTAGTAGATAGTACTGTAGGATCTTCAGATTCACCTTCTGGAAATTGACATTCGAACCATATACAAACTCCTTGATATTTTCCATCTTTTTGAACTGCAATAACTTCTTTGAAATTGATTTCATCCAAATCAGTCTCAGTGACTGTTTTCAAATCTAACCATGTCATTATAACACCTTCATGTAACAAATCATTTTTAGTAAGATTTATAATATCTGGATTTTTTGATTTTTGTATTCTTAGCCGTTCTCCAAATTTTGTCATTTTAACACCGTTAACATTTTCCCAAAAATCAAAACGTGATGGTACCGAACATGGTGCAACATAGATCGATGCTGTTTCAGGAAACATTCTTCCATTGGGTTTTAGAAATTTATCTCGAGCAAATATTACAGAATCTAACATGCCTTCATGTAGCAAATAAAAACCCATCCATTCGGATACAAGAATATCTACTTTGGCGATCTCAGATGGTAATTCAAAAGATTCAATTTTCGATTGAATAACTTTCACGATTGGTGTTAATTGATTTTCTTGTACGATTTCAATGGCGAGACTAGCTAAATTTGATGCTTCCACGGCATAAACAAGTTTGGCACCAGCTTTTGCACATAATATTGATAGAATACCAGTCCCTGCACCCACATCTAGAACCACTTTATCTTTGAATAGACTTTTATTTTCCATAATAGCTTTATAGTAAGCATCTTGTCGTGGTTTATCTTTCAGCATTAACTCATGAATCTAAAATGCTAATTGTTTAGTATAAAAGGAATTTATTAATATTTTTAAATATACTTCCAAATTTTCATATTCACTAAAATATTGAGCCTCGGTCATTTTGTCTCGCCGACAATTTACGATACAAAATTTTAAGGTTATGTTATGAATTTTTAAATGTGATCCATTTTTGAATTTTATTATCTTTAGAGATGGCTGTTGTGCAATCTTTCCTTGTTTAATATATTTAAGTCTAACCTCATTGAAAAAAAAAGTAAGAAATCATGTCCGCAAAAGTATAATTAAACATGAAGCCAGATAAGGAAAAACTGGGTGCTTTCGATAGGAAAATATTAAAAAGAATTCTTGGTCCAGTTATTATTCATGATGATACATTCAGACTTAGTACGAAGTTTCAGAAGGGGTTCACGTGCATAATGGAAAGTACAGAAGATGAGGTTCGCCGGACATATAACAAGAATGGATGAGGTTAAATGTTCTGTTGGAATATTAAGAGTAAAGTGGATTGATAACTTTAGTGACATACTGAACGAGTTCTGGATTGTAAACGATAAACAGCAGTCTTTCAACAGAAACACATGTTCACTAGAAGCCTTAGCGCAAACTATATCAACTAAAAAATTATCTCCAAACCTAATATGTTCATTAAATAAAACAAAGGATATTTTTGTACAAGTTTTTATTTTATAACTTAAGTCTTTTTGCCGAAATTTGCTCTTTATCTGGTTTTCTTTTGGCAGTTTTACCATTTGTAGTCATTTTATCTTGTAATTTATTGAAAAAGGCTTTCGAAGATTTGTAAGCAGTTCCATCTGTATTCGTTGTTTCAATCTAAAATAAATGATTACTATTTAGTTCTTATTTTAAAATACGAGAAAAAAAAACAATACCTTTTGAACATTTCGACTTTTGATAACATTTTTCATCATACTTTCTTTAACATTCTTCAAATTTGGATTTTGTTGTTCACTATTCTGCATTTTATGATTTGCTATAGATTTTTGGCGTAATTTTTTCTGCCGTCTTTCACGATTTTTATCTGTTTTAGATCTTTCGCTTTTACCAATCATATCACCTTTAATACGATTCTTAATTTCTTCTGGTGCAAGTAATTTGGCATCACTAACACCAAGTGGAGCAACTTCTTCCATATCGATAACTGGAATATTTGTAATAATTTTCGGTTCCGGTGCGATTGGTTTTGGTGTGTAATGAAAATTCGAAAGTGCATCTAATTTTATAAACAACATTTTCATTTGTTCTTTAATTAATTTGTGTTCTTTCGGTTCATCCTGTTTATCTAAAGTTGCATTCGGATTTAATTTTTCTATTTCATTTCGATATTCTTTCTCGTAAATATTGGCTAATGATTCTTTACTTTTTTCTTGATCTAAAATTATTTGTTTACGAAATTCTTGAGCTGTTGATGGTGGTTTAAATTTTCGTTGGACATCGTCCCATGCCTTATCTTTTATTCTTTGCTTTATAATATCTTCTAATCGCAATGTTGTTTCTTCCGTAATAACAGGTGCAGGACGAGTAGTCGTATCAAATTCTAATATCTCTTCTAATAAAGAATTTTGTGGTCTACCAACTCCAACTATTTCTCCTTTCAATTGCCATGGTTTTTCACCCATAGCGTTTTCTTCAAGCTCATTTATACGAACTTTAAGCCTTTCTTGGCGCAATTCAAAAGATGATTTCTCTTTAGATTCTGTTCGTGATTCAGTACTTTCTGGATCGATTTCTTCTGTATCTTCTTCTTCGAAATCTTCATCGGCTTCCTGTTCATTACTTTCATCTTCTTGTTCTTCATCATAATCTCCTTCTTCATCATAATTTCCTTCTTCATCATAATCTCCTTCTTCATCACATTCTTCCATATCTTCATCACATTCTTCCATGTCTTCATCAATTTCTTCTAAATAATCATCGTTGTTAGATGATCCTTTAGTACCTTTTCTTTTGATACTTTTCTTCAAATCGCTTTCTTCTCTTTCGAAAAAGTCAGCATATTTTAGATTACCTTCATCTTCACTTAGATTACTATCAAAGTAATCAATTTCATCATTTTTGTTGTTTTTCGCCGAACGTTCTTTCTCATCTTCGACATTCAAAAATGCTTCCATTTCATTCAATTTAAAGAATTTATCATCTACAATGGAAGGTTTGTATTTCATTTTGTTTTTATTATTTTTTACGACATTATCATTATAATCTTCCTCATTCGAATCAGAATTATTTTCATCTTCAAATTCATGATTCTCTTCATCTTGATCGGAAAGATTTTCTTCTTCGCCGGATAATGATTCTTCATCACCTTCCGTAGTATATTTAATTGACAAATTTTCATTTTTAACCGACAACAGTTTTGATGTGTCTTCTAGGATTTTAGGCCAACTAGCTTCATTACGAAGTTCAAGTTGCTGCCAAAGTTGTTCTTCATCCATATCGTCGAGAATAAGTTCCGCCAAAACATTTGGGTTGTTTCCATTTTGATCATTATTTAAATCGTACAAATTTTTTAAAAGTAATTTAATTTTTTCCGCTTTCTCATTTTGTACACTAAAAAATAAAGTGAAAATTAAATTGGGCGCACATGACCTTAGAGAGGTTATGTTTTCTTATTATTTTATTTATTTATAACCAATTCAATAATTGTCAGTAATTACTTACCTTAAATATATTTCCGGTCGTTTTGTTACGTTTTGAAATATTTTCGAAATTTCTTTTAAAGCACATTTTGCGGTACCTTGCGATGCTGACATGTTTTTATTTTTTTCTAGATTCGTTGACATGTTTGACATTTTATGAAAAACACCGATTTGACAATACCCGAATGGTTTAATCTCTCGTAGCGACTAGCGACATCTATTTATTTTAAATACAACTGTCAATTTGCTATCTTAATTACTACGTTTGCATGCATAGTTTAAACTGGGTTGAAATATACATGTTAGGTCTGATCGACCTAAATTTGTAAACACTGATCAAAAAATTCAAATTTGGTGAAAATTAAAAAGCATTTATTTGTGTTTAGTTACTCAATACGTATAATTTTTCTGCATGAATGGATCGCCATATAAGTTAAACGAAAAATCGATTAAATTTCAATTCGTCATGTAAACGAAGCATTTGGACCTCCATTTTGTAAAAAAGATTGGAAGGAGAAATTGAGAACATCTGATTTTGTTTATTAAAAAGGTGACTCATATCATTTCCACTCAAAATTGTATTGATTGCCTCTTTGTTTCGGCGTAACAAGCATTTTCTGACCATTTATTTGGTATTTCATAACAATTTTGTATAAGATTATAGCTAATTCCAGTGATTTAGCGTTTTTGAAACTATATTCTTTCGCGAATTCGAGGCCCTTCGAGAACCAAAAACTTGTTTAATAATTTTGAAGAATTTGCTGATATAAAGAGAAAGTGATTGGCCATTTCAGTTTAGTTTCTTTGTGAATTTTGAAGTGCTAAGATTGTGAATCGTTTAGTGGAATATTTTTTCAATTTGTAATTAAATAAAATGGCGGAGTATTTAATAAAAATTTGTTTTCAACCAAATAAAACATGCTATAAAAATTGTGTTGATTTCCGGGATTTGAAAAGCAAAGTTATGCGTGATATTTTTCCGCAAGTAGTGGAAAAAAATGTCCGGTTCTACTGGATTGGTAAGTAGAACAAATTTCATTTAATGCGCAATTATGTTGAAATATCAAATTTTAATTTTTTTTTTCTTTTAGACGATGAAGACGATGATATCGAAATTTCAGATCAGGAATCATTTGAGATTTTCTTGATGCAAAATAAGGACAAGAAAAAGATTTTTGTTGAAAATTCCAGTGGAGAGAATAGTGACGGGGAAGATAAAACTAAACTTCCTGAAGGTATTGCAATACATACAAATATTATTTGTGATGGATGTGAAGTCAATCCAATTATCGGTTATCGTTATAAATGTGTCCAATGTCCAAACTATGATCTTTGCATGAAATGTGAAGGAAATATGATTCACAGTGAACATGTAATGTTTCGTTTACCAGCACCTTCTGGAAAAATTTATTTTGATCGTCATATTTTGAAGAAAATGAAACGTGGTCAATTTGGACGAAGAAAGGATGATCCAGAATGTAGTTATCGTGGCCGTCATACTTATGGTCATCACAGTGGTCATGGTGGAAGACATACAAATATATTTTCCAATTTATATACTATGATGCATGACATGGCAGAAGGGACCGAAGGTCCAACTGAACCAGATACTACTGAAGCACGTCAAAATACTGAACAGTGTGGAAAGAAACATGAGAAATATTGTAAACGACAAAAGTCAGAAGAAAAGAAACAGTCCAAAGAACCCAAAGAATCACCGACTTTCCCAACTGATGATCCAGCATTTAATCCAAAATATGCTAATGTTTTTGTTGAAATTGCAAGCAATTTAAATGATATTATTGGAAAAATTTTGGATCCAATTGGAGTTAATGTTGAAGTCGATATAGGAGGAGTAAACAGCAAATCGTCAAATGACAAGGCTACCGAAAACAAGGAAACTGCTAATCCACAAGAAACGAAAGTTAAAAAAGATGAAAATAATGCTGAGAATAGAAATTCTGAACCAGTTCCAGAAACTTCTCAGGCTGGAGATAAGCAATCATATATTTTAATAAATGATACAGCAGAATGTGAAAATCCAGAACTTAAGAAAACAGATGAACCAAAAGTAGCTGAATTTGGTTCAGAAGAAGGAAAGATTATTCCTAGTGCACCGGTCGAACTAAGAGATCAACCAGGAACATCTGATGAATCGGAATGGACACTTATTGATAAACAAAGTGAAGAGAAAAAATCACTTGAGAATGAAAAGGCTACAGCACTAAAATCAGACTCGGATGATGATAATAAATCGATTTCATCGGAAAATAATTACATAAAATTGAGTCAAGAATTGTGGCAGCATATTCAAAGGGAAGAAGCTGCTACAGTAGCATCAATGAAACAACAACAACAACAGCAACAAAAAGAACAACAACAGCAACAACAACAAGAACAACAAGCTCCTGTTGAAACACGAGCTCAGATTGTTTTCCACAAAAGTAATTTCCGAAATTATTCGAATGCATTTTATTGAATCTTATAATTGTTTGCTTATTTATTTTTCAGAAAAACATATAAATGATGCTATTATTTCTATGATTGGAATGGGATTCAGTAATGAAGGGAATTACTTAACTGCACTTTTAGAATCAGTTGATGGTGATATTCCGAAGGCTTTGGATTTATTCCAACCAACGATATAATTAAACAAAAATATTCTTATTCATCTTAATCGCACAGTTTCTGGTTATAGGATATACCAAGATAACGAGTTTTTGAGCTTTTATTCATATTAAAGTAGTATGTATTGGGAACATGTTTGTTTTCCGTGTTTATAAGAATGATAATAGTTCAAGGTGTTTAAGAATTTGCATTAAAATGTTTTCAGTGGCATACTATTTTAATTCGAATAAAACTCCACAAATATAAACAAAACTATAATATCCAAAATATAAAGTATATATATTAATAATCAAATAAAATATCTGTTTTCATTTAGTATAATGTGTTTAATATGAACTTTTGTCCCGATTATCTAGCCATATTTATATTTCCTGAAAAAAATAGGAAGGTAAAGAAGCTGCTTGATTAATATATTGTGAAGGGATAGCAAATGGTTATGAAACTTCCGTTTCTCGGAAAAAAGCATTTTATAGCAATTTTCAGGGCGAGTTAGAACTTTTCCTATATCTTATTTTTAAAATCGTAACTCAAAACTTCAAATGTGAGTAAAAAAATAAGGAATAAATAACAAATATAAGTAATAGATAGTAGATTTGGATTTTTTCGTACCTTGAAACAGAGTTACAATTCTTCCAAAAATATATAAACTTAAAAAATATTGCATTTTTCGTGCCAGAGACGGAAACCGCCATTAATAATTCCATTGGAAAACATTATTAAGAAAAGCTGTCAAATTAAAAAATAATTAAAAATATTTCAAAACAAATCGATTGGAATTTTAAAACGAAAAAAAGAAGTAATAAATGTTTATAAGACGAAAGTTTTTGAAGAAAATTTATAAAGTATGTTGGCGGGAGTTGCACTCTGATGGTGATGCTAAACGACGAGTGGTAGTAACCGGAATAGGTGCAGTAACTCCGCTTGGAAATAATATTGAGATAACGTGGAAGAAACTTTTAAATAAAGAATGTGGAATAACAGAATTAAAAGATGATATCTACAAAAATTTACCATGCCGAGTTGCTGCCCAAATCAATCGAGACACGCTGAACATCGAAGAAAATTTTTCAAAAACTGATTTAAAAACTATGAGTCCGGCTACAATGTTTGCTCTTATGGCAACCAAAGAAGCACTCACCTCAGCTAATTTATTACCGCAGAATGAAAAATATGCAGACAATATAGGCGTTTGTATTGGCATGGGAATGATAGACTTAGCAGATATATATAATTCATATCAATCATTTTTGAAAGGATACAATCGTATTAGTCCATATTTTGTACCGAGAATTTTACCAAATATGGCCGGAGGACATATTAGTATAAAATATGGTTTCAGGGGTCCAATTCATACAGTTTCTACAGCTTGTGCTACTGGTGCACATGCTATCGGAGATGGATTTAGATTTATAAAGAATAACTATGCTGATATAATGGTTTGTGGTGCAGGAGAAGCATCTATCGAACCTTTATCAATTGCGGGTTTTTGCCGATTACGAGCATTGAGCACTTCATTTAATGATGAACCATCTAAAGCTTCAAGACCTTTTGATAAACATCGTGATGGATTCGTAATGGGAGAAGGATCGGCGATATTAATTTTAGAAGAACTAAATCATGCCAAAGAAAGGAATGCAAATATTTATGCAGAAGTTCTTGGATACGGTTTGTCTGGAGATGCTTATCATTTGACTTCTCCAAATGTTGATGGTTCTGGAGCTTCATTGGCTATGAAGAGGGCATTAAAAGATTCCAATATTAATTGTGAAGGTATTAAATACATTAATGCTCATGCCACTTCTACACCAACTGGTGATAAAATTGAAGCCAAAGCAATTAAAGATACATTTGGTTCTTATTGTAGTAAGATTTCTGTTTCATCAACAAAAGGTGCACATGGTCATTTACTAGGCTCTTCTGGTAATTTGGAAACAGCGTTTGTTGTTCTTGCCTGTAGAGATAATCAGCTTCCGCCATCATTAAATATTGAGAATGTAGAAGATGATTTAGATTTACAATTTGTAAAGGAAACTCGACCTTGGGACACAACGAAAAGACGAATTGCGTTAAAGAATTCATTTGGATTTGGTGGAACAAATGCTTGTTTATGTATAGCACAGTATATAAAATAAAAAAATTTGTAAATTTTATAAAAATATGAAATTTGTTAGCTGAATTTAAATGAAATGATTAAGTTTTATACAAATAATAGTTGTTTTTTTATTTTTGTAATTTTTATATTTTACACTTGCACTTATTTTGTAATTATTTCACTGGAAAGAGAATTTATTACATTTATTTATATTTTTTGAAGAATTTTATAAAAAAATTTAAATTTATTGGCCTATTTTAATTTCGTATAAACCAGTTTTTATATATATGTCGCTAGTATATTTAAAATTTATTCATCTTCACTGATATCAGCGCCAACGGGTATAATTAACACAAGAATAAAAACAAAATGGTTGGCAGATGGTGTAAACATAATTTTAAGTAAATGACAATTGTGAACAAAAAGTGTCACTTCAAGTTTTTAATATTTATTTATTTTGTTAATAAAGAATATTTCATTAAATTGTGCAGTGAAAAGTGTTTTAAGAAAAAAAGTTAATAAATAAAGACATAAAATTATCATAAAATAAGTCCAATATTTATCTAATGTCTCAATTTTCACATGTCGGCTATAGCGCACCCTTTTTCAGGTGAGAATACTCTATTATAGATTATTTTCGTTTTACTTGATATATGTACATAAATATATATCTCTTTGTTAAATATTGTAAACAATTCTTCCAGTTTTAATTTAATTATTTATTTATTTAAATATTCATAATATTTACAATATTGATGATTGTTATCATAATTTCTTTTCAGGGATTGACCCAAATAAAACGGTCATACAAAAAAGACACCTTTCCTGTCAAGGGTAAGTCGAAATTATTTTAATATTTATTACATTTGGGTTCACTTCGTCTGCTTTATAAAATGGTAATTGTTCAGACAATGTGTTGTGCGAATATAGTGAGTTATGATTGAATTTGTTTTAATTGAGAATATAAAATAAACGGAAAGAGAGTTCATTGTACCTAAAAAAAAAAAACCCATAAATAATATGAATTTAATTTAGTAGTTCAATTTCTTATATTTAGTATATTAAACACGTAGCTAAGGTAATGCGAATGTAAGAAATAGTGAAAAATTCAATGCATCTACACTGGTAAATGGATAAGCTCTTTCAAAATTCAGTAATAGGCTCAATGATTGTAGAAATATGTTTAATTGATCAAAGATCTAATATGTTGTTTGTTCATATTTGTTAGTAAAATGCGTGTATATAACAAAACTGTGTAGTTTGCTCTGCAACCTTGAATTACGATGATATTCCATTGAAGATATGAGATATATTCTACCAAAAATTTATGAAATGGACATACTAACAGACGAATAACAAAACCTAACGAAACAAACAATAAACTTATTTAATTCTATGTTATAATCAATATTCCGAAAAACAATAATATTATATTCTCTTCCTTATATTTAATTTTATTTTTCCGAAAAGGACATTTGATATCTTGTTTAAATTAAGTGTTGGCAATGCTCAAATTCATAAATGGGGAGCTAAAGTCAACTTGAACAATCCCATCTTTAAAATCAATTTGCCACTGTGCGACTATTCGCGCTCGAAGGGGTAATTTGAAAATTCTTTTTTTTCCATTATTATTTTTTCTTTGCTTCTTCATTGTCTACCACCTTTCTCTGATCCCTTTATAGAATTTCTACCAGAGTTTTTATCATATATTTATATATATATATATATATATGATTGTATGTATTCGAATGTTATTCAATACATGAAAAAAAAGATGTACGGAAAAAACCAAGAGAGAGCAAATGGCATATTTATGAAAACAACATCCCACTACTTTTTAGTATCTACCTCATAACAACAATACAAATATTTTTCAATTAATGCGCATAATATTATTAGTAATATAATTCTTTGTATTAAGTATTTATTAGTTAATAGATTTTCATTAACGAAAAAACTAAATTTTTTTTCTTAATCAATATTTAGAACCTCTAAATCAGGAATCTCAAATTGCTGGCCCACGAGCCATATTTGGCCCTTAAGAGTTTCCATGAAAAAATATTATGCTTATCTCGATACTCATTTATGCGACAAAATTACTTGAATGCCGGTACTTTGAACATGTGTGAACAGTCAAAAAATCAGAATCCAAATTATAATTTTTCGCAATATCTATTCTGGTAGAATATGTTAGAAAGATTTTAGCAGAGCAACAAGAAAATTTTTCTCCTTGCACACCAAAACTTCTTATTTTATTGTCGAGAAAACTAACATTTCCTTACAAATGGAACTAATTGATTTGCAGAATCAGTTCAAACAATTTATTGTACACATTTCAGGTTTTCATGTCTGTTAGGACGAGCAATTAACAAATCAGGGTTAACCGACTAATATTTCTACTATCATGAAGGTTGTCTGTTGTCAACCTTTGAATTCAAATTTTATGAAATTGTGATTCGAAGCAAATGTTGTCTCAGTTGAGTAAGTAATGTCCGGTCCATGTGAGTTAGTTCTCGTTTCAAAACAGTTTGACATCCCTGCTCTAAAAGATTGTTAAAACAAAAATATTAATAATAATTCATTTTTATGAATACTTGTATTATCTTTAAAAAAAAAAGAAGGATATTCAGTAATATTGACAATAAAGTTGTTTTGTTTCAACTTATTTAAATGAATAATAAAGCCATTTGAACCAACAACCAAAAAAAGGCCATATAAACTAAGCTTAACTATTGAATTGGATGAATTTTTATCCTTTTTCCTTAATTTAGTAATATCTTAACTAGAAAAAATAACAAAAAAAAAAACAAACGAAAACAAAAGAGATCTTGTAATGGATAGTAATAGTAATATACACATTTCTATACATAAGTTTGATGGTTTCCCATTTGGGGGTTGTTTTACGACGGTTCTAATTCAGAATGGAGTTCTACTTGTTTTGTTTTGGAAAACATTTTTTTTTCCTCCTTTTTGTTTTTTTTAAATAGCATAGTAAGATGAAAAGGCGGATTGTGGAGAATAAATGAAGTAGGTTTTACGATTTGTACTACTTTAACTTAGTTTTTTTTTTAGTATCGTATATATCCATGTACTTTGTTTTGTACTGGAAGACGAAAAGACAAAAAAAAAAGGACTGATTCCATAAAAACTAAAATACAGACCAAAAGATACGATATCTAATTTTTTTTTATATACATTTCAAAAATGTTTTATTGTCATTTTGGCTTATTTTATTGATAGGATTAATTAAATTTCATTTTGATTAAGTTAATTTCTGTTACATTTTATTTTTTTTGTTATGGATTTTTTTTTTTTTTTTTATATAAATATATTTAATCTTTTCCGATGAAAGAAAATAATTATAAACGAAATTGTAAATATTTTTCTTGAGCATTTGAGTGCTAGACCGCATAAGTATTAAAGCTGGTTGTATTAATAAACCCAACAAAAAATTTTGTTTCTAAATATAGTTTTAAATGGGGTAATTTCTTACTTTAAAGGTCATTCAATTTTATGTCTCATTTACAATGATTTAAAGGACAATATTTTTAGAATTTTGATGTTTCCTTAAATAATTAAAAATAATGTAAAATGAAAAACAATTAATAATAAATTGGTTATTAGATTTTGTTTTGAATTATTGTAAACCATTTAAAATCAATAATAATTTAACTTTTGATTTGGTATGGCAAACTATCCAAATCCAAACATAGAATCAGTTCATCACTTGAATTTGAATTTTTAATCAAATTGTCGTTTAGGACACTATCATATTTTGGCCCGAAATTAAACACTTCCGATTTAACATTTTCAATGAAAATCTAGTCAGTTATTCTCTTTAGTCCATGATATTTGTGCGTACCGAATTTTCTTGAAATTGGGTGATGCGATTATCGAGTTCATCATGTATACTTATATCATAGGCTAATAAATGTATTTATAAAATCACAACGGATGTGTAAGAAATTCAAAACATGTTGTTAATTACAGATCGAAATGAAGGCGATGGAGGCGAATTGTCGAGGAAGGCAATTCGAATGTAGAGCTAAAAAAATCGATGCTTAAGCCAAATGGGCAAAGTGATGTTCATGTTGTTGTAGTTAAAAAATTAAAGATGAAGACATCAAAAGAATTATAATATCAAAGAAAAATAAGATGTTATAATGTGTAGGGATATTAGTACACAAGGAGAATCAATTTAATGTATAGACTTTTGGACATATAGGTATACTTATCTACCACTATCTAGATCTTGAAGAAATTGAAAACCTTATAACGTTAGATAAAGAATTTTTAAACAAATGATTTGTTAAAAAGAAAAAAATTTGTAAGAATTGTCCACAAATCCCAAACCATTGCCCTTGACATGAAGTTTGTTAAAATTGTAATAAACTAAAGATTCCAGAAGGATACAAAATGATAGTTGATTTTGTTGTTGTTCTTTCTCGAAAGCAGGTAAAATTGCACAGAATTTCGATATTGTATACAATTTCTAAATTCGATACAGCAAGTATTTCCTGCGTGAAAAGAGATTTCCGAATTATGGAAAAGCAAACAATTAAAATAATATAATATACATATATATATTTTTTTTGTTATTATCCTTTTAAAAATTTTCTATAGTCTAGTCTGTAGGTCTTTTTATGTTGAATATACATAAATTTTCTTATGTTCTTGTATTTTTTTTTTTTTTTTCAAATAATGTACTGCAAGGTGATGATGATCGTCATCTTCATTTTACCTGTGAATTTATATATCATATAAGTATTTTGTTCCTTCAAATCCATTTCCATTTTTCCTTAAAAAAAAAAAGAAAAAAAAATACAGAATAGAAAATATTCTTCAACTTCCCATATTTTTCCATAAATCTCCCTTTTCCTTGCGTATTGTTTTTTTAGTTCACGACTTTGGAACCTCTTTGCATCTTTAGAGAAAATTTTTGTATTCTTTATTTTTCTTCTTTGAGGCTTGTTGCTGTTGATGTTTGCTTGCTGCTGCTGCTGCTTCTGCCTTATGTCTGTTGTACATATAAAAAAAAACACCATCGTTTCCATCATGGGTATCTTCATCGGTTTGAATTTACATTTTTTTCTTCTTGTTTCGGTTTTTTTTTTCTTTTTTTTTAATACAAAGCATAACCTCCTTTAACATAAGCATAAGAATCCAGTACAGAGTACATTCACTTATTTTATGTTCAATTTTTACACAAGATATGGTATGGAGTAGCGCCGCCAATGTATCCGACGAATATAAAATCATCAACAACAGCCAGCAACTGTTTTATACGAGTAGCAAACAAAATTCACAAAAATTCTTCTAGTTTTTCTTTTTCTTGGATGGAACTGTTGTCGCGTTTGCGTTCTTTTTGCCTGTTATTCGGAAACTTATAATGCTATATATATACATATTTATATATATAAATATATGTAAAGAGTATAGCATAACTAAATAACAACAATAATTACCTTGTATACATGCAGAATTAAACATATTATGAAGTTGAATTGAGCTTTATGTATGTTCAAAGTGAAATGACTGGATTCTTTTATACTTTAGTGGCTGAGTCGAGTCGAAATTAAATGTAAATCGAAGAAAACGGAAAAAACTAAACTACATAACCCATGGTTTAGTTTTTTCCGTTTTCTTCGATTTTCATTTGATTGGTATTAAATATGGTAGGTTGATTTTAGAAAAACATCATATCTTACACTAGGAGTTCCTGTGACTTGCTGTAGCAGGATTTGATCTTGGGTTTTTTCAAATTTCGGTATCTGGTGGAATCTTCTTGCTAGATGAAATTATCTACGGAACCCTGTATTCATAATTGAAAAAGGTTGGATGTTTTACACAATTATCCTTCCGGCCTGAGTTGGTTGAAATCTTAGACTGGTTGAAATTTCGAGTGAGCTGGAGCCTTGTTCTTTTGCTCATACTTTACCCATTTGAAGCCTATTCTGTAAGTGTTCTATATTTCGGGGGAAATTTTAAGTTTATTATAGTATATTTATAAAACAAATTTCATAAATAATAATTTATTTGTTGTCGCTTACTGCTGTTTTTTTTGATTCACATCAAATGAAATTGGAAAAAAATTCTGAATTTTTTTAAGAAACTTAATTTTTTCCCCGGGAACGCTGGTCTCTAAACTAATGCAAATATTCGATCAAAAAATGTTGCCTTTGTTTTAGTTTTCTAAAAACATTTAGAGATCATACGATAATTTTTAGGAAAATCTTATACTGAAATTCAAACCTCCATATATACGTGGTATATGTATAAAAGTAAGTATATTATAGATATTTTTATATATAGCAGTGTTCATAGATACTGTACTGTTCTGTACTGTATACTCTGTAAAGAGAGTGTATACCCCAACTGATAGGACTATATAACTTTATGGCTATAACAATACAGTCCGGTATAGCACCCGCGTAGCACATTTCAAAGTTTGTTTCATTTTCAATATCTACCTTTGTTGTCAGTTGTATTTCAGTTAGCTTTAAGATACCACTGAATATAGACGCGCAATACTTCTTTAATACTCCAATCATAAATCACGTGTTATACGAGAAAGAAAACAAAATTTCATCGAACCAAAGAAAAGAGCCCAAGACATCGTCTCGTGTATAGTGTTTTCTTTTGCTTTTGGTCGTTTTGTAATTCATTTAACTTTAACTCGCCTTGTGTATTTATGGGCTCTTTCTTAAAGTGTTATGTGTACCTTTAAAAATAATGTTCTTCTTTTTTTTTTAATTTTGGAAATTTTCAAGATTTGTATTTCTGTTTATGTGTAATACTTTTTGTTCTTCTAATTATAAATCCCATCAATTATTAGAATAATATTCTTTTATTATCTTTAATGTGAGTTTTTGTTTTTGTGATTTTCGAAAGTGTTAAATTTAAGAAAAAGTGAATGTTAATTACCGTAAATAAAATATATATATATATATTATTATCGCGAAATAAACCACTGTTTTGTCGTGTGTTCAATAAATATATTATTGATAATTAGGTTCTTTTTTTTTTTTTTGTTTTTTTTTACTCCATAAAATAAATACATAATAAAAAAAATCTAAATCAGTTTGTGTTGTGTAGTATCTTTTTTTTTTCAAATGCTGCACGCTTTTCTTAAACTCAACTGCAAATGCAAAACACAGTTCTCAAGACATTGGAAGTGTTACTTTATTAGTTTTATTATTATTATTATTTACTTGGGTACTTTTTGTTGTAATCACCCGAGACGTCTTGGAGCATTCTAGCGGATCAGTATAACGTTTATAAGCTTTCAAGGTGACTAGTTTATGGTGTGCTATTTAAATGCAGGCTGCATTTATTTTCCGCGAATTAAAACTTACATAGTCAGTGGTTTTAATTTTCTCTCTCTATATATATATGTATATATATACTACTATATAAATTAACTAATATTGTTTATGTTAAATGTTTTCACATTATTGTTGTTTATTTTTTTTTTTCGTCTTTGGTTTTATTTTTCTGAGTGAGTTTAGTAGGTACATATAGTATCTTTTCTATATTTCTTGGTACTTATCCAAGAAAATCCCACCAAAAAAAAATTATGTTTTATTTCTAAAAGAAAAAAAAAAACCAAGAAAAAAGAAAAATTAAATAGAAATCGTGAAGATTCTATTTTTATGACTATTTAATATATACAATTTATTTTCTTAGTAAGAAAATTTATTATTAAATAAGTGGAAGTTTCTAATTCTATATAATTTACTTACAAAAAATAAAATAAATATTTAATAATGATATAAAAAATGTTCTTCAAAGTTTATGATTTGTTTTTAAACAAAAAATTTATTTCGAATTAATAAATTTTAAAGAAATTCAAAAGAAAAAGAAAATTTTATAGTTAAATTTCTATAAAATTGTAATTTTGAAAAATTTTGTGTTAACCAAAAAGTGATAATAATTCCATCAAACTGGAACCATATGACATAAACACTATGTATGCATATGCGCCGCCTCAGGGTGGCGGTGCACAAGTTCCACCACATTATACATCACCACCGGCATATTTACCATCACCATCAGCTCATCATCATCATTCTCATCATCATTTGACCAGTGTTAGTCCATTAGCATCAGGTAGTTCAATGTCATCACTAGGTGGAACCATAACTGGTGGTGGTGGTGGTGGTATATCACCAATGCTTACAGCAACAGCAACAAATCAACATATACAACAACATCAACATGATTTGGCAACGATTACTAATCATGGAAATATCCATCATATCGAACCACAATTGACTGAATTAACAGCACAATCAAAACGAAGAAGGTATATTTTTGATGATGATGATGGTTTTGGTTTTATTCAATTATTAATATACATATATTACAACAAGAAAACTAATATATTTTTTCAAAGGGTTTGCTTGAAAAACCCCTAGACTGGCGGATTGTTCTATCAAAATATTTCATTTGGATTACCTATAATTTATTCAAATAGAAAATTATATAGGGGAAACACGGGTAATCTTGTGATAATGGTAATATCTGTATCTGGTAGTATGAAAGGAATATTTATTTTGTATTGGAAACAAGTGTTAACATTTAGTTCAAATTTACAAATGGTCTGATTTCGTGAAACCTTGCACGTTAAAATAAATTGCAAAGTCGTACCTTTTAGTTTCTATTTTTCTGTGCAACGATAAACATTCTCTAACCTCAAGCACGTAAAATATTAATTATTTTTTAACCAAAAAAATAATTATTTGATACATTCGAGTAGGGCTAATATTTCCTTATTTATTGTAAATATTCTTACATTAAAATACACTAGAAAATCCTTAAGAATTAAAGTCTCTAGCTTAACGTTACAGTGACTTTAGCATAAAATTGTTTACCTATTAACAGCATTTAATTCATAATATTTAGATTAAAATATTAGGAGGACGATTTATGTTTAATTTGCAAATGAAATTTTGAAGCAGATTCATTTTGTGAGGAGTGGATAAATTGCATAAACTACATGATTTCATTTCCAATGCGTAAATTAATGATCCATATTTTTTTATCCATAAAAAGTATTACCATGACTAAACCTATCACGGAGTTTTCTGTATAAAGGTATCAAAATTTCGGGATTTCAATGAATAATTTCTCAGATGATGGATGTGCCATTTCCAAGATATGATACAAGCATTTTGATCTTGTTTTCAATTTAAGAGCGGCATAATGATATTCCGAGTTTCACCTATATAAATAAAACATTCCTAGAAAATAATTCTTAATTACTGAAGGACTTTGAACTGAAGTCATTTGTGTATATGCGAACGACTCCAAGAAAAGTGGAATCACATTTATTTAAAATATTTTTTTAAAGGGTTAAATTCTTGTTATGTAAATTAAATATAAATTTTTTTAATATAAAGAAGGTTTTTTTTTCTTATAAAATTCCTTTTTATATGAAAAGATTCTCCTTTCTTTCCCTTTTTTGTTGTTGTTGTTGTTAACAAACATTAAATTGAAGAATTTTTCAATTTTGAATTTTCAATTCAAAAATTATTTAACAAAACGTTGAGAAAAAGGATAAGTGGAAGAGTTTTGTTAAAGAAGCACATCAATTTCTTCTTCGTATAGAACAAGAAAAAGAAACAGGCCCAAACCATCACATTTTTCGCTTTTTTTTTTTATACTTTTGACGATGGTGACAATTTCGATGAATATTTGATTTCCAGAATTGATAACGCAAGAAAGAAGAATAAGAAACGAAAAATAAAAAATACCTATCCAAAAACGGTTGTAAGAAAGTCGGATTCACTAGATTCCTGGTGATCAAGAAAAGTATATAATATATATATATATATTTGTACGAAAGTTAGTCATATAGTAAGACAGACTACTGTCTTCTTGAAATTTTATTTTAAAAAAAAATTTATTTTTGTATATAGAAATATGTACATCGTATTCCATCCATGAGACGCATCAGGAATATTAATGAAAATCTAAAAGTGTAAAAACCGTCAGAAAGGCATGATTTACGAAAAAAAAGGGGAATAAATAGTATACCAAAAACAGTAAAATATAACAACTGTGTTTAAATTTCAAAGAAATAAATGTCATATATTTTTTTTTTTTTTTGAAAAAAAAAACATCACCAAACAAAAAAGATGTCATCTGAACAAATAAATGTTAATATCGACATCTTAATTGGCTGAAATCCTTAGAAAAATACTATTCAAAAATTTCTCGTCATTTTTGATTGGTCAATGAAGTTACTCCTAATACATTTTGTTTAAAAAAAAAAATACATATTCAATTTATTTTTAATATATTTTAAAAATTAATTTTTAAAATATTCAAAAATTTTTAATATTCGGATTTCTACTTGAAGTTTTCTTTGTCAATTATATTATATTGAAATAAAAATGTTCTACTTTAACTTTTAATTGACAAATACACTGTGTTATTAAAGTTATAAATTAATTTGTTTAAAAATTCAATACCAAAATTTTTAAATTTTAGTTAAAATCTGTGTGATAAATGTTGATGGTGATGGGTTTTCTGTCAACATTAGATTATACAAAAAAATGGGTTCACCGTTCGATATCTATTTCTTCCAATTTTAAAAGAAGGCCAGAAGTTTTTTCGTTTTTTTCTCATGTCGTTTTCCTTTATAGAACATGTTGATATTTTAATAATAGCTCAAATCGATCCTAAATGTGGATTAATTTCCATAATAGAGTCATTCGTTATTAGGAATGATATACAATTTTTGTCAGTTCAAACTTAATGAGGCAAAAATCAAAAACTTGTGTATTGGCATTTACGACACGCGGCATTCGGAAAACTGGTTCATTCTTCCCGTAGTCTGTCCGGTGGAAACTGAACGAATATTGGAATTAAGGTGCATTTTGCTTAAATTATTGGGAGCATCAATGGCCCAATTCAAAATTTGATGAATGAAAACTACATCTGCCACTTGTCGCCGCTTTTCTAGAGAATGCAAACTTTACAACATCCGCCTATCATTGTAAGGTGGTAACAATGAAGGATCATTCCATGAAAACGAAGGACTCTTCAGCTAAATATCAGGGAAAGATTTCGAGAAAAACTATTCTTAATTCCTCAAATACCTAAATCAAGTTTGAAATTATTTATATTATATTCTAAACATGAAAGAAATCGAGCCATTATTCTATTAGTAAATTTAATTCTAAATTAAAATAAAATATTTGAATATTTTTCTTAGACACACTGTATTTTGAAGTAAATACTCAAAATTGTAATGTATTCATTATTTGAGGTTAACTAATATTAAAAAAATGCGGTAAAAAACCAAATCTTTTCCAAACAATCGAATTTAAAATAATATAAATTCCAATAATATGATATGATTGATTTCGAATTTTATCATATTTAATAATGCATAACACGGATACACGTAAAATTTCCCAAGATTTCCTGGAGTAAAATAAATACGGATTTATTATAATATATTTATTTGAAAATGTTGAAATAACGTCAAAAATTTATATTTATTAAATGACAAAATTATCTTCGTCACAGTTTAAATCAATTTTATTGGAAAATATGATGTTGATATCGTTCTTCCGTTTCGACGACGTATTAATGAGCCCTCAATCAATACTACAAATCACGTTTAAAGGATTTTCAGTTTTAGTCAGTTCTATTAGAGCGAACACAGTACACAATGGGGAAAGGTTTTATTTGCGGACGAATTAAAAATTATTTTTTATTTTTGTCTGTTGTGTATATTCAATATTAAAGGGTTTCTGTTGGATAAAACCCGACTTTATTTCATAAATGCTAATGTTGGCCAAAGTCTTAAAATGTATTAATTTATATAATTTTTATGAGATTAAAAATTTTGTTCTTTCTTTTTTATCTACTTTGCACAAAAATATCGAAGCAGATAGGAAGATTTTGTGAACAAATAAGAGATTTACTAAACAAATTTATTTCACCAACTTGGTCAAAAAATCAAATGGTAGAGAAGCTTGATTACTTTAATTCCTACAATGTAAGGATTCTCCATATTTTAACCGAAAAATAAAGTCTTTGAAGTAGATAGTGACGGGCAATAAAAAATGTACACCAATGTTGTGTGAAAAGGAAATTGGACTTAGCGAAACATCATTCATTGGCTATTTCAAAAAATAGTCCTCATCCCAAAAAAGGCATTCTCTGTATCTGGTGTGATTGCAAAGGAGTCTTGTATTATAAGATTCTACTAAATAAGCATGCAATAAATTCAAAATAGTATTGTTTCCAATTGTCACTGTCAGACCTCATGTTTCTTTGACTATCCGACAAAAATTGTTGTAGTTTAGCTGAAATGTGTTACCTCACATAAATAAATATCGTCATTTTAAAACTTTGTTTTTGAAATCGTTTTAAAAATCGGCATGAATTTTCTGGACAGCCGAATAGGTTTTATGTACACGTACAACTTTTTCTGTCACCATCTCAAATCCAATTTAACGCATTGTTTACACATTTTAATCTTATTGAATCAAATTTTCTGTCGCAATACACATCTCACACATATGTTGTATAGGCCTTGTCGAAGAAGGTTTCATGAAAATTCACATGCAGAAATCTTAACTATTAGTCTTGAATAATGAATTAGTTTAGTAAATAATTTCTTTAAATTACTGTAATACTGTACGTGTAGAGAAATTTGTCCTATTTTAATATTGTGCCCTTTTCATTATTATTCTTTTTTTTTTTTTATTATTAGCTCAAATTTGTCTTCAACTTGAATTAATATGTAATTGGAATATTAATAATATTAAAATACAATATCTATAATAATTCTAGAATACTTGTAGTACCTATATAAAAATGATTATTCAGTGTTCTTCTTCTGTCATGTCCACAAAGGTACAAAAATATAGAAATTCTATTATTCAATAAATATCCCATTAATCAATTATTATTTTTATTTATTATTATTTTTTTTTTTTCAAGATAAAAATCGAATTCAATTTGATATAAAAAAAATATTTCTTATTATTCAATTCACACCGGTTTTCTAGAATTTTTATTTAACAATTGAAGAAAAAAGAAATATACCCAAGCGCTAGATCAGATCGGGCCACCATCAATGTTAGCGCCAAATACATATATTTCTTCTATTTTTTCGATGCAGTAGCCATAATATGAAATAATATACAACAATATTATAAAAATAACGAAAAAAAGAAAAAAAACTGTGGGCGAAAGGATTGGAAATAGGAGAAACGACATAAGAAAAATAACATTAAATATTGATTTTGACAACTGTTTTTCTTATTGTTTACATAACAAATAACATAAAAATCGACTAAAAAGGAAAAGAAATTATGTATCTATGTGATGTTTCAATGTTATTTTGAGATATTATAAGTGTTGTTTGTTTATATCGAGAAGACCTATACTCTTTCCAGACTCTATAAAGAGTCGAGATAAATAAAGATATTATAAATGTATATTTTCTATATATAAACATAAAAACAAAAGAAAAACATGTATTGAAGAAAAACATTGGACATTTGTTATACTTTAAATTAAATCTTATCGATAGGGTAAACTTGGGTCCTATGGCATAACAGGTGTTAATAGAGCATTTTCATTTGCACGTTTTTATACAAGTAGTATTAATTAGTAAAATAGTCAAGATATTTGCTGAAATATCTTAACTATATTAGTAGATGTACCATAAGTTTTCGCCAATTTTTCCGGTAGGTGTTTAGGTAGGTGTTACGTGCGAAATTGCTGTTTGGGAGATTTTTTGGGTTTATTTAAAAAAAATTATAATAGGGTACGTACTCAGATATTTTTTTTTGTAATTAAAGAGCCCATTTACCGGTTATTGTCCAAGCTATTGAAGTATTTTGTACAAATGCAAGTGGAAAGCTACTAATAGTAAAATTGTTTGTAGATCCTATTCAATTTGAAATCAGTTTCATTTTGAGAATACAAAGAGTATAAATTTTAACAAAAATTTCGTTTTTACCTTCTCTAAAGCTGGGTATCCACCAAACGCCCAAAAGTTTTTGCTCACATGGGTAATAGAGAAATAATTATTAAAATGAGAGAAATGTGTATGCCTGTGGTGCTTTTTTTTGCCATAATCCCATTCTTTCTACTTTACCCTATCATCTTTCGACTTATAGGAAGCAAAATAGTTAAGAAATAAAAATATGCCAGCGAGGAACTACTATATATAGAAAACCATCATTGATAACCCACAATGCTTTTAATAGATTGTGGATTAATTTTCAATTTTTACTTCAAGCAAAAATATTTTCTTTAACATTAAAACGAGATTGTTATTTTCAATTTCATTATTTGACTAAAAATTTATGGAATTTTTGTATTTTCAAAAATTAATGATATTTACCGACCTTAGGCGTATATTCTTGAAATAAGTAAAAATAAAAATAAATGGAATTTTTTCTTGTTTTATTTATAAGTTATTAGTTAATTAGAAAATTCATTAACAAGAATAAATATTAAGTTTTAAATTGAAATCGTGGAATTTACTATTTGAACTTTATTGTTAAATCGCGCTATACATATTATGTGTCCTTCTAGTGAGTTTTCTTCTATGGTATATTTTCGATGACTTATATCATGACTGAAATTTGGCACTGAGTTTTATAAACGCATAGGAAATAAGTGAACTAGAATTCATTGTTAATAGGCCGAAAAACGAAATTTTTGTGTTACATCGGTCAGCTAATGATACGATTGTTGTATGCAACTCTAACCGGATCCAATAATCGTATCGTCCCAGTAACTGTATAGTAGATCTCTTTTATTTGCCACAAATTTGCTCTAGGGTAGAGCAAATTTTTATATTGAAAACAAAAACAACAAAAGTGGAAATCCTACACTACTTTCAGAGCAGGTGCAACTATTACACCCGAATTAGTTCAGTTTTCTACCATAAAAAGTGTATTAGCTAAAAACTTTTCATATCATTACAATATGGTTGCTAAGCAGCGCTGCAAACATTCGAATTAAAGCGTTCTCTTACTCCTGCTCGTTTTATTTGCCACTTACCCTGCTCCAGGGTAGGGTATGGCAAATAAAACAGACCTAATATATTGACTGCTAAATGCTGAATAATGTTCAACATAGCCAAACAATTTTCGTTTGAACAGATAGTATTTATTCTTATAGTTTGTAGAAAATTATTTTTTATTCAATTCTTTTAAAGAATGAAGTTCAGATATTCTATAATTCGGGTTTTTTCTGGTAAACATTTTTGTCTGGAATATTATGTTTTCATTTATGTTGTTATTCCCTATGCTTTGTAGAACCATTCGTGAGAAAATATTTGGTTCGTTAAAAATATTCTTCAGTTTTTTTTTTTCTGTAATTATTTCATATAAAAGAATGGAACTTTGAAAATTTCTAATATGGAGCAATATAGTGAATAACTAGAACAATAAAACTAGAAAATATGAAAGGAAGAGATGATTAAGTATGAGGTTAATAATTGTATGAGATATGATGGTGAAGCATCAAAACGAACAATTTTGATGACGATGACAGAAATAGCGGCTGGATATATTTGAAAGCGGCATAAAAAGCGAAAAAAATGATAATAATAATACTATAACAAAATATTAAAACAAAAAAAAAATAGCTGGGAAAAAACTTCGAAAGAAATAAAAAGTGAAAAGTGAATGAACAACCCTTTTATTTTTTTTCTTACAAAAATTCTTTTATTCATCTTCTTCTTCAGTGTTTATGGATAAAGATGGATAATCATAGAACTAGATAGATATAGTACTATAGAAGAGCTGGGACATCATGCAATAAGCAAATTCCTTCTTCCCATTTTAACCAACATTATGGAATCTCATTCTTTAACACAATATCTTCTGTTCTAAAATATATACGCGGTATGTAAATAAAGTTCCGGGACTCTCTGTAACTAGAGCTGTTATCTCTTGGTGGAAGGTTTCATTGGAAACTTTAGACCTTTCTGCACAGACCCTCAAGCGTTATCGATTGATGCTTTGTTTATCAGTCAAAAAATGTGCTTGTCCAAATAAAATCATGGAACAAAAAGCTCTGTTATTAAATTTAATGCAAAACTCGACACAACAATCACAGAAACGTACAGAATGATGTAAAAAGTTTATGGTGATAATTTTTTATCCAAATGGAAGACTTTTGAATGGCATAAGCGTTTTTTGGAAGGCAGGAAACGCTATAACCACAAAAATAAGTACGAAAAATTCCATAAAATGAAGTTGACAGGAAGCTTTTTCGATGATATTGAGACCATTCAACACACATTTGAATCACTTTTAAATAATTGTAAAAAATGCATTGAATCAGAAAGTGATTACTTTGAATAAAGGAACCCGAAAAATATTGTTTCATTTCATTTTTATAGTTACAGTCAGGGAACTTTATTGAAACTTCGTGTATATAAGAAAAATTTCGTTTTTTTTCCTCATTCGCTTCTCGACATAACTACTATCAATTCCAAGACAAAGCATATACAAAAAGAAAATATCTCATGGGAGCTAAAAGAAGAAGGAGTATGGATGTTTGATGTGCTCCATAAACGAATTGAGTAACCGTGTTTGGTGTCGTTTTGTATTCCTTTTTTTTTTTTTTTGTTTTTCCGAAAAGAACTCACCTTCTCATCTTACTTTAAAATAAATAATGGAAATGGAGTTCCAAAAGCAAACGATCCGAGAAACACCCAAATGATGTTTTGTTGGGCTTTAAAATCATTAACATTTTCTATATAAGATATGAAAAGAGCCTCATTAGGGGTTTACATAGTATTGTTACGGGTAATTGCACAAATTAAACGAAATTAACCATTTTTTCTTTTTATATTATTAGTGTTTTCTTTTCTTTTTTTTTAGTGTGGTAATAGAAAATAGCAAATATATATATTGTATATAAATATATATATATATATATAGATGTTATTCACGATCTTTTGTATATAAACTAAATAAATTTTATATTTTAATTAGAATATTATACATAATAGGTTAAATGTTTTTTTTAATGGTTTTAAGTATCTTTTTCTCAGACACTATCTTTTCTTATGAAAAATCAATGAATTGCTTTTAGATTCAACGAAAAACAATACAAATCGAAAGAGGAATGAGAATCGGAATTTTGAAATAAATTTCATTCAACCCGCATTTTGATATTTTCCAAAAGTTCCCACGATAATCGGAACAAGAGCATGCTTTTTCTTAAATATATTTTTTTTTTATTACTTCGGAAGTACATCCTTTATTTCTACTCGATAAAGAGTTCCGGAAAAGAAAATTTTATGTGAAATAAAATTTCCCATAAAAATTATTCGGAAATAGATTTGTTATTTTTCTACGCTTCTCGAGTAAGGCGAAAGTTTAAAGTTCTGGAAAGCGAATTGAATACGCAATCCTAAGGGATGAATCAATGTTTGTAAATAAATTATTCCAATTTTATGGAATATTTAATAATCAATATTAAAACTTGAATATCTAATTAACAAGTTGGCTAGAAAGAACAGGTCACTCGAATATTCTGGGCAATAAAAAAGGCTCGTGGAAAAAGAGTCAGAGATACTGTGTAGGCGCCTCCAATCCAATACCATACAAACAAGATTGGTATCTTATGCGTTATCTACTGCATTTGGCTTCCCGGAACAGTATATCTACATAAAATTGCGATACCAGTGAGCTAGTCCCCATGTTAGTCCTATATAATTTTGAGAGTATGTTCCACTTTTTAATGTTGTTTGCTTTGCTGATTGAGAAGAACTCAGAAAACCATTTCTAGTACCTCAGAACGTACAAATTCAGAAATGCTGTACAACATTTTTTCTATTTCGTATGGGAGACAACAAACAGCTTATGTCTGTTCCAATATAAAACAAATACATACTTCTGAATTTTGTGTCCATCTTGTGTTTTGGACAATATCGTAACTGCACGACATTCTATCCAAGTATATACACTAGCTTTTATGATATAGATTTTTTGGAATTATTAACCACATTGAACTATTCAATCTTTATTTGAATTAAAAAAAAAATCAAAGTATATCAAAGATGTTCATCGAAAAAAAAACAATATTAACAAACTAAAAAGAAAAAAAAAATAACAGCCTAGAAAATATAAATTGTTAAACCTTACCGGAACGATTGTGACCTTTTCCAGAAATGAACATGGTCTGTAATCCATATAAGATTCAATACGATGATAACCAGAATTTTGCTCTTCACTGCTGTTACCCTATAGAAGCTATAAAAGATTTTTCTTTACCATCTTTTTTTCTTTTTTCTTTTTCAATGTATTATATTTTCTATACGATACGATAATGTTGAAACAAATTATTTATATACAATACAATACCGAACACAATATTCCCGACTAGCAATAGGACATTTCTCATCATCTAAAAATCGTGAGAAATTTCTGAGAATTGTTACACAAAACTGTACAAGTTTATACAAAAAGAAAAAGATGAAAAAAAATTATAACGAAATTGGTCCTCTTTAATAGTGGGTGAAGAAAAAGTATTGGAAAAATAGACGACATAATAACAATATACAATACAATATACAAATTTCTTTTTAAAATTAACAATAATTATATGAGAAATTTGATTTATTTATAATTTTATTTAGTTCAAAAGATTCTTCTTGTTATTATCTCTGAAGTGTGGAAATAAATATTCATCGTTATTACCGAAATGGTATTCTGCCAGTTTTTCTTGATATATCCGAAACAAAAAGGAAGATTAAGAAATATTATACATGAAGCAAAATGAAGAGTTATTTGGAATCCTTGTTAAATCAGAAAAAAAAACTTTTAACTAATTCAAATAATATTTCGAATAATGTATCTTCAATCCTTGATAACATTTTGCTTAGACCTGACCGTTGTATTTATGAAATTTTTCACATTAACTTGTTTCTCCCAGTTAGGAGTCTTCCTGTTAGAAGCCCAAAATATTAAATAATACCCGTGCCAACTTATCGCTTTAGATGGACTTCAAAAGACTCCTAAAACGGAAAGATTCTGCACTATACTATACTTAACTATACTATAAAAATATATATTTGTGTATAATTTGAATTTGAATAAATTAAATTTATTTGGGTCTGGTCGTATTTATTCATAAATTTTCAGGGCTCTTAACCTTAAGAAATCTAAAGAAATGACAGTTTCTAACTGTACCAAACCAATTTGTTTTCCTAGACCTGATTTTATTTATCATGTTTATCTATTTGGGTTTTTTCTAAACAATTTTATGTAATTATTTGTCTGGAATAGAAAAGTGTTCGTCATAAAATCTAATTTTCATAACTAAACATTTTGTACTTCCTAAAAAATTTTGTTGCATTATTAAAAAATCTATTATTGTATAAAATATATTAATTTAGCCAAAATTGGGTTAAAAAAGATGAAAAACCTATAAATACAGATTAACTTTTAGGTTTTTCAATAAATGTTTTTGGAAATTAAATGGGTTTGAATTTATAGATTTTCAAAACATGCATTTGTCGAATATAAATCAAAAGAAATGCTTAAATTTGTACTCATAAATTGAGGGTCGACAACGGCACATCCTTTTTAACAGCTTTATTTTCGGTTTTTATTCTTCTTGTCTATAATATCAAGTCAATAAACTTCGGTCTCTGGTTTTCCTATGAAAATCCAACCATAATTTGTCTTTCTTTTATATAGACGAACATTTTGTTCCCGCTTATTATAGTATATTTGTTAGGCTATATTTTTTCATCATACCTTTCCACTGTGTTTTTTATTTTTGTACAGAATAAATACATGCCTACGTAAAGTCTAGATACATTTTTTTTTTTGAAGGAAGGAAGGAAAGAATGATAAAAGGATACAAAACGATGGCAGGGAAAGATATAACATCCATACATCTTTTTTAATCCATTCATTGTTTGTCGTTTAAAAGATTTTGTTCGGATAGTATCTACTTGTTTCGTCTTAAAAGTCTTACCTTAACATATATATAGAGACTCAATTTTTAACCATGGAAATTCAAAAAATACAAGACTTTTGTCTACTTGAAAAATGATGTGTTTTTTTTGTTTAGCCTAAGAATAGGTGTTACCTTAAATTTTTGGCTTTATTTATTTTCTAAATAAGATTATCATAAAATGTTTACGAAATCATAAAAAAAAATTGTTTTAAAATCGAGGAAATGTCGGAAGAAATCCTTCGATTTTGATTTCAATTTCAAGTCCTATAAAAATTTTCTTTTCTTTTTCAATTTTATTTTTACACAAAGTTGTTTGAAAATTAATTCTTAGAATTCTTTAATCTTACTATACTTATGACCAATTTTAACTTCTTACTTTTTCTCTTCTACCGCCAGAATTGTTCCTTCACCTTCCTTATTTCTTACTTTTTTCATTCTAAATAACGGGTTTTGAAATTTACTTGATGATTTTCATGTCACTGTATAGGGCCCCCGATTCCATTTTGTAATCTTCTTAAAGAAATTTCGTATATTATTTAAAATTTTTCCATATTTTTTAGGATTATCAACCCACTGTGAATTTTTTGTAATGATTTTTTAAATTTGGGACATTAAGTAATGCTCCAAAATGGGAGATATGTAAGTTCATCTTCTTTTTGTCTTCCAAAATTGAGGTCCATTTAAAGATTAATGTATTTAATTGGAATACCATTCCTTTCTAAGTACTGTATTCAGTTAGCGTATGTTTTTTTGTGGTTATTTTTATGCCCTATGGTAGGTACTACCAGAGGGTATATTAGTTTTGTCACTAAGTGTGTAACGCATAGAAATAATCACCGCAGAAAAATTTCAAGGGTATGGTTGTGTAGGGAATCAAAAGTTATATCGATTTATGCATGTCCGTCCGTCCGTCCGTCCGTAGACAAGATAACTCAAAAACACGTTATCCGATTTTGATGAAATTTATAATATGAGTTGCTTATTCCTTAACTGGGTTTGGTATTGCATTTGAGCAAAATCGATCCACGGAGGGCCAAGTTATAAAGGAAAACCAGGGTGACCAGAAAGTTTTGTCGTTTTTTTGGTTATGGTTTTTCGGATGTAATTGGAAAATTTGTCAATCGATTTCGTTTAAATTAATTATATAGTTTAACTACATAAATAGATGATACCATATTAAATTTCAGTCAAATCGATCCAAGGATAGTGGAGAAAGAAATAGTTGTAGCCTAAAATAAGCCTGTTCATAAAGTTTTCCCGATGTATTTCAAAAAGTTATATACAGATTTCAATCAAATTTACGAAACGTGTTTATGCTATTAGAGTCCAGCACACTTGTGAATTTGAGCCAATTTGAGAATGTAGAAACGAAGTTATGGAGAAAAAAACCTTGAAATTTTGAGTTAAGTAGAAAGTTCGTGGAGTTTTTTGTCCAATAGATGGCTTTAGAGTCGTATAACTTTAGTAGTTATAATCCTATGAAGTTATGTTATAGCGCGCTTAAAAGGTGATATTTTATAGAATATTTATAAAAAAAATTGTGAAATTTAGGCAGAACTAATTGGGGTAATTGGGTTTTGAAAATGAGCCAAATCTGAAAAAAATTCCCTATATTAATGCTCCATGTTAGGTACTACCGTCCGTCCGTGGACAAGATAACTCAAAAACGCGTTATCCAATTTTGATGAAATTTAGAATGCTACTTGGTTATTGCTATAGTGGATTTGATATATATTTCAGCAAAATCAACTGAGGGGCAGCGAAGTTATTAAGCAAAAACAAGAGTGACCTCGTATTTAATTGGAAAATTTGTAAAGCAATTTTGTTTAAATTAATTATATTGGTTGACTACATAAATAGACGATACCGTTGTAAATTTCAGTGATATCAGTCTAAGGATAGTGGGGAAATAAATAGTTGTAGGAGGAAATAAGCCTGTTCAGAAAGTTTTTTTGATGTACATTTAGAACTAATACACCGATTTGAATAAAATTTGTAAATTGGACTTGTACTACCAGGGTCTGGGTTACTTACAAATTAGAGAAAATTTTGAAAAGGGCAAAAAAAGTTATGAAGAAAAAACCTTGATATATTGTTAGTTTTCACAATTTTTCTCTCCCATTTCTACCATAGGGCATCAAAAAATCGGCTATGGGCCGATTTTAAATTACTTTATGTTTTTTATATAATATTATATTTTTATTAATAAAGTGGTTAAGGTGGTTATTATGCTTGTTTATGGTTTCGATCTAATAAAAATTATTGATTCTTAAAAAAAAAATTTATTGAGTATAGTCTGTGTTGTAATTCAAGAGCAGGGTTACAGCAGAACGAAAGCTAATATTTTATAATGAACGTCTCTGATCGAAAGATCAAAATAATTACACGTCTACTACTTGTACATAATTGATAAATATTTATCGATTTCATGCATAATTATATTCTGATTAATAATTTGATATCTATTCAATCTGCATATTATAACAATAATTCTTGCGTTAGTTTTGTAAAATCAACATGCATGAAATATAATTTATGATCAACAATTTATTAGAATTGTGTATATTTGCCCGTTTTTCATGTGTGTTATAAAAATAAAAACATTAAAATTACATGTTTTTAGAATGAATCTTTCAAATGTTGTTCTTTTGTTTGAAATTTCAAATATATACTAAAATGATTAAATAATTTCTGATTTTGTTAGAGGCCTTTTCAACACAATTAATATTTTATTCATTACACAAAGTAATTGTTTAAGTATGTTTACAATGTCAATATATTTTGGTATCGTCATATTTTCATATTGCATTTAAAATTCATAAATATAATATGATTGCAAAAGATGCATCGATATGCATGGATACATTGGTTTCTTTTTTTAATTTCAATGGATGGATGTTGATTTTATTTGGGTCGTATGCTATATAGTATATTTCAAAATAGAGTAGAATGTAAAGATTTTGTCCTCTTTTAGATCTTGATTTCGAATAACATAAGACATATTGGAAAGATTCGAAAAGAACAGGAATAAAACGATGATGACATAACACTATTTTTTTTTATGGGTACCCTTTTACGGAGTTATATCAAACTTAATTATGCGTTCATATGCAGTAAATATAAGTACAAAATTATCACGATTTGCCTGTACTATTACTATTTTAAATATATTCATTATGAATGATTCAAAAAACAAAAAAATTATGGAGAATTTCATTTCATTTCTATTTTTAATTGATTTGTCATTTTATAATAAATCTACAGGCTGTCCCAATAGTATCCATATGAAACTTTAACAGTCAATATATTCTTATTTATTTAAATTCTAATTTATTGAATCTTAAATAATTAATTTTTTCATCTAATTAATATTTTACATGACTCTAAACCAGAGGTTCCCAAACTTTTTTGTCTCGTGGACCACTTGTCATGTTTTTCAGTTTTATGTAGATCCCTTGCCTACCTGGTACTATCCAAAATATTTTCCCTATACATTTTTTTCTGCTCGAAATAAAAAGGGGCTGGTATAGCCCTTTAAGATATTTAAATTTCTAACTGTAGTGTGAAAAACTTAAAAAACACGTAGTAAGTTTTATACATTTATTAATTAAATTCAAATTAAAACGAATCAAATTTAATAACAGTGACATAAAATAACCCATTTTCGTTTCATGGACCACCAAATTTTTTTTCGCTGACATGGACTTCTTGCCGGTCTTTGTCGACCTTTGGGGATCGATATAGACCACTTTGGGAATCACTGTTCTGAAAAATGGGAAATACCATTGTAACCAATAAATAAAAGCTGATATTAGAAGGGTCTCTAGAGTTTAAAAGTATTACCATACATAGTATGTAGCAGATATGTTACACTATGCATCAAAGAGTTAATTACGTTACATAAACCATATAAATTGATATATGGTACTTAAAAATTGTCGAACTCTGTCCATAATTGATTTACTACACTTCTGACATATGTTATTCGAACAATTGAACTGCATTTATCACATAATGCATGTCTTAAAAAGCGTGGCTTGTTTCTCCAAATATTATACGATTTACAATTTAAAATTTTAAAATGTTCGATCTCATTTGGCCCGTACCAAAATAAACAAGTAGTAATGATAAATCTTCTGACTGTAATCGTACTGTATGTACTTTAATCGGTAAGTAAGAAATTTAATTTACAGAACTACAAATACCATATTGAATCATTTTATTGGAACACTCTGTATATTTGTAATTTATATTTCAAATGACTAATTAATAAAATTAAAAGAAGAAAACATGGATTTTTTTTGAAAATTATTGAATTTATTTTGAAAGTCTAATTTATGATAAAAGAAAAAAATTTTGTTAAATATAAAAATAAAATTTAAATACAAAAAAAAAGAAAAATAAAAATAAATATTAATAATAAACAAAATAATCAGTAAACATTTTTCTACAATGTTTTCTTCATGAATGTTTATTAATGAGACACGTATTGCCTACGCTTTGCTATTTTATAACACAAACAAATGAACAAGAAAAATAAAAACAAAACATTACCTTCAATCTTTACTCATATATAATATTTATAATAATTAATTACTTTTAATTCAAATTATAAATAGTTTTTTAATTAAGCCGAATTTTAAAAAAATATATATTTTTTTTTTCTCTTTCAAAAATTTTACAGATCAGATGAAGAAGAGCCAAGTGCAAATAAATATAATAGAATGGACGAAGACAATATGCAAGATAAGGAACGTTTCGCCAGGTATGATAAAAATTTTCCATTAAGAAGCCTCTAAATTTTTACGAAATTATGAATTATGTCTCTGATTTGTTCTAAGTAATTTTTTTGTCTTAAAAAGGGTGGTATGCCAAATAAGTTTGGGAATCTATGGTTTAGACCAAGGGTGTCCAACCTTTTTGTTTTCTTGGGCCACATTGGAAGAAGATATAGTGTTTTGGGCCACAAGTATATTACTATAGCTAACGAGAGAAAAAAAAACGTAAAATACAGTTTTCATGTTTAAGTAATTTAAAATTTATTAGTTTATGAATTTTTTCATTATAAAAACAGAACATGAAATTCATTTAATATCAGTTAAGCCGTCAGGTGACAAACAACAGAACAGTATAGCTGAGCGAGCAAAGCAAACAGAAAGAGAATTTACTCTGTTCTGTTCCTGTTTCTCTTGTTTGTCACTTGTCAGCGCACACAACACACAAATCATTCCTCAGAAAAATAGACATGCTTCAGTAATGCTTAGAGCAGAATGCCGCGAAAACCAACGTATTCAAATGTCAAAAATCGTATTCAAATTTTATGTGAACACAATAGCGTAACCAAGTATAGTGTAAATTGATTTTATTTTCGAAAATAAATGCCCTCTTTTTCAATAAGTTTATGAAATTAATTATATAAAATGAAATAACCATTTAAAACATATAACTTTTACCCTCAATAAGAATTTGATTATCACAAAAAAAGTAAATAAACACGAAGTGAGGTTAGAATATTTTGGTTTTCGCGTTGGTTTTCGGATTTTAACAAACTTGTTGCGGTGGCTCCGTCGTTTTCACGTCAATGTGGGTAGTCGGATAGAAAACATATATATTTGAATTGATTTGACATTCCAATACATTGGTTTTCGCGATGGTTTTCACGGCATTCTGCTCTACAGTTAACTTTGAATATTTTCGGGCCGCATTGATACTTGTGTTGGGCCGCATGCGGCCCGCGGGCCGGAGTGGGCAAGTTTTGGTTTAGACTGTTCGATTTGAAAAAATTTGGGATACTATTTTTAAATGTTGTCAGTAGAACTGACACAGGGAGTTCTATTTAAGTAAAGTCTATTCTGATTTCCACCTTAATATAGAATTTGTATTTAAAGTTATCGGTTCTGTACCTAATTTATAATTGTTTGCATTAAATAAATATTCAATATGACAATAAATTAAGCTGAATTTTTTAGTAAAGCAAAAAAAGTGAATGTTTTTAAATTCCCTTTTTTTATTGTGTGATTCCTTAAAATATTAAATTTTATATTTGAATCAAATCTCGTAAATTTCGATGAATTCAATACAATATCATTGTGGGTGAGGACCATTTTACAATTTTAGAAACATAAAAGAGCGTCAATTTTTATATAATCTCCTGTAAAATCCTAGTCAATAGTTTCATATTCTATTGCTAAATGTTATACGACGGTTTCTTATAAGATTTTCTTTTTATCATAAAAATTAACCGCTTTTGAATAATAAATTGAAATCCATAAACCGATTAAATTCCGTTTCATTCAATTTGCTTACATGTTTAACATTGTTTTCTTGAAAACACATACAGAAAGAAGCTTCCCTTCCATGTTTGTTTAATTTCAATCTTATTTTTTTTGCTTCTTGTATAAAACTTTTGTATTTTCCAATTAACAAATTGATCCAAGATACAAACAAACAAACAACTAAATAAGAATTGTGTATAATAAAGCTCAAGAAATTAAGGTCATTATTAATCGAAGAAGGGTAAAATTAAGGAGCAAATAGCAAATGTTTATCTTAACTTTTAGATTTTTTTTTTTTTGGAATTGTTGGAATTATTCTTTGATTTTTAGCATATATACATATAGTCAAATCTTCCTTCTGGTTATCATCCAAATTCTATATAGTATGTTGAATAATAACATTTAAAGAAAAATGAGCAAACAAACAGGATCTCTAATGGAAGTTTAATTGCTTAAAGCAACACATGTAAAAACCTGGAAGGCTTAATACATAACATATTATGTACATACGTGAGAAATAGGAAAACTTCTTCCCCATTAAATAAGAAAAAGTATGAATAAAAATAAAAACAAACAAATTCTATAACAAAAAGTTAAGACTTTTTGAGACTTACTTGAGAGATTGAGATGAAAAAAAAAATACACTGCCATATACTGGAAGAATGTTTTTTTTCAATATAAATTATTCTACATTAATTTCTTGAGAAATTCTATTTCGTAATTTACTGATATCTGATCGTTAATTTCATCTTATAACAGTTGCCATTGTAAAGTTTAATTAATTTAGAAAACAATATCAAATAATTTTCCATGTCCTTTATTATTTTATTTATTTATTTTTTTTTTTTGATAATACGTTTTCAAGATAAAAATAGTCTGTGATTGATAGTCTCAGATTTCATAAATCACTCTATTACACCTGACCTCCAAAACAATAGGAATCTATTCCTCATAATAACCAACTAGTTCAATTAAATCTAATGAAGGCTAATCTCCACACAGCCGACATCCTACATCTGATGCAAGTATGGAATAACATTATACAAAGGCTAGTTAAACAGAAAGGGAGAAAACAATCATCCTACAAATTTTGTCGGCTTCTGCATTTCTGATTTCCCCATCTGATTTTCGATCTACAGATGATTCCCCTCAAAATCAGATGAACATGTTTATCTGATTTATATGGAACTTCATCTGCGGGTGCATACTCTCACAATAATCACACACGATTCCGTCGCACACTACCACTACCACTAAATTGTGTGGGGAGATTCTGATGTTTTTATTTGATCAATCGTAGCGAAAATTGCAAAAGTCCATCTCTTTCTAGTTTTCTGATTTTTCTCGTCAGAATAGAATATCGGCTGTGTGGAGATTGGCCTTAAGCGTTTGTGAAATGTTGTGTAAACTAAATTTTGGCACAGAAGACAGATACGCAGCCAGACCAACAATAAAATATGATGTTCGTATTTTTTTACCATCAAAGAACTTTATTCCGATTCTATATGAGAAGAAAACAAAAGGGTTAGGAAAATTATATCGGAATTAGAAATTTTCTCTGCTATATAATATCGAAAGTTTTTCCATCATAAATAATATTTTCAAATTGATATTAAATTAATGGGTAATATTTTAAAAGTTCAAAAGCAGAAAAAAAAAGAAAAAACAATGGCGTCTGAAATTATTCTCAATTTTCTCAAATCATTTCTTATCCGCCAATATTGAAGAAAAAAAAGGAATCCAGTTAAAAATATTCTCACGATAGAATTGAACACGAAATGCCGTTGGCTATAATATTGCAATAAGTATCAACTTTATTCGCGCTGGGATATTATATTTCCGTTAAAACTTATTCGTTCGTTCGAAATTACATACCCTTTTTTTGTTGTTTTGGAATCAAAATTTAATATTTCTGCTGCTGGCATAAATCATTAGCAAACAAATTAAGCAATTTAATAATTTTATTAAATTTCAAACTTGTCATTTTGGATTTAAGTAAAAAAAAAACAAAAGAAGAAATTCAAGAAAGAACCGGTCTTCAATATTTTGTTTTTTTGCTTTCCGATCAATTTTAATTGAACCACATACGGAATTTTTTTTTTTTTTTGAAGAAGAAGAAATATTGAGATAAAGGCCAATAAACCTAACTTTTCTTTTTCATTGTACATTATTAGTTTTTTTTTTTAATTGCAAAACGAATTGATTTTTTTTTTTTAAATCATTAATTCTTCAAATTATTTAAGACATTCGTTGTTAACATCGAAAAAAAGAAAAAGAAATTAAAAATCCTGTTTTTTATGCGTATAATTCTTCTCAAAGAGCAGCTCCCACAAATATGTTCGAATTCATTCAAAAAGTTCTTCCCCCAATTGACTTTGATTGATAGGTCTGGGCCATAATATAGAAACATAAAAATATGCTCAATTCATTTACTACAGTCGGTTTCTTTTATGTATGTACGACACGAGTGACAAAAAACACAAGATTTATATGAAAAATAGTTTTTGCACTAAACTGGTATATTGTTTAAATACGATATAGGATTAGATATGAGCGCATGGATTTGGGGGCCATTTTATTGATAAATCAGAAATGAGATCAAGTAACTCACAACTATCTGAATTACATGATATATGGAATTATACGCCTGTCTTTTTAGTCATACTTTTTACTGACCTAGAAACAAAGATTTAAATGAGCGACTAACCTATAGCTCAAAACTGCCCAGCATCTATTGTTTATTGGTATCAGATATAAGTCTAGTTCGGGTCTAGTTTTTACAGAAAAATTGACAATAAAGTGTTCGGTGCACTGCTAGGTAGGAGTATTTCTTGGAAGACTTCGTTATTACTTTTATTTTCTTAAAATTTTTATTGTTATTGTTATGAATTTCCTCGCTTAACAAAACATTATATGATTTTCATTCTTACAGTAGAGAGAATCATTGTGAAATTGAAAGGAGGCGAAGGAATAAGATGACTGCTTATATAACCGAACTTTCAGATATGGTGCCTACATGTAGTGCATTAGCTAGAAAACCAGACAAGCTAACAATACTTCGAATGGCTGTTGCTCATATGAAAGCTTTAAGAGGTAAGTGAATTTACTAATTTATACACAAAAACCTTTAAAATAAATCATTTTTCGACAATTAAAAATCACAATTACAATAACTTTGTTGTACGTAAATCTTTTCTGAAACTATAAACTTTTTTTAAAAGATTTTATTATAAAAAGATATTAATCTTAAGTAGGCATAAATAATATAAATGTTATTATTATTCATGTTTTTTTTTTGTTCTATTTTTACCATTTAATATACTAAAAATCTTACACATTCAAAAAAATTTTCAAATATGAAACATTGTTGTAAAAATGATTTAAAACAAAAATTTAATACATTTTCAGTTTCTTCATATAAATAGTTAAACAATTTTAAACTAGAAAATAATAATAAAAAATAAAACTAATAAAATAAAAACTAATTCTCATAAAAAAACTTCCATTAAAAGCATTTTGTTTTAAGTTTCGAAACTCAATAAAATTTACAATAGTGTAAAATTCGAATCAAAATAATATGTTTTTCAACAAAATAGAAAAAAGAAAATTTCAATTTTTATAGGAAACTAAAAACAAAAAACACATAAAAATTATAGGTTATTAAAAAAAAAAAAAAAATACAATAATTTCCACATTTAAAAAGATTGGAGAAGAAAAGTCGTGAGGAAATTTTTTTTTTTTTAATATATTGACTATATCGGAAAAAGAATGTCGACTAGTTTTATTGTCCGTCCGAAAATATGGTTTTGAATTTACTCTTGTCCGAATTTATAGGCACATTAACAATTTCAGCAGTTAAATCCTGTAAAATGATAAACGACATGTCTATAATACTAAAGGTGCACATAGGGAATTCATGCCATGATTTTAGCATATCATCGAGTATACGTATACAATAGGTCTGTTTTATTTGCCATACCCTACCCCGGAGCAGGGTAAGTGGCAAATAAAACGAGCAAGAGTAGGAGAAAGCTTTAATTCAAATGTTTGTAGCGCTGCTTAGCAACCATATTGTAATTAAATGAGAAACTTTTAGCTAATACACTTTTTATGGTAGAAAACTGAACTAATTCGGGTGCAATAGTTTACACCTGCCCTGAAAGTAGTGTTGTTTTTGTTTTCAATGTAAAAATTTGCTCTACCCCAGAGCAAGTGCCAAATAAAACAGACCTAATATGTGTCATCGAATACTAGATAAATACTAACATTTCAAGTATATGTAACCATTTTGATTTAATCTTTACTATTTGCTGAGCCTTTTTATTGAAACGGAAAATAACGAATCGAATTTTGGAGCTGAGCTTAGAAATTGACACGTTTTTTACACTTTATTTTGAAAATATTATTTTTAAAAAATAGAAAAAGTGATTGATACGAGATTGTATTGGTGGATGAAATCTTGATATTGCGTTTAACGTGTATCAATCCTTTTTTAAATAATGGTATAAACTATATTTTAGTATAGATACAATGGTATGAATAATATATGTGCCTCTAATATTAAATGTAAAACGTTGATTTGGATATTAATACACAATATTATAATGATGCAAAATGGCAGATTACTTAAATGATTTCCTAATGAAACCTTTTTTTACGGATTATATCTGAATTATCTAAAACGAAATAGGGTCGTTTTGCATCTAATAGACACATTTTCGGACTCATTTTAGGCTTACAATATAGTCTCTCTCAATTTGATATAAAATCATTTTCCTAGATAAGTTGTTATCCAACTCTTACAAAAATTTATAAATTCTTGAAAAAAATTAGCCATGAAAAATGTAAGTTTTCTAGTTAATCACAATAGAAAACTTGCAAAACATGTCCAGGAAAACCGACAGATCACACATGGTTGATGGTCATACGCGGCCTTAATAAAAAAAAGTCATTCTTTTCTGGTACACTAATTATTAAAGAAAATGTTTGTGAAAGAAAATCCCATAATTTAAGTTAGTTGGTTTTCTGATAAAGAAAATGAAAACACCTTAAAATACATTTGACAAAAGTCAGGAGCATAAATTTTCAGAGATAGAAGATCCTGTTTTATATTTTTTGTCCTGTTTTATAATTTCATATCTTTTGAATTGAAAAAAAAAAAATGTTTTCCCATAGATTTTCCATTGCGTATATATCAGAATTACTGTACTTTTGTACTTTTCTCCAAAACATTTTACGGTCTTTTTGGTTGGGTAAAATAAAACCAAACTGAATTATATCCGCAAAGAAAAGGAAAAAAAAACCCATGCAAAAGTTCCATCAGATAATTTTCCGTTGGCGTAATTAACATAGGCGCACATTATAAAATAATGTAGCAGCAATACAAAATTTCTCCTCCCACTTCTGATATCAAATGATTTATATGGGGTTCTGTGAACGATGAACTTGAATAAATACAAAAAAAAAAAAACTCCAAGAAGGAAATAAAATCAAGGAAAAATATGAGCATTTCTCATGCTACGAAATCCTTAAAAATTATAAAACATACAAATTTCTGTACGTAAAGATAAATATTTATTACTGAAATTTTCTTCCATAATCATATTAAAAATAAATCATTGTACCATAAACTACTAATATTATGTACAGGATGAGATGTTCTAAATGAAAATCAATATCAACAAGTTGTTGGAAAGAATCCATTTCAAATCTTAATAAAAGTTCGAGTTAACATTTTAATATGCGCTTGAGCGTATGCAATTCTTCAATTTCCTGATAGAAATTTATGGGAACATACAAGGATGTTTTTTCTGTCTAATATTTTATTCTAGAAAATTTTATAATTTTTTCGTCACTACTACTAAAAAGAATTGCAACTGTTTTGCAGTGATTTTCTTAATCATTGTTTTTAAATTTTCATCTTTTCATTCATCTTAGGACGAGATATTCTATTCGGGAATAATATTTAAAAAATGTTCTAACAAATTCATCACATAATCTTGCCCAAAGTTTTATTATGTCAATGGATTAAGTCTTGTTCTTGAAGTCTACTCTTCGAATGAAAAAAAGTTTTAAAATATGATGGACAGATACAAATTATGACTGGGCATAAGGTAATTTGTTTAGTGAGCGGCAGCGTAGAGGAAACGTTGGTGCTGACCCGCCAGAAAATATCAAAATTTTGTTAAAATTATAGGCATAGGCTGGTATACCTTTATGTACAAGCTATATGAGCAGCGCGGTGTTTAGTATTATTGAGTGTAGATAACCGTACGTATAAAACGATTATGCGTTAGCCATCTCGACTAAATATGCCAAAACTTGTTCTTTTTCGCTCTATAGCATAATTTTTTGCACTATCCGTGTGTACTATATCGGTATCTTCGATAACACGGTTTCATATAAAACATTATTATCTCATTATATGAATTTCCTGGCTCCAAAAGAGAAGTTTGGATGCGATTCAAGTGAATTTCTTTTCCCAAATACTATATTTATTTCTCTAAAATGATTCATAAAACATCGGCTTATATAATATTACAAATTTTAGATAGTTGTTTTTAAATAATAATATAAAATATTTAAATAAAATCAATTAATAATATTTCTTTATTAAAAAAAAAAAAAAACATTAACATAAATATTCATCCCGGATATTGTTTTCAATAGTTTAAAGAAGAAAATTCCCATAAAATAAAATTGGTCACAAAACTCAATATTTAATGATTATGGACACTATCAAAAAATTATTAATTTTATTGTTTTACTTACCAAGGCAAGTGAACATTGATAAAAAAAAACGGGACTTGAAATTTTACTTGGCCTGAGAACTTGGATAATCTGTTTAGTTGGTTGATCTGATCCAAACGTATTTTTTTTTTTTCTTAAAAATTTCTTTAGTGAGTTGTGGGTTTGGCTTCACAGACAATAGAGACAGCGAAAAAAAAAAAACAACAAACAAACAAACAACAACATAAAAAACAGGGACGAGGGTGGGCGAAAATTGTCAGCAATAAACTATGCGATATTTACCGGATGCCAAAGACGCACCTGTCTCGAATTTCTAATTAAATAGCGTTCAGAATGTAATAGAATTTCAGTTTACGATTGTGTGTACCCATCACATTGTAAGACGTTAATTTTTTCCATTTGTTTTTTTTTTCCTTGTTATCATTTATCCACATAGACTCTAGGCATAGGCTGATTCACACAACTCTGTGGAACTTAAGAAATGTAAAGTTGAATAACAAAATAATGAAGACGAAAAAAAAATGAATAGTATTTACGTGGGGGCATATCAGGTTCATTGTTACAATCATCAGGCCGACTTTTATCTTCTCTGTTTTGATTTCAGATATATAAATGCCGGCATTTTTTTTTATTTTTTTTAAACATTTTTACGAATATAAAGTGTTAACATTATCTCAACAGAATATGTACTTCTCTAGATTAACATATGAACTGGAAAAAAAACATAAAACACTAATTTTAAAGAAAAATCTAAATGTATTCTTTTTTTCAGCGTAGCATAATCTTTTTACTTCGACAAATAATAAAAGTTTTGTTTTTATTTTTTTAAAAGAAAAAAAAGAAAAAAGAAAAATTTCTTCCATAACAAGCTTGAAAGTTATTTCCAAAGTCTTGTAGTAAAAAAAAAAAGAAACTTTTCTTTAAGAAAAAGTTATACAAAACTTTGAGGGGGGCTAGAGTAGTTAGAAACAAAGCAAAATCAACCCACCCAGTTAAATCAAAATAAAAAGAATATATTATATATATATTTCATAATACAGACCTGAGAGCTCAAAATATCTTCCCATAGGTGACTTTAAAATTTATGCATATTCCAAATAATAAGTATATTTAATACTATACAAGCACTGAATATATGTGAATAAATTGTACAGGATGTTAGTTAAAGAATAAAGTGAGTCAACATTAGGCTTTGTAAAAAGATAACCTAAAGAATTTTCAAATCCTAACATTACTAAAGTTCTTGATTCCCTTGGTTAGTAAAGTATGGTCTCCCCATTACCAGGCTCAAATTAATTGACTGGATTCGGTTCAACGTCAATTCATATTTTATATATTCAAGAATCTTCCTTGAAATCAACTCTTACTATTATCTTATGTTACGATAGGTTAAAATTTATTGGTTTGTATCCTTAGATATTGTTTTTGACGCTTCTTCTATTATAGAGAAAAGTCTTTTAAATTATTTACGGAATATAGCAGAAATGAACCGGTTCCTATTCGAATGCTAGTGCACAAGTTTTGAATTTTAACATTGGTAAAGTTAATTTAAAGAAACTTTTATACAATTATGTATTAGAATAACGTTTGAACCTAAGCAAAACAACTCAATTTTTAGTGAACATTTTATAGTAAAGCTCCGCAACCCGTGTGCTGGTAGATGTACTGCTTTTACAGGAAGAGAAAATGCTAAATACTAAAGCTAAATACTAAAAAGTGCCTAGGTGTACTGTCAAGATCAAAATTTTAGCTACACATTAAAAATATCAATTACACATCAATCAAGTAGAGAGAACTTAGAAGCAACCAAAGTCAAGATTAAGTAAATTTATTTTGTCAACTTATTAATAAAATCATTTCCAGCCTTTAATAAACATCCTATCGTTCCTATTTATTATGAATGTGTTCTTAAAGACAATATTTTCCTTTCTGTTGGAAAATCAGCGGCTGGTTAAACAAGAATTATTCTAAATTTTATATGTTTCCCTTGGTTCATATTAAAGTTTCCATTCTCGTTCCTACTCCTTTTATCTTTTCCACAAAAGCTAAGAAAATACAACATTTCCTGAAGTATTTTCACATCGTCTACATTTTCCTAATCTTAAAAACTTTTCACACATACATATTATCATTTTTAAGGGTTAAATGTTGGTATTTTTTTTTTTCAGTCAACACAAAAACAAACACTAAAGATGTGTAATAAAGAATGGTATGAACTTTCAGTTAAATAGCTGTTAGCAGTGGAATTACATAAAAAACCATTAAAATTAGATTATAAAACTTGAATAATGACAAAGTTAGGAAAAGAACTTAATTCATTGTGTTTCCCTTGAGATTGTTGAGGTGGTTAACCACTTTTATATGATATTTTAGTTTTAACGGATTTATTAAGGCAACTAAGAAAACTTTAAAATATATATTATCCATAATAGATTATGGAAATGGGTTGGGCGGATTGGATTATAATCCTTATTCATATATATTCATAGTTTAACATTATTCTATATAGTAATTTGTTGTTTTGTTCAAAAACTTTTATCATTTAATTAATAAATATTTTCTTTTATATATTAAATAAAATTACAGGTACCGGAAATACAAGCAGCGATGGAACTTATAAACCATCATTTCTAACAGATCAAGAATTAAAACATTTAATTTTGGAAGCTGCTGATGGTTTTCTATTTGTTGTATCTTGTGATTCGGGTCGAATAATATATGTATCAGATTCTGTAACACCAGTTTTAAATCATACACAAAATGATTGGTACGGTACTAGTTTATATGATAATATTCATCCAGATGATCGAGAAAAAGTACGAGAACAATTATCAACACAAGAACCCCAAAATACGGGACGAATTTTAGATTTAAAGTCTGGTACTGTGAAAAAAGAAGGACATCAATGTGAGTTGTTTTTTTCTTTCCTTTTAATAATGATACTAAAGAGGGTGTAATTTAATTTTTTTTTTCAATAGCATCAATGCGATTATGTATGGGTGCTCGACGTGGTTTCATTTGTCGAATGAAAGTTGGTAATGTGAATCCAGAAAATATGGTAGCTGGACATTTGAATCGACTTAAACAACGAAATTCTTTAGGTCCTTCACGTGATGGACAAAATTTTGCTGTTGTTCATTGTACTGGTTATATAAAAAATTGGCCACCAACTGATATATTCCCAGGTGTTCAAATGGATCGACAAGGTGGTGATGATGATATTCATTCATCTCATTGTTGTTTAGTGGCAATTGGACGACTTCAAGTTACATCGACAGCTAATTCAGCTGATATGGCCGGTTCGAATAGTCAATCAGAATTTATTTCACGTCATGCAATGGATGGAAAATTTACATTTGTTGATCAGCGTGTAATAAATATTTTAGGATATACACCAACCGATTTGCTTGGTAAAAGTTGTTATGATTTCTTTCATCCAGAAGATAATACACATATGAAAGAAAGTTTTGAACAAGTTTTAAAATCAAAAGGACAAGCATTGGGTCTTATGTATAGATTCCGAGCGAAAAATCGAGAATACATTTGGCTAAGAACACAGGCATATGCATTTCAAAATCCATATACAGATGAGCTTGAATATCTTGTTTGTACAAATAGTTTGGCAAAGTAAATTTCAAAAGATATTATTGTTTAAAAAATATATATATATATAATATTGTACTATTTTCTATTTTTGTAGAACGGTACATACTGGACATGAGAATTCTACAACTGAGCATACTGAACATGTTTATCAAACTCCTGGTGTTGATTATTCTTTGCAAGCGCGAAGAGATCCTACACCTTCAGCTCCTGGGGCAACATCAACGGTTTACAATACTCACGGTATGATACCACATATTCAAGGGCAAAATAATGTTCAACGGCCTGGTAGCGCTCAAAATCCAGTAACATATAATTATGAACCAACTCCTTCACCGATTGGGTATTAATATTATGTTTTTGTTTAATATTTATTTTTATTAAATTATTTAAGTTTCAGTTATGGATCACCTGGTGCTCCGCCAACAGCGGCATCACATTTATCGAGACTACCCAAACCCAATACATCTCCTACTCCGGCTGCAGCTGCTTGGTCTTTAAGACAGGTTTGATTTTTTCATATTAATTATTTTAAATATAAATATAAATTTTTTAATTTAATTTTTCAGCAACAACCAGTAACAGAAGGATATCAATACAATCAGTTAAGCCCATCGAGATCACCTAGTGGTCCCACTTATACGCAATTGAGTGCTGGAAATTCAAGACAGTCAGCATATCATACTAGTGCTCCTCCTCAATCAAATGCAGGTAAAAAATAATTTGAATTATGTTTATATAAATATGTTTTCTATTAATGTTTACATTTTTTTTTTGTTTTTGTTAGCAATTTGGGGTTGGCAAAATTCAACTCAAACAGCAGACCCAGGACCGGGTTCAAGTGGTTCAGGTAGTCATCCATCTGTTGTACAAGGCCAACCACATGTTCAGGGACAACCACAAGGACAAGAACTTTCGGATATGCTACAAATGTTAGATCAAAGCGGAGCAACATCATTTGAAGATCTTAATATAAATATGTTTAATGCAAGTTTTGAATAACAAATTTGGCAATAATGTAATTATTATATAAATTATTATATAAATATAAAACAATTCGAATAAGAAGATTTTTGAACAAGAAAAGAAAAATTTATATACAAAATCATTATTATGATATTTTTGCAATTTGAAAAAAGAAAAGACGAACAAAAAAATATTTGATAGAAAATATAAATTATTAAAAAAAACCAATAAAAACAATCAATCAAAAAAAAAAACAAATAGTGACTGAGAATTTTATCAATTCTTAACAGCATTTAAAAAATATATATATATATAGTCAAGTCTGCTGACTGGATCAGCAACTGCGCCCGGACAATAATATTCGCTTTCCATTCGCACCTTTCAAGTTTTTGAAGTGTGTAATTGAAAAGTCCCTGATAATGGACTACACTTCAATTACATGCAAATGCTTGAATATTAGGTATTCAAGTATTTACACGTTCTTGAAGGGTACAATTGGAAAGCTACTATTGTGCTGCGATTAACAAGTTCTAGACTGGTAATAAATTTATGTAACATAATGTAATGTTCGTAACTTTTAATAGAGCGATTATATCATCAAATTTGACAAGTGATCCGGATAAACAATGTCACCCAATTAGCAGACTTGACTATATGTATATGGAAAAGGTAAAAGAAAGAAAATATTTTCAATTTTAAAATTAAAAATACAAAAAAAATATGTAAAAAGAAATTTATTTTAATTAGTTATAATTAAGTGACAAAAAGTAAATAAATAAATAATGATATATAAATAATAATTATAATAATATATAAATTAATTGGCATTGCGTGCGGGGAAATTAAGTGGAAAAGGAAAAAACAAAAACTATTTTTCTGTGCAATGTAATATTTCTATTGGCCTTTTTTTTAAATTTTAAAACAAAATAAAATTATCGAGAAATTTGTGGTGAAATTAAATTTGAAATCATTTTTAATAAGAATCTCGTTTTTTTTTTTCGTTTCTGAAATTGAAATTGATTAAAATTTGAGTAAGAATTGGTTTTTTTCTTTTCTTTTTTTTAATAATTATAATACAGACATTTCCGCTTAACGTTGCGAATTTGATTTTTTCATAGAAATCTGAATTAAATTTAAAACGTTCTTTATTGCTTTTCTTATTAAGAGTTAAGACATACTACAAGGAGGTGTCCAAAGTAATCAGGACTTTTTGAATCTAGCGCCCCTAGTGGCGCCATCTATATGCCGACTGGTGCGTTAGAATCTGCTATCCTTTATCGACTTCCTGTGAGAATTTCATGACATTTCATCTATTGAAAGTGAAGTTATTGCGTTTTAAGTGCAGTATGTTTGTGTCATCGGTGCGAAAATGAGCTTCGACGACCAAAAATTGCTCAGAATTCAACATTCGAAGGACATCATTAAAGAGGTCAAAAAGGACAAAAACTTCCTTTATAACATTGTGACTGGTGACGAAACGTGGTGTTTTCAATATGATCCCGAAACGAAACGCCAGAGTGCGCAGGACGAGCCGAAACCCAAAAAATCGCGCCTGGAGAAGTCAAAAGTGAAGACAATGCTGATTTGTTTTTATGATTCCAAGGGTATTGTCCACAAAGAATTTGTTCCACCCGGTCAAAACGTTAAAGCGGTATTCTACCTAGGAGTTTTGAAGCGTTTGGTGCGCCGTATTCGACGTGTTCGGCCCGAATGTCGCGAAGATGGAAGTTGGCGTTTGTTGCACGATAATGCGCCGTCTCATCGATCGACGCTTGTGACCGATTATCTCACCAAAAATCCATCAACCACTCCCCGTATTCACCGGATATGGCACCGTGCGACTTCTACCTTTTCGGAAAAATGCATTTGCCGATGAAAGGAAAGCGTTATGCAGACGTAGAGGCCATTCAAAAGGCTTGCACCGGCATACTGGCGGCCATACAGGCCAACGAGCTAAAACACTCGTTCGACATGCTTTTGGACCGTGCAAAAAGCTGTATTGAAGCAGAAGGAGACTATTTTGAATAAAATCAATTGATTTTGCCGAAAAAACCATTTGTTCTGTTTTTTTTTTTAAAGTCCTGATTACTTTGGACTCCACCTTGTAAATCAGAATTCTCTTCAGAAAAAAAAACATTTTTTTTCATTTGTTTTTTTTGTACATCATATGCAATAACTTGTTTCAGAATTGATTATAAAATATCAGCAATTATATAATCTTGATATTTTTGTCAACAGGATTTGATTTTAATTAATATCTTCTTCAAAAGTTATGAAAATATATTTCCCTGAAGAAGAATTAAATTTCGGATCAGCTGATTATCAATTTGTTTCATTTCATTACCGATCGTTCCCTGGCAGTATTTCTAAAACCGAAAAAAGCAATAAATTTTCAACTGTTCCCCTGATTGCTTTTTTTCTGAAGAAAATTCTGATTCAGTATGTCTAACACTAAGATAAAAGGAATATTGTGTTTAATTTTCAGCAAACATAAATTCAAAAAGCATGTTTCATGTTTAATTCAGATTGAAAAAGAACAAAGAGCAATGGGAATAGCTGAATTGTTATACATTTTTTGATATATACATATATATTGTTTCGAGACGAGCAACGTTGTTATACAGCTGGCAGCTCAATCCATAATGATAATTTGTGATTTATTCAAAAAAAAAGTTACAACAAAGTCACATCAGACCGTTATAGCGAAATACAATGACTAAAAGCAAGAATGAAAGAATACGCCGTGCGCATGTCGGCCATTTTGAATATTTATTACCATACTTTTATGGCATCACATGTGACCTGATTTCATTCATATATAATAGTGATTTTTCATACAAACAATGTATTTCGGATCACGAATGACGCAGGTGGGCGGAAAAAACTAGTTTGAAATATAAGTTGGCGTAATCTTGTATTCTTTCATTCATTGAATAAAAGTATGTCTGTATATCAAAATTAAAAGAAAATTACAATTTTTTATGGATATTTATATTTATTATAAAAAAACGAAATAGTTTAATTTATATATAAGAAATATTTAAAAAAAAAAAAAAAAAATCTATATTGCCACAAATTCTCATTGAATTATACCCCTTTTTTCCAGAATATATAAAAACTATAATTATAAAAAAAAAATGCGTTGTAAGTTTTTTCTACGGTCAAAAAATAAAAATAAAATTATTTTTAATTAAAATTATATAAAAATATTTTGCGGTAAATTTAATAAGATTTAAGAAAGGAAAGAAAAACAAATAGATAAGTAAAAATTAAAACAAAATAAAAAGTTCTGCAAAATTTTTTTTTAATCTTTTTCTTATTTTTAGGCAAACTTTTAAGAACTACTTTTCCCTTTTTTTTATTGTACGATTAAATTGTGTGCTCTGAAATAATTTTTTTTATTGTAAAATTTTATTTTAAATATTTAATATATTTTCTTTAGACAAAAAAGATATAAAAAAAAAATATTTAATTTTTATATTAAATAAATCTTGATGAAAAAAAATTCATGAGAATGAAATTCTGCTAAAATATTTGCAGAGCTGATGTTCTCTATTTTTTTTTTTTTGGAGTTTATATTTTCTTTAATTTGAAACTTCTTTTTTTTTGTTGAATATTTAAACGAATGGCATCAAAGATGGAAAAAATCAATAAATAGTCACTGGAAAAATTATAATGCGCAATATTTAAAAGAAAATGGTCATTATGAGTATTAAAAAAAAAAAGGAATGTGCATTATGAAAAATGAAATAAATAAATGTGCAATATATTTGTCCACTAGTCAGTGTAAATTCTTAAGCGGATCTAGCGAGCATGCATGAAGGCACTAGTAATAATATAAACTGTCTTTTTTTTAAATAATAATTTGCACAAACTAAAAGTAATCTTTTAAAACTAATTCCTACTTAAATCGTACCTAATAAATATTTAAAGCACATGAGGAATAAGGAAGATATCTATCCAATAAAAGTTTACTCTTTTGGAATGAAGCTTTTATTTTTCATTGGGTAAAATGATAATGCAAGTATTTTCCTATGGAAGTACACCCACACCTCGCTTTACGGCCTAGATACGTTCCGGAAAAGTTGGCTGTAAAGCGAAAAGCCGTATAACGAATCAATAATTTTTGTAGCAATGCTGCCTAAAGGAAGAAGCTGAAACTAAACAGAAGGTCGCTAACAACATGTACAGCATTTTTTTTTTTTTGGTTGTATAACGAAATATTGGGGGCCCTAAATCGAAAAAGTGCCATAATTAAAAAGGCCGTTATAGCGAAATGCCGTAAAAAGAGCGGCCGTATAGCGAGGAATGGCTGTATTTTTTTAATATTTTTTTCTACACCTTTGCTGAGTCCCGAGAACCCGAATCTTCATGCATTGCCATATAAATTTCAACACGTGCTTCTTTGCTTACATTGTACTTCTCTTTCACCCATACGTACAATATGTAGCTATCTATGCCAGCAGTGGATAAAAAATTGTTTGAAAAAGAACAGGCAAAATTTGAAAAACGGCGGTACGGTAAGGATAGGAAGTTTCCGGACTTTATTATTAGTTACACTTTGCTTAAACTAGACATACATATATAATAAGTTTGTCAAATTTGATAGTTTACTAGTAGTTGGGTCGTCTATGGGTCAATTTATCAGGTCAAATCTCACCAAACGATAAAGTGTGTACATAAATTGGAAGCTGACATCTATTGAAGAATTATGATAAAAATAGAAAATGCAATTTAGTAATGTTTGATACGAAAGCATATGAGTAAAATATAAATATTAACAAATATGCCTTTTGATTCGACTATCTATATGTAATTATCGGACCCAATAACGGTTATCAACGATGATATCTATTAGCATTGAACTATCAAAAAGTTTAAATTAGTAGAAAAGGTCAGTTTATATTATTACTATACTAATGACTACATGCACTTAAGAATTGATTATACTTAGTCGATAGTTGCCTGTTGGATCCTGAAATATACATGAGACCGATATAATACAATATAAACAAAATTCCTTTGTTTTTGCATTCGGTACGCTTTTTGGAAATTGGTTTATCTTTTCGGCACAAGTGACATTACCACCACTTTTGTTTTTGTTCTCTTTTATGATGTAGAAACGAGATTGCGCATGTCGGCCATTTTGTAGTTTTATTTTCTACATGACGCAGTGAGTGCCTTTGTTGTCAATAGAAGCTATTGAAATACTTATGAAATATTAAAAAATTACGTGATAGTGTTACAGAAAGTATTAAAAATGAGATGTGCAGTGTTTGATTGTGGAAACGATAATAAGAAGGATAAAAAATTCCATTTTTTTTCATTTCCAAAAAAACCAGAACTACTAAAAAAATGGATTCATTTTTGTCGGAGAAAAGATAATTTCAATGTGAAAGTCTCACGAATTTGTAGCGATCACTTTACAGCAAATGATATCCAGCGAAATATGCAATATGAAATGGGTAAATAATATATTTTGTAATATTATTAGGCAATATTATAAATTATATTTTAGGATTTTGTAGTCAGAATATTCATAGATTAAAGCCCGGAACAGTACCAACTGTGTACCTAGAAAAAGATTATCTTGTTCCTGAGTGCAGTAAGCAAACAGACTCTGAGCCAAGTGATACGAAAAAATGCTACGAGGGAAATAACTCCTTTGAAACCAAAGATACTGACCAGCAAATTAAAACTATGACAGATGCAGTGTAAGTATATTTTAAAGATGTTCTTAAAGCATATGTAATTGTTTAAAATTTCTAGAAACAATTTAAAACGAGAGAACTTTGTTCTTAGAGAAAAGGAAAAAAAACTGGCTGGACAAGTCGATTCATTGAAATTGCAATTATCGAAAATAGAGTTTGAAAAAACCGAAAATATGAAGATTAAACTTCAGGAGATATTTAATGAAAGCCAAATTAAAAAATTAAAAAAAGAAATGAAGAGATTACTTTTGACGAAAACGAATAAAGAAAGATTTAATACTTTCTACTCAGCATACAAATTGCTCAAGAAAAAAGATTTCCTCTTACTAATGTACGAACAGTGCACATGAGCACAAGCGATAGTTGCATAATTTTTAAATAATATGTTAATAAAAAAACAAAATAAAAAAAAACATTAAATTTACATGTTTTTTTTTTTTTATTTAAAAAATTGTAATTAAGAGGCATTTGTTTTAATTTAATATTGATTACTTTATACGTCAAATGTCACGCGTGACGCAGTTGCGCAGAAAAGACGAGTTTTGATCGGAATATGAAATTTTTTTCTTACATGTTTCAAATACAAACTAATACTGAAGATTGTTTGACGGATTTTGTTTTGTTGTGTTTGCACCTTAGGAAAATAAAATCAGAGTGACAATCGCAACCGGTGTGTGTTTGTTTTGATATTAATTTTTCTCCATCAAAGTATTTATATAAATTTCGTATTTAACTTTTAAATACGTTTTACAGAAAAAGTTCAATTATTTCAGGGTGACATTTGTGTGTACATCAAATTTTGTTTAAAAACAAAAAACAAATTGTCAATTATGAATAAATTGCATTTTGATAATCCATTTCCTGATTATAAGGGTGGAGAGATTCAAATTGATACTGAATTGATCAAAACTCTAATCGATAGCTTTGTCCAAGCTATTTTAGAGAATACGAATCCAGGGAGTCGAGATCCGGATGAGAGAGGAGATCTGTATGTTGGTAATTCAGGTAAAATGTTTTAATAAGAACATAACAATATGTTCTTAGAAAATAAGATGAAAATTTAATTTAAGGCATTGCTTATATGTTCTGGAAACTCCATCGATCACCGTCAACAAGAGATTTCTATCCCAGCATGGAATATGCTGAAAAATATATTCAAAATGCAAAAAAACATGCATATCAACATAAAAAACGAGCAGATGAACGTTGTGCATTTCTATGTGGAAACGCTGGTATATATGCAGTATCAGCAGTGATATCTTATGAAGCTGGAAAATCGGATGTTCTTCAAGAGGACATACACCATTTTCTGGCTGGTATGGAAGCATGCAAACCGATTGCATTTACAAAATATGGCTGTGATGAAGTTCTTGTAGGTCGTGCTGGTTACTTAAGCGGATGTTATTGGTTGAATGATTTAATAGAGCCAAGTCCAATTTCGGATGAAGAAATTGTTGAAATTTGTGAAACCGTAATTCAGAGTGGTAGAAAATATTCACAATCAACAAAAGCTCCACTTCCTCTTATGTATCAATATCATGGTACCGAATATTTGGGTGCTGCACACGGTTTAAGTGCAATATTACATATGTTATTAGATAGTCCTTGGTTTCGAGCAAGTGAAAAACTTTCTGATACAAAATTGAAAGATATAAGAGCTTCTATTGATTTCTTTTTAACACTTCAAGATCGCGAAGGTAATTTTCCAGTTGCATTAGAAGATTTACAAACTGGTCGTGAAAAAAGACTTTTACATTGGTGTCACGGGGCACCCGGAGCTATTTATTTATTTATAAAATCATATCGAATATTTGGTGACCAAAAATATTTAGATGCTGCTAAGAAGGCAGCAGATTTAATATGGGAAAAGGGTTTATTGAAAAAAGGACCAGGAATTTGTCATGGTGTTTCCGGGAATGGTTATGTTTTTCTTGTAATGTATCGATTAACACAAGAGGAGAAATATTTATATCGTGCTAATAAATTTATGGAATTTCTTAATATGCCAGAATTTAAACGTGCACGAATACCGGATCGACCTTATAGCCTTTATGAAGGATTGGCCGGAACTGTATGCTTTCTAATTGATCTTCTTGAGCCGGCAACAGCTTCATTTCCATTTATGGATGTATTTCATTCTTAAATGAAGCAAAAAAAAAATTTACTAGATTTCATATTATTCATAGTTTATTTGTATATAATAATGAACTTTTATTACATTTATAATCACTTCTTATATGTTATACAACTGGATTTACCTCAAAGTTTGTAAAGACAAATTTTATCCTTTTTGAAAATTGTCTCTATTATGAAAATTAGAATTGTAATCAAAATTCCAATTGATAAAATCATAAAAGCAGCATAACAATCGATTATTCGAACGCTTTCAAAGTTTTGACCACTCAATGCACAAATTGGCTTTTTTGTATAGAATTTAAAATTTTCTCGTGTTTGAATTCCATATTCTCGGATTTTAAATAAACTGAAAATATTTAAAAGTAAAAAAATATATGTGTGTTTCCTTTATTTCAAGTAAAAGAAAAAAAAACGATACTTTATTTTAAGGATTTCTTTAAATGGAGAATTCTTTTGTATACCAAACCATGGATCCACAACATGAAGATAATCGATTTTCATTAAATTACATTTTTCATGTTCATAAAAAGTTTCCTGCATAACTTTATAGCCAACTCCTAATTCCACATGAAACGCAAAAGAACCGAAACGGACACGTCTGATACCATCGGAAATATTCAAAAAAAGAGGTTCACCTGAAGATTTAATCTTTTCTTCAAAAATAGCCTTTCTTAAAGGATCTGTTAAACGCTACAAAAATTTGTTATATATTTTTTGTTAATTATTAAATAATTAAAAGTAAAAAAGAATTACCGGAAAAAGGTGTCGATTATATGGAGTATCATCTGATCCAACTTCAAATCTTGATTCTAAAAGTGCTTTTAAAGTATTCACATTCTTTGCTGTTGATTGTAAAATTGCCACAATATTAGCAGTATAGGAGGTGTACAGAAATAGAGTTGCGATTAATAAAAATAACTACAAGAGAATATATTAATTAAATTTTTTTTATTACAAAATAAGAATGTTTTCTTGTTTTTAACTGTTAAAATTTTAGCTGATAACATTTTCAATTTTAAATATGATCCCATTTGGCAGACTACTGAAATTCCCATCAGAATAAAATCACTTATTCGTAATGATGATGATTTAGTATTCTCAAAATCCATATATTTTAATTTTGAATGAGTTTTAAATATTATTAATATAAATATTGTGGATAGAATTACTAGCGTAAAACTAAATATCCAAACAGATTTCCTAAATGGTAATGAATAAATATTTGCAACATAAGATAAAGGAGGCTCTCGAGCTAAAAATTTAATTTCTGTTGGTGTCGTCATAGAAAGATATTCTACATATTTCATACGCTCCGTAGTTATAAATAATGGTGTACCTGGAAATTATGTTATAAGGAGATAAAAAATATACTCTATGATAGGAAATAGGAATGTTTACAACTTTGGTGATTTTGTTATTTAGTGAGTAATATGACCGCCGAATTTCAAATCAGTATTCTTCGATCTTTCGGTCATGCAATAATGTTTATATTAAATATTAGTTTATTACATGCTGTGGGTGGAAAACGAAAGAGAACCTTGGATGAATAGAAGGCAATGTTTCCAGACGATTTGCCAGTTACCAAGAGAAACAATAACGAAATATTATCCTCAATTTGCAGGAAATTCATTAACGAAAAAACGTAACAACATAACGGAAAGAAATCCAAACGAACTCGGGTTTTTGGATTAAACGGGCATTTGTTTTGTTTCAAAAACGCTTCTACGAAAAAGACAATAATGCCTTAAAGGATAATATCGAAAAGTATGAAAATTTTATTCGTATTTCAAAACAAAATTAGAAATTTGGATTTTTGGAAATTTCTTATTATTGACCGAATAAGACCGAAAAAATTATGTCTCCTTATTGACCGAATATATAATTATTTTCTTTTTTAAAATGTACTGAAAAACTTACTCACTAGATATAGGGATTAGGGCAAGGGTGTCCAACCTTTTTGTTTCCTTGGGCCGCATTGGAAGAAGACATGGAGTTTTGGGCCACAAGTATATTACTATGTATAAATCCATATTATAAAATGAATGTGATACTTGGCATTGAAGTTGAGAAACTAAATCGTCGATATCTGGTTCGATTGACGTGGTTGCAACTCTCAGGCAGTTATCAAGCTGTTCATCCAACATGTTGGTATTAATTTTACACTTAGTATGTTTCATTGTTCACTTAAGACACCAGGTGACAAACAACAGAACAATGTAGCTGAGCGAGCAACATAAACAGAAAGAGAATTTACTGCATAACGAAAGAGCTTTCTGTTCTGGTCCTGTTTCTGTTGTTTGTCACTTGGCAGGTTTATCACGAGAGCGCACACAACACAAAAATCATTCCTCAGAAACAGAACATTCTTCAGTAACTTTGAATATTTTCGGGCCGCATTGATACTTGCCTTGGGCCGCATGCGGCCCGCGGACCGCGGGTTGGACAGCCTTGGATTAGGGTATTGGAAAAAAAAAAAAAACAATATTCCTATTTAAAATACCTCCAATATCTGATTTTTGACTAATTAAATCACCAATCATTCCACTCCATATACCAGTTTTTGTATCCAAATAACCCCAAGTATCTGCATACTTATATTCCATTGTCCCGTTTACACTTTCAATTAAATATTTGGTTAAAAAATAATTAGCTTTACCAATTGAATCGATATGTGGATCTTTATAATCTTCTAAATGATTTAAAGAATTTATATTTGTTAAAACTAAAGTTGCTCTTAACTTTTGACCAAAAAGATTTCCTCGTCTACGGGAAATAATTTTCTGTTTTTCCATTAAAATAATTTCATTTTTCGATTTCCATAATCCAATTTGTTCATATATTTGAGGAGAATCATTTCGAATTCTATAAACTAAATATTTTCTTTTATTAAATAAAAATGTTCTACTTTTAAAATAAATATTTACTTTGTTTTAAATCGTAGAAGTTATTGAAATTTGTTATAATTAAAATATTACTATCAAAAGGTGTTGTAGTTATTTGTTGTAAATCATTTTCATTCTTATTTCGAAATATTATCCAACGATATGGATGTCGAAAATATTTTTCGTTATTTGAATTTTGTAGAAAGTTTATTGAAAAATTACAATTCATATCCATAATAAATAAAATTACATTTGGATTATTAACATTAGGAATAGTAATCGAACTAAATTGTTGATGTGATATTGAAGTTTGAATGGATTTAGTAATTTCTGTTAGAGATTCTAAAAACAAACAAAATTTTAAGTAGAAATTTTTTTCAAAAAGATTCTTTTTTTTTTCTACCATAATTTTCACAAAGATATGTTATAATTTGTGTCGGTTGATTTTGATATTTAAGATACTCTTTAACAATTCGAAATTCTTGAATTCTTTCACAAAATATTAAATTACAATGAAATAGACTAGTTATCAATAGAAATGAATTTTTGAAAGACATCTTGTCTAACTAGAAATACACGAACTTATGGAATTCTTTGAGGTTTTCTTAACCTTTTTAAATGGATATATATTTCATTTAAAATGTAAAGTATATAGTTAGAATGTATATTTTGTAACATTCATGATTATATAGTAACAAACATATCATTACAAAACTGATTATATAAAAAAATAATTGTTTGTTTCCGAAAATATCATAAGAAATGCATTTCTTATACTGATTTCGAATTTAAGTTGGTATAATATGAAAAAATTTCTTTTGTACTATGTAAAATTAATACATTTTGGGAATGGGAATAGGAACAGGAATAAATCACAAATTATACACAACAAAGTTTAATGTAGAACTATTGAACTTGAAGTATGAATCTTTGAAATCAATTGATAGCAAAACATTTTATGTTTTTCTTTTGAAATTTTCCATTCGATTTGGTTCAGGATTCCATCTATGTTTATTAAACTAAAATTTAAACATAGAAACTTAAAATCAGGAAATGGGACGCATTGTTAACAAATCTGTAGTTCAATGAGTTCAATCTGAGGGAAAAACAACCAAAACTAACAATTTTGTTTCCTCTTTTATAAATTAACTGTAATTTTCAGATAAACTGGGTCCTTAAATTCTAGTCACCCTAGTTTTACCAATATAACTTTGTTCCGCTTTGACCGATTTTGTTAAGATACACTATCAAATCGGGTTAAGGAATTGTCAACTTATATTCCAAGTTTCATTAAAATTAGACAATACATTTTTGAGTTAGTAATACATAAATCGATATAACTTTTGATTCTCTATACAACCAGTCTTGAGACTGTTCTCTGATACATTGCAAATGTAGTGACAAAACAAATATACGCCTTAGTAGTAAAAAGAATGGGTCGAGAGAGATAACCCAAACATATTCTTATTAATAATAATAATAAAAAAAACTTTGAATAAAACTGATTTGAGTTTGTATAAACAAAATTTATTGAATTAACAAAAACATAAATTTTTTACAATTGTTGAATGCCCCAAAAATGCATCGCAATTTTAAATCAGTTTACCGGAAACGTTTACTAAAAATTGTAAACAAATTAATTAATACATAAGCTTTGGACTTTGGGACATACAAAAAAAAGAAAAAAAAGAGAAGTCATGGCTAATAAAGATTCAATTCATATCTTTTTTTTCGATTACTTATCTTTTGTATATTTCAATTAAATAAATAATAAAAAAAAAATAAAAATAAAAACAAATATTTGTCCTAATTTAATCCGAAAATTTGTTCAGCCTAAATATTTTCGTAAATTTGTTTCTACTAAATTAAAATTAATTACAATAAAAGTGCCTTCAAACTATCTGCTTTGTCATGTTATCTAACCACACGACTCCACATGACTTATTTCAAGACTTATTTTCAGTCGGACTGAAAAAAAGTCTTGTGGAGACTTTAAAATTTGGACTTTTTTGTCAGTCCCACTGAAAATATGTCTTGAAATAAGTCCAATGGAATCGTGGGGTAAGTGGATATTTTTTTGACAAAACTTATCCGAAAACATATGATAAAGCAGATAGTCTTAATACACCTTAAGCAGTCTTTTTTAATATTTTTTTTCTAATTCTATAATTTTCCTGATTCGATTTTCAATAAAAATTGATTAATTTTTGGCCAAATTTCATTTGTTCCAGCTCCATCAAAATCATGTATTAAATTTAAATCACGATAATAATCAATAACTGGTTTTGTACATAATTCGTAAAGTTCAAAACGTTTTCGTACAGTATCTGGATTATCATCAGAACGTTGTATCAAATCTTCACCAGTTATATCATCTTTGAATGGAATTTTTGGTGCATTAAAATCCACATTATATACACGACCACTGGGCAAATGTACCCAACGATTACGAACCCGATCGATAATGACATCTTTAGGCACTTTTAAATTAATAACACCATCAACAGGACGTACTGATTGTAATTTTTCAGCTTGATTTGTTGTACGTGGAAATCCATCTAATAGCCATGATATACAACCAGCTTCAGCGATCCGTTCAAATATACATTTAATTACTAAATCGTCGGGAACTAATTGTCCATTATCAATGAATCCCTTAACTTCTTTACCTAAATTTGTGTTATTTTCGATATTCATTCGAAATATATCACCAGTCGAAATATGTGTAACACAGAAATTTTTAACAATTCGTCCAGATATTGTACCTTTTCCGCTACCCGGAGCACCCAGCATTACCAAACGGAATATTTTCGACATAATTTTCTTTCTTTTTGTACGGATTTCCGTTATTTCATGCCAAATTTATCTAAAATTAGATTGAATTTAATTAAAAAAAAAAAAATAATAATAATAAATAAACACTAACCGAAAGTACATCAATCGAACTTCATCGAATTTACAAACTGAACTAATCTATGCCAATGTTTAAACAAAAATAATTTTTATTAAAATAAATTCACTCGAAAGTCTGGTGGCTAGCCAACTAAGTGATAAAGTTTAATGTTTAATAATCATCTGATTGAAATTAAAGGGTGAAGGTCGGAAACATACTGACGTAATTTTGCAGTGTAGTTGGAAATGATAAAACTATGCTCCGCGAATTAAATCACTTCACTTTCGTTTTGTTTTTCGTGGTTTCTAGGAAATGAATTCTATTCTAATATTCTATTACTATTTTTTCTTTAAATTACTTTTATAACATAATATTTTGAGAGTCATATTTGTTGAGCGCGGAAAAAACAAGGTGTTCTACAACTGATTTGGAAAAAAACAGAAAAAAAACACTCACCTCATTGTTTTTTGTAATTAATTCTCTGAAAACAGTTTTTTTGTTCGTTTAAAGCGAATGGAAACATTTTTTTTTCCGTCAATTTTCATTCACAACGAATTTCCCAAAAAATTTTTAAATTCATTATTGATACTCAGGAAAGTCAGCCAACACCAGAATGCAATTTGGAGACTGCACTCTGCTTTTAAGTAATCTTTTACGACCCAACAACATTGGACAATGTGGTCCTGCAATTGTTTTCCCCTTTTCAAGAAAGTCCATGAATATTGAACTGTGCGAATCCCAAAAAATAGTAGCCAAAACGTTTCCAGCTGACTGTTGCGTGTTTAGTTATTTTGGACTGCTTTCACCACTGTGCAGAGTTTTGTCTGGACTCTGGAGTGTAGTAATGGACCTGTATTTCACAGCAAACAGTTAAAAATCGATGCAAAAAATTCTCTGGATTATGGTTAAACATCTGCAAATTATGGTCTAAAGTGCACCACATGTTGACGTCAACGATGGGGAATATTCCCTGTAATATTTACCAAGCTATTATTTTGTTTGAACCGTGTTTTCTTTCCATAAAAAACAATGTTTACAGAAAACATGAAATTCACTTTTTAGTTTTTCATTTTGAAAAAAAAAAAATTTAAAGTGTTTTGTTTTATACGTCCGTAGCTTCAATTTGTAAACAACAAAAATGGCTCAAATTTTAACAGCTGTTTCTTGTATGTTTTAAAAAGGGATTTTAAATTTATGACGGCCTTTCTGTACTTTTACGTATTCACCTATTAAATTATTATTTTTCCTTACTTTTTCTAATTTTATTTCAAATCTATTTCAAAAACTAAATTTTTTTCTTTATGCATGAATAAAAATGTTTCTTTTTTCAAAAAATTGTAATTGGGAAACAGTATCAACTGAATGTTGACTTTAATTATTCCGCAATATTCCATGGTATTCAGCCGCACGCTAAGTGAAGTCCGCCATTTATAAATTCATTCTTCGATTTTTTTGATTGATTTCGCTTCTTGAATTTTCAATATTTCAAGCCAAGGAAAAGACTGCAAAAAAGTATTTAATAGTTGCTTGAAATATAAGCTTTGTGTAGTGTAGAAATATTTTCTTCTAAGAAAATTACATTTTTTTTTTATTTTTGTTCCTGCTATGGAAGTTGAAATTTTAATTATTGTTTTTTCTAGTTTATTATAACAATTTAAAAAATAAATGGACAATAACTGATTCGAAGAAAAACTACAACGATGAATACAGAATTAATTGCAAAATCACTATGTTTTCATGGTCAGCCGCTCCAGAAAATTTGGGAAGGTGAACGTGGTAATCATGATTTATACCGGCTTGGTCTGGTCAATCCAGATTATTCATTGTACACAGCCAGACAAAAGGGACTGACTTTTCAAGATCGTGCAAAACGATTGAAACTACATCAGTTCATTGCTAGAAAAGCAGATACTTTATTTGACAATGCACTTGTCGAAGAACTTCCTGGGATAAAACGAAAAGATAAACCTACAATGGGTATGTTATAGAGATAGTTTTGAAGTCATTAGTTTTAATATATATGTGTTTTCAGTTACGTCAATGGTTATGCCTCCATTTGAAACAATGTTTAGTACAACTACGGATAAAATTAAGAATGTTCATCATTTACTTTCAGTATGAAAATTTGCATTTAAAATGGGGAGTAGTGAAATTTATATTTCGAATTTTTTCTAGGTTATACAACCAGGCGACATAGTTTATGGAACTGTTTTATCTCGTAGTAACAGTGGGTTAACTCTTAAAGTATTATGTACCGGTGAACCAATAATTCGATATCTGGCCGATATTAATATTAAAGTAATTTTTCAAAATTGGGTTTTATTTGATTTCTTTAAACATTTAGATGGATATACAATATTTGTTTTCATTATGAATTAGGCTTATGTTTTAGCTCAAAATTTGGTACCGGCTCATGATAAAAAAGGAAATCCGAGACCATATGTAACCAACGATTACGTATGTTGTGAAGTTTTAGATATTTCAGCAGATGCTGACCGAATGACTTTGGGAATGAAAGGAACTTTAACGATTGATGCGAAAGCACCGTTAGGTTTTATAACGTGCGAACAAATGCCTGACTATTATAAGTAATATTTTAATATATACATATATATATTTCTTATAAAATACATATTTTAGACGGACTATTGAAAACCAAGACGCTACTTATGATGAACTATTAGAAACATCAAAAGGATTTCAAAATCCCAATAGTATTGAAATTTTATTTCAAGAACTGGGATTAGATATTAATGATACTTTCAGTCATATGGGATGTTTTAAACATCGATTTCCACAGCAAGAATATGCAACTGAATTACGCCAGATTCAAGCTAGTAAATGGGCTTTTAGGTAGACGGATTTTTAATTAATTTTTAACTTTCAATTAATCATTTTTTTTTTATATAGATCAGTTGCTGATGGAATAGAACATTTTAAGGTCGGACGACATTCAGAAGCATTCCAATGTTTAAATAAAGCATTGAATATAGATCCTCGAAATGTTGAAGGTTTAGTTGCAAGAGGTGCATTATACGCAAATAGTGGATCATTTAAAAAGGCCGTCGAAGATTTTGAAACTGCTTTAAAACTTAATCCGTATCATGCAAATGCTAGGAAATATATGGGTGAGACTTTAGTAGCGCTTGGTCGTAGTTATGAAGAAGAAAATCGTATTGATGAAGCACGAAAAGCTTATAAGGATTGCCTTAATATAATTCCACATCATGAAGAAGCAAAAAGTTCTTTAGATTTTATAAATGGAAAAACAGGACAAGGAAAACAATTAATTGATACCAGTGAATTGATGTTGCCATGTAATAGAAATTTAAAATTGCAATGTTTTCAAATTCTAATTAAATAAGATATTTTTCTTTTTTTTAAGCTTTAAAAATATCAAGCGAATCGAAAAAAGATCCATCAATTAATTTGAAAAAGCATGATGAGACTAAAAAAGAAAAAAGTTCAAAAAAGAAGAAAGTTAAAAATCGTAAACGTAAGACTGCTTCGAGTTCATCTAGTAATGCTTCAAGCAGCTCGAATTCAAGTAGTAGTGAATCTTCAAGTACTAGTGGCAGTTCAAGTGGATCAACAGGTTCGTTAAATTTTCTTCCATAAATTTATTAATTACTTTCATTCTTTAAAAAAAAGAAAAAGAAAAAAAGAAACAATTTTCTGTTTTAATTTTTTTCTTTGAATTGTATTTAAATGTGTTTTCTTAATTACAAAACAAATTTTAGGTATCGTCTGGAGATTGATACAAAAAATAAATAAATATGTACATTTGATGATTAAAAATATATATATATATAATGTCTATAATAAATATAAAAATATATATAAATAAATATATATAAAAGCGATAAAGAGTAATAACGTAAAGATATATGGAATAGGTTTATACCCAAAAAAAGGCATATCACATCAAAAGGTGGAGATCAATTAATTTGCTATATTTTTATATTAAAAATTAAACATTGTTAAACAATGATATATGAAATATTTTATTCGGTTGTGTAACGTGTTTGTTTTTAATCAGAACAAAATATCTTTTTTTTTATTTAAATTTTTGTAGATTCTGATTCATCTCAAACACAAAAAACTAAACGTAAATCTGGTCGAAATGAAAAAGTACGACAAAAATCATTATCTCCGTTAAGTAAACGTATGGCATTAATGGATGAACAAAGTGCATCATCCGGTACTACAAGATATCAATTTAATCAACCATTTCATTTGGCTAATACTGTAGCTCCAGCTCCAACTGATGATTATGATGCCAAGGTAAGCGATTAATACGAATACATTTGTATTTGAAACAAAATAAATTTACGTTTTTTTTTTTGGTAGGTTCGAAACTTTTTGGAAATCACACGTGACGAAGATGATTATGAATCTCGTGTACGTAAGTTAGTAGAAGAAGCATCAAAATATCGTAAAGAAAGAAAAGTTTTGGATGAAAAAGCTAAGAAAAAAGATAAAAAGAAACAAAAGAAAATGAAAAAAGAAACTAAAAAAGAGAAACGTCGCAAAGAGAAATCTAAGGAAAAAATGGATTTCGATGATATTGATAATATGGAATTTAAAGAAGCATTAAAGTAAGTGGCAACAATTATTTATTTAAACATATTTTCTTTTACAAATTACTTTAGGATATTTAAATCTCTACCAATGTTGGATATTGGTAGTAAATTGAGTGCGGATTTAGCTAAATATGAGAAAAGTATTGAAGCTATTCAAAGGTAATATATATGTGGACAGGACATCGATTATAATTTTTCCTTTCAAAATTTGTTTTTTTTCTTTTTTATTCACAATTTAGCCGCAAAAATCAACCATCTACATCAACAATTGTATCAAAATTTGCTCCTAAGGCATACGCCTTTTTAAATGATTCTGATACAGAGAGCCCTAGTGCTATCAATTCTAAAATTGATCCAAAATTGGTTGCAAAATCGAATAAACCAGAAACTATTGTGGCACCTAAACAGCCAAAAACTCCACCTTTACAGCCACCACTTCCTGTAATTGAAAAAGTTCGATCTGTTGAACCGCCAAAAGTTTTACCACCAAAACCACCGATAGTTTTGGATAAATTCGGTTGTTTTCGATTGGCAACTACTGATGATCAAAAATTCGAACCAGCCCGTCGATCCCCATCGCGTTCACCACGAAGACGATATAGTCGTTCAAGGTCTCGTTCAAGATTTTATAGACGATCATCTCGGTCGCCGCGTAGATCACGTTCAATGCGTCGTTCAAGGTCACGTCGTCGATCGCCGTCATTACAAAGATCACGATCCTTTCGTCGATCTCGATCTCGTTCGATTCGTCGGTCAGTTTCACCTAGACGTTCTCGTTCGCGAAGATCATATTCGAAACGATCTCATTCCAGATCACGTTCTAATCGTCGCAATTCTAAATCACCGATGCGTCGACGATCTCGTTCTTTTGGAAGTGTTGGCCGTCGATGGGTGAGTCGATCACATAGTCGTTCATTTTCCAGATCACGTTCCCGTAGTCGTGAACCATGGCATCGTGGAAGGCGTGGTGATTTTCGTGGTTCCAGAGGATTCGGTTTTCGGGGCAGACGCGGTCGTGGTCGTAGTGGTTTTCGTGGTCGCAGGTCACCATTTTTCCGTCATAATTATGATGATCGGAAAGATTACGAAGATCGTAATCGTAATCGTGACGATGAACATTCATCAAAAAAACGTACTAGTAAAAAAGTTGATGATGGAATTGAAGGTAAATGGACACATGATAAATATGAACGAGCAAAACCTGTTGAAGCTTCTGAATCTAATGAAAAGGAAGAAAATTGGGATGTTGATCCAACTATTGAAGAAATTGATAAAATAATTGACAAAGCTCAAAAGGAGAGAAAGGAGGAAATTTTACAAAGAGATAAAAATTTACTGAAAAAGCAAACACCTACGAATGTTCCATTTTAGAGAAGAAAATGTCTAATAATTGGTTTTTTTATTCTTACATTTTAATGAATATTAATAAAATAACAATTTTCATAAAGTACCTCTTTTTGGCTTAGTTTTTCTTATTACTCATTGGTTTTTTTTTGTGGATTCGTTATTTTCAAAACAGCGGTCTTCTATATAAAGGCTGTTGCTCTGGTTTTGTTGATTTGTTCCGTTTTACCGTTAGACTTTGCACTGACTTATTTTTTATAATTATCTTCATTGATTTAACATTTATATCTCTTTTGTCTACAAATTGGATAGGTTGAAGCTGATGACGTGTTTAACAATGGACGTATAATCGTGTTTATTATATGACTTTTTTTATAATCCATCCAAAGTCCAAATATTTAGTCGCCAAACAATTACAAAAACATTTAACTGGCCTAATTAATTTTTGTATCCGTTTGAAAAGACTGTAGAATATACTGAGACTCCCTTACTCAAGGAATTTCAATAGAGTAGGATTTTAAGATTTTTTTTTCTTCGTCTAATAACAAATTAGCTTGATTAATATAAGTGCATATAATAGCGACATCAAACGTCCCGATAGATTTGTTGTCATACTTTGTTAGTTGTTACTCATGTAAGTCTCAAACTAAAACCACTTTATCTGCTTGAAAAAATCACCTCCTTTGCAGCGATTCTTTTGTAAAGTTTTTACCCATCGACCCTGGAGAATTTCATAAAGAATTAGAAACCAAAGTTAAATTGAATCATTTATTTTTTTTTAGGGTAGCTGATTTGAAAATGGGATTTGGGTGTGGAGTAGGTGATTTTGTCTTTATTTTTCAGAAAATACCAAAGTTATGAGAAGAAAAAAAAATATTTCTATTGGAATTCTTTTTTTGTATTGAAAAAACTTCCCAAGTCGAACGGGAGGCCAAGAAATAAACATAGTCAAACTACAAACAATCGTTTGATATGAACGAAAACCGACAGACAATAGGATCGAACAATTGCTCCATGTGTTGTTTTCTCTGCTACATTTTTGTACACGTAAAAGTGGATCCCATACTTCTGATAGCCTCGTTTTATTTCTATTCATTGTTTTTTTTTTGTTTTGTTATTTTGATTTGCTTGCCACCACATTCAAAACCCATCATCATGATGATCATATTGTCATCTATATAGAAGTCCGTCTTGTACATACATAAAAATATATGATTATCATTCAAATATAGAATAATAGAAAATATCAACATTAAATACAAAAAAAAAAAAAATACCGAAACTTTTTCTATAACTTTCGTCTTGAACAGAAACCCAACCAGCATAGGAGAATTGTATGTACTTAATTTTGGACAAACGTATTGCTTATCATTATTATTTATCCTGTCATAGAATGTATCCACATTATGTGGTACGTGAATGTCCACCAAGATAATAAGCCGATCAGACAATCGGCTTTTGATATGAATGAAAAAAAAATTTTTTTTTTTTGCTAGGATTGTGTACAACTATGTATTGTTGCATATACAAAACTTTTGCATACAAACAATACAATATTTTCTTTTCGATTCCTCAAAAATTCCCAAATAAAAATATCCTACAAAAGCTTTTCTCATGCTTTTCCAAAATCCGTACAAAAATGTTTTGTGTATATCAGTTTTCCTTTTTTTCCCTATAAGAATAACAATGATGGGAACTGTTTTCAAAAAAAAAAAAAAAACCATTTCCAGTGACAGGAATTCTCATAAAAGTATAGAAAGATAGGCGAATAATGATCATATGATGAAATAAGAAGGGAAAAAATATGGAAAACCCCCGAGGGTGAGATCCAAGGGGAGCACAATAAAAATGAAAAATTCTATCGTTGACGTTGGAAAAGGAAGAACAAATGGAGAAAGAATATATAGAAATGGATTTTGAGGGAGAAATTGTTGAATTGAAGGAATTGTGTTGATGGTGTGTATATATTATAGGAGAAGCTTCAAAGAAAAATAAAATAACATACCAAAAAAAAAAAAAAGATATGGAAGCTTCGTTGTTTTCAAACAAAAGTGCTGATGATTTTCTATGGAACTCTCTGAATGAAAAGCCATCGCCATTGAATTTGTTTGAATAGCGAGAGAATGAAGAGCACGAGGCCAGATAAGTATCTAGGACAGGAGATGAGAGTTATGTGGGCATAATATACAAGGATTTTGAAAAAAAAAAGTTATGGAAGAAGATCTGATTCTGTTTGTTTGACTGATAGCAAAATTCATGAAGAATGGGATGAAAAAGGGTGGGAAAAACGGTCCACTTTTGGAATGGAGATGGGTCATTTTATGCTTCCCTATTTAGATGCCATTGGCAGCAACTGAATGGTTAATATTTTTGTTGTATAGTTTTTCCAATGATTTGTTTTGTTTCATTTTAGTCTTTTATATTTAAAAAAAAAAAAAAAATGAAAATAATATAATATAATATTAAATGGCAAATATTTCAAATTATTGAATACAAATCTGAAAAGAAACTATACTAATGAATAATATCAATATTAAAATTTATATTTGAATAAAACTCCTAATTAGTATATTAATTAGCGCTTTGTACCTTTATAATATAAAATTCTTGCTCACTTAAGCTTATAGTCACTAAATAACCTTTTTTAGTTTTATTCATTCGTGATGTGATACATATATGAAAAGTATTATATTTAAAAAGAAGAAAAAGGCTTTATGTTAGAAAAATCAGATTGTTGGTTTTTAGAACTTGAAAAGAATATTAAAAAATGTACAAAAGAAACTTGCTACATATTCATTATTAATTGGAAAAGCATAAAATGTTATTGAGATAAAAAGGCAAGAGTGCCCAGGAAAATAACGGTTATAAAGCTTTTAAATTTCTTTTGTATGCGAAATAATGAAATTGATATTAAGTTTGTATGACCTTATTTCCAGAAATTTGAATTTATAAATTAACACGAATTTTATTCAAATAATTACGTTTACAATTATCCTTTTCCGATTCAATTAATATAGGAATAATTTACAATAAGTTTACATAATTCCTGAATTAGAGGGGAATATCAGTAAACATCTAAATATGATCCTGATTCAACTACAGTGATTATGAATGATTCTTAATATACTGCTGCTTCAATTTTGACAAAGTTATGGGACGAGTAATAAAATTACTGTAGTATAGTGCTAATTACTACGCTAAGCAAAACTTTATTAACATCAAAATATTATGCAATTGTATATGAAGCCGTCATGTGAGAAATTTAATTACATAATTGTCACTGTTATTACTTTCTTCAACTCCCTTGGCCAACAGCTTTATTGTGTCTTCTTCATTACTTTGACCACTCTGTTGACCGCTCCTTGATACCCTTTTGACAAAATTATTGAACGCCTATTGATATTCCATTAACCGTTCCTTGAACACCAATTTGACCGTTTCTAGATCGCCGGCATGATCGTAGTTTCTCTAAGCACTTTTACTCTTTGTCAACCAGCTCCTTGATATCCCTTTAATCGCTAAAAATTGAAGTTTTTAAAAAAGGCTTCGAACAAATTCTTAACAAGTTGTATATACAAGTATGTACGTATATATAAATTTAAATTAATATCCTCGAATTTATCAAAAGCATAAGTTATCATTTGGCGTTAAAAAAAATTTCGTAATTTGGCTAAATAAATCTCTGGCACCGTGTACAAAGATCAGGCTCCGGAGTAACGAACATTTTATTAAAAAAAAATATAATATAAAAATTTTCAGATAATAATTTCAAAAGCTTCTTTTTTGACCGTTACAATAATTCTACGCATGACCAAAAGCTTTCGGGTGAAAGCAAACAATTCGTATGAATATTTTCACAAGAAAATTTTCATCATCAGTTATTGCCGCCAACTCAGTTGGAAAATGATGGTTCGAATAAGTACAGTAAAGAAAAACGGTGACGTTCTGAACATGTGCGATTCTATATTTCTCGTGTGGATTTAAGGAAATAAAAATCCTTTAAATAATAAACTAGAAAAAATATATCAATTCGAATTAATTAAGTGTAAAAATCGAGGAAAATCGGAAAATCCTGTGGAAAAATGTGTTTTCTTTTTGGTTATTTTATTTAAAAACTTTTAAAAATTAGTGAAATTGTTTTTTATTTTTCATTTTGTTTTTTTTTTTTTTTGGATTAACGTTCAATGGATTAATTTCAAAATATTTTCATATTGGATTAATATATATTAAAAATGGAATACTATCAAAGTGAGTAATATTAAGTATTTTTGAAAATATGTTAATAATAATATAAAATAAACAATCTCGAACCTGCCTCAGATGTGTGTGCCTATGTGATCTTGCAAAGAAAGTACCAAGAAGACGGAAAATTAGTTTCGTCCTTTTAGGTTTTAAGCAGGTTTGACTGTATTTAAACTTATTTGTTAGTAGTTTATTCGTCCCAATCGACATATATATATATTTTTAAATGTTTAAACGGCCAAAGGTACAAAAGAAATATTGAATCTTAAAGAAAATATATATAGTATAATAGTACTGCGTATACTTCGAGTATTAGGAGAGAAGAATTTCTTTTTAGTATTTTTCTTTGGTTTTCTTTTTTCTTTTTTTTTTCATATAATATTCTCAATATAGTATAACTGAAAGAAAATCAGTTTGAATAAAAATTTCAAACAAAGCTCGAACAGAGTATTGTTATATGTCCACAGACATAAAAGAAGGGCAGAAAATGTTTCTTTTGTTAGGACGATTCTATTGAAAAAATTCCTATGTAATTTTATTTATATATGAATGTATGTGCAGAAAAAAAAAAGAATATTATTCATCGTATTTCCCATCTATGCGAATGCCAAACAATACATGGCACATTCAATTGCGATAAAAGCTGAAAAAATGTATATATATATATATATATAACCACATTCAAAAACTCCTTTCGCGTGAAAATAAAGCAAAAATTGCGATCATGAGGAAAATAGGTCTCCCAACAAGAATAATATCACAAAAAAATCTATCCAAAATTCTATCAATTCGTCTTTCATGGAAGTTTTTGGAAAACTTGCATTTAAAAGTTAAATTTAAAAATTTATTATTATTGGTTATTTGGCATAATATCACAATATAGCCAGACCTAATTTCGTAAACACTTTAAATCGACGTGATATTATGGTAATCGGTTGACCTGAAAAGGCATTCTGGATATCAGAAGATTTTGAAAAGTTTCAATACACGAATACTCGTTGCCCAGTTTCAAGTGATTTTGCCACATAAACAACTTCTCTTTTAAGCATCGTAATATGTATAATTTACCCCATGAACCGAATGTGACCAGCGATTGGACACCAATGTTCTAGCTAGAAAAGAAAGACCGTATTTTCTTTTATTACTTAATTCCTCCTAGTTTCATAAGAGGTTGTTTATCTTTTTAAGAGAAAACTCCTGTCAAAGATGCAGTCCCTAATTGATTCTTTACCGCCTAAATTTATATTAAATGTATTTTAAATTAAGTTATTTGTAGTCTTACAAACAACATCTATAAATATTTCCTGAAAACATAATAATATAGAATGGGATTCAAACACATAAATAATCTAACAATATATGTTTCCGGAATAGAAGGTGTAAAAAAAAAACAGCATGAAGCATTACAATTGGCTGGGGGATGTTAATGTTTTCTATAGAAATATATTATATACAAAAATGTCGTCAATAATAATAATATTATCTTTGAAACTTATTAATTTTTGAGGTTCCCTCATTTTCAGCATAAGTCGAAATCAAATAAATTTTCAAATATCAAAAGTACTGTCGAAAGGAAGTCAGATTTCATTAAAATTCGGTTTGGGGTGGAAAATAGAATTTTTACTGATAACAGACTTCAGTCTATTTGATAGCATTCCAAAAGTAAATCATATTAATTATACACTTTATCTCGTTACCGAGTCTATATCGAAAATTTTGATTAACGCTTTCCACACGAAACGGAAATATATGTCATTTTAAGATTTGAATTTATTTAAAATGAATATGAAATATGTTTCTAGAATTTTGTCGTTACAAAAGAAAAGTTTGACAGAAAATTCGAAAGATAGTTAACAAATTAAACGGCCTTACCGAGGCGTTATAAGCTGAAAAATCAAGTCACAGTTTGATTAATTGTCCGGTCAAAATTGAAGTTAGGAAAATTTTTCCCGTCGTGATTTCGTTCAAATTCCAATCTTGGCTCAACTAATTTTTTGAAGCTTTGCCATTTCATGAAGATATGTGAATGGTCCTCATTAGTTCGCAATTAATTCAAACAATTGCCAATCTAGTCCACTTTATTTTTGTCCTTTTTGGAAGTGCCACCTTCTAATATTGAATTTTGGACGAATATTACAAGTTTCACTCACTCTCCGCCCAAAATATACATCCGGATATCCCTAAATAAATTAATATAATAAATATATTTTGTTTTTATAGTTTTATTCCGTTTTATTATAATATAGTAAATATTATTTCTTTTTTTTGTCTATAAATATAGTTCCACCCGGTTTGATTTTCTCCCAAAATGCATTGTTCTAGAATATTTTATTCATAATTAATTATGATTTTGCTAAATTGTTTTATATTTGTTCATAAACAAAACACAAAAGGATAATGTCAATTGAAAATGTTTTGTGTTCCGCTGTGAATATGATAATTTTTTTTGTGGGAGTACTTGGGACATAGAAGGATGTACGGGATATGAACTCTTTTTTTTGTCCTTTCGATAAAAAGAACCAAAAAAAAAACAACTACATCCTGTATTTGATAATTATATGATATTTATGAATTTTTGTTTATTTAATTTTATCAAATTGATTTTGTTTTATTATAATTTTTGAATAGGCTTTTGTTTAAACAAAATCAACGTGCCTTTATTAAATTCAGATACTTTATTTGGTTTTGTGTTTTTTTTAGAGTGAAGTCGGGTAATTGCAGAATGTTGTCAATTTTAAAAAATAGTATTTAACAGTCATGTCTAACCGAAATTGTTTGTTGCGTTACAAAGAAAAAATGCTGGTCTATTGTGGGCTGCACACTTATAAATAGGTTTATAATAATCACAATATTTTATTTTAGACTTAGATTAGGCTTTTTGCTATTTCTAGAGGCTTTTCTGTGGCTCTTTTGAGGTGTGCATCTAGCTATTTGCAGTTATCATTGAAATTCTGTAATTATACCACTGGTCACTGTCAAAAGCGACTGTTTCAAAATAAGGCTTTAATTAAGTAAATTGCTTAAACATTAGTTAAAAATGACATAGTGCTCACCTAGTTATCACTTTGAAATGACAAATTGCCTTACGAAATGTTTAAAAGCGACAATCAATAGTCAAGTCATTTTTCAGAATTTCACTGCTCCTTTTACTAAGTATATAAATAAAATAAAAACAAAATTCCACATTTCCCACCTTTACTTTACTTTATGAAACAGAATTCCCTAATTACAATTGTATTTATTCGTTTAATAATTTATATATAATTAACATAATAATGTTATCCTAAATAAATTAAAAAAAAAAATCTTATCACTATTGATAAAAATGGAAAGAGGAAAATAGGAAATTTCTTTTTTGACCATTATCAGAAACTATTCATTTCTTAAATCGCCCTAAAAAGTATATATCTCATTCCGTGCTACGATAACTGTTTGTATTGTACGCGTGGAGGGTATATGGGTGATGGGATTGATATATATATATATATTGATGATATCCTTTCTTATTCTGTAACATAAAGGATACAAACAACAGTTCAACTTTAGATCTTTCACCACATAAAGAATTATATGAATGAAGACAACATTTTCGTCATATCTTTTTCTTTTGGTATGGATTTTCCCATCTATACGACAATGGACAAACCCTTCCTTTTCATGACTTTCTTCATATTGTTTCCATTCAGTTTTCAGACCTTTATTTTTATTTTCATTTTTTTCTGTTGTTCGAGCTCTTTTGAATGTTCTCTTATATTGGTAAAAAAAAAAAAAAACGAAACGAAAAAGAAAAAGCTTTGCTTCTTTTGTATTTTGATTCCTTTTGTAGTAAATATATCTATAGAAAAGCCCTGAGCCCATTGGAAAACTCAACAATCATTTGATGCTTTCAAGCAACATCATAAAAAAAAAAAAACGAAAAGAAATTTTATACATAAACCCAGTAATTGTTAAACGGTTAGATGATATTTTTTTTATCATAATAAATTTCTATTGAACAATATTTTTTATTTGTAGAGGGGTAGAGGGTTATGTAGGCTTCATTAAAAATAGTCGAAACCTATAGAAACATCTAAAATCGGCATAAAACCTATAATAATAGAAATAGGACTCAATAGTTAACAAGGTTAGCAAGTTCAATGAATTAATTTGTAAGGAAAAAAAAACTTAAACTAATAATATTTCAAGGGTTTTTCTATATAACTTTATTTCGTCGTTTTCAAAATTTTCTCTAATTCACAGGTAGCTTGGGTTCTAATAGCATAAATCTATTCTAATCTATTCTAGGCTACCATGAGCCTATGGTACTGAAAAAAATGTTAAAAAATTTAAATAATTTTTTTTTAATGTTGTAGTTATCGTTAATTAATCCCAATTTTCAGGCTTTTGTGCCTTAATTGTATCTACAATATTTCCTAAAATGATTCTTTAAACTGTTTATGAGAAAAAAATTAGTTTGGAAAATTCTTATGTACCTTTTTTCTCCTAGCCACGTGAATTTTCAGGACTAATATTTCAAAGATTTGGAAGGTTCATCGTTATTAACTAACTTACACAAAAAATGTCAGCCGAACAGGTGCGCGGGCAGATTTTATATGGAAACCAAGCTACTCTCTTTAGCAAAAATTATCAAAGCTTTTTATATAATTACTATATATTGAATGAAATTGCTGCACATATTTTCCAATTAAATCCTGTACATCATTCGTTATATGCGTTACAAATGTAGTGACAAAACTAATATACTATCTAATTGTTACGTAAGGAAGCAGATATGAAATGACATTAAGTAATTATTAAATTCTAACTTAAAACGTTTTCGGGTACTTATAACATCTGTACATCATGTTCCTTAATCGAGTCGTCCTGCTTAATTTGAGAACTTCATCTGATCCTTGATCCTCATGATACTAATAATTATTTTTCTAATAACAGAAACTTGAAATATCTTCAACCTCATAAGATCCTTAAACCATAATGTAATGAACATTCAGATAATTTACAAAGTAATCCTTTAGTACAGGCATTCTAATAATAATTTACCTTAACCCGATGTCAGACAAATCCTTTTTGGTTGTTCACTAGTCAGTTTTCCCTTTTAACTGTATATTTATATACAAAATATTTTTACATATTTCATATAACTCTATAGGACCTTTTAATTTGCAAAAGTTTACGAAAAATAAAGCGCTGAATATAAAAAGAGGACGAATTGTTTCTTTCGCTATTGTTCACATCTATTATGACATTCTTTTAATCTCTCCTTCATCCATAATGCCGTCAACTCCCTTTTGTTACCCTGCCACTTTAGTTTTTCTATTATTATATATTAAAAAAGAAGACTAGGACTTCGAGAGAACAAATGAGGAATCAGAACAATATATATGTCCTATATATTGTATATACATATATATGTTTATGATAAAAGAAAAGCTTTCTTCATTTATTTGTAAAGTATTTTCTTTATTCAAAGAAACGAGTGTAAGAGTATAAACAATATAAATATAGAGAAAAACGAGTGAATATAAATCAACATAAAGGCTTTACGAGATTATGAAGATTGTCCGCGAACTCAGCCCATTGTTATATATCCTGATTGCATCCTTGATGCAAGTTCTTTTCTTTCAAAGGAGAAAGTTTTTCTTTTTGATTTTCTTTTAAGCTTTTGCTGTTTGCATATTTGTGTTAATTTTTTTGGTTTTCGAACTTGAATGCAAATTAGACATTGGTGTGGCCGGCCTTTTCTGTTTTGTTGGCTTTTTGGATTTTTATTTTGAACTACTATAAAATGTTTAAAAACGATTCAAAATTATTTAAATTTTATTTAAATAAGTAACCGTGTGTGATACAATGAGCACAAATTTTTAAAACAAAACAGAACACTTTCTTTTCAAATGAATTTTCGATATTCGTTAGATGAAAACTGATTTCGATATCAAACTATGAATCGAATACGGATATATTTGAAGGACAAAATTATAAAATAATATTGATTGACATGGATGTACATGAATTGATATCATCTTTCAAGGATTGTGAAGACTTTCTGTGAACAAGAGAAAATTCCGGAATTGTTTCACTAGCACAATAGAGGTTTTTCCTTACATCAAAAACAATACAAAAATATAGTCATTCATCAAATAAGCGCATAAGGAAAACAAAAAAATGGGAAAATGTTTTAAATATTATTTTTCATTGTTTCGGAGAAAAGTCATTTCAAAATTGAATAAAATTGTTTCAATTAAGCAGTATCTTTTGTCCCCAAACAACAATGCTAATACTGGTGGACATAGAAACTGATATGAGTGTCCGATATCATTATTTTGTTTGTTGACTATATTATAGTATCTTCTACAGTTTTTATTTTTTCGTTATTTCTTATTATGTTGTGTGTTGCCTTTGTTGACTGGAAACTATGTCATCTTCAAAATGGCAATACACTATTTCATATTCGTTCATAAACATGTGAAATTGGTGGTCTTTCATATGAATATCTATATTTGTGGTTTACTGTTTTCAGAAAACAATCAGTTTTTAGTATTATGTTGTCTTTATTGTTCCTTTTAAAGGGATGACTTTTTCATTATCCTGTTTCTATGTTTTTTTATTCATTACTCTTTTATAAAAACAAAATTGAAAGGGAATATAAAATATAGGAAATACATTTTCATCAAATTTCATTTAGTTTATTAGATGCTTATTTTATATGTAAGTAAAAAATATCCTTTTGTTTTAATCTACATTTAAACTATAACCATATACTTGTAGATGTTTAAGTCATATGGACAGTGCAACAGCGTGTGTTCAGTCTTGTTATTTTAGATAAAATTGAAGAAAAATACATCGAAAGAGTTTTAATATGAAAGAAAGAGAAAAATCTATAATGTATAGGAATATTAGTACACAACAAGTATCATTTGAATGGACAGTCGTTGGCTACAACTAATATTTTAACAAAGAAATGAGTATCTTTATATTCGTATTACCATAGGTTAGTTTACCTAGATGTCGAAGCCAAATGAGCAGCGTGATGTTCAGTATTGTTGTTGTAGGTGAACTTAAAGAAGAATGGATGAAAAGAGGTTTAATGTGAAAGAAAGAGAAAAATCTATATTGTGTCGGGATATCACTGTACAAAAAGAATCAATTGAATGCACAGTCGTTGAAAATCTTTATTATTAGTCTACGTATTACTATTATATTATCTTGATAATATGTTTTAATCTTGCATTATCGGTAATTCACATATGAAGAGCACAGTTTTGATATAGAAAGATCTGAAAATAATGGAAAGCCTCGCTTGACGCGAAACTTGATTAATGTCTGACTTGTGTTACCTTCTAACAAATGAAACGTCGGATAAAGTTGATAAAACTGATGTACATATGAACATACACATACTTCTTAACATCTACCAAAACGATAATATATAATTTTATGTGAACTTAATATATGTTTCTAACACCTATATTTTTTTTTAGAATAGAACTTATTTTATTTTTATTTTGTAGCAATTTTTCTGGGCTATAAAAAAAACAGTTTTAAAAGGACATAAACGTTAAAACAGAAATTCAACAGAAAGGTGCTATTCAAACGAGCTTCTACACTTTCTTTTTTAAAATGCTTCCCTTTTTTTCCCTGCACATTTAATGTGCTCTATTATGATTTTTATTTTTTCCAGCTTTTTTAAGCTTCTTATTTTTTCTTTAAGCGTTATTATAACGTCTCCTTTTGACACGTTTTGTTGTCGTTGCTTTGACATATTTATAAATGTCTTTCTTTTTTATACATAATATTTATTTTCAACAAAAACAAAAGAGAAATAGTTTTTCTTTGCATATTGCTTGAGGTCGATGATTTTAAATAAAATTGTTTTAAAGGAATTATATTTTAATTTATTTCTAACTGTATATAAATTTATATCATTTGAGAAGCTAGTTTCCCTTCTTCTAGCATTCGAAATACTTTTAAAAAATCCTAAAAATAATGTACGTTTTTTTCGATTTATCAACGAAAAATACTTGCATGGAAGTAAGTAAAATGAAGTGGAAAGCAATCTACTACTGAACTGACTGCAAAAATCTGTGAATTAGAAATTGTTAAAAAGTTTCCGAATTGCGTGAAATGCATAGCAATGCTAAAACATGAGAAACATGGTGCAACCTGCAAGATACATGTTGCAAGATACAATTTAGCACTTAGAATGGGTTATTCTACTTTTTATAACCTTTTAAAACGTTCTCAATTTAACACAATAATATTTTCAGTATAACAATAAGAGCTTTCGATTTTAAGCTACTAATAATAATTTTCCTTGATTCTCAAAAATATATTAAAGAATCCTTAACCCCTAATTCGGGACTGATCCCACGTCAGATGTTCTTTTAATTTCAATTTATCATTTGATTTAGTTGGTCTTTATTAATCATGAAGTTATTACAAAAGTAAAGTTTAACTAAGTGGAAGTCAATTTCATAAACTTTGGGTCAAAATTTATTTGATCAAAATTTAATGCTTTCTCGGACGTTAGTAATTAAATGAAAATTATTCTAAACTATGGAAATTTCATCTTATGAATAAAGTCTTTTCTCTAATTTATGTCTTCATATTGTGTCAATATTTCCGCTCCACGAATATGTGAACATAACTTTATTTATTATAATAATAATATTTCTGCAAATAACTCAAGCAAACATATCTGATAAATTGTTTTACAAGAATAAGAAATTTAATTATGAATATTTTTGGTACAAAAATGGAAATGTTCAATCCAATTTTGTAGTCCTAATTGTTAAAATAAAATAGCCATGGAAGGAAATATTAAAATTGAATTAAAAAAAGCCTTCCAAATTTTTATACAGACTAAATAATACTTTTGTCAATAGTGAAATATGTGTCATTAAGGTTACTTAATAAATATTTTTTAGTTTTTTCTACGTCTTATATTAGGTACTACTACAGGGAGTATATTAGTTTTGTCATTACATTTGTAACGCATAGAAATAATCATGGGAGAATGCTTCCAATGCTACAAGTGTGTAGACCATTAAAAGTTATACCATTTTATGCATGTCCGTTCCCGTACAAGATATTTCAAAACGCGTAATCAGATTTAATGAAATTTACAATGTGGGTTCGTTATTCTTTAACTCACTTTGGTATTGCATTTCAGCAAAATCGGTCCAGAAGAAACGATGTTAGAATGGAAAAACCAGAGTGACCAAGAAGTCATTTTTCTTTTCGCTTTCAGATTTAATTAACGTCGCTTTTTCATTCAAATTAATTATATACGTTACATACATAAATAGATGATAATACAAGTATGTTAAATTTTAGTAAAATCGATCCAAGGATAGTGGAGAAAGAAATAGTTGTAGGAAAAAAAGCCTAAAGTCTTTCCATTGTACTTTCTATGTAAATTAGAGCAAATTTCAAGAAGAGTCAACACAAAGTTATACAATTTCTATACGTTTTTTTGAAAATATCAAAAGTAAAATAACTTCACGAAAATATTAATTATATAGTAATACAAATTTTTAAATTAAATTTTTTCTTATAAATTCATTTAAATTGTTGTAAAATAAATCAAAAAAGAAAACTCTTGTATCACATCAAAAGCCACACGTACAATTTCCGTATGTAGTTTTTCTTTTTGATTTCCATTTGAAAGCGCAACGAAATGAATACGATGAGAGAATTACTCCGTTATATCCGTTAAAAAAAAGGGATGAAATAGAAAAGTGGGAGTTCTTGGTGTGTTTTTCGGGTTATTCTAGTTTTGTATTTGAATGATGAAAAATATGAAATAAAAAAAAAAAAAACAAGAAATACACACAGATGACGAGGAAAGCGCGCTGGGGTTTTGAAATTGTTGTGAATAAGAGAGCTAAATTGTTGCCACAATGATATTTTCTTTTGAAAATCCATGAATAGAGTTAATTTCGAATAGTATGTAATATTATAGGTGATTCTAATGTTGTACAAGCACTCTTACTATATCTATATATGTATATACGGATAGAAGAGCACAAGGATAGGAATATTATCAAAAGGATCGAAATTGAAGAATTTTTTGAATGAAAAAAAAAAATATATACATATATACATACGTCCTTCAATATATGCGGAACATCCGAAATAAAATCGCGATAAAAGGGTCCATCAGCAATTCAAGAAGCTTTTGTAATGAAACATTAGATTACATTAGATCTTATATGGCAGGGCTGTTTTAAGCTTCTTCAAAAGTTTGGCATATATTTTCTGATCAGGCACATAAAAAGTGTCGTGTAAACCAGGCACGGCCAACCGGCCTCCCGCGGGCCACATGTGGCCCCCGAGACATTTTTCCGGCCCCCGAGATTCATTACACTTTTACAAAATATATTTATTTTATAATAGCCAAAGTAGTGAAAACATTATTTGTGCATCCATATATTCAGAAATTAACTTTCGAAATTATGAGAAAAAATTTACTTTGATTTTAAAATAATATTCTTGCGAATATATGACAGATATTGCCAGTTTTATTCATGAGTTTACAGTTCGCAGAATAAATAAATTATATTCTGCGAATTCATGATGCGCGTGCACAGTTGATTGTTGATAGCAGAGCAGAGCAGACTCTCAGTTTCAAGTGAAAATTTGGTTTCGTTTTGTGTGCTGTGGCTGTAGGAAGGATATTTGTGAAGGATATATTGCCTGATAAAAGTAAACTGTTTTCGAATCCAAGTCTATCTCGGCAAACAGTACGTTTTCAAATTTGAGGAATCTGGCACAAAAAGTTTTTAGCGCTTTTGGTTCAACTTACACCTGCGAATCGTTTTTTTCGAAAATGAAATTGACCAACCACAAAACACGCTCAAACATAACGGACGCTAACCTGCAACACCAATTACGATGTGCAAATACCTAAATTGAGATCGATTTGCAAAATCTCAGTAAAGAGTGGAGAAACAAACATCGCACTAGTAAAATAAATATCTTTTTTTTTACAATGTACGTTTAGTATCATTATTATTATATTATCTGTGTTCACAAATAAGAATAATAGTAAACACAATAATAATAACTCATTATGTTTCAATTTTGCACTCCAAAAAAATGTCTATAGTGTATCTAAATCTAATATGGGGATATATAAATTTATATGTGGCCCGCAGAGTTATGATGCATTTCCAAAGTGGCCCGAAAGATCATTTGGGTTGACCGTGCCTGGTGTAAACAGAGGGAAAATTTGCCGAATAAAGAAAAAAACACCGTAAAAAAGTACCGCGTAAACTGAGGACTGAGTGTGTATATAAATAACAAAAACAAGTTATAAGGAAACGCGATATAACAAATCTGTATGGTATTCAAGGTCGAATCAAAAGGAAAAGAAAAATCCTGTTTTCCTTCATGATGGTAATTTTCAATAAGCATATTTTCATTTCATAATTTTATTGTTCGACGACAAAAAAATTTCCTGTATATAAGCAAAATTGCATTTTTTTCCCCGCCTTAATAAAAGAAAAATTATATACTGTATTACTTTTTCTTTCCATTTCGTATACAAATTATATGAACTGAATACATAAATAATTTATGCTTTTCTATGGGAAATTCTATAGAATTTTTATTTATAATTTTTTTTTTTTTTTGTAAGGAAAGAAAAGTTGTATACTAATGAAAGCCAATACATTCTATTTGAAAATCTTTTTTTGGATTTAATTCAATTTGAAAATAAGAATATATAAATTTGTTGGTATTTTAAACATACAATCTCTATTGAGAAAATTACCCGATCTTTCCCTTTGGAATTGATAATTTTTAAAATTCTAGAAACTGTTTATATATCATTTACATATCCCTTTTCGATTTGTGTATTAATCTTATTTTAGAACTAAGTATCAGATACAGTATACGTAGATCTGCTGGACCACTAATATTGTGTTTATCTAATGAATTAAGGAGAACCAACTTCGATGCCCTTACTAACTGATCAGGATACGAACATCTATCGCGATTAATCAATTAAGAATAATCGTTATGTTCAGCCACCGCTATCACCGGGTGCCCTCTCTTTCTTACACAGGGTCTACATTAGCCGTGTTACCAGAAAAATTGGTATACCAGGAGGGTCTACCCTAGCTTTTTAGCAACCAATTTTGCTAGTATACCAGAAATATTGACTAATGTAGACCCTGTGTTAGAGAACAGTACGTAACTGCCATTCTGATTATGTATATGAGATGGGTTTTTACTCGTGAAATATAACTGGATAGGATCTACATTTCCTTACTTTGTATGAACTCATTTCATTTTTATTTTTACATTTTTTTTATATTGTCATTCCGATATGGTGCTTTATTTTATACTAGCGGCCCGTCCCGGCTTCGCACGGGTGGACATTTATTTTTTAAACATTTTGGGATAAACGTAGAGTAAATGTATCTTTTTGCAGGACTTTATTTACATTTTTGTACATTTTTATTTTATGGCTTAAGTAATTTAATTTTGCAGAATTTTGTAGAAATTTGCGGAGATAGAGAGAGGGGGTAATCTGGGGTCCCACCGGCGAGTCCGCTAAGGGTCCGAGTCCGAGTCTGGAGACTATAGGGGCCCTACAATGGATCAATGGGACCCCAGCCGTCGCTAATGACACTGAATACCGGGTGATTGAAAGCAATAGTCGTAAAATCTCAATTAGGGTATTTGTGCATGAAGTTGGACTACAGAGAATATTAGACGCGACAGACATGAATGTGAGGATTATTGAATACAGATGTATAAGGAATTACATTATTTAAGTTTTAGTAGGGATCCCTAATTTTTTCTAGTAATAAATATAGCCTAAGTTATTCAGGGATAATGTAGCATTCTAATGGTGAAAGAATTTTTGAAATCGGTCTAGTAGTTTTTGAGTTTATTCGTTACAAACATACATACAAAAATACAAATCTTTCCTCTTTATAATATTAGGTTAGATTTGTTGCATGAACAGAAGGGGCTGTAACTGTTCCCTACTAATCAGTGGTCACTAACTTCAACACTACCAATCACTAACCAATAACCATCATCTTCGTTATCCTTTCGTGGCACGGCACTAAATGAGGACTATAGAAATCGTTTGCAAACTTATTGCATATCTTATAGTATCATTACGGTGTTCAGATGACATTCAGGTGAGGGTATTAATAAATGTTTGAAATGAACATGTTTTCAATCGTATTGAAATTGTTTAGATCTCAGTAAAAAGTGGTCCACAACTTTCACGGAACAGGTAGGCACTTCCCAAGTAAAAATATTATAAAAATTATAAGAAAGTTTTCGACATGTTTTAAATATTTAAATCATAGTCCTGTGCCCACTACAAATTCTGTGCTTTTTCTTCCTCTTGGAGATTGGGAAGCTTTGCTATAGGAAACAGAAAAAAATGTAAACTTGTCAACACAGTCAATATCAGCTCTAAACGAACTATACTATACTATAACTGATAAAAAAGCGTCATCTAAATGCGGTCTTGTCAAACAACCAAAAACCTAAATTTCTTAACCTGTTAAAGATATTAAATCTTGAATGTTTCATATTTAGATAAATTTTCACATATTTTATTTTTCTATTGTTATATTTTATTGTTGGTATAATTTTCTTTTATGTTTGCTTCTCGTTTAAATCTTTGCATACCCATTTATCTACATAAGGCCACATTATAACATCATCATTTTGAGATGAATATATACAAAAGGTATGTTTTTCTATTCATGTTGCTGCAGAACTAAATATTTAGAGAAACATTTTTATGTTTGATATTAATGTCGTCAAAAGAAAAGGAGTACACAGAACTATCCTCTTTTCCTTATATATGTATGTATATGGATATCTTTAACAATTTTATCTAAGGACAGGATGTTCAACAAAATCTTCTTAAACTTTTTTTTGGATTTATGTTAATCTTTAGGTTTTATAAAATAATTTTCGTATAGTGCATAAAATTTCTGTATTAATTTCTATCCATTCAAAAAAAAAAGAAGAAAATCTTAAATGAACACTCGGTACCATACAAACATTTATGTCACTAGTTCGGTGCAATCTTGTCATATTGTTTGATGACAACATTGTGTCCATTGTGTTCGCTTTGTTATGGAAAAAGCTCTCACACAAAATAACGAGGACAAAAGGACTCGAAATCATGAAAAGCTTGAGTGTCAACATATGCGAATAGATGTTTTCTAAGAGAATTTTATATGCCTTTTATATCATAGTTTAAATTGTAAACAGTTTTTTAGTTGGAAATTTTAAGAATATCAAAAGAAAAAGAAAAACGCTTTTTAGTTGTTAATAGTCTTTGCTCTTTTCGTGAAAACATATATTTTCTTTATTATAGTAAAAGGACATTATCAACAAAAAAAAAGAATAAAACACGGAAATATCAAATTTTCAATAATAGAAAATTATAAAATACATATTTGTTTTTCTTTTGTAAAAATAAAAAACGAAAAGAATAAATACTCAAGATTTTCGATATTTTTCCGTTAAGAATTGAATCTGCGTGCACGAGTTTTTCGATTCAAGCTTTTTTAAAAGCTTTTATGTATTCGGGGAATTACTGAAATTTTTTAATCCCTTTCCTTCCGGCATTGTTTATTATCAGTTAATGGAGCCAACAATAAAACAACTGCTAATGAGTGAATTTGGGTATTTTAATTTAGAATTTGTCTTTAGGCGATTTTCATTTACCAATTATTTAGGAGTAAAACAAATCTTTAGATTGAAAACAAAAACAACGAATATAATCCTGCACTAATTGCAGAGGTTTTACAAGTATAAGACTTTTTCCAAATTTATGCGTTCTTTCGCACATGTAGAGTGTGTTTTGTTACCTTGAATTTTTAAAAGTGAGAATGTTCAGAATGTAGCTATAGCTGCTAATAGACACTTTCCATTTGGATGCTTTAAGTACTAGCATAGACAATACCAATTCTATTATTATTCCATCTTTTTTGGTACTAGTAAGGAAGAAAAAAAGCTTAATAGTTAACATATATCTGTTAGTTGTAAAATGGATGGTTGATAAGATGTTAAATTTTCGGGTTATGCTCCTAGTGGTTTTATTTGCAACGTGGCTTATTCTAGAGAAAAATACGGCAAATGAAATGAACTTTTTGCTTCTTTTCTTCATTTATAAGAGGGAAAACCGTTTCGATTTCTAATCTTGTAAAATACAAATAAAATCGGTATATATTTTGTGTAAAATTAAAAAATTTTGAAAAATCTTTACAACACTTTTCCATAATAAACATTTTTGAATAATTTTAATTTAATTTTGAATGCATCACAAAACCCGATCTCTTATTCTATATATAGTTTTAAGTTTCATTATCATTTATTTTGCATCTATAAAGATTCCTATGCTTTTCACAAATTTCATTTCTAACCAATATGATCTGATTTCTATATAATAGGATAAGTTTATATTCATGCATATATGTAAGGAAGACAATAAAATCAATTGTCTTCTATTTTATTATATTCAACATCATCATCTCTCACTATCCATTATATTATTATCTAATCATAATAAGGCAATGTCTCTACCTCATATATATACACATTAGATGTATTCAAAGTTATGCTCTACAATTATATCCGCATCCTTTATTCAAAATCCTTTAAAAATGGGATGGATGGGCATCATGTATTCATTCAACCACAATATATGTATATATGGTCGTACAGAGAGAGACTACCTAAAACCAAATCTATACAACAGTTATTGTATTTTCGCCTTTCAAGAATCTATTTTCTGAAAAGAACTTTTGTCTTCTTCGACACAATGCTTTTACAAAAGTTTTTTCTTTTTTGTTGTAGCTTCAATGTAATACACCGAACCATTTATTATGATAGCAAAATTTGCCTTCATACGTTTATTATATATTTTATTGTAATTATACAAATTCAATTACATTGACATGGACGCTTTTCTTTCCATAGATTTTCCCATTATTCTTTAGATTCTTAATAGAAAATACCATATTCATAATATGCCTTTGAAAACACCATATTTAACAAGCCATATAGCTTATTAGTTTTCCACATGAGGGTATGGAATTTTTTGGAATAGTTTTTTAAATCAAATTTGAAATATTATATAAGACAACATAAATTAATGTTTAGTACTAAAAAAAGGTTTCAATTTCAAAGGATTTTTTTTAAATATACATAAAACTAATTTAATTTAGAAAACAAGAAAATCTATTATGATTGATTTTAATAAATTTTTGTTGAATCATCTCAAATCAGAATAAAATCAAATTATATTTTAAAGAATAGAAATGAAGGCTTTTTCGATAACCTTCTTCTTTGATATTATTAACATAACATAATTAATCCATTAAAAAATATTGTTAAATATAGAGAAATTTTTGTTAAAAATACAAGGAAAAACGGTATAAGCAGCCTGTACTCGAGACGAGGATATACTGGTCAAATATCTTTCATCAATTTAAGGACAAACTAAATGGATTTGTAGAATCCGTACTTAAAAATATTCCTAAGCTTTCAGTATATTAACATCTATGTTCTAAAACAGGGGTGTCAAACTCATTTGAGTCACGGGCCTACATATCTCAACTGAGACTAAATTTCTTTCTATGATTTTTCGAGAACAGAAAGGAAATAAACTAAAAACCCGTAGCATGAATAATGAAAAGCAAAAGGCTATTAATATGAAAATAATAACAATAATAGTTTAATTCCTATAACGTAGTCATGAGTCTGTTGAGTCGGTTACAAAATATTAAGTTCCATGCTACGTGTGGCTACGTGGGCAAGTATTAATTTGACACCGATCCTCTAAAAGTTTGATGGCAAAAAACGTGAACTCTGTGTGATCGAAGTTCACAATTGCATTACCGGATTTGTGGTTTAACAATTACTTATATAATACGAGGAATGTTTGCACAACGATCTCGAAAAACCGTCTAACGATTTTCATGAAACTTGGGAGTTAAGGGTTTTTGGGGGCTAGAAATTGATCTAGATAGGTCTCACCTCTGAGAAAATTCGTTTTCCGCTCCCCTCGATACCTCTCGATTGGTATTTTCGAATTGGGTGGTCCGATCTTAATGAAACTTTACAGTATTACTAAGGTGCCTAAGGGCTTTCGATTTTCCCACTACAAACCTCACTTTTCCCCTCCCCTCGATACCCTCGCTTGGTATTTTAGAATTGGGTGGTCCGATCTTAATGAAACTTTATTACTAAGGGGGCTAAGGGCTTTCGATTTTCCTACTACAAAACTCACTTTTCCTCTCCGCCGATACCCCTCACCTGGTGGCTTCGAATTGGGTGATCCGATCTTAATAAAACTTTACAGTATTACTAAGGGACCCCTAAGGGCTTTCGATTTTTCCACTACAAAACTCACTTCCCCCCTGGATACCCCTCGCTTGGTATTTTCGAATTAGGTGGCCCGAACTTAGTGAAACTTTACAATAGCACTAGTAATTGGCCTAAGGGCTTTCGATTTCCCCACTACAAACCTCACTTCTCCCCTCCTCTCGATACCCCTCGCTTCGTGTCTTCGAATTACGTGAAGGGATTTTATTGAAAATTCGCAATATTGCTAGGGAGTAAGGTTTTCGATAGGCATAAAAATATCACTTTTCAGATATCTATCGGCAGCGATAAATGGTAGCTACAAAACCATTAAGTTCCCTGAACCTTATTATATGAATCAGGTTGCAATTACAATCGGATTCAATTACACAGAGACAAACTGCATTAAGAATTATAATTCATGGCCAATTGTAATTGCTATTTGAAACTGTCTGCAGTATAACTTGCCAGTTTCATCGCGACCGGGGCCTTTGCTCGACCCATTACATTTTGATGAGTAGTCGACCCATTACATTTTGATGAGTAGTCGACTATTTCAACTCAACCTAGCCGTGCTGCTAAGACCAGAAGTAAAGAAAGAATATCCGAAATCAAGGCTACCGAAAATTTGTTGAAAAATTGCCTTCACATTTCCATATTTTAAATTTTTCGCAATTTTTCGGCATATTTTAACTTTGCCTTACCGAGCAAAGCTCGGTCCCCCGGTACTTTACTTTTAATGACGAAGACGATTTCGATCCTTTTACGCGTATACTATTAATCTATCTATCATTAATTTTCTCGCTATTCTTCTCCAGAAACATTTCCTAAATAGAGTATCTAGAATGATTTCTTGCCTATGCCTCCATTCTTATATCCTTTTTTCATGTAAACACAATTGGAACTTTTATATTAAATATTAAAAAATAAGATAAAATTTTCTTTTTAAGTTAAAAACACAAGGATATTTATACACAAATTATACAACGAAACAAAAAGTATCTTGATTGTTGATTTTGAATAATAGAAACTCGAAAAGGGCACGCGACAATGGTCTAAAAAAGAAAATTCCGAAAAAATAAAAAGAAATATGAAATGTTACAGGAATAGAGAAAAAGCTTTTGTTTTTCGCGATTGTTCAGTGATTTTATTTTATTTTCTTTCTATTTTTTTTTTGTTTGTTTTTAATTCCTTTGTGTTTTTGCAGATTTAATACATTTTTAGAGCCCTTTTGTATAATAAACGACAAGAGTATATAAAATACAAGGCTTTGTTTTGCAGAAGTTTTTTTTTTCGTTTTTTAGTTTCCTTTCAAACATTTTACCTAAACCCCTTCCCTACAATCGGTGGCCACAATTTAAGCTCAGTTTATATACTCCTTGTGTTGTAACTAGTTTTGTACTTGGTTACTTGTCATATATAGCCAAAGAACTGTACACAAATATTTTTGTTATATATTCCATTCATTCATTGTTATTGAATAAAAGGACCCTGAGTCCTTTTTGTTGTGTTCCCAAAACAGTTAAAAAAAATAATAATTAGAATAAAACAAAGAGCTTTCTTTGTACAATGTTGCTGTTAAGTTTTTTTTGTTTTTATGTTATTTTAGCTATATATAAAAATTGAAAACATATATGTATACAGCAGGACCGACTCCAGTTTTATAGAGTCCATCATATAATTGAGGTGTCCATTTCAAAAGTTCTGATTTTGATTTATATAAGAAATTTTGCAAAATAATTTCAATTCACACTGGTATTCTAGTTTCTATACTCTTTAACAATGAGAAAATAAAAAAAAAATAATAATAATCATTTTGCCAGCCCTCGACGGTGTCGCACTGTGCAACACGATTCAAGTCGGCCCTGGTATATCGAAAAGGACGTTACAAATTCTAAAAGATATTCATATCAATATTGCTTATAAAATTATCGATGGGAGAAATGTATCGCCTCCTTTGAATTGTATGCAAGATAAATTCTTATCGAACATACATAGATATGTGGTAGAAAGCTTTTTCGTTCATGATTATTCTTCGTATATGAAATTCGAACAGATTCAAGACTTTTGCAGGTATAGTGAAATTTCTATAATACATTATAGAAATTGTTTTGAATATTATGTAATAGAAATCTAAAATAAATCATATTACACCATAAATCCAATTAGAATAGAGAAATTATGTACATATTTTGGAATCCTTGAAATGCTTGAAGTACCATTTCGTCTAATATGTTACTAAACTTAGTCTTGGATTTTAAAACGGGGTTTTAAAGTTACAAAAAACTAAGATCAAAATTGTGCTTATTCTGCTAAGGACTCCCAAGTTGTTTGCCCAATTTTGATATTTAACATTTTAAAACTAAATTAATACTAGAAAAATGTTTACAACTCAACTGTTTTCTATTCTTTCAACATCGAACAGAATATGCTTTGTCTAATTTTTATATGCGCCTGACTATAGGCAATTTATAATTTCTTGATGAAAATTTAGCTTTTTTTTGAATATTTGCAGCTACTTTGATTTGAAATACATCTTTTACATGGCGATCGACTTGAAATTCATCCTGCGTTTTTTAGCATTACCAGATTCAAAGATTGATTTGAAATCGACTTTAAATCAACATCAATAATTTCATAGACGCTTGCCAATCAATTTTTCTTTTTTATGTTATGTTTCGCTTCTGTTCATATTCCATTTTAAATTTTCAAGTCGATTTGAGGTCGATTTGGGTTTACATGCAAATTTCAAGTCGATCAGAAAAACTTGAGTCGGATTGAAGTCGATTCGGATTTACATGAACGATTTTCGGATTGAAGTCGACTTCAAGTAGATCATGTAAACGAAGTTATATATTTCTTGAAGACTTCCATTCCTGAAAAAAAGCAATTTTCTCGGGATTAGGATTAGATTGACTTGGTAAATAAAAACACCTCTAAATTTTTAATGTTCCATTATAATAAATATGTGTTTTTATTTATTTAATTTTTAATTACTTTTATATCATTCATGTTTTTTTTTATTTTTTTTTGTTTTTACATAA